>OY728156.1:1495624621-1498124621 GCA_963277665.1 Viscum album | reverse complement strand
TATTCAAATTATTAAGAGGGACCCTCAATAATATATCCTTATTATTTAAAATATTTAATCACTTCCCCATAACTCAAAGACATTTTCTTTCCCCTAATTAAAAGAGACGGTAATAAAGAATCTCATTTCATAGCGACCCAAGGGGTTTCTACTACTTCTCATAATTGGATGGATGATATTTATTCATGAATGATTCCACTTATTAAGGAATAGGATTCATCATTGATGGTAGTGGTGGAAGATATGGCCACTGATGGAGAGTTAGAGGTGTGCATAGTGTGTCTAGAGGAGACGGTTGAATGTTCTATGGTGGTGATCATACCCAACTCCCATTCCTTACTTTTTGACTTCATATACATGTGGGTCAACACCCTCTATAGTTTCCACATCATTATTCTAAGGGTTAACATGATGATTTTTGTGGTTTCATGAGTTCGTGATTTTCTAAATTTTAAATGAGGGTACCCATTTTGTCGAATAATGAAATATTCTAATCATTATGATTCATTACATTTTTTGATTATGATCTATAACTTAAATAGGTATCCATGAGTGGTGTTATAGTTTAAATTTCATTGAGATAACGTCTCATGAAAAAGGATATCAGAATTTGAAAATGATGATTTAGGACGAAAATAGATATTTAATTCTAGTTTATTTCCAAATAGTCAGAAAATGATAATCGATGACCAAAATTTTTGTAAATTTTCATATTAATTGGGGAAATAATTTTCCCTAAAAAGATGATGATCCCTATTTGGAATTACATAGCTATTTTGGTCTTTAATATAATTTTCCCTATTTTAATTATGTGTTCATATGGTGACTGTTATTAGTTTAGGTTGATATTCCCTAATCCCATAAAAAAGAGTGAAATGGGGTAAAAATGAAGGAACATTTTGGGGTTTAATTCACAAAAATTAAAGGATGGTAAAATTACCCCTCCACTACTAGATATAAATTTATAGTACCACATCTTTTGATTTTGGGTTCTCACGAATAACTATAGGGCTCTTGAGTTAGTGATTGATCAAATTTTGAATTACAGTACCAATGTTTTAATTTCGTTTCAACGCATTGTTCGAAATAATGAATTACTATTATAATTGTGATGGTATTGATTTTAGGATTAAGATACTAATGATATATATGAAATCCTGTGAGGCATTATATTTTGAATGTCATTTTTATGACATCTATCAAATAAGGATCTGAGAATTATGTGATCTTAGGTGGATTCCCCACACCAATACTCACAATAAATAGTGGTAGAATTTATCATCATTTTTATTCAGTTATATTAACAGAAAACATTTTTTATTACTTTTATAGTGGTGATAAATGGTAGACTTGAATGAAATTAATCCACACAAAATTTATCATTTTTTTGGGATATGTTTTATAACCATGGGAGTTCTAATATCACAATGTTCCTTGACCATGGGGGATCAAAAAACAGATATCCCTTCACAAACACTCCACATGTCAGACAATGTGCCTTTCAGCATAGCCTGCCTATCTAAATTCATGTGTGCAACCAACCTCCTAGACAGTCCCGCTACATATACATGTTTCTCCACATTTGTAACAATTTCCCCATCTATTGCTTAAGGTTAACACATAGGCATTTTGGGGTTTCTTGATTTGGTGAATTTATAAATTTTAAATGTTAGTACCCATTGTGTCTAATAATGAAATATTGTCACCATTTTGATTGTTTATGTGCTTATATTAAGATCTCTAAAATAAACTAGGACCACATGACATGTTATATTTTTAATGTGTTCGGATCAATTTTCCTACAAACCTAAGTCTCTTAGGCCTAACACATATCCCCTTAAAGACTTCCATCCTAAAACCTGTGGTTGATAGGAGGAATTTCTCATACAATATTTTATAATAGCCACCATCCTTGGTGTAATAAGATGTGTGACATGGGTTTATACCGAAAAATCATACCATAAAACAAAATATCACTCAATTGGGACTCCCCATCCTTGATAATGAATAAGACCCAACCATCTTCCACTTTCAATTACTTGTCACCAGGACTTGCCGCATAACCACCATTTATCCAGAAGACATTCAAAACATGGAACCATGGATTCACATTCTTTAAATAAGAAACTTTTATCATTCTCAAACAAGATTGGGGAATAATCCCCCCAAAATAACACAATGTATGCACTATGGATTTGAAAATTCTTATCATTATTATTTGTATATATTTAAATATAATTATATAAAATGAATTAAATTTAAGAAGTAAATAAATAAAAAATAAAATTAATTAAATATATAAATTTATGAAAACAAAAAATAGAAATAGAAATTTTATATTAAATGTAAATATAGAATAGGGAAAACGAAATAGTGAAAAACATATTAATTTCTTATTTATTTTTAAATATTTTTAATCTATTCACATTTTAAATAAATTTCACATATTTTTAATAGTTATTCACATAAAATTATTTACTCATTGACAATTTTATGTTTTTGGTTAATATTTTTATAAATTTGTGATTTTAAATAGTTAATCAATTAAATAATTTTTATTGTATACATTTTTTATGTTTTTATAAATAATTATTAACTAATATATTTAATAATATTAATATAGATATATATTAATCATTATATATAATAATTACTTAAATATGATTTATATAGTACAAAATATGAATGTTTACAACAAATAAGTCAAATATTCATGGAAATATGGTTTATAATTAAAAAATTTGACTATTTTTTGAGTAATAGAAGAATAATTAACTAGATTTTTTTTTTCAATTTATCATATATTAATCCCGAATTAAAATAATTCCACACATTCTTAAGAGTAATTAATGTATTTTTATACTGTACACACACATAATATTTATGTAATATATTTAGTTTTTAATACTCATTTTAGAATTTCACTTATTATCCTGATATGTTTAATATATACTATGTTTATAATAGGTAAATTTAATTAATTTTTTATATTCTTATACAATTTATACTATTAATTTATTAATATATTATTTTTTCAAACAAATACATTTTTTAAATTATTGATTCATTAATAATCATAATTGTCTATAAATATATTTGTAATGTATTTATTTTACTTATTCCAATGTTTAATATTTTTTTACGTTGAAACATATTTTATAAAAATTCAACATGTATATTAATTAGAATTAAATTTTACTCATATGGTTGTAATTTATATAATTAATATGTATTCATTTTCACTTTAACATATGTATTTATAAATATTCATTTCTAATTTTTTAATAAAATATATATTTAAAAAACATCTTCCTCTTTAAAAGTCTATTGATTATTCTTATTATTTATTTCATTAATAGACATTTTACATTATATAATATCATTTTTCAATTTAACATATATAGAAATTGTGAAATATGTATATACAGACACATTAATTTCACACATAGGTTTACATAAATAATAAAACCATATATAGAAAAGCATAGAAAAGATTAATTATGAGACACTGTGCTTTGAATGGATGAATCATAGTGTTTAGTATGGTTTGGAGTTCCTATGGAATCTTATGCATGGTGGATATTTTTTGGTGAGGAAGTGATCATGCTACTGTCTGAGATCCATCACCAATCAGGGCATTCCTTCGTTGGACTATACAATCCTTATGTTTTAGTAGATTTGGTATCTATTTTCTGAAACATAGGTTCTCATCACCAAGACCTTAGGAATTTTTTTCTCTTCATTCCCATCATGTTCCACCCTAAATAATGGATATTCATCCTATTTTATAATGTCTAGATATATTGGTTAAAAAGAGAGGAAAAAATCAAATATTATCATTATTATGGGTGGTGATGTGATCTTACTATAAAGAAAATGTATTTTTATGTTGCTGAAACTTTTTACACATTATATATTTAACCTAAACACGTTAATGGAAGCAACAAACTATATATATATTTATGATGGAGTGGAAATAAGGGAAATTGAATATAGTCATTTGATCATTGTAATTTTTAATGAGGTCGATAAATGGAGGGTGAGAAAAGGATGACCATGGGGCTTTGACAACCACAAGATATTTTTGGAGATTATTAATAATGAATTGATTATTTTTATGATTTACATTGCTAAATATCCCTTTAGGATTCATCTAGAGGAGGTCCCTTTAGAATGCTAAATCAAATTTTTATTGAAGGATATAAAAAGCAAGACCAGAGTATTAATTTGTTTGTATATTCCTAATACTAGTCATTTGGGACCATATATACATATAATGGTTATAGTAGAGGTAGCAAAACCACTTGTGATAGGTACTTTCATTACTAATGATAGATCAACGAAATGGATATCCTTTCATTATGAGATGTTTCATACCTAATGTTTGGGTTGTGGATACCTTGGCTCATTTATGAAGGAGTACTCTATAGAGGGGGCTAATGAAGAAGGCAGTTATTTCATGATACACTTTTAAAAATGATTATCTATCATTAAAACATATAAAAGAAAATGTGATCATGTTAGATCTGCCCACATTTGTCTCAGAAGGCGTGGTCCATCTCGTGATGTGGAAACACATGATCACTAGATCTAACGAACATCCTCTAGTTTCATTGATTAGTGTTGGGTTGTCTGTGGTTTAGAATCTGATCATAGTCATTCCTCATAAAATTCCTTATTATATGGCCATAGAGAAGTTTGCCACTCCTCAGACCCCAATGTTATTGTTCTCATACCCTCCAAAACTGGATTCTCCCACGGTTTTGTGCAAATATTACATTACCAAACATCAGATAACAATTATTATGAATCCATTCCTTTGGTCCTTAAAAATAAAAAACTATGGAGGATTTCACACAGATTGTAATATGAACTAGACTCTCATTTTTTGAATATTTTTGGGAAAAAAGATCAACATCATCTCTTACCGAGTACGATCATCATTGAATGTGTTTCATGCTTTGGGGGGGGGGGTGGCCCTTAATGATGTGGAGGTGGAGTATGGAAAAATCAATTCCGATATACCCCAATGAAAATATTACTCTATAACTACCATGGGATTGAAAATCCATAGATAGTTCATATCCTTTATTTAAAGTGATATAATTTTTCCATACATGGTTCTTTTGTTCAAAAGCATTATGGAAATCAAGTAAATGATTAGAATGATATTTATGATGGGATTTCAAGGCGTACTCATAGTTTTTAGGTATGGGAATACTAGTAGCCTTTTTCTCCTTTGGAATGAGGTTGTTGATGTTATGAATAAGAGTTTTTCAAAAAACCATATTGTTTCATGTATCTTATAGTAGGGTTCTAATGAATGGGGTTGTATAGGTATTAATGAATATAATAATATATGGGGAATGTTGTTCATGTGAGCAGTAAAATTTGGGTTTTGGAGGTCTCATAGGCCCCCTCCAGATCTATAGAGAGTTTAACAAAAAAATATACTATGTGGAAAAGAGAGGGGGTGCTATGAGTTCGGGTAATTGGATGAAATTGTTTTGAGGTACTAAATGTGGAGGGTCATAGAGATTTTAGATATGGTGGTATTCATTTCACTTGGTAATGGGGGATTTCATAATTTTCTAGTGTGGTGGAACATCATTATAGGTTTTTGGGATATAGTGATTGGATGAACATATTGAATATCTTTAAGGTCCCTTGTCTCCCTTCAAATTCATTAGATCACTAACCAATCAGCCTTTATATATTTTTGACATCTAGGCATGGACACCCTGATATGTTTTTCAGATTTTAATGTATACGGATCAAGGATAAGGAGTTCCAAGAATTTATTTTCCATTATGTGCTACAAATGGATTCGTGGTTAATGAAATGTTAATCTAGGCAGAGTCTATAATGAATTCCTAGAGTTTAATGAAATTATAACATTTTGATTATAATATTGATAAGATTGTAAAAAGAATAAATATTCTTTATTCCATCCATCCTTATGATAACATATTTTCCATTATTTCCATGATTGAATCAAAAATGGATTCAACCGACTATAATATGGGGTGATTCTGTTTCATTCATGCCCATGAAAATCAAAATATATAATGAGATTTTAATACATAATATTTTCATCTGAAGGAATCAACTAGGTGTTTTATGAGTGTTATATTCCATTTGAAAATTTATGAAGGCAGAGATAATACTACAGAGGTTGATATTCATGAATATAATTTTTTCCTGAAAATTACATATATGAGAATTCATATCTTCCTTTTGAGATTTCCCCTTATATAATTTTGGTTCTCTCATATTACCTGATCCACCCCCTGGATAAGGACATTAGGGAAAATTTAATATGCTTAAGATTGAAGAAAATCCACTATAGGACTACTATTAGCCTGGATGGATTTCAAACATTCTTCTTTAAAATTTTCATTCATATTTTTGGCCCGTATGTCAAATGTCTAATAAAAAATATGTGGAATGGGAATTTTAATATTGGGATTATCAATGGTTATATGGTAAATCTTTTCCTAATGCTGAACAAACATAACTTGTTCCAAAATTTTAGAACCATCAAATTATGAAATTTTTCATATATCTTTCCCAAATCCTAGTGAAATAATTCTAAGGATGGATCCTTGACATTTTTTTGAAAATAAGAGTGGTTTTATTCTGAAGAGAATAATTTTTGATAATGATATTATTTACCATGATGATTTTTAATTCATAAAAATGTAATGAACTGTAAAAATTGAGATCTTGTCTTGGAATATTGACATGTATAAGGCCACAGACATGGTTGGTTTTTTCGTTACTCTATTTGGTTATCTATAATATAGGATTCAGTTTGAAGTGGGATAAAATGATCATGATGTTTGATTTAAGTTTTTTTTTGTATCTATATTAATGGTGGTCTTTCAGAGAGTTTTTTTACCACCAAGGTCTCTAAAAAGGGGTTAGATTATGGGGGATTGGGTCATATAATTGGTACAGTCGATGTTTGTAGACATTAAAAGATAGTTTTAGGCTGTTGATCCCACTAATCCACTTTCACCTATATTTACCAATCCTCCACCTCCAACATCAGCTCTGGATCCTCCACCTCCAACTTATCATACTCTTACACCTCCTCCTCTAGTGCTTCCCATTTATTTTGTCTTATATAATAAGAATGTCTAACATTATATTATTTCATATGGGTTTATATATTATATTATCGATACCATTTAACCTCAAAAGATATAGATAGTAAATATTATGTCACATTACAATACATTATATATATTTTATCGAAATTATGAATTCATAAAGATGAGATCAGAACATTTAGAAAATGTTTCGACCATTTTTTAAATATAAAAACCATATTTTTGATAAATTAACATTGATTTATATATATAATATATCATTTATTTCATATTGGTACGAAATATGTTTTAAAATTTAAAATTTTATATATTTATCTATTTTATTATTAGAATAAATTAATGTAAAACACATATTAAATAGACCAAAATAAATACAGGCTACAATTACATTATATAGAACTTCTTATACTCTAGATTGATTATCAACACATTCAAATTTTTTCATGGATCTTGATGAAATCCCAATGGTATCTAAGATTTGTGGTCATGTAATGAATGTAGTAAATTTTAAAATATTTATCATGGTTATTGTAAATATAGATGTTTTGGGAATCAACATGATGTCACTCTTTTCCATGTAATTTTCTTATCATACAAATTTTAGTTATTTTATTTTATTGAAATATTATAAATATTTTCGTTTTTTATTAGGTATATTTATACAATTTGTATGTAGGATGATATGAAATGTGTGTATGGGTTAATAGTCTCTAAATTTATTTATAAAATAGTGAAGAAGATTCATGATACATAAAGAATATATTATATGGATAAACTACATTAATATAATTCAATTATTCAGTGTTGGATGATTACCTATCCTCAACAGCATGAAACATATATCTCATAATGTTTTATATATCATAATATAATATCTACCTAGATTATATTTTTTATATTTTAGTGGGCATTGTATTTTTTTGTGTTTTCTCAAGAGATAATACACTTTACTATCTATGCTCTATCCATGGTGATGTGAGATTTAATTTTCAAAATATATTAGAATCATACTTTTTATATTTTATTACCCATATATATTATAATAGAATTTAAATTTATTTCATTCATATTATTTTATAATAGTTTATGTAATTTATTTATAAGGAAAACTAGAAAAAAATAAAAAAGATAAAATATGTTCCAGAGATGTTAACATTAAATTTTTAATCACTACATTTTGTCAGTAAGTACATAAAATGTTATTTTTAATTTGAGAAATTATTTTTTAACATAATTTCCCTAATAAAGGTGTAAATGAAAATGGAAACTACGTTATTTGATTTATGTATGAAATAAGTTTAACTAGGAACCTTTCAAAGTTCTATAAGGTTAAATTTCATTATAAAAATATACATAAATTTTTCATTCATTTGAGTCAAAATAAATTTTATAGGGTATCATTTCAATTATAATATTTTTAATGCACATTTTATTTACATTAAACAAGATATAATACACATACATGTTTAATGGGTGAATTATTTCATAGGTATCATTGTGTTTCAGTTTATTTGTTCTATATATTTTATTGTTTAAATTTCTCAATGATAATGTGTGTGATGTAGTTGGTGCCATTTTTCTATTTATGGTATGCTTTTGTACTATATGGGATTATATTTATGGAGTTTTATAATACTTTTTTCCATTCAATTTATCCTATAACCAACATGCTAAATTGTTTCCCATGTCATTTTGTATATAATAAATACTGAAAGTATTTTTTCCAATTTTTATTTTAATTTATTCATAAATGACATGAAAAAATAAAAAAAGATTTATCACATCTATTTTTTGTATAAAAAATGACATGATAAATGGTTTAACAAGATGGTTTTTATATAAAAAAAATGATAAAATGATTAAAAATCTATTACTTTTTTGAGGTGGTTTAGCACATCATTTTTGAAAAAAACCCGATGTGGTAAATCATTTGTCACATCAAATTTCATCAAAACCGACATGATAATATATTTCCAAGTATGTTATTTCAGAAATGTTGGGGAAAACCTATCTAAGAAATTATTTTTGGTTTAATGATTAATTTATGTTATTTAAAAAATATTTTTAAAATGTAATAAAAAAACATTATCGTGTCAAGTATAGTAAAAACGAATTAATAAAGTCTATATAAAGTATGTTAAAAGAAACGTTTTATATCATTTACCACATCGTTTTTTCATAGTTTATGTGAGTAACTTCTTAAATATTTTGTATTTATATTGTTAATTATTTTTAACTCACACTGAAAATTTATTTATAATGCCTCCTATAATAACATCATATGGTAACAATTGAAGAAATAATACAATTTCAAAACTCCTTTTTTACTAGTGATTGTGGGATATGTATTACTCTAAATGTTTTTCAATTTAAAAAAGAAAATTTGGTTAAAAATTTATGTCACTTAATGAAAATGTATTAAAAACATTATAATTAACTTGATAATTTAGGATAATAACTATATAACATTGGTGATGGGTAAGAATCATTCACTTGTCAATTTGATACACTATGTTGCTTCTATTTCTCCATGTTCTTGTTTTTAATTGAGATATAATTTTTTTCCAAAAAAAATAAGATAATTAGAATAAAACACATATTGTCTTAATTATTTAGAAAAATGTTCCATAAATATTTTATATCATGAAGGAATCAATTACACAGTAATCCAACACATAACATGTCAGGTATTATGTGATGTGTATTTTTTCTGTTTAAATCTGACATTTTGTTAATTTTTTTATATTTATTTTCAATTCATTCTATTATAGTATTAAAAATATAAGATTTAATTTTATAGAGGTACATTTTTTCCTCGATCTTATGGTGATTTTTTTGGATACGGGCAGCAGAACTAAACTATTTTGATAGGGGATTAGGTTCTAAAGACAATAAGACACTAATTTTAGGGAATTTATTTACTTCTGTGACAAAATTTTCATGTTATTGTAATTTAAAAACCAATGATGGAAATTTTTGAAGTAAAATGTTTAATTATTACACATATAACTTTTAAATGTGATGGAAATTTATTTTATCAGTGATAAGAAAGTGTTGTGTAAAAAATATTCCATTATCCATGTTAAAAATAGAGTTGATAATGGGTTCATATATCAGAACAAAAAATTCAATAATATATGAACCCTTACCAATAATTTTGATTTAGCATTGATAAATTCCCCCTTTATAATCACTTATCAAATTTAAGAAAACAAAATAAGAACTTTCTACCCCCTTAAACACCTCTATGTATCAGACACTCTCCATTCATGCCAATCACAATGCACCTTTTTCAGTGCTTTCCATTTGATGGATTCTTGTTCTCCATCATTCTCACATGGAATCAATCTCATCATCACACACATTAAATTGGAACACCATTACCCTGACTTTGAGTTTTTTACTATATATTTGATGATATTTATTTTAATTTATATATAATTACATTAAATTTTTTAATTCATAAATTAATATAAAAAATTAAATACCATTATAAAATATATGTTTTTGTATGTGTAATAAACCACCCCTCACCCTTTTTCTTTGGAAGATACTAGTGTGCTACTAAGAATTAGTTGACATCCCAAAGACACCAAAGGCTAGTGATAAATTTTAAGGGGTTCATAGAAAATTAGTGAAGGACCATCCTTTTTGAAAATAAAACAACAAAACAAGATCACCATAATAATATCTACTTTATAATTCATATGTCATAACAAGTATATCTCATAGTAAACCAAAACAAACAAAACTATACCAGAGTATAATGAAAAAAAACAAAGTGAAATAAAACCCAAATAAATGGAACACAATAACCAAAAACTCCGATACATCTCCATGATCAAAATCCCCATTCCCTCCATGTATAGGCTCATTTTTTTACTTTTAAATATTTGGGACATTTCTACATATATTTCTAAAGACAAAATCAAATACAACATGTGATTACAATAATTGGTGTACCCATAATTCATTTTATTAAAATATTAAGTGTTTTTACACTTTATAGATGAATGTAATGGGATAACTCAAAAATGGTATCTCAGATTAGAAATAAGAGGCCACAGTTGAGTCCAGAGTATTCTGTTTACCCTAGGAAGGATATAAATTTTATAGGAGAATTATTCCGGTGGAATAACCTATCTAGGGCGTTTCTATAAATAAATAAAATAAATTAAATTAGTTATTATAATACTTAGATAAAAATAACTTTTTAACGTAGATTCATATTGTAAATCTATGATAACTATTGAGTTAGTATCGTGTTGTTTTCCCTAGTTGTTACCTCAGGTGAGAGGGTGCAAGAGGTTCTGATCCATCGACCACGAATAGCTTCCTATAAAAAGGGGATTATGGAAAATATCAGTGGTTTAGATCATTTCCGCTCTAGAATAGGCAATGTTCCACTATCCCTTCTTACGGTGGTTAGACATTCATTCTTCTTTAGATCAGGATGAAACATCATGTGAACATAGATCAGAGTGAAGAGAGCATAATGAAAATACCAAAAAATGTGGTAGTATTCAAATTTCTGGTTCTACATCTCTAGATTGAATTTTTTTTGTCATTTCCAACTTCTTATCAAATTCAAATTTTTGGAAGCATTTATCGATGGTAAAAATAACAACTACCTGATTCTAATGGAATTATTTGTTAACTTTTCTCTTCATTCTTCATGTTATTCTTCCCCCAACATTTGGATACATTAAATTTTCAATGAAACGTGGATGGGGGAATATTTCTGTGAATATCATGACCCATGGAGTCCTGATCTTTTCTCAGATTAAGGTTTCAGACAGCACATGAGAGACAGTGGTGTGAATAAGATCTTCCAACTTTTATTCATGTAAAAATGTCGTTTATTATTTGATTGAAGACCACCATTGTATAGATCAGGTCTTGAGAAAACCAGATTTAGTATCAATTTATTTTTCCAACTACCGAAGTGGTCTTGGTGGTTTCTAGAAGATGGTGGCCTCAGTGGTGGTGTGGATAAAATATTTTGAGGTGGGACGTGACACACATAGGTGGCGGTGGAAAACTCTGGTGTAGGGATGAAAGATGAAGGAGGATGGGATGTTGACAGACATGCAGTGACAGGGCTTTGGAGAACTAGGCAACATAGATGGGAGGCCAGGATGGCAAAACAGGGCTATGGGATGTGGCATGATCTAGGAGGTTAAGTGATGGTGGAATAACCCTCATTAAACCAGAAAAGTGTGGGGATAAATGAATATAAATAAAAATTAAAATAAAATAAAATTTTAGAATAATAATAATATTATTATTAATATTTAAACAGTTATTAATCCAACTCGAGGAGTTTAATGAATTCACCATTAGATCCCATTTGCTGTATGGTCAATTACATACTATTTCAGATGACTTTCACCTACCTGAGTCATGGGACCATGAAATTCTTGGGAAATAATAGATTTAACGATTTCATTAAATCTTTTTCTAGGAATTACTCTTACAAGTGTCGTTCAATTGGTGAGCAGTCAGTGGAATCCTGAACTTTTATTTAAGGCGAATCATTCTAAGAGGGTTTTGGGAATATAACTCCATGTTTTATGCTTAGTGGATTGAAATGAATTATTAAATAATAATAATATAATTATTACTATTTTGGGAAACATTCATTGGAAATATCTCTAACATCTAATGTCCATTGGATGCACAGTTATAGGCATTGTCACCTAGGATTTGAGGTGGAATTTTCGTGAATTATTATGGGAGTGGATACTAGGAACAAGGTGTGGGCCCCATGATGTATTTTTTTCTTTTGGCGGAGAGTTTGAGCTTCCTTATTAGGTGTCTATTTAGGAAAATAGAATAGTCAACCTCATAGGATTTTTTAGAGGTTCAAAATAGTGTTATCCAGTTGACGTGTTTCTGGGTCATGGAATAGGTCCCATATATATCCGCTCATATGCGGTACCATGAAATGTAGATTCTTCACTAGTGGTCTATTTTGGATGAATGAGCAGGCATTTTTGGGTCTTTTTCTAAGAGGATCACAATGCTATAATCTGTTTTTCTTGTTATAGGATCGAGGAATAAGCCCCATGAATTATATTCCTAATGCGATGCTAGGAGTGGCATCCTTTTCCCCAAATGAACTATTCATGGGAATGAATAGTCGATCATGTGAAAAATTCAAAATTATTGCAACAATGTGATTTGTTTGGATTCCCGATCCCATTTGAGGAGGCTTGTTTGGGGAAATGATGTAGTTTCCCTTCAGACCAGTGGTGAGCATCGAGCACTTGAATTCACATTTTTTCCTAGATATTCTATGTACTCTACAAGTATATGGGCATGAAATGGGGTATTTATGCAGCATTTTAGTACTCGAGCATTCTTGGGTACATTGACAGAAGATGAGAAAGTGCCACAAGGTGTGTGGGCCCCACACACTATGTATACTACACTACAAATCTTCTCCCTATCGTATATCTATATTTTTAACTTGTATTTTGGCATGCATGTTTCCTATCTTAAGTGTTTTTCTATGTAGAATGTGATCGTTTTCTTAGTAGTAGATTTTGAGATATGGTGAATTATGTTCTAGATGTGATGCCTATTTAGGTGACGTTTGACAGTGGTAGTGATCAAAAACTAACATAGCAGTGCTTTCTGAGAGGTATTATCCCAGAAGACTAGTGTAGTTCCTTGATACCTTCTAGGTGGAATCCCCCAACTAGGTAGGATGTGGTTTCTCAATGACCAAATGTGGAATCCCCCATCAGCATCACTGTCGGTCATCTATGACTACTATGAGAGTGGAATCCACATAACACACCCGGGTGTGGGTACTCTACAACAATAAGAGAAGAATTCACCATCAACATGGGAATGTTTCCTTTATTAGCCACATCCATGTGGAATCCCCCTGATGCACATGCACGAGTGTCCTATATGAACTAGTGTGGAATCCCCCTAACTCATTATGGTGTGGTCCACTACGATTATAATTACTATGCAATTACACTTTCAAACTATTATATGGTTCCTCTACTATGGGTTTATTCATTTGGGTTGTGGATCAGTGGTGAGGAATGATTTGATGTTACTTTGGACTCATGAGTTGGAGGGGTGCTTTAACCATAAAGACACATTCTTGTGACTCGACCTAAAATCCGACAAGTGAGATAAACCCACCCAAAGAGGTTAGTAACAATGTATGATGATTGAGCCCCATTTAATTTCATGTTCAGGGAAGACATAAATGATGTTGGCCATCATTGGTGGTTACATAAAGAACAGTTGGAGACTCTTTTCCTTGGTTGTGTTTTGGGATAGAGATCCCTTGAATCTCTTGTTTGGGAATATATGGTTGAGCACATATATATATTTGTGTTGTTTTACCCACTCCATTGGATTTTGATTCTATTCATCAAGGAGGAGTGAAGAAGTGTGGGGTATTCCATGTTATTTCTATGAAATGATTCAAATCGATGGATCGGTCTACTCTCATACTATCGGTAGCGAAGAATCGATGAGAAGTTAATATTTTATCAATTATGAGTTCCTTGAGTTTGGATGAGTTTTTGTACACGACAATGTTGTGTTGTGTTGTTATCTTTTTTGTACCATGTGATATATGCTTCTCTGATCTCCAGTACAACTATTTTTTGTCCCTTGAGCCTTCAAGGCATCACAACAAGTATTTTTATTCTCACCCATTCTTGGGATTTTCCTGCACATAGTAAGATCTTGAAGATTATGGAATGGTTTAATGGGACATCAGATGAGCTAAGGGATATAGGGTTTTTGGACTACATGTGGTGGTCATAGCTTGGGATTTAGGAGTGAGGCTCTCTGAACTATTTTACTTTTCCACCTATAGCCGGGGTGTGGAACTTTTCTAGTTGGGGGTGTATTTTTCATGTCTACCATTCAGTTTAATATTTAGAAGCTATACTTTTACAATTTTTTGTTGTATTCGTACTTGTGGTTTGTTTATAGTTGTTTTGTACTTTGTTTTGCTTTTACTCCATACTTATTCATTAATTTGGTTGAGTTTGATTGTATATGTACTTAGGAAAACTCCTCCCCAAGTTTTTTATTCCATCAACACTTATCACGGGACCCTGGCTTATAGAGGAGGGCTTGGGGTAGTAGAGGATTGAGCCCCAAAAGGGTTTGTGTCATAATAAAGTGGTATCAAATTTTGTTCGACCCTTGGGTGTTATTTGGATGTATCCCTAAAAAGGACATGGTTGTTATTGGAGAAACATTGTCAATGTGTCTTGAAAGAGGCTCTCAGGATAGGTAGTCCAGTGATGGTTCATAGACTAACATATCCATTCCCCAGGACCCTGATAAACCAATTTTACACTTGTAATGATGAGAAACTTGTTTTAGGGAACTATGGTATATGCATCACCAAGGATTGAGTACTTGACATTCCTTCTTGAGTCATATCCCCATTGCGGTAAATATATATATTCTCATTTGTCCACAGTGTTCTTGGATATGTTTCAAGATGCTTCTGCAATGACATCCATCCATGATACTAGCTTATGTTCATGATAATGATTCTATGATTGATGAGGCCATAGTTTAAGACCCATATAACAATCCCCCTTTATCTAGGATGGTAGGTTGTAGCACTACCACATGTTGAGAGGAAATTGGATACAACAGAGAAAACTGGGAACATATGAAGGTAGAGCACATTCCATGAGTTCTAGTTCTAGAGACCTCTAAGGTTACATGGGGATCTAGATACTCAGGCATCAGAGGATTTATTAAAGTTGGCGATCTACCTCTTCCAGTTCTTTCGGACATCAATGGATCAGAGAGTGCCATTGAGAGCCAGTCTTTTCAACAGATTAGTTGAGTGTTTGTGGAGTATCAATTTATCATATTCCTGATGATTAGGTAATCTCATGTGTTTAAATAAAATCATATGTTACATGGGGATTTCTACACATCCTTATTATGCTCCATTGAGTTTCAACAGATTTTGGATTTTTAGTATGGAGGGATAACGGTGGAATAGTATGCGAATGGGTTTGAAGACCACAATCTGTACTTTTTGGATATGGTCCACATAGGATACATCTGAGAATGGATATTTTATTATGGTCACTATAGAGAGATCTGTTCCAACATAGTACATTTTTTCCTTCCCACCTTTCCAAAGTTCTGGAGTGAGAACTAGTGACAATGTTTTTTCTATCATAGGGGCACTAGTATGCTGGTTTTAGTTGTGTATGCAAAAGAGTGGAGATGTTTATCTTAGTTAAAAGATCTCATTTGGAATGGTCTGTACATAGGATTTATTTTCACGATCATATATAGGAACATGTTCAAGGACATCATAGATTGTTGGGGAAGCATAGGGAGGACCCGTTCTATGCTTGTGATGGGTGCATCACATGACACAAGACATCCCCTCCAGACGTGTCGAGCTTCCCATGTATATTGTTGATGAACCACCACATCAGAGACAATGTCATGATCAGGGATCTCCCATGAAGGGATAGGGTGGTCCCTAGGTAGGTGGTTCTGGATGAAGAGAAGGATAAATCATAGTTGGTGGATGATGTTATGAGATCCTTCCACCACTATTGAGTATCCCACATCAGGGTCAGGGAGCTTGCGACTCGAGCTGCAAGTAGCTGCTTGTTCTAGATGTATATGAACCTACAATATGTGATATGATAATAGGTATATTTGGTGTATTTTATAGATTTTTTAGTATAATCTTTTGGACACTGGTTGAGTAACCTTTTCTCCATGCATCACGATTGAGGTTTTACCGGGGCGACACAGGGCGTTGGTGTAACACTCTGTCGATGTTGTTTGGAATAACATTAAATGAAAGAGGAATAGAAATCCTTCCCCCACCGAGACATGTTTTTTTAATTCTAGACACACATGATGGAGAGACAGTGCAACGCAATGTGGATAATATTGAGGTGTAGTGTATGAATCCATCTATCTTGTTTATTAATGGAGGGGTTGAGAAATGGAGTGTAGAACCAGGTCCTAGATTTTCCAGTGGAGTTTTTAACCTCATTTTTTTGTGTAATGACACTAGTGTGTGCGTTAAAGGGTCTTGGTTGGGTCCAATATCCTTCAAAGAGAATCACTGATTCCTAGGGTACGCCATGTTCTTTCTATGACGAACTTCATGTGGTCGGATGAGTTTACTCACCTACCTTGTTCGTTGGCACGTTGTGTGCCCAAAATTAGTCTTGATACAGTGTATCAAGTATAGGTTGAGGTGATTGAAACCCAATTAATAGGACTAAAAGTATCACTACCTTGTTTTTTCAATGGTTGTCTTTACCCTAAGGGTTGGGAGGCATGAGATTTTGTGAGAGTGTATTGTGGTTTGCACATACCACCAGAGTATCAGGTGCGTCTTCGCTAAGAGTGACCTAATCAAAAGGGGACCACGCTAGTTCAAATTCC
Organism: Viscum album; assembly: GCA_963277665.1. Taxonomy (NCBI): domain Eukaryota; kingdom Viridiplantae; phylum Streptophyta; class Magnoliopsida; order Santalales; family Viscaceae; genus Viscum; species Viscum album. The sequence continues at coordinate 1,498,107,075 of OY728156.1, read as the reverse complement.
TACTGGATTATGACTTAGAGAGAGATTATAATCTAGGAATGGATAAATAGTATAGTATCTGTCCTTATAATTAATTATTATGCTTTCTTAGTGTACGAATCTTTAGAGAAGTATGCTTCCCTACAGTTAACCCTGGTGGAGTTGGAGGGTAGAGTTTTCTTAGTCGATGGTGATTACTCCTTCCCTTATCAAGCATGTGAGAGAGTCCCAGATCTAAGACACTGACTGTGAGATCATTCATGAATCAGATATCCACAAGTGATGTACCTAATGGGTATTATGAAGGATTTCATATCAAGATATCATTTTAGGGGTAAACAATTTTACCAGTTGTTGTATGAGTGGATGCGATGTGATAGTTCCACCTTTCCCTTATCTATACGGCCTAGTGGGGGGAAAGTGTATAGGGGTCTTCATCCGCATATCTTTTGGACCAATTTGAGATGAAGGGTACTTGAGTTCATCTCACGATGCCTCACATGTCAGCATGTGAAGGATGAAGACTGAGTTCTAGCGGGTTGTTGTAGCCTCTTGAAATCCCAGAGTGAAAATGTGATGGAATATCTATATACTTAGTCATAGGGATTATGAACATGGATAAGATCCAGGATGCTATCTGCGTGATGGTAGACAAATTCATGAAGCCATCATACACCCACGTTTAAGGAGAAGATATTGGTAGAGGGTTTGGGACAGTTGTACATATAGGACATCTTCCTCCTTCACAGGATACCCTGGATGTTAGTCTCAAAATGTGACATAGAGATTATTTTTGGTTTTTTTGAGAGGCATGTAGGAGATGTTTTGGACCCATTTGAATATGAGTAAAGGAATTAAACCCCATATCGATTGGCAGAATGGTGAAAATATCCTTGTTTTGTAAGATATGCAAGGGACATGAATGTTTCTTTTCAATGAAGGAGGTTAGTTACCCCCAGGGTCCTTCAGGCTGTTCAAGATTTTACTGATGGATGGGGATGTAATTTACCATAATACCCTGACCTCATTGTTGGAACAACTATAATATGTTTTCCACATGGCACCGAGGAGATGATGCTTTCATTTTTTTCAACACACGTCATAGGCATGACCAAACCATACAAGGATGGACCATCCCCATGGTTCGCATGTTGTGATAGTACATAAATGCCATGGAGAGTTCATGAAAGTGGAAGAGCTAGTTGTGATCTCAGTATCATGATTTTCATCCCTAGTTTTTCTTTTTTGGGGATGAAAAGAATACATGACGGAATTATGCAGTGACCCAGTATTCACTTAGTAAGACTTTGGAATATTTCAAAATATATTACTAGAGCTAGGTGCTAAGACGACATTCAATTCCAAGGCCCAGGGGGACCATAATAAATTTTATAAATATATAATGTGTTTCCACATTGTGAAATTGGAGGAAATGAGATATATCAAAAGTTTTAGTATAGATAAGAAATCATATTCCATGGTTGAGTTCAGAGCATGTCGTTTACCCTAGGTGGGGTATCACACTGGTGGGAGTATGATTATTATGGAAAACTCTACAAATGGAATATTCTTAAATAAATTAAATTAATTAATTAATTTATTATGAAAATCAAATCTTAAAACAAATTAATGGATATTCATATTAGAAATCTGAGAGCACGGTAGAGTTCAAAAAACATTGTTTCCCTAAATTAGTCCTCAGGTGAGAGGGTATGGGAGGATGAGATCCCACAACTGCTAATAGTTTCCTATAAATAATATCATATGGAATGAAGCATGGGTTCGGGTCATTTTCACTCAGGTATGGGTGAAGAACCAATCTCCCTTCCGATGTAGATTAAACATTATCTAGTCATTGGATCACGATGAAACATTAGGCGTTCGTAGATCAGATCACAATGAACAAAATGGTGGAACCACAAATCAAGATAAGATTTCTATTTTAGATTATACCTATCTCTGTTTATGAATTTTTTTGTTATTTTAGACATAATATAAAATTCATTTTTTTGAAACCATTTATCCATGGAAAAATTAACCATGACTATCATCTGAATGAATTTTTTATTTCTCGTTCTTTGTGTTCTTCATTTTCTTTATCATCGAAATTTTTTATATATCAAATATTATAAAAAATAAGGTGTGGGGCATATTTCTATGAATATCTCGACCAGATGAGTCTTTAACTATGATCAAATTGATGTTTTCGGAAACAGAGGAATTTTGATAGAGATTAGAGGATCTGAATAATTTTTGTCACAAGAAAACGTCTGCGCTTCGTCGAGATAAGGCCACCGCTATAATGATTAGGTCCCAAGAAACCAATATTAGGCCAGAATTGATTTTTCAAACCACCAGAGTGATGGTGGAACTATAGAAGTGCGAGGTGGCAGTCAAAACTCTCGAGCTTTAGTAGATAGATATGGAGTGAAGAATCAAGCTGGAGGAGGCTGGGATGACGAAATACTGGTGGTGATGGGGCCCCAACGAATTGGTTGGAGGGGAAGGGATTCCATGAAGATGGAACAGGCTTTACAGGTGGCAGCGCGGGACAGGAGTCTGGGAAATGGTGGTGGCAGCCATAGAAAACCCTAACAGGGTGGGAAAAAAAGAAGACACCTAAAAATAGAAATAAAATAAACATTTAAAATAATAATAATATTATTATTAATCTTTAAACTACAATAACTCCCACCCAGGGAGTCTGTTTAATGCATTTTTAGTGGCTAATTGATCCCTTTTGTGGTATTTTCATTTCAAGGAAATTTTGGATCATTTTTCCTAACCCATGGACTCTGCCAATAAAATTCCTGAGAAATGATTTGTTTTCCCTTTGTACTAGTGGCGATCATTGAGCTCTCATATGCCCTTTCTAGGCCATATATTTCATGTTCTTTGAGAGTATAGGGGCATGAGAATGGGTAATTGTGTATCAGATAAGTACCCAAGAAAGGATGGGTACACTACTAGGAAATGATACGTGGAAACAAATCATGTGGGACCCACACAGTCCGTGTACCACACTATGAATCTTCAACGTATTATATATTATTATTTTAGACATGGATTTTGGCTTGAGAGTAGCCTATCATGAGTGTTTTTACTCATAGAACGTGATGGATCCATCCATTGTGGATTGGAGGATATGATGCAAGATGTTCTCAATGTGATGACTATTTAGGCGACATTCAATGAATGTAGTGATCAGGAGCTAACATGCCAGTTCCTTCCAAGAGGTACCATCCATTAGGGATGTCCATTATAGATCCTCAACACCTTCATAGAGTAATTTACCAACCCAGTAGATTGTGGGTCCTCGACGACCTAGTGTGGAATCCCACTTTTCCATTGGTGTGGGTCCTCTATGGCTACTATGATAGTGGAATCCACCTAATGCACCAGGGTGTATACTCTATGACAACAAGTGTGGATTCCCATATCGACATGGGTGTGGGTCCTCTATTAGCTACTTCCAAGTGGAATTCCCCTAACGTACTAGGGTGATAGTCCTCAATGAGGAAGATTGAAATCCCCTAGAAACATCAGAATGTTAGTCCTATATAGTGATAATTAATATGAAATCCCCCTAACACATAAGGGTTTGTGAACAATAATTTGGTTTCACTCTTATCGGAAACAGATCTATGATATGTATTGAATTTATATTACATTGTACTCTTGAGTAAGTGGGTAACTTTCCCCATCAAGACACGACCTTGTGATGTGAACCACAACCATGCGGGTGTGGCAGAACCACCCAAAAAGTATAGAATCAAGGTGTGTTGATTTCACTTCTTTGACTTGCGTCTTTAGGGAATATGTGAATGGATGCTAGGAATCATTGGTCGTCAAATATGGAACTATTGGAGAATCTTTTCCGGGGCTCAGATGTGAGATGGGGAACCCTTGAATCTCTTGTCTGGGCTTCATTAGTTGATAACATATATATATATCCTGGTTATTGTTCCCGCTACACGATATTTGGATACTCTCCATCCAAGAGAGGAAAAAATGAGTGGGGCATTCCATGATATTTCCATGTATATCATCTCATGGTTGGAGAAGTCTTCTATGATAATATTTCTAGTTAAGAGTCAACGAGAAGTTCATTACCTCACCATTTTAGGATACTTGAGTTTCGATGATTTTTAATTCACTACCTTATTGTGTAGAGCTATACTCTATTGTTTTACCTTGTTCTATATACTACTCTATTATTCTGTAAAACTCATGTTGTACCCTTATGAATTTTGTTCATCATACAAAGTATTTTTATACTCACCCTTACACGGGATTTTCAAAAACATGGTGAGCCTTTTCTAAATATGGACATGATGATCATGATATCAGATGTGATTACAGATACAGGGTGCTTGGACAACATGTTGTGGTCGTAGCATAGGATTTAGGATTGAGATCTCTCAGCTATTTTACTTTTCTACCTGTAACGTAGTTGTGGTAATTTTCTAGTTGGAAATATATTTTCCCCCTTTACTTATTATCTTACCTTTCATAACCAATAACAATACTATTTATAGGTCGATGCAGACTTTTTTATTTTTTATAGGAGTGTTGAACATTGGTTTCCTTTCAATCGACACTTTTTCATTGAGTTTGTTGTGTGCATGTACATAGGTTCTTAAGAAAACTCGTCGAGTTTTTTAAATTCTTTTGGCACTTATCGCACCCCCTGGCCTATGGATATAGACTTGGGATAGTTTTGGCTTGATCCCCAATAAGGGTTCGGTCATGACACAACCCAAGGTATTGCGATTAATCACTAAGGAACATGGATACATCAACATTTCATGTGTATCGATATATCCCCTCTCCAGAGCACCAAAGTTCCCAATCATGGGGTGATTATATTACTCAGAAGGATTTCCTTGATGACTTCCCAACTAACGCCACTCAGATACCATATGTTCTCACAATAATATAATTAAGGTTATATTAAATCCAAAACAATTTTCTAATCTTTATTTTTTGAAAATTAATACAAAAAGCGTTAAAACCTTTTATCTAATAATATTTTAGAATACACACCCCACACATCAACTCATCCACAAATCCACACATTCATTATGACGTAAGGTTCCATACTCATGATTGGTCACTCTTTGATCTACCAATTCATTATAAAGTAACCATTACGAAGTGTCCAAATGAAACACACCCCTTCCACTGGGTCACATTAATGCCAATGTACTCAACCCAACAATGTATTCCAAAAACCATACCAAACCGATCATGTCAAGCGATTTCAGTAACAAAATAATTTTACTGAATTAATTTCCAAAAACAAATTTTCATTAATCAAAATAACACCATATTTCAAAATCACTATTTTTAAATCATCAAATAAATTACTTTCCAAAAGAACCAATGTCAATAATTTAACCAACCCATCACTAAAGAGGGTACCATCGAATCACACATCAATTTCACAATTAAATTAATGAAATCAATTAATTTCAAAATAATATTTAATTATATAAACAATTACGATTCGACATATGAAACAAATCACGAATCTCCTTGGACCGACCGTAGGTATTGTACCCTTAAACCAAAACAAGAGTATTTAATCATGAATAAAATCACACACATGGATTTATCCCCAATTTATAAGGTCCAAGACTCTAGGAGTAGGAAGAATTATAAATTTAATAAAAATTATCAAGAAAAAGTACTTACTGATGAATCTCGTCCTCCAAGAGACATAGCTTCACCTAGGATTTACTATTGTTTCAATTGAAATAGTTTCCATAGCCTTGGTAGGGATAAAAATTTAATATATGAAATATTTTGGTGGAAATTGATATATTAATTTGGAAGAATGAGTTTTATCCAAAATTTTCATATCTATATTTTCGTGGTGTGTGAAATAGGAGTATGGTTAGGATGTCCTTGTTCAAACTGTGCATGAGTCAATTTCTATAAACCCACATCAGAAAGATGGATCACATGATTAAAAAACCCATTAAGGGAACAATATATTCACTTCTTATTATTGTTTCATATTTTCTCCTTGTCATCTGCGCACTTTGGAAAAACCATGATCCAAACAGTGTGCCTACCTAGTGGCCACTATTTCAATTGAATAGTTTCTCGGAGGTGTTTTACTTTTTCTACTAACCATGATAAAATTTTTCACTCCATAAAATCCTAATAAACATTCCAAAAATCCTAAAAACCCCATGAAACATAACTAAAACATTATATATCCTTAATATACATGAATAGAGCGTCATATACCTAAAACAAAGGGGGAAACATTCTCCCCATCATTTTTCATTCCATCCTCATAATTGAGAAAAACACTATTGTACAAAAAGAGTTTGGTCAAATTCATAGCCATTTGAAATTCATGTTACAATGATAATTCATAAATGCCACCATGTTCCTATAAACCCCTCACTAGACAGATGCTTTTCCCAGGAAATACATTCCATGTTATGTAAATAATTTTTTTGGCACATGATTCAACATCGCATCTGACTCAAGGTCCATATGATCCCTTCTAATCACATAGTCATGAACATGTTTATACTTTAAAATTTGGGTTACATGAAAAAATTAAGCACTGAAATAGATCATGGTGAAAAGACCAACTAAAATGACACCTCACCAACCAGTTCAAGAATATATAAATGGATATGTATCGAGGTGAAAAATTTCCCTGCATCACAAAAGATGATTCCTATGCCCGGAGGACATTCTCAATAATTCATGATAACTAAAATCAAATGAAAATGACATTACATGATGTTCCAAAAATGATTTATGAAGTCCTTATTACATTTCCATATGAATTATAATAAACTAAATATTCTATATTTTTTTCTTGTAATGGTCTTGGTCCAACTAGTGAAGTCTCACCTATTTTTACCTAACAAATTTGAGAACGATAAGGATTTTTAAACAATTATTCAATAGGATCCATAGGACTCAAGGCATGATAACAGCTATCGTATGAGCACTCCAAGAATAGTATTCTCTCCATCCATGAGGTACCAAAATCCATCAAACATTGCCTAAGAATGTATTGCAATGATTATATCATCTTTTATATTATCCTTTATTAGGAGGATTATATTATATGATCATAGTAAACTGAGTCCCAAGGGATTGATATAATGATTTCAAAAAATGAGATGTCATCAACAGATCTCAGTCTAATACTATATAAGTTGGTTCTCTAGTCTTTTTTATACCACTAGTTGGATATAGATTTTTGACATGTCTTCCACCATATTAGATTCACGGATAGGGATGGAATGGGATGAATTCACAAGACAATCCACTATCACCCATATTGCATTATGTTTATGAACTATACTTGGATGACTTGTTTCAAAATCCATAACAATCTACTCTCATTTCCACATGAGGATCAATATATAATGAAGCATAACCACTAGTCAATGATGAGATTCCTTAACCTGCTAAAAGGTGGGGAATTTTTTTAAAAAATGAACAACTTTTCCATTCATTCCAAGACAGAATATTTTTCTTTTAGTTCCATATATATTTATCAATTACATGAAGAACAACCTGTCCTGAAAAGTGGCAAGACATGACTCTCTCATCTGAGTTTGATTTATGAGATCTTAAACAATCAATGGAGCTAGAAGATGTGATTGAATGTCATCCCACTTTCATTAGTGTTGATATCTTGGAATACTCCATCACCAAACATCCTCATTAATAACCCCATATTCTGGGCATCATTTTCCACCATCTACACCTTTAGTAATGGTTTGAAATCACATCCAACATCATGGGAGATAAAATTTTCACACACGTTTGCTCCCTACTGGACATCTAAATCATCAAAATTTATGGAATATTTTAACAAAATGACATTATTATGGATTATAACACCTATGTGTAGGTTTTATCTACTATGGTCTCTGAATTGGATAATGATCTGGACCCTACTTTCATACATTTTATTGTGTGGTCAGTGTTTCTAGGGTTCCAAAACAACGATTTTTGGACCATTGAGAAACTTAGGGACATCATGTAGATTATATATTGAATATTATCGGATTGGAGGGTGGTGGTCAGTGTGGTGGAGGATACATCATTGATGGTGATGAAGATAGAGGAGGTGGTGGAAGAGATGGTGGTGGAAGGAGAGTCGAGGTTGTGTGTGGTGTGTTTAGGGGAGATGATAGAATGTTTTGTAGAGGTTGCTATAAAATGGTCCCACACCATCTATCGTGACTACCTATACATGTATCTCAACACTTGTAGTAGTTTCCACAACTATCAATTTAGGGTGCCCCATTGATTTATGGGGTTTCATGAGTATGTAAATTATTTAATTTTGATTGGGAGTACCCATTGTTTGAAACAATAAAATATTTTCATAATTTTGAGTGTTTAAGTTCATGGATTATGATTTTTCAGCTAAAATGGGTACCCCTATGGCAAGTTATATTTTTAATTTCATTGACTTGACGTCTTGATAATATGGATACCATAATAGAAAAATGATGATTCTAGACCAAGAGAGATAGTAAATTATAATTTCTGACAAAATAATCAGAAAATGTTAATAGATAACCAATATTATTATAAATATTCATATTAAATATGACATTTCATTGGTCTAAAATGAATAAGGTACATATGTGGAATTAAATATTATATCATTCCTTAAATTTATTTTCCCCGATGGGAATTAAGTGATCATAAGGTAGTTTGATTAGTTATGGTTTTCATTCAGTATTCTCACACAAATGGATTGGAAAGGATAAAAATGAATGAAAAGTTGAGGATTTAAAAAAAAGGATAAATGTTATAATAATCCTCCCTCCACTACTAGATTCCACATTATTAACTTAAATAAGGATACTAATAGTGGTCTACTAAATAGAACATTTTGGAAAAAATGTTTATTAAATGTCACATATTATTGATGATTTTCAATATTGGTAAAAGTTTTATTTGTTTGTTATATCATTTAAATTAATAAAAGTTTCAAATAATATAGATATTTAATTTACCACCACAAGAAATTTCCATTTTTAGTTATAAAAAACTAATGAAATTGTAGAGTAATTAAAATATGAAATCATTTATCAACAGCAAAAATATCATAAAAAAGATTCGATTTGTAGTGATATTTATTGAACTTAAAAACAATAACCTTTATCAGTAATTTTATTTCCACTAATAAACAGATATTTTATCAGTGTTTTTTCATGGTGATAAAATCATGCTTGCAAAAGTGTACAACTGCAGTTTACAACACACATCAGAAAAAAACTATAAAATTTTATTTCAATGAAATTCAAATCATAATAAAATAAAACAACATATTGTAAAATTATTAACAAAATGAAACATTGGTATATAAAACTAATATTTTACATAAAATTTATTTCAATCATTAATAAATTGAAAAACATTGTTTTATTGACTTTTTTCCTCTTAAAAAAGAGTTTCATCATGCTTCCATTAGCCGAAAAACCATCTTATCACAAATAAAAGAGTTTATATATATATAGGAAAAATGATACAACTAGAAATACTATAACTAAATAATGTAAACAAAATTATGATAAAAATTATTAATAAAATACCAGTTTTATACTAATAAGATGAACATTGATTCATAACGATTATATAGTTGTTCAAATTGATATGTGGTTAATTAATACATGTCACACATGTATTTTAGATTGCAACCCTAAATTATCAAGACAATATGGGTGTGTTTGATTTATTTTGATTATGTGGAATACGTTTTAAAATAAATGCAATTTTTTAAAAAAGAATCTTCTTTTATTCATACTGGCCACACTATGAGTTATATTGACATATTGTTTATTCTAGAATATAAAAAAAGTGTTGAATCATTTCAGAATAGTACAAAGAAAATTTGGTTGTTTTTTATTTTATTTTTTTAGAGTGAAACACATATTCTGAATTAAAATGTTTTTATAAACTAATATCACTCACATTTTGTCTTACCAGGTATACCACATGTTATATTGATGTGAAACTTATTCATACATTTCATAATTGGATTATGGATCAAAATAACAATGAATCAAGACATCATGAGCATGTTTTCTAAAATGAAATTCAAAATGGTGTTTTCATGTTGGATTTTTGGGTTTTAATATTTCTTACCTTTTGATAGTATTGCGAGATATGTTGTAAATTGGGATTTCATGAAAATTATTCTTAGATGATTTTACCCACAACTCAAATAAATTAAATCGAGTTGGGAATCTCATAATAAATTTTGACAACTTTTGATTCTATTATGATTCTTGATTGGGGAGTTAATTATCTTTAAGAAGATTGAGTTTTTAGATTACGGTCTATCCATTTTGCTAGAAGATGGGTTTCAATGTTTACCCACATTCCATTAAATTGATATCTGGGCATAAGGCATGGAATAACATTGTCATAAACATATCGATATAGTGGTCATCATGTCCCTACACCAACACCTTAGATTATGAATACCTATACAAGTGGATCAATAGCCATTTCAATAGACTTATATATTGGATTATGATACCTCTAGAGCTTTGTGGGGTTTTATGAGGTGGTTAATTTTCAAATCTTAAATAAGATTACAAAATTTTTCAAACAATGAAATATTTTTACCATTGTGATGGTTAATGTGCATGGATTAGGATGTCCAACATAAATTGGGAGCCCTGTAAGGTGTTATATTTTTAATTTAATTGAAATGATCTATTGAATGAGGATAATATAAAGGTCAAATGATAATTTAGAAATGAAATAGATAGTTAATTCCAATTTGGGATCAAATAATATTAAAATTTCAACGGATCATAAAAAATATTATAAATTTTCAAATTAAATGAGATATTACACTAGTCTTAAAAGTGAATGGTCCTTATCTGGACATAAAGAGCCGTTTTAGTAATTAAATTTCATTAACCCTATAGAAATTAAGTAATAATAGGGGAGTGTAATTGGGTTTCTTCGGGATTCACTAATATCACACAAATGGTAGGGAAGGAAATCAAAAATGGTAGAAAATCATATGTTAATTTTCTAATAAACAATAATAACAATAATTCCCCCATCATGGATAATGTATGAAAAGATAGAGGTGGGTCAGTTTGACTTCTATTACGAGTGGGATCTAACTCTTATTTTATTCGAATTTATATTATTTCCAATAATGAATTAAAGAGGTATTTACTCTTTAATTTAATATATATCATTGTAGTGGCTTTTTAATCTTTAATAAAAGTGATCCATTGATAAAAAATTCTAATGTCCCTCAATTAAAATTTTTCATCCCTATTAGAGTTGATAATATGAATTATGTTACTCACAAATTTGAAAATATTTATTCCCCAAAAGACTATATTTAGAAAAATTTTCATATGTTAGGATGTAATTTATAGAAAACATAATCATTTCATGCAGGCAAAAAAGTTCCATTTTAAAAGAATCAAGCACAATAATACCTTCCTCTTATAAAATTTTTAAATCATCAGATAATGTTGGTATGAAAAAATTAGTATAATTTATGGGTTATTTTGGTCAATAAATCATTAATGTCAACATGATATCGTTCCACTTCATGAATAATTTTTGAGATTAGTTCTAAATTAAAAATAGGCCACAAACTATGATTTCTCACAAGGATTTAATATGGATTAATTCAATCTATTCATAGTTGTAGTCTATGATTTTTAACATCATTTCAAATGTAGGATGAATTGGAAAATTTTTCTTCCATTATGTATAATCAGTTGGATGATTTAAATTTCAATCTCATATATGCTCATCTACATTCCATATCATCCTTTTTCATAATTTTAATTTTGAAAGGAATATTTTAAATAATTAATTACATAGAAATACACAATTTATACTGAATAAGTCTCTGTAATTATAAAACCAACATGCTATTTATCTTCTAACATATAACATGATGACCCTCATTATGGAAAAGTTTATAGAATTTTTTATTCCATCTTATATAGAACGTAGTGATTTGGAATGGAATATATCGTACTTTACCTGACCCAAATCTGGATTGATTTTTTCACTACATTACAATAGGAATATGGAATATCGTTGTCTTATGGCCGTATAGAATTCAATAACTATAGAAACTATGTAAAATTCATTCAGATCTATACACTTTTCATCACCATTTTAATCAATCAATATAAAATTAATAAAACTTTAAATTCCAAAGAAACTAAATACAATGGGATTTTAGAATCACCATATAGTAACCCAATTATTAGTTCATTCCCAATTTAATATTCTTTATTATCAAATATAATTTTTTTTAATTTTATCTGTTATATCTTCTTGAAAATCATCAACTTCAATAGTCCATGAATTCTTCCAAGTTTTACCATACCAAATACAATGAATGTAACTTAGGTTAAAACCATGAAATATTAGAAGATATTTGATTTCTCTATTTTCAACATTTTCATATTTAAATTTTTTAACAATGGATAGAAAAAGAGATTCTTTTTTAGTACATTTTATTTAGAAAACCAAAAAAATAATTAAAACCATTCTCATATCCATTACATTTATTTTGTGCAATAAACCTTCATGAAATAGTTATTATATAAACACAATATATCAAATAAAAAAAGTTTATTTTTTTCTAAATATAATTTCAAAATTACTTATTTAAAAAAAATAAAAAAATAAAATAATTTTTTTTCAAAAATAAAAGGAATAAAACATATTTGATAAAAAAATATAACACATTATCTTGTTTAGTTTTATTTCATCATTAATAAATAATGATGTATCATGCATTTTTCAAGAAAATATAAATATATATTATGAATACCCCGAGGTCAAACTCCATAATCCACTATACCATACAAATGTTCATTCAAAAAATAGATAAAAAAAATACCTTATAAGAAATTCATTAGTAAATTAAAATAATTTATCACCAAATTTTTTTAAATAATCATTCAATTAATCCTAAACCTCCAAAAACATCCATTAAATGAAACCTCATATTCACAGATAATTTGAAATACAAATAAAAATACTGAATAGTTAAAAAATATTAGAGGCAATATATATCATTCAAGAAAACAATCCCAAAACTACATTACTTAATTAAAAAACACTATGGATTCATAGAAAGTTATAAAAAATAAAAATAAAACCCAAATAAAAACTAGATTAGGGATGAATTTATAGTCTATGAGAAGTGAAATATGGAATAGAGAAATAGAATTTCGTCACAGGCGATATATGCGGCTGGAAAATAGTGGTAATTCAAAATAACTGACATTTGAGGCCACCTAGTCAGTGAACATAGTGTTATGGTTCCACACGTGAGAGAAAAGAGAGGTATTTCACATGATATAATGAAACTAAAATTAGTTGACCTCATAATTCATAATAATATTAAAGTATTATCATTTTTTTAATAACCAATGTGAAAAGGCTATTTATCACATCAGTTGTTTAATAACCGGGATGATAAGTAAACCTTTCAACATTGGTTATTATAAAACTCAATTTAAAAATAGACACCTCATGTTTTCTACATTAGTTATTAAATAGTAAAAGAGAAAAATGTTTCACCTTAAATATATTTTATAGTACTGTCAGTTTTGAGTACGTGATGCATGATTTCATCTAAAGAGTCTATTTTAACCTAAAACCCAATCATTTTTTTTATATAAGGAACATCATGTGTTAGATCAACATGTGGGTGATTATTAGTTGTTCCAAATTACTTATGGATCAATTTTCTAAAATATCTACATAATATTAGTGTGTTTTTCCAATTTTCATTGAGTGAAATATGATTTAATTAAAATGCTATTTTTTTAATTGAATTCATGAACATGAGCACAATCTTGGAAAAAGGTGTTAGATAAAGGTGTGGTAAATTTATATATGTCAAAAATATTTTATGGATTGGTTTCATAAATTATCATGTAAAAAGTCTGATACATTTTTTTTGTGATTCACACATGTATTTACCTAAACATTCATTTTTAACTAAAATATGGTCTTCGAATCATATCAAATACACAATGTATTATATTGATGTGTGGTTGATTCCTACAAGACATAAATGATGTGGGGGTTATATTACTAATGTATCAAGACCGTAAAAGTTTTTTTTTCAATTTTTAGTGAGTGAGATAGATTTTGAACCAAATATAACTTTTTAACTAAAAACACACACCATGAGCCATTCTGAGTGCATATTGCATTAGATATACACACATATAATTTATATATTCTGAAAATGAATTATTGGTAGTTTTCTTAATATCATGAAAGTCCAAATTGTTTGCAAAGTTTTAAGTATGTAATACAAGTTCTGAATTGAAATTCAACTTTTAAATAAAATAATGAACGTTCTATCATATCGGCTGCACTGTGTGTTGGATTGGCATTCAGATTGTTTATACATATTGAAATGATTTGTGGATCATTTTCCAGAATAATTATAAAAATTCAAAATAATTTGATCTATTTTGAGTCTGTGATGTTTGTTTTGAACAGAAATGTCACTTTTAACTAAAAATATGCACTTCCAATCATACCGATAACACATTAGTTGGACTGATATCAGGTAAATTTATACAGATAAAATACGAGTTACAGATCATTTTCTTAACGTATCAACAATATTGGAGTATGTTGACCTATTTATAGTGAGTGATACAAGTTTTTAACTAAAATGATACTTTTAAATGAAATGTAAACAATTTTTTATCATACCAGGATGATCATGTGTTTGATTGACATGTGACTAATTAATACAGGTCATAAATGATATATGGATTTGTTTCTTATTGTATCAAGACAATCTATACAAGTTTTCATGGTTTTGGGTACGTAATAGATGATTTGAACTTGGTAGAAATTTTTTTTAAAAAAAATCAAGCAGTTCATGTTATATCAGTCAAATCATGAGTTGAATTAATAGTTTGTAAATTTTTATATTCTAAAAATAAATTATGGCTAATTTTATTAAAATACTAAGATAAAATATTTTTTTCTCTATTTTAGTTATTGAAAATTGTTTCTAACTAAATTGTTATTTTTAAACTAAAAACATACACTTCAAAACAAACTTGGAAAACTATGAGTCAGATTAACATAGGTTTGATCCCTATATATCGAAAATTATATATGGATCATTTTATAAATATATAAAGACAACATGACTTAGTTTTCTCTACTTTTAGTGATTAACACATTTTCTAACTTCAATTTAATTTTTAAACTAAAACAAGAACTTAGATTCATTTTATGAACAACCACATGTCAGATTGATATGTAGTTGATTCAAACAGTTCAAAAGTATATGTGGACCACTTACCCATAATATAATGGCAATCCAATTTTTTCAATAGTTTTCAGTGACTCACACATGTTTTGATCTAAAATGACACTTCAAAACAAAATAACTAAACTTTGAGTCATAATGATAAAAATGTGTTCCAGACTGATGTTCGGTTGATTCAAACATGTCATCAATTATTTTTGGTATGTTTTCTTTTCATATAAATGCTATAAATGATTTTTTATTATTTTTAGGATAGTGGAATGTGTTTTGAACTAAAGTGTATCATTTAAATAAAAACATGTATATTTAATAATACCATCCACATTATGTATCATATTGACATATGGATTGTTTCTATAAATTCAAAATTTTATGAATCATATCACTAAATTAGAATGAAAACCTAAGATCAGTTGCTATGTATAGAGTATGTGACACATGATTTAAACTAAAATGTCACTGTCAAGTAAAATCCAACACTTTATGTCCTAAAAACCATATAATCTATATTATTAACATAATTTATTTTCCTAAACATCATAAATGAATTATGAATCCACTTTATATTGTATTCAGATAATTCATTTTCATTTTCTTTGTTTTTAGTGAGCAATTTAAATATTTTAATTAAAATGTTTCATTTAAACTCAAAATATACACATTCAGTCATAGAAATAAGAATTTTCATCTGATATATGTGTTGTTGATATATACATGTATAATATGGCTTAAGGATTAGTGAAAACAATTCTAGGAAAATATTATAAAATTTTATTATTATTGGGATTGTGACACATGTTTTGAACTAAATAGTATGTTTTAAACAAAAAACATAAACTTTTAGTAATATTGAGAACACCATATATCACATTAAAATGTTATTAGTTATTATATATCACAAATTTATTTTGGATCATTTTTCAAAAATATCATGATAATAAATGTGGGTTTTCACTATTTTCACTGACTCACATGTTTTTAACTGAAATTTATATTTTAAATTAAAAACAAGAACATTGAGTCATACAAAAAAAATCGATGTTATATTAACATATATTCATATCATATATGTATAATATTATATATGGATCATTAAATTTTAATTTTATGATATATTGAGTGTACATTCTCTATTTACGATGAGCGACAAACATTATTGACAAAAATTTAATTTTTAACTGAAGTCATGTACTTCGATCCATACCAAGAACACAATGTGTCAATTTGATATGGGGTTGAATAATATATGTAAAAATTAATGTAGAACTAATTTCTGTAAAAAATGAAGACACTTATAGTTTATCACCTTGAATATAGTAGCCCCGAGTTGGCAGTAAATTTTCTACATTGGCACAATAAAAAGGGGATCATATTCTAAAGAACCAAATAGTTTAGTAGAATTGGGAGACTAGATTCATACATGATTCACATGTTACATAAGAAAACATAAAATATAATAAATTATTTCCTTTGATCAATTTATTTTTTATTATATTATGTCCCTGATTTCATTCACAGATCACTTTTTTGGAATCCTAGGGAAAGGAAAAAATAAAAAATCCTTAGCTTAGATGCTTAGTAAGGGAAAACATACAAAATAATCTATCATAAAATAATTAAAACGTTAATAATATGTCTAGGTTAAAAAATAATTAACTATTCCATATAAATAATACCATAAAAGGGAACATAATCCATAGAATTCATAACAAAATCAAAAATTTGATGGATAATAATAACTATTTTAATAAAGACAAAAGATTATATTATGAGACATCATAATATTAATGTCAAAACCTTATTTCAAGACAATATATGTTTATAGGTAAGGTTTAAACAAAAAACACAAACTATTTTGTCTCAAGAGACCTAACAAAGCATCAAGGGGCTATAATGGGCCCCAACCATCACTCACAAAGTCCAATGAATTAATTATATAAAAGGGGGATAAATAAGCAGAAAAAATATTTGTATTGAAAATAAAAATAATGAAATGTTAATCCTAGAGATAGTGATGTGAACAAAGGAGATACATGAGTGGATGATCCTACAGGGGATTCACCAAACCAAGTGGATAATAGACCTGAGTAGTGTGTTGCTAGTGATGGACATGATGATGCATGACCGACGGAAGGTGAGATGAATTTGAATTCAGATTTGGGTGGGAAAATCAATGATAAAACTCATTGTCTGGATGTTATGTCAGCAAATGTGTAGCTATTATCAGATGGATTGAAGATTGAAGTTGCTTATTGCAACCGGTTTCAAGACCTGGAGCCTGAAGTAGTAACTAAAGTGGAGGAGAGTTCCGAAATGAAGAAATGTAGTAGTATGCATCTTGCGGTAGTGGGTGCATTGAATGAGGTGATTCCTAGCCATGATTCTCTCAAACAACCACAATGTTTGGCCATGATTGCATATAATAAGAGATATGTGTAGGACTGGAGCGTGATTGCTGGTTCCCAATATGTGTTTGTCTCTGGAAAATGGGGTACATCATGGATAATGAAAATGAAAATCATAATGATATGGTTACTCCCTCCTTTAGTGATATTTTCAAGGATGGGAAGAAGAAGTCTGGTAATGGGGAAACATTCAGAACAAATAGAAGGATGAGAAAAGACTACTCTGACCTACTGAAGGTGTTGTCTACTAGGTCCTCTATTAAGAAATCATCGAAGGAGTTGACATCTTTGAAGAAATTTAACATTAGAAGGATGTAATCCAAGGTTCTAAAATACTATGAAAACACGGAATGGGAGTCAACCACTGTGGAATAAGTGAACTATCATGGGGTGGTGATAGGTGTGCCTTTTATGATATGTAATTGGTTTTCTAGTTTGTTGTGAATGTTTGGTGTAATTTTATTAAATCTTAATAAATGGTCAGTGGCTCACCTCTGACTGACTTTTATGGCTAATGGTAATATTACCAAAATCAATAAACATAATTATTATCTATAAATAGTAATTTGTATAATGGTACCAAGATATTATATCCCTATTAATGTATAATATTCACAAAACGATATTGAAGTAGTTAAAAAATACATCGAAATGACTATTAGAGAATTTCACGGGGAAAATACACATCTCATTTTGAAATCTCAAATTTAAAATAATTGTTTTTCCAAATATTAAGGAAAATATTCTAATTTAATGTAATCATGGAAAAATGTAAATAAATCAAAAAATATTTGATCAGTTATTATATTGTTAAAATCATTTCAAGCCATATAAGTCAAAATACAACAATTCGTTCATACATTTTTAATAAATTAAGACAAATAATAAATAATATTAAATGTTTTGTAATATTATTTACCTTATCTTAGTTAAATATCTATTTTTTTCCTTATTAATGAACATATGAATATGATATTGGAAATAATATAACCACTATAATTTGTATAGGGATGTTTTAGTGATTTCTATCTAGGGGTTGGATGAGATATATGGTTGAATAGGTGTGATTAATTCACGGGAGGAGGTTCCCATTTATAATTAAGGAGAGTGGAAAAGTTGTAATATTTTAGTGTTTAAATAAGTATTAATTTTATTTTATTTATTAATGGAGCCAAAATGGATCATTTTTAATGCCACGAGGTTAAAATAAACGATTAAGGCCAAAAATGATTAGATATAGGGTCAATCAAAATGATAATGAATATAATGATATAAAAGAATACCTAAATTTAATTGGATTGATTTATTTAAAAAATATATAATTTTTTCTATTTAATCAATTTTTGGAAGCATTTATCTCATGAATATTATTATTACATTATATTATGTTTTTTTTTGAAATTTCAAATGTTTCTGCTCATTAAATATAAAATAGATCATCTTATTTCAAATAATTACACCACCTGGATCCATCCAGAAAAACCAAAAAATACCCATTCATCTTCTAATCATTATTATGCATGTTTTTTGGGTTCTTTCCCTTCCAAAATATAAACCCTTCACCCCATGGGAAGATATCTAATGGGGGTCCACTAAAGAATAGATAAATGTCATACCCAACCTCTTTCAATGTATTCGTTATTATAGATTTTAAAAATATATAGAATTTTTCATTAGATGGTAAAATTATTTTCCTAAATATAATAAACCATTATAATGATTTTGAAACCACCATTATCTTCCCTATTGTCCATCATGTAAGAAATGAATGCATCACTCATCCGTTCGTACAACTTGTCGTCTCCCCATAGAGATATACTTTATTTTTCCTTCATCATCGTTGTGGATGGGTATTATGATGGGTTTAATATTTGTATGTGACATTTATAACATAATTATTCGATTTTAATAATAAATGATATATACCATATTAACTTCCAAAACCATTGGAAAACAATAATGCTACTAGTGCATACATATGTAGAACCACTTCCATGAACTGATATGAATCATTTTTCATTTATATTTCAATTGTATTGTAATGATGGAGGATTTGAAAAATATATATCATTATTATTCAATAATAGTTATTCTATAATGGTGAATTATTATTTACATTTCATTTCTTCCATCCATCAAAAAGTGAAAACAACGTTCATGCATATATTTGTCTTATAATCTCCATGAATATTGTAATTCATTTTCGATCTCAAAAATGTATTTATTAATTTAAAGTCTTATGTACTGAATATAAATTATATTTATATCATCATTAATATTATATTGATAATGGAACTTGAATAAATGTGTGAGGACCAAAACAACTAAAACAAAACGCACATGAAAAATGATGCAGTTATTAATTGAAATATGGATTTATCAAATAATTGTTAATAAACCGATGATGAAAGAATATAATTATGTCATATATGGAATAATATATAATATTATATATAAGGAATATATGAAAAATGAATATGTAATTATTAAACTAGACGTTTGTACATATACAAATGGAGACAGACATGAGGTAAGGGTTTCTTGTCCAACCATTACTTTTATGAGATATATATCATACCAACAACCTATATATTTATTTGTGGTGTATACAGAAGAAATTTGAAATGTTATATCATTATTATACATTTTTATAACTATATATGTTGTTTTATTTTATGTTATTATTTCATGGGGCTAAGATTGAAATGTTACCAAAGTGGTAAGGGTTTATTTCACAATCTCATCATTATTGTGGATTGGTTATTTTAAATCCTCAACCGAGGAATATTTCCCTTCCATGTCAATCATTTATAAAAAATATTTCAATTTTTTTAATAATATCCAATAATTTTTTTATTTAATTTTTACAATATTTTATATTTTTTAAAATTTTGTTGAATGTAATATTTGTTTTTTATTCTGATTGAGGTACATTTTTTATTTTCTTAAAAAAATTACGAAATACTTCTTTTTTAACTTATATGAAAAGAGCTCAATTTTACCTCCCTCATAATACATAAATTATTATAAGAATACATTAGAATTTTATATGGTTATTTTAAATGAAAATGTATTCATTGTCAAATTCATTTTTAGATATTAAAAATTTATTTTCAAAGTATAAATTGTATTTTTTTAATAATTTCATCTATAAAATTTTTAATGTATGTACATCAATTTTAAAAAAATTTGATGAATATTATAATGAGAATATACTCTATTAATATAGTTCAAAATCATTACTTTTATTTTTTATGATTATTCTTTACTGGGGGAATGTATTGACATTATGTCTAGTAGTTCATCCAAATTGGATTGGTTTTGGTTGTTAAGGAATTAAAATTATATTGTATTATATATTCATATAAATAATGAATTGGAAATAGATTATTTGGGACCACTATAGCCCTCTAAACACATCAATGGGTCTAATTAGACAAAATGGATTAATCATAGGCTGATGCCTTACCCATTTATAAAGATTTCAAGTATCAAGAACATTAAATTATTTTCTGATGTCTTGGTTGAGGCCTCAATGGCAAATTTCATATTTCAAGACTTATGTATTCCATTATTTTGAAATCAAATATTTATATCCATTTAAATATTTTATTATTTGTGATATCCATGGATATGTTTCTAGCACTTGTATTTACTTTTATGGAATTATACGATCATCATTTATTATTTCTATGTTAATAATTCTATATTTATAAACCATTATATTCATATCCTGAATGTGAATATTGTATCACCCCTTTACTAGGTTAGTTTTCAAAAGGATTCCCAATAAATATTATTATTTATATGTAATATTATACTAGAAGAGATGATAGACATGTTAAATAATGAACTATACTGTATTTCATGTTTTCTAATAGAAATTAAAAATAAATTAAGCATATAGTTTTATAAGACCATTTGACTATTCAGTCATTTGGGATGTGATTTCTTATACCTAGTGGTTTTGTAATAATGTGAAAATTGGAATTAGGCTACTAGGGTTAGGGTATTTACATCATGGATTGGATTTTATTAGAACTGACCTGCAAGTTGGAAGTCAACATTTTTTTGTGTCATCGTATATTTCTATATGTGAGTGTGTGAAATGAACCTTCGACATTATGACTATTATTCATGCATACCATGACACCAAAACATATATTTACTTACCAAAACAGTGAGCCCATATATTTTAGGGATGTAGGAAACATTGTTTGGGTCATGAATAAATTGTTATTATTAATATGTTGTGGAATTTCTTTTCCATTCCATCATTATAGAAGTAAATTTATAGACCCATTGATTGAAATTGAACTATAAAAATGAATTCCAATACAACTAGGGTAATGAAGATCATATTTCATATTTTCAAATAATGAAATATCATGTACACCATTTGATGATACATGTGTGTGACTTGTTTGATAATATATTGTGAAAAGGGGATTATATTACACATTGAGCACTTGTATGTGGTTTTTAACATTTGGATATTAAAATGATTCTCTTTGATTTTTTTACCCTTTTTAAGATTAATCTTTAACATTAGTAAATTTCTCTTAATGCCAATTATAAAGAGGCATAGAGGGTCACACATAGGGAGTATTCATTAATATCAATTAAATGGTATTTACATTGAATAATTTGAATAATAATTCTTATTAATATCAAAATATAATATTATTCTGGATTCATTGACCATAAATATTCACAAGGTAATAAATAAATATTTACTCATTGAAAAATATTATAATAATTTCATTATTATTTAATAAATATTTACCCTCTATACTATGAATAAAAGACTAATATTTTTTATTAAAAATTTTATAGATAAATGTTCTTCAAACTCTGAATATAATATTTAATTATGAATAAATATACAACACATATTTATTCTATTATATGATATATTATGAGGAAGATGTGGGAACAAAGATTTTATTTAAATGATAAATATTAATTTTCATGTATTTAAAATAATATTTTTATTATGTCAAATAAAAAATGTCATAAAATGATAATAAAATTATTATTATATGGAAAGATGTTATATAATATTTATTATACTACTTATGCTCTACTTTGTAAATAAATAATATCTTAACCTAAATTCAAACTCTATAAATATATTTTTATGTCTTTTATAAATGGTTAATAAAAAATTGAGAAACATTTTGTAGAATAAATGTTTATCTAGATTCATCCTCCTCTTTTACTCTTAGTAATTAGAAGGTCAAAATAGAACTCTTCAAGCCTGAAGGGTATTGTAGTGATAAAGTTATATAACACAAGACATTCAATCTACTGTACTATCACTAAAAAAATACATTGGTGGTCTTTGGAGATCGAAATACTAAGTGTGAACTACTACTAGATTGGTTCTAAAATTGGATCATATAAATGCAATGATAATAATCTATAAAAATATATTTTTTCAAACGATCAATAATGTCAAAAAAAATGTTCCTAAAAGGGGCATTGTTTATTTTTATCTAATTAAATAAATATTAAATATACCATGAAACTAACCTTTATATGGTTTTTAGGATATTTATATCATTATTAGATGGGAATATATCATTGAAATTAATTTTAATATAGTATATAACTAGAAAATGATCCATCGAATCCAAAATAACCATAATGGTTATCCACTGACCAAAAATATCCATTATTCCTAGAACAGTTAAGTGGTATCATAGTATTTAAATTTAAATTTAATTTTATATATTTGATTTTATATATATATAAGAAAAATTTCACAGAAGTTTCATTTCAAAGTATTCATTATTTATATTGAAATTTAATTAAAATGATTTGGTCATTTTAATTTTCATCATTCATGATTCATACTTTATTAAGGTCTATTAAGAATGAAGAATGATTGGAGATACTATTGGGAGGTTCTAAATATTTTTTTCTCATGGATTGGTATCCAAGGTTTTTGGCAAGATTGTAGGCCATATAAAAATGATCACTCCACATGGATGTGTACCCAGATACATCCCACACCATGAATTTATTACACATGGTGTATTTATTAAACATCACATATAGATTTTGAAAAATTGACATGAATTTTTTTAGATTACATTAAAAATAGTTTTGTGTACACGACATGTAGTTTTCATGGTATTATGGATAACATCATGCTATATGTGTCATAATATACATAGTTTTACAACGCATGATATTAACAACATAAAATATTATCAAAACACAAGATATGTTTCTCACATAAAAATCATGTCATTCATCTATCCCCACATCTGAAAAACAAGCCAAGTAAAATTGTGTTTTACACATGGACACAATATGAATATCATAGGGGTTTTTGATCATTTGTACACTTAATTATTCAGGACATGGTACAAACCAAATCCCCAAGTATTTATCCCAAACACAAGTCAACTGGACCACACGATATGAATATCATAGGGGTTGTAGCTCATTAGTACACCTAATTTAAACTGGCCAAGGTACAAGCCGAATCCCCATGAATTTATCCCAAACACATTCCAACTAGACAAAAAATCATGTAACTCATTGGTACACACTGTGTATTGTAGATGTGGTACACGCCGAATCCCTATAAGTTATTCTCGAATACATGGAAATTGAGGTATATATAGTGCCTCTCATCAATACACATTGTGTATTATCCCAAGGAAGTAAAAACATAAATTACACTAAAATAAATTATTGAAACATTAAAACTGAAATGAAATGATTGGTACCAGATATATCTTATTTTGTAATAAATGTTTTGAAGAAATAAGAATGCTCAATTTATTTAATTGATTCAAAAAAACTGTTAGTCATTCCATTTATTAACAGTAAATTAATTTGTGAGTTCTATCTAAAAAAGTATTCATATGGTCATTAAATATGATTAGAATTAATTACTTTATCGATAAAAATATGTTCATCATATTAAACAATCTTGTGTATGATTTTCTTTTATTTAATTTAATTTTATTAGATTGTTTTAAAAAGAAAAAATTTAAAATTAAATGTAATGGTTTCTGAGTAATCCTTACCTATTTTATTATGTAGGACATTAATATCAAAAGTTATTTATGTAATTCCCCTTAACGAATCATTTGGATCCCCTCACATATTTGTGATGAATAAATATAAGTAATAAAATATGTATCCCAAGGTGAATGGAGGCAGGTCAATATAGAACCTAGATGAAACCATCCAAGGCACTACATAGATGGATTTATGGAATGCTATAAATCAAGCCAAGATCCTCACAATGATATTTTCCCAATGGTATATGTTGTTTTATTAACCACTCAATAAACCAATTTTTTCATTATTTTTAATACAGATTCAGTAACATTATCACATAAATAAGTTGATTAAGGTGAAAATATGGAATTAAAATAAATGGATTGTGTATAAATGTTTTATCTAGTATGGTAACTCTATTAAGTATAATACACTTAGTATTAACTTTCCATGTAAAAGGATAAAATAATACATTTTTAAATATAATAAAAAAATTCCTCAAATTAATATTATGCAAGACCAATCCTTCCATTACATGATTAGTAATAAATCTCACAGAATATAGTATTGTTCCAACTATCGTTATGAAACTTACTCATATCAGGGAAATAATAGGAATTTTTTTGTTGACTTAACCAACTTCCATGAATATTAGTATCCCTCACTAAATCTGATGCAACATGTAGTTATGTTTTGAGGAAATATGAGTAATGATTTATGGATTACAAATTCCACTAAATGGATTAATGAGCTATATAACCCAAGTTGGAAAATAACGTTCAACTAAAATACCTTCTAATAATTGACCAAAACCTTACTTGGGATATCAGAAGGTGAATCTTGATCCTCGACACTAGACACTATTAGTAACTAGGAATTTTGAGTCCCATGGTGGGGCTGTTGGGACTTGATAAAATAGAGAGAGACTTAAAAAAATTTAATTTTTTTTGTATCGTATAATTTTACACAAAGTATAGTACTGAAACATTATATCAATTATTAAAGAAAACTAGAAAGAAAAACAATGAAACAACTATGATTATTTAAGAAATCATGGAATCTCCATATAAATACATATTTACAGATATGCTATAATAATTTATATGCCACATTATTATTAATTTTTTTTAATATGTGTTAGAATCCCCTATACTAGTTTTCCTCTCCAAAACTTGAGAAAAGGTAAAAAGGATGCATCTTAGAGTAATATAATGGATTCTTACAATTTATATTGTATTCCATCAACATCAATGTCTATAAATATTAAGATAAAACATAAATAACTGGATTCATATGACTTACTATATAATATTCCTTTTCATGAGAAAGAGTAATATATTCTGGAATTAAGACTTATTACCAATCATCACCCCAATTAAGCCCTTTAATAGTTCACAGAAATGCATTTAATAGTTCAAAAAAATAAAAATTTATTTAGAACCATTATATTGGGGACCCCTTTACCAGTGATAGAAAAGAACTTATAATCGGATACCTTTGTCTATGTTTTTTGCCGTAATAAAGGCCCTAAAATTGCAGTGTGATTTTTTAATAACATCACCCTAAAAAAACACATGTATACACCATTATAAGAATGCACCTGTATGTAAATTTACTATAAAATTGAAATAATATTTAAATCATAATTAAAAAACACTATTATATAAATATATATCAATTTTTGTGTAATTATGTTTGGAAATAGAATCCAAAAAAATTCAAAAATAAAAATGTTTCATTGTCTTTAGCACCTAGAATCCCCCCGCAAAAAGCCAGAAAATTGAATCATTATCTACATAAAGCAACACAAACCCAGAAAAACAAGTCACCTATATATGAAAATAAATTTTATGATACTTATACTATGAAATAAATAAATACAAATATAAATGAATACATTAATAAAATATCAATTTTAAATAAAAGGACACACATAGAGTCCTTCCAATCACTCCGCATGTTAGTCGGGGGTGATGATGATTCCTACACGTGATAATTGACATATGGATAATTTTCATAAATTATCCAAAAAATAATAATGGGTTTTATCAATTCAGATAATGACATTAGGCTTTTTCCCTAAAATGTCAATTTAATATGAAAAAACACATTTTGAGTCATACCAATCACATCACATATTAGTTTGATGTGAGACAAATTATTTTCATTCAAAAAAAAATGACTAATTATTTTCCTAAATTATCAATATAATATGAGCACATTATAATGATTTCTAGTGAGTAAGACGTGTTTTGATATAAAATTTCAATCTTAGACTGATAACATGAACTTTGATTAATATTGAGAACACCATGTATTAAACCGATATGTGTATAATTATTACCCATCAAAAGTGATTTATGAATAATTTAAAAAAAATTCAAAACAATATTAATTTGTTTTATTGGATCTTAGGATGTCACTTGTTTTTTTACTGAAATATCAATTTTAAATAAAATATCACACATGGAGTCATATCGGTCACACCTTGTGTGGGATTGAGGTATGGTTTGTTCCTTCAACTAAAAAAATAACATGTGGATAGTATTCCAAAATTATAAAAATGATTAAAATTATTTCTATATGTTTTTATAATATAACATGTGTTATTTAATAAAAATGTCATTTTAATTTAAAAACACACACATTGGGTTATACCGATAACATCATGTGTTGGTTTTATGTGAGACTGATTCCTACTCATTAGAAATATCAACAGATTTTTTTTTCAAAATTTATCAAGACAATCAGTTCTTTTTTCTTAGTATTTAGTCAGTGATACACATTATGGACTAGAATATCTATTTTAAACTGAAAATAGACACATTGAAACATATTGGGATCATAGATTATAGGATTGAGTTGAGAATGATTCCTACGAGAAAAATAGCTTATGTATAATATTCCTAATGTATAAAATTAATCAAAATATAATTTCTATTTTTAGTGTATGCTAGATGACCTTTTTACTCAAATTAATATCAATTATATATAGAAATCCACATTTGAATTCATACTGATAACATAGTGTGTTCTGATGAGTTGTGAATAGTTCATAAAATTTTGAAATAACATATGAATCAATTATTTGAAGTATAAAAACAAATTGAACATGTTTTCTCAATTTTGAGTATGTCACTTGTTCATTTTACTAAAAATAATGTAAAATTTAAATCAAAAGACACACATGGAGTCATAACGGTCATACCATGAGTTTTATTGAGTTATTGATGATTCTTAAATGTCAAAAAATTGCATATTAATCAATGTTATAAATTATCAAAATAGTCAAAATGTGTTTCTTGGTTTTGGAATTTATCAATTGTGTTTCTTACTAAAATTTCATGTTAGATGGAAAACACCCACTATGAGTCATTCTAGTCAAATAGTGTATTGGTTGGATGTGATACTAACTCCAACATTTCAAAAAATGACTTATGAATAATTTTTCAAAATTAAAGGCACGATAATTATTTGTTTTCATGGTCTTCATTGAGTGAAATTCTTCTTGAAATAGAATTTAAATTTTAAACTGATAATAGTTAGTTTGAGTCAAAATGGTCACATTATGAGATGGATTAATTTTGTGTTCAATACTATATATCAAACATGATTTATAGATCGTTTTACTAAATTATCAAAAAAATATGAATTTTTTCCCTCTTTTGATTATGTTCTTGGGGGTTTTACAATATTTAATGTCAATTTAAAAAAATCCCACATGTAGTCATATCGATCATACATTGTTTAATTTTTTTTAAATTTGATTCATATATATCAAAAAGGAATTTTGGAATTTTTTATAATATATCAAAATAATTAAATGTATTTTTCTAGTTTTGATTATGTTACTTTTGTTTTTTAAACAAATATACATTCAAACAAGAAACACATAATTCTAGGTTTACAGATCACATTATGTGTCAATTAGACATGAATCTAATTCATAGACATAAAAAAAGTAATTATGAATAATTTTCCAAAACTATCAATAAAATCAGAGTACATTTCAACATTTTTCATTACATAACACATTTTGAACAAACATGTTCATTTTAAACTGATAATAGACACTTTGAGTCATACTAGTCACCGCATTCAATGTATTGAGGTGAAATTGATCCCTACATGTCAAAAATAACATATGGGTCAATTTCATATTATATAAAAACAATCTGAATGTGTCTACTCAATTTCTAGTATTGAACCTCTCTTTTAACAAAAAATAATGTCAATTTTTAATTAAAATACACTTGGAGCCATACCGGTCATACCATGCATCATATTGAGGTTCCCTTGAAACGTAAACATAATAAATTTGTTATGAATTGTTGTACAAATGTATCCTAACAATCTGAATAATTTTTCTATGTTTTGAGAATGTCAATTGTGCTTTCACTAATATTTAATTTCAAACTGGAATCATTAAATTTGAGTCATACCTGTCACATTAAGTGGTAGTTTCACGTGATATTAAATACAAATAAGATGATGCATGATGATCCTATCTCGAATATGTATCTCTGGTTTAATGATATTTTGAATACAATGTTCTCACTAATAAATAAAGTTACTGCAAAAGAATAGATCATGCGACTCTGTTGATGTATTCAAGAAATATGGAGAGGGACATTAGTGGCCTTACAAAATTTGGCGACATCGATGAACTACCTGTAAAGGAGACTGTATGATAATTGTTGATGTATATGGATGACATAAATGTTAACCAAGAAGAAGATAATGAACCAAAAGTGAAATCTATGTCTTTCAAAACAACTGAAACTTAGAAAAAATAAAAGGATAATGTTCAAGTTCAGTCAAAAGTTCATGTGATGAAGATTCATTTGCTAAATGTGACAAGTAAATGTCTAAGATATCTTGAATATTCATGAATTTATATTAAAATAGTCAATCCATTGGGAAATTAGTATATTTTATAGAAGAATTTTTATCATTTAAATTAAATCATATGTTACAAATTCAAGAGAATCGAACACATGAAGCGTCACAGTCCAAAAATGAAGTAAAATAAGAAATATTATAATAAGTATCAAAAGTATGAGAAAGTAAGTAAATTTACCAGGAGTTCTTCTCAGGACTCCTCTAAAGAATATAATTCTTCCTATGATTAAAAAGTTGACAAATCATTCAAATGATAAATGAGAAATCTATCTATGAATACATTTGATTCTCTTGAATATTACTCTATCTACATTGAAGATAATGATGAAATTTATGTTGATGAGATCATGACTAAATAATAATTGTTTTTTAATTGAAACATGATTGAGGATATATTTATCGACCTAAAGAAAAAATACATAACACTAAAAAAACAACATTATCATAATATTTCTATTAAACTTTATGTTACTATATAAAATGAGAAAAATGCATAGTTGAATAATGAAAAAATTGAACATAAGATATCTAATGAACATGTAATGAAATATCTAGAAAAATTAACTGATAACAAAAATATTTTAACAAAAATCATTGGAGAAAAAAATTATCCACACACACTATAGGTATATGATACTAACTCGGCTATAAGAGAATTGTTAAAATTACATTTATAACAAAATATGGAAAATAATACACTAATTCTCGTTCTGAAAGTATTTCTACTTCATCTAGTTCAGAAAAAAATTGTATAATATATTTTACTGAAGGACCTAATAGAGTTCATAAAACATGAATTTTAAAAATTATATAGCGTAAACTCATTAATAATGTGTGTGTTCTTAACACCTTGATTATTGAAAATTCTGGACACGAGAAAATATGTGCACAAAAATCAATTCCTCTATAACTTATTTTGCATAGTATTAACTTGAAAGGTTACTATTAGAAACTATTTGACATGGATACTAGATTTCAAATTCATATAATGGGATAAAACTCAAACATCAAATATTTAATAGTGTATAATGGTGGACAAGTCACCTCTAGTTACAATGCTAAAGGAAACATCATTGGTCTTGGAAAAATTGGTAATAGTAATACAATTTAGAATTTTAATTACATTTTATTTTTTATTTAATGTATAATATATATAGTGTTTTTTAATAATGTGATAATTTTTTTCATGTATTATTATAAAATAATGTGGGTAATATTTTTTACTATAAAAATTATCTAGTTTTTACATCATATCGAAATGAAATTTTTATGTTGTCAATCTGGATTTTTTACATTCACAAAATGTTCCTTTAATAAATTCCTTAAATAGGGAGTCTTTTATTTAAATGTGGATAATATTCAATTTTAACATTCAATCACATATAAAGATTACTAGATAAAGGTTTATTCAAAGATCTAACCAATCTTGAGATTCCAACTAATAAATTCTATAATCCTTGTCAAAAATGAAAAAAAACAAAAGATAACCTTCCAACCAATCAAATAATTATCAACAACTAAACCTATAAAGTTGTTTAACCATGGTTTTTTTGGATCATCTAGAGTCTCATATTTTAAATGTATAAAATACTTTTAAGTACTTGTATATGAATTTTCTAGGTATACTTGGATTGTCATTATAGCTAAGAGAAGTGAAGCTAGTTTTAATTTTACCATGTATTCTTGATCATTAGAAAATATCAGTGGGCCTAAAATTAAGGCCCTAATAAGCGACCATCGATGTGAGTTTGAAAATAAATATTTTGAATCAGTTTTCTAATAGAATGGTTATAGTCAGAACTTATCTTCTCCGAAAACACCTCAATTGAATGATGTTTTAGAAGGAAGATAATGAACCCATTTTGATATTTCATGAAATATGTTCAATGAATATGATTTTACTATCTATTTTTTGGGAATAGTCTATAAATAAATATTATTATGTAATAAATATAGTATAAGGAAAAACTATCATGTGGAAAACCCCATATGAAATATGGAATAATAGGAGGCCCAAGGTTTACATTTTAAGAGTTTTAGGATGCAATGTATTTGTTCATAATAAAAAGATTAAACTTGAAAAAATTCCCTACAAAAGTTATGAAAGAAATTTTCTATGATATTCAACTTATATGAAATCCTATAGAGTCTATAAATATATGTCCAAATTTGGGAAGATTATATACTAGTAAAATATGATGAAACATATCCACATGAGTCAAAAATATCTGTAAAAAAATTGATAATGATATATCAAATCTATAATTAAATTCAAAACCATTATATTCTACTATCTAACAAGGATAAAAATCATCTAGTGATTGTAAATTTCCTAAATATGAACTAAAAGAACCTGAAAATATATAAGTCATAGAAGATATCATTCCTTTTTATAGAGGCTTTAGGACTCTTAAAAGTCAACTATTAAATGTTGTAGTTGTAGACAAAGAAAATGTAGACAAACTTGATCCTCTTTATGAAAAAATGATGAATTCCAATTCTATTGAGTAATATTTAACCAATGAATATCACTAAGGAATTCAATGATTAATTATTTTAATGGATATACAATAAGAAATAAATCAGATTGAATGAAATAAAGTATAGAGACTTGTTGAGAGAACAAAGGATACCCAAACTTTGGGTTCTAAATTGTTGTTTTGAAACAAGGTTGATGAATTTGGAAATATGGTATGGAAAATGTATATATTATAAGCACATGATTATATCCAATAAAAAGAAGTAGAATATGAATAGACATTTTCACCTATATCCCTAAAAGAAGCCATTATATCCCTCTAGATATTATAGTTCTTCTAAATTTAAATAATTTTCAAATAGATGTCAAAAGTTAATTCAGAAATGGTTATATAGTTTAATATGTTTATTTTGAATAACCCAATGATTTATAGAATCACTATTTTCTATATATGGGTTTCAAATATAAAAATCATAATATGGTTAAAACAAGCACATAAAGAATGGCAGGATAGGCTCGCCTCATTTATTATTTTTAATTGATTTAAAAAAGATATAAATTACCCTACCCTTTTATCAAAATAATTTTAAAAATATTCTAGTTGTTCAAATATGTGTATATGATATTATTTTTGTATCTTCTAAAAACATCTTATAATAGGATTTTGAAAAAATGACGCAACATGAATTTAATTTAGATTAATTGGTGAAAATAAATTCATTCTGGGAATACAAATCTATCAAAACCCAGAAAGAATTATTTAAAATGAAAATAAATAGACTATATATCTTCAA
This sequence comes from Viscum album, assembly GCA_963277665.1. Taxonomy (NCBI): domain Eukaryota; kingdom Viridiplantae; phylum Streptophyta; class Magnoliopsida; order Santalales; family Viscaceae; genus Viscum; species Viscum album. The sequence goes on along the minus strand of OY728156.1, from coordinate 1,498,074,177 downwards.
AAACCTTTTGGTCTTGATAACACTAAACAAAATACGACTCCCAAGATTACCACATGTAATATGGATCTAGATGTGGCTAGGAAACCTATTGATCAAACCAATTAAATAGGGTTGATTGGAAGCCTTTTATAAATAACTCGTAATCGACTAGAAATTATATTTAGTGTGTGTATGTGTGATCATTTTCAAGAAAACCTAAAATGGTCCCACATAGTTATTGTTAAAATCATTTTTAAATTCCTTAAAAATACTACCAATTTTGGATTTTTCTATTGTAGAGGACATGCATTTGGTTTATTTAGTTATTCAGATGATGATTTTGGTGGATGAAAGTTATATATAGAAAGTACCTACAGAACATGTCATTTTTTGGGTAAGTCACCAATATCATGGTGTAGTAAAAGGAAACATTTTTTTCATTATCTACTACATAAGTTGAATATATAGCTGCTAGTAGTTATTGTTCTCTAATTTTGAGGATAATACATACATTACAGGATTATGGATATGAATTATGGCATTTACATATAAATTGTGATAGAAAATGTGCTATTATAATTTATAATAATTTATTATTTCATTCTGGAAGAAAACATATTTATGTAAGACATCAATTTTTGTGAGATCATTATAAATTTTTTAATAACTCTTGAATACATTAGTGAATAACGTTATCTTTTATATAGTTTTATAAAACCATTGAATTTTGATAAAATAAGATGAATCAAATATTATTTATGAATGATTAATTTTAGTTATGTAAAAAACCATTGATGAGACACAATTATTTTCCAACCTTTAATGACACACTGTTGATGTCTCTCTATTTGGGAAACACCATTGATTACTAATTTTTGATGAAACACTATTGATGTATCAATGTTTATGACACACCATTTATGTCTCATAATTGATGTCACTGTTGAGTGTCTCACCATTTATTTTTTTCATTATTTTTTCCTTTGATGAATTTATCCAACTACGATTCTGATATTTTATTCAATGTATTTTGTATATTAAATTTGAGAATGACTAAATTATAAAATAGGAACTCATAAAATTTCTTCTGGCCTCTTGATTTTTAATCTATATTTTTAAACCTCCTTCACTGCCATTGTTCCTTACCTCATTTACCCTATAACTATCATAGATTCAAATAATGGATAAAATGATGAAACTGAATGTATCGAATCTAAATGATAAAATAAGAACTCATCTAATTTTACTAGGCCTCTTGAGCTTTAAACCCTATTTTCAATCCTCTTTTCCTACCATTGTCCCTTCCGTCCATTATATTATAACTACCCTAGATTCAAATAATTGATATATTGAAGTAAAAATCAGTATCAACACTAGATAAAAAAGGAATTTAAAATAATAATAGAATTGTTTTGTCCCAATGTACTAAGGAATCTTTTAGTCATGAACTCACGAACAAAGTTGTCATACACGAAATAGAGATCTTTATAGAATGGATTCTCTCAAGAAAGTCCCTTGTGCAAATAGTACTGTAAGGTAAAGAATGTCTAGAATTGATTTAGGATAATCCGAAAATAGTGTATAAAAAGATGGTGTTTATGTTTTATAAATATGTTTTGTTTTCATAGACCGATAGATATGATTATGTGATTATATGAAGAATAAGCCAACACAGATGTGTCTTCCCCACAAGTATTTGGGAATCATGTTTAGGAGAAACTCATGATGGTATATTTGAATATCACCAGAGATGTTCCCCTCTTTCTAGTGAAATTTTATGTTTTGATGAGGCTCTAATAGATCTAACTGAATATAGAACTCCTACAAAACCTATTGATTCAGAGTTAGATACTGAAATTAGAATGTAGTTTAAATTTTTTCAACAACTTTTGTTCCAGCGAAAGGGTTAATTTTACACCTCAAAGTATCATGATGTATATTTTATGTACATTATGTTAAATGTATATAAAATCAACATTTTCAAATACCATATTCTTTTTGTGTGTGATATGATAATACGCAATTCAATATCCACTTCACTGTTGAACTAGATGATTATATCTTCTATGTTAGAAACCAATGGATTTGTAGGAGAAAATGAAGAATAAACATTATTATGTGGTGGTTTTATCATTACCAAGTTTATATTAATGTGCACCAAAAAAAGTTGGAATCCATGGAATAAATAATGGGTAGGGGAAAATGAATATATTTATGATGAATTAAATCATGTTAACCATCCAAAAAGCCCAAATTTTGTTTCTAATCCCATTTTTGAAGAAGAAAAAGAAGTAATGGAATACTCAGATGATGTAATAGATACTTCAATATCTTGAAATGAAGATGAAAATATATTTAATGAAGAATGGAGTGATCCTAATATTCTAAAAGAGCATTAATAACCTTCACATGAATCTTCTAGACCTTCATAGAATATCACTAGAAGGGAAACTATTCACAAAGATGACAATGATGATGCGACTATGGATGAATGAATTTAAAATAAAAGTTGATCAAATACCCTAGAGATTCTTATAGATGTATTTGATAATGAAATTGAAATGGATACTGATAAAGATATAGAAGAAGCTAATTATGATAATGAAGTGGACGATGATGAAAATGGATAAGAAAATGAAAATTTTGAAGATAGAGAAGAGGAAAAATCTAATGAAAATAAAGGAGATAACAAAGACAAGGAATGTGAAGATGACAACTCAGATAATTGGGATTATTATATATCAAATTAATAGATACCTCTCAACATCCTATAGATAATGATGAATTGGTTGAACGATCAAAGAATGATGTAGTGGAAATTAAGGTTCTTAAAAATATTTCTGAAATAGTGGATGTAGATGATGATATTTAACATATAAAATCAGTTGATAATCAAAAGGGAGTATCTTTTTAGGGGTATCAAATTCCCAAATTGGTAATAAATGAGGTATCCAACAATTTTAATAGTGGTTCTTTAGATGAATATTACAAATACCATGGCTATATTGGTTTTTATACGGGTTTTCTAGTATCTATTGACCCTTAGGGATCCTTAATTAAGGAAATGGACTTATCAGAAGAGTTTCAGATGATTCCAGTATCTATTAATGAATATTCCCCCAACCACTACTCAGATAACATTAGATGATGTAAGTCATGATGACTGAAAATATTTTTGAGAGACTCTATTTGTATATATTTAGAGATCTTTTGAGATCACAACCTACTCCTAAAAAAATTCGTACTGTAAAACATGCTTCACTACATTTAGAGAAACTCATTTGTAAAATTCAACCTCATAGAGTTCATGAAATTCTGGGAGTAAGAATATAGAATAAATGGATAAGTGTTGAATTGGAAACTCTCAAATCCTTCGTTAAAGGAATGACATATGAGTATAATGTATATCTGGAAGGTATTGTGAAATTTCATGTAAATACCTCTTCTAAGTCTTCTCAAGATGCTATAAATTCACATTTTCTTGTGTTTGATATTGAACAAATCATATCAGTTGTTTGAGATGAGATAAAAGATGCATCAACCTCTAATTATCATTTTTTATGATTTTAATGTTTATTCTTTTATATTGGTTGTTAGAAAAAAATTATATACTATGATGGATGGTTCAAATCAGGATATCCTGAGAAAAAATAGGCAAAACAGTGATCATGTACATTCAATGGAAATTATTTTTTCTAAAGAGGCTACTGGTTCCCAAGATGATGTCACCATGATATTATATTTCTACATAAAAATAAATTATACAATGCATTAATTGACTGCTGATTTTATATTATTGTATTAAAATCTTAAGATTTAACCAGTTACAAAAGCCTTTAGAAATAATGTTATTCAACTTAAGGAACTCACTCCTGCACTTTAATCATTTATGGAAAATATATATTACTTAAATAAGGCTATAGAAATTGGGGGATATATTATCAAATATTTTTTCAGTCTACTAAATCATTATCTTCATATTCATACCACTATATTGGTAGCTCAAGATTCTTTTCCCAATCCTTCAATATGTGATGGACTCACTATTGGACCTGTGTACCCATTTCCATAGCCACAATACCATTCTACCTTTATAATGAATCATTTTCACCATCACCCCCATAACTTCAAAAGTTCCCATGAATCCTACTGAATTACTGAGACATTTTGGACTAGTTATTTATAAGGATTTACATTCTTCCTTTACATTAAAATCTCCTAAAATACAAATGGTTATCCTGAAGCCTTAAACATCTTATCCAAGCTCATCTAATTAAATAATAGAACTGATCAATCCCACCATTGAGAATTGATAAACATGTATTTTTTTGATGGTTATGTACTTGGAAAATCTTATCAATATATATACTCAATTTTTCCTCGGTCCTTATGCAATTTTATGATTTTTAAAATTTTCATAGTACCAAACGGGTAGAAAATTATTTTTTCATACAATAATAAATTATGATTTAAATAATTTTTTTTTCATCACTGATATTTATTACACGTCTAATACTATTTAATTTATTATCCATAATCAAAAAAAAATTAATGTATCTTTATTCTTCCATATAATATATTAATTTTTATTCTTAATGAAATGATTTGTGATCATCGATAAGGGGGGTCATATTGAACTCTCATAGTTTTAAAAAACAAAAATCATGTTTAATACATTTTCTAATGTGTTTACATTTCTATAATATAATTTTTAATTATACAACGTATTGATAGAATGCGAAATTTATGAGGCACTTTTATCATGAATCAATTATAAGGATGAATCAACACTATGGATGACTCACCACTAACACCTATGAACCATTATCATGTCTAAATGAAATGGATGGCTCACCACTAATTTTAAGTCACCATTCCAAGATAGATTGGTTGTTTGGTTAATTAATGACTCACTATTTCTAACTCACCATTCTGGAATCACAAATTCTAACTCACCATTCAGGAATCACCGTGCCTGACTCACTACTCTCATGATTCGACACTCCAAATAGTCATTATTACAAAGACACTATCATCCTGAATTATCCATAAACATGTCACCACCAATGATTAGTAACTATTCAATCATCCTTCTTCTAGAGTGACTGCTAGATATTTATCACTCAAAAGGCTCACCACTTCTAACAGTCATATTTGTGGAATTTAATTCTACTAAATTATTTGATGAAATTTTATAGGAAAAATTTAAATTGATTTCTGAAAGTAGTATGTGTTAAGATGTATTATAATATGATTGAAAAAAAGCTATATGTATCCTAGAGAGTATAAGTAGAAAAAATAATAAATGTGGGACCACTGGTAATAATAAAGAAAAAACATGACTCATTAAGCCTACAGAACAAAAATGATCTATATTCATGTGTGCCTATTTCTACTTTAATGACTATAGAAATCTTGAAGAATAATATTTTGTTGTAAACATGGATATACCATACACCATAAGATAATATATTACTCAATACTATATTTTTTAAAAAAAAATATGAAAAATGAATCAAACCACATTTCATGCTACCTTCAATGACTCAAAATGGTGTTATTCATATCAAATAAAGTAACAAAATCCCTTCTACTATTTTAATTTCTCTATTTGTGTTCCTTATTTACATTACGTCCATTGTGCGATTTTATTAATTTCACAAAGAGCCATTAAATACTATGCATAACAATAATATACTCATATATTTTCAAAACATATCTTTTTACACCTTATATGCCCACAGATTATAGTGGAAGATGTCCCCATGTGTATTGTTACATTTTAACTTCCATAAAAAAATGGAAGAGGTCTTTGTGACCTAGGAAACACTATATGAGATATTTTATACCTCTATCTAGTGCATGGATCAAATTTATGGTTATATAAACTACTTGGTAATAGGTGTCCACTAGTTGAACTAGAGTATGTCATATATTGATATTGCACCTATTATTATTATTTCTACAATACCATTCCAATGTTATGTTTTTACTACTCTATCTATTTACATCAGAAAAAGAATTCTGTCACTTTGATAGTTAATTATAGAAAGTATTTATATTAGGCCTTTATTTAATAAATTTAATTCAAATGTTAAAATATTATTTCATCTTATTTCAAAAAAGAACTAATCACACAATGGGAAATCAATTATGGGATGTTTTTTTAAATCTTCTACATATTTTAACTTGGATATATTTTAGTCTAATTTGGAGTATTGGTTTGAAATATATATTTAAAAGAAATTTTAATTACGCACTCAATCCACCTCAGCCACTCTTGAGTCTCTATTTATAAAGAACATAAAATAAAAACATACAGTTCAAGTCATTCCTTGAACACTATGTATCATATTGAGGTGTGGCTGGTTGAAAAATTTCTTTTTTATTGTTAACTCATTTGAATCCTTGATGTTTAATCTCTCATGATCACAAGTAGCTTCGATCAATACAATTCCAAGAGAATAAAGAACCCACCTATATAAGATAAAAAATTGTATTTTTGTAATACTATAATTATTTGAATTAAATATAAATATGAATCAATATAATAATAATTTGTCAAATATACAATGAAACAAAAAAAATTAAGAAATACCAAGTATATTGTATAACCGTTTAATGTACGATGATTTCCATGGTGCCTTTTTTATCCATCACTAAATTAAAATTTTATATTTATCAAACAATATTACAATTTCATAAACCATATTGTTCAATGAATTGGAGAATAAATATAAAATTTCATCATCATGAGTACATCAAAATTATTTAGTGAATAATCATTGTATATGAGGGAGTCATCCTTATTGATAGAATTATTTCATCATGATATTTTTGAAAATTAACAAAATATGTATTAAATAAAATTTATTATGGAATTGACTAAAAAATTTGATGAAATGAATAGTGAATAAACCAAATAAGTAGTAGGAAGTCATATATTCATGATATTTGTGTATATTCTGACACCATGTATGATGCCTAGAAGTTCTCCATTCAAATCTATATCATCTTTTTAATATTAGGACTTTCAAAAATAATATTACTACTTAAAAAATAAAAATACATAAAGTATTTATAAATATTTTAATTGAAATTGTAATTTTCTTATTAAATACCACTATGGATTTGGTAGTTTGTGGATGTTATATAAAATCTCTATTAAATTTTCAAACATAATAACAACAATTATTTTCATTGGATTGTTTCAGAATCTAAAAAATCATTGGGATTTTTTTTAATTTGTTTACATGTGTTTTGATAGTGAAATATTATTATATATACCATGATACCTATCCAGTTTAATGATTATATAATCTCCTTATATGCATTGATTGTCCTCATAGAATGATTTTCATGATAATTAAACAGAAAACTATCATAAAATAATTCTAATTAAAAAATTATATAAAATATATAACATGATGTTTAGTTTGGCAACATTGGATGTAGATTATCACAAACAGACAAATATCATTATGTTTAATTGGTTTGTTTGGTATCAATATAGTGAATCTAGAAAATAAATATTTATAGTATACAAATTGGAGAAAATTAGTATCCAATGTATCCTATGAGAATAAATGATATATTTAATTATAGGAATGAAAATATTTTTTTATTTGATTAATTTATAGAGTTTTACCCATTAATCGTTTGAAGTAAGATGAGTCCGCTATCTGTTTGTTTTCATCAAAATTCATGGGTAGTTTTTTCAACATTTGTATCAATTTGAACATAATCCAATGAGGTCAGTTATATACAAGTGATGTGAGGACTAAAGCATCCATATAAATTTTCATAGGGGTTTCTATTTAAATGTAATTGTAGGAGATGCCTGCCGAAAATTTGAATTCAATTTACTCATAATTAACACTATAGATCAACTATTATAAAAAAATAATGAAACACACATCATGTACACATTTACCATTGATACTACTATCTTTGCATAATTGAATATTTATTTTTTATTTTATAGACCAATGTATTCTATATTGAATTGTTCATACATTATTTTATAAAATTCAACTATGATATTAGTACAACTCTATAACCTTGTATCTATATGAATCTTGAATATTAATAAATGAGGATATTGAGTGGTTGATGTAAAAGTGATTTTAGAAGATCATTTGGATTAGTCATATTATCTATATGATCATTTATACTTGACATTTAATATCACCCCTTCCCTTTAGTAGTTTATAATAAAATCCATCTGTTGGAACCCCTTTCATTAATTTTTAATGGGTTTTATTGAAAAATAAATTTCAAATTAATACATCCTTGTGGAAATGTTTTTAGAAGATCAATAAATAATTCTATGACTGTTCCCATATATTTTTTAACAATTTAAATATCTACATCATAATGCGAAACAATTATCTCAGTGCTTGGATCATGAGATATGTTAATCCCTACTCTCCAAAGACCTGTTGTAATTTTTTGGTTGTGAAGAGTATCAAATTAATTATTTTACTTAATAACCCACACAAAAATGTGATGGGTGGGTGTTGATAGATATTAATCCCAATAATATTCACCCTATATAATATCTATATTTGAACGGTGTTATTTCTTTCTTAACGGAAATTTCATTGAATTTGTTTAGACTAATGATTAGATTATCTATGATAGCTATTTCAGGGGAATGATTACCGAAAAGCTGGTGGGGTGGGGGGGAAGTCACAATGAAGTGGTTTTTGATGAGTTTTTTATTCTCCTTACATCCCCAATTACATTTTATAGACACTTAGTGATCCAATGAAATTTTTTTCATGATCATCTAACTATTTCTACATATCTTCCATTTATTCATCGGTGTCCTTCTATTATTTTATTTTCTCAAAATGTGTTCGCGGTGTCACCCAAAACCTTCACAACTGATGCTTCAATACTATTCTGGCCACTTAAAGTCCATTTATAGTGGTCAATAATATGGTACAAAATATGGTTATTCATGTTCTTATTATGGAAAAAATATAGTTAAATAAGTAATAATTATTATTCAATAGAGATTTAATGAAGTTTTTATTATTCCATACATACCCACGATTCCCAAACATTTTTTGTGTTTTCATAGATTAAAATCCCTTATTTATTTACATGTGATTCCATTTATCGAAAAAGATGTTTGATGGATGTTGATTTGGATTTGGTTCATCAATCATCATATAAATGGAGGAACATAATTATGTTTTTTTCCATGTCAGATTAAAATAATATAGTAGATTTATAAAATGTACCATTTTTTTCTAGTGAAATATACCCCATCATAGATGTATGATAAGGGTACGTTGGATTTCATACATGTTTCATATTTTTATAACCCATTGGGTTTTTTATAAATAAACAATTATTTACCAAACTGATTAAAACACATGTTGTCAAAATATTGGTTACTATACAAAATGTTTATGAAACGATGCCACCACACGACCGCTAGTAAAATCAGCCCATGATTATTCAATTATTATTGTGAATACATATTCTTTGGGTGGGAGTTTATTTTTCATCTGAACATATTTAAGATGAATCTTTGGAAAAATTATGAAAAATCCTATTTGACCATTCTAGAATGAATTAATACACATTTCTGTAAGGATCCATGTACAATAAATTCACGCTAAAATGGATAATGATGTGTAAATCAATGTTTGATTATTTGATTTCTATTATATAAAAGGAAAAATATAATATTATTTCCCTAATATCTTTCCAAATTATTGTCTTAAACAAGTGCATAATATTGTTCCATGAATATAAATTAGTCGACAAGTGTTGTTGAGTTGTGAACACAAAAAAAGTAATGATCTTTCCCATGTTGATGTCAATAGAAATGATGTTTGAATTCTATATGACCTCAAATTTGATCGACTGCTTCTTGCACAAGAATTTTTTCTTAACACCGTCATGCTAGAAAGCTCTAATTTTGATGGACATTAGTTTTTCACTATTTACCATTTCTACTTGTTTAATATTGTCAAGGTGTTGTTCTTATATATTGGTGGAATCGACATGTGAAAATGGTTGTTCATCAACTATATTTAAAGCTCCAGTAGGGTGAGAAACCTATTGTTCCTCCGGAATGGGAGCATTATCATATGCAGAAGTCATTCTTTGTATAATTTTTTTATCATTTAATATATATTATTTAAATGCATTAGTGAATAGATAATAACATGGGACAACATAGAGTATAATATAGGAAATTAAAACATGCTTATTGAACTATATTTTTTTAAATTTTGAAGGGATTTGACCCCTCTGTTGAGTATCCAAATTACGTCAATATTGTCTTTTATGATATAAAAAACCTATATACATTGAGAGCACTATAAATTGATTGTGATTTTCTAAGGAAATTGTCAACCGTAGTTTAATTTTTTTATAACTCTTCAGTGGTTTTTGTCAATAATAGAACAATTCACCACCTTCTATTTGTCAGATCTAGAACATAAACTGCATGTACATCCTTTTATGCCCCTATAATCAGTTATTATTTGTACCCATCCTTACTAAAATACCCTTTCATGAATCTCAGTCCATATATTTTGACACAAATCCTATTATGAACGTTGTTTCATTGAAAAATAAGAACTTTAAATGTTGTATAATCCCACACCCACATTTATTCTATGATGATAACTTATGATATATTTATGAAAATTTATTTTTTCCAATGCTACTAGATACATGCATCACTTCAGCCACATTCCTAACTCCACTATATTTTGTGATACTGGTTTTATCATGTTCTTTTTTATTAAACTTACAACCTTTAATTACACAACCATTGATTTTTAACACACAAATTTTTTTCCTTTGGCTAACCATGGGATAAATTTGGAAAATTAATCCATATTTTATTATCCCACCTCAAAAATAATGTCATCAAAGACACCTAGAAATTGTTGATTATCTTTATTTGATATCTAAATTTCATCCATTGATGGTTTCAAATTCTTAAGAACTTCTCGTAGGTTTCAACATATGGACAACCCCAATAAAATTGTATTGAAAAAATAATGTTGGTCCTATGCCCCATATGTAATAGTTATTGTAAAAACATATGTTAAGGAAACTAATTTACCCATAATATTACTAATGTGATTATAATTTATTAGATAAATTCATTCCACAATGGAAATTTAGTCTATACAACATTTATTGGAATCATCAATAATATATTGATCTGCAATAACATAATCTTTCAGAATCACTATATATTGTTCAACTTGGTACATCTATTTATATTGTACTCGACCTCATATTTAAATATCTATTTCCTAGTGAACCATCAAGTGAACCACCACATTAAATAATGTCAGTGGCATGGAAATTTCCAATTCAAATATTATGATGGATTTTTTTCCATAGCATTAAATAGCATAGGTTCTAAAACCTTATAGAATATAGGATAGTAAAATAAATAGATATTGGTTAATTTATAACATTCATTCTGGGAAAAAAATTTAATGTAAATCTAAATAAATTAGATCTTACATCATAATATGAAATTGATTTGATTCTAGAACCTTTAACATTAAAAATGTTACTGAAATGATATTCTAGATATTCTATGAATACCCATTTGAAACTTATACATTACTCATGAACTAGTAAAACTAATATTCGACCTTCCTAGAAAGAGTGTAAGTAGTCAGAGAACGTAAATTATATTTTTCACTGTTCCCTTTGGTCAACACTACCAGTATTCACGTATATATAATCTAAAATATAGAAATAATTAAATCCTTTTTTTCCAACTTCATTTTGAAATGTGCCAATGGAATTATCTCACATATTTGTTTTCAACATGTATAGCATCATTATATTTACTAGCGTACAAACAATTCCATTATTATATATGAGGGAAAAAATCTATTTTTCCAACAAGTTTTCATAATGAAGTTTGAAAATGTTTTAGAAAAATAATTTCCCATATATTTTAATTTCTTAGAAAGTTAATAAATTTTTAGTGGATATGGTGTTATATATTATTCTTAACTCCCATTTAATTAGGTTGTCCAATATTGGTACTTATATCACTGCGGTATAAATCTAGGATGTCCTCAAAACACAGTATTAGATGAATTTTTCAACATAATTTACCATGTAATTATTTCATAAACGGGACAACATTGAGTTCCAATAATGTTATATCCTTAAATATTTCCATAAGAAAAAAATTATTTTATCATCCCATACAACAAGGATCTCAATGTGAAATGTTTTTATCTTTATGAATAATTAAAGTAACACCTAAATCCAAAAATAAAATTAAATCTCCAATAATAGGAGGAAAGTTAACTAAAATATAATTACTGGATTTTTTGACTCCAGATATAAGAATAGGTCACATAATGTATTTTCATTTTTTTCCTGACAACGGTGGAATGTTATAAATTAACACCCTATTCAGAAATGTAATATGAGTTCTCCTCTAAAAACAAAAAGGATTCACTATATTAGATGATAGTGTAATACGATGGTTTCTAGGCTTGATTACATATTTAGGGTACTTGTGATCAATTATATTCTATTTAGGAGAGTTTTTCAGGTGATTATGTCTTTCATATTCATTACTTTTATCTATGTTCCATGTTAATTTTCATTTAGTCTCCACACATTAATATAGAATCTTAATCCATGGAATGATTGGAAATTTCCACAAATTTTTTTTGTACCTAATAAACAAAAGGTCATCGTGAAGAACGACATTTTATGAGTTATTTAAATGATTTATGGACATTAAGATATAAAATACAGTCATTTGGATATGCATGTATTATTTTAGTGATCATACCCATTGTGTATAACATTCATTTTGAATCATATGTTCAACCATTAATCTCATTATCTTCTCGTATAATATCATTCAAGAGGGAAAGTAGTTCATTACAAAGGTAATCACTCAATTTATTGAGAGAATTTAAATTATACAGATTTAGTGTGCCTGAAAATTGTATATATTTACTAAAAATATCATACAATTGAATATTTTAAAACTCATTAACTTATAAATTAATTTTTGACAATCACTATATTCCTCTTAAATTTTCATTATCATTCCCCTAATATATTTATCATCACCATTAACACCTCTAATAACATCCTCAATTTGGTATTCTTCATTTTCCACACATGTAATCATATCAGATGATTCATAAAACACAGTGTAATGCTAGTCCCTATCTAGATTCCCACTTCCCCATATTTATTCAAAATTATATAAAATCAGTCTCTTTTGTGATAGTTTAAGTGTTCTTAAAATTATTTTGGACTAACTATTCATGAATAAATATATATTTAACATAAACAAATGAGTTGATAAGGGTTGTATGCAAGATAATTTGACTACATGAGGAATTATTTCACCCCATTTTTATACAATTGTGTCATATTATTGGCATCCATTATTTTTCAATTCATATCCATCCTATTTAATTGAGAAATATTAATATTTAATAACGTTAATAAATACATATAATGGACATTAAATAATGGGAATCCACCAATTGAAAATTTCAAATAATTTCAGCATGATTTAAAGGAATGGGTAATTGAGTTTATGAAAATTATTACTCCATTGGGTTTAGGTATTCACTTATGAATGCATCTATTGTTATCACTAGTACCTCATGTGGGATGACTAATAATCAGAGTAGTACATGAAATATAGGTGGATGTTCATAAGAGATGGGTAATGAGTCTTTGTAAATAAATAGATATAATAATTTTTTTGGAGATGAAGATAATAGGGATAACAGTTGTACTCTTAAATATAGATCTTCTCATGCTGGTGGGTTAGTAATGCACTATAAAACATTTCTTTGTTTTCATTATTATGTTGAAAAAGTAGTAGGAGTCATCTGATACTCATAAGGGGCTCCATGATTGGTGTAACCATGACACAACACAATTGGGAGGCCTTACATGAAATAATGTTGTGACAACCGATACAATTTAAATATTAATATAATTCAATAAATTAATCTATTAAACGAAATCCTTATGGCCTTAAGAATGGCATTTAGTAGCGTTTATCTTACTTTGATGTCATGGGAGTGGATGTGGGTTGATGATAGATATCCTTTGGGTTGTATGATGTTTGTGAAATTACCATTACATGTTGTTACTATCAATCTATATGATGTTAGAGATGAGATTCTATGTATCTTGGAGTTCTATCAAAGTTATCATTATCATATACATATAGATACCACCCTTTGAACATATAAATGTTTTCATTCATAAAAATAGATACCACGTATCCTTTTATATATATAAACATATTTACCACTCATATTTTTTACACATCTTTTAAGGATAATTTTTAAAGGAAAATAGATATAGTATGTTAGTGGGTCAAGACTATAATAAATAACAGAATATAATTTATAACATTTAAATTTCAAAGATAAAGTGTGTCACTTATTTATCGCCCCTTCTCAGTGATAAATTTCCATTTCCCTAGAACCTTAAATTCTCATTTGACTTGGTTGGGGTGGATGGTTATCTTGGATGATACCAAGGTAATAAGATTTTTCCTTTTATAGTTTCATAAATCATATAAGACAAAAACCAGTCCCTAATTTTATAGATTTATTTTGATAAGAGTTCGGTAACCAATGTGAAAATATAATTTAAGAAGGTGATGTAGGAAATTTATTCCACATATGTGTTAATGTTAGTAACTAATCATATAAGACAAATATTGATCATCTTATCAAACAAAAAATGGTTAATTTTACTTAAGGATAAAATGTTTTTGACAATACAATGATAAAAAGATAAATTAATATGATGTTCTCAAAATCCTAAATGTAAAAAACAATTATCTCTTGATAGAATAATCTAGATATACAATCCAATCAATAAAAATCATCATTTATTTATATATTTGTTGGACTATGATGGTGTACTCAAAAATGAGGAGAAATATATTATTTTCATTATTAAAAAATTTACCTTACTTAAATCTATTTTCACTGTGAGACGAAAATTGCAGGATCCAGATAAGTTTAAATTTTTCGGAAGAAATGTTGAGAAGCATAATAATTTTAAATTATATAAAATCCAGAATGATAATGGTATTCAATTTATAAGGGAAAAATTAGATGATTATTTTGAGAAACGTTATATTCACCCAGATCATAGTGTACGAAATACCACATAATAAAAAGTAGTTTTTGAAATGAAGAAATTTTATTGTTGAGATGCCTGAAAAAGTGCTAACAGAGCATAGTAAATCTTAAAAAGCAGATGAATGTATTTAATATAATTTCAAATCATGAAACTCCAATTTAATATCAATGTGAAATTTAAATGATACATTATTCTGATAATAATTGTATCCAATTTATCATAATAATTATGAATCATCATATAAATCCAATTTATTATCCTTAAAACCAATCATTTACCTAAAAAATCAGATATACATTAAAAAAACAAAGAATGATGCCCTATAAATAATTAGAACTTCTTTCAGTTTATGGGAGGGTAATTTAACTAATTACAACAATAATGATTATAATATATTAGGGTTATAAATGGTTTGGATAAGACACAATATCAAATTCCTTTTTTTTAAATATAATATGATATATTATGGATAAGGATGATTGAAATGGAAAGACAGTCCATAGTAAAAAATGTGTCATGGAAATAAATTTCCTGAAATTCAACAACATAAGTAATTGTGGGGCCCTACCGAACCCCTACTATGTGGGGATCTTCCATTCGTATGTTAGCCAAATTTCCAAGACATTTTTTACTTCCACATCTAATGGCCTTAATCTGTGGATGATTCAGCAGATTATACAACTCTGAAATATACAATGGTTTCCTCATTCTGTTACTCATTATTTTTATATCCATTCATATATTCATTATTACTCAATAACTATAGTTATATCTCCAAATACAAGTCGATGAAATAAAAATATTAGAGGTGAAGATATTAACAGTATAAAAATTATTATTTTTAGAATCTGGTAATATTTCCATTGTAACTCCCTGTATTTGAGAGGTAACATTATGCAATCAGTCTACTCCATAAACAATCTGATCATCCAAAATCATATCAAATGAGTCCTATATGTTACAATAAACAACCAATTTTTGGTTCCATAGTTTATCCACAAGAAAAATTTATGTGCCTCTTACTATAGAGTGAGCAATTATAGTGATACAATCAATATGACCTACAAAAAAATTAATCCAAATGATCTGCTACTGCTTTTCAAAGAAGCCATTACATGCTACTACTCAATGAAACTCGGTCCACTAGACTATTCCAAGAAATTCTACGTAAGTGGTGTATCCAATTGTTAAAGACAAATATTTGTATATCATTGATCTTCTACTTCATCAACTATCCCATTCAAACTAAGATTACCATTTTCATTGGTTCATAAATTCAATCATGGGATATATTTCCATTATTATTCTATCATTTAAAAGATAAAACATTATTAGCATGATTATCAATTATTTCAGACATATGACTATGTGAAAAGTCATGGTAAATAATAAGTACCATTGGAAAGGAATTTTTACCTCCATCATTTCCCTATATCCCATGAGTCATTTCAATGCCTCCTTCATTGGAATGATCAAACATGGGAACCACATATTTATCCACTATGGTCCTATTGTTCTAATATTCTGAACTAGTTAGGATATCAATCCTTAGAGATCTATCTGATACCATCGGAATTTTTTTATCTAAGATAGTTTTACCTGATTTATGGTTATGGGTAAAACTTTTACACTTCAATCATGTAATCCACTCAAAATCTAATTTTTATTAGCATTACAGGATCTTGAGAATAATGTATATTTTTTATGGGGCTATTTATTAGTAATTTACTATGTTATTAATTCATCTTACGAGTATGCCACTCCAACAATACCCTCTTGCACAATAACTTTCAAATATTTTGTAGTGTTCCCATTATAATTAAATATAATAATTCTAGAATATTAAATGATTTAGGCATTTATAAAGAAACATGATTAATTTAATACTCAATCTAATGAAGATTTATCATCACATTGGTATACCTATCTACACTAATAATCTCATAATGAGTTTGATTTTTAGGTCGAACCCTAGTAAAACGAATTATCCAAAGGCCCCCTAATTATTTTCTCCTCCATAATGAGGTTTATAAGAACTATAACATTCAAGGAAACTTTATATATATGTATTCAATATTTTGTTAATTAGGAATCATTAAATTTCACCATTCTCCCTGAGCAAAGAAAAAATACATACCATATAAATATTGATATCCAATGAGTCATTTCCAATGCCCTTACAATCCAAAAAACACCAAGATACCCATTCATATTCAATTATCTATTTGACAACCCTGGCATTAATATTAGGAAGAATATTATCAATTACCATCGAGAAAATATCCACTTCTACATGTAAATGCGCATAGTGGCCAAATCCATAAAATTCAATTTCCTTATTCAATCTAATAGTCACTTATATAGACCTTTATGAATAATATAATATTCTAGTGAGTCAATGTATTCAATTAAATTATTAAACATTATCCAATAATTAAACCAAATAGTCCCCTGCAACCAAAGGCTTGGACTGGTAATCCCCTTACTAGATGTGGAGAATTCATGACATGAAAAATAATGAACAAAATCACAAAGAAATCATTTTAAAATCATTATAAGAGAAGAATATGAGAAAAACTTTGTGTCTCTTTGAGAACTATTTCCAATTTGAGAGTCCACCAACAATTTATTTTTGTTCAATAATGTACTTTATTCTTTAGGACATAGAGCCTCCTGGATAAATTGGACATTCAATAATAGAATAGTCAATGATTTCAAGGTGTTCCAAGAATGCTACTTGTTTAACCATAACATGAGAATCACTACACTTCTCAGGAAAACCAGTAGTGACAGATCCTTTGAAGATAGATAAGGATTGACGAAACACCCCAACATCACTCACAGTAGTCGCAACAAACCTTCCACATGTTAAATTTGATATACCATTTATCCCCCACATTCTTGTTGGGGTAAAATAAACCATTAGTGAGGAAAAAATCTTTCCGTGGTCGAAGAGATGAAGATGCTGTCGCATGAAGCCCTAATCACAATAAAGATTTAGAGAGAGTGTGTGTGGGACTCTCCCTGACCTTCCATCTTCCCATCATCAGTTATTATACTTATAAATAATTTTTTTTGAATGATTTCTATATAATAATAAATATATTTATTTAATTTTGTGTATATATATATATAATTATATCTCATTGTATGCATGAATTTGGTATATTTTTATAATTTTAAAAATTTATATCTATATATGAATATATAAAATTATAACAAAAAAACTATGTTTTTTATTTAAATGTATTCATTAAAATTTTTATAGTTATTTAAATATATATATATATATATTTACAATTATAATTATAAATAAATATATCTAATTAATATTATTATATAATTATAAATGTATTTATAATAATTTTATTTTTATAGTTATGAATAAATATATTTAAAATGAATTTATATATAATTATGAATATATTTATATAAAAATATATATATTTATTAACATATAATTTTAAATATAAAAAATATATATATTATTAATGTATATTAATTATTTGAATATTTTTTTATATATTAATTATAAATTTATATTTTTTTAAATGTATATATTTTTTATAATTTCATAAATACTATTATGATATATATATGAAATTATAATTTTATAAGTAAATATTTAAATTATAAAACTATTAAATATATAATTTAGAATGATTAATTATATAAGTTTCACACATATTTCAAATGAAAAAAATTGGAAAAAAATATAATTCATATAAATAAAAAATCATTGAAAGGTTAAAATTATAGTAAATAAATAAATGTATAAAAAAATATTTAAAAAATATTATTCAAAATGTTAAGCTTATTAATGAATATACAATAACAAAATGAATAAATTAAACTAAATAAACAATAAAAATATTAAAAAAGGAATTCATATGATTTATGTGACTTACAAACAAACTTATCTACACATACACATATACCGACACAATATATTCAAACACATGTTTACACACACATACACATAAATACTTGTATATATACATGTACATATATTTTAAATTATTTATTATCAATATAAATATATAAATCTAAATAAATATATTCATTTATATATTATATATTTGTTTAAATAAATTATGAATAAATTATATTTATTTTAGTTGAATACACATTGTTAGTCAATGTATATAAATATATTATTAAACATTTTGACAAATATAAATATGATAATTTTTTATACATAAAATTAAGAAAATAAAATTCATTTTATATTAAAAGGAATATAATTCATAATTTGAAATTATTTTAGAAACATTATATACACATAATGTAATAGAAATATTATTTTTAAATATATAAATATGTATTTTTTTATTTATAACAATAATTATAAATAAACATATTTTTATATATTTGAATATAATGATATATATATATATAATTATATATGTATATATAAAATTATATATATTTAATAATATGCCAGTATATATAATTATAAATACAGAAAAAATAATATTTACACACTGTTATTATTTGATTATAATTATTTAAATATATGATTTTTAAATATATAATTTATGATTTATAATTTAATTATATATAAATGTATTGAAATATAAATTTATTTACATATGTATATATTTATATAATTTTAGAGATTTATATAATTATATAACATAATACAAATATATTATTATATATAATTATATAATTATATATATTTTTATAATTATATATATTTATATAATAATATATATTAAAAAAATATAATAATAAATTTAATTAGAATATTAACTTTTTAAATATATTTATTATAATTTTATAATTATTTTAATACATATTTTTTATATGAAGTTATTATTTAAATATATTTATTATAATTCTATAATTATTTAAATAAATAAATAATTATTTATAATTTTATAAATAACATTTTTATAACATTATATATATATTTGAATTGTTCAAAAAATATATTATAATATAAAATACTTATATTAATCACAAAAAAGCATTTTTTAATTAATGTACATAAATAAAAATTATTTTTTGAGTATAAATATTATAAATATATATATAAATATATATATATAAATATATATAACTTTTTTATTAAAATATTTTATTGGTAATATTCATAGTGTCGATAAATATCCACCATTATCAACGATAAGAAAAATTATAGATAATGGGTATACCATTAACAAATATTTTTTAGTGCTGATAAAATTTAATTTTTTTCCACACATTAATCCAACACTAATAAAGGTATACCTTTTCTCATCTATTTTTTTAGTGTTGATAAAACCATGCAAAACTTTTTTCGTGATTGGTGGTTGTGATTTCACTAAATCGGTGTAAACTCGATTATGGTATTCTAACAACTGGCCATGATTTCAGAATGTTGGGTTATTATAACTAGTTTGTGAAATTGGTATTCCACTTAGATAATAAATTATACAATAATCATATCTTATTATCATTTGATCCAGGATTTTACATATTTGTCTAGGAGTAGAAAAATGAATTGGATAAGTCTCTTAGGAATTTTTTTCAATAATTGACCACCCCTATATGGATTAGCTGAATAATATTTCTCCACACATTGTAGAGAAAATATTTAAAAGCAACACTAAATATTACATAGTGAATTTAAATCCAGAATATCCTTTTATACATCCTTTAATAAGAATAAAAATACAAAGACCGAATATTTGAAAAGAAATTATTTCCATCATCAAGGGAATGAATAGACATAGGAAAAGAAATTGAAATAAATTAAAAACTTATGAAGATAAATCCACTACAATTATATGAATTAAGATTCTATTAACCTATTTTCTATTAAATTCAATATGGTTATAATATACTAGTATTTAAATAACATAAATGAGAAATATTAAAAATCTATAGAGTGAACTCAAAAGGAACCATGAAAGGGGGATGCCTATTTCAGCCAAGGGGAGATAACAACTTCTAATATTAAAATGGCTTGATTCATGTTTGTAATTAGTATTACACATACATTATTCTCACTACCCACAAAGACATAAATTGATATTATTTCTGATTTGTAATAAATGTTTTTACAACACTTTAATACAAAACTAGAAGTTCATTAACTCTTGAATCAGGATATCCATCGAGGTGAATGATTATGGTTGAAATATAAGACTCTTACCAATTACAGAAAGATAATACTATAATAAAAAAATTTAATGCCCCAACCCTAGTTACCCAGAGTCGGTTCCTTATTACATAACATTGGCATGATCTCTAGAGATCAAGTCACGAAATTCCAATTAGTTTATTAGCCTTGGATGTACTAGATATAGACATAAGTTTTGCATTACATCACGAAATAAAAAAAACAAACATTGTTTACCCTTTTAAATCACTCATATACCTTGGCCTATCCCATCAGTTAAATCTTTATATACTTCTTCACATCCTTGGAAAAAATAAAACAAAAGAAAGGGGTGAGGTCAGATGCTAAGTAAGGATATAAATATATTTGAAACTATCATAAATAAGCATAAAAATTTATGGCAATGTATAAGACTAGATCCCAATTCTTTTAAACATTAACTTAAGCATAATAAGGAAATGATAAATCAAATAATGAAATTTACTTATTACCATGGATATTCTACTAGTCTAATAATAACATGCCTTGTAAATAGATCATTTCATAATGATGAAATGCATAATACTGGACAACATAACAACATAGTTAAGGCACCGTGCCAATAATAAAATTAATAATTTTTCAAATACTTTTCCCAAGACACAAGATTATCTCACGAGACATACTGATGCATCGAGGAGTTATACTGGGTGCCCCCCATAACATACAAAGTCCAATGCATTTCCCATATGAAAATAATGAAACATAACATTAACATTCGTATTAAAAACATAATATGAAATGTTAATACATTAACCATAAATCATGAATGGTATAAAAATAATGCATCCACAGTCAAACATATCACAAAACAATCAATACAATATTTAATATTTTATCATAATAATTAATCTCTAAACAAGTGTAAAATCCATCAAAGGATGTTAATAGAGATGAAATCCAAACTATTTGAGAGAAATATCTATTTATATTTTGAAATCATTTAAAAGTCATTTATTTATAAAAGAAAACATTTATTTTAAAAATATGCTTATAAGCTTTTAAGGGAAGCTTTAATGGTGTTATAGCGGCAGAAAATATCCGCACTCGCCATATAATTAAAAAAAATTATTACCTTAATTTGTTGAAAAGGTCATAAAGTACCTTATTTAGATAATGAAGGAATGATTCCAATAAATTATTTTTATAAAAAGTCAATCAGGGGTATAAATGACTATAAACGATATTATAGTAAATAGTAATAATGTATTTTAATACTTTTTTAAGAAACACATATGAGGATGAAATAGAATTCCTAGTAGATACTAACGTACAAACAACCACAGATAATAATGTGATTGTAAAATTAACCCTTACCTAGTACTTTTCCTTTGGAAGAGGGTATTTTATCATCATTTATAATAGTTAAATCATAGTTATTAAATTATATATGAATAACATACATACATATAATATTATATATGATATTATAATATTTCTTTGTTAATAATATTTCAGTAGTATCATTATTTTGGGTGTTTACTAATTCGTTTTTGTTTATATTTTTTGTTACATAAGAAATATATTTTATGAATATGATATATATTATTCATATCTAGAATGATATTATTTTACTAAACATTATTTTTAATAATAAAATAAAAATTATTCATGAATGGTTATGATGGGGAATAAATCTCATCACATTAGTGGAGACGGTAATCCATACGTATGCACGAGTGATAATATAATACTGTTGATGGTAAAATTGTATGTAATTTGATGGTATATCAAATTAATAGAATCATAAAAATTTTATATTTATTATTTACATCAATTATATAAATTATTATACCCATCCAAATAATGATGTTTTGTATAACAAACTACACCACAACATGGAGATGGTAATCCGTACGTACGCATGTATGGAGACTTTTTCATTAATAGAATGGATAGAATAATGAATATGGTTATAACATATTTATAATAACATAAAAATATTTATAATGTTCGGGGTTTAATATTTTTATATGGAAACAACTAAGAAAGAGAAAGTGGAAGAAGAAAAGAACATAGAATGTGGTGATGAAATTATTAAATCTTCTTCGGGTGCTTCTTTTTGGTTTGAACAAAATTGATATTTAGAGTGGATTTTTAATAAATGTAAGGCCTCTAGGATTATATGTGGATATTTGGGAGGATATTAGATCATGTTTAGGCTGATCCAAATGGATTTTTTGGTTTGAAATTAAGAGAAGTGGAAGTAACCTTTTATAAGACAAGTGAAGGGAACTTTAAGAAAAGATTGGAATATTATTTTATTATAGAATTATATTCCATTAATAATGTATCCTTAAAGATTTATTTAATGTATAAGGTGGAGATGGGTCGAAATCCTCTCAACCAATAGGTTTTATACAAGTTTACATCACCATATTAACCATATCTTTTAGATTTAAATCTTAGTTAAATCATTTAAAGTTTACAATGTGTTCTTGTATTTTTATATTACATGGTTAATAAACATACTATAAAATTAAAATGGAATCGCAAGTGGTTAATTAATAACACATAAATAATTATTTATTTCCTTTAGCTAAATTTTATTTGTTTAAGAATATTATAACATTTAATAAAATAATATTTGTTTTAAAAACTTATTTACTTCAATTTTGAAACTATTTTGTATTTCATTTTTTTAAAGTCAATAAAATTTTATTACATCGAAAAATATACATTAAATAAATATTAACATTTTTATTAACATAAAAAATTCTTGGTATTCATCAGAGGTCTTAATTTACATTTATTTTTATATTTATAATATCAATTCGTTTAATCATTCATTATTACTGTACTTATTGAATCATCATTTTGTGACAAATATATTTAATTATATAATGTCTAACAATTATAAATAAAATATCATTATGTTGAAAATATTTATATCTTTCAAATTAATATTTATAGTTTTATTTATATAATGTATAACCCTCTATTTAAAATTCTTTAGTTATTAATATTTGAATTTGACACTTTTAACTCTTTTATAAATATAATAATAATAAATGTCCTAATCTAATCCAAGTTGATCATAATTTTTTTTCCTAAGGTTTCTTTTTTTTTCTAGATAAACGTATCCAATAGAATTCGAACATGTGTTAGTGTAATTATAATATCATTTTTACCTTTAATTATTCTATTTACTTTTAACCGTGGTAAAAAAAATTCCAAAGTTACTTTTCACCAAAAACTATTTTCATCCTATTTAACAAAATTTTACCTAGTGATGTCAACTATGTCTCTCATATTTTTTAAATTCAATTCAAAAAATCTTTAAAATTATATTTTATGCAAATTAGCAAATGTGCCTAGATGGTGGGTAAACGACGTTAAATGATCAATACAAATTTATATATCTAATTTTATTATAAAATAACTCCAATGAATTAAATTGGATTAAAATATGTATTATGTATCTATTTTTATTTTAAAATATATTTAAATAAATAATAATATTTATTTAAATAAAATTCTTTTTAAACTATAACACAATGTTTTTCAATATTCATCGAAAATTGAATGTTTTCAGAAAAATATGAAAAATTCTCCCTAAGATAATTTTGATACTATGAATAAAAAAGGCTATTTTACCTAATTAAAATTCTATAAGTTTCATTAATTAATTTAAAATTAATTCCAGTAGTCAAATCCAAAAAGGTGCGTTTTAAAAAAGAAACAACTATCAAATGATTGATATGTGTTTATTTCCAGTTAAAATGTGATCTTTCTTATATTGACCTACATTTATTAAATTATATAAATATAATCAAATTATAATTCCAAACCATTCATATTTTTAGTTTAACACTATAAATTATTTTGATTAAAAAAATTTCAATTAAAATTTAGTATTTTTCAAAATTCATCAATATATAAATGTTATCAGAAAGCACCAGAAAATTATGAGAACTAATTTTTTTTGCCTTAATTATAAATAAGAAGTTTATTTTGTAAAATCTAATATATAAAATTGTTAAATATTTGATTTAAAAAGGTTTCACCCTTAATTGGCGGAACAATTGCCTTATAAGAAAAATAAGTCCTTTATTTGAAAAACTGAATTTGTTCTAATATATTTTTTATGCAACACATAATATGGATGTTAAAATTCGATATATTATTTAAAATTAGAAATGCAGTTAATAATGTTCAACATCAATTTTTTAAAGGCTAGTATGGTAAGCTGTGGTGCACTCAAACTCAGTGTTGCATGTAGCACAAGCTATTGAAATAGTTTAAAGGGATAACAAACTATGATATCATGGGGTGTTACATTTTCACATATCTCAATAAATATTATCCTCACAATTTGATATTTTTATTCAATAAAAAAAGATTAAAAATAAAAAATATCTTTGTCGAAAACTCAAATCAGAAATACGGTTATTAAAATTTAGTTATAATAACAGGGAATGTTAAATGAAAAAGCCACCACCAAATTATGATCTTGAATATGAGAAAATTTGCGGAAATTATAATTGGAGGAATAACATAAATATTTATAGGGAGTGAATAAGTTCATCAATCACAAACAAGTGAATGGGAGATTCGGGGCCTCAATGTTATAAATAATTGATGATTTAAAATGTCATTTGTTCATCAAAACATAAGGTATTAGGATAACACATTTTTTATTTTATGATACTTTCCTTATATTTTATGAATCAATTTCTTCATAGAATAATAAAAAAGAATACACTATTAGTTGAGTTCCATCCTTTAACTAATTTCCACCACATACTCATCTTTTACTCCAAAAGATAATATAACTCAAAAATATTCTATTTATCTTAATCGTATAGGGATAAAAAAATGAATTAATAATTCATCTATAATACCATTAAAAAAATTATATTATACACACCATGACATCATGAAGGATAGTGGTAAGTGATGAACCATTGTTGCCCATCAGTTGCAGTTGTAAGTCTTGTGGCCAGTCCGGACATGATAGGTTGTCGCCCAAACTTCGGTTTATCCTTTTTAGAGAAAAAAAACCAAAAATAATCTTAATAAATGTTTTAACCTAAAACCATAGTATCCAATGTCCATCTTAATTCATTACTAACATTAGACTTATCCAAAATTCATGTGTCCAAATGTATAGTCCAAAAATTAATAAGGAAGGTCAACATAACATAATGAAGATCTCTTTTTTCCACATAATAACATGTGAGTACCTTCATCATGTATTCTATTAAATCATTGTAAAACTCTGAATTACCAAATAACCTTATTGATTACATTCATTCTCCCTTATTCCTTATAGAATAATAGATATATTGCTTATATCCAAAAATATTGAATACTACAAAATTATGGAATAAATAATCCATTAATTAGTTCTAAGGTAGTCAATAATATCCAATATAATTTATCCAAATTAAAATTCTCTTATTCCAAAATCACTAACTCAATATCAGGACTATATTAATGTTTATCAGTACTTTATCCATGTACTACCCAAAATTATTAACCAGCTGTTGAGTCACATTTATTAGTACCATATAATATCGAATACTCAATGAAATTGTACTAAAATTCTATCCTTATATACTATATAATTATTATAACTTGTACATCATTAATACAATACTCAAATGAAAAAATCATATAATAACGACAAAAGATCACTAATCATTGTACTTATTATACTGTATTATTATTACATGATTATTATCCAATAGCATCATTTGGGTTATACTCTCATGATTGGGACATTGATTCACGTAGTGACCCACCTCTATATAGTTGAAGCATTGTGTATTTGAAACATTGTTTACCCTTAAAATCATCAACTTTGATTATTTTTTCTATACACTTACAACAAACTCCCATTCACATCATGCATTTTCCAAGGTGATTATTTCCATAGTTATCAAAATTGGGAAAATACATCATTCCCTCTTTAACAATATACATCCTTTTCACTTATATCATCTTATTCTTTTGTTTCACTTCAAAGATTTAGCTCATAGAGAATTCATTACTATACTTATTAACACATGATACCATTTCTTCATATGATTAGAATATGTGGGAGATTATTTCTCTCCTAAATGTTTTCTTATTACTGTGAAAGATGTTATCCTTCTTACTCTTTGGATCATGCATATTGTTGGAGTTCTCATTCCTTCTACTGGGAGGTATTTCTAAAAAAAGTCATACACATGGTTTGTTTGTAAATAACAATTCATAATTCCAATCTTGTAAAATACCTAAACTAAATTGAAATTTTTATGTATATAATACATAATCAAAAAAATGTTTTCTTGTAGGAATTATTTACTTATAAATCATTCATAATGGTTTTTAAATAAAATGAGAGTTATCCTAAGCATATCCCCAAGTATTTCAATACTAAGAGTTCAGAAAGGACTATCATTGCATACTAGGATGCCCTGTTTCAATCCTGAAAATACTTTTTGGTTTTCACTCCTAGTTATATTAGTGCTAGAGCCGCCCCTACCTGCTTGTATCTAGATAAGAATGTATTGCTTAGTAAATTCACTAAATCACTAAATTACCAATATTTTTTGAAGTTCTTTATACTAATAATTAAATATTATCTCAGGGTAATGTTCTATAATTAGAGTTTTTCTAATTATAGTTTTTTTTATTTTTACTAGACTACCTATAATACCAACTATACCGCCCCAACCCTAGTTACCCAGAGTCAGAGCATTATTACATAACATTGGCATGATGACAAGAGATCAAGTCTCTAAATATCGAGTAGTTTAGTATCTTTGATGTAATAGATACATACATATGTTTCACATTACATCATGAAATAAAAAACAACGTTGTGTCCCATTTGAAAACACTCATATCATTTGGCCTATCCCTACTTGTTAATCTTAATATATTTTTTTACATCCTATGAAAAAGAAAACATAATAATTGAGTGAGATCATATGATCAGTAAATATAAAAATATATCTGAATCTATCATAAATAAGTATAAACATTTAAGGAAATGTATATGAATAAAAAAATCCTTTCAAACATACACATTATCATAATATGTAAAAGATAAATGTAATAACTTTATTTACTTATTTACATGGATATTCTAATAGTCGAATAATCAAATGTAAAATCAATTGGTTATTTCAATATGATGGAATGCATAATTTTGAATATCATTACCACATAGTCAAGGCCTCATGCGAAGATTAGAAATAAAAATTTTTCAAGTCCATGGGCCAAGACAATAGTTTGTCTCATGAGATCTACCGATGCATCGAGGAGGTTTAGCAGGCTCCACCCATCACTTACTAAGAGAAATGCATTCCTCATATGAAAAGATTGAAAGATAACATATCTATTCATATTCGAACTTGAAGTTGAAATGTTAATACTTTAACCATAATCCATTAATGTTATAAAAATAACACATCTATAGTTAAACATATCACAGAACCTTCAATAAAATATTGAAGAAAGTATCATAAAAAATCAAAAATAGACAACTGTAAAATCCATCAATGGATATTTACACGGATGAAATCAAAACAATATGAGTGAAGTATCTATTTATATTTTGAAATAATTTAAAAGTCATGTAACTATAAATGGAAACATAAATTTTGAAAATATTCTTATAAGTTTATATGATATTCTTATAAGGTGTTATAGCGGCGGGAAATAGCCACACCCGCTGTTTAAGTTAAAAAATATCCTTTCCTTAATTTGTCGTAAATGTCATAAAGTACCTTGTTTGGAAAATGATGGAAACATTCTTTTAAAATCATTTTTTAAAAAGTAAAAAAATTGTATTAATGAATTTGACCTATATTCTAATAAATTTAAATTTTTTTTGAAATACATTTTTAAGAATCACAGATGAGGATGATAAATAATTCCGAATAGATACATACGTACAAATAATATTGTATAATAAAGAGATTGTAAAATTAACCCTTTCCTTGTAATTTTCCTTAGAATAGGGTATGTTATCCTATTGTATATACAGTTAAATAATTTTTATAAAATTATACAAGAACCACATACATAAATATGATATCATATATAATCTTTGGATATTACTTTGTTAATAATATTTTAGTAGTATCAGTGTTCAATGTTTTAACTGATTATTTTTTCCATTATATGTTTTGTTACGTAAGTCATTGTTTTTTTGATATGATATATTTGATTCATATCCAGAATGAAATTATGCTCTTAAAAATTATTTTTAATTATAAAATGAAATTTATTTTTGAATGGTTATGATGGGGAATGAATCTTATTGCATTCGTGGTGATAGTAATCCATACATACGCACAACCGACAATATCATTCCATTGATGGTAAAATCATATCTAATTAAATGTTATATAATATATACATAATCATTAAAATATTATATTTATTATTTACATAAAAAATAATCATTATTATTCCCATCCAAATAATGACGTGTTTAATAACCAACTAGACCACGACATGGAGACAATAATCCGTATATACGCACGTATTGCGACTTTTTCATTCATAGGATGATAGAATAATGATTATGTTTGTACCATATTTATAAAAACATCACATTATGTTGAATGTACTGAAGTTATTATTTTTTTATGGAAACAAAATATATGAGGATGTGGAAGAAGAAAAATACATTTAAATAGGTGATGAAATTATTACCTCTTCTCAAGGTGCTTTCCTTTGATTCGAACAAAAGGGATCCTTATTTTTAATTTATGATAAAAGTAAGGCCTCTAGGATGAATTTATTGATGTTGGGAGGATATTTGAGAAGATTTCGGTCAAGAAAAATGGCTTTGGAGGATTGAAATTAAGATAAGTGGAAGTTCCCTTTTATAAGAGAGGTGAGGGGCACATTAGAAAATGCTTGAAATATTATTTTATTATAAAATGATTTTCTATTCAAAATGGATCCAAATGAAATTATTTCTAGGATAAGGTGGCGATGGATACAAATACTCTCAACCAATAGGTTTGGACATGTTTAGGTATCCATATTAACCTTATCTTTTAGATTTAAATTTTAGTTAAATAGTTTACCTTTTACAATGTCTTCTTGTATTTTTATATTAAATGGGTAATAAACCTAAAATAAAATGCCAAGAGAATCCCAATAGGTTCAATAATGACATATATATCATTATTTAAATCCTTTGGATGAAACATATATATTTTTTGAATATTATATCATTTATGAATGTAGTAAATTTTTTAAAAACTCATTTATTTCTATTTTGACATTATTATAATCTATCATTAATAAGGTAATTACTCCATCATCATTGTGTCATAAAAAAATTTAATATTTAATGACTAAAAATTTAAAAACATCACCATTGTGAAGGAAACAATTTTTTTTTAGAATTAACCTTTATAGTCGAATTTATGTAATGTATAACAATATATTAAAAATGTTTTAGTTATTGAAATTTAAATTTAACACTTTTAACTATTCATTAAATAAAATAATAATAAATGTTCTAATCTATTCCTAGTGGATAACATATGATCATATATTATTCGTAAGATTGACATTATTCGAAATAATCTAATCCAATAGAATTAGGACATGTGTTAGAGTAATTATAATATAATTTTTACCTTTAATTACCCAATTTACTTTTAACCGTGGTAAATAAAATTCAAAAGTTACTATTTACAAAAATTTATTTTCATCCTATTGAACAAAATTTTTCTTACTAATTTGAACTGTGTAACTTTGATTTTTTAAATTCAATTCAATGAAGTGGTAACATTAGATTTTATGCAACTTTATAAATGTTCATAGAAGGTGGGTAAAAGATGTTAAAAGTTCAATAAAATTTCCTATATCTATTCTCATTATAAAATGACTCTAATGAATTAAAATGGACTAGTATAAGTTTATTTATCAAATTTTATTTTAAAATAAATTTTAATTATCAAATAATAATTATTCATATAATAGTCTGTTTTAAATAATAACAAAGTGTTTTTCATTATTTATCAAAAATGGAACGTTCTCATAGAAATACCAAAAATTTACTCTAACTATTATTTATATACAGAAATAAAAAATGAAGGCTATTTTAAAAAATTAAAAACATAGAAGATTCATTAATTAAATATAAGTTTATTCTCATTGTCAAAAACGATAATGTGGGTTTTTAAAAAGTAAAAATCTATCAATTGATTGACATGCGTTCAAGTCCTATTTAAATTTAAAAATACTTATAATGACCTACATTTTATTAAATAATATAAATATAATCGAATTATAATTCAAAATAATCGAAATTTATAGTTTAACACTACAAATTATTTTAATTAAAAAGTTGTTTTCAATTAAAATTTATTATTTTCACTATTCATCAATATATGATAGTTATCAGAAAAACACAATAACATTAACAAATTTTTTTTATGTCCTAGTTCTATAAAAGAATTTTATTTTTTCAAATTGATTTTATAAGAGTGATAAATATTGGATTTTAAAAGGGATCTCCATTAATATGCAGTAAAAATGCATTTTCAAAAGAAAAACACTTCTTTATCTGAAAAATTGAATTTGTTCTTATATTCTGTCTATGAAACACATAATATGGATGTTAAAATTATATGGAGTATATTAAATTAAAATTGTAGTTAATACTATTCATAACTACTTTTTTAACAGCTTGATTGGTACGTTGTGGTGCGCTAGAACTCCGTTAGGCGTGTAGCGTAAGTAATTGAATTATTTTAAAGAGATAACAGTCTATGAAATTCCATGGGGTTAAAAAATTGAATATATTTGAGATTATTATATGAATTAAAGAGTTTAATTCTAAATTTTAATAATAAAAACAAATTTTTTATTTAATATCTGAATTATAAATATACATAAAAATTATAATATATATACATAAATAATAAAAAAAAGGTATTAATTTTTGAATTAATTTTATAAATTGGGGGTAAATATTAATGTTAGTTTTTATCTATTAATATTTATATTTGATAAAAACATTTCATTTTATGGGGTGGTTTTTTATTTTTTATTTTGTGAAATTTAAAACAATCTAAATTTCCTTCGTTGGATGATAAGTTGTGTTTTCTAAAAGATGATAGTTTGAAATCAATAAATATATCACATGAAAAATCTAAGATATTATATTCATACATTTACTATTATATAATATTATACTACTTAATATATCTAATTTTGTTTGAAATATGATGAATATATCACATTTAGTGTCATTCCATGTATACGATTCAATATTTCTCCACCACAATATATTTTTTGTTGTTTTGTCAATTTTATGATACATAATATCTATATAATGATGGCCAATAACATAATGCATTACATCATTCACTAATAGTAAATATCTTTATTTACATGAAAGAATGTCCACTTCCTACTCCTATCAAAGAATGATTTTTTTATTTACACCCATGATTAATGTAGAGATCTTATTTTGTGTTAAATTTAATTTCAATTGGATTATTTCCATTAGTTTTATGAAATAAAGGGTTTTATATTAGTTTTATTGATGAAAATATTCACAAATACCCTCTTTAGAAATACAATCCCAGTATAAATTTAGATCTATGTCACAATTGATAAAATTATGTCTATGAAATGGGACAAGGAAAGAAACCACTTGATTAAAACATCTTGAGAAATTATTTGTTTTACATTATTGTTTAAACCAAGATAACTATGGGTGGTTGAAAACCCATTAATTACTAACTCTATAAGGAGTCTAAACTGTATCCATCAAACCATTTTTATGGAGTATAAATATATTTGTTAGGACCCTAATTGGAATGATGGTTACCCTTGAGTTGGAGATGTCATACAATGTTGATAACATTAATGAAAATATACAAGATAATGAATGGATTCCAATGAATAAACATTGGTTTATCATTTTGATAATGGGGCTCACTGATTGTAGGAAACATTTGGATTAAAAAATTCAACAGGATTCCATTTTTCATATGGTACTACTGGTAAGATGAAGGATGAATTTTTTTTGTTAAGATTACCATGGGGAAAAAATCATGGTTTATGTGTAGAGTTCACACATGATCAAAAAAAAGATTAATGATAAAAATTGGATATCTACAGACTGTAAATGATAGATCTTAATAAGAATGTGGTAGGACAATTAATGGACCTTGTATGATTAAAATAAACAAAAGGAGTTGATGATGCTTATTGTGCTTCATCTATTCGGAGGGACAATGATATTCATTAATATGCTCATAAAGAATACAATTACACTAGAGGTTGAGAACTCAAACAAAATCAACAAAATGAAATTGAGGGTCTAAAATAAGTGGAAATCCCTTTGGACAAGAAAAGATTGGTCTTCACTAGAAAATATCTATAGGATGGGAGAACCCTTGAAGATTATAATATCTAGAATGAGTATACACTTAACCTCATCCTATGCCTTCGTGGTAGTGATCTATAAAATTGAAATATATAATCTCTATTATTTTGGTTATAATATTAAAAGATGTTTTGTTTCCCTTTTTAGTTTTTTTGTTGATCATCTTTAAAAAAACTAACCTTTGTAAGAAAACAAGGCCACCAAGCACAATTAACCATATAAATTGAGTAATTGATTGGGAACATGCATTAAGAATTTGTGTATATTCCAGAACTGGAGGTCCTAGTATGGTAAAGTGAAGAATCTCAAAATAATATATGTTATTAAAAATAAATTGAGCTAGAAAATAACTTAGATAAAAAGTAAAATGTTTTTTATAATTCAAAAGGAAAAACAACCCATGATTTTAGTTTTAATCTAGCAATTATATAATGATTTTATAAGTAACATAAAATGCTATATGGATGAATTTTTTAGACCACTGGTATCAAAATGGGTCAAAATAGAAGAATCATGGAGAATGAAGAATAATGTTCATAACATAAAAAGAAACTATCATGAGTGACTTAAATGTTTTTAGCTTGAAATGTATCCTTCAACATTAATAGGGATTCAAGGTTAATGACGATGGTGATGAATTTTTTTTATGAAAAAATTATTAATTCATTAATAGAAAATCATTAATTTTAGAACAATGAAATAATTCATTTAGAATTTGATTT
This sequence comes from Viscum album, assembly GCA_963277665.1. Lineage (NCBI taxonomy): Eukaryota > Viridiplantae > Streptophyta > Magnoliopsida > Santalales > Viscaceae > Viscum > Viscum album. Next base: position 1,498,039,808 of record OY728156.1, on the reverse strand, counting down.
AACTCAGAATGATTATCTCTATATATGATGATTTTTTGTATATAAAATAATAATAGAATTTATCATAACTTGAGATTTAAAAAATAATGAAGGTCTATTGATTTTAGAAAATTTAATGATCTATGGTTATTTTTAATTTTTTTTACAATTTTTATAAAATTTAGTATCTTGAATAATTAAATCCATATTAACTTCATCTGCTTTATAAAATATTTTAGTTTTTCTAATCAAATTAATCGATAGAGTAATGTATATGTGGTATTAATTGGATGCTGATAATGTTTATTTCAAATGTAATCATTTCAACATAAGAATCTATAATCATTCATAAAGTTAACAATTTTTTTGGAACCATTATGATTTATTGTTGATGATAAAGCATTGAATTAGTGAAATTTTTAATTCTGAGTGCTACCATTGTGAGGTTTTCATTGGAAATATTTATTTTATTATTTCATTTTTTGTGTCCTTTATTATTTTTTTGTGGGATTCCTTATTATATAAATAAATAACCAACTAACTGATCATTGTTTTAGGCCTACTGAGCTAGAAATTATTATACTGAAAGCACAAATCACCTAGTCATCGTAGTAGGTAATCTGAGCATTGGGTAGTTGAAGTGGAAAATTCTGATTATTTTTATCGAGGGTTTTCATGGTATAAGGAAAACAGACACAAGCTTCAATTATTAATAATCAGATACCATATAATATTTTTAAAGAAACAGATTACTAATTTCATGTCAAAAAATATACCTATCACTTTCATTTATTAACAATGTTTTAATAATATACTTTTAATGGAGTAAACTGTTTCATAACCAATACAAAATTATTATTTTTAAAAATTCAATATATTATTTTTTGAGATATCATTTACATAATACATTCTTCAATCCATATAATACAGGAAGTTTAAATTTTTGTTGATATAACTCCTTTATTAGTTATTGATAAATTACAAATTACATTATTTCCAATGTAGTTATTATGTCTGGTAGATAGTAATTAATGAAAAAAATAGACAATAGTGTGGATGGATAGTTTTTCTATTGTTTTTATAAAAAATCAATGAGTTTTTTATAACTTAAATAATGTATATTTAGTGTTGTGGACATGTTACAAAATGTGGGAGAAAGTAAAAGAATGAACATCGTGTTTTTATAGTGTTTCAGATCACCAATATTCTAATACACTCATCCACATTCTCTATTCTATGAGAAGATCAGTGTGCATTTGTAAGAACACAATTTTTGATGTTTGATAACCTATTATAGAAATTATCATTGACAATTATCGAAGGCACAACACAAAAGTTTTACAGTTGTCTTAACCTAGTATGGACCTGACTTTCCCTCAAGTGTCAAAACACAAAACATGTTTTTGTGTGGTAGAATAATCAATTGAAAAAATGATTTTCATAATGGAAAAATATAAACTAACATGAACAAAAACATGTAGAAAAATAAAAAATAAAACAAAAAACAATAGAAATGATGAAAAATAGTGTACAGATCAATTGATGAAAGTGATGCAGTTTGATGATTGTGATCACTTCAGCGATAGATGATGGTATAGTTTATGTGTAATCATGATCCCAATAAGGAAATAGAATATGTATGAGTTCTTGATATAAAGAGAGAAAATAATGTGTATCACATGTATGTTATATAACATCCCAAGAAAATAAATAATATGAAATTTTAATATTTATTAATATTTTTGAATTAATTAGTATTATATATTCAATGTCGTACCAGATAGGAAACACCGAGTTTCTTTGAAATCTTACGTTGCACACGAATAATATAATATTATTATTTTAAATTCTTGTTAACACCTAGCGGTTATATTGGCGGGAATTAATAGAACTATCTTAAAGATTATAATATTTATTTAAATGTTTCAACATTCATCCAATAAAAGTCATAGGCTTAAAATGTAAATGAATCTATTTTAAGAATAATTTACTTTAAAAGGGAGATTTACCACCTTTTATGGAGAACCATTTTTAAATCTAGTTATTTTCACTTTTACATATTATATTAGAAAAAATAACGTTAATCATTAAAATCGGGACATCAAAATTTACTTTGGAATTTTTTTGACATTTTTCTCATAATGGTCATCTCTAATGAATAGTGAAAAATGGTATATTTTAATTCAAAACATATTTTTAATCTAATTTATTAAAATGGATATATTATCTTTAAAATTGGTTTTAAAGTGTAAATGGATTAAATTTTTACCATTTAACCCAATTTTTTCCATCGGATGTAATTATAATTTTTTATTAGACATTAACAGGTATCAATCTTTTGATGGTTATTATTTATTAAAAACATAGTATTTGTTTTGAAGATGGGAATTAATTATAATATTAATTTATAAAAATTATATGTTTTTAAGTTGGTAAAATAGACATCATTTTTGAATTTGGAATATCAAATTTTTCTTACAATGAGTTATTGGAATATTTCTGAAAACCAACAATTTTTTATGAATAGTGAAACCACTAAGTAGTAGTTAAAAAATTGGCTTCGACATTTAAATGAAATTTTACAGCTTATGTGAATTTATTTTCCAAAATCCAAGATAAATATTTTTCCTTATTATGTAAAATGTGGTTAAATGGGATGAAAATAATTTTTGGTGGATAATAACTTTTGCCATTTTACTAACCACACTTAAAGGTAATTAAGGTAATTTAATGTAAGAATAATGTTATAATAAAACAGAATTATCATTAAACCTATCCTAAACTCATTGGATGAGTAATGGCCGACCCATATAATCAATGGGTCAATTTGGGGTCCCCATGGACCAACATGCTTAAGATAATGACACTTATAACTTTTTATTTAAAGTAAAAAATAATAATGTCATCAACATGTATTGATTTACAAAAAACAATTTCCATAGGGTTATAGAAGTTATATTTTAGACTATTAATATTCATTGTAAAGATAAATATATTTCCTAAATCATGAATTTTTTTTTGATTTCTTAGACATCAAATAAATATAACTTTTTATGACACAATGATGATGTAGTGTTTACGTCATTAAAGGATGATTTTAATAAATAATAAGAGAAAAATTAAAACAATATCCAAAACATGACCAATTTTAATTTAATGATTTTATTTAGAACATGGGCCACCTTATCATCAACATTAATTATTTTTGGACCTTTTGAAACCAAAAATCCTTATATAATCAATAACATTTCAAGCATTCCAAAATAGCCCCTCCTATCCCTTATAAAAAGAAATCACATCCTACCCTTTTCTCACACTTCTCAAGCCATTGGATCATCCAACATCTACTCCAAAAGTCTCCCAAGATCCCTATCTTTATCCTAGAATCCTTACCGTACTCAGAAAGCACATCATGAAACTCTTTTGGTTCAAACCAAAGGAGTTTCTTTATGTAAAGGTAACATATTCTCTTAAGTTCTTTTGTTTTATTTTACTTCTCCAACCTTAAACAATTTTTATTACTTTATTTTATAACAAAAAAAGTATCCTCAATATACAAGGATGTTATTATAAGACATTTTCAATCTACACTTACACACACCTCTATCTAATGGGTAATGAACATAATGTTTTAGTTGGTGGCGAACAACTGCCTCACAAAACGATGATTGGTCAACTATATCCTACCGCCTCTCATGGTGTCCATTATGATGGAACTATATCTATATATGATATATATTATATTTATGTATTCTTTATGATTCTGTATTTTCATTTTTATAGAATACCATTATGGATCCCATAATAGGTAACCGCGATAATTTCATTAGAGTAAGTGCGGACTACCGCCCCCTCAATGTGATATGACTCGTTCATGCCATTCATAGAACATATAAAGGATGGAATATATGAACTTATGTAACACATATGACATAAATATTATTATGAAACTATAATATTCATATGAATCACTATGTTTACATTTCATTTAAATATGAAATAGAAATTAAAGTAGCGTTCATGCGTACATATGGCTTATCGTCTCCATGAACGGTGCATTTCCATTCTTATCTCAAATTGTTATGTACACATATATATACATATATATACTATATATATATGAAATATATTAAATCTAAATGATAAATATAATTCTGGAGATAATTGAATTTTGACCACCTTGGCAATTTGTAATTATAACAAGTTTATATTTGACTCTAGTTCCGAACATTGACAAAATGTCTAATATGAGCTCAAATAAATAACTAATTGTTATAAAAAAGTAATAAGTAATATAAAAGGAATAATAAACTTGAAAAATATTCTTAATCAAGTATAATGTAACTCATGTTTATTATTCAGGAAGAACAAGGAACATAGGAGCGAGTCAAGTCAGACAACGAGGTAAGGGGTTTCTTATCTCACTTTTAATTTTTTGGGATTTTCATTGTTCACCACTTGTTTACAGAATGTGGTGTTCTGTGTACTGCCATTGGATATATATTATAAAGATTTTATTTATATTAATGGTATTTTGTGATTCATTTTGTGGTTAGTAATTTTTGGTCATACGATTCGATTGAATACAACATGGTGAGGGATTTTGATCAAATTTCTTATTCCTGTGAGATTCATCGTATATTTGATACTATATCCTTTTTTGTGGTATATGTACTGCCCATTATTGTACTCTTTTTGTAATTTAATTTAATTTATGGGTATTTAAATCTTCTTTATATGATCCTTCTTTCATGGGGTGTACGTTTCAAATGTTACAAAATCAGTAAGCGAATTTTTTACCCTCCTCTTTTAAACCATGAGTTATTTTATGTTGTGTCTTCTAGTTTCCATATATTTCATATGATGATATGTTATTATATGTTCTAATTAATTTCCATTTAATGTATAATTTTTGAGATACCTTTTCCACTCTCATAAATTTGTTATCTGAATTTTATGTGACGCCGTTAGGCTGCTGAATTTTTCGTAAAAGGAAGCACATCTTCTCTTTTCTTTCATGTTTACTTTTCATGTGGTATTTCATTAAAATTAATATAACATGTTTATATCTCCATCATATTATGTACTTATACTATATTATGAGTTATTTATGAGTGGGTTAGTATTTTACCCTCTCTTTTCAATGTTTTCTAAAACCATGTTATATAACTATTATGCTATAGAAATTTCGCCTCAAAATTTCTATCACTTTCTCTCAAGAAGTTATCTTATTTTATTTATGTGAATAACCATTACAATTTAGTTTCATTATGTGTTAATAAATATATAAAGATGAATTATATTAGTCTGGAATTAACTTTCTTATAACCCTCACTCCATTTCCATGGGTTATAATTGACATAATCATATTACTTTTTTAATAACTTTTAAAATGCCACGATCTTGAAATGAAAACCATTCCTTTTATTCTCCATGGGTTATTTATGAAATGTTTTATTATGATATATGTGGATCACCATAAAGTAATGAAATATTAAGGGTGCACACTAATAATTCTCTAATGTATTGGGTAAATAATTAATCTCTAGAGATTACAAGTTTCACGATACATTGGTGAATAACCTTGGTAATTTTTATGACACCTTGCAGATGGACCTTGGTGATATGTTCATTAATGTCTAAATGAAATTTTGAAGACACATATTCAAGTTATTATTCATGATTTTTTATTATGATACTTCTATTCTATCATTTCTCTTGACTCAATGATCCATATCATGTTGTTATTAATATTTCTCAAGATCACATGTCAATGGTTTCACTGGTTTTCCTTACTCATATTTATGCTCACCCTTTCCTTTGATGTATGTATTATGTTTATGATATGCAATTATTGTACATAGGATGAACTTTTCATGAATATTTTTCATGAGGATTTAAAAGAGTTTTTACGTTTTCGTGTTTTTATTTCTGATTTCCAAGACACTAGACTTTAAAGATCCTATATTTGTAAAATGTAATGAAAAGTAATGTATTTAAAAGGTGGTATGATATAGTAGGTATGAAAGGATAGCTTTTTTATTTATTGATGTTAGGCAGTGAAAAATTTAGGAATCACCCTATAGAAAATTTTAAATATAGGAAAACATCTGGGTATTTTGGTGTGTATAGAGTATGTGGTTTATCAAGAAAATACATCCCTATCTGGATACGAGAAGAACTATATTTATGTGTTGGGATAAAATTAATGGTATAATAAAACCATTAAGGTTAAAACATGTTAGGTTTATTTTTAAATTTTATTAAAAGGACAACACATAGACCGGGTGACAAACCGTCATGTCAGGCAAAGCTATGAGAATCGAACCCCCCAACCAAAGTGTGATTGGGTTTGTCGCCTACCACTAGCCTACGTGACGCCCCTATTTAGTATGACATATTTTTTTTAGTTAAAAGTTTTTATGGATCAAGAATAATTTTACATTGGGATCTTATGTTTTGTTAAATGGATATCCATAGTATAAGAAAATGATTTGGTGACTAAATGATAATGGTTATTTTAGAAGATGTGTTCTCTTTTGGATATCTATATGCTTAAGGAAAATAAAATACAACAGGATTTATTTTGTTGACGAATGGTTGAAATTTTTATTTTTTAAGAATCTATGTATTTATTGTGGGCATATGGTGATTTGGGTTATTTCTGGATAATGATTAACCTAGCAGAGATAATATATGATTAGGTTAATTACTCTTTAGTATGAGACTTTAAGATTCATCGATGTTATTTGAAGATAAATGATAAGATTTATTGTGGAATACTATGTGATTAAATCCTTTAATGTTTTGGGTTTCAATCTTAGTTTTGATTATTTTGAAAAATTTTATGGATGATTGGGTATTGAATGGTCTTTATAGAACTTTGGGTAATTTTTGTTGAATTTTCGAGATTAATAGTATTATATCTTTTTATAAAGGATTATCCTTTTTGGGGATTATATAATCTCATACTATCCATTTTTTCAGTTGATGTCTAAAGACAAGGGAAATATATTGTTCCTCTTTTGTGGATTATGTGATTCTGTTGAAAAATATTCTTGAGATTTGGATGTGACAATGTCCTTTTGAATGCTCATTATTTGGAGAAAATATTAATTTTTGGTACAATCTTATTAAAGGATGAAACTCTACATGGAGGTAAGTATATTTCTTTATGTTTTTATTCTATATAGTAAATTAAATCCTTAAAATTATGAAAAGGAATGTAAAACAAAAACATTGATTGTTTACGTTTCTTACTGGGTAATCAAAGACCGTTTAACACATCATAAGTTTTTGATTTTGTTGTGGTTAACTTTCTTCTAATCATGTTTTTTGACACTCTACATCACAACATGACCATTTTCTTTCTCTTCCTTATCCATGTTTACCTACATGGAATAATATTATGGGTTAACTTGGGTGGCCTTAGTACTTTCCATTCTTTCTTTTAAAGTGATAGTTTGACTGACTCTTTTTTTGATGTGGGACTTTCAATGAAGTTTCTAAGCCCAATATTAAAATTGCGGGGACTCAATTTCCCAAATGGGGGAAGAATGTAAAATCCAATGAAAATAAATAATGTGAAATTTTAATATTTATTAATATTTTTGAATTAATGGGGATTCTATATTCAATGGTGTACCTGAAACGCTGCAACGTGTTTCTTTGAAATCTAATGCTGCACACTATTAATATAATATTATTATTTTAAATTTTATTTAAAACCAAGTAGTTTATTGGTTGTAATTAATATAACTATCTTATACATGATAATAAATGTTTGTTAAATGTTTTTACATTCATCCAATAAAAGATAGAGGCTAAAAATGTAAATGAATCTATTTTAAGCATAATTTACTTTAAAAGGGCGATTTACCGCCTTTTGATGTCCAACCCTTTTTAAATCAATTTCTTTAAAATTTACTTATTATATTCGATAAAATAATTTTCATCTTTAGAATCGGGACATCAAAATTTACTTTGGATAAAATTTTGACATTTTTCTGATAATGTTCATTTTTAATGAATAGTGAAAAAATGCGGTATTTTAATTCACAACCACTTTTTAATATAATTTATTTATATGGTTAGATTATCTTTTTAATTGATTTTAATGTTTAAATGGATTATATTTTTTACCATTTATCCCAATGTTGTCCATTGGATATAATTTCACTTTGAAATTGGTCATTAACAAGTGTCAATATTTTGATGGTTATTATTTATTAAAAACACGCTTTTTTGTTTTGACAATGGGAATTAATTATGAAATTAATTAATTAAACTTATATGTTTTTAATTTGGTAAAATATAAATCAATTTTAAATATGGAATATCAAATTTACATTAGAGTCATTTTTTTGAATTTTTCTGAAAACCTTCAATTTTTATGGAAACCACTAAGTAGTAGTTAAAAAACTAGCAATCATTTAAATAGAATTTTAACTCTTCTATGAATTTTATTTCAAATATAAGAAATACAGGGTTTTCATTTGTATGTAAAATGTGGTTAAATGGGATGATTATAATTTTTTGGGAATAATAACTTTTGACTTTTACTAACCACGATTAAAGGTAATTAGGGTAATTTATGGTAAAAATAATGTTATAATAATAAAATATGTAGAGACCCGAAGCTTTACGTACATAGATATTACATTACTTTTGCGTATACATAATACATAACAAAAACAGACACATAAGGACCGTAATAGTTTAGTGTCTTTCGAAACTTGGAACGTAATCTTTTAATCGTGGTGAAAGATCTTCAACATCTCCAATAAGGATCTTCCACTTTTTGTTTCCTTACCTAAAAAATTTCTTTTAATCCTGGGGGAAAATAAAACATAAAAAGGGTAATCTCAAATGCTCGGTAAGGGTAAGCATGGATAAAATAAAACATACCATACACATTTGAACCTATAAACATGAACATAATGTTTAAAAATCAAAATCCTAAGAAACGACTTAAAACATGGAAGTACATAAGGCAAAGATCATAATGGAATATAAATAATTATAACATAGCATGGGAATAAAAAATTTAATTGTGGAATCCATTAAGCACATGTAATGATTTCCATAGTAGCCAAGGCATTGCTGCCATGACCATCTTAGTGGACAAAGTCCCTTTCTGAATCGAGTTCACTACTCGTTTCAATCCTGTAACACTGAACCAAATTAACTTACCATTCCATCCATGCCTATATCATGAGATATAAAATCGTTACCCAATTCATTGGAGGTAGATATAGGTCCCAACCATCTCATAATGAAATCATTCTTACTTGTGCCACAATATAAACATAAATCATTCATCATAACCCATGAATAAAATGGGTTTCATAAACATCATTCCATCATAACGTAATCTGTACAAATATATTTGGATATAATTTCATCATTAGAAAATTGTAACCATTTAAATCATAGAGACATTATACTTGAATCATACACATGTTAAATAATTCCATCTTAGATGAAAATGGTTTTGATAAAACACTTGAAATGAATTCTTGAGGAAAATATCTGTTTTTCTTCAAAATCATTTTCTCTTCACAAAATGTCATGCAATTTTAAAAGAAAATAATTTTTTTGAAAATAGTAATGAAATATTTTGGAGGAAGCTTCATGAAAATAAGGCTTTATAAAACCGTAAAAATCCTTTCATGCCGTATACGTTAAAAAAAACATTCTTCTCATACTTTTGTCAAAAATGTCAAAAAGTACCTCATAATATAAACAAAAGAAAGATTCCTTACATACCATGTAGTAAAAGTCAAAAATGGGTAAAAAGGACTTTTAACATACATGAAAACACTTTTATAAAACATGGACATGGATGATAGAAATAACCCCAGTAATTACTTACGAATAACCAATCTCGGATAAAAATGAGATTTGAAAAATTATCCCTTACCTTAGGTCTGATATGCTTCGTACGTATCCAAACCTCATGCAATATGATTTAAATAATGTCATTGACTTATTACAGAATCATATTCATTTTAATGATATCATATATGGTTCACTTATGACTTTATATTACCGGTTCTTTTGTAAATTCCATGTTAAAGAGCATTTTGGGTAAAAGCGTTTCATTTGTCGTCCGTGTATTGACTTGTAATTATTCATATGATTACTTATATCATTGTTACTTAATTATAGAATATAAAACATGATTTATATATAATATATATTCATAATATACGTATATGTAATAGATCGATAAATGGAATGAAATACACCATTCATGGAGACGGTAGGCCGTACGTACGCATGAACGTTGTTTTCGTTTCTTCATTGAATTGAATGGAATTAATTGGATGACATACATATATATATACATAAATACAGTATCATTATTATGTCATATATTTCATTATTACTTATTATATATACTTTATAATCATTTATGATTGTTTAATCATTGAGAATGAATCTCATCGCATCGTGGAGACGGTATTCCGTACGTATGCACGAGCGATGATATCGTTCCCATGATCATGGAATTTTATTGGATTGTATGTATACTATTACAGAATCAATATCACTTTAAAATAATCATATATAGTTATTATTTACACCATTATACCCATCCATGTAAGGTGGTGGTGGAAAATAGATTACACCATGGCGTGGAGACGGTATTCCGTACGTACGCACGCGTGGTGATTTCGTTTTCCGTAGGATGGATAGATAGTGAAATAGGGTTGTTTCATACTTATAATAACATATAATTATATGAGTTATACTGATGTTATTACTTCATAATGAAACAATCTAAGAAGAATAAGTGGAAGAAGAAATTATGGTGAAAGAATCGGCAACGGACATTACCTCTTCTTTGAAGAGCCCCTTTGAGACCTCCTCTTAGGGAACTAAAATTGGTCTTTGAAGAATACCAGGACCTCTAGAATGTTTCTAGGGATGTGGAGAAGAGAATTTGGCAGGGGTTGGACGAGCTTGAAGGCTCAATGTGGTGTGAGGAAGAGAGGGAGGAGGTTCCCTTTTACAAGGGAGGAGAGGGGCAGCTTTGAAAAACTAAATATATTATTTTATTATAAAGTCATATTCGGTTATAAATAGCTCAAAATTTATTTATTTCTAATCTATGGTGGGGATGGGTCGAAATAATCTCATTAAGAAGAATTTAGACAAGTTTAGGTTCCTATTTTAACCTTATCATTTAGATTTAACTTTAAGTGAAATAATTTTACTTTTACCGTGTCTTCTTGTTTTCTTACACTATATGGTTAATAAACATACTATAACAAGATGAACGAACCCCAAGTTGTTTATTATTAATATATATAACCTTATCTAAGTAATTTGGCCGATCCATATATTTTTATGAATAAAATACCAATTAATAATATAATATTTTTAAAAAAACTATTTTTCTGTCAATTTTGATACTATTTGGTAATTGATTTTTTTGAAACTCATAACAGAATGATTAGTTCGAAAAAAGTGAATTTAATCACTAATAACAGGTCATATTAAGATAGAAAATTATTGTAATTCATAAAAAGTCTCAATTTATATTTATTTGGGTATTTATAACATCAATTATGTCAATATTTCATTAATAAAATAATTACTGCATCATCATTGTGTCATAAATAAATTAAATTATTTAATTTATAAAAATTAGAAATTAACTATCATTATGTAGGAAATATTTTTAGATTTCTAATTAATATTTATAGTCGAATTTATCTTATGTATAACCCTATATTAAAAATGATTTACTTATTAAACATTGATTATAACTATTTTAACCCATCTTTAAAGAAATTAATAATAAATGTCCTAATCTAATCCAAGTGGGCCTAAATGGTCATATTTTATTCCTAAGGTTGTTTTTGGTCGAATTACCCTTATCCAATAGAATTAGGACATGTTTTAGGGTATTAATAACATCATTTTTACCCTTGACTACCCTATTTACTTTTAACCGTGGTAATTAAAAGTAAAAAGTTACTATTCACCAAAAATTATTTTAATATCATTGAACCACATTTTACTTACTGACATCAACCGTGTCTTTCAGATTTTTTAAATTCCACTCACAGAAGTGGTAAAATTATGTTTTATGAATAAATTCAGTTTTTAGCTACCACTTAGTGGTTTCACTATTCATCAAAAAATGAATGTTTCCAAAAAAAAACAAAAAATTAGGCCTAATATAAATATGATATTATGAATTAAAAAATTATGTTTGTTTTACCAAATTCAATACATATCAGTTACATTAACTAATTTAAAAATTAATTCCCATCGTCAAAAAAATACCGTGTTTTTAAGAGATAATAACTATCAAAAGATTGACACTTGTTTATGTCTGGTTTAAATGTGAAATTATATCCAATGACCAAAATTGTATTAAATTGTAAAAATATATTCTAAATATAATTTAAAACCACTCAAATTAATAATTTATATCTACTAATTATTTCGATTAAAAAGGTTGTTTTTAATTAAAATTTAGTAATTTTAACTATTCATCAGAAAATGAAAGTTATCCAAAAAGTACCAAAATTTCACCCTAAGCTAATTTCTATATTCCGAATCCAAAAATGAAGTCCATTTTAAAAGATAAAATTTATAAAATTTATAAAATTTCAAAAAGTGGGTATTACTATTCATAACGGCTACTTCATAATAATATTAAAATAATATCTCGTTTAGTGAAAATCGGTATTGCTTACTACACACGCTATCGAGGAAGGTCACGATTGCGTGTAAAGCAGCCAAGTTAGGGATGCGTGTTGTGCAAGATCCTTTTGGTGTAGCGTACGACACAAGACATTAATGGAATTTAAAATAATATTTTTCATAAAATCTCGGTGTGTTACATTCTACCCCCATTAAAATGAATTTCGCCCTCGAAATTCGTCGGGGTTATAATTGGTTTACTACTCGAAAGTTTCTTTAATAGAAACCCACATCATAAAAAGGAATACCAAAACCAATCTTTAAAAACTAAAGGATGAAACATAACGGTTACCCAAATTAACTAATCACATGGTTTCCAAAAAAGAAAAAATAGGTGAAAATATGGATATGGAAGAGAAATCTAACCATCATGTTCTGATAGAGAGTGGTAGAGAACATGGATATGGAAAATCCAGCAATCACAAAACTATAGATTTTTTATGAACTAAGGTACCGTCTGAATCATCAGATATAAGGGAACTAGGACAATATTTTTGGTTTTCAAGATCCTTTCCCTAAAGTTGATGAATTAATAGAAATACTTACATGATTTTGGTAAAATCTCACTATTGTTCGTGAATTGAACAATTTCTAATTTATCCCTCAATGAAATGAAATTGAATTTGTTATTCATGATGTGTTCACAGATCATGTGATAGAATGATGGGTCATTCCATCTATTTCAAACAAAAGGTTAGGAACAGTTATAAGTCCATCATATGGTTAGAGTAATCATATATGGTTTCAAAAATGAACTTAGGCTTCATATATCATACCGCTTAATAGAATAAAACTAGTTTCTACTAACCAGGGACATCCTGTAGGCCAGTGGTAGGGGATAAATCCCTATCGCACTTCAGTTGTGGGTTTGATTCCCAGAGCCTTGTCCAACGCGATGGGCTGTCGCCTGTCCTACATGTTGTCCTTTTTCTAAAACTATATTACTATAACATCCCATCAATAATATCAAAAAAACTTCTATCCTTAAACAATACTAACTTATGTCCAACATAATCCATTCCAATCTTTAGGCTTATCCATAATACTGCAGTCTACTCTCATAATATAGTGAAAACGATTACTAGAGATTTAATACCATCGTTGATCGCCATGTATCATAAGATATGTCTTGTTGGTCACATTCCCAACATTCGAAGGCCTTAATCATGTATTCTCGTGAAAAATGAATACCCATTGAACATTAGTGAAAACATGAATGCGGTTAAAAGTCAACACTTTACACATAAAAAAATCCTCAAAATTCTATATACTCAAACTGTGATATCACTTAGTCCTTATATCAATCATGAGCTCATGAATACAATCAAACATCTCATTATCTTCTTATCCCTTAATTATGCACATATCATCTACTTACCAAAAATATCTCAATCACTTCCCATGGTTAACGGTTCCATAAAATTATTGAAAACCACAACAGACCAATACATAAATATTCCAATATTCCATGATACTATATACAACATTATTTTGGAATCCCATTACATAAACATTTAATCATTCCCCTAAACCGTTTTCATATTCAACATCGCCAATAGTGATCACATGTGACTTCCCTTTGTCCTTTTCCTTACATGGTTGATCATATTGATCATCATTAACCCTTGGATTAGGGAATTGATTAGAATAATGCCCCATTTAATTTCACTTGAAGCATTGAAGTGTGGTTGGTGCGTTCTCTGTAGTCTTTTCTTTGTTCCCAAGATTAGCAACCCTTTTTCCATTACATCGAAACTCACCTGCTCGATGACCTTCTTTTCCACACTTAAAACATTTTCTAGTCCCTTTAAGACAATATCCACCATGCTTCTTTCCACACTTTGAGCATAAAGAAACATTCATCTTCTTTTCACCGTTAGTATGAGATTAATCCGTGAACTCCATCTATCGTTTCTTGCAAAACCATGAGATTGATATGTGACACCAACTTCCATTTCTACCATAATAGCACAACGCACAATTTCTTCATAGCTATTGAAGTCTCTTATATTTAATGCTCTTCAAAGATTTGGTTTTAAGCTACTGAAGAATCGATCAACTTTACTTTCAGGTTGGATGATAAAGCCAGATGCATACCTTGTAAGCCTTATAAAATTCTCTTCGTATATACCAACAGATTCATTATCCTTTTTCTTTAGTTCAAGAAACTCCTTCTCTATCTTTGTTCGAAGAATACGAGGGAAGTACTTATTGAAAAATAAGTTCTTGAACTCATCCCATTCCATGGACTCAATTTCATCTCTTGGCCTCTTATTCTTGATAAGATTCCACCATTGATCAGCTTCACCTTCCAAACGATATACTACTAAGATGACTTTATCATGTTCAGAACATTGAAGAACTGAAAATATCTTTTCAGTGGTACTGATCCATTGTTCAGCAACAAGTGGATCAGAAGACCCACTGAATGAAGGTGGACGTTGCCTCTTGAAGGACTCAATAGAATATTTTTCCCTTCTCTCCTCATTTGGAAGTCCAGAATGATTCATAGATTGTGTAAGTATAGAAATAAAATTTTGAACTCCATCTCCCATAACATTTGTTTATTCAGGAGGAAAATCATTGCATTGTCCATTACATTTATCAACACGGTTTCTTCGGGTTCCAGTCAATGTCTAAAACCCAAAAAGAATAGTGTGAGAGGCCAAAATCACGCTAGGGAAAACAACATGATAAAGGGGAGTACATTCAATATCTAACATCTTAGGTTACCATAATTATAGTACTATAACCTATACTTATACTTAACCTTATAGACATCCCTATACATACCTTCGAAATATCTATAGGGATCTCACTAACGTTTTCGCATCCTAGTTTCCAAAAGTTTTCTAATCCTTTCCTCTAATACCAACTGTAGGGACCCGAAGCTTGAGGTACATAGATATTTCATTACTTTTGCAGAATAAAAAATACATTACAGAAACAGACACAAAAGGACCATAATAGTTTAGTGTCTTTGGAAACTTGGAATGTAATCTTCTAATCGTGGTGAAAGATCTTCAACATCTCCCATAAAGATCTTCCACTTTTTGTTTCCTTACCTAAAACATTTATTTTAATCCTGGGGGAAAATAAAACATAAAAAGGGTGAGCTCAAATGCTTAGTAAGTGTAAGAATGGATAAAATAAAACATACCATACACATTTGAACCTAAAAACATGAACATAATGTTTAAACATCAAAATCTTGAACAATGACTTAAAACATGGAAGTACATAAGGCATAGATCATAATGGAACATAAATAGTGATAACATAGCATGGGAATAAAACATGTAATTGTGGTATCCATTAAGCACATGTAATTATTTCCATAGTTGCCAAGGCATTGCTGCCAAGACCATCTTAGTGGATAAAGTCCATTTCTGAATCGAGTTCACTCCTCATTTCAGTCCTGTAACACTGAACCGGATTAAATTACCGTTCTAGCCATGTCTATCTCATTAGATATAAAATCATTACCCTATGCATTGGAGGGAGATATAGGTCCCACCCATCTCATAATGAAATCATTCTTACTTGTGCCACAATATAAACATAAATCATTCATTATGACCCAAGAATAAAATGGGTTTCATAAACATCATTCCATCATAACGTAATCCGTACAAAAACAATTTGGATATAATTTCATCATTAGAATATTGAAACCATGTAAATCATTGAGACATGATACTTGAAACATAAACATGTGAAATAATGTCATTTAGATGAAAATGGTTTTGATAAAACACCTGAAAGGTATTCTTGATGAAAATATCCTTTTTTTCTTCAAAATCATTTTCTTTTCACAAAATGTCATGAAATTTTAAAATAAAATATTTTTTTTTTGAAAATAGTCATGAAATATTTTGGAGGAAGCTTCATGAAAATAAGGATTTATAAAACTGTAAAAATCCTTTCATGCCGTATACGTTAAAAAACATTCTTCTCGTACTTTTGTCGGAAATGTCAAAAAGTACCTCGTAATGTAAACAAAAGAAATATTCCTTAAATACCATGTAGTAAAAGTCAAAAATAGGTAAAAAGGACATTTAACATACATTAAAACACTTTTATAAGACATGGACATGGATGATAGAAATAACCCCAGTAATTACTTACGAATAAGCAATCTCAGATAAAAATGAGATTTACAAAATTATCCCTTACCTAAGTCTGATATGCTTCGTACGTATCCAATCCTCCTGTAATATGATTTAAATAATGTCATTGACTTATTACAGAATCATATTCATTGTTATGATATCATATATGGTTCACTTATGACTTTATATTACCCGTTCTTTTGTAAATTCCATGTTAAAGAGCGTTTTGGGTAAAATCGTTTCATTTGTCGTCCGTGTTTTGACTTGTAATTATTAATATGATTACTTAGATCATGATTACTTAATTACAGAATATAAAACATGATTTATATATAATATATATTCATAATATACATATATATAATAGATCGATAAAAGGAATGAAATACACCGTTCATGGAGACGGTAGGCCGTACGTACGCATGAACGTTGTTTTCGTTTCCTCATTTAATTGAATGGAATTAATTGGATGACATACATATATATATATACATAATTCCAGTATCATTATTATGTCATATATTTCATGATTACTTATTATATATACTTTATTATCATTTATGAATGGTTAATCATTGAGAATAAATCTCATCACGTCGTGGAGACGGTATTCCGTGCGTACGCACGAGCGATGATACCGTTCCCATGATCGTGGAATTTTATTGGAGTGTCTGTATACTATTATAGAATCAATATCACTTTACAATAATAATATATAGTTATTATTTACACCATTATACCCATCCTTGTAAGGTGGTGGTGGAAAATAGATTACACCACGGCGTGGAGACGGTATTCCGTAAGTACGCACGCGCGGTGATTTCGTTTTCCGTAGGATGGATAGATGACGAAATAGGGTTGTTTCATACTTATAATAATATATCAGTATATTAGTGATACTGATGTTATTACTTCATAATGAAACAACCTATGAGGAAGAAGTGGAGGAAGAAATAAAGGTGAAAGAATCGGTAACGGACAATACCTCTTCTTTGAAGCGCCCCTTTGAGACCTCCTCTTAGGGCACTAAAATTGATCTTTGAAGAAGACCAAGAGCTCTAGGATATTTCTAGGGAAGTGTAGAATAGGATTTGTCAGGGTTTGGCCAAGCTGGAAGGCTCAATGTGGTGTGAGGAAGTGAGGGAAGAGGGGCCCTTTTATAAGGGAGGAGAGTGGCACCTTTAGAAAACTAAATATATTATTTTATTATAAAGTCATATTCGTTTTTAAATAGCTCCAAATTGATTTATTTCGACTCTAAAGTGGGGATGGGTCGAAATCCTCTCATCCAATAGAATTTATTCAAGTTTAGGTTCCTATTCTAACATTATCATTTTGATTTAACTTTAAGTTAAATAATTTTACTTTTACCGTGTCTTCTTGTTTTCTTGCACTATAAGGTTAATAAACAATCTATAACAAGAAAAAAGAACCCCAAGTTGTTTATTATTAATATATATAACCTTATATAAGTCATTTGGCAGAACTTTAGATTTTTAGGAATAAAATAACAATGAATAATATAATATTTATTTTAAAAACTATTTTATATCAATTTTGATACTATTTGGTAATTGTTTTTTTGTGAAAATCATAACAGAAATATTAGTTCTAAAAAAGTGAATTAAATCAATAATATCATGTCATATTAACATATAAAATTGTTTTAATTCATAAAAAGACTCAAATTACATTTATTTGGGTATTTATAACATCAATTATGTCATCATTTCATTAATAAAATAATTACTGCATCATCATTGTGTCATAAATAAATTAAATTATTTAATGTTTAAAAATTACAAATTAAATATCATTATGTAGGAAATATTTTCGTCTTTCTAATGAATAGTTATAGTCGAATTTATCTTCTGTATAACTTTATATTAAAAATGATTTACTTATTAAACTTTGATTTTTACTATTTTAACCCTTCTTTAAATAAATTAATAATAAATGTCCTAATCTAATCCATGTGGGCCTAAATGGTCATATTTTATTCCTAAGGTTGTTTTTGGACGAATTACACTTATTCAATAGAATTAGGACATGTGTTAGGGTAATAATAATATCATTTTTACCCTTGACTACCCAATTTACTTTTAACCGTGGTAAATAAAAGTAAAAAGTTACTATTGACCAAAAATTATTTTCATCTCATTGAACCAAATTTTACTTACTGACATCAATCGTGTCTCTCGGATTTTTGAAATTCCACTCACAGAAGTGGTAAAATTATGTTTTATGAAAAAATTCATTTTTTAGCTACCACTTAGTGGTTTCACTATTCATCAAAAATGAAAGTTTCCAGAAAAATACCAAAAATTAGGCCTAAGATATATTTGATATTATGAATTCAAAAATTGTGTTTATTTTACCAAATTAAAAACATATCAGTTACATTAACTAATTTAAAAATTAATTCCCGTCGTCAAAACAAATAGCATGTTTTTACGAGATAATAACTATCAAAACATTGACACTTGTTTATATCTGGTTTAAATTTGAAATTACATCCAATGAACAACATTGTATTAAATTGTAAAAATATATTCTAAATATACCTTAAAAAAACTCAAATTAATAATTTATCACTATTAATTATTTTGATCAAAATGGTTGTTTTAAATTAAAATTTAGTAATTTTCACTATTCATCAGGAAATGAAAGTTATCCGAAAAGTACCAAAACATCACCCTATGCTAATTTTGATATTCCGAATCTAAAAATGAAGTCCATTTTAAAAGATAAAATTTATAAAATTTCAAAAAGTGGTTATTACTATTCATAATGGCTAGTTCATAATAATTTTATAATAATATCTCGTTTAGTGAAACTCGGTATTGCGTACTACACACGCTATCGAGGAAGGTCGAGATTGCATGTAATGCAGCCAAGTTAGGGATGTGTGTTGTGCAAGCTCCTTTTGGTATAGTGTACAACAAAAGACATTAATGAAATTAAAAATAATAGTTTTCATAAAGTCTCGGGGTGTTACAAAATATTACCTTAAAAATTATCCTAACCTTATTGGATGAGTAATGGAAGACCAATAAAATCCATGGGTAAAATTTGGGGCGCCATGAAGCCACATGGGTAAGATGATGACATTTATAACTTTTATATTTAAAGAAAAAACAAAAATGTCATTAACATGTATTGTTTTACAAACACAATTTTTACCTAGGATTATATAAGTTATATTTTCGATTATAAATATTAATTGAAAGGAAAAAACTATTTACTACATCATGGTATTTTTTTTATATTTTTTAAAAATCATATAAATAAAATTAGTTATTACATAATGATTATGTAGTGTTTAAGTCATTAATGTTTGATTTAAATAAATAAGAAGGTAAAAATAAAAAAAATATCCAAAACTTGTCCAATTATTATTTTATTATATTATTTAAAAAATGGGACACCGTATCTTTTACTTTATTGACTTTTTGACCTTTATCAACTGATGGTCATTATATAATAAAATAATATTTTCAAACATTCCTAAAGAGCCCGTCCTCTTCCTTATAAAAATCACTCACATCCAACCCTTTTATCACACTTCTCAAGCCCTTGTTTAGTCTATCCTCTACTCCAAAAAATCATACAATATCTTTATATTAATCTTATAAGCCTTAAATTAGGCAGAAAGAACTTCAAAAAACACTTTTGGTTCAAACCAAAGGAAGTTATCCGGTTTAAAGGTAACGTCTTATCTTAAGTTATTTTGTTTTATTTTACTTCTCCAGTCCCAAAACTATTTTTATTACATTATTTTATAACATAAAAATTATCCTCAATATACAAGTATGTTTTTATGAGATGTTTTCGAGCTACACATACACACACTTCCATCTAATTGGTAATGAACAACTGTTTCAGTGGACGGTGAACTACTGGCTCACGAAACGATGATTATTCAATTATCTCCTACCACCTGTCATGGTGTCCATTATGATGGCACTATATCTATTTATGAAATATATTATATTTATGTTTTATTAATTCTTCTGTATTTAACTTTTTATAGAATACCTTTATGGTCACCATAATGGGTAAACGTGATAATTTCAATAGAGGAAGGGTGGACTACTGCCCCCTCAAAGTGATATGACTTGTTAATGCCATATATGGAATATATAAAGGACGAAATTTATGAAATTATGTATCATATATAAAATCCATATTATACTGAAATTATAATATACCTATTAATCACTATGTTTTCATTTTATTAAAATATGAAATAGAAATGAAAGTAGCATTCATGTGTACGTACGGCTTAGCGTCTCCATGAACGGTGCATTTCCTTTCTTATCTCCAAATGTTATGTACTATTATAAATACATATATATACAGGATATATTTTATATTTATGAAATATAAATTATTAATATAATTCTGGATATAATAGAATTTTGACCACATGGGAAATTTATAATTATAAGAAGTATATTTTTGACTCATGTTTTTAACATTGACAAAATTTCCGATATGAGCTGAAATAATTAACTAATTTTATATCAAGGTAATAAGTAATATATAATTAATAATTAACTTTAAAAATATTAAAAATATAGTATAAAGAAAGTTATGTTTATTATTCAGGAAGAACAAGGAACATACAAGCGAGTCAAGTTGGACAACGAGGTAAGGGGTTTCTTATCTCACTCCTTATTCTGCGGGATTTCCATTGTTCGACACTTATTTATTACATGTGGTGTTTTTTGTACCACCATTGGATATATATTATCAAAATTGTATTTATATTCATGGTATTCAATGATTTTTTTGGTTTTTAGTAATTTTTTGTCATACGATTCGATTGAATACAATGTGGTAAGGGATTTTCATGTCACTTCTTATTCCCGTGAGATTCATGGTAGATTTGCCACTATTTAATTTTTTATGGTGTATTTACAGACCCTGATTGTAATATTTGTGTAATGGAATTTAATTTATGGGTATTTATATAATCTTGATATGATTCTTCTTTCATGGGGTGTACGTTTTGAAAGTTCCTAAATCGGTAAGGGAATTTTTCACCCTACTCTTTTAATCCCTCACTTCATTTATGTTGTGACTTCTTGTTTCCAAATAATTTTTTGGAAGGTATGTTCTTATATGTTATAATTACTGTAAATTTCATATCTAATTGTTTATACACCATTTACACTCTCATCAATTTGTTTATTTAATTTTATATGACAACATTAGGCTGCTAAATGTTTCTTAAAAGGAATCACATCTTCTCTATTCTTTCATGATTCCTTTCCATGTGGTATTTCATTAAAATTTTGATACCATGTTATTATCTCCATGATATTATGTATTTATATTGTCTTATAAGTTCTTTATGAGTGGGTTACTCTTGTCCCCTGTTTTTTCAATGTTTTCTAAAACCGTGTTATATAGCCGTTATGCCATAGAAATTACACCTCAAAATTTCTATCTCTTTCTCTCAAGGAATTCACTGGTTTTATTTATGTGAATACCCATGCCTATTTAGTTTTATTGGGTGTTAATAAATATATAAATATGATTTATTTGATTATGTAGTTTACATGAATATATCCCTCACTCCAATTCCAGGGTTTATAAAAGATATAAAGATCATATTTTTTAAGAACTTTTAAACGTCATGATCTTGAAATGAAACCCATTTCTTTTCTTCTACGTGGGTTATATATGAAATGTGTGATTATTATATATGTGGATCACATGAATGTAATGACATATTAGGGGTTCAACTTGATATCGATCCAACACATTAGGTAAAGAATTAATATCTAGATATGTCATGTTTTACGATTCCATGGAGAATAACCTTGGTAATTTTTATGACACGTTGGGAATAGACCTTGGTGATATATTCATGAATGTCTAAATGAAATGTTGAAGCCACATATTCATGTTATTTTTCATAATTTTTCATATTATGATAGTATTATTCTCCCATTGATTATGACTCTATGATTTATATCATGTTCTAATTCATATTGATCAAGATCACATGTCAACTATTTCACAAGTTTTCTTCACTGAGCTTTATGCTCACCCTTTCCTTTGATATATGTATCCAGTTTATGAGATGAAGTAATTTTACATATGATAAAAATTTCAAGAATATTTTCAAGGGGATTTAATGGAGTGTTTATGTTTTCATGTTTTTATTCCTGATTTCAAAGACACTAGAATTTAAAGATCATCTATTTGTAAAATGTAATGAAAAGTGATGTATTAAAAATGTGGGATGCTATATGTTATTTCCAATAATACATGTGATGTTTATTTTATTACCTTGATCACATGGAAATTGACTAATCTCATAACACTAATTAAAATCTCTTTTTAAAGGATAACATTATCCAACACTTATATTACAAATGTTATACAAAAACAATACATCATATTACCATTAAATTATTTATGAAATACCAGGATGAATAACCAATAATTTTTCCACAATTTTATTTTACATGAAATTACCCAACAATTTATTCACCAGGAAATTGAATAAAATATTAAATATTAATAAAAAATTGAAATATTTTTATAAATTACCAGTCAGATAAAATGGTGAAAATCCACAAAAATAGAGAATCAAAATAAATATATTACGTGGGTGAATATTAAAAATATATGATCATTTTTTACCTAGCATATAATTATATTTTTATAGAAAATAATAAAACAACAATTTAAGAAAATTTATTTCAATTGATGTAATTAAAATAAATATAGTTATATTTTTAGAAAAATATAATGACTTTCAGTACAAAAAAATATAACGTGGTACAACACTGTTGCTACCACTGAGATGATATTATCATGAGAGATACAGCCACATAGTAAAATGACCTACCATTGAACAAGAGGAGTGGTAGGTGCTGCTAACATCATATAGGTGATATACTATTAGTTTCAAACAATACTATAATACACCAGGAAGTGATGATCTACCATTATAGAAGATGATTTACAATTACAAGGTAAGTTGAGTGTCCTCTACTATAAAATTTTTGTCATTGATTAGTTGATGAGAAATTGTGGCCGGTGATCTTCTATAAACCCATGATCAACCATTGTGAACTAGATATTCAACCATCATCCAACAGTAGTTGTTACTAACATCACTGATTAGAAGGAGCTACGATTACTTTCAGAACGAAGATACCATCGCTATATATGGTGAGATATTGTCACATTATGAGGAGTCCTATAGAAATTGTGGAGTTGTACTACCATTTCAAGTGAGCTATCATAACATTTATATCATGCTTCTACCGTGACTGTAGATAACAATACTACCATGTAGAAGGTGAGATGTCATCAAATTATAGTGTTGCCATACAGGATATACCATCCCATGGTATTTTATACAACATTAAATAAATTATAGAATATAACATAGTATTTTTTAAATGGATTATGTTATAATTTAAATCAACCAAATTTTTAAATTTTAATAACAGTATTCATTTCTAGATTTTTTCAACGTTTCCGATCCGATTTTTATTTTTTAAATGTATGAATTCAATTGAAATTATTATTTCAAAAAAAAAATCAACTTTGGAACATCATGTGTATAAAAGTAAACTGATGGTTAATGAAGAAACATGATCTAAATATATTTCTTGTTATTCATTTTATTTTATCATATATACCAATTTATTATATAAATAAATTTATATTTCACACTTTTCAAGACTATAAAATTCATGTTTTCTGACACAATCTACCTGAATTTTACATCCTGACCCCCCTAGTTTTTTATTTCTATTTTTCTCATGATTTTTAATCCACTTCACAAATTGAATTTTTCATTGTCCAATGTTAGAATATATATATACATATATATTATTTTATGTTGAGTATTTGGTACTTCGAGTCATGAAAATGTTATTCTAAATCATCAATTTCTATTTTTTTTCAAAAAGGATGTCATGCAGATCACGACAATTATTTTCAAATATCCAATGGAAAATAAAAATCATAATATATATATATATATATATAATCACCTTTTCATCCACAAATAAGGACCCAAATCCCAACTATGGTCTCTCGTTTTCTTTGGGTATGAAAATCAGCAACCATTCGTATAACCTTATAAATAATTATGGTAAGGTACATATTTTGAAATTTAATCCTTTATTTTTCTTCAAAAAACACCACTATATATAATTTATGTTTTATTTTTAACCATTTATAGTAAGGTACTTGTGGGTATTTTTCTAAAACTATTCATTTGATGAACTGCATGTATGTGAATTAATTTTATCAGAAATTAATCTATGATTTCATATATA
The DNA here is from genome assembly GCA_963277665.1 of Viscum album. NCBI lineage: Eukaryota > Viridiplantae > Streptophyta > Magnoliopsida > Santalales > Viscaceae > Viscum > Viscum album. Next base: position 1,498,014,679 of record OY728156.1, on the reverse strand, counting down.
CAATTATATTTCAATTTTTTCTGTGAAATATATTTATATATATGATTTAAAAAATAAAAAAACATTGATTTTATATTACTATATTTAATTTTTAAATGTTTATTATTTTTACAGTAATAATTTTTAGGAGAAAATTAATTATTTTATGAACAATGATCATGAACATTGAAGAAATATGTAATCTTGTGTAATATCATATATATTAATGACACTCATATAGAGATGATAATATATTATAATAATAAAGATGTTCATGATTTTTCTCGCACATTATTTTTTATAATTTTAAAAAAATTATTTTTATGTATTTTGGTTCGAAGTATTTCTTTAGAAAGTTGGATTTTTCCCAACACGATGGATATTTAAGATAATATATTCATAGGAAAGAAAAGAAGTTATATAAATATTTTTTTTAAAATAATTTATATATTATTTTAAAATGTTTATGATGGGTCATGAATAAAATGTAAGAACCTCTAAAAATCCCCCCTTAACATTCAACACTTGGGTATCAAAATAGATGACATGGTATGGGGAGTGAACCCATGAACTCTAAGGGGAAACTATTTTATAAGTTACATTACTAATGGAAACATTGTTTTATAACGGAATTACATGTTTTATAATTAATACATAAAAGTATATTAATTTAAAATTATTTAAAAGGATCAATCAAAATATTTTTTGAAATGTTTATTTATTTCATAAATTAAATGTTTATGAAGTTAATAAGTATTATTAAATGATATTTGAGATAATAAGATTATTGTTTTTAAGAATAAATTTTTAAAAGTATTTATATTATCAAATATTTTTTGGAATATACTATTTTCATAATAGATTTATAGTATTTCAATGAAATCTTATTTTTACTAGTCTTAAAAACAATTATTGGGAAATTTAATGCTCATCTCATGTTTAAAAATATAAATTTTCATGAGTATTATAGATATTTATAAATTGATTAATTTTTTAAGGTTCTAGTAGAGTAGAGGAAAATTACATTTCTTTTTTAAAAGTATAATATATTATATGATTTTGTCTAATTATCTATAACATATACTGGAAAGGATCCTTAGTTGTATATTGTACTCTTTATTGATCAGTTTATTTTTACTAAACAAATTACATAATATGTTTTGTACTAAATCTGTAGGTGTATGTTCAAGATATCACATTTTCACAATTTTGAATAGCTGCTGATGGAAGAAGACGACATAGTCCAAGTGGTTTAATGGAACTTGTTTCAAGCATGTTATATGAATCACATGCTTAAACATTTTTGGAAGACTCAAAATCTTCTTGTATATCCAAAATCCAAACAAGCTAATGCATTTTTTTCAATCGACAATATTATCTGCAAGGATATTATACATTCATTCATGAATGTTTTTCATGCATGACATGAGGATTATATCAAATCAATATAACGAGTTTTTAATTTTCACAGTAGTTATGTTCATCCATAGAGGCCCTAACATAACAAAAAATGGAAAAAATAGTCTCAAATTTCAATTTAGGTAGATGTCTGGTATCAATGGATTGAACATACCCATTTCATCTGACCAGATGGGTGATGTTATTTCTATATAAATTAAAACAAAGGTACAATATCATGCACTTTGGGTATCCCACATCAATGTTATAAATGACGACATACTCCTTTATTTTTCGGCATCTCTCATCGCCTCTATAAGCTAGCCATGTAGTATTATTACCAACATACACATTCAAATATCAAGACCTCATGGGTCTTATCAGACAAGCATGCCCCCTTTCCCTTTCCAATTCTCTCTCACACTTGAGTGTGCTCTTATGGAGTTATACATAACCCTCCTCTCTCTTACCATCATGGATGGTCCCTTGGGATGCCACTCCCATGGGGCTTTCCCATCTATCCCTTGTGTGGTTGATGAGATATACCTTCTGGGATTACCATGATTGGACCTATTTTTCACTAAAAGGATCCACAAAATACATATTAAAACCAAATAAAAATGTCTAATTATTTAAATTTTAAAAAAGTTTCAGTAATCATTTGAAATTTTAATTGATGAAATATAGTTTGATTATATTTTTAAACAACATTAATTTAATTAATATTTTTGAAATTATAAATTGTCTAAAAACACGTGTTAATGTATTAATTTATTTATTAATACACTAAAAATATTCAAATTTTGGAAAATTAAAAAAAATCATTTATTTAAACATTAAAAAAATATTCTCCCTTTTTAGTAAAATTTATCAGATTATATTATCATAAAATTTTAAAAAAATTATCTCTTCTATAGAATATCAAAAACCTAGAATTGAAAATGAAAAAATATTACATAAAAATTCATATTTAATTATGGTATCAATTTAACATTATATTAAAATTAATGTGTGGTTTTAAACAATTAGTAACTCTAATAAATAATAATATGTATCATACAGAATACACAGTTCATTCTATCTTTCGTAAATATTTTAGAATCTAAAGGCTTAATGAATATTTCTTCGATCTATTTTCCAATGGTAAATAGTAAAAAAAATTATCACCTTTATTTAATTGATCCCAAAAATATTGAATTCTAACATATATTTTATTTTTTATAGTGTTACAGAAGAATTTAAAAAATTTAAATTCCCCATAATTATCAAATAATAATTGAACATTATCAAAACAAATATTAAAAACACGTTATCTTTATTTAATACATACATATTGACATTGAAAACTTCCAATATAAAAATATTTAGAATCCGTTGTAAAATGTTCTAATAATAATTATTTCTTAGAAATCCGTGCAAATAAAATTTTTCCTAAAAATATTACGTAACTGTTCTGAATTTATGGACAAGAATACAACCTCCAAATACAAAATTAGAGTAGGAAAATATATCAATAAAATTATGATCTAAATGAAATAAACTATTATTTATTGTTACATTATTATATTTACATACTATCTTAAATAAATTAAGTTTAATTTTTTTTGGTTTGACAAAAAACATTCACATTAATAGATTGGTGACATTATGATGAGTCTAGATTCAATGATATGCATCAATATTTCAATCATTCCTCTATACAGTTTAATAAAAATTAAATTTATATATTCATCAATGTCAAATTTGTAGTTATTTTTCATTAGTGTTTTCATAGAAAAACTACAATTAAAGAAAAACATTATAACCTGTTATTTAGCATTCATAGTAGGATTTAAGTAAATGCTGTAATTTCTTTGATAAATTTTTAATTTAATAAATTATTTTTATTATCCTATTAATTTCATAAGAAATTCACTTATCATTCATTTATAAAAATCATTACACAATAAAGAATTTGTTGATAAAAATATATTATATCACCAACATAAATCTATATATTTAGTATTTCATTTTGAAAATGTATTTTTAAACAATGATGTATAAATAAATTATTCCTTTTAAAAATCAAAATTGAATATCTATTTTAAATAATTTTATATTTTGAAAAAAATAAAATGATAATTATTTTATAACTGAATCAATCACAGAAAAATGATAAAAATAATTTTCAATTTCATTTCCCTCTTCCTAGGAATAAACTTCAGCTAGCAGTATTTCATTTTTCACTATATTTTCATCTTCATCATTATTATTATGAAAAACACATTTTGATCCAATAATTTTTTGCATTAGATAATTAAACCTAATTCCAAAATTTATTTTATAAAATTTGTTTAATTAATAATGTTTAACATTAATCCAATTTGAATAAAATAATTTATTATCACTTTTGATAGTAAAAAATCAGCTAAAAGTAGAATTTTCCCAAAAAGTTAAAATATATTTTATAGTTTGTTTACTAGATTTTAATTTTAAAATTAAATTTCCAATTGGATGATATTTATGTATTATACACACATTTGGATAAATTTGATAAGATATGTGCTCTGGTCAACTAATGCATCATCATTTTCATTGTCATTGTCTTCATCAAAATTTAATTCCATAAAATTAGTGTCATTTTATTTCAAATTGGAATTTTATTGGTTATTAATATATTCATTACACATAACATGTACAATATATTCAACAACTAATGCTATCTGATTCAAAAACATTTAAACCACTATTATATATGAATATTCTAAATAAATTCATCCAATCACATTTTAAATATTTTTTATATTATCATTTATATTTAAAAATAATTCTTTTCAAAAAAACAATATTATATGAAATTTTTTGTTTGAAACTTTTAAATAGTTCATAAGGCGTATTATTTAAAAATTATCAAATATTGACATTATTTAAATCAAGTAAATATATATTTACAACAACTTTCCAAAAATAAGAAGTAAAATTAATAACCTATATAATGATATATCAATTTATTATGTTATCCTGTTATTTCTTTAAAACACACAATTTTTTTCCCATAGTGGATGAGAAGTAATTTTTATATCCATTTGTTTCAATAAAAATTCAAAATATAAATTCTGAAATTATCCACATCAATAATTTCTTATAGAAATTATTGGTTTTTTTTTATTTTGAAAATGTTCATACAGAACACATAATTTGGGTAATGTATCATTTGTAAGGTATAAGAAATAAATCCAGATAATTATACTATAATCATCAAATTTATATATACATATTTCTCACCTCCAAAACCTTTTAGTCTTATTTTTCCAAATTCGTAAAGATGTAATTATTCTATGAATATCTCAGTAATAACATCATTTACATAATTAAATCCTTATATGTGATGTTAATCCTTTAGTTATGAATCACACATAAATATCCTAATTACATGTGATTTAAGGATTTTCCAAACCATTTCTTTCATTTATTGATTGTGTAGTAGTTTGAAGATTGCATGCCCAATACACCTCTGCCTCAAAATGTACTATTCTTCTAAAAAATAAAACACGTACCCTTTTTAGTTATATAAAAAATTAATAGTATACATATTAAATTTTCTATTGATATAAAATAAAATAGGTTTATTTTTAAAAACTATATATATATCATTTTCAAAAATACCATTTATTAGATAATTAAAATCATATGATATACTTACTAGATAATGTTTTGAATTAACTAAAATATAATTTTGAAATAATTAAAGTGTTAGAAAAAAAAACGTCTATTAGAATACATATAATATTCCATTTAGAGTTATCTAAAAATGTGAATTGGCCAACATCACATGAATTAAAAGATTGAAATTTAGAAATATCAGCTTTCATGCACCTAGATAATCCACTTTCAAAATACCATGATTATTTGAGACTTGTAAGGATTATTTAAAAAATTAAATAGAAAAGAATAATGTTTTGGTACCCATGCCAACTTTGTTCCTACTGGATTAAATGAAAAAAAAATTGTAACAAATATCGATTTAAAAAAATTACTAGTCGGTTGTTTAGAAAATAAATCTTCTGAAATAAAAATATATGAATTCACAAATAATTGTGTAAATCTCATTGATAATTGATTTCATTAATTCCTAATAATTCTACATTTAAAAAAGTTACACTATAAATACATCCTTTTTAATTTTTAAAAAATTTATTATTCTTTATCCTTAGTTTACTATTATAGTAGAAAATAATTATTTTTATATTTTTGGTTTATCATAGATAAAAGATTACCATATTTTAATAAAATTATGAAAAATTAGATAAATCAATGTTTGGATTGAAATTTTTTTAATTATCTTTCATCATTTTAACACACTCTAAATGAGTATTAACATTCACATTAGAATCAAAGGTTGTGTAACTCATGTGCTTCTTTTCTTGATTATGTTGCATAAAATAATGATCAAAATTAGTTAAATATTCCAACACATAATTATATATTATTTCTTGATCTTTATCATTCTCCTCCAAAACAATTTTATGTATTTCATTCTCTTTCCTTATTTTTAACATTTCTGAATCAAAAATCTAATTACTTTTTTTTATTATTGGAAATTAAAATATTAGATCTATCTCTTTCCAATTATTACATCACATTTTTTTGAATAATTATTATTTCAAATTTTAATATCATTATATTATTTAATTATCCTGACTCCATAATTCTTTAATTAATTATATTCTTTAAGAAATTGTTTAAAATTATAATTAAAAGAATAAAAATAAAAAAAACATATATAGTTTATTTTTTCATCACAATATAAAAAATTATGGTTTAAATTTATATGAAAAATTAATTGAGTGGAATGTGAATGAGTTACCTCACACAATACACCCATTATTGCAATGTTCCTTATCTCTTTTTAACATCCAGAATCACTATTTGAGTCTGATGTTTTTATTAGTCCCAACTGTAAAACAATGATTGATTTTGTTTTGTATTTTTTCTATGTAGTTCTTTGAATATCTGAGTTGGGACCGTATTTATGAATATGAACATTCCTTCTACACTCATAATAAGTTAATTAATAAAAATAATTTGTAATACAAGAATTTTCTTTCATGAAATTATTTTTTATCTACCTTCTATCACCATTGTTTTGTATAAAAAACATCATGATAATGTGTTCCATCTATTTTTTCCTTCCTCATACTAAAGTTCAGAAGTATTATTTATTTTATTAATATTATACTTAAAATAAATATCTTCTATCCGTGTATACTCATCATCCGTAATGTTATTAAAATCTAATTTATATTAAAATAAAGTGACTATTTTTTCATGTAAGGTATACTATAACGACCCAAGCATTTATAAATGATATTCGATTTTTGATTGAATTAAATGACATATTATTTATTTATTTATTTTATATAAAACCCATGAACATATTTATTTATATCATTTCATATTTAAAATAATTTTATGCATAATGAGTATAGATATTATGTCCATTGAAGGGGGACTATATAATTAGAATATATTTTGTGTTATGATAAAGTTACATTGCAACATAAAACAGAAGTGACGACCTCTATCGGTATGATCGTACCCTATGAATCCCATTTAATAGAGATTTCAAGGGAGATAAAATATATTTTATTTTCCCTTTATCAAGACCAAGATAAGATTTAGAAATTAAATCATGACTAATACCATTTATGTTATACATTCAATATCATCTTGATCATGAACCATACCTTGTTTTCTGATCCAACCTATGAAAATATCCTTATCAATCACCATACTCTTAAAGAATTTAATTCTTTAATAAGTGTCTATATATTATAAAACAAAAATTATATATATAGAATCATACACACACACAGAAATATATATATATCAACTAAAATAATTATTATATTTATTACTTATTGGGTTTACATTGAAAATTTTAAATAAATGATTTTGTTTAAAAATTTAAATTTTATTCGATAAAATGGAATTTATTTTTGGGAAATATGAAATTTGAATTATGAAATTAAAATGGTGAATAATGCAATTTTGAAATAAATTAAATTCCTAATAAAATATATTTAATTTATTTTATATTTTAAATTAAATTTATATTGTAATTATATGAATTTAAAATAAAATTTTATAAGGGTTAGAAAAAAGTTATTGGAAAAAACCAAGTTATTTTTCAATAAATGGTTATTTGAATTTAAAAATGATCCTTTTTATATTTATATAATATTATTTCTAATATATTTTTTAATTATCACGTCATATATAACCAATGGTTAATTTTTCCTAATTGTTTAAGGCGATTGAATGTATGGGTAAAAATTAAATATTATACAACTAAACGGTATGTTTTATGAAATCATAATGACCCAAAATTGATGTAATATATGATATAGAAGGTATCCATGACCAAATATATATCTTCCATTTTAAAATTATGTGTTCTTGTTGTCATTTTATTACTTTTATGTAACCTTTCTGAATCCTACAAAACATAAATAATATTTTATAGTTTTAAAATCAAATCTTTGTAAATTTGAATAACTTCCACATCACCATGGTTATTAATTTAATATTACCAGTTAGTGGAAAAATTAAATAATTAAATACAATCTTATTAGGAAGGAACTACTTGGAAAAAATCATGTGAGGTTTACAATTTGGATTATTTTTTTTATAGTGAACAAAAATTATGTTTCTAAAATAAAAAAGAACTAACCTCTATTACTTATTTAGAACCAACCAATATCCAATTTCTCTTCACTCAAAATTAAATGATAATAACTATAATATTCAAATATCTATATATATCAATCCCATGATTTCTATAATATCTCATGAATATCCTTCCAATATTTTAGAATCACCCACTCAAGTCAAAGGATCCTCTCCTTCTCCCCTTTATTCACACACCTTCATTGTATATTGCATTTTCATCATTTTTTCCATTTTCTGATATTATCTCACACACCTATATTATTTAAAATAATAATTTGAAGTATTTATAAACGCCATATGATATTATTAATCCCTTCCATGATTCATTATGTTCCCCTCCTATGTGGATGAAATTATATTTCATATTTTCCATGACATGCTGTTGTTGAAACTTTCTTTTTTGATAAGCCTTATAATTAAAAATAGTTCCTGTTGGAATATGTTATTACATATACATATTACATAACATAATATTTCCAAGGTATGGGATACCCATTTAACTCTTATTAATACCTGATATGATTCATTATGTTCCCTTGTTATGCCACTGAAAGTATCATGTGATTTTTTCATGTCGAACCTTTCTATTTTGAATACCACAACCTTTTACTCTCAAGGGTATTCAACTACATATAATAATTATTCATTAACTAGATTCATCTATGAATTAATTCCACAGTCCTTAATCATTGAATTAAATTTTATGAATTTTTTTTCTATGATGAAGGTTATATGTGAAAAACATTTGCATGTTTATGAATTAAAAGTGATGGGTACGACGAAGTATAGATAGTGGTCCAATGAATTGGGTAATATTTTAGTCTAATGAGACTTAATATTATGATTTGCGAGTAATAATATTTCTTTATTGTACTTTTTTCACCATGTTATGATGTCTTGAATGTAATCCTTGACATTTGTTTATGGTGTCATGCTTACAGTTGTTGCCTAATTTCCCATTTTTTCCTTCATGTTATCATGTAGTATCATGCCTAATTGTACAATATTTGGATTATCACAACATTTATGTTCCATTTAAGTTTATCTTTACTAATGTTTAATTATATTATCATTTTATTCTTTGTTTATTCGATTACTAGGATATATTTTTCACCCCTTCTTTATGTATATCCCAAGGATATCTCGTGTCGTTTAACATGATAAATGAAATATTAGAAGCATTTTAAAGAAGTATTAAACAAAAATTAGTGTCCATGTATCATGTTTATGTTCATTGTACCAAATATCAAATGAAACTTTAATTTTTGATAATATGGGTTGCATTGTGGGTTCTATTATGTAATAATTCATTAAATAATGTGTATTAAATAGATGGTATTTCACAATTGGAATTATAGGAATCTTTAGTTATTTTTTGTATTAGGTTTATAAAAATACAATGAAATTCTTAGGGATAATATGTAACATAAGAAAAAATCCCAAAATTTTGGTATTGTATAGACTAAATGGATTACAAGATAATAAATTCATGTCTTGATACTACAATTGGATGTGGCTCTAGCACAGACATACCTATTGCTAATAATCCAAAAAAAGAATAATTGAGAGGGACTTGATCATGAGATGGTGCATGGAAATTTTCCATTCTTCACACCAAGGTTTACATAGATAGGGATATTATTTGGTAAATATAAAATCTTCTTACGAACCATCACTACAGGAACAAAATTTCCCATATGATTTTATATTAAAAAATAGGCCATGGATACCATTAATTTATGCCTAGAAAATTGCGGGTTAGATAATATATATTATTTATGAGTTATCCTTTTAATGTTTTTACTATCACTTTCATGTGTTTATTGGTTCAAAAACTATGATCCATATGAATATTTTGGAAAAAAAATGATTAGAACAATAATCAAAGAGTGAAATGGGGGCTTATCATCCATTCATGGACATCACATATTTTCTATGATAATGTTTCTAATATTTCATTCTTACCTTAGATGTTTATTATAAGTATTAAAATACCATAACAAATCATGAATGTATAATTATTAATGAAAATGGAAATTGGGGAAATTATTGCACTTGATGTATATTTCTCCCGCCTTAAGAGATTTTTTTAGTTTAACTTCCCAATGATCCTTATGATTTATAATTTATTCCAATTTGATGTAATTCTTGGACAGTATTGGATTTACTTATATAAATCCAACATAAAATAATCAATGAATGAAATCACCCTCAGAATTGTGAATCTTTTTATGGTTTTATGCAACTATGAGCTGGATGATGAATCTTCACTACTACAAAGATATCAAGCATTCAAATTTTTTCCTTTAGAGATAGATTATATATCCCAAATGATTATAATTTATATAAATATCACACTTTATGAAATTCCTATTGAGAGGAAATGTGCTGATGTGTTTCAGGAATAATTTTATGTTGATCCTCTTAGAAGATATGTTGAATTTTCCATCGAGAGTATACCTTGGTATTTTCAAATATCGAAGACACAATAAAAAATTGATTTTATCAAACAAAAAGATCTAATTAAGAAATTATTTTAGAATATATATACATGTTTAATATTCCCATGTGTAATACCATGGGGTCATCAATCCTCTACTCCAAGAAGAGAGATGGGCCAATTCTCCTCGAAATTTATTATTCTGATCTCAAAAAGACCATGATAAAGAATAATTATCCCCTACCACTGTTTGATAACATGTTTGGTCAGATATGTGGAGACCGATATTTCTCTAAGATAGATCATTGGTTAGGATATTATAATGAAATGGGGAAGAATGTGGATATAACCAATTTTTAATTTCATATAAGTTTCTAGAACTACTAGTCCATAGTAATTACATTTTTACTCACTATAGATAGAAAAATAGTTATTTATTTGATAAATACAGTCTTTAAGGAAAACCTCGATCAATATGTGGTATTATTTATTGGTGATATGATTATATATTCCATATTTAAGATATAATATAAGGTCAATTTAAATACTATAATGAGGACATTGAAAAATGATAATTTTTATGAAAACTATAGAAATTAAGAGTTCTAGTTGGAGAATGTAATATTATTACCACATGTCATATCTTGTAGTAAGATAACCATTGATACTTCAAAAAATGAATATGATTTTAGGGTGTCCTACACCATCCTCTATGATAGATAGCCATATTTTCCTCAGGATATCTAGGTTATATTTGATTTGAAAGATTCTTTTCAAGATTCTCATTCCACCAAACCATGCTAACACAAAAAGGATTCATGTTTTTCTAGAATACTGAATGTGATGAATTTTTGAAGGAGGGGATGAAGACGCTAATCACTACACCTATAAAAGCAATACTCAAATACATGGATGGATTTTTAATATTTATTGATGCGTAGAAATGTTAATTGGGTTGTGTAATCATGAAAAATGAAAATTTGATTTCATATACCTTATTCCAATTATTGATCTGTGAGAATAACTACCGAACTGAAGATTTATATTTAGTCATAGTTATCTTTTAATGAAATAATTGGAGAAATTCTCTCTATAGAGAGAGGTATAATAAAAATACAGACCAAAAAATAATCAAGTATATATTAACAAAAAATAAGACTAATATGTTCCAAAAGATGGAGTTAGACATGATGATGGATTATTATTATTCAATCCATAACCATCAATGAAATAAAATCAAATTTGTAAATTCCTTGAGTATAAAATATCCCAAAATTATATCCATAATGAAGAATTAAAGGTATTCAATCGTCATGGACATGAAAATTATGGATATGAGATTAATAAAATAATTTTAATCCTACCTTTCTCAAATATCTAATAAAGAATATATTCTTGAGAGAATCAAGGAGGATCAGAATGATGATACAATTCTACATAAGAAGGAATCGAAAAATATGGAGTTCAAATTTTCTGAAAATATAGTAATAGTATCTTGAACCCAAATATGTGTTCCATTAAAAGAAAAAATTGGGAGTGGACATCTAGATAGTGAATAATCTCTTCCTTATTTATTCAACTATGAGGCACTGATATGTAAAAATATTTTAAGCAAATTTGATTGTGGATGACATGAAGAGAGAGATTCCAGAGTTTGTATCTTGATGCTTGGTGTTCCATAAAGTCAAATTTTAATGACAAAAGTCTATGGATATGATTCAATCATTTCCCATACTATTATGAAAATGGTAAATCATAACAATATATTTCATTATAGGTCACCTGAGGACACATAAAGTAAATAACACAATATGGGTGGTATTCAATCGCCTTTAAATGTCATCAGATTTAATTTCTATAATGGAAGATTTATCACTCAAACAAATAACTAATATATACATAATCTATGTGGTAAGGCTTCATGCAGTACCACTCCCTATGGTATCTAACTATGATCCAAGACTTACCATAACAATTTTGATAAGCCTTCTATAAAAATTGATGATATAATGGATATTCCACTATTATTATGAATCATATACAGATTTATAGACAAATAAGACCATTGAAAACCAAGAATATATGATGAGATAATGTTCAATGGATTTATAAGGATATTTGGACCAATACCATCCCCTAGTGGTATCTATTATATGGATAAAATGTCTATACCATTCACTTTTAGGTAAAATATGCCTAGATTTTGTAAAAAAGATATGTAGAAAATCCCTGATGATACCTGGAGTTTGAGGTCATTGATAATGTTATCCATCATACAACAACATGGAATAAATGAATTATATTTGGAATTAATTGAATGCCCAGTACTACAACCATTGTACCATTTGCGATCCCTGATCACAGTAGGGTAGTGTCCTATTGACTTGTAGTCCCACCTTAACTAACTCAAGAACATGATGTATTTCATGAATTCCTCTTGAAAAATTACATACCAAAACCATCAATAGTACTAAATATATTTGTGGTACCATCATATAATAATATTTTATATATGGAGAAAATAGTGAAGATATTATATCATAGAGACAATTTTCTACAAAACAAGGAAACTCACCTTGTAAAAGTGGTTTGGCAACCTGACATGTTTGATGATGTGACTTGGGAAATAGAAGAGGTTATGAAATACAGGTCCCTCAACTATTTTATAGTATGAAATAATTTTTTTATGGATATTTTCTTAATGGGGAAATAATGTAACAATCAAATATTTTTCAAATCAAATAAACTTTATGATTGAAATAATGTTCTATTTTTTGAATTTGTTACAGAAAAAACATGAACTTATTTGTTTATATCAAGTCTGATTGAAAAATATTTTGTTAATCATGATTGATAAAATTATATCCATTGAAAAATGAACATATTATAAGTATATATTAATGGTAATGACAATGTTCTTCAAAAACATACAAAAGAAGTGATGACCTCAACCTGCAAGGTCATACCATATGATAACCATTTACGGGAGATTCTGATAGAGATTGAATCTATAGGATTTTATATTCATCAACACCAAGCCAATATTAAAAATATAATGAAAATTAAAAATCATTTGTGGAATAATTTAATTCTCACTGAGATCACATCCCCAACCATGTTCATCTGAAATTCTAGAGAAAATATCACCCTCAAAAACCATATCATTATGCATTCGCTGGTTTAAGAGAGAGAAATGTATCTGGACCGTAATTTTTTTAATATTTTTATTTTTAATTCCAATAAAATATATATTAAATTTATTTCCTATAATCTTCTTTAGAAATGGGTAAGTGATGATTTTGATAAAAATATACATTAATATGTCAAAACTAGAATAATATTTTTAGTTAATTTGTAATTTCGATTATGAAATTATTATTGATGAATTCATAAATTTTATAAATAAATGATTTTTTGAAAAAATATTATTATATAATAGTATATACTAAATATAAATGGTAATATAATTTTATGAAGTTATCATGTAATTTTTATAAGGGTCAGAAGACAACTATTAAAAAAATGCAATTTGAAATAAAAATGTATATTAAATTAAATGTAAAATTTATAATATTTAGTTAAATATTTTTATAATATAAATATTATTTTTGAAATCAAAACATAATAATTATCAGATAGTTAATTTTTTAAATTGTTTTGAGATTGTTGAATTTTTGCATAAATATTAAATACAGTATAAAAAAAATATGTATTATAGAATGACAATAAACCCAAAGCATTTTAAAACGGTCCAAAAAATGTCTCCATGAATAAATATATATTTACCCATATAAATAACGTGTTTTATGTTTTTTGAATAAATTTTATAAACCCGATATGAATCAAGAAAAAACCTATCTTATATTTTCTAGTTTTAAATTAAATTCAATAATGATTCACTTTCACATCACAGAGAGTTTTAGATTTAATGTTCTTTGTTTATGGAATTATAAAATAATTATATCCCATTAATATTTGAAATAAACCATCAAAAAATCATTGGAAATTTTTTTGTTTGAATAAATTATTATATAGTGTCCACATCCTAAATTTGAAAAATAAAAAAGAACATTACTCTCATTTCTTATATAAAACCACCCATGATCCCATTTTTCATCTCTAGAATCCTATTATCCTAACTATACTATAAAATTTAATCTATAGATCCATCCAATGGTTCCCCAAATCACGAAAGAAACACCTCCTATTCATTTGGAATCATTCTCTCTATGTAAGGGAACTTCTCCGCCACCCCTTTAATCAAGAACAACAATTGAATTATGGCTTCTATTTTCCATTTTTTCTGCCTAAGTATTTAAAAGATACTAGGGAACCCTTTAACTCTCATTAATCCATCCCATGATTAATTCTGTACCCCTTTTATTCTATAAGAATTATCATGTGATTTGATATTCCAAACATTTATTCAATAAAACGTTTTATATTATGAATTTTACTTCCATATTTTTCTTGATAAATTATATTCTTAAATATCCATATTACTAAACATATTATTTCCATTTGATTTGATACCTCTTTTTGTGTCATTAATCAATAAAATAATTCATTTTACCCCCATTATTCCATCAAAACTATCCTGTGATGTATCCTTGTCAAACATTTATATTGTGAATACCATATCCATTTCAACTTAAGGCTATTCACCTATATATTAGAAACACTATTTTATTACATAATTTCATATATGTATTACACAAACTCTATAATCATTGTATTTAATGTGATGAAATATGATCTTTTCTGAATGATCTTTTTTGTACATTTATGTTTCATCATGATATGAAAGTAACAAGGAGACAAAAACTATATAGAACTCAAATGAATTTGGTAACGTTTTAGTCTAATGAGATTTCATTTATGGGATTAGGGAGTAATACTAATATATTATTTGATTTTTTAACCAAGGTATGATATCTTGAATGTTATCATTAACCTATGTTTATGATGTAATATTTAATTATATTATCACATTTCCCATTTTTCCTTTATGATGTCATTTTTTATCATGCATCATTGTTGATGATTATGATTATCAGTCCATTTATGTTCTTTTTAAATTCATATTGACTAACATGTAATCCATTCATTAATTTATTCTGTGTATTTTCCCTTACTGGGTTTTAAATCTCCCCCAATTATTATGTATGTCCCCTAGTTATGCCATGAGGGTATAAATGAGAAATAAAATATTGTAAGAAGGTTAATGAGTTTTTCAACAATGTTTATATATCTATATATAAATATGGGTTTATATGTACCTAATATCATAAATAAAATTTTATTCTCAACATTCTAGGTTGTTTTAAGAATTAATTGGTGTAATAAATATTCAATATAATGTTTATTAAAGACAATGGTTTTTATATACACTATTTAGAATTATTAATTTCATATAGGACCCATTTCTTTCATTCTATATTTCTGTTAGAGATATTAGTACTATTTCAATAGGATTCATGTTTTTTAGTACTTCACCAAAAGAACTAATACCATTATTAATAATTTTGAACTAATGTAACTCCATGTTCACTGAGTATTATTATCCCAGTTTTTTGTCTTGTAATTATTATTGGATCATTCCTAGCTTCATTATTCTGATCATGTTATCCACATCATGAATTATATGAAGTATTTTCTATATATTTTGGTATATCTTACATACTGATATATGGATATTGACATTTCTACTTGTAGAACAATATAGAATATTAATAACTATATAAATACAAACATACACAACATTTTCATTACATAAAAGTGTCTCAGGAGATATTTTGGAATGATCAGATGGATTATCCATGATAGGCTAATGAAACAGCCATTGTGATTTTAAGAATGATTATTCTTGGATTTTCCAGTATCTACAGTCACATTCATCGCAGAATGGGGGATTTTGTGGAATCCATCAACCATTAGCAGTAACACCAACCATATTAATGAACTTTTCTATTATTCATCAAATACTTTAATATTGGATAATAATGTCATCATATTATTTTATAAAAAAATAGAACTATATCAAGAAGTATTATAACAAACAATGGTGCTATCATATTAGAGACTGTGCATTGATATAGAATTTGGGACCATAATTTAAGGAAAAAAAAACTCTATGGTGAATAATAATTTTTTTTTTCAAAAATATATTATAGTTTTATTAATTATTGAATATATTTTGGGATTTTTGTCATTTTTATTTAGTTATGTGAAAATTAATTGAATGAAAAAAGGTTTATTATTTTGGTTTGGATCACCAAGATCCTTTTTCACATATTAACCACCTCTAATCTGTGATAATATTGGTACCCTCTTAGAAGATCTCACATTTAGGGGCATGATAACCTATTACAGGCTCTATCTGTCACCATACTAGGTGGCGTAGCCCAAATTATTTTATACGAAACATAAACATATCTAAACCTATCATCTCATCAGGAGTCACTACCCTGAAATTCCATTTTTAGTGGTATAATAACCAATAGGGGAAATAATTTTTTTTCTAGATGAATAATCCAATGTGAATAATTTCAAATAGATAAAAAAATATAACAAAAAAAGAAATAGAGATTGTGGAAATTAGTAGAATATTAGATGATATTGACAATACATTTCTAGGATCTTGATATCATCAACAGTAAAGGATGGTATAATTTCTGTAAATTAGTGATATCAAATAGGAAATATAATTCATAGGAGTTCATGATGGTATCTGAAATAAGAATGTGCATCACACATGTGTTATAATGAATAAACTCTATGACGTTTATTCAAATACCTTTACCACATTCTAATGGTATAATCATGGTCCATTATTTGATGGATGATCTCAAAGAATCTGAATATCCAATAAAATCATGAATCAAGTCCAAAAATAACTGTATGTAATATTAATATTACCATTATTTGAAAATTCATTAATTCCTGATTTTTTATTCTGCATGAAATAACACCATAATACATATAGTAAGATTTTCAATACAAAAATATTGTTAAATATTTATACAATAAATTGAAAGTTTTTATTTTTTTTATTTTGATAAAATATTGAAAAACCATAAAATTAATATATCAAATAATAAACTTATTTTGTGAATATACATAATTTATGTACGAAATAATTTTACATAAAATATATTTATATTTTTAGCTAAAAAATAATAATATGTTAAATAAACAAAATATATCTCAATTTCTATAACTGAAGATAAAATTATATTCATTGAAAAATATTTTAATTGAAAATAAGTAAAAATACCAAGCAGTAGTAAGATGCTAGTACCACTGATATGCTATCGTCATGCGAGCTACCATCACATAAAAACATGATCTACCATAGAATTATAAGATAAGTATAAATTACTAATATTTGATAGGTGATACACCATTGGTATTTCAGAATACTATGATCTACTTTGAAAATATGACCCACTATTATAGAATATGATCTACCATTAAAAGGTTTGATGGAGTACTTTTGATTCCACCATTGTTTTATTGGAATGGTTGAAGAGCTAACCTGGAATAAAATCAAAAATCAAACCATGATTTAACATTATGAAAAATATGCAATAATCACTCATCCATGATTATTGGACATTACCATCATTTATAGGAAGAATCTACCATCAATACGTGTAGTGATCTACGATAATTGTTTAAGGAGCCTTGCAACTGCCATGGAGCAACAGTAACATTTTAGTTGACCTACCATCACATGGAGATCCATATTCTACCATCACTATGGTAAATGATTCTACTATGAAGAAGGAAATCTAATATTAGATTACAGTGAATCCCTGAAGGACATTAAATCCCACAGTTTTTCTATCATTTTGAAAATGAAATAGATGTGGAAAAAAACACACAAAATGAGTTGCAAAATAAATGTTGTCAATCATATGATATGAATAACATGATTTAACATTTTTATACTCTCATAAATTATCATGTATATCAAAAATATGAACATTATCCCACAAATTTTTTTATTACTAAACACTATCTTGTTTGATTCTCTATATGAATAGAAGAAATATTTTGATTCATGATATCAATACTATTTAAAATCTTTTCCGTTAACATTGAATGTTCAGGGTAGCTCAGTTCTACCATGAATTCTTTGACTTGTAGAACTATAGTAAATAGTATCTTGGAATGTCTATACAGGTAGAAGATGAGGAGCACTCGATGAAATAGAAGAGAATCATTTTCTCATAAGGACAAGGTTATATCGATATTATATAAATTAAAGGGAAATTATTTTTCACTTTGGCTTCCCTACATTGATGTTTTGAATTATTGGACACTCTTATATTAATAAAATACTCCCATCTCCTCTTTATGTTTTCTGTGTGGGACCAGCACTAGCATACATATTAACACCTCCTGGACTCATGTGAAATTATAACCCACATTCCCAAGGCCATGTTATCTCACACTTTATTACATACATGTTGGCCTATACATGACCCACATGCACTTCCGCCACCATGGCCATTCGCTTGTGTTGGCTCTCCCATTAGGTTGAACCTTTCGTCCCTTATGTGATTGACGAGATTTCCATTTTGGGATTTTCATGATTGGCCCAATTTTTAACATATTGGACACCATGAAAAAATTAAAAATAAAAAAAATTGCAAATATTAAGAATAAAAATATAATTATTTTCTATGACTCATTTAAAAAATTACTAAATACATGAAAAAATGATTATAGATTCAAACAATTTGATTTTAAGTATATATAAAGAAATTTTAGTTTATCAAAAAATAATTAATAAAATTTTAATTCAGAATTTAAAACAATAAAAATTCTATATAAAGTATTATTATCCACTTCATCATCATTTTTTCCTCTAATCATTAATGTTAACAGTTTTTCAAAACATCATTCAAATAAATACTTAAAAAGGCTAAAAATAATTAAGTGTTTTAATACTACAATCCAGACCTATTGTATTTTATTTACTATAACTTTATGAGTCTACATTTTTTATTAAATAATTTCTATATATATGATATTGAACATGATATTTATATTTACTGATTTTTCATTACGTGATCATATTTTAATTTTTTAGCTTCTTTTAACCTAGAAATGTGTATATAATTTTTTTATGTATGGTAAGAGTAAATTTTAGATAAATTACCAATATAAATCCACAAATACCACCTATATTTTATGGAAATTATTTCGAGTGTTGGGATAATCTAATTGATACAATTTTGATTAATATAAGAGTTGTTAATTATCTTAATACTCACCAATAATTACAAAAATCTAGAGAATGAAGTTAATTCTTTTTCATGACTAAATATAATAAATATTAGTTTCAATTTATATTTATAAATACTCAATTATATTCATTATTGAGAAAAAATTATATTATACACTTTTCATGTCAACCAACTTGAGGAATATGAAAAAAAACATGAAGTTACATATTTTGGAACATCGGATGTTCTTGAAATTGAAGAATAATTTTTGAGAGTTGATTATCAACCCTTTTTTTACTACTTAAAGAGTAATTATATAAATTTAATTATATGTTCATGACAAAAATAAATGGTTTATATCCCTTTTATAACAACAGTTTACATATGATCAGCTGGTTGAGAATGTCATTAACATTTTACCAAAAGAGGGGTAAAATAAAACAACTATTAATGAAAATTACATACTACTAAAATAAGTATTTATGAATTAATTGGAAAAATCATGAAGTATGAATGAATATTAAATTTGGATAACAAGATGTAAAAAATTAAATGTTTATTATATTTTTCTTCATCATTCTATGAAGAATTTTCCAAAAAAAAATCAACGAAGACATCAGATGATAGGGAAGGAGAACCTATTGAAGGTGATCTTGAAAAAATGGATGAAAGGTTATTCAGGATCCAAAATTTCAAAAGATATTATTCAAAAGTTAATATAGTGAGATATGATAATCTTGATAAAAATACATTATAATGATCCTACCAATTATGAAGGTAGAAAAAATTGTCATATTCGACATGATTGTATTGAAATTAAAAGGAAAACATATAAAATATGATTGAATGTATAATAAAAATAATCAAATTAATGGTATAAATGTTATGGTTTCATGGAGTGTTAGTGGTATTGATACAAATTTTTATAGTTTATTTAAATATAGGGACGAAAACATAATCAATTATAGGATTATATGTCAATATTTCCAAAAAAGAAATGTGTTTCATGGGAAAACATATTTCCAATGTCCATAAAATTATGAATCATGATTCTAAATGTTTCTATGATTTAAAAATATAATGTGACATTTAAAATGAATTTTTATCAAATTTCGATGAGAATTAAAATGTTCCAAATGAGTATAATGACCTAATGGCTTATGTGGTTGAATGTGAATATATGTTTTAGGAGCAATATTAGAAGCAGACCAATCTTAAAAATATCATTATTGAAAGAAAATACTATTTTGTAAATATTGAAGATAAATATATCTACATTCAAAAAAAATTTAATCTTACTTCCTTAAAGTATCCAAAATAAGTAAAGGAATCTAACTACAGATATGTGATGGAAAAAATAAATTAAATTCATATGAAGATTGTCTAAATCTAGATAAATTGACGATGGACAACTCATCGAAGAAAATTTATAATGATTCTTAGTATCCAATTGATAAAATTTTTATCAACATAAAATCAGATATTTAATGCTTTATTATTTTGTTTACTATGTTTGAAACATAATGAATAGAATTAGATAAGATGCTTGGTTTATTTAGACCAAACAAAACAACATTTGGATAGGGTTGTAAAACCACCAAAAAATCAGTATACTAAAAATATATTTTGTTCCAAATCAATAACCCTTATAAAAATTATGATAGATATGAGGAAATTAGATGAAAAAAATTTCACTGAGAATAGATCAATATTTTTGAAGACATCATGCATTTTTCTCCAAATACCATTATACCATTGACTATCAGATGGAAAACAATGTATGGGCTCCAATGACCATTTATTCAGATTATTCTAATCCCAATGAGGTCTATCTACCCAATTTATAATCTTAAAGGATTTTATATTTGAATGAACTCTAATCACTAATTCATTTTGTATTTTTAATCTATTTTTTCAAAAATAAACATTGCATTATGTTTTACTTGTTTCATTTTTAAAAATCAGTTAAAATAATTTTTTATTACTACACTCCATAAAATATGTTATCTTTATTTTTTAAATTTAATTTATTCCATTTTATTTGGGGGAAACTTTTTACTAATTTACTAACATTTTATAAATATTAATGCTATAATCAAAACATTTATGGAACAATATTCAAAAGAAAAATATGGTACAAATCTTAAATAGAAGATAATTTCAAAGATGATAAGATAATATGTTAAGTTAATTAAATTTTATTTTAAGTATCATTTAACTAAATTTAAAAATAATTCCATACACCTGAATTTAAAAAATTTACATAAATTTATAATTTTTTCATCAACTTATAAAATCAATAAAAATTAATGATAATTTCATATAAAAAAATATGTGTTCTAATGAAAAAAAATATGATTCATTGGATCAAGGAAATATATAGTGACTCATTATATTCTAATGATACCTATATAATGTGGTGTATATTGTGTTTATTATTATCATTAATTACTTTTGGATGAGAAAATCATTCATACTATTAGAAACTCATGTCCATCTATTTATAGAGTTATAAAATCATCTAAAAAAATAAAATAGAGATATAGACCCAGAAACGATAATTCGATTTTTTTTAGAAATATGATTTTATACTAAATTGTATAATCACTTTTCATGTATATAAAAATGATGTTTCTACAATGGTGTACTATAAAAAATATTTCCCATTACTGATTCATGAGCTATAAGGATTTACCAAATTCTCTATTGAATTTATATTTAAGATGATACCCTTTTTACTCATTGGAAAAAATTACAGTAACCATATAAATTGTTGAAAACTTACCTAAATATCTATTTGAAGGGGTATTACTCTTAGTGTATCAAAAATCACTGAATCATTATGAATAAATTATCATTTTTCAAGATATAATATGTCTTTTTTAAATATATTGGAAAGAATATAAGATTAGTAATTCTAACCCCAAAAAATAAAATCAATTTTCAATATATCTTATGAATTTATACTATCGACGGAGCATGATATAAGAAAAATTGGGAAAAAGAATGTGTATTTTATATTTTTCTAGAAATATTTAATAATTATTTTATTGCTAAATTCTTGTGGTCCTAAATAAAATCAATACAAAAAGAAGAAGTTATGAAGAATTTTTTTGTCTAGTATAATTATGGATTGTCATACTTTGTAGTTTTTTAAATAAAGAAAATACCTGGAGTAAATATTATCTAGAGAGGAAAAAGGATAATAAAATCAATGATAACTAAATATCATGAATTAGATTGACCTAATATTCTACAGATAAAATATTTTTGGAAAATTTATATGTGGTTTCCTATACTAATATATGAAAGTCAATTGAAAAAGATAAAACAAATTAATCGGTATAGATACATGGGGAAATGAGTATTTATATACATCATGTTTTAGATAATTCCATCAAGAAGAAAAAAAAATTAGTAATTTAGTAGTTTTGGAAAAAAAATGTAAAAGTGTCTTTGAAAGAGAATGAGATGTAAAACCACCTGAGCCAACTGTATAATGAAAAGTGCATCCACTAAAGAAAAAATTTATTACATTATAAGAAAAAATGAAGATGTTAATTGATACTCAAAGAATATTATTTAATGAGAAAACTGATGAATCCCTAATGAAAATATAATGATGTAATTATTGAAAACGTTTCTTCTGCTTGGAAGAAGAAGATAACACGGCTTTAAGAGAACAATTTGACCATTAAATGAAAAACTATTAGAAACATATATTCTATGATTTTGTGACCTAGAAATAACATATGTATAAATTATGATAACACATGTTCAATTTTATTTAATATTAATGAATTTCATATCAAATCATGATTATTATTTTATGTAACATACTATATGCTAATTCCATAAGAGTATCTATTGCACTTAAATGATATAGATGTTACCTACTATGATGAGAACCTAGATTATCATTATATTATTATTAAATATATGTTCCATAGCTGGATGAAATCATTCATGGGACTTAAATAAGACATGTTATCCCACACGGTGACCCATAGGACATTGAAGATCATTTAATAGTGTACATCCTTGGAAATTTACAATGTATAAAATCCATATTTATTTGTGTCATTGGATATTAATATTTTTAGAAATGTTTAGTGATCCATCGAATTATAAATTTTTATTAACGAGTATTATAAGTACCATCATTTGATCTATTGATACAAAATCGATTACATTTATTCATGTTAAGGTAGGACAAGTTGGGTGCATCACAAGTAATATTTCATTAATGAATTATAATAGAATGGAATTTTCCCTTCTATTCTATAGTGTAATTTGATGTCTCCGGACCATTGGTGGAAAAAATATTGCATAAATAAATCCATGTCCTCGGTGTTCTATTAGAAATTTTGGTTTCTATAAAACCAAACAAAGATAAATGGAGAACATAGGTTTATGAAACTAGAATGAAACCTCTTTGATTATAAATATCACAATAATGGGATTAAATTAAACGATAAGAATACTTATGAGCTATTATGTCATTGTGTTATTAACATCCTTCTCTATGGGTGTCATGATGTGATTCAATATGCTATCCTTGGTATTTTGGCTGCTTCACCAAATTCCACATAGAAAGGGGCCTAGAGGACCACGTAGTAATTGTATCCATAATCATTATAATATTATATAATATTTTTTATTATATAATCATGTTTAGTAATATCATTCCAACACATGGTATTATAATTTTTTATGTATTATTGAACCCATATATTTTTCCACTAGTAATTATAGAGAATATTTTATGAGAATAATATTAATTAATTTATTTCTATTAAGTGAATATGGTATTTAATTATTTATTGCGGAATAATAAACTGACATTTATTAACAAAATTGATAGTCATTATTCGGGGCATGCTAACTTATTTGGAGGAATTAAGGATTTAAATTAATGTTATTGAACAGAATATTTTATTATAATATTATTTGAAAAAATAATATTTATTTTAATTCTCATGTTTAGTGCCTGTCAATAAATAAAAATATTATTATTAATATTATAGGCATTGAGGTTTTTAGGCATGAACGAAATTACAATAAAATATGTGCACTTGTTATTTAAGAACCATAATGGAATATAATCCCAATTATACTATTTCATTATGAGATACCATTAATTTTATGTTATTCATAATTATATCTCTAGAGAATCCTCTCAAATAAATAGAAAGATACTTTTATAGAACAATCTCATGAATGGAGAACAATCCCCCACTACCATAACTCATATATCTAGAAAGATTGAAGATAACATTTAAATGAATGGTTTGATGGAGAAATCAAAGGTGAATGGCTCATGCATTGGGATCTTCCATCCTAGAACCAACACATTCATACAGTGACATTTAGAGGTATATGGAGGACATGTGAATCACTACCAGAGGGAATCTACTTTTGATTCCCACAATGAAATGATATTACAACATAAATACGTTGCCAGATCCATCAATGTAGAGATAACTTTTTTCGAAAAATAAATCATTAATTTCAAATATTAATTATAAATAATTTTTATCATTATGTGATTTTCATCCAAAAATTATCAACTGTCTATATTCATTGATGGAATTCTGTTGATCTCTGAATTTATTTTCATGTTTTTCTAGGATTAATTGTCAATCACTAAAAAAGGATGATTTGATAATGCTCCAACTACTACTTAATTTATGATCAGAACCTATACATGATATCTGAGGGGTTATATTATTATTTATTATTATTTTAATATCAATTATTAATTTAATCACTTTTCTTTTTTTACATATTTTTAACCATTATTTAATATTAATTGAAATATATTCTTTTTAATTATTTGTTTCTCACAATTATAATAAAATCGAATAATTTTATGAATGACATAAATTCAAAAATCTCGTCTAGAGATTTTGAAGAGTTTGTTCAGACAACACAAGAGTACATTCATTATAAACTGAAGGTACAATTCTTGTATGCGTGTTTAATTAACCTTTAATTAGGTTAGAAGTAACTTGAGTCAGGTGTATTTGTTATGAATATTGAATTTAATAGCACACAAAGTGCTGAATGAACCAGTGAGGTGAACAATCATTTAGATTGAACTCTTTGTTACTTTCATACATTATATTTATTCCTTTACTCAAAGACGATCCGTGTATCTTCCAAAGTGGAAAATATGAATAGATTCCATTTAAATCATATATTATAAAAAATGTACCCCATGTACACAACGTGTGCTCCAATATTTTCCTTGTAATGGTTACATGAAAATTCCTCGAGCAAGTACAGTGGATATGTGGTAAGAATAATACAATATGTGTAGCTATATTCTATATGTTGTGTACTTTTACAAAATTACACAAAATATTAAAAAAACAAATCATATTACTCAATCATTATCAACATGCTTTACATGAGTTCAATAAGTCTATAGTAAATCCCATGGGATTTTTTTATAAATAGTTATGTCTAATAATTTATAGGAAATTTTCAGATCTTCATATTATATATAAGTTTCATTACAGTTATTAATCTATGTTCATAGAAGCATAACATGATATACATATATTACATTTTTCATGTGGGGTCATTAATTTTATAGTACAGACGATGAAATATAATGATACGCCATGTATTCTACATGTCTCAATTGTAAACATTGTAAGAGTATAATCTGTGTTGGGTAGTTTGGATGGGTACTAATCGTGTCTCCACTAAAGAAAATATTATTTTCCACAGATAATTTTGAATATGTTTAATCATTTTGATTAAAATTATAGGGATTATAATCAGAAGAAAATATAAATTATAATTAATATAAATTATTTTATTAATAAAATATGATAATTTGTTAATTAAATTGTGATTTATATTAAATAATAATGATTATAAATAAATGATAACTTTAATAAATTCTAATTTGTTACATGTATTTGGATTTTTAAGACATGTGACATGACCATGGAATGTTATTAGACTCTTTTAATTTGTTATTTGATTACTTTTTTATGTGTCCTAAGTCCTCTCATTATGTAAGGGCATGGGTTCCCAAAGATTTATTTATGCAAACACCCTATCAAATCAATTAGTTCCACTCACCTGTGTTGGAGGAAATGAATATTTAATAAACTAATATCTAATGAAAGTATAGGTAATTCTTTTTTTAATCTGAGATAAAACCATTCCAAGAGAGATATATATGTTGATCGGTGGAAAGTTACAAAATATACCAGAAATGGTTCATCGTGGTTTACCCATAGGTCAACATTAATTTTATCATCTTTCAAATGAAATAACCTTTAGTAAGTGATCCGGAATATAAAAATTATTAATTTATTTCTATCAATTTGTATTTTTATGAAGTAAATGATTTTTTATATGATTACCTAATTTTATTAATTAACAATAATGAATGATAAAACAAATATAAACAAAACCATTCATAAACATTAAGAAATACATGGTTATTCACATAATTAAATCTAAAAAATATCAAAATGTGTGCAATAAATATAATAATTGGAATCTTGTGAATAATAGTTATAATCTTTAATTAATTTATATTATGTTGTTCTTTTGTTCCCCTTTGTTAGTTAAAAATGATACTATAGTTCAAAGTGATTCTCCAACCAATGATTGGGAGATTTCAATTATTTCAGAATTATGACATCAATTTATCATTGAATTAACACTATTCACATCAAGGATTGGTTTCCAATGTAGGACGTGGATTAATAGACTTGAAATGGATGATGAAATCTAATATATCTATGTTAGTATTGGGGATTCTACTCATTATGTAATTGAATTTGGAGTTAATATAGTTGTAATTTTCAATTCCAACATAAAAACCTTCATATTGCTTTACCAACAATAGTTGGGGTGTTGAGAAGGGGATACAGTTCCTTGTAACTAGAATTCATCAAAAATAATATATGTTGAATCCAACGGTAAGGGATAATTTGTTTCGATAAAATAGTTTTAGATTAATAAAAATGATATTTCTATTTTTTGTGTCCAAATTTTATTAGGTAAATTACTAGAACTGTACTTAACTTATTTGTGGAAATAACTATAAAAACTACTTCAAACGTATAATTGGAATCCATAAATGAGAAGGATAATCATCAAACGTACTCAAACATACTTGAGTATAAAAGGAATACACATAATATCCTACAACATTAGTATAAATTAAATATACTAGACTAACTTATTTCATTATGTACCATGTAAAGAGGAGAGTGAGGAAGAGGTATCACTCAATGATAAACATTTGAATGATTCCTCATATGTTCAATGTTTCATTCTATCATTCATTACCAATGATCATATGGAGAAACATGAGTACATGGATGTGTAAAGAATAATTCCTTAACTTCAAGATAGCTTTCAATAGATGGAATGAAAAGAGAGAGATGAGATCTCTAATGTTTGGATTACAAATAATCATGTAATGTCTGTTCTAGATGGTTATCATCTAGTCAATATTATTTTCTACATTGAATTACTAGAATTATTTTTTATTATACTTCCTTATGAGTTGCACATATATCTCAAACTTTCCTTAGTACCCAAGTCCTTCTCTAGTTTTATTTTTAATTATAACATGAGAAATAAGGAGATGTGTGTTTTCGAACTTATTAAGGGGATTTTCCATATAGACATGGAAAAATGAAATTGAAAAAATGGTCATTATGGTGAATAAGAAAATGAAGAACAAGGATAAGGAGACCCAAAATCAAAACATGTATAAAGCTCCCTAGAAAATTCCTTCCATGAAGATGAACATCGATTGGTGGGGACATTGAAATGAAATAGTATGTTTTTCAGGTTTCCTGAAATTTCACTTGAAGAGGAACTCCACACAATAGAAAATTTAAGCTAAATGATCATTTATTATTTAATTTAGTTGTTCAATATATATACATTGAGTATTATATAGAGCATTTGATGCAATAATTTATATCAAGATGTAGGAACCGGGTAAATTATTATATATTTCTATAGGAGAGGTGGAATTGAGAGATCCCAATAGTGTGAGGATGAATAATCTATCCATTGGAGACTAAAACATTTAATTTCAAATAGGAATGATATTGGTTTTAAGATATTGTTATTGTGTGAAAAAATATTACAAACTATATAATTTAAATTTCCTCCCTAGATACTAATGGTTTTATTTTTAATTTTAAAATAATTTTTATTCATTTATAAAGAAAACATATGTTTTGTTGTAAAACATTTAAATAATCTTACATATGCAATAAATAATAAAAACAATGTTTGGAAAATATATACTGGATCATGTTCATATGAATAATATAACACTAAGTTAAGGAATCACTATCTGTGTCATGTAAATGATTAGAATTTGAAAAAACTCTTCTTAGATAGTTATTTAGAAAATTTTATCTCCATCCAATTGATTGATTCCATTGTTCTTTATAGAGAAAAATTACCAAACCACATTAATGTGGGAATAGTGAAATGGTCACATAGTGTCTAGTATTTATACACACTGATATGTGTTGTGTATTTCATGTAGAATCTATAGGGGTGTATTATTAATTTATAACTTCTATTAATGACTATAGTGGATATGGAGATTTCTACATAATGAGTTATAAGATAGAGTCCTTCGATAAGTTTAATGAATTCATGAATGAAGAAGAGAGTAAATTATGAATAAAGATAAATAAACTTTGATCAGATCGAGGTGATGAATATCCCACCTAAGATTTTATCGACATTCTACATGTGTTTGGGATTCCATCTCAACTCACAACACTATACACACCACTATGGAATGGTGTTAGTGAATCGAGGAAAATTACTTTGTTAGAAATTGTATGGTTAATGATGAGTCATGTAAATCATTAATAATAACTTTTAGATATTCATTACAATCTACAACATAAATAGTGTACCAAGTTCCATGAAAATATTAAAATGAAATTCCCTTCAAGTTATAGAGTAATTGAAACCATTTATTCCATTCAGGTATTTGGGGTTGAGAATAAATTTTTAAGGACATCTCTGGAAACAAACTAGAAACCCAAGGCACAATGTGTATCTGTATGGTGTATCCTAAGGAAACGTATGGATACTACTTATAAAAACCCTCATACAAGATTATGACTATCTCTAAAAAATCCATATTTCATCAATGGGAGAAAACCCTAAAAAATTATAGTGGGTTCAATATTGAATCCCCAAAAGTAGATTCTTAAGATATAAAATAGTTTGTATTGAAACAGATTCCATAGGTCCCCATAGAGGAATGAATTTATAAAATCTATGTGTCATATAGAAGCAGTAGAGATGTAAGGGAAATATAGAGATACCGTTTTCTATCCTCCAAATATGGTGACTCAATATTTGTTGAAAACAGTAAACCTATATCCTATATAGATGTCATAGAGAGATCAAAATCTATTATTTGGAAAGAATCCCTGAATTTTGAAATAGATTAGAAGTATTATTATAGTGATTGGGTTATAGTCAATGTTCCAATTGATGTAAATACCATAGTGTCAAGATGGATGTTGAAGAGATATATTGACATTTGAAAAAGGTAAATTCCAAAAACAAATCAAGGCTAGTAGTTAAAGGATTCAGAAAGAGTCAAGGAATTACATAGGATGAATCCTTTTAACTTGTTTCTATGTTTAATTCTATCAGAATTATAATTTACTAAAGAAAATTCCATGTCTATGAAATTTGGTAGATGTATTTAAAAATAAATTTCAATATTGAGAACCTTTAGTAATAAATATATCTGACACAACATGAAGATATTGTGAATCAAGGTGATTCAAAAATTATATTCATGCTGCAATGATCAATTTTTGGATTGAAGCATGCATCTATGTCCTGGGAAACTCAATTCGATAAAGATAATAAACAATTTGGATTCATTCAGAACTAATGTGATCCATTGGTTAATAAGAGGCTAAGTGGAAATGTAGTCCTTAACATTGTATTATATGATTATGAAATACTACATAATGACAATTCCATACAATAATAATTTTCTATTAAGTAATTTTTGAAAAAGAGTTTTTGCATGAAGAAAATTTGATAAGAGGCCTGTTTTCTAGGGATTATGATCAATATTGAAAGATACAAGAGGTTTCATATACTCAGTATAAGTACATACATTGAACAGATTTGAAATATATTTTGTATAGATTAATCTATGAGGGGATTCATTCAAGAGTAACATCATCTACATATTTCTATGAATATGTATCCTTAAACATAGTAGTATAACGTGATAATTATTATGATTACTTTATCATCAGGGATAAGATCAATCAGGTATTAATTTTTTTTGTACTATACATGATATTTCCATTGTATTGAGAATGGTAGAAAGATATAAAACTGATCCATGATTAGATAATTGATCTCTTTTCAAGGATATCCTAATGAATTTGAGAAGAACTAAGGATGTGTTCCTGGTTTATGGAGGAGATGATGAGCCATTCATCATGGGTTAAACTGATTGTAGTTTTCAAATAGATCATAATGATATGGAGTAATAGTTATGATATGTTTTCTTTTTCAAGTTAGGAGTTGTGAACTGGAAGACTTCGAAAAATGTAGTTGTGTCTTATTATACCCTAATGTCTATATTTGGAGAGGCTTCTGATGAAACAATAGAATCCATATGGATATGAATCTTTTTCTATGTTATTGATGAGGCACATATAAGTAAATACCCTATCCCTTTGTACTATGTTAATATTTCTGTTGTGGATCTTAGAAAAGATCTAGGGTCACAACAATGGGAAAAGAACATACACTGAACTTATCATTTATTGAGGGATTTTTGTCATAGGGGTACAATTGTAGTATGAAGAGTTCCCATATAAGAAAAAATGGTGGAAACCTTGACTAATGGTCTATACCATCAGTTGAAATATTATCACGAGAGAGTTATTAGAACGAATGATGTTAGTAACTAGCTCGAGTGAATTTGGGATTTTATTGAAGATGGTTCCATAGAACCATATTACGTGTACATCATATTATAATGTAATAACTCTTTTTATATTTAATAAATTCCTTATCTAATTTTTATGTTTTTTCTATTTATCATAGCATGTAATTATTTCCAAAGATCATTTATTGCATTTATTGGTAAAAAAAGATCCACACTAGCATCATAACTCAAAATATCCTTCAATTAATCCTTAATTATATATTCTATACCTACAATAAATCATTAGATGGGGGAAATGATTCCTGATAACATGGGTGAGGGCTTATAGGGCTTTATGACACCTTCACATTGTGTACACAATTAGTAATTTCCAATGTAACAAATTAGTAGAATAAGATCCTCCAGTAGGAAATCCATATTTATATGGGTCATTGGATATTCAAATCCATGTACAAGTGTATTGAAACATATATGTTATTATTACTATTAATGAGTGTTATAAGTCCTGTAATTTAATGTACAGATTAAGACTATGATTAAATATTTTTGTGGTGAGATAAGATACGTTTGGTGAATCATGATAAATATATCCTAAACGAATAATGAGAGAAGTAATTTCCCCTTATATTCCTCACAAGAAGTTGATATCATTTTCTCATTGATGGAAATGATATATCACAAATAAATTCATGTCTATGGTGTTCGATAATCAAATTCGATTTCTAAAAATTCATAGAATGATACATAAAGAAAATATTATGGTAGTATCAGCATGCACCCTACTAAATTATAGATATCATGATAAAGGGTATATACTGTAAATTAAGAATTTTAATATGGTATTATATAATTTAAACATCTACATATTTATCTAAGGTTTCCTTAATCTATTTCAAGATATTAACTTAGGAATTTTGGCTTCTTTGGCTAACGTCACTAAGAAAGAGGAATAGAGGGGTCAGACACAATGTGTATCCAAAATATCAATTAAAAATATATTGTTATTTATTATTTAGACAAGTTGAATAACTATTATTTCCACAATAGGTTTAATAATTATTCATTTTTATCATATATATTCCATTACATGTTAGTCCAGAAAATACTATGGGAGCATAATATAAAATAAATATTAAATATCAATTTAATCTATATAATATTTTTTTATTAGAGATTAATGAAGTGATATTTTTTTATTAACCAGAAAACTATTATTCATGGACCTATAAATGTTGTGGAGAAATTTCTACCATGTTTAGTTTTATAGTGATAAATAATATATATTAAATTTTATTTGAATAAATAACATTTAATTTAATTTTTGAGTTTAGTTCATGTTATAAAACAGTCATTAAAATATTATTTTCATTGACAAGAGGGTCTCCAAGGAATCTAAAAAATAATAATGTCACATGTGAAATGATTATTTCCAATACCTATTTTTATATAAACCCAATTAGGATGATTTTTAATGGATCCAATTTTTTGTTGTTGTGAACAATGACAACCCAAGAGAATCCTATAAAATATATTGAGATCTCCCTCTCAAATAATTCTCTCCAGAATAGAGATTAAACCCCTCCACACCAACTCTCGTGTCTTGAGAGATAAAAATAAACCCAACCATGAAGTGATTGTTAGGGAAATCAAGGTTAACCAACAAAACTGTTCAGAGATACATTTATTTAACCTTAAGATTCGTATTAAAAAATTTTGAGGGTCATGAAACACAAGTACATAATTTTTGGATGCAATACATTCTTTATACCTACAATGAAACAATGGTACAAGATAGACACATTTTCATATCCATCAACAAAGAATAAATTAATCACAAGGAATTATTTAATTTATTAAATTATTTATAAATAATATGTGTTGATCATGTAGTTTGGTTCCCAGATTTTTCTAATGTATATATTTATAGATTCTATTCCTTTAATCATGGTGTTTATCATATTTTAAATATCAAATTAATCATCCATCATGAAAAAAAATCTCAGATGGGCATGACTCATCTACTACTTCCACTATGATCAAAATGTATAACTATTCTCTTTAGATGAAACAATTCCATATTTATAATGCTATTCTGAATGGATTAACTATAAAATATTATGTTATTCATAAATAAACATTTATAATAAAGTTATATTTTTATGAAAAATTAAATTAAGTCACATCAAAATTTATAGAAAATTACTTATCATTTCCATCACCTCATTAGGTTTTTGGAAGTATAATAAAGAATGTAACATATGTTCAACCATTATAAATATAACATGCAGATGTGTGTTCATATAAATAAATATAATGGTTAAGATTAATATCCTCATGAATATTTTGTTCATCCTTATAGTATAGAAACATCAAATCATTCATATAATTTCCTTTTCAAAATAATGAATCTTCATATGAAAGTTTTATCTCAATGAACTTTTCATAATATTCTATATAATGAACTCTTGATGTTAAAAACAAAAATAATGAAAAATGATTAACATGGAGAAATACTCTATATGAAAATTTATGTTTTTGAAGTACATACTACTTTTTTAATGAAAAAAAGAATAAATAAGATCAATTTGACATAATATCCCAATATTAATATCCTGATACAACATGATCATTTTATTCAATGATATGTTCTAACAATGAAATAAAAAATTAGATAAAGAAAATTATTGATATGTTACAAGTGGTTGTTGAAGACGTAAATTTGTTGAAACATCAATTGAGAAAATCATAAGAATCAATGTGAAAAAATATACTATTTTATTCAGTTGATGAAGTAAAGGTGACCTGATTATAGTCAAGGAATTCAGAGAATCAAAAAAATGAAGGATACAAAATTTCAATTGATAGATAAAATTCCAGGAAAAAATACATCAATTCTATCTTATAAGAAGACAATATTAATCATCATATTTTTGATACTATCTATAAAATATTTCAATATATTGAATCTATTATAAATGAATTGGAAAATAAATTTTATTTTTATTCAGCTATTATAGATGAACTAAATATGTTCGGATGTTCCCAAAAATAATCATCTTGAAGTGATAAACCAGTAAGTAGATTCATCCAAAGAATAAGTAGAAAAAAAGAATCACATTTTGAAAGATCATGAAGTCATATTTTCAGATAAGATAGATATGTTCAATAAAATGAATATGTGTAAGAGAGATATCTAAATATCCTATTAAAATACATAAAAAATATAAATAAGATGATATAAAAATCAATAAATAAGGATCAAATTATTAATTTATGATTCTTTATAACATTGTATCTTTTTTATCAAGACAATTTTTGGATAATATCATGATGGTGTTCATTAATTGTTTTTAATAATATTATGGTTCTTTTTATGTAAGATACATGATGAATTTTTTCACATTAAAATACGAATAATCTATTTAAAAATATTTTCTATTTTACTATATAGTAGAAACTACATTTTGGAAATTCATTAAGGGAAATTTTATTTTCTATCCCTTATTTTCTAAAACAACATAGAGGGAGAAATACTTTAAAATTTAAAATCATTATTAGTAGTTTCTATTTATTCATGGGGGAGAACATTATGAATGATGAAGAAATTACCAATTTTTGTTTCACAGGGGGTGAAGTATCTAATGTATGACATGAAGACAATTTCAAGAGAATATATACATGATGAATTTTAGTCCATTTGACATTATCATTGAGTATTTATATTTATAAAAAGGGCGATATTTTTAAGTCATTGACTCACATTACTCTTCTTTTTTGGAAAACTATAAAACACTTTATTTAGTGTTTTATCTTTATTTTTTTTGTTTTTATCATCGATGATTTCAAATATATAATACCAAATAATGAATTAATGATAACTTGGGGTTTAAAAAATATCCATAGTTACCAATTTTTGAGAATTGAAATATCTATTAAATTACATATTAACTAAAATTTATGTGTTTAATATTAAACTGGTGACCAAAAAAAGGAAATCCAAATTTGCATCAACATTTCTAAAAATATTTTTTATTGATTTGAGTCCACTCATTGGTAGATAAAACTTGATGTCACTAACATCAAATTTTGTTAAATATCGTACCAATATAGTTATAATTATCTTTGTGTTTTTTTTGGAATATGACTCTTCAATATTTTCATAAAAATGAATATAAATTGAACTACAACTCAAATATTAAAAGAATGCAGCTGCCAAAAGTTAATATTAGCATTTATAATGTTAATGATTGTTTTTATTTTTTTTAATTTATTTTTTCTATAAGAAATTCTATTTTGTGTTATTTTTCGTTCTGGTCATTTTAGCTAAGTGAAACCATTGTGTGGTTTTATTTTTTCCGATCAGTTATTTTAATTTTTTTTAATTTTTTAATTTTTTGTTTTACCAATTGTTTTATCAAGGTTTTTTTAGGATAGGAATGATGGAATAGTATATTACTAGAAGAATCTGGCCTAAAAAGTTAACAATTTTTTCCATAGATATAAAAAGTTACTATTTAAAGATATGGGTAAACTAAGCACCAGTTTGTTAAGGCAAGAAATTATAATCAGGCTTATCAAGTTCTTTCATGATATTGACAACACATCCATGAAATTGTATATATATATTCGATACCAAATGATTAGAATAAATTTGTTGATACCATAGATCATATATATATATATATCAACCATTCATTTTGGATTAAATGTAATGTTTTTACAATATCATATTAATATATAACATGGTTAGAAAACCATTACTCCATAATAATTTATAAAATTATTATATATTATTATATGAATTTCCATTAATAAATTTCTTAAAAGTATTAATATAATATAGTTAGTCTAAATTTTCCATATTATAACTCATTCATCAATAATTGTAAGCACATATAACATTATTTTACCAAAAAAATGTTGTGTTACATATAATTTTTATGTCTCTTGTGTAATTATACATCACTCCAATATTCAAACTGATTAGTATTTTGATAAATTTATCATCGTAATACATAAAATCGAAAAGAATTTTTTTTTCAAATAAAAAATCACCCCCTCATTGAGTGTATTTATCATACATTTAAGATCCAATAAATCTAACAATAATAAACAATGTTATTTCTAATGAATAAAATTTTCTCAAGAATATTTAAATGTAATTTTTAGGTTTAATAATTTAAATGACCTCAAAATAAACTAGAGATAGATTAAATTAAGTGGATTGATTTTTAAAATAGTTGTGTGATCTTTTCTTATTATTTCAACACTCTCATAATAATTAGAAGAAATTGATATAGTTATAAATAATCTATGTGGTAAGTAATGAAAAGTATTTGATTTTGTTCATAATTACATTTTATATGGGGGAATTATGTAAAATGAAGTCTAGAAACCAAATGATATATTATAAAATAATTTTAGACTAATCAATTCCATTCAATTAAAATATTTTATGAACGATGAAGAGAATAAGGTGATAAATAATGGTGATGGATGAAGAAAAAAAACCTATTATAATATGGTCAAAAAAATTGTATCTGGATTCAAAAAATAATTAATAGTGTATATATTGATATACATCATGAAATAATTAAATTTTATACATATTCGGAATGAAAATTAGATTAAATATAGATGATCCTTTCCATGTTAAATTTATAATTATTTTGTAGATGGTTTAATAATTTTGTAGTTATGTAATTTTTTCTATTGATGATGTAGTTGACCACTCTCATTATACTGTTTTTGAGTATTGGGATAAAAGGATACCATCCAACTAGTAGATATCCACATTCAATCCAAAACCCCATAACACTATCACAGAACCACAATATTTTGTGCAATCAATCATGATCTCTTGAACCATTCATCGTTGATCACAAAA
Organism: Viscum album; assembly: GCA_963277665.1. Taxonomy (NCBI): domain Eukaryota; kingdom Viridiplantae; phylum Streptophyta; class Magnoliopsida; order Santalales; family Viscaceae; genus Viscum; species Viscum album. The sequence continues at coordinate 1,497,977,078 of OY728156.1, read as the reverse complement.
AGAATCTATTTATGGATAGAGTATACCTTAGGTTCTCTTGAAGTCTTGATATGATATAAGGAGATCAGTTTTCTTCTTCTAGATCACATTCTTATGAGATTTCTCTAATATGGTTTGTGAGATACCTCTCTCTTGTTTATTTTTTAAAACAAACATCTCACATTGTAAATGGATATAACCAAGTATGTTTAAATATATATTATGGTTGGAAATTAGATATAAGCCATTATATAATCCCCTAATCATTAGCATACCCCATGACTTATAATATAAATTCTATTATTATTTATTTTACATGCATAAAACATGTGGATAAATAAATATCAATTATGAAATTAATTTATTAATATTTTATTAAGAGATATTTAATAAATAATATTTAGTTGTACCATTAAACATGATCCATATATCCTCATCAGTATTTACCAAACATTTAATAAGGACTGTTTATCTAATAAATAAATATAAACATGTTATTATCTAATAAAAATATAATATTATAAACACTAAAATAATAATTAAATATGTTCTAAATATTTAACTCACATATAATCTATCTCTAATAACATATGAATGAATCGTTACAATAACCATAACATAAATAATCATTAAAACATATATACAAATTATATTTATTTAACATATTAGACTCATCTCTAATTTAACATAGGTTCATAACACACATACTATGTGACTCACTCAGCCACTTTATTAGTGGCATTAAGTTTAACTGCCTAATGTCTAAGGCTAAAATCTACCAACCCACCAAAACCCCCACATAGAAATATCATAAATAATAAAAAAAATAACAACTACCTAAAAACATACACGGAGTAATATAATCAAATTATCATGATATATCTAATTATTTAGGATGTTTAATTGTGTCATAGATATATTTTATCGATGTTTCTTTCCTTGATTTTCAGAAAATAAACCTTCCAAAAAAATTACCAAGTCTATATAGTGAATTACGTACATCCATTACTATAAATGTGGATAAGATATAAAATTATATTAGGGGATAGAATTGAAAAATCCTTCCTCACATTATTTATTAATTTTATATTAGACGTTATCCACCCAAAACAACCTAACATTCAGAAAACATATTTCATCATCATTTTCAACAACACATCAAAGTAAAATACTCATGAAATCAATTAATAATATTCTCCATGTATATAGACCAATATATATATATATATTCATTGATAAGAACATAAAATGAAACATATATAATTTTTCTTTCCTATAGGTGGATCATGTTCAGAAAATATTATGATTTAATGATTACGATGCTTATACTCCATGAGAAAGTGTCTCTAAGTACAATGAGTTTTCATGAACCAACCCAATTTTTCATGATCAAAGTCACCCCAATCCCACCTCCAATTGGCTAAGGTAAGGATACTAGAACCCATTAGACTATCAAAAACATAGAGGGCCATATCCTATGCTACTTGTTCACAAGAACCCACATACAACTCCACGAAGAAGTTTATAGATATTTTAACTTAATAGATAACTAAATACATGTATAAATCTATCCAAAACTATTGTACAATCAAAGTACTGTAAAGGAAAATGTAAAACCCCATATAAATAAAATTGAAAAATAATCGAACCATCTCAGATAAATGGTATCGTTGTCGTACACCTGATAGTAATCTCCAGAGTATGGATCCGTTGAAAACCCAGGTCCATCCAGAAACTATGTATTTCCTGCTTAGGGTCCTACATGGACTTTGTTGAAGGACTTGTGGTCTACGCAACACAAAACATGTGATTAAAAGTCCAAGGAATGGGTGAATATAATAATACTCAGTAGGAAACAAAAACCCAAACCAAAAATGGAGAAGATGATACGCATCTGTAAACTCGACCCGGCTAGATTAAACATTAACAAGAGAGAAACTCTTTCTAGAGACCATCCTCAGTTAAACAAAAAAAGTTAACTCAATTGTCCAGGAATTTATATGAAACAATAAATACCATTTACACTCACAAAACATACAGATATGTACTTTTAATAGACCCCATTTTCTCATTTTCTTGACCATAGACCATCCAAAATAACCAACTTGATGTTCAAACACAATTCCCACAACTATCTCATGTGGTACCAACCTCCATGATAGAAGTAGGCTCTTAATTTGGGATCTAAAATGGATCCTATACAAGGTAAATACACACCATGAGCCTCTCTATCCCTAATAGAATGAAAAATAATAGGTTAAAATCATTGTTAACTCATAGAAAATTATCCAACCTCTCCATCCCATATGAAACATAATGTATAGTTTTATATCTACTAAGAAATCAAAACAATAGAACATCTCGACCAACCCTTGTGGAAATTATATATGATAGAACACTTGTTGTAAAACACCATGGAAGATGTCACCCAGGTAGTAAACCAAATACAACCCCTTAGGTGGGGGATCCCACCAAGGGTTCTTCGAGGAACACAAAAAACCCCAGATAGAAATTAAAACACAAAAACTAGCCTTGTATTATATCATTTCCCATGTAGAGTTGGTCACATCAATTCCAATAACTATTCCTGGGGAAATTCTAATTGTAGTCTAAGTTGGAATAATCATATCTCGATACACAAATAGAAGGTCTCTGTATAGGGATCACTTGGATCTCCTTCCACTACTATAACAACAAGTTGGGTAGATGATCGATGCCTAGGTAAATATTTGTCACAATGATTCCAAGAACACTAATACGAAAACATGAAGGGACGTGATTATCATGACATGCCACATAGGGTGACACATTCTACAATCTAACTAATCCTATGATCAAAGGATATTGAGAAAAATCACTCCATAATTTGAAGATAAACCAACATTGTATGAATTCCATATAGAGGAACAGGGTCACAATCTAGTGAATAGAACTTGATAATAAAACCGTAATAGAGAACACACCTAGGAGACCCAATCAACCCTACATGTCTAAATTTCACTAACAAGGAAAAGGGGATGTAGTTAAACCTTCTTATTGAAGTTTTACTTATCTAAATGACCCACAATACATCTCTTTCACACCATGTCTCTTAGGCCCAAAAGTGGATCCACCATTACATTGTACATAGAAAACTACTCATGATAGGCAACTCACGGGCATGAATCTATAATAAAAAATAAGGGATATGTGATGTATAAGATTTAAATAAGATCCTCTAGTAGTACACAACATGAACAGGGTCCACATGATGTGTGAGCCTTCCAGATCACTTGGTCGTGTATCATTTCTAGATGGTTTTCCACCCCATGTATTAGTACATGGAGTGTAGTTATGGTACATGTAATATCCCACTTCACCCAGCCTCAGTCCATGCTTCTCCATCCAACTTCCCATCCCTCCATATCCCTTACACACCGTCCATCCCACACTACACTGTGTGTTAGTGCTATACAACCACCTAGATCTGTCTTTTACCAGTTCCCGTGTACATGACATTGCTTTCTTATTCATCATCTATGTTTTTTTATTGTATTGTGTATATAAAATGAGTCCCCATATAATTCCCCCAAGTACATGATAAATGGTCAATAAATGGCATGTAACACCTATTAAATTGTGTGTAGACTCTAAGACATCCACTTTCTCAAATATGAAGAACACATGGCTTGCGCGACAATAATAAATTTCTTATCGATGGGAAAATCCTTTTAAATTCCCTGAATATTCCATAAAATGCCTCAATTCACACATGAACACGTAGATTATCCCTTAAGGGGTCCCTTGGAAGATTCTAAGGGTTATAAAACCATAACATGATGCATCCAAAGTGGGAATAAGGCTTAAAACTCAAACCACAAACCATGAGGGTGAAATTTTGAAGCATCGGGTGCCAAATGGCACCTGGGACATGCTGATTCTCGATCAATAGACGATTTTCATCAAAAAACAGGATCCAGCTACACCTCCTAACCTTGGATTGTCCATCAGTCCAATGGAGATGAAGAGGTGGTGTTTGGGCTTGGTGCTGTAGTGTGTGAAATAAAAGAGTGATAGAGAGGGGTTATTGATTTAATTTTTATGAAATCAATCGCCTCCATTAAACACCCTGGTCGTAACTCTCCTATGAACTGACACCCATTTTCAACAATATTTTTGTCACAGATAGGGTAAATTTATTCTTTGAATTCATATTTTGTCCTAGAAATCTGATATGAGACACTTCTCTAGGGATATTCCACATTTTCCGAGAAACTATACATGGGTGATAAAATATATTTTAAATTGTATTAAATATTCCAAGATACTCTCTAGGCCTTGGATTACTATTTTGGCATAGATCAAATATTGGTAAATTTTTTATGAAACATTATAATGTATTACTGGGAAAAAGTAGAGTCACTAAATCCTCCCCACCTTATGTAGTTTATTCCCCATAAAGTGATATCCTAGGAATATATAAAATGGATTTAGCTTTGAACTAGAAATCCCACACCAAAAATCACACCATATGTTTCAATTATATAAAAAACACAATCAAAGTAGAAAGACAACAAAAAAACAAAAAAGGACACCAATGGTACATGTTCTACCCACATTCACACATTCATGGGAACCTAAAAGAATTATAACACTCTTTCCAACTCCCACTTGGTCAATATCATGCAGCAAGGGTCACATGTTTTATCAAATCAATTGGTGGAAAACACCAAACTCCAACCACAATATTTATGATAGGTAATAGGATCAAATCACCTCACCAACCCACAGGAGAAACAAAAGAGAGGGTTTATGAACCTCAGAGAATGAATTTCACTCCATATAACACTCTGATTCCTCAATGAGATCCAATAGGAAACATGACCTCATTATCTAACACCCAGTTCCACCTTCATCGGTCAAAAAATAACATGCATAATACCCAAAATACATTAAACAAATATAAATGATCTCTTCAAACACCAACACAACCCCATGTGAAAGAGGCAACATGTTCACCCCATCCCATCACATGGAAGGTGAATACACCAAACCTCATAAGGTCGATAAAATCCCCACATTAAAAAAATACATAAAACACACATTCCTTGGATATTCCGTCATGAGAGACCCCAAAATTAAACATCAACACAATAAAAAAACATCTCTTGCACATAGAGAACAAAAACTTTTTCCTAAGTGTATACGTAGGGTATTACAAGCCCTTATGAAAGAACTAATAAAACAAAAAACCGACCCCAATCATATAGGTCAAAGGAACTCATCCACCACACATCAAAACTATCCACATTGGGTGGAACTGACTTTTAGGAGTGGTTGTGTACCGTGTCTCAAGAATGCATCTTAGTGGGGGACATTTACCTCTTTCATACAAAATCAAGGTCACACCCAACCACACTACAAACACATTGAGCATCCCATGAAAATGATGAAATTATGCAGACATGCATACTAATAAAAAAATCCATTCTAGATGCTCCCCAACGGTTTTACCAGGAATTTTGACTACCAAGCTCCCTCAAACAAATGATTCCAACACAGAAGTCTAATGGACTCATCCACCACACCATGATACTATCCACTTTAGGAAGTAAATAACTTTCCCAGACAGTTTCATATAATATCTAAAATTTGTGTTGGTGGGGTAAGTATAACTCATCCTCATGCATTAAAGGCAACAATGAACAATAATGACACCAGTCTCCATGTATACCCTACTTCTTCCAGAAAAAATCAACAAACAATTAATGAAATTAAATGAGTAGCACCCAAATATTTCTAACAATCAAAATCCAAAAAGAAGAATGGAAACATAGAGTAAATCTATTCATCCAAACCCCATCAGGGATCTCCCCCCATCTACATGAACCTCTGAAGTATCTATGCATAAGCTACCTATTCCTCGACTAGACCACAATGAGGTTGAGGTTGTTTAAGAATATCAACTTTCCAACCCCCTCAAAATGCTCCAAATCCATAATATCCTCTACAGATTGGAAACCCTCGATGAAACTATTTCCACTAGAAATATGATTCATTGAATGACTTTAACTCAATAGCACAGAGGGTTGAAAAATCTATCAAACAATTTCCCCAGCCATCACAAGTGTAACAGTGCCTCTCTCGCTAATGAACAAAACCATGTTGTAGATCTTGAGCCTGTGAATGGGTAGGCCTTGGAAAATTATGGTGCCACTTATGTTTCACACGGGTTACTTGTGGGACCTTCATTTCCTAGACCTTTGTAAAACGTTATATATTAATCTTGGGGTACACGCACGACCCCTGTGCATTTTCATCCAAAACCATCAAATAATCCAAAACCCATTCAAACCAATTGCATCAACCCAAACCATCATAGGCGGGTCAATAAGATTCTCGATGGGTTGTTGCTCCACCAAATGTACAATTTGAGGAGAAACCACCTCAAGAATAGGCCCCAATAAGGTGACCTTATAACACATTAGGTGGTACTCTGAATCTATATCTAGGGTCTTTTGATGGTTGTTTATGTGGAAAAATCCTGAAGGAATATCAAGAAACACCATTATAAGAGTATATATGTGGAGATGACTCAATAATGACATGAAGAATTCAAAATCATTCCCTCTATGATGTGTGTAACATTATTTTTCTATAGACAGTGTCATAATTTACCGAGTATATAGGTAGGTTATCAAACAATTACTAAATATATAGTCATACACCTGCACTAACACATGAATACATAGCCTAAAATCTTAACTTCAAACACCCTAACACTGTCAAAATGGAACCAAAACCATGCTCACGACTATAATCCCAAAGGGGATCCTGCTCTGTTACCATTAATCGTGACTTGAATTATTTTGGACTATGTTGTTGCTCCCCATGCCTGCCTCCAATAGGACATGACAAGATAATATCACCTTGTGGGCTATCAAAAATATAGAAGGCATTATCTAATGCTACTAGTATGCATACATCGATATAAACCTCTATGAAACTATGCATATATATAAAACTATAAATAAATATAAATGAATTCCAATATCTATCACAAACCACATTACTTATGATGTAGAAAAAAGAAAAAAAATAAAAACCCACAAAAGGAATACTGAATGGTGACCAACTTACATAGATGAAGGGGATCACTGTGAATCACCAACTAGTAATATTTGTAGTATTGTTTTGTTAAAAACTCTAGTTATTATATCTAGTAAACCATTCTAGTTTTGGATCCTATTGGGACTCCGTCAAAGGACCTACGGTCTGCACAAAACACAAAACATTTAAGAAAATCCCATGAAGGGGTGAGTATAGGAATACTCAATAGGGTCACCCAAAAATGAATCCAAAAAGAAGAAACAGATGGGAATCGGTTAACACAACTCATCAAGCGGTATCCCTAAAAAGAGAGAAACTCTACCATGAGAACATCCTTATACAAACACAAATAGTCATCTACATTCCCCTCACATATTAATGAAATGACACATACTAAGTGGAATCCCATAATATTACCAGATGTACTCCCAACAGACTAGAAATTATCATGGTCCTGACCATATACATCACACAATAACCAACTAAATGATCCAACATAACACTCAAAATATTATCATGAGGTACAAATTTCCAAGGCAACAACATGCTCCTACTATGGGAAAGAAAATATACCCCACCTAGATGACACTCGACCAAGAGATGTCACTCTATTAGCAAAACTAACTAATGGTTCAACCTAGAAAACCCTCAAGGGACTTATCTATTGATGGATTGATCAATGGAAAGTACCATAGAAGATTTCACCTAGTTACAAATCAAACTCAAACTCCTTAGGTCAGGGATCCCACCCAGGGTCCGTTGGGGGACACTACAAACCCCATTTAGAATGAAAAACATATATTAGACACCTAGTAGAGAATAAATTCATTTCTAAAGTTGTTCACACTAATTCTATGATCTCATTCTCGTGAAAATTCTGTGGTAGATCTCAGACGGAAGAATTAGATCATGATACATAGGTAGAGGGACTGCACCCAAGTCTCCCTGGGGGCTATGTCCACTGCCTGACAACATCATTGGTAGAGGATCCATGCTCGGATAAATATGGTCACACTAATTCCTAGAACCCAACTAGGGAAATAAGATGGTGAGATAGGATTGGGTCATGCCTTCCATTTTGAAACATGCTCCAAATCCACTCTGTCTATCATTAAGATGGAATGATACAATTCATAATTAAAAGTGGTGATACACAAATTCAAATCATACACAAAGTATCCAAAGAGGGTCAAAATACTATGAAGATTATGTGATAATGATATCGTCATTGAGAAAGAACCAAGGTGACTAACTCAACATTGTCATTATACATGTCACTAACAAGGATCTAGGGGACCCAATCAACCATTCCACTTGAGGTGTCCCTAATCCATGAAACGCCAAAACAAATTGCCTTCACACCACATATATGGGTCCCAATCTATGAACAACATTACATTATATGTGGAAAACAACTTAGTATTGGATACAAGCATGCCTGAATCTGAGCTACGATGGTAGATATATTCTAGGTAAAATAGCTGAAGTTGATCCTCAAGTATTACATGTCATTAATGAGGTCAATAAGTCATGAGATCCCACTTTATTACATAGAAATGTATCCCTTATATATGTTTTATATCCAATTTATAAGTATACAACGTGTAGTGGTGGTACACGCCATGTCCCACCTTACTCATCCCCTGGTCGTGTTTCTCCTTCACATGGAACAACATGTCATATCCATTACTTGTCATGCATACCATACTATATGGATTGTTTGGCCTAAATGTCCACATAGCCTTGTTCTTTTCCAATTCCCATGTACCAGACCGTATTTCCTTGTTCTCTAGACATATTCTTTCATAGGCCATGTACTATCACATGATTCCAAGTCCATTTCCCTAGACACATGAAAAATGTTTAATATATAAATTGTAACCCCCTGTTTAGGGAAGCTAGTCCTCAGAACATCACTTACCCACAAAGGGATAAACCCAAGACATGCAGAACTAGTTTACATGTTGTTTCAATTGGAAAATCCATCATATATTCCCTGAAACGGCTTGATATGACTTCATTCACCTTGAAACATACAGATTAACCCACGTGGGGTCCATTACAGGCATATAAGGGATTTGAAAAGTTAATATAATAATGAAAATGGGGATAAATTCATAAAACTCAAACCTCCTATCTCTAGGTAGAATCAATTAAGCTTCTACTGCAAAAAAAAAACCACGACACATTTATTCTTGATCTGTTGATGATCGATAACAAAAATGGGATATATCATCACCTCTTCACCTTGTATTATCTGTTGGTCGAAGGGAGAGAAATAAGGGGAGGGGGACTTGGTCCTCCTACGTGATCATAAAATGGGGTGGGGGAGAGTTGATACAGATTAATTTTTTATTAAATTACTAATATCTATTAAACACTCTATCCCTGACTCTCTTATGACCCTACATTTGGTGATGACAAAACTCATGTCACACAAAGGGTAAAAACTATGTTTTAAACTAAACTGTGGTCTCAAAAAAATTATATGAGCCTCCACTCGGTAGTTAGCATATGTTTATATTGATAATGTTCATGGGTGCTGAATTGTATTATATATTTATTTATCCTCAGGATGAGTCTCTCTTTGGCTCATACTACTGTGCTGAATCAGTTCCTACCATTGAAAATACATTTATCATATTCAAATATCTTATAAGGAATAATCCATGTAACTTCACCCTCCCCGCATTAAGTATTTTTCCCCAAATATCCAAAACCTAGGAACATGGGAAAGGACATGAGGTATTATCTTGGATTCCCACTCTAGAATTCTCAATATGGGTTTTGTTCTATAAAAAAATGAACTAATAGAAAAAAAACACCACAATACAATCATAAAGGGAACAAAGGGTTCCCATGATGCCAAAATTCATGCACATAGGGGAACCTCAAAGTGGAACTACAGACCTTCCCACTCCCACGATGTCAACATTGTTTAATAGGTGAAACATATTTCATGGATGTGACTAGTGCATAACACCATACAATATCTAGAAAATTCACTAGAGGTCCTATAACCAAATCACCTCACTAACCCACACCAGTAACAAATGATAGGGTTAAAGAAACTCATAGATTTTTGGTTTCCCCAGATGACACTCATAACACATAACGAGATCCAACCAAACATAAGACCTCATCATCAAACACTAATGAAAACATTTATCAGTTTAAAAATACCCAAAAATTTCCCCAATCGAACATAAAAATCATTGAATGGTGTGTTCCAATAGAAAAAAACACAAAGGGAATGAGACCACCTCAAAACCCCATATCACCATGTGACTGGTGCCAACACCAAATCTCATATGAACAATATACTACCATCCTAATGGAAAATCCATCGAGAAAACGTCCAATGGATATCCTTCCAAGAAATACCATTCAAAAAACATATCCTCTAAAGAATAATGCATCATCGTCCTGGAGAACAAACAAGGGTGACTATGTGTATACAATAAGTCTTACAAGACCTTATGAAATTACAGAAAAAAAACAAAACAAGCTTTCAACTCCAAGGTCAAAGAAGCTCATCTGCATCACATATACAATATCCTCTCTTGGAGAGATTAAATATCATGTATGGTTTTGTATCATGTCTCAATGATTCTCCATGGTGGGGGAAGTTTCCATCCTGAAAATTGGAATCCATGATGAACCATACTAAAACATATTGTAGATCCCCACATTCAAGATGCCATAGGGTGTAACATCCCAAGTAAATAAAGAATAATAAAATTTCAAATTTATTATTATTTGTGAAATAAATATTTATTTTACTTTAATGGGGATGCTATGTTCAATGGCGTACCCGATACACAACAACGGGTTTCTTTGAAATCTTATTTTTCACACAACGTTGGGTCATAATGAAAAATAATAATATAATATTATTATAAGTGGTATTTAATGTATATCCATTATATTAAAGGGAAAAACAAAATTAACCATATTATAATTAAATATTATTCTAAAATATTTTACAATTTCCCCTTAAAAGTTAGAGGCTTAAAATGTGAATGAATATAATTTTAATCATAAATAATCTAATATTTTTTAAAAGGTTGATTCACCAACATTTAATAGAGAAACCTCTTTAAATCAAGTTTTTTTCACATTTATATGTTCTATTTAAAAAAAATTATCTTTAGAATTAGAACATCAAATTTACTTCGGTTAAATTTTTTGTATTTTTCTGAAAAAATCTTTTTTTAGAATACTGATAAATGATGTATTTTAATTCAGAAATACCTTTTAATGTAGTTTATTTATATGGATAAATTATCATTTTAATTTGATTTAAAGTGTAATTAAATTTTATTATTACCATTTAATATAATTTTGGTCATTAGATGTAATTTCACTTTGGAATTGGATATAAACAAAGGTCAATCTTTTGATAGTTGTTATTTATTAAAAAAACACGGTTTTTGTTTTGACAGCTGGAATTTATTTTAAATAAATTAATTCAACATTCAATTTTTTAATTTTGTAAAACAGAAATAATTTATGAATTATTAATATTAAATATATATTATGCCGATTTTTTTGTGTTTTCCTGAAAAATGAAAATTTTTGATGAATTGTGAAAACACTGAGTAGTACTTAAAAACCAACTTTTTCATTTAAATGAAAATTTTCCGATTTGGTTAAATGTATTTCGAAAATCTGACAGACATGGTTGTTATTAGTATGTTAAATGTGGATCAATAGTATGACATTAATTTTTGGTGAATAGTAACTTTTGACTATTATTTACCGCGATTAAAGGTAAATAGGGAAATTCAATGTAAAATTAATATTATAATGATATTAAATTAACCTAAAATCTGTTCTAATCCTATTGGATGATAAATTTAGCACCATGGACTTCCGTTGGACTATTTTGGGTCCCCATGAAGCTACTTAAGAGTGACAATGCCACTTTATAATAATTACATTAAGGTAATGACAAAAATGACATAAACATATATCTTTTAGTAAACCATGTTTCAAATGGGGTAATATAAGATTATCATCGACTATAAATTTTCATTTGAAATCTAAAAAGATTTCCTACATCATGGTATTTTTTTATAATTGTTAAACATCATAAAAATAAAATTTTTTATGACACATTATTGAGGTTGTGTTTACCTCATTAAAGGATGATTTAAATAAATAAGATTATAAGGATTAAAATAGTATTCAAAACTTATCCAATTATTATTGGATGACTTTATTTCAAACTAGATTCATTGTATCTTTGTCTTTAATATGTTTTTACCTTTAAAAACAAAAAATAATTATATAATAAAATAATATTTTCAAACATTCCAAAAGCACCCCTAATCCTCCTAAAAATCCCTCACTTATTACCCTTTAATTTACTTTTATAAATCCCCTTGGATCATCCAAACTATTACCACATAAGCTCTAAATATTCCTATCTTCCACCTAGAAGTCTTACCTTAGGCATATGGCACTACAAGAAATCCTATTGGTTAAAACCAATCGGAGTTTCCCGATTTAAAGATAACATCTTCTATTAAGTTCTTTTCGTTTATTTTACTTCTCCAACCCATAAAATTTCTTATTCCTTTCATTTATAATTACACCATTTTCATAAATATACTTTGTTGTACATATGGAAATTATTAGAACTATTATTCTACACACCACAGTCTAATGGAAAAAGAACATACTATTTTTGTGGATGGAAAACTACTACCCCACAAAACAACGATTGTTCAATCATCTCCTACCACCTCGTATGGTGGCCATTAAGATGGAAATATATTTACATGTGATATATATTATATTTATATTGCCTCTATTATTTTTTATTTTTCATTTATAACATTCATTTATGGTTTCCACAATTGGTAAATACGATACTTTCATTTGAGGATGTGCGGACTACCGCCCCCTCAATGTGATTTGACTCATTCATTCCATGTAAGGATCATATATATGATGGAGTTAATTAAATTAAAAAAATAATAATATTATACTCGAATTATAATATACCTAGGTGTTATTTCGATTTCAATCAGTTAAATATAAAATAGAAATAAAAGTAGTATTTATACGTACGTACGACTTACCGTCTCCAAGAACGGTGCATTTAATTTCCTAACTCCAAATGATATGAAATATTATAAATACAAAAACACTATATATATATGATATATATGACATCTAAATCCTGAATATGATTTTTGAGATAATGTAATTTTTACAACATGGATATTTTTTAATTATGACCAGTTCAATTTTTATTAAAGTTCTGAACACTGAAAAAATGTCTGATATGAACCCAAATAATGAACTTATTATTATTAAAAAGTTATAATTGAAATAAAATTAATAATAAAAATAAAAAATTTTCTTAAGGAATTATAAATTTACTCTTGTTTATTATTCGAGATGAACATGGAATATACACGGCAATTTAAACATTATGTATGGGGTTTTCATCTAACTTTTAATTCTCACGAGATTCGTGATATATTTTCCCTTATTTCAATTTGTGTGGTGTATGTACTTCCCATGATTGTATTATTTTTTTATTATAATTTAATTTATTGGTATTTAATTCATTATTTTATGATCCTTCTTTCATGGGGTGTATTTTCCAAAAGTTAATAAATCGGTGAGGGAAACTTTTTCATTCCTCTTCTAGTCAAATACTTCATTTGTGTTATGTATTTCTATTAAAATTATCAAATGTCGGGATATGTTCTTACATAACATTATTTCTATAAATTTTGTTTCAATGTTATGAGAGAATAAATTCTCTCCCATCAAATCATATTCTGAATTTTAATGTGACGTCGTTAGGCTGTCGATTTTCCATAAGGGAACTTCTTCATCCAATTTCCATTTTTTTGGTAGAATATCTACTTATTGATTATGTCAAGATAAAAATATTTGTGAATGAATTATAATTTTTTACACATAATATCCACTAATATGGGGTGTATTTTTATTTTTCACACATAATTTAGGCAATTGATTTATCCTTAATCTAAGGATACGATCTTTGTAAGGGACATTGTCTCAATTTATATTCCATTGAGAATTAATTGTTGATATACCCCAATTGACTTCTATATGGCGTATATACTTCCCTTTGATATATTATATCAAGAATCTATTTATTATCATGATATTATAATCTTTGTTTAATGTTATTCTATAATTATAATTATTAATGTATTTTCACATGTGTTCATAGCCACTTTAACTGATAAAATGTTTCAAATGTCTTAATGAATTATTCTTCTAAATCATTCTCATTAATATAAAAGTTTTGAAAATGGTTTTTATATTTATTTATATAGAAACTAATTTTTTAAAATGTTAATTCCATTAAAATAGTAAAATTGGTATGTGACAATTTTATTCAAAAATAAATTTAATAAATGATTTAAATAGTTTCAATAATGGCTTGATAAAACATTTACCATGTGATATATATGGAAATGATATATTGTGTTTGTGATGTAGAAATTTTATCTTTAATTTTTTTTTGTTTTATGTGTTATTAATATTTTATGGTTATTAGTCTTTGTTTATGTATATAGGTTGTTCCCTGATTGAACCTTAAGTGGATGAGCCCAATATAGATCTCCAATGAATTGGGTAACATGATAGAGGTAAACGATAAAGTTTATCCTAAGAGATTTAGGGAATATATATTGATGGGTATTCGAAAGTCTACTCCCGACGTAGCTGTGAATCCTACGATGTATGTTTGATATGGATGAAACAGGTTACCATTATGATTTATGATTTCTATGTGTTAGTCATAAATATTATGATTTCATGAGGTATTTTTAAGATCTTATGTTTTTTATGTATTGATGAACCAATATTTTATTTTATTACATTTATAAACCATACTGATCTTTTTATGCTCATCCCATGTTTTGAAATGTTTTTCATAGGGTATAAGACATGGTAAAAGAAATGAATTACTTCAGAAGATTTATATTAAAAAAATAATTATTTTTTTCATTTATTAATATGTTTTTATGAAAAAATGGATACTTAGTATAAGTGTATATGTTGTAATTTCTGAGATATAATGTAATAGTTATGGCCAATTTTTCAAAAAATCTAAACCTGAAAAGATCATGAACTTGAATTATTCACATAATTCAAGATTATGTAATATTTAATGATGGGGCCTTATATTTGGTATTAGAGGTCGGTTTAGACATATTTAGGGATTATAAGTTTTTATTAGACAGATGGTTAGTCTCTATGTATTACCTTTATGTTTAAACCTTGTTTTATAACTTTTTCATATCAGGAAAAGTAAGTTAAAAATGGAAGGAGCATGATGTCAAATGACAATCCTATCTCTTCCTGATGGCATGCTTGCAATAATTATAGTAAAGTTATGTTCTGGTTACTGTGAAACATTTTGTAGAATAAAACTGTATTGCAAGATGTTTTTTGATATATCAAACACGTCCACTATAGCTTGATTTCATTATAGATCATGGGTTGTATTTAATCAAATCATATTTTCACAGTACTATCATATTTTCATGAAAGGTAAATATTATCAAATTATTATCAAATATTTTACCTTATCACATGATTTTGAAGTATATTATGGCTTTGAATAAGGTGCTGAACAAGGATACCCTTTCACAACCTATTTTTATTTTCTTTTAAATTATATTCATTCAGCACATAATTATTGTGATTTAAAATAAAAATTGATTGATAGTGTAAAAAAATCAGTTCGACTATTTTATAAAAATAATGTTTTATCAGATGTTGGGAAATTTTATGTTATACATGATTATTTTCTGAAACTATTTTCCAATGAAGATCCATATGACCCAAGATGTACACAGTGTATTTGAATGAAGGACGAAAATGATTTTGAAGGATATCTAAATAATTATTTCAATTCCTAGACCTTCTATCTACGTTAACAAGATGACAATGAAACCATGTAAACACCATGATCAAGGTATGATGTTTTTTATTTTGGGAATAGTTTTATTTATCATATGGAGCTGAACAAATGACAATATTTATATGTCGTTGCTAAGTTGATGAGGTCTTAATGATTTGGGGTGAAAATGATGGTTATAAGTCAACCTTTCGGGTTAAAATATTTAGGGTTTATTTTTTAGTTTTATAAAATGATCAACCCCTAATATATGTGACAACCCATCGTGTCTAGAAAGGCCATGATAATTGAACTCACAACAGAAGGGCGACAAGGGCACATCACATACCACTGGCCTACGTGAAGTCCATGGTCAGTATGAGTTATTCGTTTAGATAGATTATTTTATGTATTATGAATAAGTTGGTTTTGGGAATTTATGTTTCATCAAATGGATAATCGTTTTATAATATAATTAGTTGGTGATTATGTGATAAATGCTATTTTTGAATACGTTTTCTCTTTTGAAGAAACACTATATGCCTTAGGAACATAGAATACTAATGGATTTCATTTGTGGAATAATGTTTGAAATTTTTTTCTGGAAGAATCTATGTTTTATGGATATTTTTGGAAATTATTAACCTATCATAGAGAATATGTGATAAGGTTAATTAGACTTTACTATGAGACATTACGAGTAGCCAATCTTATTTGGAGATAAATTTTATGATTTATGGTTGAATACTATCTGATTAAATCATTCTGAATTTTGGGTTTCAATCATAGTTTGGTTTACTTAGAAGATTTTTTGGAAAGTATTTTATTTAATGGTGTTTGATTCACTTTTGGTAATGTTTGTCAAATTTTGGAGATTTGGAATAATGTTTCTTTTTTTAAGGATTATCCTTTTTTTTTTGAAATTATCTGATGCTTCACTAACCATTTTTGTTTTTTTTAATTTCAATAGATAATAAAAATAAATATTTCATCTATTGTGGATTATGTGATCATCTAGAAGATGATTATAGTACTTCAGATGCGAACAAGTCATCATGAATACTCATCATTTGGAGAAAGGATGGGTTTTTGGTAGAAACATATTAAACGATGATACACTACATGAAATGTATGAAAATTTCGTTATATTATTACTTATGTTCGTAAAAAATTATTCATCTTTTTTAATAGGACCATAAAACAAATTTTTTCTATTTACATTACCAACTGGGAAACCAATGACCATTTATCCTATCCGAAGTTATTGATTTTTTGAGGGTTAACATTCACTTAGTCTTGTTTTCTATCACTCTCCATTAGTAACTAACAATTATTTTATCCTCTATATCCATGTTTTCATTGAATAATATTATGGGTTATCTCAAGTGACCTTTTAACCGCTCTTTCTTTCTTTTAATGTGATTGTTTTATTGACTCTTTTTCCGATGTGGGACTTATAATGAAGATTTCATGCCCAATTTTAAAAATTAAAGGATTCAATTTCTAAATATATATAAAGATGTAACATCAAAAGTAAATATATAATAATACATTTTCATATTTATTAATATTTTTGAATTAAATAATAATTTTACTTTAAAGGGGATTCTATGTTTGATGGCTTACCAGATACGCAACGATGAGTTTCTTTGAAATCATACAATGCACACAACATTAGGTCATATTGAAAAATAATAATATAATATTATCTTAAATGGTAGTTAGTGTCTAGAAATTTTATGTTAGGTAATGAACAAAACTAACCATATTATAATTAAACGAGATTAAAATTTCTTGTCACATTTATCAAATAAAAGGTAGAGGCTTAAAATGTGAATGAATCTAATTTTATACAGAAATACTATAATATTGGTTAAAAGGTCGATTTACCTTATTTTGATGATGAACCATCATTAAATATATTTTGGGAAAATTTTATATGTTCTATTATAAAAAATAAAATTCTAATTTAGAATTGGGACATCAAAATTTACATTGGGTATATTTTTGGAATTTTTCTGATAAAATGCATTTTTTACGAATAGTGATAAATAATTTTTTTTAATTTAAAACACCCTTTTAATATAATATATTTATATGGTTATATTATCTTTTTAATTGGTTTTAAAGTTTAATAAGATTATATTATTACCATTTAATAAAATTTTGGGAATTTTATGTAATTTCACTTTAAAATTGGACATAAACCAGTGTCAAGTTTTTGATAGTTATTATTTCTTAAAAAAACACATTTTTTGTTTTGAAAATAGAAATTAATTGTGAATTAATTAATGTAACTTATATTGTTTTAATTTGGTAAAATATACATCATTTTATAAATCTGCATATCAAATATATCATAGGCTGAATTTTTGGTAATTTTTTTTGAAAATCTTCAATTTTTGAAGAATAGTGAAAACACTAAGTTGTATTCAAATAACCATCTTTTTCATATAAATGAACTTTTACCGCTTCTGTGAAATGAAATTCTAAAATTAAACATTCATAATTGTTATTTTTAAGGTAAATGTGCTTGAAGAAGAAGAAAATAATTTTTGATGAATAGTAACTTTCAACTTTTATTTACCATGATTAAAGGTAAATAGGGTAATTCAAGGTTAGAATAAAATTATAATAATATTAAATTACCATAACATGTGTCCTAATCCTATTTTTTGATACATTTAAAACCATGGGTATCCATGGGATGATTTAGGGTCCCCATGAAGACACTTATGATTGATAATGAGACTTTATATTAATTAATTTAAATTAATGACAAAAATGACAAAAACATATATCTTTTAGTAAATAAATTCTTTCATGGGGTTATATAAGTTATCTCTTCGACTATAAATATTAAATTTAAATATAAAAATATTTCCTACATGATGGTAATTTTTATATAATTGTTTGACATGAAATCAATAAAAATATTTATGACACAATAATGATTGAGTGTTTACCTCAATAATTAATGATTTAAATAAATAAGATTATATAGATTAAAAAATATATGAAACCAATCTAAATCATATTTTATAACTTTATTTAGAATATGATTCGTCTTATCTTATACTTTAATATTTTTTGGACTTTCAGAAACCAAAAATCAATATATAATAAAATAATATTCTTAAACATTCATAAAGAGCCCCTCCTCCCATGTATACAAAGCCCTCATCTCTAACCCATTAACTAAAACCTCCCAAGCCCATTTTCTCGTCCAAAAATTGCCAAAATAATATCTCAATATTCCTATATAATATATATAAGACTTACCTATGCAGAAGGCACTTCAAGAAATGCTTTTGCTTCAAACAAAAGGGAGTTACCCGATTTAAAGTTAACATCTTCTCTTATGTTCTTTTTTTTTCTCTATCACAATAATTTTTTTATTAATTTATTTTATAATGAAAAAATATCCTCAATATACTAGGATGTTTTTTTGAGAAGTATTTCTACTAAACATACACACACATTCATATATTGGGTAAAGAACATACTATTTCTGTGGACGGTGAACTACTGCGTCACAAAACGTTGATTGTTCAATCTTCTCCTTCCACCTGTTATAGATTCCATTAATATGGACTATATTTACATGTGATATATAATATATTTATATTTACTCTATACTTCTGTATTTTTCATTTATATCATAGCTTTATGGTTTCCATAATGGGTATATATAATAATTTCATTTGAGGAATTGCATACTACCGCCCCCTCAAAGTGATATGGCTCGTTCAGGACATACATGAAAATTACAGAGGATATATTTAGTTAAATTACATAATATATATACTATAATGGAATTATAATATACCCATTTATTCTTATGTTTTAATTCAATTAAATATAAAATAGAAATGAAAGCGGCATTCAAACATACGTACAACTTACCTTCTCCATGAACGATGCGTTTCATTTAATAACTACAAATGATATGGGATATTATGAATAAATATAGAATAGATTTATATGAAATATATGATATCTAAATCATGAATATAATTATGTATATATGTTAATTTTGAAAACATGGAAAATTTGTAATTATAAGAAGGTCATTTTTTACTAATATTCTCAACATCGACAAAATGTACGATATGAACTAAAATAATTAAATAATTGTTATTGGAAGATAGTAAGTGAAATAAAAAGAATAATAAATATGAAAAATGTTATTAAGGATGTATAAATTAAGTTAATTTTATTGTTCAGGAAGAACACGGAACATACGAGTCAAGTCAGACACGAGGTAAGGGGTTTTCATCTCACTTTTTATTCTAATTAGATTCATGCTATATTTTACACTATTTCCATTTGTGTGGTGTATATACTACAAATGATTTTATTATTTGTTTAATATAATATAATTTATTTTTATTTAAATATTCATTGTATGATCCATCTTTTATGTTGTGTATGTTTCATAAGTTACTAAATCAGTGAGGGAACCCTTCGCCCTCCTCTTCTTGTCAAATACATAATTTTTGTTTTGTCTTTATATTTCAATTATCAAATGTTAGGATATGTTCATATATATGCATATTGTTGTAAATTTTAATTCCATATGATAAGATAACAAATTCTGTCCCTTCAACTCATTTTCTTTATTTTATTGTGACACCGTTAGGCTACAGAATTTCTATAAGGGAAAATCTTCACCCAATTTCCATTATTTGGGATGAACATATAATTATTGATTATGGAATGATATAAATATATTCAAATGACAACTAATTTTTTTACACGTCATATCCACTTATATTTAGTGTATTTATATTTTTCATACATAATCTATGTCATTGATATGTCTTTAATCGAAGGATACAATCTTTGTAAGGTACATTGTCTCAATTTAAATTCCACTAAGACTTATTTGTTGTCATACACCAATTGACATTTATATGGTGTATATAATTACCATTGAAATATTTTTTCATGAATATATTTATTCTCATGTTATTATAATCTTTGTTTAATGTTATTCTATAATTATTTTTATTCAAGTATTTTCTCAAGTGGTAAGGGACTGTTAAACTAAACCACTGTTTTAAATGTTTTAATTAATTATTATTCTAAATCATTCTCATTAATATCCATGTTTTCAAAATGGTTTTAGAATTTATTTATATAGAAATTAATGTTTTAAAATTTTAATTACTTTAAAAGATTCAAATAGGTATGTTACACTTTGATTCAAAAATCACTTTATTAAATGTTGTGAATGGTTTTGAAAATGGTTTGATAAAACATTGATTATGTAAAAATATCAAGAAATGATATATTGTTATTGAAACATGGAAGTGTTATATATATATTTTTTTGATTTATGTGTTACAAATATTTTAGGTTTATTGGGAATTTTTTATGTATATGGGTGGTTCCGTGATAAACCTAGGGTGGGTGATCTCGAGATAGCTCTCCATTGCATTTGGTAACATGATAGAGGTATACAGTAAAGATTCCACTAAGAGATTTAGGTAATATACTGTGATGGGTATTCCAGAAGTAACTCTTTATGTAAATGTGATAAGGACAATATATGTTCGATATGGATTCCATAAGTTAGCATTATGATTTATGATTTTTATGAGTTATTCATAAATCATATTATTTCATGAGGCATGTTAATGTGCTTATGTATTTTATGTATTGATGAATATATATTTTCATTATTTATTTTATAACCCCTACTAAGATTTTTATGCTCATCACATGTTTTTAAATTCTTTTCACAGGTTATAAGGAAGTGTAAGAGAAAGAAATAACTGAAGAAGAATTATATCAAGAAATGAATTAATTTTATCTTCTGCTAATTCTTATTTTATTAAAAAAATGGATACTGAGAAAAGGTGTCAACTAAATAATTTGTGAGATGTAATGTAATATTTATGGCCTAATTAACTAAAACTCCAATCCTGAAAATAACATCAATGTGAATTATTAACTTAATTCAATATTATATAATTTTTATGTATGTGGCCTTACATAGGGAATGTGAGGGTACTGATACAGAAAAAAATCATGACCATACATTCCATATGTGTTTTACCATGCCCCCAACAAACATCCTCAATCATATAAATTATCCAAATACACAAATATAAGTTACTCATCCACCATAACATGATACTATCCACTTTGGGTAGAATATACCCACACACGTGGTTTTATATCACATCTTAAAAATACATATTAATGGTGGAAGGATCTATATCCCTTATGAATTCGAATAAATAATGAAAAAAACTGATATTGACCTCCACCAATTCCCTGCATCTTCTAAAACAAATACTATAGTAAACCAACAAAAATAATAGAGTATCTCCTAATTGTGTCAAGAAATCCTACATAAGAAAGTATTAAGAACATAGAGCATATCCATTTTCCTCTTAAGCCTCATGGTCAACAACGTTGAGCATATGAAACCAATCAAGTCCATGTCCACATACTCATTGAGAATAGAATGGACCGCAAAGGGTTAGTGACGATGGAAACAGATCAACGCTCCAACACCATCCAAGTGAACCAGCTCTGAAGTCTCATCTATTGATAAATTACCCCAGCTGAAACTATTTCCACTACCAATAAGGTCCATTTACAGATTATCCCTCAGAAGAAATTCAAGTTGGATAATCCCTCATAATATGACTTTAGTCGTCACATGAATAGTACAACATCCCCCTATACTGACCAATATATTGGAAGGTCTCGTGAGTCTAGGAATGAGAATGACTATAAATGTGACAGTGCCTCTTGTGTTACACACATATCATATATGGTTTCTAATGGACTTGGATCTCTTGAAAACTCTATCAATGATTCTTGTAGTATACAGTTCAACCCATGACATTTCCATCCAACTCCAAAAAAACTATCAACGACTTAGTTTGACAGTATGCATCCACACGAACACTCAGCGGTAGTATGGCCACTTCTTCATGAGTAATGGGACCCCTATGTGTACTAATAATGGAGAAAACATGTCATGAAAAGGCCCCTATATAGCGAACTCATCCAACATTGGGTGGTACTCCAAACCTATCTCTCTTGATCTAAAAGTTTTCCATCATGGAGACATCCTGAAAAAATTTCACTACACATCAAGATTAGAGTATCTGGGGAGATGACTCATGAAGCATAGAGAAACACCAAACCCCAGTCCTATATAATAAATCTACCATTACTTTATTATTCATAGTGTCCTAATTTACTGATTTAAAAGGCAGGTTATTAGAGTTCACATTAATGCCAAATTAATCCACCCTTACTAAGACTGGGGTCCCTAGTATGATAGCCAAACATGAAACACCATAACTCTGTAAATATGAAACCCATACAATGATCATGACTTCAAACCCAAACTAGAACCTTTATTGATAACACTCTATTAGGACCCAACCCCTGGAGGCTCATTCCATGACTCTCCTAGAATGCCTCCAATAGTCCAAGGGATAATGACTAGGGTTGAGAAGACTGTCACACACATGGTATGATTTAGAATATAATATAGTTATGTAAACACACATATAAACCTCCAAAAAATAGTACATAGATATATAAACTTAAAATAAAATTTAATGCATGCATACATCTATCCCAAACTAGAGTATAGATGAAGTAAAAAAAGGGAAGAAATACACTCCCCTAAATGGAAAACTACCAAATAATTTAACAAGCTAATATTGAAGGGATCTCTATAAAAAAGTATTATTTGTTGTGAAGATCTTGTAAAACCCCTTTTTAGTTAGGCTACGATTCTCTTCCAACATCATGTCCTATTAGGACTCCATTGAGGGTCTGTCGTCTTCATAAGATACAACATGCACCGGAAAAGATCATTAATGGGTGTGTATGAAAATATTTAGTAGGTGAACAAAAATCCAAACCAAAATTGGGGAATATATTATGTATCAATAAACATGACCCATTCATAGTTAACCAATATGAGAGATAAAACCCATCTCAATACCATCTTCACCTAAACAAGAATTTTCAGATCGACACACTGGCTATTACATGTAATAACTCAAACCACAGGGACTCCTAGAATGTGAATAGATGTACTCCAAACTGAGTCCCAAGTCTCATGTTCCCAACCATATATCATCAGTGGTATCAAACTTAATGTTCCAATGAAAATCTTAAAAAGGAATCCTATGGTACCGACAAAAAATAGCAACAAGATACTATATTGGGAATTACAACAGACCCCTCATAAGAGAAACACAGACCCTGATGTAATCAATCCCAGATGGTTCCCAAAATGAGATGGGAAAATAATTGAAAACACATATTCAATGATCCAAATTCACCATACCAGATGTCACTCAACCAATAGATATCTGTTTATCAGGAAAATGAACTAACTACATAACCCGACCAACCCTCATTGTACTTATCTGTGAGAGAATCATCGACAGAAACATCCAAAAAAGGACTAATCCTGTGACTTAACCAACTCCAGCTCATCAAGTAGGGAATCACACCCCGGTTCTACAGGGGTACACTAAAATCCCTAGTATGAATAAATAACATAAAAAATCACCAATAAGAGTATTACCACCTGTGTATAGTCAGTCATGGGTATTCCAATAACTCTGATGGGGGGAAAACATAGTAGATTATAGATGGAATAATTATATCTCGATACTCACAGATAGGGTCTATGAAAATGTCTCCCTATGTGATCCATCCACTACTAGAAAAAACCTCCTGGTTAGAGCATTGATACCAATGAAAACATAGATCAATCTCATTTTAGGAAACCTACTGAGGGAAACATGAAGTGATGAAATGATCATGTCAGGCCTCTCAGTAATAAACATGTTCCAAAACCACATAGTTTTTTACTGAAGTAGAATGAGAAAACTCACTCTAGAAATTCAGGATACATGCATGCATCACGTATGAAAATCAGCTGACGAAGGGTCATAATCCTGTGAGGAGGATGTGATCCCAAAAACACCATAGCAAATAGACTATGGGACCCTCTCAACCCCACTAGTGTAATCAACAGTAATAAAGAATTGGGGGAACTAATCAAACCTACCAGTCAAGGAATAAGTAATCCAAATAACTCATAAAACATCACCTTCAAACCACATATCCTTAGCCCAAATTGCGGTCACCATCACATTATAAATTGGAAACTACATAGGATATGCTACATGCATGCCTAAATTTGTGCAACGAAAAAGGAGATAAAAGATAATTATGATATTAAGAAGATCCTCAAGTAGTACATGATACAGAAAGGGGCCACACTGCATAAAACCCCACATGATCCCAAAAAACTGTATCATTTCTACTTGGTTTTCCATCACATTTAGTTGTAAATGACATGTAGCAATAGTACATGATGCGTTCCACTTCACCCGACCCCTATCCATATTTCTCCTTCACACAACCTAGATAATGATGTCCTTTACCTGTTGTTCCTCCCATAAAAGATAGCGTGTTTAGGATTAATGGATACCTAACCATGTGGTTTAACCATTCTCGCATACCAGACTCATTGTTTGTCTATTGTAGCCATGTTCTTTCACACTCTATTGGACAATCACATGGTTCAGAAGTCATTTCCCCCGACCACATGACAGGGGGTCACTACACGACATGTAAACCCTGGTACACATTACACAAACCCCAAAAACTCATCTTCCATGAATGGGAAGAACACAAGGCATGTGGGATTTGTTTTCACGTTGTGTCAATGGGAAAATCAATCTAAAACTACCTACAAGTGGCCCGAAATTCCCCCATTCTCCCTAAAACACTCAGATCCACCCTTGAGGGGTCCCTAAAAAGCATATAAGGGATATAAACATCTAAAAAATGCATCAAAAGTCATATCAGTATGTAAAACTCAAAAACACCAATCCCAGGGGAGAAACACCATAGGTTTTTGTGTAGAACAACACCCAGGACACACTGATTCTTGATATAGTGACAATAGGCATAAAAACTGTATCTGATTGATACTCATCATCTTGGTTCATCCATCAGTTAATGGTAGAGGAAGAGGGGATAGGGAGATCGATCCTCCAACAATGGAAAAAAGGCTGTGGGTAAGTGGGGATATTTATTCAATTTTTATTTAATCAATAATATCCATTAAACACCCCAGCATTGAATGTCCTCCAAACCGACACCAAGTGATGAAAATTTTAATGTAATGCCTAGGGTGAAGAAAACATTTTTAACGCAAATGAGGACTTAAAAATCTAATCTGAAGCTCCATTAATGAGTTATTCCATGATTCCAAGTAAACTGTTCATGATTGATAAAATATATTTAATATTTATATGATCATCGTGTTGAGGCTCTCTCGGGTTCAGATTCTTATGCTGACATAGTACCAAGCTACAGAAAGATTATATTAAATATTAAAAATTATTACAGGGAAACCCGAAATCACTAAATTAGTCTCCACCTTGATATATTATATCATATTTATCACATCAAGTGATATCATCTAGTTATATAAAATATATTTATGAGTATTTTAATTTCACTTCAATGTTCATATAAAAGTAAGGAACTTCTATGAAATTTCAATTTTATAAGTACCCTTAGGACATTATCACATGGATGTCACAAAAAATAATGATCATTGTATGATAAGATAGATTAATATTCAATACCCTAAATATTTCAACAATTAAATGATAAAAATATTTGATTCTAGGTAACTGACTCTAATAGAATCACTCATTCATTAGTGACAAATACTTATAGTATACAAGTTAGCGTCATATGATTAACAAGAATATATTGAGGTATGAATATACATATTTTCCCCACCAGGAAACCTAGTTTTTTTGTTCATATAGTGAATTCTTTTTTACTATGAAAATCCCTCAAATGATGATATCATTGAGTATATTATTTATCCAATTTTTAAAAGGAATGATGAATTTACCAAAAAATATATACTCTTTTATTATATAAAAAAAGGTTATTGATGCCTGAAATTTGTTATTTTATACAAAAATCATGTTTCCAATATTAAAAAGGAAATCTGGAACTCCCTTGTGCCATGCCAACTCATTGGTCATTTTAACATTGTTTTCAAGTCCATCAACTGAATGATTTTCTTAATGAAATACATGTGTTATAAATAAATTCATAGATGAATGATAGTCCATGAAATTTACTCATCAATTAGAGATATTCCATAATATATGGGTGGTTCAAATTATGATCTCCTCCACCACAGTAGTGGAATCACATATAGGCCACAATTTGAACAATATGAATTTTTTCCTATCTCAAGCACATTATTGATTCAATGAATTTCCAAATATAGGGATGTAGTGATTCCACAAGGAATAAAGATACATCCCATTGTATTTCCAATATTATTTATTAAAATAAAACCATAATAAAAAATAAATGGGTTGCCTCTTGAAACAACATCCCTATAATATATTATCCATCCACTGAAGGGAAAGGTTTATATAACATAATAGGTACCGTGAGGAGAATAGTAATTATCTGAAATTCCAAAATAATTATGAATAATGAATTAATGAAGAGGATGATCAAAAAAACCATAGTTAATATCAGTTTCTTCCTTAACAAAAAAATGATATGATCCAAGTAGGTTTGAAGACCAAAACCAATTCCTTCATGAATATTTTCGTTACCACAAGACCAGATCATGTAAAATTCATTTACATTGGCACAAAGTAGCATATTATGAATCTTATATGAATGAATAATTCGCGTGAATTCATCAAGGTGCACAATAATATTAGAACATTGACAGAGCTTGACATTAAAAAGTTCAACTATTTATTTTCATTGAGTAGAGGTTATACAATAGATGTGGAATAGATGATCAATATAATATATATGCTTATTATATAAGAAACATATGACTCATTGTTTAATACCCTCAAGATTCAAAA
Organism: Viscum album; assembly: GCA_963277665.1. Lineage (NCBI taxonomy): Eukaryota > Viridiplantae > Streptophyta > Magnoliopsida > Santalales > Viscaceae > Viscum > Viscum album. The sequence goes on along the minus strand of OY728156.1, from coordinate 1,497,949,184 downwards.
AATTATTAATGGGTTGTTTTAATTGAATAATTCTCTATGAAATAATGATGCTAGATAGAAGACAACAATTTTTTTAAAAAATATTTTTCCTAACATTGGATGTGTCCAGGAATCCTCTCTATGAAATTTATTTTTGAAATAATTATGTTAGAAGAAGGTTACCAGACTAGTATGGCATCACCAATTATGATGATGTGATTTTGGACAAACTCATTGATCAAAACCTGAATGTTATAGATTAGATTCTCTATTTTATATTTAATCGAAGCATTTATGACCAAATCCATATCCAGGGAGGTTGAAATATTATGTAGATAGTACATGTCCAATTATATAACTATTACATGAGGGAATAATTGGTTTTAAACATTTAATGATAATTCAACAACATAATGGAGAAGGAATACTTGATAGTTTTCCAAATGGAGGACTCCATGTAGTTAACAATCCCAACCATAATTTTGATTACATTTATTCTCTTAATAAATAAAAGATCTTCGTTCCGATTATAGATAAGTCTTGACCTTATAATCACTTGTAATGATTTGTTGAATTTTCTATGATTCAAAATTCCATGACCAAAATAATAAATTGGTCAAAAACATTGTTTCCAGGGAACAATGGAGAGTCATCATTACTAAATGCTTCATCTACAAAAAAAATTTCTTATTGCAGTGTTTAAGATTTTCATGAAAGAATCCATCTATATGAAAAATAATAATAAATGTCATTTAATTTTGAGACAATAACACATTTTAGAAGGCTAATTTTCCTTACCATTTAATGATTTTTTTTCATGATGCTTTATTATTTTTGATCTGACTCTCTATTTGAGAAAAATGTCCAATATACAGTTTATCCCAAAACATGTGGACATCATGGTATGTAAAAGAATAATTCCTTCTCTGATTACCAAATCATTGATGTTATTCACTTTTGTAGCTATATGGATGTTATTTCAGATGTATATGTTTTTCATTATTCCATAAAAACTTAATTCCCTAAATATTTTTCATAATGGAGAAGAACACTATGGATGTTGTTGGTATTATTTATCTCACTCAGATTAAAAATTATTATGAAATAATCTTATAAAATGAGAGTGGGAGGAACAAGACTTCTTCTATCCCTAATATGAATTATTTTCCTATTATTCAACATGTAGTGAAGACACATGTGTAAATAATCCATAGTAATGGGGAAAAGAATGTCTAATATGGGATTACCATTCCCGATACCCACTGAAAAATTTATGTAACCCTCTAGGGATCAATGAATAAATATAAAATGAGATCAAAGCTCAAATAGATTTTAAACCAATTGAGGATGACCATATCAAATCAAAATCTAGTCCAAACCACAAAAAAACCCATTTTATTGTGTCAATTGATTTTAAAAACAATGTTTGAGTGAATTATTACCTCATCTAGTGGATTTATGATAAAATTAATATGTTTAGAGGTAGTGCTTTGAATTTCCTTGATGATTCTACCATTAATGAAACAAAACTAAATTGAGTAAATAGTCTTCATGGCAATGATTTTGATCCCATTTGTAATAATTTTTTAAATAATCTTATAAATAGTAATAATAAGTGAAACTGTTTTGAAGAATGGATCTTATTAACATTATACACTATATGAATGAGGGTTAGAAATTGATCATTGATTACCCATGTCAACTGACCATAATTTAAAAAATGAATAACCAATATATAAACATTAGCATGCATAATAACCCAAAAAATCTAAAAATTAACTTTTAAAACCATTTAGTCTAACAGAGTACCATATATTAAGAGAAGTAACAACTTTTATGGTCGCTAATGAAAATGGAATAACAATGAGATTATATTTATCATCATGAGTAATAATATTAGGAAAAATATCTTCCACTATGTTAGTGTAGGTTCTAACAGCATGAAATAACATCATGTATTAGGAAACAACATGGTAAGATTGGTCTTCTTCTTTATCAAAGTAATTTCCAATTTCATTGAGAATAAAAAACTGATTTATTATTTTCATTACGTGGGGAATAGATAAGAAAAAATATACTATCTCTATCAACATTTTTGATCTGTTTTCAATTTAATTATTCTATTTAAATGTTTTCATTAAGATTCAGTAAGTTATTCAAGTCATGTATGATCTTATTTTCCCCCTCCATGCCTACATGGAAATAATTTCCGGTATCATTTCTTGAATAGAGTGAAGAAGTGAATCAATATGATCGATATTTTTCATAAATGTGATTCATGAATTATTTACACAAAACCTTCAATATTTTCATAAGTATTTTTACCTTTTATACACAATAAAAAGCATTATCTTTAAGGATTAATGATCACTAATTTTCATAAACCAGATATCTACAATTTGGGGGTAGAGAACAAGAATTATTTAATATAAATAGATAAAGATATTAATCCACCTTATAATCCTTCTTTTTAATGATAGTTTTGTGATCATATTTAAACATTCAAAAAGTCCATAATGAAGTAAAGAGCCAACTATTAAGGAAAGAAACATGAAAAAAGGTTCTATCAAATTTTATAGGAACCACGTTATTTAGATTTATTATATATCAGTTGTAATTTTAACCAAATATGATTAGTCAATAAATTTATCTATTTTCCAAAAAATCCTTGAAATCATGTGTTTAATTAGAATAAATATTGATTCCCACCTTCTAATATAGATTCATGATACCATTTAGGTCCCCAATGAGATTCAATGGGCTTTGTGATAAGAGACTCTTGTCGAGAATGCTCTACTAAAGACCTCTTTTTAATTTGTGACCATTATATTCATCAATTAAAGAGAAATATTGTTTTATATTCGTATATGTATATTTGAGGATTAACATATATTAATTCGAAATAAAAGAGATTCCTCTACCATAGAATAATCTATGACCGAGTGTTTTTTTCTCATTACTTGAATGATTTTCATCAATGATATGATATCCAATTTATTCTAGAGATGCAGTATTCATAGTGAAATAAATCATTAGTTCATAGAGAACATGATAAATAGGATTATTCCTATTGATAAAAACAATAAAACATCTAAAAATATTATAGTTGGAAAGGAATATAAAATTATGTAAAAATTTCTTCATTTGAACATAAATTTGGAACAAGAGACAACTTTTTTCTTAGCCATTTTTCTAGATGAATCTTTTTTGGCAATAAATTTCATATAAACCTTTATTAGTATGTATAATTGAGTTTTATAGTGTCTTTTTGGGAATTATAATTGAGAATAGTTCTTTAGAGGAATAATCCCTAATTGTTATTAATTAAACAATGCAATTTATTTTAGGATATCATCGTAATTTCATTCTAATGGGGTATCATCTATGTTAATTATATAGGTGGGTTCACATTTATTTAAAATGATTATGGTAATACTGTTTTCATATTCCACAAGAGAATAATTTCTAGTAGGTGTGGATTTAATTTTGGAGTTATGAATACAATATATAATATTATTATTATGTTATACATGTTTTTTACACTCTGTATGTTTTAATACCATATGTACAATGTATAGGGACATGGATTTATAAAACTAAATATCTAATGTTTTATACCTTGTTCCTTGTGACTTGGGTTACTACTTAATTAATCATGGTGTAATTAACATTTTAGTCTTAATTTAAAAAATGATTAATTGATTTTTTATGTTTTCAAACATATTTTTTGTTCAAAATCCATAGCTCTCCCACCAACCACTTCTAAACTACTTCCATAAAATTCATCCAACAAATATAGTATGATCATTATACATATTTTAAACTAGAAATAGATAATTGAACCTTTAGTCACATATTATGCTTTTATTTTTTCAAACATTTTCTTTGGATCATATACAAATATTTTATAATTATATTTATATGGGAAATGTCCTTGATATCTCAATACAAATAAAATGGTCACATATTTTTGTTATGAAATTTATAATTTCGAGATATTTTTAGCACGATGATTGGAGTTAAAGGGTTTTTCATAGAATACATCTAACATTTTATTTAAACAATTCAAAATTCAATAATTACATATCAGAATGAACATGTAATATATATTTATGCTTACTCTTGACTAGTCACTGGTACAATGGTGGCTATAAAGAATATAAAAATATAAATATAATTAATATTTTTACATGCAATTTTTTAAAATTAATGAATACCTATCGTTCTTTACTAGTTTTAAAGACCATTATATGATTTATTATTTTTGTAAAATGACATATATAACACCTAATGGTGAAAATTGAAAAAAAAAATTATCCATTGCAATGAATCTAGAGAACTGATTATTTGGTTTTCATCATCCTATTTTGTATTTATCTCTTGAACAACTCCTATTATAAAATATTGTGGAGTATTATTGATCCTACACCAAATAATATTCCTCTGTATTATATATTTCACTAAATCCTATCTTTCTCCCACTATTATAATATATATATACCATACTCATATATTTATATTCAGTTTTCACTACATCATTCTATAATGATGATTTTATTATCTTATGTAACTATAAAAAAATTAATAGGGATACACTTTTGGTTTATTTTGATGATCATTTAAAGATGAGTCCATATTAAAATATACTCGAATTAAATCACTTAAGGTGGTGATATATAGATTCCCAACATATAATAACATATATGTTATCCCTTAGTCAATTTAGTCGGCACATGGATTGTTTGGATTTTACTATTTTCAAAGCATTCTTGGAATTGAATCATAAAAGACAAAAATAAATATAAATGACTCATTATTGATCATTAATATTTAAAAGATTCTAAATAGTACATGTGATTTTAGGAAAGCCCTCACTCAATATTAAAATAACTATGAATACATTGTTATGGTATAATCCAACAAACCATCCCCTAGAATCATACAAACATTACCATGGGAACTCATTACCTCATCGTAAATTTCTATATTTTTTTAAAGTTATCTAACAAATAATATAAACATAAATCTAGAATTAACATGTACTAATTAATTATATTAATATTTTTATAACATTGAATCTATTCTATATTACCTCTATATCTAATGTATTATCATTCTAGAACATAAGTATGACACATATCTAATATTATTAGCTTAAAATAGTCTGCACATAATATAGTTTATATTAATAAAAATATATTGTATTAATTCAAAATTAATTATCTTCAAATAACTTATTATGGATTCGTCATTATTTCCATCATTTATTACTAATGAAAAATATCAAAAAATTATATATTTTAATTATTATGTGTGTTGTACAATAAAAATATTAATTTAAAAAGAAGGGATGTCTCATTGTGTTCACATAAAACACTAACGTACATGTTTTATAATAAATTTTAAAAGTATATTTTTATGAGAATCAATCCTATAATTAATTATAGTTTATTAATTTCTCACATTTGAGTTTGGAATCACCATAGTTCCATTATTATAGGAAGTCAGAATTCTTTTAAAATAATGTGTTTTTCATTTATGACTTGGTAATCCCAATGTCTCAGCCACTAATAGAATATTTCTTACTTATTATGTTATGGTGTTAAAATAAAATGTATCAAATATACATTAAGTGATATAGTTACATACTCTGAGGAACTTTTTTTGGAACGTTTTGTATTGAATTATTTCTTATTTAATTCAATTCAGCGTCCTTTTTAGAATTCCATTCTATCTCATGAAAAGAAAATACACTCCTATTCACCAAATTGTATCCAAACTTTTTATCTCTTATAAAAATGTTGTAAATTCATCTTTTACAAGGAGTTTTATATTTTATTCTAAAACTTTCCTTTCATGTTGTTTTTTTGGTGTTTTGGAAGTAAGATACCCCCAACTCTTATTTTCATAGTGAGGCCCTTTCAAAATATCATGATATATTTGTACATATTATTAATCTCAAAATACTATATATATAATAATAACCAAGAATTTAAGGATGATTGTGTGAGATTAATGGAATATTTATTGTCTATATAAAATCCAAACTCCACTAAGTGATCAATATACTTTTCTATATTTATTATTTGATCAATAACTCAGTATATTCTTCTAGTTTAAACTTATTATAGTGTAGTGACACTATAATTTATGGAATTACCCATTTCATCCACCCTTGAGGGAAAATATATTATATATCATTGAATTGGAATCCATGTACTTTTGTTGAATTATTGGTATTGTAGATTTAATTGAATTCATGAAACAATCGGTAATTAGGGTATCCCCATATGGGTTTTCTAGGAAAATATTTTACGATTTCTTGTTCGATGATGTGTATGAACATGTATAGGGATATTTATCACATTATAAATATTTTCCAATTATATATTAGTGTATAGAACAATTTTATTAACCTTATTAATATGTACTAGAGAGGACATGAGTGGTGTCTAGAAGTAAAATTTAATGTTATAATGATTTCTAGTACAATAAATTATATTAATTAAAATAGAACTTTTTTATTTTTATCACAATTACCAGAAGATATGATTTAATAAAATTTGTAATTACTCTCCCACAATTATATTGAAATTTCATAGCCATCATTATTAGTTCTATAATATCTGGTTGCATTGATATCTTAGTGGTAATGTCTTTTATTTCAGTTATTATAGTCCAAGAGAGGGTGTAATAAATCACTTGAAGGTATTTAGTTTTTAAGGTAATTTAAAGGTGTATTAACTCACGTCTCCTTGATCCATTTAGTGGAATCCCAATCATGAAATCCGGGTATTGGGTTTCCTCAATAGTTTCCACAATATTTACACTAATTGTTTTGAAGGATACTCATATTAATGTGAATTTTAAAAATATACCTAAAAAAAACATTATAATTACCTATTAAGTGGTAGTGTCTTTAATAGGGTTGGATCAAACACATTGATATAGTGTTTTGATTCTAAATCATGTAATGGAAGGGTATACCCACATAATATTTCAATTGATGGATTTTTATCATTACACACACTTTTTTCAATTTATCGTATAAATTAATCGGTTAATATTATGTGTATTTTAATTAAATGAATAATAATGCATTAGGGAAGAAAATAAACGTAGTCTAATTTTATAATAATTATATCATTCATGGTTGTAAATTCATTCATTAATTGATAATAACAATCCACCTATAAATAATGAACCACAAACCAGCAAAGATTAAAATGACAATGTTTTACTATCCTGATATTTTCTAATACATGGTTTATCGAGAAAATTATAAATAACCCATTGAACATATAGAATAATCTATCAAATCCACACCTTTTTAGAACTAAATACCTAGGCTTGTTCTCCTATGTATCTCATTGACTGGTTTCAACCTAGTTCTAAACCTCAACCACATCCACTCGCCTGAGAGCTCCATCCATGACATAACAATTACTTTCACATAGGTTAGAGAAATCAAAGTGAGGAAGGTATATATAAAAGAAACCATTGACAATCATGTACTTACATTATAGAATGATTGGATGAAACACAAGCTATCACTAAAAGATAACAAAAAATTAATAAATGAGTTAATAATTAAATTAAATGAAACTAACCAATATATAAATTTTTATAGATCATTATCATCCACACATTAATTAGAAAGGAAAATATAATATTTCTAAAATTATCTTAAATTAATTATTTATAATTAAGATAAATAATGTTGATTTAATATAATTAATTAATCATTTATTCATTTTACTTTCCTTATTATATGAATATTATTGGGTTTTTAATCATAATTAATTTTAAAGAAATAAAATTATTTACACTTGGAGCCAATATTATAAATAATATTAAAAAATATATTCTAATTTGTATGATATTTATTATTTATTTAATATACCAAGTAGCATATAAAATATGTCATACATTAAATAGTGTGTGGAGTTCCAAACAAACTACACATAGTATCTATAAGAATCATTTCAAATTTAATATATAGAACAAGTATATATTTAATTCTTATATTAAATAACCTGTTTGTAATAGCCCTCCTCTCTTCATTGGCTTGAGTCGAGGAGGAAGTTCTACTTTGACATAAGCAACATCTCTAAGGAACTAAATACTGGAAAAAATGTGAAGGGATTCATGAATAATTGATGGACAATTATAAAAATATAAACATAATTAAAAAATCAAATACACAATATGATGTATGTTAAAAATGTGTTATAATTAAAAAAACTAACAATGAAAATAATCCACATTTATACCAATACTAAATCAGAGTAAAAATCAAAAGGCTACATATGTCAAATTTTATAGAGGAAGATAATGAAAAAACACAAATTCATCAGGAGATTAAATTATGATCCAACATGATCTATGAACCGACTCCACAAAACAACACAAATAATCATGGAGAACTGCTAATGAAAGGGATATTTTGATATTAACTATGTCTCTGAATACAACATCGGAAAAATCACTAACGCGACAAAGAAAGGGATGAGTCATGAAACTTTGGAGGGTGTCCCAAAATTGCATTACTACTCAGGACACTTGGATAAGCCATGTTATAATATTAATATAAAACAATTTAAATAAAACTATTTAAAATGGTATTGAATTTATAACATGCCAAACAAGTCAATATCAAAACAGTTTTTCCCAAAAATAATGTTTCAAAGGGAAAACACCAAACAACTCATTGAACCATTTCAACCATTCCATTTTGGCATAAAATATTTAATTTATAAAAACTATCCACACTCCACTCAACACAGAAACAACCTAATGTCCCATGCTTTGAGTTGCCATTGAAATTGGAAGTTCATATCCTTACCACATCTCCATTTGATCAACTTACTTCATTACTGCATTCCAATACAATGATAGATGTACTTCATGAAAACTAACAATCATAATTCTAAATGATGCTTTTTTTTTTCTAAATATGAAAATCCAAAATTTTCCCATGCCATGGTACCCACCAAGTGTCAAAACCAAGTCAATAATTGGTGCCCATCAACATTTCAATCAAACAGGGAAAAACCATTTCAATAAAACATTCATTTTACTAAAAATTCATTTATCCAAAAAACCACACCAATGTTAAAAACCATTTCAATAAAATAGAATTTTTATTGAAAACCAATCCCAATTTTTTTTGGTAATCAAGAAAATAAATATAATATTAAAAACATCATTTAATAATCTAAAAATGAAACACCTTGGAGACTAATATCACAATTTCCCCAAAGACTGTAAATTAATGCCAATGGGGAATCAAATAAGATTTTCAAAAAAATTTCAAAACCAAATTCATGAAAAACTAACTATTTAAAATATAACCTTCTATTTCTAGCACGAGGGGTAGAGAGATAATTCATCTACCTCAAGAGTTTCAATGAAAATGCAGAGTAGAAAGAAATTGTCAATAAAATAGGTCATAACTCCACAAATCCTCCAATGATCTTCTCCCCTTACATCAAAAAAGAATGATATAAACAAGATTGGAATCAAAACACCCTTGATCTATCGGTTAATATTTTAAATTTTGGTAACTGAATGATAGAGAAGTAGATTAGTGATAAATGAAGACTGATACCCCAATAGAGACTTACTAAGGAAGATCTGACTTTACTGCACTGGGAAATGCATTCGAAATGCATCCAAAACGATGTTAAGAGGTTCCCTAACCCCGGAGAGGATGAAATATCAAGTGAGGTCCATTTTGGGAGAAAATAATGTTCATTGAGTGAATCCCAACATATATCCATTTTAAAAAATTATATTTAAATTTATTTGAATACTTAGTCACATGGTTTGGATAATTGTGTTCTAACAATGTGTGTGTTACAACCCCAATAGGATCATCGAATAGTTGGCCCACATAGATCGAAAAACATGAACCAATCATTTATAATATCAATATCTCATGTTTCACTTCATACCTTGGGTGACCACATAGTTTGGAAAACCATTTGTCATAAATTTATGCCCTCCCATAGAACTCTTTGTTTTTGGGCATGGATTCAAAGGGATGTTTTACAGTTTTCACTAACCATGATCAAACTTTGAACCATTATAAATACACCAAAAACTTCCTAAAAAAATCATCAAAACTCATCCAAAAATTACCCAAGCATATTATATACATTAAAATCATAAATAATAGGTTACATATTTGAAATATGTGGTGAAATGGTGTAAATGAAAAAATATATGAAATACAGTTATTAATCTAAATTGTAAAAAATTAGGCATTTAAAATTTTGGTAAAATTAATTTCATGATGTGGAAACTAGATACACACGATGAAGATAAATTTTATGACATAATTACTTTTTTATCGTGCATAATTAATCAGCACATTTACAACTTAAATGAAACCTAATATTCATATATAGGTTACATTTACATGGTGGGAACATCCAAATACACATCTTGAAACATATTCCATGAAACATTAATGGGGACTTAATTTATATGTTGGAAATTGATATTAATGAGGTCAATGATGTCTATTTCATATAAACAACATGTGACCTTTAGTTTCATAGCCACCTGTCCCGTGTGTTGGGTAAAAAATACACTACACACCATTGACTACACGAATTTCTCGAATGTAACTATAAATACCCATTGACTACATGATGTGTATTCCATTTAAACATAAATTAATTTGAAATACCATGTTTCATGATTTCTCAATCAACCCATGATGTACATTAATACACGTAATGTGAATTAAGTAAGTGGTGACCATATTTATCATAGTTCATCATTGGATAGTATAAAATTGTAAATGGAATATACCAATAGGATAAACAACATATAGTCTTGTGTTATTTATCTTTCATGATTTTCACCTACTAATGGGTAATTTATAAATTCTTCATGAACATAAAAAAGAATAAATAAGGATATTTTGAGATTTAAGTGTTATAATATAATGAATTTATAAACTAGAAACTAAAAACTAGTAACAAAATAATATTATATATTAATGATTAATAAATTATTAAATATTTGAACACGACCACTTTGATAACACTTGAAGATTCTAGAAATATAATAAAGTCCTATTTGGCCATCGAAAAATTTATTTTATCAGGTTTCAATGAATAAATTTGATTTTAAATCAGAATTTGTATAATGAAAAATAAATTAAAACCAATGAAGAAAAACATAGAATGTTGAAACCAATATACAGGATGTTTTTCATGTGTAGTTAAAAAATTATTTATAGATGGATTATGAATTACATTGTATACTGATTAATTCTTCCATAATGATGCATTTGACCCCTCTCAATGTACAATCATTGAATATTAGGATCCAATGGTAGAATCCGTATAGTGATGATCTGCACAGGCTCCAAAACCTAATTACATCACCATAGAATTATATGGTTCTAGAAAAATCATTCTTGACCACATGAATGATTCATAATTGATCTTAACATGTATACCTTCATGACATATGGATTATTTATATTCGGTTGAAGTCTTGAGTAGAAGTTGGAGGATCAATACTCTTGTTATTGATCATGATCTTTTGGGATTTTTAATTTTTTGTCCATGATAAATCTCCCTTGTTCTTATTGTGCACAATAAATTTCTAATCCTAGAATGCGATATAAAAGAGTGTTTAAAAGGCTAGGTTTGTTTTGGTAATTTCATATAGTTCTATAGAAAATTCATTATTCATTAACAAACTCCATTTTTTATAGTATAAATCATATTATTACACTGTTATAAAGCATAAATATGAAAACAAATAAATTATTCTTTTTAAAAGGTTGGGACTGAAGCTTCAATTTATTATTAAAGCAAAGAAAATACCCCTCTTAACTGGGTAGAGGGAGACCCATTACAAATCCCGAAGGCCTAGTGGGCATGTAGCCTATTACACAGCTCGTAGGCCTGATTTTTATCCTATGGCTCATTCTATGAATAATACTGCTACTATACTCACCTGCTACAGTAACTTCCACTACTACAGTCCCCACCACTATTATAGTTCCTTGCCGCCTCTATAGTGTCATGCCGCTGCTACAGTGCCACCGTTGCTACAGTAACTCTGCCGCTACAGTCCGCTACAATACAACTACAGTACGTAAAGCTAATGGGTTCTGAACCCCCATTTGTAATGTAGGATTATGGGGTGCTTACTACTAAAATCCAAACCTGAACTATATGAAAATAAATAAATATCCATTCACCGAAATGATATTAAATTTATCATTTCAAGCCAGACCATAAAACACAATTCACCTATCCTCCTTGGTATTTTCCAAACCATGAATACTTATAATTAATTTAATAAATATATATAAATTAATTATTCTCTAATAAATAAAATATATATTATATTAAAAAATAGTAAAAATATATTTATTAAAAATTTAACCCAAATATATTATTTATTGAATAGATGATGACTGAATATTTAAGATCAAACAATAATGAATAATTTTTAAACTCTAAAGGAGAATAATTTATATTCAACATGTTAATTTCACGTTGATTTTTTCTTTCCCTCAGAATACACATATTCTGTGACCTTACATTATCATTTCTCAAGATAATTTGGTGAAACTGCCTAGTGACCATATTTATTGTCTTCAAATAGGTCAAGACAACCATAATAAATGAAATAAAATTCCACAGTTCAAATAACCACATACGAATGTATACTATGTAATATAACATTATTTAAAAATGTCTATAATCAAGAAATTTTCATACATGTATTGTCAAAATATCATCTAGATGTTTATTTATATTTATTTCTTGAAATAAAGATGTATACTAGAATCCATGGATATTAAATTAATTAGGTATCTTAGTTCCTTTCAAATCGACTGACAAATTAGCTTCCATTAATGAAAATAAGTGAAAATAATTTGCTAGAAATATTTATTAATTATAAAGCGCACAAAATATCACGACTATCTGCGAACATATATTGTAACAATTTATATAAATAAAAAATTACTACATTAAGGATATGAATTAATAACATTATAAATTTTTTTGTACGATTATACCAATTTTAAAATGTGAAAATCTAATGAAACATATAAAATTTTGATTTCATATAAGCATGTCAGGTTCTCATTATCTACTTATTTGATTATTACCATCTGTTCACACCGTGAGATTGTTTCTCAACGTCCAATGACTCCCCACCACTAATTTTCTATATCATTTTAATAACATCAAATTATATCATATAACGATTAATCATACATTTTATCATCATAGAACAAAAAATATATGACTATTCATTTTGATAGGTACAATTAAGAGATTATCACATGGATGTAGGGTAGAATATTGGTCATCATATGATTAGATAAATTAATTTTCATGACCTTGAATAATTTTATAAAAAATAATTTAAAGGATATGGTTCTATAGTAGAAATAATAACTGATGAGGGAGAAAAATATTATTTCTATTTGTCATTAGTCTATTGGAGTCCATGATTATTCATTATAGGGTATCAATTCAAACAACATCCGATCAGGGGGGGTGAGGAATTATATTTTAAAATATTCAGAATATGTTGTATTATAGATGATAAATCTCTCGAGATAGATGTAATTGGTTATTTGAATGATTGAACAGGGCATAATATTTTTGATATTGTAAGGGGTGAAACACATAACCAAATTATAAATGAATAAATGTATGATAGGTCATATAACTTATTTGGGATTCAATAAAAAATTTATGGAAGGAGAATGGAGGGGGAAACATAGTTCTATGGTGGTTTCCTATGGTGTTAGTGACAAATTTTTTTATCTATTATGAAACTCATATGGGGTAGTGGATACTGAATATCAAACACCTGGATGTATGAAGTTGTCGAATTTATATCATGGGAATTTGTGTGATAAAACCTTGTAAGCCTAGGAATCAAAAGGCTAAAATAACTTCCCTCCAATATGTTATGAATCATGTGATATTGATATTGATTGGAAGATGAAAATGTGTCCTTCAAATGGTAGGTAATAAGACAAAGACTCAAAATATGGAGATTCTTCATAAAGATTCTTGTAGTCCAACAACATTTCATTTTCATAGAGGATTACTTTACTATGTCACCATTATTAATGAAATAAAATTTAATGTGTGGGATTTCATTCCCAAAAGAAATAATGAGGTGTTTAGAACCATACTTTGAAGGACAGGCATGGTTGAAAAAGATTCAATTTTAAAGATGAAGTGCTTGTGGTATGATAATGTATGTGAGTATGGAAGTTGATAATTTCAGTGGTTCAGTTGGAAGAATGAAATTTTATTTTAGACTTCCATGCTCGAACATATAAAATAAAATGTTATGATATTTATTATAAATAATATTCTGAATGATATTTCATTGAGCATGAGTATTCATGTTGGTTTTCCAAATGATATTTTAGTGAAATCTGTCCACCATGCAATAATTATTAGGAAATTTATTCTATAAAAAATGTTGGCGTATGAGAATATTAAAGAGATATATATAATATGTATAATATATTATTCTCACCATAATAATTTTATACACGTTTTAGACATCAAATTTGATTCCAAATAATATTTAATCTTGATGGAGGTTCCTAATAAAAAATTTTATTGGGTACAATGATGAAAAAAATGGATTTGTACTCTTGGACAATGAATTATAGAAAAAAATAACAAAATAATATTTTACGATCAATAATTATATCTCATGGTAGGATCATAACTTAGAATAAAATTAATTTGAGATCCTATAATCAATTGATAATATAAATGTTAACATCAGTGAAATACCAAGGATGGTGGAATGCTCTGGTAATGTTAATGTTCTATTATATTCATAAAGACTGGATTTTCCAAAGATCTCAAGGTTTTTAATAATATTTTTGAATTGATTTAAAATATATTATTATAGATAAATATAAATCATAACATGAATTTAATATTTTTAAAAGGATTATATTACTGATACAACGGATTAGAATTGAAATTTGTAAAATTATTCCTTTTGATGGTGGAAAACCTGATATTTTAGAGGAACAAAAAATTGATAGTGACTCAAGATAGTGGGAGTATGAGATTTTGGAAGAGATGGATTAATTCCACCAAAATTTATCATGATAGATAACACTATAGAATGATGGAAAAATTTCACTGAACAGTAAATGGGTTAAAAAATTAAGGATGAATTGAATGGTTATAGATGATGGCATAAATCATAAAATTTAAAATTTGTAAATGAATTTACTTCATGAATATTTTTTGGTTGAAAAATTGATATGTAAAGTGTTGGTCGGAGTGGTTTACTCAAGAGGGGGGTGAATTGAGTACCAATTAAAATTTCTATATTTAAAAGCAGTGTCTTAAAGACCCCCAAATAAAATAATAAATTAAACTGTAGTGAATTTATATTAATGTAGAGATTCTGTTAGGTTCTCAAGGGATTGATTAATTCCCAGTTAATCAACACAGGAGTGTGTGATTATCTTTTGAAACTAACTTACTAATCTACACTTAACATAAACACTTGCTAATTTAATTATCAAAGTAACTTTAAAAACAGTATTGGTTTTAAAGTGATTAGCAGCGGAATAAAACTTTGAAATAGATGGCACAACAATGTAACCAAGAGGTTCAGTCTCAAGCCGAGACTTAGTCCTCTCAAAAGTTTATATAAAAATGATCCACACCCTGGATCGGGGTTCAACAGTTTACAACTGTCCAGGTCCAAGACCTCTACCACTGTTCTTCGTGGGAAACAGTACAACAGCAACCAGCTGTCCAGGTCACACACGACCTGTACCACAGTTCTTCGTGGGAAAGAAAGAATGAAAGAGTTTTGTAAGGATTTACAGATCCTTCAGTTTGAGTACAGGAGACAGTGTATGTGTTAGATATAGCAGATAACACACACTGCTCGAAATGAATGGTAATAAATCACAGAACAAGAGATGTAGAGTTTTAGAGATGGTTCTGGTGATTTCAGTATAGCTCTGGACTCCTTTGGATTCGATTAGAAGTGAGTCTGAGTCCTCTTCTTGTTTCTGTTGAGAAACAGAGTGTCGTATGCTCCAGGTTCACAGGTGGTGAGAATGTAGTCGATGAAGTTCTTCTTGTAAGCACAGAACACTCCTCGAGTATGCTTGATTTTCTGTGAGCTTCTCTGTGTTCCTCTTGTGCTTGTGTCGCTTTTGGTATAATGGATGCACCTCACTTTTCTGGTTCGCTTCTTGTTTTCTTCACACGTTCGCATTCGCATTATTTTCTGGTATGTAGTCTTCTCGTATTTATCTCCCATCAGGGGACAGAAGAGATTTCTTTTCAGCAGATACGAGGTACGGGTTCCTGACATCCGACAACCTTTATCAGATATTTGACAAATCATTAAAATGTATGATATGACCGTTAGATAGATTAAATATAGGAAATAAAGAAATTCAAACAGTGAGTTGAGTGATCGGTAGGTAAACAGCATCGGTAGCTTGAACATCGGTAGCTTGAACATCGGTAGCTTGAACATCGGTAGCTTGAACATCGGTAGCTTGAACATCGGTAGCTTGATGTCATTAGTTGCTTTGACTCTATCGGTGGCTCTATGCGTCGGTTGGTACATGCATCGGTAGCTCCATGCGTCGGTAGGTACATGCATCGGTAGCTCCATGCGTCGGTAGGTACATGCATCGGTAGCTCCATGCGTCGGTAGCTTCATGCATCGGTAGCTCCATGTATCGGTGGCTGTGAGTCTATCGGTAGCTTCGTCCATCAGTGACTTATTCCATCGGTAGCTATTTATACTTACATCGGTAGCTCTACGTTTGTATCGGTAGCTGTATTTATAAGTACATCGGTAACTCTGTGTTAAGTCTATCGGTAGCTGTCTGTCGGTAGACTAAGTCTATCGGTAGACTGGTTACCGGTAGCTCTTTATCAGTAGCTATAGGCAGATTACTTATCTGTTTTAGGCAGAACACATCCGATTGTGTTAGAATCAATTTATAACTTGTATGAACATGGATAAATGATGATTAACATATTCCAAAGACTATTTAAAAAAGATGTTATTGGTTTGATCACAGATTGGAAAGAATTAAAGTATAGATCAACAATACTTAACAATATCATAGAGGATGAAGACATAATTGGGATTTTCAACAAAAATAAATACATGATTGAGATTATCAAAACAGGTGAGGTCAACAATCTCCCCCTTTTTGATAATCACAATTTATGATATTGGCCTTTAACATAGTGAAAATATAATAGTAAAGAGTATAATATTGAATTCAATTTTCTCAGAGAAAACAGCATCATAGATAATAGAAATAGTATGATATAGACATAAGTTATCAGAGGTAAAAAATAATAAGGTACTATATAGACATAAGGTATCAGAGATAAAAATGGAAACAAAACAAAGGATAATGTGTTTCCCCTTATGCCTTATTTTTCTCCATTGAAAATATTTCTCATTTTGTTCTCCTCCTTATTCTCGCATAAAAAGTTTCTCCCCCTCTCTTATTGTTCTCCCCCTTTGTGATAATCAAAAAGTGGGAAAGCATATAGATATATATATATAGAGGAGAGAAATAAAACAAAGAGAAGTAAAAATTGTTCTGTATTAGAGTAATCAAAAAGTACAACAAAAACAGATTACAAAGGAATTTCTATCAAAAAGCCTAGCCACTGGTTCAATCCGCATCTGCAATGTGAGATTTGCCTTTGGGGTCAGAAGGATGCTCGGGTGGTGAGGATTCAGGTGAAGGTTTGGGAATGCCAGAAAAGATCAAAGGAGGCTGGGCCACTGACACAGAGTCAGGCTTGTAAGTTGAAGATTTTTGGGTAATCATTGGTTTGAGGCTTTGAATGGCTTGAGCAGGAGTCAGCTGGACTGAGGGAGCAGCTGAGGCAGAAGCAGGCAAAGCAGGAGGGATGATGACTGGTCTAGCATCAACATGCAAGAAGGGCAGCATCAGATTTCTAAAATCCATAATAATTCCTCCTCCTCTTTCCATAGCAGAGAGGAAATCATCTTTGTTTTCCATGAATTTCTCTAAGGCAGGAGTCAGTTCTCTCAGCTTGCTCACTTGTTCTTTGAAAGCTTGGGTGACTGGAGGGAGCTTCATGTGCTCCAACATTAGCTTGAAGTGGTGTTCGAGTTGATGCTTGGTGAAAATTTTGGAGAAGTAGTAGTCCACTTTGCTTTTTATGGCTTCTTGAGAGGCAGAGGCTTCTCTCATAAAATCTTGAACTATCTTCATGATTTCTCTGGCAGAATCCCTTGTAGAAAGCACCACTCGGCTTAACTCTGATGAGTCCCCAGAGCCACTGGTTGAAATAGAACCAATCTCTTCCTTCAATATTGCTCGAACTGAGTTCATATCAACTGATGGTTTGGATGTGAGAGGGCCAAGAGAGAAGGAAACAGTTTCTTTAAAACTCTTTGACAAACCACTGATTAGGCTTTGAACTTGAGAGTCTTGTAATTGAACATGATCCTTCACTGAGGTTTTGAAACTTTCAAACACTGAGACAAACTGGCTAACTACACTCTTCACATAGGCTAGATCCTTGTCAGCTTGAGACTTGGAGCTCATATAGGAATCCAAAGCAACCACTGATGTCTTGAGAGCTTCCAGATCAGCTTCGATTCTTGAAGATTGAGTCTGGCATTCTTTCACTTCTTCCATAAGCTCAGACATAAAGGAAGATAAATTACAAGCCAGAGATAGCTCGAAGGATCTCTCTAGCACTTTCATTTCTTCATAAAAGCTTTCCTTCATTTCAGCAACTGAAGCACTGAATGATTCTTTTATCTCATCCTTCATGGATTCAATATCTGATTTGGAGACAAAATCACTTGAGACAACTGCAGCAGATTCCCTTACTGAGGCCAAATTAACTACAGAAGTAGTTATTATTGAATTAATTGAGGATGCAAGAGAGGTTTCCATTAGCTTCACTTCTTCAACAAAACTGGATTTGAGGTCCTCTTTCAGCTTAGTCAAATCATGAAATCTGACCACATCGTCTGGCAACAACTCAGCAGCAAGATCATAATTGGTCTTTGGTCTATCCACAGACATCTCATTGTCAGAATCTGGATAATCTAATCCACAGACTATAAACCCTGGGTCTTCTACCCAGTCTCCAATCTCAACAGCTACTGTAACATTCCCAAGCACAGACCGATGCTCCCCCTCAATGGGTGCATTCTCATGTATCACAACAGCCTTTTCTGCTGGCCGTTCTTCATCAGAATCTTCTACCACAAGTTCTACAGGTGTAGCATTTAGAAGATCTTATGATACAGGTACAGCTTCTTCTCTATCTCTTTCTTCTTCAGCAGCAGGTATAGTTGAGTTTCCAATTAAGGGACTCATACTTAACCTACCAGAAGCAGGCGATTCAACTGCATTCTCCTTTTCCTCTTCTTCTTGGTGAGGTACAGACTGGTCTTCCTCATAAGTAGGCAAAACTTCCTCTACTTTTCCTTTCCTAGAATAAACCAGTTCTGCAACAGGACTTGGGGGCAAGTCTGGATCTCCTCCAACATCCATAGGAGTTTCTTCTTCTTCTTCTTCTTCTGTCTCATCACTATAAGCAGGTTCCTCTTCATCAGGTCTTAGACTCGGATCTCTCATATCCTTTGGTCTTGAGGGATAATCCACAGGATTAAACCTATCATAGATTTTCTGATCATCACTGACCCATTCTCCCTTCCATGGGTTCCAGTTAATTTTCATATACTTGCAAACAGTCGAGGTGATGCAGAAATTGTTCTTGAATACAACTGTCTCATCCTGAGACTCAGCTATTTCTTTCACTTTTATCATCACTGAAATCAGCTTGGCAAAGAACAAAGCATTGGTCTTTGACTTTGGTCTAATCATGTCTTCCATTTGAAGCATCAACAATCTGCACAGATTGACTTTTACACCATGTCTTAGTAGATGAAGAAGATAGATATCTTGATATCTCATATTTGCAAAATCTCCTCTCCTCGGTATCAACACATGCTGAACAAATTTGAAAAGAAGACGATTCTCTCCATCCATTTCAGCAGCTACCACTTGCCTTTGATTTCCATTCCCAGTCAGCTCTTGTAAGGCGGTCTCATAATCAAAAATGTCACTACTAGGTGGCATTGCTCTTGACACATACCCAGAGACACCTTCATGTGGTACTTTTAAACTCTCAGCCCACTCTACTGAAGAAAAAGACATCTCTTTTCCATTTACAAAAGAGCTTACCCGATTCTCATTCTCAGACTTCTCAAAGGTTACAAACTCATAGAACTGCTTTACCAATTTCGGGTAGTATGGGCCATTGTTATTTGAGAAACAATCCACCCATTTCTGGTCTTCCAGAATCTCGAGCACTAAGGATTTGCTAGGCAGTAGCCATTCCACGCACAGTTCCTTCTCGATTACTATATCTCTATTCTGCAAGTGAGGATTCACTGGTCGCCTTCCCGATCTAGTTTTGACTTCACTAACACTGGCTTTATGCTGTGTCTTCTGCTTCTTGGCATTTGGTTCTGCACTTTCATCTCTGACGATAGGAAGCTTGGTTTTTGCCATCGCGGGTTTAGGGTTCTTGGTCGATTTGGATGCTAAGGTTCGAAGGTGAGAGATTTTGAGCTCGGTGAGGTAAGAAGTGGCTTAGACTTAGTTTTATCATTTAGGAATTCCAAATAAACGATTAAAATAGAGTAATAAAGTAAAATAAAACGATTCGTATTCTTGGCGGCAGACAGAAGCTTTAAACTTTGCATCGGTGTGAGTTAATCATCGGTGAGAAAAACAAATCGGTGAGAGTTGTACATCGGTGAGAATTTTCACATCAGTGAGAATTTCACATCAGTGAGGATTTTCACATCGGTGAGAATTTTCACATCGGTGAGAATTTTACATCAGTGAGAATTTTCACACCGGTTGTGATTAAACATTCCCAGTTCATGTCTTATGAAACTTAGCCTATCCGAACTTAAAGGTTTAGTGAAAATATCAGCCAATTGATGTTCAGTGCCAATAAATTCAAGAGAAATATCACCTTTTTGATAGTGATCTCTTAGGAAATGGTGTCTTACATCTATGTGTTTGGTTCTAGAGTGAGATACAGGATTCTTAGAAATGTTTATTGCACT
This sequence comes from Viscum album, assembly GCA_963277665.1. Lineage (NCBI taxonomy): Eukaryota > Viridiplantae > Streptophyta > Magnoliopsida > Santalales > Viscaceae > Viscum > Viscum album. Next base: position 1,497,928,040 of record OY728156.1, on the reverse strand, counting down.
GGTGTTATCACAGTTGATTGAAACATGTTTAAAAACATATCCATAGTCCAAAAGAGTGTGTTTCATCCACAGAATTTGTGCACAGCAACTACCAGCAGCTATATATTCTGCTTCAGCAGTAGATAATGCAACCGAGTTCTGTTTCTTACTACACCAGGAAACTAAGGATTTTCCAAGCAAATGACATGTTCCTGATGTGCTTTTTCTATCTAGCTTACAACCAGCAAAGTCAGCATCTGAATAACTCATTAACTCAAAGGATTGTCCTTTTGGGTAAAACAAACCTAAGTTAACCGTGTGTTTGAGATATTTAAAAATTCTTTTAACAGCAAGCAAATGAGATTCTTTTGGGTTAGCTTGAAATCTAGCACACATACACACACTAAACATAATATCAGGTCGACTAGCAGTAAGATAAAGTAAACTACCAATCATACCTCTGTAATTTGTTTGATCAACTGGTTTCCCAGTTTCATCTGCATCCAATTTACAGGTAGTACTCATAGGAGTTTCACTTTCCTTGATACTATTCAGACCAAAACGTTTTAAAAGATCCTTTGTATATTTACTTTGATTCAAAATAATACCATTTTCATTTTGAAATACTTGAAATCCAAGAAAGTACTTAAGCTCTCCCATTAAGCTCATTTCAAATTCATTTTGCATACTTTTTGAAAAATCAGTACATAAAGAGTGTTTAGAAGATCCAAAAATAATATCATCAACATATATTTGTACAACTAAAACATCTTTAGAAATTCTTTTAATGAAAAGAGTTGGATCAGCAATCCCTTTAGTAAAACCTTTTGAAATAAGTAAATTGCTAAGTCTATCATACCAAGCTCTTGGAGCTTGTTTCAAACCATATAAAGCTTTAGAAAGTTTAAAAACTTGATTTGGAAAATGGGGGTTAGCAAATCCAGGTGGTTGTTCTACAAAAACATCTTCAATTATAAAACCATTTAGAAATGCACTTTTTACATCCATTTGATATAACTTGAAATCCAGATGTGCAGCATATGCAAGTAAGATCCTAATGGCTTCTAGTCTAGCTACAGGTGCAAAAGTTTCCTCATAGTCTATGCCTTCTTCTTGACTATATCCTTGTGCAACTAGTCTAGCTTTATTTCTAACTATATTTCCAGATTCATCTACTTTATTTCTAAAAACCCATTTTGTGCCTATTGTCAAAGTGTCCTTGGGTCTGTCAACTAATTCCCAGACTTTGTTTCTTTCAAACTGATTTAATTCTTCCTGCATAGCTATTACCCAGAATTCATCATTGATAGCATCATTGATATTTTTGGGTTCCAGCTGTGAAAGAAAGGCTTGATGTTCAACCTGATTTCTTAGAGAAGCTCTAGTTTGTGTTCCTCTATCCAGATTACCAACAACAGCTTCTAAAGGATGATTCTTTAGAATCCTCGTTGATCTAGTAAAGGTTGGACTAGAAATTTCAGGTTCATCTATAGGTTCGGGTTCAACAGAAGCAGATTCTGGAGAAAGTCCAGAACTGGATACTTTTATAACAGGTTCTTTAGATTTATCATTAAGGTCCAGAATAGATAAGTCTTCTTCAAGATTTTCAAGAGAGGTTTTAGGCTCATGTGGATCAGTTTCATCAAACTTGATGTGAACAGATTCTTCCACACATTTGGTTTTCTTATTGAATACTCTATAGGCTTTACTTGAAATAGAGTAACCCAGAAAAATTCCTTCGTCACTTTTGGAAGCAAACTTATCCAGATTATCTTTAGTATTCAGAATAAATACTTTGCAACCAAAAACTTTAAAGTAATTAACCTTAGGCTTTCTATTGTTCCACAATTCATAAGGGGTTTTCTTAAGAACAGGTCTAATCAAGACTCTATTAATAACATAACAAGCTGTATTTACAGCTTCAGCCCAAAAATAAATAGGCAGGTCATATTCATTGAGCATGGTTCTAGCAATTTCTTGAAGAGTTCGGTTTCTTCTTTCTACTACACCATTCTGTTGGGGTGTTCTAGGGGCAGAGAAGTTATGAGTATAGCCATTGTGTGAGCAATAAGATTCAAAATCTTGATTTTCAAACTCACGACCATGATCACTTCTCAGGGTCTTAATCTTGAGTCCACTAAGATTTTCTACAGACTTGGAGTATTTAACAAAGTAAGAACAAGCTTCACTTTTGTGAGCTAGAAAATATACCCAAGTATATCTAGAAAAGTCATCTACAAGAACATAAACATAGTGCTTCCCATTTAAACTAGAAACTCTTGATGGTCCAAACAAATCCATGTGAACCAATTCAAGTGGTTGAGAAGTTGAAACTTCTTTCTTTGATTTAAAAGAAACTTTGTGTTGTTTTCCCTTTTGACAGGGGTTACACACTCTATCATTTGGGAATTCTAACTTAGGTAGGTCTCTAACTAGGTTTTTCCTAGAATGTTTTCTAAGTGAGTGAATGTTGCAATGTCCTAATCTTCTGTGCCATAGCCAAGATTCTTTATGAAAAGCATTCAAACAATTAATATTCTGCTTAGCTAAAGAATTCAGATTAACAGCATAAACATTTTCATTTCTTGAGGCAGAAAATACCAAAACATTCTTAGAATCAAAAACTTTGCAAGAATCATTTTCAAATTTAACATGAAAACCATCATCACATAACTGAGAAATACTTAATAAATTGTATTTAAGGCCATCAACAAATAAAACTTTAGAAATCAAAATTGAATCAGTGTTACCAATTTGGCCTAGGCCGATGATTTTCCCTTTTGAGTTATCACCAAAGGTGACAAAGCCTCCATCAACTTTTATTAAACTCTTGAAACAAGAGAAGTCTCCTGACATATGTCTTGAACATCCACTGTCCAAATACCATGTCTCTTTACAGGAGCTCTTTAAGCAAGTTCCCTACAAAACAGATTTAGATGGGAGATGATTTTGGTACCCAGATCTTCTTGGGTCCAGACAGGTTAGCCAATAACACTTTAGGTACCCATATTTGTCTAATGGATCTCATATAATTTGTAGAATTGACATGCTTTGAAAGATAAACTTTATTAGATCCATAGCTATGTATATAACTGGTTGAAGCATATGAAGTTCCAGAATTACCTTCATTCTGTCCAGATTTAGAAATGAATCTAGTTTTAGCAATTTTCCTTTGTCCAGGTTGGTATCCTATACCAGTAGTGTATTTAGGTGCTACTTGCTTTCCTAGCATCTGTGTTAGAGTATTCTTGCCATTGGTGAACTTCTCTAAGTCTTTTCTAAGTTGCTCATTTGACAGTTTCAGTTCTGTATTTTCTTTTAACAGTTGAGCATTTTTCTCTCTTTCAATAGTAAGTTCGGTTTTAACTGTAGTGGTGAGAGCATGCTGTTTCTTTAATGACTTGTATTTATCCTTAAGTTCATTACATGTCTCTTCCAGCATATCACAGTATTCAAACAGTTCAGATTTAGACATGTTATCACCTTCAGAATCATCTCCAGAATAATATGAATTTGAAGCAGGAGTTTCAGCAGTTACCTCAGAAGTGTTTGCCATAAAGCACATGTTGGCTCGATTCCTTTCAGAGTCTGAAGATTCAGCTTCACTTGTGCTGTCTTCTGAAGCACTCCAAGTAGCCTTCATAGCTTTCTTAAACTTATTGTCCTTATATTCATATTTCTTTTTATATTTCATCTTTGGACAGTCGGCTTTAATGTGTCCTTTTCTCTTGCACTCATAGCAGACAACATCATCTGACTTGTCATTCTTCTTCCAGTCCTTTTTCCATTTTCCTTGGTGATCATACTTACCCTTATAATTTGTTTTTCTGAAGAACTTCTTTTTCCTATAAAATTTCTTAAATCTTCTAGCAATGTGAGCCATCTCAGCATCACTGTCAGAATCACTTCCACTGTCTTCACAGCTTGAACTTTCAACTACAGCTTGAAGCTTTTCCTTGTCCTTATTCTTTGAGGCTGAGGATTTGAAAGCAACAGACTTTCTTGCAGGTTCATTGTCTTCCTCTTTGTTCACTTTAAGCTCTTCTTCATACATCATCAGCTTGCCAATTAGTTCCTTGACAGGTAGAGCAGCTATGTCACAGGATTCTCTGATTGAGACAGACGTGCCTCTCCATCTATCAGGTAGACATCTCAAAATTCTCATAATTTGTTCCTTCGATGAGACATCCTTTCCCAGCGAGATCATTGTATTGACAATTTCGTTGAACCTGAGATACATGTCAGAAATGGGTTCGTCAGGCTTCATTTTAAAATTATCATACTTGATAGTATAAGTGTTCAATCTCATTTCTTTAACATTAGTTGTTCCTTCATGAGAAACAGCTAAGGTATCCCAAATTTCATATGCAGTTTTACATGCAGAAATTCTATTAAACTCTTCATCTCCTAGAGCACAGTATAAGGCATTCATAGCTTTACAGTTGTTATTGTAGGCAGTCTTTGTAGGTTCATACCAAGTAGATCTAGCAGTAGTAGGAATTTTGTATTCTGATTCAATAGCAGTCCAAATATCAAAACCTATGCTTTCTAGATGGATTTTCATTTTCAGCTTCCACTGAGCATAATTAGTTCCATTGAAGTAAGGTGGCTGGTTAGTAGCAGCACCCTCAAGTCTATTGTCCATGATGAGAAAATTTTAAAGAGATAAAAATTTAGAAATAACAGAAATTTTAAGAACTTTAAAATACAACTAAAATCACAGTTCAAAAGCAGAGTACTTTTAGAAAGTATTTTCAACCTCTGATACCAAGTGTTGGTCGGAGTGGTTTACTCAAGAGGGGGGTGAATTGAGTACCAATTAAAATTTCTATATTTAAAAGCAGTGTCTTAAAGACCCCCAAATAAAATAATAAATTAAACTGTAGTGAATTTATATTAATGTAGAGATTCTGTTAGGTTCTCAAGGGATTGATTAATTCCCAGTTAATCAACACAGGAGTGTGTGATTATCTTTTGAAACTAACTTACTAATCTACACTTAACATAAACACTTGCTAATTTAATTATCAAAGTAACTTTAAAAACAGTATTGGTTTTAAAGTGATTAGCAGCGGAATAAAACTTTGAAATAGATGGCACAACAATGTAACCAAGAGGTTCAGTCTCAAGCCGAGACTTAGTCCTCTCAAAAGTTTATATAAAAATGATCCACACCCTGGATCGGGGTTCAACAGTTTACAACTGTCCAGGTCCAAGACCTCTACCACTGTTCTTCGTGGGAAACAGTACAACAGCAACCAGCTGTCCAGGTCACACACGACCTCTACCACAGTTCTTCGTGGGAAAGAAAGAATGAAAGAGTTTTGTAAGGATTTACAGATCCTTCAGTTTGAGTACAGGAGACAGTGTATGTGTTAGATATAGCAGATAACACACACTGCTCGAAATGAATGGTAATAAATCACAGAACAAGAGATGTAGAGTTTTAGAGATGGTTCTGGTGATTTCAGTATAGCTCTGGACTCCTTTGGATTCGATTAGAAGTGAGTCTGAGTCCTCTTCTTGTTTCTGTTGAGAAACAGAGTGTCGTATGCTCCAGGTTCACAGGTGGTGAGAATGTAGTCGATGAAGTTCTTCTTGTAAGCACAGAACACTCCTCGAGTATGCTTGATTTTCTGTGAGCTTCTCTGTGTTCCTCTTGTGCTTGTGTCGCTTTTGGTATAATGGATGCACCGCACTTTTCTGGTTCGCTTCTTGTTTTCTTCACACGTTCGCATTCGCATTATTTTCTGGTATGTAGTCTTCTCGTATTTATCTCCCATCAGGGGACAGAAGAGATTTCTTTTCAGCAGGTACGAGGTACGGGTTCCTGACATCCGACAACCTTTATCAGATATTTGACAAATCATTAAAATGTATGATATGACCGTTAGATAGATTAAATATAGGAAATAAAGAAATTCAAACAGTGAGTTGAGTGATCGGTAGGTAAACAGCATCGGTAGCTTGAACATCGGTAGCTTGAACATCGGTAGCTTGAACATCGGTAGCTTGAACATCGGTAGCTTGAACATCGGTAGCTTGATGTCATTAGTTGCTTTGACTCTATCGGTGGCTCTATGCGTGGGTTGGTACATGCATCGGTAGCTCCATGCGTCGGTAGGTACATGCATCGGTAGCTCCATGCGTCGGTAGGTACATGCATCGGTAGCTCCATGCGTCGGTAGCTTCATGCATCGGTAGCTCCATGTATCGGTGGCTGTGAGTCTATCGGTAGCTTCGTCCATCAGTGACTTATTCCATCGGTAGCTATTTATACTTACATCGGTAGCTCTACGTTTGTATCGGTAGCAGTATTTATAAGTACATCGGTAACTCTGTGTTAAGTCTATCGGTAGCTGTCTGTCGGTAGACTAAGTCTATCGGTAGATTGGTTACCGGTAGCTCTTTATCAGTAGCTATAGGCAGATTACTTATCTGTTTTAGGCAGAACACATCCGATTGTGTTAGAATCAATTTATAACTTGTATGAACATGGATAAATGATGATTAACATATTCCAAAGACTATTTAAAAAAGATGTTATTGGTTTGATCACAGATTGGAAAGAATTAAAGTATAGATCAACAATACTTAACAATATCATAGAGGATGAAGACATAATTGGGATTTTCAACACAAATAAATACATGATTGAGATTATCAAAACAGGTGAGGTCAACATAAAGGATATGTATTAATGAACTCAAAATACATATGGGTTGAATGATGAAATATATTTTTTACAGGATTATATAATAAAAAACAATGGAGTTAGAAGTGTTATGATATAAATAAAGAATGAAATATAATCTATTTATGTTTAGATCATTGATACTATCATATGTTTCCTGATTATAGGTGATACATCATGCATCTAGTTTATGTTTGTGAATTTATTTTTTAAGATCCTCGAATGAAATAGAATAAACTGATTTTGATAGATTTATGAAAGGAAAAAATGGTTAGGGATGATAATATTGAGGGACTGGAAGCATGAATCACCAATGTTCTTTAGTTGGATTACATCTATAGGATTTTGAAATGTTTCATAATGTATTAATAAAAACCACTTTACACTCCATTGGATGAAATTTTCATTCAATCTAAAAGGACAAATAGAATTGATGATTGGGCTATGTACATGATAATGGTTCCACAAGCATTAATAGCCAGATGCTTGATGTATTCTATTATTTTTACATGTACTTGTATTTATTGATGAATGTTAGTTTTCGGATGGTTTATAGATAAACATGAAATGTAACATAATATAGAGGTAATGTGTATATTATAATATTTAAAATGTGTAAAAGGTATTGCCTTATATTTTTAAATGGATGATCAATTATCGATGTTTGTTAACACTAACATTGGTGGTTATTTGGACACATGTAAAACTAGAAATATATTTTTGTTTCATATGGAATTGTTACTATAAGTTTTATTTAAAAATTACTAATGGTTGTTTCACTATTGACCACCAATTTTGAGTATGTTGCATAATTGAAACCATAGAAGGAGATGATCTGGATAAGTGTCCTGTAATAGGAACATTGAAAGAAACAAGGGAATAAGTGGTTCTTTTGTGACAGTCAGAGAAAAATCCATAACGTGAATAATTTTTATTTAAAATAAGGAAGAAAATATTTAATTGAAATATATATTCAACCAAAAGATTATATAATGTTGTGTATTGGATATATGGGTGGTAGGAAGAAATAAAATTGAATATAAAAATTTAGAAAAGTTATTTTCCAAGAATTTTTAAGGGAAAATTATAATCATATAGGGATATGATAACCAGAAGATATAAATTAATATTCACTTACTAAATCCACGAGGGAAAAGATGGAATTAATAATGCTTTAAAAAGGATTATGGGATGAATTAGAAATATTCATCAAGTGGGCTATTTTTTGTTTTTCAATGAAGGATATATTTAGATATGTAATATGTATTATAGGATGATTATTTTCCATATATTTATCCAAGGAACAAGAAGATAGTAGGGTTAGTGGTAATTGGTTTAAGATGATAGGAATAGTAAATGACAATTACAAAATGTCGACAATTTTTATATGATGTGATTTCACTTTAATTGTATTGAATTTGTTAAGATATACAGAGTAAAATATTTTTATAAATGGTGTATAAGAATGATCATAATTTTATATAATATTAAGTGGAATAATGCGTCAGAAGATAGATATTATTGTGGTGTGTTTTGTCGACTGTTTCCAATAGATTGGACCAAGAAGAGGTACATTCATGAAGATCAAAATAAAGCAAAACTATATAAATTAGTAGAACTTTTATATAAAATGATATTTGGTATGAATTGATTCATAATCTATTCATAAATAACTTATTCTTCAATTATTAATAAAAATAGTTTTGTTTTTACTCTAGAGTAGGACTAAATCCCAAACATGTAAAGACTCATAGGTAATCATTCCTTGTATATGGGTTAATTTTTTTAGTGTTTGATATATTTTTCTATCTGTGTGTGAATATTTTGATTTAGTTAATGAATATTTTAATTGTACTTCTCATTTTTGGATACATCAATTTCAAACATCCCCACTTTTTAGGAGGCTTCCATATATTGTTTCTCAAGAGATGTTATAGAATGTGATTCTGAATCATGGATTCCCTTTTGAACAACATGATGAATATGTAAGAGTACAAAAAAAGTAGTGATATATTTCACATGTATATTTTTTTAAAAAATATTATGAATAATTGATACATTCTTAGGTATATTTATTATATTGAGAGTCTTGTAAGATGATAAAAATACTCACTAACATGATATATTGAAAATTATTTCTATATTAAATTTGAGAGATATATATCTCAAACTTTTTTTGAATCCCTATATTTAAATAGTGATTAGATTGTTAATAATTGGGTGTAAACATTGGTATTAATATCTAGTTAAAATAAAATTCATGTAATCACTATAGTGCTTTAGTGATTTTTATGTACGTTGACACATCAACGGTGTACACACATTAGATATAGATCTTATGGGTGATCCTAGTAAAATGATTGTATAATTAAATTTATATTTATGTTTCAGTTGCTGTGTATATTTGATTTATACAAACAAAATCAATTAATTATTTCCAACATGAGGATTTGAACCATTTGAAAAGAGATAAATTAAATAACTTAATTAATCACCCTCTTATAGTCTTATTTCCCACTTGTATTCAACTAGTGTTATAAATGTTAGAATATTATTTAATATTAAATTAATAGAATGTTTATCTTTGATATATATAATATTATCTATTAAAATGGAACACATCACTTTTATTAGTTCCATACATATAATATATGCTAATGAACCTACGTAGATGACTTTGATTGAAACAGAAATGAATCATCTTGATGAAGATGTATGGTAACAAATTTCCAAATCAGAACCATTATAAAATAAATTATATAAGAAGTGGATGAATTTAAAATCGAATAAAATGATTTAGCATATGTTTTCCCATATAGATGAAGTGAACAGAAATGTTTAGGAAGAAATGTTATGGTGATACACCGTAAATTCAATTATTTAAAGATAGATACAAAGGAATACAATGATTTTTTACTATACTACATAATTGGGGCCATCGAATCTAACCATTAATTGTTGAAAAGATAAATGATAATGAGATTTTCATGAAAAGATTAGGGATATTTTCAGTTTTACAATGTAAATGTGTGGATGTTTTGAGAAATTAATATGGTGGAACTTTCACAATATGAAATACAAAGTAGTTTGGTTTCCAATTTGTTGAATGTGAAACTATATGTGAATAATTTTATTTCATAAAAGGATTTGATAATAAATTATAGAGAGAAATGATACATCCATAATTTTGATGATGATGATAAATATTTGAGGGGTGAATATTTATCACTTTTGGCTAAAAAGATCATGAAAATTATTATAAGGTTCAAAGGAAAAAAACAACTGGACTATTTAAATGTTATTTTAAAGAATATATAAGTGAGGGTTCCAATGTGGATTTATTGGGATGATTATGATGTTTTAACAGTCACAATACATGAAAAGTAATTTTCCTTATAAAAGGAATGAAAAATATTGAAATTCATATGGAATGAAGTTTCAATGAAAGAACATGGTATGAAACGAGGATGAGAAAGTTGAAATTTTTATTAAATAATAAAATAAATTGTTCAAATAAAAATATAAATATGATACTATGTAAATATATATTAAGTTATAATAAGTAAATACTGAGTAAAACAACTTAGAAAATCTTATTGATCTTAAGAACTAGATTGATGGTGAACATTAGGGATTGGTTATCAAAAAGAAGAAGAGAAAGAAAAGTACTGAAATTTAAATGTATTACTCATAATATATTGAACAAATAAATGGTAAAATCCCTCATTTAGAGTATTTTTTGAAAGAAAAATACATTGCATAAGTGCAATCAAAATAATTCATTGATTTTATTTTGAAAATTTAGGAGAAAAATCCAATAATATAAACTATTAATTATTATATATAGCATAGTGGAAACATGATTAAATATATCTAGGTATAGGTGATTTCCCTGAAAAATATTTTTATTTATATATAAACACAAAGATGTGAACAAAAAAAGAAAATTTTGGAATTTTTTTATAAATAGTTATTTAAGTAAATCATTAAAAGGGGCACATGGTGATTTGAAATGTGCATTAGTGAAAAATGATATAATTAAAGATAAAAAGTTATCATTATATTTCAGGAAGAATTATCTAAAATCAAGTTCAATGATAAAAAAAATAAAAATGTCTTATATAACTCTAATTAATAAAGGAATTTCTAAAAACAAGAAAGATATTCAGTGCCAAAAAATATGTAAAGATAAGGTGAAAAAAATTTATCCATATAATTTTCTAATTTTTTTGTTTATATGAGATACATAATAACCTATTGAGAAAATTTAAGAAATTATTCAACATTATAATCACCATAGAATCTAATAAAAGTGTATTTTTATATATCATTCACCTATATGAAGAAATTATTTTTATATATATTATTAACATTTAAAAATTTTCCATAAAGATTGTAATTACACTAAATAAAGGAAATTGAGGTATTTTCAATGGATACCTCAGGAGATTAAAAAGGAGATCAATGATATTAATTAAACCAGGAAATTTATTCCACATTAGAATTATAGATATATTTTATCATTAAATTTTCTAAAAATAGTGTGATCCAACCCACACATGTCTCAACAAAATTAAACATTTCCTCAAATGAAAATAAAGAGGAGAATATTAACATGACTATGTTGAGAATTTTGGGGATGAATAATACCATTATATATATTTTTGTGTTTATTAATAGAATTTAAATAAATATATTAAATGTAGTGAAAATGACAATATAATACCAATAAAAGAACATTAAGAAAGATAGATGAAACCATATAATAATAGTAAATAATTAAATTATAAACTAGTTAACTTTTATCCAATTTTTTCATGGATCCATACCCAACAATATTCATTTGATTATGATTACATAATTTACAACATAAATATATTACACCATTGAATGTATCCACATCCTTTTGAATGGATCCATTTATGAATAAGACTCTTATTCACAGTACAAATTTCTAGAAAATCATAATGTATATGAGATAAAACAAATAAAGCTTTGGGTTTTAGGGTGTTTTGGATAATATTAAATGAATATTTATATAATAATTTTATGATAGTGGGTCCCATTATAACACCCAAAGGAACCACCTTGGTGGTTCAGGAATTTACTCAAGTCTTAAAACACATGGGTAAATTCTTTGGGATAATTTTTTCATCTCCTTGCTTGAATTTGTCTACTCCCATGAATTATGTATTATAAAATGATTTTTAATAATAGAACTTGTAAAAGATAACTTACTTGTTTAAACAAAAAAAATTCCTAGATAAAATCTATGGTAGTGGTACAATTTCAATGCCTTATCATATAGGTTTTCATATATTAAGACTATATGTGAAGTGGAATTTATGATGTCTTATGATATCTCCGAATCAACAAAAATTATATTGTAAAATTGATTCCATGAAATAGGATTTTGGGCATATCATCTTCTTTGGATTGTTGATTGTGGGTATTTATCCAACATGTCCAAGAATATACACCATTTGATAAACGAAATGGGAATTATTGTTTGAAAAGTCCTATTTATAAATGAATGTGATTTAATGATTAATGGATGTTTTTAAAAAGGGTTTGTTTTAGATGAGATGATGAACTTGAAGTTACTCTATGTGAAGGAAATTTGATATAAAATATTATTTGTAAGTAAAATTTAGGACATACGAATAAAATTATGTGTAATTTCCTAGTTTCGGAAGCCACATAGATGGGCCCCATACCCGATTGGCTACCTGGCCTCAAGAGAATTTCCCCAAACTCTAGAGGCTGCCGACTAGCAGCGAGGGCGTCAGTTGCGATAGTGGGGAAACTATTACCTAAATGAAAAAATAACATAGTGTAAGTAAAAAAGATAGTAACAGCGTAAGCAGTAAAATATTCAATAAGAAAACAAAAGAAGTAATAATCAACTGGATCCCACATGTATAAATTATTCCTGATACATATTTATAGGAAAGCATCCAAACGAGTCAAAATGCTGGAAAATACTAATAAAACAAAGTTCAAAAGAAAATAGTAAATCTCCCACAGCATTGCATACCTCGGCTTTGTCCCACGCTCTCTATCACCTCAACAATCATGTAACTGAAGTATAAATGAGCTCTCCCTTATCTATACATGTAAAAGTATTATCATTTTGGGCCCAAAAGCATGACCCAAAAAGTTTGTGAGACTTGTCCTAGTAGGAAACCACCCAAATATATGTGCATGATATTCTATGAATATTTATGTCACAAAATAAGAAAAAGAATTATCAGACATGAAATTTCTCAAATGTAAAAAATACTACAATATCATTTACAACTTTTAAATTTTTGTATTTATTAATCCCAAAAAATACAAGCAACCTTCAGGGTAGTTCCCGCAGAAAAACCCCTATAGTTCACAATATAAGACATGATAGAACAAAGAGTCTCTGAAGAAGCACTCATTGTCAATTCCCTCTATATTCAGGTGTGTTTAAAGACTCTCTGTGAAAACACTCACCTTTAATTTCCCCTATAGTCTATCAATGGTAAAATACTTACACTCAAAGGAAGCACTCAATATCAATTCCACATGTGATGTCATAACGTATCTATAAACTCTTTTAGGTAGCACTCAACGTCAATCCCCCAAGGGTCTTGCAAAGTGATAAACATAACACACACTCGGGGAAGACCTCAATGTAAATTTCACATATGGTCTCACTACACAAGGTTCCCGAAGCCTCATGTAATGTAGTCATTCACAAATGATAATTAGCAGCCAAAGTAAACCTATAGAACTACTTGTCTAAACAATCTAAAGAATATCATAGCCTGTTAGATAATAATCACTCCATCATAACTATACTAGGAAAATAAATCAATTTTGTAGCTTAACAGGCAAGGATATCCCAAATGGTCTAAAAAAACAAGGAAACATGGGCAATACATCAATATCATGACAAAGATAACCCTATTATCAACTATTAACAACTATCCAATCAAAGTAGGAATATGAGGCAATTCAAATGGTGATAAAAATAAACACACAATACCCCAAACAAGGGTATTGGGAACTATTGCACATATAAATCAATGAATATATATGGAAAGGCACAAACAAGCTACCTCGACATTATGAGATTGTAATACTTGAATCATAAGGCTTGAATCACCTTATAAAACTGTAGATCTATAAAAACGTCGAAAACGTTAAACTGGGGAAAACATGTGATGGAGGAGAAATCAGAAGATTATGTTCTAGAAGAAGAGAAAAATCACAGATGCGATTTCAATGCAATTGAAAAAGGTTGATTAAGAGAATGGAAGACAAGTCGGGGGGTTCAGAGGATACCTACAGCCATATAGACACTCTTTGACAAAATAGGTCGAGATGAAGGATGTTCTGTCTATTACATGTGACCCCGATCCATTTAATGAAACGATAATGTATATGAAGTGTTCAATAAATGTATAGGGAATGTAATTTCTTTTTCCAGCCTTTATTTTATGTATTCTCCAAGTCACTAGACACAACCATGTACTCAGCTGTAAAGACCCGTAAATTCCAAGGAAATTTTTTTTTTCTGAATTTTCTTTGGAATTTTACAAGAAAGCAGTTTCTGACGGTGCCTGATTCCGAGGCCCGGTATGCCCGGAATCAATTTCCGAAGTTTGGCTCGGGTACGTTCAGTGAACGGACGAGCGGGTTTTTCTAACTTTTGAACCAGTGCTCGGAATCGAATTCTGAGGGCACTGATGGAATTGCAGCGCCGATAATTGCTTAGAAACACCTCTTCCGGAGTTCTGTTCTCTCGGGTGTGGTTTTTAATTTTTGGACTTATAGTTAAGGAATAAAATAAATTGTTCGACAAACTTTATTTTATTTATCTTCAGCCACTTGGAAGACAATTGAAGCCACATAAAGCTGCTTAAGTGGAGTTGTTACGGATATGGTGCTATCCAAAAAATATCCTAACCTCTTGGTAGGAAATTTGTGAGGTGGGACCCGCACGAGCCCCACTGTTTCTTTTCTTCTTATGTAACACACCCGCACCCCCCACCCATATTAAACGAAGTCAACCGATGCGCTTCCTTAATTTCATAATGCCTCTATTTAATTGTGAAGTTAAGTTTTAAAATTAATTCTTTGAAATTAATTGTGAGGGTTACGTCATTTGAAATTTGAAATCGTTGGCGGAAAACAATAAAATAAGGCTTTAGCATCATTTTATTTTGAGGTTGGGAAGCATTGAGCTGAGTTTTCCTCTCATCCTCCTCCTTCGCGAAGAACACCAAGAACGCGCCACCACTGACGAAGAACGCTCGTTTTCCTTCCACAGAATTTCTCCCCTTCCGTGGCGAGACTCTTCAACAGATCTTCTTCTTCCCCTTCATCGTCAACGGATCAACGAACAAGCTCGGAAGTGGAGTCGGGTAGCAAGCGTCGACGGCTTCGCCTTCCCTTGAGTCGGATGAACTCCGACGTCCCCCTTCGACGTCATCATCCTCGCGATGCCATACCGCGACGAACCTCGAACGACGACGCCTCCTTCCGATCGGCTTTTACCCAAGGTAGGGGATTATTTTATTTACCTTTTTCCATTCATAATTGTAGTTATCGATTATCATGGATTCTTGTCGACTAGATGATATCGATTAACGAGAGGGGGTCCGGACTACACAAACATGGCCGAACCCCCTTCCTATGTTCATGTTTGTTTCCTTGCAAATGGAACGGGATGGTATGGTGCCGTCGCACCACGCGGGGATCACACGGCAAGTATTACGCGACGCCGTCACGCCGCACCGTGGAATGAAATTCAAGAACGCGACGCCGTCGCGCCGCGTCGAAGAAAACTGAAGAAGCCGCGGCCGGAGCGGGGCCGCGGCGGAGGGGCGCGGTGCCGTCACACCGTGCCGGACGGCAAGGGTCGCGGCTAGTTCCGGGCTGCGGAGGATCAAGGTGACCGGCGACCGGACCGGGCCGCCGGCGTCGGAGCCGGAAGGGGACCGGCCATTGCCGGTCCCGTTGAGCAGGAACTGGCAGGCCAGGTCAGGCCGGCCGGAAGGGGAGGAACTGGGGGAATTAAATTCCCCCACCTGGATTCAAGCGGCCCCAACTAAAGGGGCCGCCGATTTCCCTAATGGAGGGGAAAATCCCCTCCCTTGACTCGCGTGTTGCACAAAGGCCACGTTGGCTGTTGCGCTGGCCACGCAGGCTGGCCGCCGCGCTGGCCGCGCCGCCGCGCCGGCCGCGCCGCCGGCTGGGCCGGGTAGTCGGGCCGGGTCGCCGCGCGGTCCGGGTCGACCAGGTTCGTCCAACCCAGGGGGGTACTGGGTCGGGCTGGCCCGGGCCCAGACCTCCTTTTTCGGACTATGTTAGTTCAAACGCCTATATCTTGGGCTACGGACTTCCGATTGACGCACCATCAGTTGCGTAGAGATCCATGGAACGAAGCGGTCGTTTCGGTATATCTCAATCAAGTTTTTGGAATACTTTGGGTTCAGCCGGGTTGGTTCGTACACGAAACCATCCGGGCCCTCGGAGTGGAAACGCTCATATCTTGAGCTACGGACGTCCGATTGACATGCCGTAAGCTTTGTTGAATATCTCTAAGTGAGACAGATCTTTTGGAATACTCCGCTCGAGGTTTGGATGCCGTCGGAGTGCGGTCGAGTTGGTTCGCTCACAAAACCAACCGGGCCCCTGGAACGAAACAGCCAATAACTTCCAGACCGGGCGTCCGATTGATGCACCGTATGTTGCCTTGCGTTCCTGTTGACGGTACGGAGCTTTTGGCATCCTCTGCCCGAGTTTTAGATGCAGATGGATAGTGGCCGGGTTGGATCGCACCGAAGTCCAACCGGGCCCCTGGAATGGAAAAGCCGATACCTTTCTGATAGAACGTCCATTTGACGAACCGTCAGTGGCGTTGGTGATCTCGTTGAGAAACGGTCCCTATGAGTATACCCTATGAGTGTTCGGGGTATAGTTGAGTTACGGCCGGAATGGTTGGCACAAGAAACCAACCGGGCCCCTGGGACGAAAAGGCTAATAACTCACAGATCGGTAGTCCGATTGATGCTCCATATGTTGCGTTGAGACCCCTATGACGAGGTGGTCCTTTGAGATACTTCTTTGCGGTGCTTTGTGATACTTGGAGTATCGACCAGTAGCTCGTGGAGCGGACCCTCCCGGAGACGAGCGTGCGGAGTACGGAGACCGTGTAGCCGGCTGAGACCTGACGACTGCTTGACCAACTCGACTTGGAGTGAGTCGACTAGACCAGTGGACGGGGCACCCTTTATTTGGCGACAGACCCACGGCGGACGGAGCGCCCGGTTGTTGGCAGCAGACCCGCATTACTCGACAGGAGGAGTACCTCTGTAGGCTATTGGGGGGGAGCGCCCGGTATTTGGCGACAGACCCACAGCGGACGGAGGACTCAGTAGTTGGCCGCAGACCCGCGGTACTCGAGAGGAGGAGCACCTCAACAGTCTTAGGTTAGTGAGCAGTACCTCGGAGTCGTGACAGGACCACTGTACACTCCAGAGACGGAGCTCTTCAGCAGTTACGGTTTCGATAAGGAAAATCCTGGTTTGAGCTGAGTCTTTTGACCTTTGTGTTTACCTCATGATTGAGATGGTTCACTTGATAAATTAGGTATATGTATGGCCATATACCTGGGTAGTGGTTATCCGTTGATTTCACAATCCTTGTGTTTCCTCATGATTGAGATGGGTTACTTGATAACATAGATATATGTATGGGCATATATCTAAGTAATGGTTATCTGTTGAGATCTTCTTGTGGTTATCCTTGTTGGTTTAGTGAGACCTTGAGGGTCTCGGGGTCCCTACTGAGTATCGTTATACTCACCCCTGCACGGGATATGCCCGCACCTCGTTGTGTTGGTTGCAGATGACGGACAATGCTGACGGAGGCCGAGTGTTCGAGGACTAGACAGTACCCAGAGGTGGACTACATGACGTGATGACTCACAGAGGAGGTTGATGGACGAGAGCGTGGATGGGGCTATCTGTACCTACCCTTCAGGTAGGATCCGTGGTGGACGACCAGGAGCTGCGCTATTTGTAACTACCCTTCAGGTAGGATCTGAAGAGGATGACCCAGGAGCTTCTTCCTACTAGCAGCTGTTGTCTTTTTGCTGTTGTACCTTGTTCAGTTGTATTCATACTTTCTTTTGGGTTTGTATTCTGGCCCATTTACTTTTAAGCTTTTCTTTTGTACTTAGTGTTTTGCTTCCACTTGTACTCTGTGGTTCTTGTTTTCTTTTATAAAGGCAATGCCTTCCCATTTATCGAGATTTTACGCCTTTGGTGCTAGTCGCCAGCCCCAGGCCTATGGATGGTGGGCTTGGGGTAGTCACGACCCAGGCCCCGAGGACGGGTCATGACAAATTGGTATCAGAGGAGTTCAGTTCTACCGTAGAACTTATAACTCTGATGTTCCTTTCTGTGAAGAAATAGTGTTAAGAGTACCTAGTGCGGTTTTTAGTTCAGGGAGTCCAGTGTTGGTGTGCGCGACCGACGTATCCATACACCAGGACCCTAACAACTGCTTTCCGACTTTGTGTACGAAAACACTGATTGCGTGTGTGGTTTCCAGAAGTTTTATTTAAATGTCAGCTCAAACCAGGCCAGCTCACCAGGTATAATCTTTTGACTGTGTCACGTTGTTTCTTTCAGGATGCCTCCTCGTGGACGACCAGCTATAGCCCCGAGAGTGGTACGTACTGACAGCCCGCCGAGCGACGTGGCCTCAGTACATGGCCCTATCCCAGTTGAGGCACCAGCGGTACTACTACCCATTGGGCCACCGATCCCACCAGCCCCAGCAGCTGAGGATGCATGTCGCTTTAGCGCACTGCATGAGTTCCAGCGCCAGAGGCCACCCAGGTTCCAGGGAGGGATGGACCCGCAGGTGGCAAAGGATTGGATGGAGGCTGTGGTGAGAGTCTTCAGGCTAGTGGGGACGCCAACAGATTTCATGGTGATCCTTGCTGCCAGCCATCATCAGGCAGCAGTAGGCAGATGGTGGAGCCTGATGCTTCAGATGCATGACGAGGCGACACTTCTATGGGAAGACTTCAAGAGCCTGTTTTGGGCAGAGTTTGTACCAGCCACCCTTCGAGCGGTGCGTATACATGAGCTACTTCAGCTGTGGCAGTGCAGCATGTCAGTGGCGAAGTACTCATCAAGATTCACAGACCTCTCGTGCTACTCCACAGATATGGTACGGGACCCGTTCTTCAAGGCCCGAACCATCAAGCATGGGCTCAGGCGAGATATTAGAGCTTCTGTTGTTTCTCATAGATTTCTGACGCAGACATGGGTTTTGGAGAGATCCGTATTAGTGGAGAGTTTCCTTGCTGAGCAGTCTCCAGCAGCAGGACCCACCACTAGCCGGCTTGCGATAGAGTCTTCTACTCAGGCACTAGACAGATGACGCAGAGGTCCAAGAAGACCTGACCTACCGGTGGCCGACTGCATGACTCAGGTTCAGTTGTGCGGGGAAACCAGGGTGGAGTCAGAGCCAGACGTGCCGAGAGTGGACAGTGTTACTCCTGCGGCGGAATTGGTCACATGGCACCTGACTGTCCGACCCGCCATGCAGATGACCAGCAGTTAAATGAAGAACCTCCGAGGCAAAGGCAGAGGTTCGATCAGGGAGGACCGCAAGGAGTAAGAGGCCATGGCAGAGGAGATGGCCATGCAGCTTGAGGTGGACGACACTTCGAGATGTTGCCACCACCACCAGGAGGCCCACCCCGACCGCAGGGGACAGGATGACATGGGAGAGCTCAGCTTCAGGCAGCTGAGGCCTATGGTCATGGATCTCCGAGAGTAGGTGGACAGGAGAGGAACTAGTGGATACATCCTTTGTACTTCTAGTTCCATGTTGCTTTTGTATTCGTGTCTTTGTACTATGAGATGCAATAATAAAAAGGCACTTATCTTTGTTTGCTTTCCTGTCCTTTTTGTTTGGTTGATACCGAGTGGTCTCGGTTAACATGTTGAATTTACCCTCACTTTCGAGATTTCTACTGGAGGAGACCCAGGGACCTCACACTGATGCCGACAGTGTGACTCGACCCTTGGAGGCGAGAGTGACAGTTGGATCTCTTGGTAGTTACGTCAAGGCCTTACGATGTCATCCATGGTATGAATGCATCATTCATGTCAGGATTGACTGTATTAGGAAACGAATGTGGTTCATCTAGGGGATGAGACCGGATTTCTCTTATCGGCAAAGAAGAAATCATAGCAGCTCTTGTTAGACTAAAGAAGGTCCAGGTCATCCATGAGCGGATGAAGACTGCACAGTGTAGTAAGAAACAGGAAACCGGTGCCAATCTTAGAGACTCGGGTGTGTCAAATGTTTCAAGAATTGGAAGCTTTAAGGATAGATGAGTCTGCGAAGTAGCAGACGTGGAGGCAGTGCTAGGAGAGTAGTATGAGGTGGTGTACATCTTAACATGCTACAACCACCCGCCTTAGTTATCCCCACCAGGCTCAGGGAGCTGGAGGGCGGTGGAAGAGTGTGGCTGCTTGCGGTCAAGGAGTGTGACCCAATGGCTCTAGAAATGATTCAAGGGACAGTCTTTGTCCACTACTAGCTGTTGTAGTAACGGACTTCGATATGAATCATTCCTTTCATTCACAAATCTTGTTCCAGAACTAGAGTTTTCGGTAAGCCATGGACTTTACCCTCACGTCTGGAGATACCTTGAGAGGAGACTCGATAATCACACTTATGCCGACGGTGTGGTCAGATCCTCGAGGCGAGTGTTTCGGTAGGAATCTCTTGGTGGCAGCGTCGAGGCCTTACGATGTTGGTTTGACTATGGACTGGGCAATCACGGTTCATACAAAAATTGACGGTATTAGGCAAAAAGGTTGTATTTTAACTATGACGTTGTGATGGGTTTTCCTTGGTCGGAAAAAAGGAAACCCCAGGCAGCGCAGGGTAACTCTTGCACAGGAGGGTGCGACCGATCACTCTTGATTCGGTCAACCTTACCCTCGTTACAGCATTCATTTTGAGTTTCAGTTCTAACAGAAAATGGAGACCTCTGGAGTTCGAGGATGATGACCACGTCTTCTTACGAGTCTCACCTCGACGAGGTTTACGGAGATGTGGCCAGGGAGGCAAGATATCTCCGAGGTTCAACGGACCTTTCTAGGTCCTCATCTGGGTAGGCGAGGTGGTTTACCACCTGACCCATCCACCTTAGTTGCACTAGGTGCACGATGTTTTCCAGGTATCCCAACTGAGGAGATACATGCTCGACCCTTCGCATATCATCGGCCATGAGGAGCAGGACAATGGCGATGGGGTTACTTCCACGGAGGTTCTAGTGGGGATCAAGGATCGACAGGATCAGATCCTACGGGGATGATCGATTCCTCTAGTGCACTTTCTTTGGCAGCATGGTAACCTCCAGGTGAGCACATGGGAGCGGAAGGCTCAGATGCATGCTCAGTACCGCCTTTGTATCCCTAAAATTGTGGTGAAGCTTTACGGGGACGTAAAGCCCTGTGTTGGGAGTAATGTAAAGACCCGTAAATTCCAAGGAATTTTTTTCTCCTAATTTTCTTTGGAATTTTACAAGAACGTAGTTTCTGACGGCACATGATTCCGAGGCCCGGTGTGTCCGGAATCAATTTCCGAAGTTTGGCTCGGGTACGTTCAGTGAACGGACGAGCGGGTTTTTCTATGTTTTGAACCGGTGCTCGGAATCAAATTCTGAGGGCACCGATGGAATCGCTGCGCCGGTAATTGCTTACAAACACCTCTTCGGGAGTTGCGTTTGCTCGGGTGTGGTTTTTAATTTTTGGGCATAAAGTTAAGGAATAAAATAAATTGTTCGACAAACATTATTTTATTTCTCTTAAGCCACTTGGAAGCCACTTAAAGCTACTTAAGTGGAGTTGTTACGGATATGGTGCTATCCAAAAATATCCTACCCTCTTGGTAAGATATTTGTGAGGTGGGACCCGCATGAGCCCCACTGTTTCTTTTCTTCTTAAGTAACGCACTCGCACCCCCTATTAAATGAAGTTAACCGACGCGTTTCCTTAATTTCATAATGCCTCTATTTAATTGGGCAGATAAGTTTTACAATTAATTCTTTGAAATTAATTGTGAGGGTTACGTCGTTTGAATTTTGAAATCATTGGCGGAAAACAATAAAATAAGGCCTTAGCCTCATTTTATTTTGGGGTTGGGAAGCGTTGCGCTGAGTTTTCCTCTCCTCCTCCTCCTTCGCGAAGAACACGAAGAACGCGCCACCACTGATGAAGAACGCTCGTTTTCCTTCCACGGAATTTCTCCCCTTCCGTGGCGAGACTCTTCAACAGATCTTCTTCTTCCCCTTCATCGTCAACGGATCGACGAACTAGCTTGGAAGCGGAGTCGGGTAGCAAGCGCCGACGGCTTCGCCTTCCCTTGAGTCGGACGAATGCTGACATCCCCCTTCGATGTCGTCATCCTCGCGACGCCATACCGCGACGAACCTCGAACAATGATGCCTCCTTCCGATCGGCTTTTACCCAAGGCAGGGGATTATTTTATTTACCTTTTTCCATTAATAATTGTAGTTATCGATTATCATGGATTCTTTTCGACTAGATGATATCGATTAACGAGAGGGGGGCCAGACAACACAAACATGGCCGAACCCCCCTCCTATGTTCATGTTCGTTTCCTTGCGGATGGAACGGGATGGCGTGGTGCCATCGCACCATGCGGGAATCACACGACAAGTATTGCGCGGCGCCATCGCGGCGCGCCGTGGAACGAAATTCAAGAACGCGACGCCATCGCGCCACGTCAAAGAAAACCGAAGACGCAGTGGCCGGAGTAGGGCCGCGGTGGAGGGGCGCGGTGCCGTCGCACCACGCCGGACGACAAGGGCCGCGACGGAGCAAGGTGACCGGCAGCCGGACCGGGCCGCCGGCGTCGGAGCCGGAAGGGGGCCGACCATTGCCGGTCTCGTTGAGTAGGAACCGTCCGGCTAGGTCGGGCCGGCCGGAAGGGGAGGAACCGGGGGAATTAAATTCCCCTGGCTGGATTCAAGAGGCCCCAATTAAAGGGGACGCCAATTTCCATAAAAAATGGGCAAAGCTCCTCCCTTGACTCGCGCGCCGCACAAAGGCCGCGCTGGCTGTTGTGCTGGCCGCGCAGGCTAGCCGCCGCGCTGGCCGCGCCATCGCGCCGGCCGCACCTCCGGCCGGGCTAGGACTCCGGGCCGGGCCGGGTAGTCGGGCCGTGTCACCGCTCGGGCTGGGTAGACCCGGTTCGGCCAACCCAGGGGGGGTACTAGGTCGGGCCGGCCCGGGCCCAGACCCCCTTTTCGGACTAAGTTGGTTCAAACGCCTATATCATGGGCTACGGACCTCCGATTGACGCACCGTCAGTTGCATAGCGATCCTTGGAACGAGGCGGTCGTTTCGACATATCGCACACAAGGTTTCAGAATACTTTGGGTTCGGCCGGGTTGGGTCATACAAGAAACCAACCGGGCCCTCGGAGCGGAAACGCTCATATCTTGAGCTACGGACGTCCGATTGACGTGCCGTCAGCTTTGTTGAATTCCTCTAAGTGAGGCGGATCTTTTGGCTTACTCCGCTCGAGGTTTGGATGCTGTCGGAGTGCGGTCGGTTTGGTTCGCTCACGAAACCATCCGGTCCCCTTGAACGAAAAAGCCAATAACTTCCAGACCGGGCGTCCAATTGACGTGTCGTCTATTGCGTTGTATTCCTGTTGACGATACGGAACTTTTGGCATCCTCCTCCCGAGTTTTGGATGCAGATGGATAGTGGCCGGGTTGGATCGCACCGAAGTCCAACCGGCCCCTGGAACGGAAAAGTTGATACATTTCTGACAGAACGTCCGTTTGACGAACCGTCAGCGGCGTTGGTGATCTCGTTGAGAAACGGTCCTTATGAGTATACCCTATGAGTGTTCGGGGTATAGTTGAGTTATGGCCGGATTGGTTCGCACACGAAACCAACCGGGCCCCCGGGACGAAAAGGCAAATAACTCACAGACCGGGCGTCCGATTGACGCGCCGTCTGTTGCGTTGAGACCCATATGACGAGGTGGTCCTTTGAGATACTTCTTTGCGGGACTTTGTGATACTTGGAGTATCGACCAGTAGCTCGTGGAGTGGACCCTCCCAGAGACGAGCGTGCGGAGTACGGAGACCGTGTAGTTGGCTGAGACCTGACGACTACTTGACCAACTCGACTTGGAGTGAGTCGACTAGCCCAGTGGACGGAGCGCCCGATATTTGGCGACAGACCCACGGCGGACGGAGCGCCTGGTAGTTGGCCGCAGACCCGCGGTACTCGAAAGGAGGATTACCTCTGTAGGCTATTGGGGGAGAGCACCCAGTATTTGGCGACAGACCCACAGTGGACAGAGCGCCCGAAAGTTGGCCGCAGACCCGCGTTACTCGACAGGAGGAGCACCTCAGTAGTCTTAGGTTAGTGAGCAGTACCTCGGAGTCGTGACAGGACCACTGTACACTCCAGATACATAGCTCTTCAGCAGTTACAATTTCGATAATGAAAATCCTGGTTTGAACTGAGACTTTTGACCTTTGTGTTTACCTCATGATTGAGATGGGTCACTTGATAACTTAGGTATATGTATGGGCATATACCTAGGTAGTGGTTATCCATTGATTTCACAATCCATGTGTTTCCTCATGATTGAGATGGGTTACATGATAACATAGGTACATGTATAGGCATATATCTAAGTAGAGGTTATCTGTTGAGATCTTCTTGTGGTTATCCTTGTTGGTTTAGTGAGACCTTGAGGGTCTCGGGGTCCCTACTGAGTATCATTATACTCACCCCTGCACGGGCTATGCCCGCACCTCGTTGTGTTGGTTGCAGACGACGGGCAGTGCTGACGGAGGCCGAGTGTTCGAGGACTGGATGGTACCTGGAGGTGGACTACACGATGTGTCAGTACCCAGAGGTGGAATACACGACGTGATGACTCACAGAGGAGGTTGACGGACGAGAGCGTGGAGAAGGATATCTGTACCTACCCTTCAGGTAGGATCCGTGGTGGACGACCAGGAGCTGCGCTATCTGTACATACCCTTCAGGTAGGATCTGAGGAGAACGACCCAGGAGCTGCTTCCTACTTCTAGCTGCTGTCTTTTTGCTGTTGTACCTTGTTCAGTTGTAGTCATACATTCTTTTGAGTTTGTATTCTGGCCCATTTACTTTTCAGCTTTTCTTTTGTACTAAGTGTTTTGCTTCCGCTTGTACTCTGTGGTGCTTGTTTTCTTTTATAATGGCAATTCCTTCCTAGTTATCAGGATTTTACGCCTTTTGTGCTAGTCACCAACCCCTCGCCTATGGAAGGTGGGCTTGGGGTAGTCACGACATGGGCCCCGAGGACGGATCGTGACATCAGCCACTACCTGGTCGGTACACAGTTACCCGCGAAAACAAAGTACATGGCATGTACTTCTGAATTTTCAAAAAACTTATATTTTTTCTAAAAAACAACCAGAAAAGAAAAACATAAAATAAAAGAATGTCCGGGTTCTTACAAACACCCCCCCTCTTTAAGGAAAATTATCCCTTAATTTCCCTAGCAGTGCCACATAGAAGATGAAATCTCAAATACCTCCAGCTACTGCAATCGTACATCATCCTTCCCCTCCAAACTCTCATCTTTTACTCTATCGTGCTGCTATATCACTCATACCAGAGGAAAATATCATCCACGAAGAACATTTTCACTACGATAAACAATCCAGAAAAGACACTCCTCAAAAGATGTGTCCACTTCGAAATCAAACTCCTTTGTTTGGAAAACATGGGATGGGGCTGAGAAGTAATGTCGAAGTTGAGGAACAAGGAAGACATCATGCATAGCCCGATACCTCTGAGGTAACTGCAATCTATAGGCATCCAACATGACTCTCCCAAACACCTCAAATGACTCGACGTATCTTGGAGAATGCCTACCCTATCTCTTAATCCTTCTATGTCCCAAACGTTTTTTGACATGTAGAAAAACCTGATATCCAACCTCGAACTCCAGAGGTCATCTCCATCGATCAGCATATGACTTCTTTTGTGACTGTGAAGTTGTTAAACTCTTCTAAATCAACCCTATCAACTTTGTGGTCTCTTATTCTAGCTGAGGTCCCAGCATAGTTGCCTCTTCTTCCTCTACCCAGCATAAGGGTGATCAACATGGTGTATCGTACAAAGCCATATAATGTGTCAATTGAATAGTTCCTTGAAAATTTTTATTATAGTAAAAGTCCATAAGAGAATGTGATTATCCCAAGAATGTCCAAAATCTAGGATGAAGGGTCGATGCATGTCCTCATGCACCAGAATTTTACACAAGGACTACCCATTTATCTTTGGATGGAATGTTGTACTACAAAGTACCTGTGTTCCCAAAGCCCTCTAAAGTCACTACAAGACATAAGAAGTAAAACAACATACCTGTCTGAATCAATGGAGTGCGGAAATCCATTTAAACATACAATCTATATGATGTGCAACCTTATCAGATCATCAACACTGGTGGTATCCATGATTGGAATGAAGTGGGAATCCTTCATTAGTCTATCAATGACAACTCAAACTTCATCATTCCCCCTAGGAGAACTCAGTAAACCTTCCATAAAGTACATAGAAACATCATTCCACTTCCACTAGAAAATTGTTAACTACTACAAAATCCTAGATGGTCGTTGAGGCTCAACCTTCACCTACTGATAGGTGGAACACCTCCTAAAAACTAGCAACATCTCTCCTCATACCTAGCCGCCAATACTGATAGTGCAGATCACAATACATCTTGGTGACTCCAGGATGAGCTGTCCAAACTGAGGAATGAAAGTCCTATATCAGGTCCTCGCGTATGTCTTCTTGTACCCACACACACCCAAGAAAACACAAGATCTCATCCTTTCCTACGATCCATCATTGAATAGGGTCCTATCTTGACGCACTCTTCATTAGGACTAGGCCTTCAGAATCAGATAGCTTCTTCATTCTCACCCGAGCAAGTAGATTAGAGGTAAAATTTATAGAAGAAAGAAACATCTGTCGATATCTATCGTGGTCCTCCAAATGAATCTTAGAGAATAAATCCATAAGCATCCCCTCACTACTGGACTTTTGAACTGCCTATATCTGAGTACTCTTGCTCAATGCATCGGCCACAGTGTTGTCTTTCCAAGGAGGATAGGAAATCTCAATGTCAAAATACTGAAGGTACTCAACCAACATTCACTGTCTCAAATTCAGATTGGGATGAGTGAAGATATACTTGAGAATTTTGTGGTCATTGAAAACCATAAAATTCTCTCATAATAGATAATGTCTCCATCATTGTAAAGTAGGAACAACTGCAATGATCTTGAGATCATGAATCAGGTAGATCCTTTCATGTGGCCTCAAATGCCGAGACCCGTACACAAAGACTCCACCCCCTGTATAATAACAACTCCCAAACCGATACCTAATGCATCACACTACATAGAATAGATCTTTCCTGGCTCCAGAAACACTAGTATCGATGCTGAAGTCAACCACATTTTCATCTCATAAAAGGCTGACTTAGAAAAATATGACCATAAGAACATCACACCCATCTTTTTCAGGCCCTTCAATTGAACTAATAAGTGTGAAAAGTCATGTATGAAATGACTATAGTTACCAAGCTTCCCTAATTTTCTCCGCACCGAAAAGACGTTATTTAGCTACTCCCATGAAACTACATCTATCACTTTCTTTGGGCCTATCGATACCACTGTCTCTGAGATAACATGACCCAAGAAGTGAATTTCGTCCATCCAAATGTAGCATTTTTAGAGCATAGAATATAACAATTTCACTCTTAGCACACTCAAAACAATACCGAGATGTTTAGGAATGATTATTTTGAGTGTGAGAGTACATCAAGATATCATCCATGAAGACTACCACGAACAAATCCAAGTATATATGGAACACTTGGTTCATCAGTGCCATGAAAACTGTGTGCATGTTCGTAAGGCTGAACGGAATAACCACATACTTGAATAGACCATACCTACTCAGGAATGATGACAAATGTATATCAGATGGTCTAACATTCAACTGATTGTAACTGAATCTCAATTCAATCTTCGATAACCCCAGGGCTCCTCGAAGATCATCAAAGAGATCATCAATCCTCGGTATGGGATATAGGTTCTTAACAGTCAACTAGTTCAACTTCTAATAATCTACACAAATTCTAGTGGTATATTCCACCTTATTTAAAAATAGGATAGTAAAACCTAAAGGAGATGTACTAGGTTGGATGAAACTCTTTTCTGGAAACTCGTCCAAGGGCATCTTGAGCTCCTGCACCTGTGGTGTAGCAATTCTAGAAGGAGGAATGGAAACCGGTTACGCTCCTTGCACAAGCTCAATAGGAATGTATACCACATGCTATGGAGGAAAACCTGAATAGTCATCTTGAAATATGTCTTTGAAATGATCCAACATTAGGGGAAGGTCCATATGAGAAGCCCCCTAGTCATCCAGATATAGAATAGAGATCTGGGATATAACTCATCCAACCCATGATACTCGGGTCCTCCTCTAATCGCATGGACATCCCATTCTCCCTTTTGAAGAAACGATCAACCCTCTAGTGACGTGAGACTCACCCTATGATGATAGCAGTCGAAAAAAACCTCAAAGTGAACTAACCAGTCCATTCTGTGAAGGACGTCATAGCTCGTCCCCTCAAAGACGTAGAGGTCCCCAACGAAGTGACACCCACAAACATCAATAGGGCACACCTTGAACAAACGTACAATATCTATTATAGTCCCCAATAGAGTGTCTAGAGTAAAGATATCATTATATGAAAAAATACAGATCCCAATGCTCTCCACAATAGAAACATATATAATGATATGGGAAGCCCCTATATCGAAATGAGCAGAATCTAAAACTAAGGCAACTATAAAGGTACATCAAACTGTCGAAGGTATGGGATCTTGATCCTACTGGTTCGGCTCCACCGCAAAAGTCTTTACTATACCACAGCCCTGTGACGCTGCAAAACCACTCCGAGCTGATCCACCCTATTGTCACTGAAAGCAAAACTACTGGCTACCACGGACACTATCATGAACCTGCCCGAGTACCCCGGTAACTAGATAACCAAGCCGGCCCTGACATAGCCCGAAGGGTGTTCCCAATCCCCATTGGTCGGAGACGAGCACCTGACATCACACAACATGCAAGTGGGAATGATTTTTCCACAAGAATGCAGAAGTAAAAGAAAACAAAATAGTATGAATAACAGAAGAAACTCCACTAGGAGTGATGTAAAAAAATAAAAAGAGGCATTAAAAGCCCAAAATATTACCAACCAAGTAATAAAAGAGGGGAAAAACCGCTCAAAGGTCACTATGGACACAACTCACCCAAACTAAAGATCAACAGTTGGATCCACCTCCCAGAGGACCCTTCCCATTGCATGATCTTGGAAGAAGAAAGTCTACAAACACCCAAAGGAAAAAGTAGGGTGTGTGCCTAAGCCCAGTAGGATACCACCAAAGATTCTGTAACAGATGAAAAATATAGATTATCTAATTAAAATCTTCAAATTTTCAAATAAACAGGTTTGGCAATCCAAAGAACATTTTTAACAAAACATGTTGTACATTTTCTAATGATGGAAAATTACTTTATGCAACAGTTTCAAAATGATGGAATACTTCTCAAATAATGGCTTAAGCAAAAAATTTATATAAAATATTTTATTTATATTTAGCAGGCATGAAAGGCAGTTCAAAAGCATTTCATACATTTATATCTGAAATATAAAAAACAAGAGAGCAACATGGTCATCTTCCAAAAGGTATGACAGTATTAACCAGTTATAGGATTATGCACTCTCTATGGAAACTCAGTGAAAGGTGTATACAGACGTCCCGGTGAAACTGGCCAAAGGAGACTCATCACCAA
Source organism: Viscum album (assembly GCA_963277665.1). NCBI lineage: Eukaryota > Viridiplantae > Streptophyta > Magnoliopsida > Santalales > Viscaceae > Viscum > Viscum album. The sequence continues at coordinate 1,497,898,373 of OY728156.1, read as the reverse complement.
CCTGTCGAGGATGTGACCCTCCACAAGTTTGTTTTAGAATGCTGTCGTAGCGTAGATTGTATCAAAATAACTCTATAACTACCTAAGGATTGCATGCGCTCTTACTTGATGGGAGAACTATTTTTTGAATGCTTAAAATACGATCAATCCCATTATTCCATTTCAAAAGGTCCATCTTCATTCCATTTAAATCATAACATGTTTTATTCAAAAACATGCCTTTTTCACAAGATAAAACAAATGGGTTTCTATCAAATCATTTTAATCCATTTTCAAATGTTTTAAATCCATTAAAAACTAATTCCATCATAACACATTTAATTTCCACAATTTAATTCAACAATTTAATTGAAAACATTTTCATCATATCCACAATTTAAATTGACCAATTTTCTTTAAACACACACGATTCAATGGAATTGGGGTTTTCCCAATTTTCTATGTCAAAACCATTTCAAATATCTCAATTCAATGGAATTGAGATTTTATAAATTTAATTGAATGTAACCTGAGAAATTGAAATTTAAATCAATAATTGAAATAAATTAACCAAATACATTGACAATAAATTTGGAAAGTCATGATGGAACCACCCACCTTGATTTATTGACGGGAGTTAGCCCCACAAGAAACCCCTAAAATCGAGCGGCACATCGACGTTGATCAAAATATGGATCTAAATCCTTAAAACCAAAATTAAGATCAAGGTAATCATGATCATGCAAAACTAGATATAGATTCACAATCCTAGACCCATACCTCAACTCATTGGTTTAGATCCATGGAAGAAAAAGAAAATATCCCATGAAAAGATCAAGGAAAGATAGAGGAATAAACGATAATCACAACAGGATGAAATACACTTACCAGGAGGAGTGAAGATCTTCAAACCGTGCCTTTAATCTCAATGAAAGATGATCAGATCGCCTTGTAATCTCCCTAAGAGACTTTGGAAAGACCTAAAGAGAGTCAAGCCCGAGCCAAGGTCGAAATTATGGAAGTCCCAAGGGTTCGGGTGATTCAAACGAAAAAATAGGGATTAAAATCCATGTGCATGGTTTACCTGGTAAGAGGCACACAGTTTGTCTAACCGTGTGTACACCGTGCAGACTTCACTATCCAATGATACATGGTCTGCTTGGTTTGGTCGCACGGTTTGTCAAACCATGCGCACACTATGCATTTCTCTCTATCAAGTGTTGCTTGGTTGACATGGTTTGGATGCCCTGTAACGCCCCAACCCTAGTTACCAAGGGTCGGTGCATTTTACATAACATTGGCATGATCAAAAGAATGATCAAATCTCAAAAGACCAATTGGTTTAGTAGCCTTGGAAACAATAGATATATTCATAAAGTTTTACAATACATCATAAATTGAAAAACTACTACAACAACATATTGTCTCCATATTACACACTATTATCCCCTCATAATATACCTGTAGGTCATTCATGATTTACTTATTCACATCCTAGGAAGAATAAAACATAGAAAAGGGGTGAGCTCAAATGCCCAGTAAGGATAAAAATATAGCGGAAACATTCATAAATAAGAATAAACATTTAAGGCAATGTGTAACTAAAACAAAATCCTTTTAAAATTGAACTTCAACATAGTATGGAAAACATAAAATGAAATAATTCTATTTACTTATTCAAATGGATATTCTATTAATCGAATAATCACATGCAATATCAATAACCACTTTCATAATGATGGAATGCATAATGCTAGACTATTATAACCACATAGACAAGGCCTCGTGCCAAGACTACAAATATGATATTGTCAAGGCCTTGTGCCAAGACACTTGTTTGTCTCATGAGACCTACCTATGCATCTAGGAGCTATAGCGGGCTCCACCCATCCCATATTAAGTCTAATGCATTCCCATATGCAAAGGTTTAAACATAACATAAAAATTCGTATTAAAACTAGGATATGAAATGTAATACTTCATCTATAAACCATGAATGGTATTAAAATAACACATCCACAGTCAAACATGTCACAAAACCTTCAATACAATATAGAAGTTTTGTATCATAATAAATCAACTTCAAATAAGCGTAAAATCCATCAATGGATGTTGACATAGATGAAATCAAAACTATTTTTAGAGAAATATCTTTTTCTATTTTGAAATCATTTAAAAGTAATATATTAATAAAATAAAACATTTTCTTTGAAAATAGTCTTATAAGCTTGTAAAGGAAGCTTCGAAAATTTTATAACGGCTGAAAATAGCTGCACCCGCCGTATATGTTAAAAAACATTCTTACCTTAATTCTGTCGAAAAGGGTAAAAGCACCGTGTTTTGAAAACGACAAAAAGATTCCTTTATAAACCACTTATAAAAAGTCAAACAAGGGTATAAAAGAATTTAACCCATATTCTTGTAAATAATAAAAATGTTTTGAATACATTTTTAAGAAACATGGATGTGGATGACAAAGAGATCCCAGTAGATTATTACGTATAAACAACCTCGGATAATGAAGAGATTGTGAAATAAACCCTTACCGTGTACTTTTCCTTGGATGGGGTAGGTTAACCTCCTGTATAGTGGTGAAATAATTGTTATTAAATTATACAAGAATCATATACATTAATATGATATCATATATGATCTTTTAACATTGATACGTTAATAATATCTTAGTTTTATCGTTGTTTCGGGTGTTAACTTACACATTTTCTTTTATATGTTTTGTTACGTAAGCTTTGTTTGTCAGGGATAGGTTGTATATTAATAATATCCAGAATGATATCAAGACCTTAGATACTATTATTAATCATCAATTGAGAATTATACTTGAATGGATACGATGGAGAATGAATCTCATCGCGTTTGTGGAGACAGTAGTCCGTATGTATGCACGAGCGACAAAATCATAATTTTGATATTAAATAATATATAATTGGATGTTATATCATATATACAGAATAATTATGATGTTATATTTATTATTTACATGAGTTACACATCATTTTTATACCTATACAAATAATAATTTATTGAATAACAATTACACCACAACATGGAGACGGTAAGCCGTACGTACGCACGTATGGTGACATGTCATTCAAAGGATAGATATAATACAGAATATGGTTATAAAATATTTATAATAATATTACAGTATATAGGAGATACTGGATTTATTATTTTAGAATAGGAATAACAATGAAAGAAGAAGTTTAAGAAGAAAGGAATTTGAAAATGGGTGGTGAAATCATTACCTCTTCTTCGGGTTCTTCCTTTTGATTTGATCAAAAGGGCTCATTAAGTTGGATTTCTAACTAAAGGAAGGCCTCTAAGATGAATTGAGAGATGTGGAGAGAGTATTTGGGCCAATTTTGGCCAAGTCAAAATGCTTTTAAGGTGTGAGATAATGAGAAGGGAGGAGTGCCCTTTTTTAAGATGGGCGAGGGGAACCTTTGGAAAAGCTAGAAATATTATTTTATAATAAATTAACATTCGGGTTCTAATGGCTCCAATGTGGATTATTTAAAGGATAATTTGGGGATGGGTCGAAAACTACTCATCCAATGAAATTAAGACAGGTTTGGGTTACTATATTAATCTTATCTTTAAGTATTAATTCTTAGTTAATTAGTTTCACTTTTACAATGCCTCTTTTTATTTTTATACTATATGGTTAATAAACTTACTATATACATCCAAGAGACCCCCAAGTGGTTCATTAATGATTCACCTATCATTATATATGTCTTTTGGCCGAACCTTTGATATTTAGGAATTTAATATCAATTAATAATATAATATTTGTTTTAAAAACTCTTTTATGTCAATTTTGACACTATTCAATAATTGATTTTTGTAAAAATCATAAAAGAATGATTACTTCGAAAAAAGTTTATTAAATCATTCCTAACATGTCATATTAACCTATAAAATTATTTTAATTCATTAAATGTCTCAAATTATTTTTATTTTGGTGTTTATAGTATCAATTATTTTAATTTTTCACTATTATGGTAATTACTGCATCATCATTGTGTAATAAACATATTATATTATTTAATGTCTAAAAATTATAAATAAAATATCATTATGTAGGAAATCGTTTTATATTTCTAATGAATATTTAAAATCGAATTTATCATATATATAACCAAATATTAAAAATGTTTTATTAAATACACATTGATTTTACCTCTTTTAACTCTTTTTTGAATTAAATAATAATAATTGTCCTAATCTAATTCAAGTGGACCTAAATGATAATATATTATTCATAAGGTTTCTTTTGGTCGAGATACACTTGTCCAATAGAATTAGGACATGTGTTATGGTAATATTAATATCATTTTCACCCTTAATTACCCTATTTACATTTAAACGTGGTAAATAAAAGTAAAAAGTTACTATTCACCAAAATTATTTTCATCTCATTGAACCAAATTTTACTATTTGATATTAATCATGTCTCTCAGATTTTCGAAATTCCATTTACAAAAGCGGTAAAATTATGTTTTATGAAAAATTCAGTTTTTTTAACTACCACTTAGTGGTTTCACTATTAATCAAAAATTGAAGTTTTTCAGAACAATGCAAAAATTTCACCCTAAGCTATAATTGATATTACGAATTCAAAAATGATTCCTATTTTAAAAAATTCCAAACATATAAGTTGCATTAATTAATTTTATAATTAATTCCCGTTGTTACAACAAATAGCATGTTTTTAAGAAATAATATATATCAAAACATTGACAATTGTTTGTGTCCAATTTCAATGTGAAATTAATGCTAATGAACATCATTGGTTAAATTGGTAAAAATATATTATAATGATACTTTAAAACCACTAAATTATATAATTTATCACTATAAATTATTTTGATTAAAAAGTTTGTTTTTAAGTATTTTTCACTATTCATAAAAATTGGATGTTCTCAGAAAAATACCAAAAATTCAACATAGGATAATTTCGATATTCTGAATCCAAAAATGAAATCCATTCTGAAATATAAAAATATATATAATTTCAAAAAGTAGGTATTAATATTAATAACGGCTAGTATGATTTGTTGTGGTGTGTTAGAACTCGATGTTGCGTACAACACACGTTATCACATTATTCATAAAGGAGTGTACTGTAGAAGCTTAGTGTGTTAAATTCTCCCCTCCTTTAAATAATTTTGTCCTCAAAATTTCTAGAATACTACCGCATGAAAATAATCGGGTGGTTCTTCGTCATAAGTTCCTCGGGTTCCCACGTTGCCTTTTCCATCTTATGGTTTTTCCACAAAACTTTTACCCAACGCATCGTCCGATTTCTCAGCACTTGTTCTCTCACATCAAGAATCCTGACAGGCTCTTCGCAATAAGACAAGTCAGGTTTCAGTTTTATTTCCTCATATGTGAGTACATGTGTTGGGTCAGGCATGTATTTCCTCAATAGAGATACATGGAACACATCGTGATCTTTGGAGAGACTTGGCGGCATTGCCAATCGGTAATCTACAACACCAATTCGTTCTAGAATTTCAAAAGGTCCGATGTACCTGGGACTCAATTTACCTTCCATACCAAAACGTATGACTCTCTTCCATGGAGATACCTTCATAAAAACATGATCACCGACTTGAAATTCTAAATCCTTCCTTCGATTATCGGAATAGCTCTTCTGCCTACTTTGAGCTGCTTTGATATGGTTTTGGATTAACATAACATTTTCCATCGTTTTCCTCCACCAGTTCTGGGCCTACAAGTTTTCTTTCACCAACGTCATCCCAACAGGATGGTGTACGATTTCTCTTTCCATATAACGTTTCATATGGTGCCATATGAATACTCGAATGGAAGCTATTGTTTTAGATGAGATGATGAACTTGAAGTTACTATATGTGGAGGACATTTGATATAAAATCATATTTGTAAGTAAAATTTAGGACATACGAATAAAATTCAGTGTAATGTCCCAGTTTCGGAAGCCACATAGATGGGCCCCATACCCGATTGGCTACATGGCCTCAAGAGAATCTCCCCAAACTCTAGAGGATGCCGACTAGCAGCGAGGGCCTCATTTGTGATATTGGAGAAACTATGACCTGAATGGCACAATAACATAGTTTAAGTAAAAAATATAGTAACAGTGTAAGCAGTAAAACATTCAATAAGAAAACAGAAGAAGTAATAATCAACTGGAGCCCACATGTATAAATTATTCATGATACATATTTATAGGAAAGAATCCAAATGAGTCACAATGCTGGAAAATAGTAATAAAACAAAGTTCAAAAGAAAACAGTAAATCTCCAGCAGCATTGCATACCTCGGCTTTGTCCCACACTCTATATCCCTTCAAAAATCATGTTCCTGAAGTATAAAGGAGATTTCCCTTATCTATACATGCAGAAATATTATCATTTTGGGCCCAAAAGCATGACCCAAAAAGTTAGTGAGACTTGTCCTAGTAGGCAACCACCCAAATATATGTGCATGATATTCTATGAATATTTATGGCACACAATAAGAAAAAGAATTATCAAACATGTTATTTCTCAAATGTAAAAAATACAACAATATCATTTACAAATTTTACATTTATGTATTTATTAATCCCAAATAATACAAGCAACCTTCTGGGTGGTTCCTGCAGAAAAACCCCTCTAGTTCACAATACAAGATATGATAGAACAAAGAGTCTCTGAGGAAGCACTCATTGTCAATTCCCTCTATAGTCAGGTGTGTTTAAAGACTCTCTGTGAAAACACTCACCTTTAATTCCTCCTATGGTCTATCAATGGTATACTACTTACACTCAGAGGAAGCACTCAATATCAATTCCACCTGTGCTGTCGTAACGTATCTATAAACTCTTTTAGGGAGCACTCAACGTCAATCCCCCAAGGGTCTCACAAAGTGATAAACATAACACACACTCTGGGAAGACCTCAACGTAACTTTCAAATATGGTCTCACCACACAATGTTCCCGAAGCCTCGTGTAAAGTAGTCATTCACAAATGATAACCAGCAGCCAAAGTAAACCTATAGAACTACTTGGCTAAACAATCTAAAGAATATCATAGCCTGTTATATAATAATCACTCCATCATAACTATACTAGGCACATAAATCAATGTTGCTGCTTAACAGGCAAGGATATCTCAAATGGTCTAAAAAAACAAGTAAACACTTTTAATACATCCATATCATAACAAAGATAACCCTATTATCAACTACTAACAACTATCCAATCAAATTAGGAATATGAGGCAATTAAAATGGTGATAAAAATAAACACACAATACCCCAAACAAGGGTATTGGGAACTATTGCACATATAAATCAATGACTATATATGGAAAGCCACAAACAAGCTACCTCGACATTATGAGATTGTTATAATTGAATCTTAGGGCTTAAATCACCTTATAAAACTGTAGATATATAAAAATGTCCAAAACGTTAAACCGGGGATAACTTGTGATGGAGGAGAAATCAAGAGATTTTGTTCTAGAAGAAGAGATAAATCACAGATGTGATTCCAATGCAATTGAAAATGGTCGATTCAGAGAACGGAAGACAAGTCGGGGGGTTCAGAGGATACCTACAACCATATAGACACTCTTTGATAAAATAGGTCGAGATGAAGGATGTTCTGTCTATTACTGGTCTCCCCGATCCGTTTAATGAAAAGATAATGTATACAATGTGTTCAATAAATGTATAGGGCATGTAATTTCTTTTTCCAGCCTCTATTTTATGTATTCTCCAAGTCACTTGACACAACCATGTACTCAGCCGCTACCCGGCCGGTACATAGTCACCCGCGAAAACACAGTACATGGCGTGTACTTCTGAATTTTCTAGAAACTTATATTTTTTCTAAAAAACAACCAGAAAATAAAAACAGAAACGAAAAGAATGTTCAGGTTCTTACAAACACCCCCTCTTTAAGGAAATTCATCCCTTAATTTCCCTAGCAATGCACCATAGAAGATGAAATCTTGAATACCTCCCGCTACTGCGATCGTACATCATCCTTCCCCTCCAAACTCTCATATTGTACTATCTCTTGCTGCCATATCACTTATACCAGAGGAAAAGATCAGCCACGAAGAACCTTTTCACTACGACCAACAATCCAGAAAAGACACTCCTCAAAAGATGTGTCCACTTCAAAATCAAACTCCTCTGTTTGGAAAACATGGGATGGGTCTGAGAAGTAACGTCGAAGTTGAGAAACAAGGAAGTCATCATGCATAGCCTAGTACCTCTAAGGTAACTGCAATCGATAGGAATCCAACATGACTCTCCCAAAAACCTCAAATGACTCTCCGTATCTTGGAGAATGCCTACCCTGTCTCTTAATCCTTCTCTGTCCAAAACATTGACTGGCATGTAGGAAAACCTGATATCTAACCTCGAACATCAGAGGTCATCTCCGTCGATCAGCATATGACTTATTTTGTGAATGTGGACTTGTCAAACTATTCTAAATCAACCCTATCAACTCTGTGGTCTCTTATTCTAGCTGAGGTCCCAGCATAGTTGCCTCTCCTGCCTCTACCCATCATAAGGGTGATCAACATGGTGTATCCTACAATTCCATATAATGTGTCAATTGAATAGTTCCTTGAAAATATATATTATAGGTAAAGTCCATAAGAGAATGTAATTATCCCACGAATGCCCAAAATCTAGGATGAAGGGTCGATGCATGTCCTCATGCACCAGAATTTTACACAAGGACTACAAATTTATCTTTGGATGGAATGTTGTACTACAATGTACCTGTGCTCCAAAAGCCCTCTAAAGTCACTACAAGACACAATAAGTAAAACAACATACCTGTCTGAATCAATGGAGTGTGGAAATCCATTTAAACGTACAATCTCTCAGATGTACAACCTTACCAGCTCATCAACACTAGAAGTATCCTTGATTGGAATGAAGTGGGAATCATTCATTAGTCTATAAATGACAACTCAAACTTCATCATTCCCCCTAGGAGAACTCAGTAAACCTGCCACAAAGTACATAGAAACATCATTCCACTTCCACTCGAAAATGGTTAACTTCTACAAAATCCTAGATGGTCGCTGATGCTCAACCATCACCTAATGATAGGTGGAACACCTCATGAAAAACTAGCAACATCTCTCCTCATACCTGGACACCAATACTGATAGTGCAGATCACAATACATCTTGGTGACTCCAGGATGAGCTGTCCAAACTGAGGAATGATAGTCCTATATCAGTTCCTCGCGTATGTCTTCTAGTACCCACACACACCCAAGAAATCACAAGATCTCATCCTTTCCTACAATCCATCATTGAATAGGGTCCTCTCTTGATGCACACTTCATTAGGACTAGGCCTTCAGAATCAGATAGCTTCCTCATTCTCACCCGAGCATGTAGATTAGAGGTAAAAGTTATATAAGAAAGAAACATCTGCCGATATCTATCGTGGTCCTCCAAATGAATCTTAGAGAATAAATCCATAAGCTTCCCCACACTAATGGCCTTTTGAACTGCCTATATCTGAGTACTCTTTCTCAATGAATCGACCACAGTGTTGTCTTTCCAAGTAGGATAGGAAATCTCAATGTCAAAATACTGAAGGTACTCAACCAACCTTCACTATCTCAAATTCAGATTGGGATGATTGAAGATATAATTTAGAATTTTGTGGTCATTAAAAACCATAAAATTCTCTCATAATATATAATGACTTTTTCATTGTAAAGTAGGAACAACTGCTGTGATCTTGAGATCATGCATCAGGTAGATCCTCTCATGTGGCCTCAACTGCCGAAACCCGTACACAACGACTCCACCCCCTGTATAAGAACAACTCCCAAACCGATACCTAATGAATCACACTACATAGAATAGATATTTCTTGGATCCAGAAACACTAGTATCGGTGCTGAAGTCAACCACCTTTTCATCTCTTAAAAGGATGACTTAGAAAAATATAACCATAAGAACATCACACCCTTCTTTTTCTGGCCCTTCAATTGATCTAACAAGTGTGAAATGTCATGTATGAAATGACTATAGTTACCAAGCATCCCTAAAGTTCTCGCACCGAAAAGATGTTATTTAGTTGCACCCATGAAACTAAAGCTATCACTTTCTTTGGGCTTATAGATACCACGGTCTCTGAGATAACATGACCTAGGAATTGAATTTCGTCCATCCAAATGTAGCATTTTTAGAGCATTGAATATAACTAATTCTCTCTTAGCACACTCAAAACAATATCAAGATGTTTGGAATGATTATTTTGAGTGTGAGAGTACATCAAGATATCATCCATGAAGACTACCACGAAAAAATCCAAGTATAGATGGAACACTCGGTGCATCAGTGCCATGAAAACTGCATGCATGTTCGTAAGGCTGAACAGAATAACCGCATACTTGTATAGACCATACCTACTCAGGAATGATGAAAGATGTATATCAGATGGTCTAACATTCAACTAATTGTAACTAAATCTCAATTCAATCTTCGAGAACCCCAGGGCTCCTCGAAGATGATCAAAGTGATCATCAATCCTCGGTAAGGGATATAGGTTCTTAACAGTCAACTAGTTCAACTTCTGATAATCTACACAAATTATAGGGGTATATTCAACCTTATTTTAAAATAGGATAGTAAAACCTGAAGGAGATGTACTGGGTTGGATGAAACTCTTTTCTGGAAACTCGTCCAAGGGAATCATGAGCTCCTGCACCTGTGGTGTAGCAATCCTAGAAGGAGGAATGGAAACCGGTTACGCTCCTTGCACAAGCTCAATAGGAATGTATACCTCATGATATAGAGGAAAACCTGAATAGTCCCCTTGAAATATGTCTTTTAAATGATCCAACATTAGGGGAAGGTCCATATGAGAAGTCCCCTAGTCATCCAGATATAGAATAGATATCTGGGCTATAACTCATCCAACCCATGATACTCGGGTCCTCCTATAATCCCATGGACATCCCATTCTCCCTTTTGAAGAAACGATCTACCCTCTAGTGACGTGAGACTCACCCTATGATGATAGCAGTCGAAAACAACCTCAAAGTGAACTAACCAGTCCATTCTGTGAATGACGTCATAGCCCGTCCCCTCAAAGACGTAGAGGTCCCCAACGAAGTGACACCCACAAACATCAATAGGGAACACCTTGAACAAACGTACAATATCTATTATAGTCCCCAATAGAGTGTCTAGAGTAAAGATATCATTATATGAAAAAATACAGATCCCAAGGCTCTCCACAATAGAATCATATATAATGATATGGGAAGCCCCTATATCAAAATGGGCAGAATCTAAAACTGAGGCAACTATAAAGGTACATCAAACTGTCGAAGGTATGGGATCTTGATCCTACTGGGTCTGCTCCACCACAAAAGTCTTTACTATACCACAACCCTGTGACGCTGCAAAACCACTCCGAGCTGATCCACCCTATTGTCACTGAAAGCAAAACTACTGGCTACCACGGACACTATCATGAACCTGCCCGGGTACCCCGGTAACTAGATAACCGAGCCGGCCCTGACATAGCCCGAAGGGTGTTCCCAATCCCCATTGGTCGGAGACGAGCACCTGGCATCATACAACATGCAAGTGGGAATGATTTTTCCACAAGAATGCAGAAGTAAAAGAAAACAAAATAGTATGAATAACAGAAGAAACTCCACTGGGAGTGATGTAAAAAAATAAAAAGAGGCATTAAAAGCCCAAAATATTACCAACCAAGTAATAAAAGAGGGGAAAAACTGCTCAAAGGTCCCTATGGACACAACTCACCCAAACTAAAGATCAACAGTTGGATCCACCTCCCAGAGGTCCCTTCCCTTTTCTTGATCTTGGAAGAAGAAAGTCTACAAACACCCAAAGGAAAAAGTAGGGTGTGTGCCTAAGTCTAGTAGGATACCACAAATGATTCTGTAACAGATGAAAAATATAGATTATCCAATTAAAATCATCAAATTTTCAAATAAACAGGTTTGGAAATCCAAAGAACATTTTTAACAAAACATGTTGTGCATTTTCTCATGATGGAAAATTACTTTATGTAATTGTTTCACAATGATGGAATACTTCTAAAACAATGGATTAAGCAAAAAATTTATATAAAATAGTTTATATAAATTCAGCAGGCATGAAAGGCAGTTCAAAATCATTACATACATTTATATCTGAAATATAAAAAACAAGCGAGCAACATAGTCATCTGCCAAAAGGTATGACATTATTAACCAGTTATAGGATTATGCACCCTCTATGAAAACTCAGTAAAATGTGTATACAGACATCCCTGTAAAACTGGCCAAAGGAGACTCATCACCAACCTTTTGAGGATGTGACCCTCGACAAGTATGTTTTAGAACGCTATCGTAGCGTAGATTGTATCAAAATAACTCTATAACTACCTAAGGGTTTAATGCGCTCTTACTTGATGGGAGAACTATTTTATGAATGCTTAAAATATGATCAATCCCATTCTTCCATTTCAAAAGTGCCAACTTCATTCCACTTAAATCATAACAAGTTTTATTCAAATACATGCCTTTTTCACAAGATAAAACAAATGGTTTCTATCAAATCATTTTAAGCCATTTTCATAAGTTTGAAATCCATTCAAAACTAATTCCACCATAAAAAATTTAATTTCCACAATTTAATTCAACAATTTAATTGAAAACATTTCCATCATATCCACAATTTAAATTAAACAATTTAAATTGACCAATTTTCCATAAACACACACGATTCAATGGAATTGGGGGATTCCCAATTTTCTATGTCAAAACCATTTCAAATATCTCAATTCAATGGAATTGAGATTTTATAAATTTAATTGAATGTAACTTGAGAAATTGAAATTTAAATCAATAATTTAAATAAATTAACCAAATACATTGATAATAAATTTGGAAGGTCATGATGGAACCACCCACCTCGATTTATTGACGAGAGTTAGTCCCATGAGAAACCCCTAAAACCGAGAGGCACATCGACGTTGATCAAAATATGGATCTAAATCCTTAAAATCAAAATTAAGATCAAGGGAATCATGATCATGCAAAACTAGAAATAGATTCACAATCCTAGACCCATACCTCAACTCATTGGTTTAGATCCATGGAAGAAAAGGAAATATCCCATGAAAAGATCTAGGAAAGATAGAGGAATAAATGATAAACACAATGGGATGAAATACACTTACCAGGAGGAGTGATGATCTTCAAATCGAGCCTTTAATCTCAATGAAAGATGATCAGATCGCCTTGTAATCTCCCTAGGAGGCTTAGGAAAGACCTAAAAAGATTAGAGCCTGAGCCAAGGTCGAAATTTTGGAAGTCCCGAGGGTTCAGGTGATTCAAAAAGAAAAAATAGGGATTAAAAACCGTGTGCACGGTTTATCTGGTAAGTGGCACACAGTTTGTCTAACCGTGTGCACACCGTACAAACTTCACTATCCAAAGATACATGGTCTGCTTGATTTGGTCACACGGTTTGTCAAACCGTGTGCACACTGTGCATTTCTCTCTATCCAGTGTTTCTTGGTTGGCATGGATTGGATGCACTGTAACGCCCCAACCCTAGTTACCCAGGATCATGGCATTATTACATAACATTTGTATGATCACAAGAATGATAAAATCTAAAAACACTGATTGGTTTAGTAGCCTTGGAAATAATTGATATATTCATAACGTTTTACAATACATCATAAAGTGAAAAACTATGAAAACAACATATTATCTCCATAGTCCACACTATTATCCCCTCATAATATCCCTGCAGGTCATTCATAATTTACTTCTTCACATCCTGGGAAGAATAAAACATAGAAAAGGGGTGAGCTCAAATGCCCAGTAAGTATAAAAATATAGCGGAAACATTCATAAATAAGAATAAACATTTAAGGCAATGTATAACTAAAACAAAAGCCTTTTAATCTTTAACTTCAACAAAGTATGGAAAAAATAAAATGAAATAATTCTATTTACTTATTCACATGGATATTCTATTAATCGAATAATCACATGCAATATCAATAACCATTTTCATAATGATGGAATGCATAATGCCAGACCATCATAAACACATAGCCAAGGCCTCGTTCCAAGACTAAAAATAAGATATTGTCAAGGCCTTGTGCCAAGACACTAGTTTGTCTCATTATACCTACCGATGCATCGAGGAGCTATAGTGGGCTCCACCCATCACATATTAAGTCCAATGATTTCCCATATGAAAAGGTTTAAACATAACATAAACATTCGTATTAAAACTATCATACGAAATGTAATACTTCATCCATAAACCATAAATGGTATAAAAATAACACATCCACAGTCAAACATATCACAAAACCTTCAATACAATAAAGAAGTTTTTTATCATAATAAATCAACTTCAAATAAGCGTAAAATCCATCAAAGGATGTTGACATAGATGAAATCAAAACTCTTTTTAGAGAAATATCTCTTTCTATTTTGAAATAATTTAAGAGAAATATATTTATAAAATAAAACATTTTCTTTGAAAATATTCTTATAAGCTTGTAAAGGAAGCTTCGAAAATTTTATAACGGCTGAAAATAGCTCCACCTGCCGTATAAGTTAAAAAATCATTCATACCTTAATTCTGTCGAAAAGGTTAAAAGCACCGTGTTTTGAAAACGATGGAAATATTCCTTTATAAACCACTTATAAAAAGTCAAACAAGGGTATAAATGAATTTAACCCATATTTTTGTAAATAGTAAAAATGTTTTGAAATACATTTTTATGAAACATGGATGTGGATGACAAAGAGATCCCAATATATTATTACGTATAAACAACCTCAGATAATGAAGAGATTGCGAAATAAACCCTTACCTTGTAATTTTCATTGGTTGGGGTAGGTTAACCTCCTGTACAGTGGTGAATTAATTGTTATTAAATTAACATAGAATCATATACATTAATATGATATCATATATGATCTTTTAACATTGATTTGTTAATAATATCTTAGTATTATCATTGTTTCGGGTGTTAACTTACTCGTTTTCTTTTATATGTTTTGGTATGTAAGCTTTGTTTGTCATGGATAGGTTGTATCTTAATAATATCCAGAATGATATCAAATCCTTAGATTCTATTAATAATCATCAATTGAGAATTATACTTTAATGGATAGGATGGAGAATGAATTTCATCGCATTCGTGGAGACGGTAGTCTGTATGTATGCACGAGCGACAATATCATAATTTTGATATTAAAATAATATATAATTGGATGTTATATCATATATACAGAATCATTATGAAGTTATATTTATTATTTACATGAGTTACACATCATTATTATATGTATACAAATAATAATTTATTGAAAAACAATGACACCACAATGTGGAGACGGTAAGCCGTACGTACGCACGTATGGTGACATTTCATTTAAAGGATGGATATAATACTGAATATGGTTGTAAAATATTTATAATAATATTAAAGTATATAGGAGATACTTGATTCATTATTTTAGAATGGTAATAACAATGAAAGAAGGAGTGGAAGAAGAAAGGAACCTGAAAATGGGTGGTGATATCATTACCTCTTCTTCGGGTTCTTCCTTTTGATTTGATCAAAAGGGCTCATTAAGTTGGATTTATAACTAAAGGAAGGACTCTAGGATGAAGTGAGGGATGTTGAGATAGTATTTGGTCAGATTTTGGCCAAGCCAAAATGCTTTTATGGTGTGAGTTAATGAGAAGGGAGGAGTGCCCTTTTATAAGATGGGCAAGGAGCACCTTTGGAAAAGCTAGAAATATTATTTTATAATAAATTAAAATTCGGTTTATAATGCCTCCAAAGTGGATTATTTAAAGGATAATGTGGGGATGGGTCGAAAACTACTCAACCAATGTAATTGAGATAGGTTTGTGTTACTATATTAATCTTATCGTTAAGTATTAATTCTTAGTTAATTAGTTTCACTTTTACAATGCCTCTTTTTATTTTTATATTATATGGTTAATAAACATAATATATACATCCAAGAGACCCCCAAGTGGTCCATTAATGATTCATCTATCATTATATAAGTCTTTTGGCTGAACCTTCAATTTTTAAGAATTTAATATCAATTAATAATATAATATTTGTTTTAAAAACTCTTTTATGTCAATTTTGACACTATTCAATAATTGATTTTTGTTAAAATTATAATAGATATATTACTTCGAAAAAACGTCATTAAATCATTCCTAACATGTCCTATTAACCTATAAAATTAGTTTAATTCATTTTATGTCTCAAATTATATTTATTTGGGTGTTTATAGTATCAATTATTTTATTTTTTCACTATTATGGTAATTACTGCATCATCATTGTGTGATAAATAAATTATATTATATAATGTCTAAAAATTATAAATAAAATATCATTATGTAGGAAAGCGTTTTAGATTTATAATTAATATTTACAATCGAATTTATCTTATATATAACCTAATATTAAAAATGTTTTAGTAAATAAACATTGATTTTAACTCTTTTAACTCTTTTTTGAATTAAATAAAAATAATTGTCCAAATCTAATCCAAGTGGAACTAAATGATAATATTTTATTCCTAAGATTTTTTTGGTCTAGATACACTTGTCCAATAGAATTAGGACATGTTTTAGGGTAATATTAATATCATTTTTACCCTTAATTACCCTATTTACATTTAAACGTGGTAAATAAAAATAAAAAGTTACTATTCACCAAAAATTATTTTCATCTCACTAAACCAAATTTTACTACTTGATATTAATCTTGTCTCTTAGATTTTCGAAATTCCATTCACAGAAGCGGAAAATTATGTTTTATGAAAAATTCAATTTTTTTAACTACCACTTAGTGGTTTCACTATTAATCAAAAATTGAAGTTTTTCAGAACAGTGCCAAAATTTAACCCTAAGCTATAATTGAAATTCCGAATTCAAAAAATGATGCATATTTTAAAAAATTCCAAACATATATGTTTCATTAATTATTTTTATAATTAATTCCCGCTGTTACAACAAATAGCGTGTTTTTATGAAATAATATATATCAAAAGATTGACAATTGTATATTCCCAATTTCAAAGTGAAATTAATTCTAATGAACATCATTGGTTAAATTGGTAAAAATATATTCTAATTATGATTTAAAACCACTAAATTATATAACTTATAACTATAAATTATTTTGATTAAAAAAAGTTGTTTTTAATTATTTTTCACTATTCATAAAAATTGGATGTTCTCAGAAAAATACCAAAAATTCAACTTAGGATAATTTAGATATTCTGAATCCAAAAATGAAATCCATTTTGAAATAAAAAATATATATAATTTCAAAAAGTAGGTATTACTATTCATAACGGCTAGTTTGATTGGTTGTGGTGTGTTCGAACTCGATGTTGCGTACAACACACGCTATCAAATTATTAAAAAAGGAGCATATTGTAGAAGCTTGGGGTGTTACATTCTCCCCTCCTTCAAATAATTTCGTCCTAATAATGTCTAGAATACTACCGCATGAAAATACTCGGGTGGTTCTTCTTCATAAGTTCCTCGGGTTCCCACGTTTCCTTTTCCATCTTATGGTTTTTCCACAAAACTTTTACCCAACGCATCGTCTGATTTCTCAGCACTTGTTCTCTCGTATCAAGAATCCTGAAGAGCTCTTCGCAATAAGACAGATCAGGTTTCAGTTATAATTCCTCATAGGTGAGTACATGCGTTGGGTCAGGCATGTATTTCCTTAATAGAGATACGTGGAACACATCATGAACTTTGGAGAGACTTGGCGGCATTGCCAATGGGTAAGCTACAGCCCCAATTCTTTCTAGAATTTCGAAAGGTCTGATGTATCTAGAACTCAATTTACCTTCCTTACCAAAACGTATGACTCCCTTCCATTGATATACCATCAGAAAAACATGATCACCAACTTGAAATTCTAAATCCTTCCTTCGATTATTGGCATAGCTCTTCTGCCTACTTTGAGCTCCTTTGATATGGTTTTGGATTAACATAACATTTTCCATCGTTTCCTCCACCAGTTCTGGGCCTACAAGTTTTCTTTAACCGACGTCATCCCAACAGGATGGTGTACGACATGTCTTTCCGTATAACGCTTCATATGGTTCCATTTGAATACTCGAATGGAAGCTATTGTTACAAGAAAATTCTACCAGAGGTAAATATTGATCCCACATACCCTGAAAGTCAAGTGATTAGGATCTCAACACGTCTTCTAAGGATTGAATAGTTCGTTCTGATTGTCCATCTGTTTGAGGATGGTAGGCAGTGCTCAAATGAAGTTCAGTATCCAAGGCTTTCTGAAGACTTTTCCATAATCTTGAAGTAAAACGAGGATCACGATCAGAAACAATCGATAAGGGTACTCCATGAAGTCTCACAACATCATTAATATATAGGCTTGCTAGTCGTTGAAGTGGTAAATCTTCCCTTAAAGCAAGAAAATGTTCTGACTTGGTAAGACGATCAACAATGACCCATATTGCATCATTCCTTCTAGGAGTCTTTGGTAGCCCCATGACAGTCTGTCGTAATATTGTTCCATTTCCACTCCGGTAAGGGAAGAGGTAGCATGACTCTTCTAGGATTTTTCCTTCCAGCTTTCACTTGTTTACAAACAACACATCTTAACACAAAATCAGAAATCTCCCTCTTCATGTTGTCCCACCAGAAATGTTCCTCTAAATCTTTATACATGTAATGGCCCGGACCTCTCCGGTCCATTTCTTTGAAAACAATTTGATGTGGTCAAACACGACACGTGTTTTAATAATAATTTTTTTATAATAATAATTGATAATGGTGGCGTGAAAATATTTGGTGTTAATTAGATAAAATGGTTTTAATTTAATCATTGTAAAATATAAGAAATAAAATCGAATATATTTAATAAAATGATGGGAGGCGCATTGAATAAGTTATAAAGGAATAAATTACAATAAATGAGGCTCATGTAATAAATTATAAAGGAATGAAATGCATGGGGTGCATGGGTGTGACCTTGTACAGGAGGCGTTGTGCGGTTCTCCACAATTAAAGTAGGAATTGTGTTAATAACATTAAAAGGGTATTATTATATAATAATTTGTTATAATAATAATAACCTGAAGAGGCGCGTGAATGGGGTTCCCAACCATGCGTGAATATAATTTTATGGGATATATGGAGTAATTATATGAATATAATGGGCGTCAATAATAATAATAATTATTAATGTTAATGATGGGGACCCGTTGATGAAATTGAAAGAGAATTTATTACTATTGAATTAAATAATAATGATAAAGGTGACAGAAATATGTGTGTGATTGGTAAATGAAATTAAATGGGTTTAATTTTTGGTTAGTAAATTAAATTATTTGAATTTAATTAAATGGAATCATTTTAACTTAATAACCATGGTAAACTAATTTAATGGGATTAAATTAGTACATTAATTATGGGTGTTATTATTATTAATTTTATTAAATAATAAAGTTGAAGTGAGAATGGAGTTTGGGGCGTTCCACATGGAGTAAAAGAAATGGGAGGTGCCAGTTTTGGTGGTGGGAGAGAATCATGAAAGAAAAAAAATAGATTGGAGAGAGAAACAAAATAATAATAATAAGAGAAATAAAATTAAAAGACAAATAAATGAAAAAGGAGGAATTGGTGCTTAATTATAGCGCCCATGAAGACTCTAAAACGTGATTGCTTTTGGAGTTATGAAAAATAAATAAATAATTGATTAATAATAATAATAAAATATTGTTATTATTAATTTTTTTGATAAAACACTTTTTTGTCCGTAACTTCTTCGTGCGACCTCGGTTTCACGAACCATCATTGGAAGTGCGACCCTGACTACGAGACGAAAATTATGAGTCCAATATTGGATGTCTTTTTCGGGTTTTCGATTGGGTACCTGAAACGCTCATGAATTAATAGATTTAATATTGTTATTATTACGGGATCTTGTATCCAATGTATCTCTCTCATACGGCATCGAATTGACGATCCGTCAGCGACAACGTAACCCTGAAATTATGGCGGTCATTTTAAGACAATTAATGAGGTACTTTTATGACTCATGCCTCGGGTCAACGAAACACCACATATTGATAGAGTTATCATTATTATTAAAACGCGTGGAAACCGCGTGACGTGTTGTGTGTTAACCAATCAAAACATGTAATGTATGTACGGTCACATCGTGTATTCATTAATGAACGCTGAATACAGATTTACCTATTCGTTGCCTATATAAGAACGAGGTCATGTTTTATCTTCCATATCGATCGCTTCTTTGTCGCACGACGACGCTCTTGGACAATCGAGAAGTATTCCTCCTCTAACTTCTTTGTCCGAGCTCCGAATTACGATCCGTCAGCGGCCACAGGATCGTAGCGACAAGACGAAGCTTCTAAGCCCGGACTTGTCACCATTCCTTCCAGCCTTCCTTCTCCAGCTTCCATCCTAGGCGGCATTTTTCGGGTTTGGCGAAGGCGGAGGACACCGAAGGACGTCGTCAGAAGCGACGTGATTGGGACCTTTTGAGGTAGGGGTATACCTTCGTCTCTCTTTTTGGTGCAACATGCGGGGTGGGATATTTTTCATTTATTCCATGGGATGCAGTTGAACATTCAATAAATATAATAACCGGATAAAGAAGGGTTGGGGTTTTGTGCTGTTTCTATTGCCTTCCAGTTTCTTTATCTTCTGATTCTGATTTTGGATTGAAAGGCCTTTGCCTACTGAAAATCAAGTCCGTTGGTGGCCTTTGCGTGCACAATTGATATTTGAATTATTTGTGGTTGGTTTTGTTAAAATATGGAAAATGGGTAAGCACGTAAAGACTGGCTGATTAAATGAGAATGAAAACCTTGTGTGATCACCCCGGTTGAACAAAGTTGGAATAATGAACATGTTGGTGGTTTGGTTGTTTTGTGGAAAATGCCTTTATTTATGAAAAGTGTTTTGATTATGAAAAGTGTTTTGAAGTAAAAGGTGTTTTCAAATGCGGAAATGTTTTATGTGTGGAAAGGGTTTTATGTGTGGAACATTGAAATAAATGAATGATGGAATGTTGTATGGTTGTGATAATATTTTGTAAATGAAATGGCATGTGGTTGCTTGCGTTTTACCTAACCTTGGTTGTGGATGGCAGGGATATGTTTGTGAAAGGTTCTGTCTGGATGATAGTTGCCCAGTAGTAATAATTTGTTAAACCATTGCATGAAACATGAAAACCTAAATGGGGTTGGGGGATGATTGTTTGGTTGTTGATGCATGCTTCGTGGTAGCAGTGCCGAGGCACATGCTCAGTTTCTCTTTTTTTAGAAGCCATAGGTTGGGCTGTGTGTTTGGTATATGTATATATATAATTGTATCTTTGTGTTTTGTCGCACCACACCCATGTCAAGCACCTAGTGCCGAACACTCCCATTTTATGGGAGAGGGTGTTCCCCCTTAGTTACTAGCTCCTTCTTGCTCCTTCTTCCATAGGCTATGATGGCTTGAGGTGACCTTACACCCAAGACTCTTCGGGTAGGTCTCGGAGGCTGTGATGGCTTGAGGCGACCTTTAGCCCAAGACTCTTCGGACAGGCATACCGTTCCCAAGAACCTTCGGGATGAGGCCCAAGTGTCTGCGGGCGGGTTAGTGGTTGTGGCCCAGGTGTGTGTGTGCGAGATGCGTGGTTGTGAGGCCCAGGTGTGTGCGGGCGAGATGCGTGGTTTGGCCCAGGTGTGTGCGGGCGGGAAGAGTGTGGTAGCGTCAGGACGTTTGCCGTTAGGAAGTGCAGCATCTAATTAAGTGGGAAATGGTGCGGGGTACCCAATACTTTTTTTCTATATATATACTAAACTTGTTTGTGTTACTTGGTGAGTGTGACCAGTGAGGCTGGGTGGATAGTTTTTCCTTGTTAGTTTCTGGTTCTTCTGTTTTCTCACGGGACCTTAGGGTGTCTCCCCACTTGTGCACGAGAGCTTTAGGTTCTCTACTGAGTATACTTGTATGCTCAACCTACGTTGTTTCTGCTTTTCAGGAGGACTACCAGGGCCATGCGGGACCCTACTAGTCAGGCAGTGGGAGCTGTGCAGTTGCTGTTTTCTTGTTTTTCTTTTGGTACTGTACTCACTTGTACTTCTGAGCTTCCTTGTACTTGTACCTTGTTATAAATATTGTTTAAACATGCATGTGGGCCTGGTTTGGGTTTATTTATATACACTTGTTCTTTTCCCTTTTTGGTGGTTGACTTGTCCTATTTCCCGATCCAAAATAATAAAAAGGGAAATGCCTACCATATTTGTGGAAACTCATACCCTTGGTGCTAGTCGCCAACTCGGGGCCTATTGGAGGCGGGACTCGGGGGTCATTATCTCCCTTTCACCATTGCCAGCTTAGGAGGGGAATCTTTGGTGGGAGGGGGTCGTGACAGAATGGTATCAGAGCTGATGGTTGAGAGATAGGATGTAGTCTGGAGTTAGGAACAGTGAGGATTGAATGAGATGGTAGGGCAACAGTGTTCGTTAATCTTGTTGTGTGACATAGGCCAGGGAAGACCGGCTAGGAAACGGGATTTTAGGGCCCCCCGTGATCCGATGCAAGGAATCTGAGCCTACCGAATGACCAAGTGAGACTATATTGACTGCAGGGTAGAGACCCTAGGGAAGGTACATGCATCATCATGTTTGTGTTTTACTTGATTTGGGTGTTCTGGGAAAGAAATTGAAATAAAATGATAATTAAAACTTTGAGTTTTTCATTACTACTTAGGCTTAGGTGTTCCCTGTTTACCGAACAACTATGGCACCTGGACGTCAACAGAACGACAGAGGAGTGGGACACAAACAGTTTCATGCAATAGAAGTGGCAACCCTAGCAAGGCCAGAGATCAAGAGAGATGTTTCCGGTTTTATTAAATACTCTCATTTATGTTTTGTTTAAATTCAAGATCATCACACTCCTTTGTTGAAACTCATTCTCGCCCATACTTTGGGTCTGGAACTCTTTTTTCCATGAATTTATAATGCTATGTTGTTTCCCTCTTTCCTTTAAATGTGTGTGAAGAGTCATAACATGTGGGGGGAGGAGGACCTAATCCCTAATCAAGACACATTAATGTGGATGCGATTAAACCCGTGCAGGAGAGTCAGTGCCGCCTAAAGCAGATAATATCTCGACATGGGAGTAGGAATTCCTCAAGCCATGTGTTCGGGAAATTTATTGATGTTTTGTATTGTGTTGGGGGGGCATTGTAAGTTGGAAAATCCTAATATATGGAAGTGGGAAGGCTCAGTCCTTAATCGAGAGGCATTAATGCGGATGCGATTAAACCCGTGCAGGCGAGTCAGTGCCACCTAAAGCGGATAATATCTCGACATAGGAGAGGGAATTCCTAACTCACATACTTAGGGTTATCGGTTGTTTCTTGTTATGACAAGAGGCCTGAGAGGTATCTTGAGGGGTGGTTGTTCGGACCATTCCCCCTTTTATGGGTTGGTTTTAATTCTCGAGGACGAGAATGTTTTGAGAGGTATCTGTTGTAATGGCCTGGACCTCTCCGGTCCATTTCTTTGAAAAAAAATTGATGTGGTCAAACCCGACACGTGTTGTAATAATAATTTTTATATAATAATAATTGATAATGGTGGCGTGAAAATATTTGGTGTTAATTAGATAAAATGGTTTTAATTTAAGCATTGTAAAATATAAGAAATAAAATCGAATATATTTAATAAAATGATGGGAGGCGCATGGAATAAGTTATAAAGGAATAAATTACAATAAATGAGGCTCATGTAATAAATTATAAAGGAATGAAATGCATGGGGTGCATGGGTGTGACCTTGTACAGGAGGCGTTGTGCAGTTCTCCACAATTAAAGTTGGAATTGTGTTAATAATATTAAAAGGGTATTATTATATAATAATTTGTTATAATAATAATAACATGAAGAGGCACGTGAATGGGGTTTCCAACCATGCGTGAATATAATTTTATGGGATATATGGAGTAATTATATGAAAATAATGGGCGTCAATAATAATAATAATTATTAATGTTAATGATGGGGACCCGTTGATGAAATTGAAAGAGGATTTATTACTATTGAATTAAATAATAATGATAAAGGTGATAGAAATATGTGTGTGATTGGTAAATTAAATTAAATGGGTTTAATTTTTGGTTAGTAAATTAAATTTTTTGAATTTAATTAAATGGAATGGTTTTAACTTAATAACCATGGTAAACTAATTTAATGGGATTAAATTAGTACATTAATTATAGGTGTTATTATTATTAATTTTATTAAATAATAAAGTTGAAGTGAGAATGGAGTTTGGGGCGTTCCACATGGAGTAAAATAAATGGGAGGTGCCACTTTTGGTGGTGGGAGAGAATCATGAAAGAAAAAAAATAGATTGGAGAGAGAAACAAAAAAATAATAATAAGAGAAATAAAATAAAAAGACAAATAAATGAAAAAGGAGGAATTGGTGCTTAATTATAGCGCCCATGAAGACTCCAAAACGTGATTGCTTTTGGGGTTATGAAAAATAAATAAATAATTTATTAATAATAATAATAAAATATTGTTATTATTAATTTTGTTGATAAAACACTTTTTTGTCCGTAACTTATTCGTTCGACCTCGGTTTCACGAACCGTCAGTGGCAGTGCGACCCTGACTACGAGACGAAAATTATGAGTCCAATATTGGATGTATTTTTCGGGTTTTCGGATTGGGTACCCGAAACGCTCATGAATTAATAGATTTAATATTGTTATTATTACGGGATCTTGTATCCAACGTATCTCCCTCATACGGTATCAGATTGACGATCCGTCAGCGACAGCGTAACCCTGAAATTATGACGGTCATTTTAATACCATTAATGAGATACTTTTATGACTCATGCCTCGGGTCAACAAAACACCACATATTGATAGAATTATCATTAATATTAAAACGCGTAGAAACCGCGTGACGTGTTGTGTGTTAACCAATCAAAACATGTAACGTATGTACGGTCACATCGTGTATTCATTAATGCACGCTGAATACGGATTTACCTATTCGTTGCCTATATAAGAACGAGGTCATGTTTTATCTTCCATATCGATCTCTTCTTTGTCGCACGACGACGATCTTGGACAATCGAGAAGTATTCCTCCTCTAACTTCTTTGTCCGAGCTCCGAATTACGATCCGTCAGCGGCCACAGGATCGTAGCGACGAGACGAAGCTTCTAAGCCCGGACTTGTCACCTTTCCTTCCGGCCTTCCTTCTCCAGCTTCCATCCTAGGAGGCGTTTGTCGGGTTTGGCGAAGGCGGAGGACACCGAAGGACGTCGTCGGAAGCGACGTGATTGGGACCTTTTGAGGTAGGGGTTTACCTTCGTCTCTCTTTTTGGTGCAACATGCGGGGTGGGATATTTTTCTTTTGTTCCATGGGATGCAGTTGAACATTAAATAAAGATAATAACCGGATAAAGAGGGGTTGGGGTTTTGTGTTGTTTCTATTGCCTTCCAGTTTCTTTATCTTCTGATTGTGATTTTGGATTGAAAGGCCTTTGCCTACTGAAAATCAAGTCCGTTGGTGGCCTTTGCGTGCGAAATTGATATCTGAATTATTTGTGGTTGGTTTTGTTAAAACATGGAAAATGGATAAGCACGTAAAGACTGGCTGATTAAATGATAATGAAAACCTTGTGTGATCACCCCGGTTGAACAAAGTTGGAATAATGAACATGTTGGTGGTTTGGTTTTTTTGTGGAAAATTCCTTTATTTATGAAAAGTGTTTTGATTATGAAATGTGTTTTTAAGTAAAATGTGTTTTCAAATGCGGAAATGTTTTGTGTGTGGAACTTTGAAATAAATGAATGATGGAATTTTGTATG
This sequence comes from Viscum album, assembly GCA_963277665.1. NCBI lineage: Eukaryota > Viridiplantae > Streptophyta > Magnoliopsida > Santalales > Viscaceae > Viscum > Viscum album. Next base: position 1,497,872,423 of record OY728156.1, on the reverse strand, counting down.
GTTGTGATAATCTTTTGTAAATGAAATGGCATGTGGTTGCTTGCGTTTTACCTAACCTTGGTTGTGGATGACAGGGATATGTTTGTGAAAGGTTTTGTCTGGATGATAGTTGCCCAGTAGTAATAATTTGTTAAACCATTGCATGAAACATGAAAACCTAAATGGGGTTGGGGGATGATTGTTTGGTTGATGATGCATGCTTCGTGGTAGCAGTGCCGAGGCACATGCTCAGTTTCTCTTTTTTTAGAAGCCATAGGTTGGGATGTGTGTTTGGTATATGTATACATATAATTGTATCTTTGTGTTTTGTCTCACCACACCCATGTCAAGCACCTAGTGCCGAACACTCCCATTTTATGGGAGAGGGTGTTCCCCCTTAGTTACTAGCTCCTTCCTGATCCTTCTTCCATAGGCTATGATGGCTTGAGGTGACCTTACACCCAAGACTCTTCGGGTAGGTCTCGGAGGCTGTGATGGCTTGAGGCGACCTTTACCCCAAGACTCTTCGGGCAGGCTTACCGTTCCCAAGAACCTTTGGGATGAGGCCCAGGTGTCTGCGGGCGGGTTAGTGGTTGTGGCCCAGGTGTGTGTGGGCGAGATGCGTGGTTGTGAGGCCCAGGTGTGTGCGGGCGAGATGCGTGGTTTGGCCCATGTGTGTGCGGGCGGGAAGAGTGTGGTAGCGTCAGGACGTTTGCCGTTAGGAAGAGAAGAATCTAATTAAGTGGGAAATGGTGCGGGGTACCCAATACTTTTGTTCTATATATATACTAAACTTGTTTGTGTTACTTGGTGAGTGTGACCAGTGAGGCTGGGTGGATAGTTTTTCCTTGTTAGTTTCTGGTTCTTCTATTTTCTCACGGGACCTTAGGGTGTGTCCCCACTTGTGCACAAGAGCTTTAGGTTCTCTACTGAGTATATTTGTATGCTCACCCTACGTTGTTTCAGGTTTTCAGGAGGACTAACAGGGCCATGCGGGACCCTACTAGTCAGGCAGTGGGAGCTGTGCAGTTGTTGTTTTCTTGTTTTTCTTTTGGTACTGTACTCACTTGTACTTTTGAGCTTCCTTGTACTTGTACCTTGTTATAAAAATTGTTTAAACATTCATGTGGGCCTGGTTTGGGTTTATTTATATACACTTGTTCTTTTCCCTATTTGGTGGTTGACTTGTCCTATTTCCCGATCCAAAATAATAAAAAGGGTAATGCCTCCCATATTTGTGGAAACTCATACCCTTGGTGCTAGTCGCCAACCCGGGGCCTACTGGAGGCGGGACTCGGGGGTCATTATCTCCCTTTCACCATTGCCAGCTCAGGAGGGGCATCTTTGGTGGGAGGGGGTCTTGACAATACATTTTGGTGCTCCCAGGGTGTAATGAGAAATTGGAACCATGACCATCATCCAGCAATTCCATTTTTAGATTAGGTATATAAAGAACACAACGACTCTTCCTGAATTTCAAAATTCCATCATCATACACAAAGACTCTCAATCTCCTATCATTCATAGCTTTATTGTTCTTTTGAAATTCGTCATCATCGGTCTGAGAACTCTTAATCCTTTCTAGTAAATATTGTTTGGAAAATATTTGAAAAAGAATTGATGTTTCACCTTCCCTGGTTATTCCCATGTCCATCTTCACTAGATCCATGAAAATGGGATCCCTTTCAATTCTCATATTTTTGAAAATTCCATGATCTTTGCGGCTCAAAGAATATGCCACCTTGTTTACCTTCCCCGGATGGTAGTGTATCATGAAATCATAATCCTTGAGTAATTAAATACATCTCATTGGCCTCATGTTGAGTTCTTTTTGTGAGAAAATATACTTCAAACTCTTGTGATCAGTATAAATTTCACATTTTTCACCACAGAGGTAGTGCCTTCATATGTTCAAAGTAAAGATCACAGCTGCTTACTTGAGATCATGTGTAGGATAGTTTTCTTTATGAATTTTCATTTGTCATGATGCATAGGCAATAAATATATCATTTTGTATAAGGAAACAACCAAGTCCTTTTTTCGACACATCACTATAAATAACAAACCCATCATTCTCCAATTGTAGAGTCAATATAGGATCATTGAATAATCTTCTCTTTAGTTCTTCAAAACATTATTCACACTCTTTTTTCCATACAAATTTAACCCCTTTACGTGTGAGCTCGTTAATGGGTTATCCAATCAGGTAAAATTCTGGATGAAACGTCGATAATAACCTGACAAACCAATAAAACTGCGTACCTCAGTTATACTCGTTGGTGATGGCCATTCTTGGATTTCCTTGGCCTTAGAAGGATCAACAGAGTTTCCATCTTTAGAGACAATATGTCCAAGAAATGAAATCTTCTGAAGCCGGAATTCACACTTGCTAAACTTCCCATATAATTCATGTCATCTCAGAGTCTTCAGGATAATGCGCAACTGATTTTCATGATCTTTGTAGATTTTGGAGTATACCAAGATATCATCAACAAATACCACCACAAATTCATCAAGATATTCTTTGAAAACTCTATTCATAATATCCATGAATACAGTGGGTGTATTAGTCAATCTAAAAGGCATTACAGTAAACTCGTAATGCCCGTACCTGGTTCGAAATGCTGTCTTCAGAATGTCTTCCTTCTTTACACACAACTGATGGTATCCAGATCGAAGGTCAATCTTTGAAAAGTATCGAGCTCCATGAAGTTGGTCAAATAAATCATCAATACGAGGTAACAGATACTTTTTCTTTATTGTTTTAACATTGATCTCCCTGTAGTCGATACATAACCTCATAGATCCATCTTTCATTTAAAAAAAAGAACAGGGGCTCCCCATGGAAAAACACTAGGGCGAATAAATCCCTTATTACTCAATTCCTCTAGTTGTTTCTTTTGTTTAACTAATTCTACAGTGGACCTTCTATAAGGGGTCTTTGATATAGGACTTGATCCAAGAATTAAATCAATGGAAAACTCAACTTCTCGTTCTGGACGATGTCCAGGTAAATCGTCCGGAAACTCATCTACATATTCTTTAACAACAGGTACATCCCTTATTTGAACATTCCATTCCTCACCCACTGTAATTTCATCCTCTTCCTCCCTAATAATTAAATTTAGGTGAGCTACTGGGGGTGGATCTAGATAAGAATTAGGTGGTGATTATTATGCTCTAAAGATAAGGTGTTCCTTATTATCATCATCAAAAATAGTAACCTCCTTATTCTTACAATAAATCTTCACATCATAGTACGAAACCCAATCCATACTGAGGATTATATCAAATTCAATCATAGGTATGACGATGAGATCTTTAGATAAAGAACATCAATGTGCTCTAATGGGGACTGATTCACAAAACTTTGTTGCAATGATACTTCCCTTATGAGTTTTAACTGACAACTCCCTTGTTAAATAAAATTGGAAATATCTAATTTTCATAGCAAACTGGGAAGATATGAAACAATGCAATGATCCAGAATCAAATAATGCATTTTCTAAACTTGAGGAAACCATTAAATTATCTGCCACCACATCTTTCGGAGCTTCTACCTCAGCAGTAGTGATAGCATACACTTGGCCTTGATCCCTTGGCATTTTCTGTGGTAACTTCCCCTGACTCTTAGGACATTCATTTTCATAAGGTCCCATCTCCTTGTAATTGTAGCATTGAACATTTTTATCTTCCTTCTTCCCTTTGCATGCACAAGCTTGGTGGCCTTTTTCACCACACTTGTAATAGACACCCATTCCCTTTAAGCAAGTACCTGGGTGTTTCTTCCCACATTTACCATAGGATTGATATTCAACATTTACCTTCTTCCCCTTATTTCCATTCCCAGATTGATCACCATATCTCTTCATCTCTTTCTTTGCTTTAAAGTCATAAGACTTAGAGAATTCCTTTTATGTCTTAATAGCACATGAGACAATGTCTTCGTACGACGAGAAGGATTGTGAGACTAATGTTCGATGGAGAAATAGTTTTAACCCATCAAAGAAATGATAAATCTTACTTCTTGGGTTACGGATATAATCTCCACCATACCTTGCTAACCTTTTAAAGTTAGCCTCTTACTTTTCAACATTCTCATCCACCATTTGTCTCAGACTCAGAAATTGCCTTTCCATATCTGCTCGATGGTCATTAGGAAAGTATTTTTCTAAAAATTGATCTTTGAACTCCCTTCATTACATATTTGATACTTCATCATATTCCTTCATGTTTTCAATCAATGACCACCATTGAACAGCATCTCCAGTGAGGCGGTAAACTGCCATGATAACTTTTTCCCTTCCATTACTCTCCAAAGCCTGAAATATTTTCTCTAGGGAATTTATCCATTTCTCAGCTACTAAGGGATTCATACTCCCATTGAAAATTGGTGATTCTTGCCTCATGATTCGATCTAACATTGATCCTCCACGCTGCGGATCAGGGTGCTCCATACGGGTAATGTTATTATTCATTACCTGAGTGAGTTGTCCCAGTATGGTGATTAGCTGATCGGCACCAGTTGCATCACCAGCTCCAATATAATTATCTTGAGCAGGAGGGAAATCCCTACATGGAGTGAGTGCATTGATACAGTTTCCATTTCATCCACTAGGTGCCATTTCTAAACAATGGCATAAACTAGATCAGTTTATGAATCAAAATACATAATTCCATACTTATAAAACAGTTAACATAAATTGAACTATTTATGGATATAATCCATAATCATAAAAATGTTTTAATTAAATAAGTATATACTCATAAACCCTCATAATGATTTGTAAATAATATGATAGTTATCCTAAGCATATCCCCCTGGAGTGTCGTAACCAAGAGTGCAAGAAGGCCCGTTGTCGTGCACCAGTTCCTGTTCGAGTCTAGCTCAAAGCGGTGTTTTCGGGTTTTACCCCTAGGTAGGTCTGTGCCAGAGCCGCCTCTACCTACTCGTATCTAGACAAATATTTATTTCTCGGAAAACTCACAAAATATCTACAATACCAAAATTCTAGGAAGTTCTTCTATACTAATCCTCAATGTTCATCTTAGGTCTACATGTTCTAATCAGAATTTATCTAAATATAGCTTCCAAGGTTTGTACTAAACATCCTCTGATACCAACTGTAACGCCCCGACCCCAGTTACCCAGAGTCGGTGCATTATTACATAACATTGGCATGATCACAAGAAAGATCAAATCTCAAAAGGCATATGGGTTTAGTATCCTTGGAAACACCTGATATATTCATAAAGTTTTACATTACATCATAAAGTAAAAAACTACTATAAAAACATATTGCCTCCATAGTCCACACTATTATCCCCTCATAATATCCCTGCAGGTCATTCATAATTTACTTCTTCACATCCTGGGAAAAATAAATCATAGAAAAGGGGTGAGCTCAAATGCTCTGTAAGGACAAAAATATAGTGGAAACATTCTTAAATAAGAATAAACATTTAAGGCAATGTATTACTAAAACAAAAGCCTTTTAAACATGAACTTCATCATAGTATGGCAAAAACAAAATGAAATAATTCCATTTACTTATTCACATGGATATTCTACTAATCGAATAATCACATGCAATATCAATAACCACTTTCATAATGATGGAATGCATAATGCCAGACTATCATGACCACATAGCCAAGGCCTCGTGCCAAAAATACAAATAAGATTTTGTCAAGGCCTTGTTCCAAGACACTATTATGTCTCATGAGACCTACCGATGCATTGAGGAGCTATAGAGGGCTCCACCCATCAAATATTAAGTCCAATTCATTCCCATATGAAAAGGTTTAAACATAACATAAAAATTCGTATTAAAACTACCATACGAAATGTAATACATCATCCATAAACCATGAATGGTATAAAAATAACACAACCAAATTCAAACATATCACAAAACCTTCAATACATTATACATGTTTTGTATCACAATAAATCAACTTCAAATAAGGGTAAAATCCATCAAAGGATGTTGACATAGATGAAATCAAAACTCTTTTTAGAGAAATATCTCTTTCTATTTTGAAATCATTTAACAGTCATTTATTTATAAAATAAAACAATTTCTTTGAAAATATTCTAATATTATTGTAAATAATGTTTCGAAGATTTTATAATAGTGGAAAATAGTCGCACCCGCCGCATAAGTTAAAAAACATTCTTACCATAATTCTGTCGAAAAGGCCAAAAGCACCTTGTTTGGAAAACGACAGAAATATTCCTTTATAAACCACTTATAAAAAGTCAAACAAGGGTATAAATGACTTTAACCCATATTCTGGTAAATCGTAAAAATGTTTTGAAATACATTTTTATGAAACATGGATGTGGATGATAAAGAGATCCTAGTAGATTATTACATACAAACAACCTCAGATAATGAAGAGATTGGGAAATAAACCCTTACCTTGAAATTTTCCTTGGATGGGGTAGGTTAAACTCCTGTATAATGGTGAAATAATTGTTATTAAATTATAAAAGAATCATATACCTTAATATGATATCATATATGATCTTTTAGCATTGATTTGTTAATAATATCTTAGTATTATCGTTGTTTCGGGTGTTAACTTACTTGTTTTGTTTTATATGTTTTGTTACGTAAGCTGTGTTTATCAAGGATAGGTTGTATCTAAATCATATACAGAATGATATCATGTCCTTAGATACTATTATTAATCATCAAATGAGAATTATACATGAATGGATACGATGGATAATGAATCTCATCGCGTTCGTGGAGACGGTAGTCCGTACGTACGTACGAGCGACAATATCATTCTTTTCATATTAAAATAACAAATAATTGGATGGTATATCATATATACAGAATCATTATAATGTTATATTTATTATTTACATGAGTTACACTTCATTATTATACCTATCCAAATGATAATTTATTGAATAACAATTACACCACAATGTGGAGACGGTAAGCCGTACGTACACACGTATGGTGACATGTCATTCAAAGGATGGATATAATGCTAAATATGGTTGTACAATATTTATAATAATATTACAGTATATAGGAGATACTGTATTCATTATTTTATAATGGGAATAACAAAGAAAGAAGAAGTGGAAGAAGAAAAGAACTTGAAAAAGGGTTATGAAATCATTACCTCTTCATCGGGTTATTCCTTTTGATTTTATCAAAAGGGCTCCATAAGTTGACTTTCTGACTAAAGGAATGCCTCTAGGATGAAGTGAGGGAAGTTGAGAGAGTATTTGGGCAGAGTTTGGCCGAGCCAGAAGGCTTTGAAGGTGTGAGTTAATGAGAAGGGATGAGTTCCCTTTTATAAGAGGGGTGAGGGGCACCTTTGGAAGAGCTAGAAATATTATTTTATAATAAATTAATATTCGGTTTCTAATGGCTCCAAAGTGGATTATTTAAAGGTTAAGGTGGGGATGGGTAGAAATCCACTCAACCAATGGAATTTAGACAGGTTTGGGATACTATATTAAACTAATCTTTAATTATTAACTCTTAGTTAATTAGTTTCACTTTTACAATGTCTCTTGGTATTTTTATATTATATGGTTAATAAACATACTATATACATACAAGAGACCCCAAGTGGTACATTAATGATACACCTATCATTATATAAATCTCTTTGAAGATCCTTATATTTTTATGAATTTAATATGAATTAATAATATAATATTTGTTTTAAAAACTCTTTTATGTCAATTTTGACACTATTCAATAATTGATTTTTGTAAATATCATAACAGAACGATTACTTCTAAAAACGATAATTAACTCATTCCTAACATGTCATATTAACCTAAAAATTAGATTAATTCATTAAAAGCCTCAAATTATATTAATTTTCATATTTATATTATCAATTATTTTAATTTCTCACTATTAAGGTAATTACTGCATCATAATTGTGTCACAAATAAATTATGTTATTTAATGTCTAAAAATTATAAATAAACTATAATTTTGTGGGAAATATTCTTATATTTCTAATTAATATTTACAATCGAATTTATCTTATGTATAACCCTATATTAAATTTTTTTTAGTAAATAAAGGTTGATTTTAACTCTTTTAACTCTTCTTTGAATTAAATAATAATAAATGTCCTAATCTAATCTAAGTGGAACTAAATGATAATATTGTATTCATAAGGTTGTTTTTGGTCATGATTAAATTGTCCAATAGAATTAGGACATGTTTTAGGATAATATTATTATCATTTTTACCCTTAATTACCCTATTTACTTTCAACCGTGGTAAATAAATGTAAAAAGTTACTATTTACCAAAAATTATTTTCATCTAATTGAACCACATTTTACTACTTAATATTAACCTTGTCTCTCATATTTTTGAAATTCCATTTACAGAAGCGGTAAATTTATGTTTTATGAAAAATTTAGTTTTTTAACTACCACTTAGTGGTTTCACTATTCATCAAAAATTGATGTTTTTCAGAACAATGCTAAAATTTCACCCAAACCAATAATTGATATTCCAAATTCAAAAATGATGCCTATTTTACAAAATTCCAAACATATAAGTTGCATTAATTAATTTTATAATTAATTCCCGCTGTTACAACAAATAGCATGTTTTTAAGAAACAATATATATTAAAAGATGGACAATTGTTTATGTCCAATTTCAAAGTGAAATTAAATCTAATTAAAAATATTGGATAAAATGGTAAAAATATATTCTAATTATAATTTGAAACCACTAAATAATATAACTTATCACTATAAATTATTTTGATTAAAGAATTTGTTTTTATGTATTTTTCACTATTCATAAAAATTGGAAGTTCTCAGAAAAATACCAAAAATTCAACTTAGGATAATTTCGATATTCTGAATCCAAAAATGAAATCCATTTTGAAATATAAAATATATATAATTTCAAAATTTAGGTATTACTATTCATAACGGCTAGTTTGATTGGTTGTGGTGTGTTAGAACTCGATGTTACGTACAACACATGCTATCACATTATTCAAAGAGAAGCGTGCCGTAGAATCTTGGGGTGTTACATGCACGGTTTGTCAAACTGTGTGCAAAATGTGAAAAATCCATTGCCATTTTGTCTTACGTAATAGTTCACCCAAACACACCCCCATGTCACTATGCCAAAACAGAGGTTCTTAGAAACATCAAAAGTACCTGGAAACATAATGTGATGTTACAACCACCCAACCATAAGATCTTTCTGTCCCCAGAAAGCCAATGAAGAAACCTCCACGTCAAAAAGACGAGGCCACTTCTCTCCCATTAGTGCCTACCTTTCCCACATCTCAGGAGAATCAGAACCATGCTTCCAGAGTACACGGGCCAGAGGTATCGTTCTTCCATGAAGTACCTTGGTCTCCGAATCAACAAACCTGACTGGTCGTTCAGTAACAGATAAATCTGGTTCATTCTTTAGATCACTCTACCACACAACATGAGATGTATCAGAGAGATACTTTCACAACAGTAATACATGGAACACATTATGTATCTACATAAGTTGTGGTGGTAGATTTAGACGGTAAGTAACTTTCCCCAGAATACCAATATCCTGAAAAGGTCCTACAAAACGAGGATAAATCTTTCCGGGCCTCGCAAGCCGTCGATGACCCAATCGGGGTGAAACATTCAGGAACACCTGGTCACCAATTGAGAACTCTAATGGGTTATGGCGATGATCAGTATAAGACTTGTACCGACTTTGTGCTGTCAACATTCTCTGATGAATCAACTGGATCTTAGTTTTCGTCTCTTGGATCATACTATGTCCTACCAAATAACTTTCAGCAATCTTCGACCAACATAATGTAGATTTACAAGGACCGCCAGACAAAGCCTCAAAAAGGGGCATTTTGATCGCACACTAATAACTATTGTTATAATGAAACTCAAATAGCCCTAGATGATCATCCCAACTCCCACCAAAGTCAAGAACACATCCACGAATCATATCCTCAAGTATCTGAATTTCTCTCTCTGTCTGACCGTCTGACTGTGGATGGTAGGCCATGCTCAAATGGACCTGAGATCCCAGTGCCTCTTGAAGGCCTCTACAAAAGCGAGAAGTAAACTGACGATCCCTATCAGAGACTATAGCAGACAGAACTCCAGGAAAATGAACAATCTATTTCACATAGAAATTTCCCAACTCCTCAACTTTGTTTGTATCTCGAATAGGTATAAGTTGAGCCGACTTGGTCATCAAGTCAATCAGAACCCATATCGCATTCTTCTTCCTGTAGGATTGAGGTTTCCCAGCAACAAAGTCCATTGAGATTTCATCCCACTTCCATGTAGGGACTGGAAGCGGTTGAAGAAAACTAGAATGTTTATGGTGCTCAGCTTTCACCAGATGTCATGTGTAGCAACGAGATACAAACTCAGAAATGTCTCATCTCATACCTGGCCACTAGAACTATCGTCGCATTTCATAGAACATCTTTGTTGTTCCTGGGTGTACAGACCACTGAGATTTAAGGAAACTCCCCATCACATCCTTCCTTTCTGATAACAGAACAACGTAACGGTTTCAATAACACAAAACACCCTCTTTGGAGATCGACCCTAAGGTGTCGGTTTCCCCACCATAAAGAGGGTCCCTAATTTTATGGAATTCATCATCCAGTTGTTGTTCGTAAAGAATTAACTCGAGGAGAGAAGATGTCAAAGGACACTAGCTAAAGATACTTCATACCCCTTCAACTGAACTCTAATATGCTACTAAGTAAAAATGCCCATCAGACTCCACTCTGCTAATGATTATTTCACATCCTGTGATGGAAGTTACCTACTTAATGAATATGCAACTAAATTCCCTTTCCCCGGGGTATAGGAAATTTCAATGTCGAAAGATTGCAGGTACTCCACCCAACGCCTTTGGCAAAGATTCAAATATTTTTGAGAAAAGATATAACTCAAGCTCTTGTGGTGTGAATACATAGTAAACCTTTCTCCATATAGGTATTGTCTCCTGAAATTATATGCGTGCATTATAGCTGCATGTTCAAGGTCATGGGTAGGTTAGTTCTTCTCATGAGGCTTATGCTGACGAGACCCATAGGAAACAACATGATAACCCTGAATGAGTACACATCCCAAACCACAACCTGATGCATCACATAAGACCACATAACCTAACCTAGCCTCAGGAAGAGTTAACACTGGAGCAGTAGTTCAAAGACACTATAGATCAACAAATGAACTCTGACATTTATCATTCCATGAAAACTTCACTCCCTTTCGAGTCAGAGAAGTCATTAGAGATGCTAACTTTGAGAAGTCTTTAACAAACTGATGATAATATCATGCTGATCCCAAGAAGCTCTGAATCTCAAAAACATTTCTTGGTTGTTCCCATGTCATAACAGCCTTCACGTTTTTAGGATCAACTAATATTCCTTGTTCTAACATGACATGATTCATGAATTTCACTTCCTGATTCCACAAATCGCATATTGAAGTCATGGCATAAAGTGGGCGATTCTTTAGGAGACTCAGAACTGTTCTCAGATGATGCACATCATCCTCCTCAGACATGTAGTAGAAAAGAATTTCATCCCCAAAGACTCCATGAAATTACCTAGATACTCACGGAAAACTATGTTCTTCAATGCCAGAAAAACTGCAGGAGCATTTGTTATGCTGAAGGGCATAATAAGGTACCCATAATGGCCATACCTACTCCGGAAAGAGGTCTTAGGAATGTCAGATTCTTTTATCCTCAACTAATTGTAACCAGATCAAAGATCAATTTTTGAAAACCACTTTTCCCCTTTCAATTGATCAAACAAATCATCAATTTGTGGTAACTGATATTTTTTCATTATCGTTACTTGATTGAGTTTCCAATAATCAATACATAAGATAAGAGAACCATCATCCTTCTTGGAAAAGAAATCAGGTGCTGTACAAGCTGACACACTCGGGCATATAAAACCATTCTCAAGAAGATCTTCAAACTGAGACTTCATTTCTTTTAGTTTTGGTGGAGCCATTCAGTATGAGGGAATAGAAACTGGTTGAGTACCAGGTAACAAGTCAATAGAAAAATCAACCTCTCTTACAGGTGGCAAACCAAAGAAATCAGAATGAAACATGTCAGGAAAATCAAGGACGATTAGAGGAAGATCTCCACTCATTAAATCTCTCTCCAGATCAAAAGAAAATGCTGATATAACATTCCCCAACTCGGGATAAGAGTGTCCAACTCTGCTTGTTCATGGGTCCCATTCTCCTTGAAAAACAAGGGGCACACCACTGGGTGTAGTAAGGTAAAACCATTGAGGATAACAATCGATCAGGGCATTTTTTGCAATGAGCCACTCCTTCCCAAAAATGACTTCAAAATATTTCATGTCAATAACCATGAATCTACTAGCATGATTCACATATGATAGAGAGAATACACTAGCATGACTACGGATACCCTTCACTCTCATTGTACCAAGGGGTGTAGTAATATCCATCTCACAAGATAAATGTTCCATAGGTAGATTAAGTTAATTACCAAGATGGGTTGATATAAAAGAGTGGGATGCACCATTTTCAAAAAGAGTTATCACAAAAGATGAATTTATAGTAATGGTACCTCTCATTGTGGTTGGACAAGCATCAACAACCTCAGGCGACTCTTCCACTGTGTGAAGAAGCATCGTTCCAGATTCCTACATCTGGAACCTTTTGTACATGAGGCATTTGATTGCCCCGCAATTTCTGGAGGTTCTGATGATCATGTTCCACAATATGGAGTAGAGAAGTGTTGGTATAATCTCTGTATGTGCCCTAAATGTCTGAAAAAGATACAATTATTGGGTGCCTTAGTGCAAACCCTCTAAGAATGTCCTGGCTTCCCACACTGATAGAAAGTTTATGAAGCCCCTCCTAGTGCTAACGGAGGTCTGGGATGACTCTGCTATCGAGAACAACCATGAAAAAAGTCACACATCTATTTTTCTTTAAATGAACCCACACTACCACAAGGTTGGAAAATAACCTCCTTCGACCCTGACATTCCTGCCAAGTCCATCTCAACCATCATCTCCCTATCCATCACATCTTCAAATGTGGGTAGCTTCAAAAGGGAATCATGAGAACGAATATCTGATCAAAGTCCCAACTCAAATCATCGAGCCTTTATCCAATCATTAGATACAATCTCAGGAAAAAAATTTACCACCTCAAAAAAGTGATTTGATTACTCAGTCATGGTTTTTTGGCTAGCTCGTTCTTGAAAAACACCACATCCTTTGCCAACTCCACTGAATCTGGATAGAACTGGTCGGTGGAAACAACCCTAATGTATTTCCACCACAATTCCTCGTGTTTCCTAGCCGTCACCATTCTATCCCACCATCTCCTACTTGGTCCCTCCAGCATGAAGGTGGCACAATTTACTTTGATCACAACAGGTTTCCCATGATCCCAAACAGACATTCAATCTTACTCAAGCATTCCATATCATGTTGAGGGTCAGTGGAGCCTTTGAAAACTGGTGGCTTCTGGCATAGGAACTCTTGGGAATGACTTCAGAGATACTAACTATGAGAATCTATAGCTAGAGTTTGATCCTGAACTAATGGTGGTGCCTTTCCTAGATCTTGGACAGTGTGAACAATCACCTCAACAATATTCAGGTCCATAGTAGGACTCACTTACTGAGATTAATCAGCAACCTCTTGTTGTATCCTATTCTATTTTCTTCTTGGAGGCATGTTTCTACACAACACAAAAAGACATACATTAACACACAAACTGAGTAACATAGAAAACAATTCTTTAAATAAGTGGTTAACATGATTTGGATTCCACTATATCCAAATAAAAACAAGGAAAATATTAGAACTAATCCACAAGTCGTATTTCCCTAACCAACCCTAGTGTCTATAGGTTTATTGTGGCAAGATCTGGCCAGGAACTCAATCACAACTACCTCCCATGTCCCGAAAAAAACACACAAATTCATAATATCATCAAGCCAAGATACTTAACCTGCACTTTGAGACCACTTTGTCACGAACCATCATGGTTACCTGGGTAACCCGATAACCGAGCCAGCCCTCACATTGCCAAAAGGGAGTTCCTGATCCCCATGGGTCGGGGACTAGCTCTTGGCATCACACAACATGCATGTGGGAACGATTTTTCCACAAGAATGCTGTAGAAAAAGAAAACATAACAGTATGCATAACCGAAGAAACTCCATTGGGAGTGATGTACCAGAATACAAATAGTCATTAAAAGCCCAAAATATTACCACCCAAGTACTAAAAAATGGGAAAAAATCTCTAAGGTCTTTAAGGATACAAATCACCAAAACTGAAGATCAAAAACTAGATCCACCTCAAAGAGGTCATTTTCCTTTTCATGATCCTGGATGAAGAATGTCTACAAACACCTGAATGAAAAAGTAGGGTGTGATCCTAAACCCGTTAGAATATCACCAAGTATTCCATAACAGATTCCAAATATAGATTATTCAAATAAATGCTTCCAATTTTCATATAAACAGGTTTGTAAATTCAAAGCACATTTTTTACAAAACATGTTGTACATTTTTAAATGATGGAAATTTACTTTAAGAATTAGTTTTAAAATGATGGAATATTTATAATACAATGACTAAATGAAATAATTTATATAAAATAGTTTATATAATTTCATCAGGCATGAATGGAAGTTCAAATGCATTGGCATACATTTGTATCTAAAATATAAACAAACGAGCGAGCAACATTGTCATCTTCCAAAAGATACGATTGTATTAACAAGTTAGAGGATTCCAGACCCTCTATGTGAACTTCGAAAAATGTGTATACACACTTCCCTATGACACTGGAAAAAGGAGACTTGTCACCAACACGTCGGGGATGTGACCCACCGAAAGAATGTTTTAGAATGTTGTCATAGAGTAGAGTGTATCTAAATAACTCACTAACTACCTAAGGCTTGAATGCACTCTTACATGATTGGAGAACAATTTTAAGAATTCATAAAATATGATAAATCCCATTCTTCCATTTCAAAAGTGCCAACTTCATTCCATTTAAAACCATAATAGGTTTTATTCAAAAACATGCCTTTTTCACAAGATAAAACCAATGGGTTACTATCAAATCCTTTTAAACCATTTTCATAAGTTTGTAATCCATTCAAAACCAATTCCATAATTACACATTTCATTTCCACAATTAAATACAACAATTTAATTGAAAACATTTCCATCAAATCCACAATTTAAATTAAAAATTTTAAATCGACCAATTATCTATAATCACACCCAATTCAATGGAATTGGTGTTTTCACAAAATTCTATGACAAAATCATTTCAAATATCTCAATTCAATGAAATATAGTTTTTATCAATTTAATTGAATGAGCAATTGAAATTTAAATCAATAATTGAAATTAATTAAGAAAATACATTGATAATAAATTTGGCAATTCAGGACAAAACCACCTACCTCAATTTATTGATGGGAGATAGCCCAACGAGAAACCCCAAAAACCGAGCGGCACAACGACGTCAATCAAAATATGGATGTAAATCCTTAAAACCAAAATTACGATCAAAAGAATCAAGATCATTCAAAACCAAATCTAGATTCACAATAATAGATCTATACTTCAACTCATAGGTGTAGATCCATGGAGGAAACAAAAATATCCCATGAAAAAATCGAGGAACTATAGGGGAATAAACAAGAAACACAACGGGATAAAATCCACTTACCAAAAGGAGAGAAGATCTTCATTTTGAGCCTTCAATCTCGAAGAAAGATTTTCAGATCGCCTTGGAATATCTCTATGAGGCTTTGGAAAGACCTAAAGAGAGTCAATCCCAAGCCAAGGATGAAATTATGGAAGTCCTGGGGGTTTGGGTTATATTAAAAAATCAGAATTAAAAACTGCACGCATGGTTTACCTGGGCAGAGGCACAGGGTTTGTAAATCCTTGCGCAGACTGTGTGGACCTCACTGTACAGAGATAAACGGTCTGCATGGTTTTGTCACACGGTTTGAAAATCCGTGCGCACACTGTGTGAACCTCTCTATCCAGTGCTTCTTGTTTAGCAAGGCTGGGTCACACGATTTGTTAAACTGTGTGCAAACCATGCAAAAGCCATTGCCCTTTTGATTTACTTAAAAGTTCACCCAAATGCACCCCAAAGTCACTACTCCAAAACAGAGGTTCTTGGAAACATAAAAAATACCTTGAAACACAATGTGATGTTACAGACACAACCTCTAGCTCAGCCTAAACAGCCATAATAACTCATGTTCCCAGACAGATGAGAAACTGGTGGTGCGGCTCCTGGATGTGGAGACATCGGGGAACCCCTGTCACTAAATACTCGTTTGATGATTTGACAGATGTGCTGAAAATAGCCCATCTTTCCTCATGATCGACACTCAACTGGGTCACTCGGGCAATGTGGTCACATATACCTGACCTTCCCACACTGGTAGCATACCACCTAGCTACCTGAAGGTGCATCCCGCCTACTAATATCTCCACATGTAGACTCTTTTCGGGGCTTACTACAATCAGTCGGAGAGGTACTAACTTTGGATGCGGAACCACCATAGCTCACAACTCTAGAATCCCTCAAATTACGTTTTGTGATCAGTTCCTAGTTGACTATATAAGTGAAGGAAGTCTACATGAATATGTTCACCTAAGACCAAATGTCATTCCTGAGACCATACTCAAACATCCTTGATAGGAAAAAAATAATCTCCCCCAAGAGAGGGTGTAAAGTGATGCATCTCTGTGAAGTTAAAAGAATAATCCATAACATATTGAGTACCCAACTCCAAACCCATGAACTCTCTGGTTTTATCGACCCTCAAGGTCTATGGATAGACGTAGTCATAGAAGTTATGCTGAAACTAATCGCATATTATAACATACTGGAATCCCACCTATGAGATCCCATCCCTCCATCTCTATGAGGAGTATCGAATCATATATGTAGTGATAATTATTCTCCACTCTAGAGGCGTCTCCCGATGCTCGATGATAGACAACATGGATTCTAACCATGACTCTGTAGCCTGAGGTCCTTTATCCCCATAGATTGTGAGAGGTTACTACTTCTAGAAAACCCATGTCAACTCTTACATAGACGGGGCATGATTCAGCGATCCCTGGATGTTCTGTATCATCCTCATTAAACCCTCTCATAATTTTTCATCATCACCTATGTTTGGGATAACATCTGGTTCCTAGAGTGGCACCACTGGGGGATCTACTGGTGGTCCCTGATCATCCATTTTCGGTGTCTTCTCACAGCACTGTAACTGGCATAAAACCATAGGGAATATCTGTGGCATGTATCTATAAGGTCAATCACAGACCTTAGATAATGATTATTAAGTATAGAAAACTAGTTGTGTAATAAGTAAACAAGAGAAAGAAAGAATTCTATTTTTTCAAGACATGGATACAAAGCGTGTATAACTCTATTATGGTGTGTTCCCTTAATCATTTAC
Organism: Viscum album; assembly: GCA_963277665.1. NCBI lineage: Eukaryota > Viridiplantae > Streptophyta > Magnoliopsida > Santalales > Viscaceae > Viscum > Viscum album. Next base: position 1,497,854,931 of record OY728156.1, on the reverse strand, counting down.
ATGGGTGTGTACTTTTTCCAAAACTAGTCGTGTAACAACCTATACAGACAGTGTGTTGTTTTAATTCACGACATGTACTTGAATCCTCATCACCTTACCAAGTTCACTTACATGAATAAATTAAATGGTTCTCATAGAAAAAGGATAAAAGTAATGTTAGTGCTTGACCAAATGTCTATGAGACGAACTTCACCAATCCATGTTGTTAGTCACACTTCCGATTACATGGCTCACTCTACACGCCGTGTTCTAGATGGACACGGCGTGTACTGCATAGGTTTGAACTTCCCATTTTGTTAGTCACACGGGTGAACACATAACTAACTATAAATTACATGTTTATTCTAGAAACAGTGGGTTACAAGTAGGATTTCACTAGCCCGTGTTTCCAATTACACGACCAGATTCAAGGGTTACACTACATGGAGTGTTCAAGAATGACACAACATGTATAACTTAAGATTTATATATCTGTGTCATTAGTCACACAGTTTTAAACATTGTCTATGCAACACCACATGTACATATTGTACCTGGAATGTCCTACCAATGAATTCCCAATCCTGTGTCCATGCCCTCACATCCAGTGACGCGGTTATAGACTACATGATGTGTACATACTGTACACGACATGTAGTTATGAAAAACAGTTCCTTCTCGAAAAGGACACATGGCCTGTATTCCTCATTACATGTTGTGTATTCTAGGTTTTTTCATATAGTATGCCTCGGAAACTACTATGGAACCCAGAAAAACACTGAAAAGAACATTAAAGTGCCATATTCTGATCCATGAGGACCAATACTCCCCAAGAATCAAATCATGTCATCTTATTCATTCCATATACAAGGAAAAAAGGAAATGATCCACCACATTTCAATTCATGTGGGACCATAACACATCAATAACCAATGCTTGATGTTCATTTAAACAAAAACATACACAATTAAATACCCAATCAAAATGTTGGTATTTCATCAAGGAATGTATAAAAATTACATGCATATTTAACACAACATATGTCACAACATCATGCAACCACTAATGCCCCCCTAAATGGAATGTCACGAATGCATGATGTGTGATATCTAGAAAGTGGATACATGTTGCCTGAGATGACATACCCACATCTCAATGGGTTGTAACAACAATAAAACCTCAATAACATGAATGATAACAACACAAAACATGTGAATCACCCAATGGTAAAATCAAATCAACTTTAAAAGTGAAATCCTAGAAAAATCAAAATAAAAAAGTAAATTGGATTTTCTCTCTATATGGGTTAGAAAATTCCAGGAACAAATCATTAACATGCACCTCTTTCCTTACATTCCCTGACTATAGGCTCCAGATAGTATGTCAAGAAGAAAATAATTCCTTTAATATAACTTTGTAATGTCACTTTTCTGGAAGCCACCCAAAGCCTCCCCATACACTGTTGGTTACAAGGCCTCAGGAACATTTCCCCAAACACTAGAGGCTGCAAAATAGTAGCGAGGTACTTGGGTCTGATAGTGGGAAAACTATTCCCTCATTGGAAGAGTAACATTGTGTATGTAAAACAGATAGTAATAGAGGAAGCAGTAAAACATGTAATAAGTAAGAAACATTATAAATGAACAATAGGAGCCCACATATATAAATGATGCATGATACATATTTCTAGGAAGGAATCCAAATAAGTCACAATGATGGAAAATAGTAATAAACCAACGTAAAAAATAAAAAATAAAATCTCCAGCAGTATCACACGCTTTAGATTTTTCCAATGCTCTCTATCTCCTCAGCAATCTAGTACATGAAGTAGAAGGGAACATTCCTTTATATATACATGTAACAATATAATCTATTTGGTCTTAAAAGCATGACCCAAACATGGTGTGGGACTATTCTGAGTAGGAAACCACCCAAATATCTTTACATAACAGTCAGTGAATATATATGGAAGGAAATAAGCAAGAGATGTAGCCAACAAAGAAGTACCAAAAAATAAACAGTACTACAGTTTCATTTATAACATTTACTTTTATGTATTTATTCATCCAATAAAATACAAGAAACCCGCTATGTAGTTCTCATAGCCGATCCCCTCTGGTTCACAATACATTTGAAGATATAACAAAGACTCTATGAGGAATTACACAAAATAAATTCCCCCTATAGTCATGTGTTATTAACGACTGTCTATATAAGCACTCACAGTTAAATCCACCAATAGTCTTTGATCGGTAAACTACAGAAACTCTGATGAAAAACTCAATGTCAATTTCCCATGTGGTCTCATAACGTAACTATAGACACTCTGAGGGATCACTCAACATCAATCCCATCTATGGTCTCGTAGTGTGATAAACATAATAGGCACTCTAGGAAATCCCTCAACGTCAATTTCTCTTATGGTCTTACTACACAAGGATCCCACATCCTCATGTAAAGTATTCGTGGACAAACGATAATCGGCAGATAGTTTAATCCTGTAGAAATACAAGGAAAAACAATCCACAACATATCAAATCATGTAATATAATAATCACTCAATCCTAACAATACTAGGCATGAAAAACAAAATAGAAGCCTAATAGGAAAGTCTAGATCAAACGGTCAAAAAAATGGAAAACGCGTGAAAACATCAATATCCTAAAAAAGATTACCATATTTTGAACACTAAACCTCTATCCAATCAAACTAGACATAACATGAAATTAAAAGGTCTAAAAAAATAAACCCATAATACCATGAACAAGGGTATTGGGCACTTTTGCATATATAATTCAAAGACTATCTATGGAAAGGTACAAACCACCTAACTCGTCGTTGTGGGATCACGATACTTTAATCTCAGGCCTTTAATCACCTTATAATTTTGTATATCTATAGAAAATTCCAAAATGTTCAACCAAGGATAACACATGAGGGAAGAGAAATTAGGAGATAATGTTCAATAAGAAGGGAAAACTCACCAATGTGATTCCAACACAATCGACAACGGTCAATTCAGAGAACATATGGTGAGTTGGGGGATCAGAGAATATCTGCAGCTGTAAAGACACTTCTGTATATAAAAGATGTAGAAGAAGGAAATTTTATCCATTAGATGCGACCCCATCCATTTAATGAAAAAAAAATGTACACAACATGATCTTTATAAGTACACGGTGTGTACATGCCTTTCGCGGTCTCTGCTTTTGGAGGTCTCCAAGTCCCCACCCACGACCATGTACTCGGCCGCTAATGGACCAGTACATGGTCACCCATGGAAAACAAGTACACAACATGTACTAATAAGTACACGATGTGTGCTAGTGAATTTTAAAGAAACATATCTTTTTCTCAAAAACAACAAGAAAGAAATAATATACCTAAAAAAAGAAGATTTCGCTTCTTACATTGACATTCAATAATATTGAAGGAGTCATTAAATAAAATGTTTTAAATTAATTATTTTATAGGATAATGAATAAATATTAAAACTTTTAAGTAAAAAATGAAGTAAATCCATTTTTTCTCATCATATAAGTGGAGAATATCTTGTATCATTGATTATATGGTCGAATTTGTCAATAAAATATAATAAATAGTTAAAATATTATGGTTGATATTGATATAAGTAATACGAAAATAGATAAATAAAAATGTGTGAATCTCTAATGTGAGGAAATATGGAATTAAATCAAAATAATAATAAGCATAATGGGGCCTCAAACTTTCTTTATTTCGCTAACATTATGATTTTCCAAAAGTTAAGCACTACAGATAATTTAGTGTGACAGCCTTGGCCCATCATCCCATTCTTTAATCCTATTTCCCACTAAGTATTTTATAGTATTTATATTCTCTCTAAGGATTCCGAGATTAACAATGACATGTCGATGAATTATATTTATCTTCATATCAACTTGAGTTCAAGGAAGCGTCATACCTTATTAATTTATCATTAGTGGCATAATTTGGTCCACATCAATGCCGAATTTATTTTTAAAAACCATCTACAGTATCTTAAGGATTGTGGGAGATAGAGATCACTGGGATTAAAGACCATTGACACTTTCTATTTTTGTACTCTATATAAGATGTTGTATTTAAAAATAGTACAACACAATATATATTTCGTAAATAAAAATTATCCATTTTATGGTAGCATTAAAACATTCACATGTGAAAAATACCCCAAACATTACCAGTTTGGTATGTTTTATAGGATTACACCTTCCCTTCCAAAATAATTCAGTTATGAAAATCTTAATGAACCAAAACGAAAGATTTTTCTGTTTAGATGGTAGGAAAAATTCCAATCTGACAAAATTTCCTCTATCATTTTTGTTTATGATTATGTCTAGAAACAGCTAGTGGTCTGTATCAATATTGGGATCTATAGAGGACAATTTTTTATAAATGGTATATTTTTCAGGTATTGGTTGATTTTTAATTTTCTCAAAATATGATAAGACAACAAAGACATGTACATTGTCATGAATTTTTAGAAATTAGTGGTTTCCATGCTATTATTTGATAACATAGAGACTCAATTTGATCATGTATGGTTAGAGTTCTCTCTATTCCCCCCACTATTGAAAGCATGATAGAACCTACACTATATATGGGACTATTACTATTTAGAGAAAGATATAACTAAATTTAAAGCGGCTATGATTATGATAAATTTAAGAGATATGATTCTATGAAAAGTGTATTCTTTAGTGGAAAAGATATTTCATGGACTATTGAATATAAATAGACTTCTATAGTTGTTGGATCCTATGGTAGAAGGGTTATGAATGGTCTATATAGATGAGAAGTATATAACATAAGGCGGTACTAGAAGTAGTGGATCATAAGAAATAATATCTATATCAATTGTGATATGTTCTACCAAATTGGTGATACATTTAATGTTTGATTTTATTCTGAATAGGTGGTTACACCTTCATATTGTAGGTTTTCACTCATTCATTATTCTGACCCTTTTATTTTTAAATCATTTACAAATCCACATGATTATTAAGAATCAAGAGAATAATATTTATGGTTTGTTTTTATGAAATGATGTGTCCCTAAAATTTTAAATTGGAAATCATTATAGGGTTTTGAGGGTCTGACCGAGAGACATACTGAGAATTATTGTATTTATATTTTGTCTTCCAACTTCTCTTGGAGCATAGGAATGACATTGGGGTATTAAAATAGAGAATTTTGAATAATAACAATGGGGAGTGAAAAATAATGTAGTTTAGGAAAAAGAATAATAAGCTGGTTATAGATAATAATTAAGTATAGATCATTAGGATAAATACTCTAGGGATTAATAAGAGAAGACTATACATTTTAGAGTTCATCTAAATGTTTTGATCAATTTTAGGGTGAACATCAGTTTTGATTAGGAAATTAGAAAGGGAAAATGTAGAAATTGATGTGGGAGCATTTTTATTGACTAGAGGGAAGAAAACCAGGTGTCACAATGATTATTAATACCAAAAAAATTAAAGAGAAAAAATTCATGGGGATAAAAGTCATCTCAAAAGTTCCTAGTAACATAAATATGGAGGACCTAAAAAATAATTTTTATGAACCATTGGATGGACATTGTATATTCCCATTTTATTCCTAATTAAATTTATATATTAAAATTATTTTTGAAAATTTTTATAATTCAACTATTAAAGAATGGAATGAGATAGAATGCATGGACCAATATATATGATATAAATGAACATGTAAAAATTGACAAATGGGAAATATCCCTAGGGTATCAATAAAGATGATTATCAATGGTATTTGTCACAACATGATGTTATTTTTTGATCATTTAACCTACTCAATTCTACTTTGATGATATCATGGTGGTTTATGGGTTTATAGAATCTCGGGTTAATGAAAACTGGTGGAACCATCTTGAACATATAATTATAAATCTTACATGAAAATACTGATACGATTATCCACGCACAATCTTTTTTTGGGGTTGTGATTCACAGATAATGGTTTTTTATGTTTATTGTAATTGATTTCTAGTTTAGATGATGTGTTTTTAAATTTTTAAAGGGATTTAAGTATTCCCCCACCACCCCAAAAATTAGGTTATTCAGTAACATTTAAAAATTGTATATTATTGGAAGTTGATGTGATAAATACTTCAACATTTTTTTGATTATTATAGAATGATGTGATTTATATTGTTCATGAAAAATATGAAGGAAGCAATGAAATTTATTTAATGTTATTAAAGATGAGTAGAGAATTAAAAAAATAAGATAATAAAATTCCATGATCAACAAATAACTATTATTAGAGTTACATTAATGTGTAAAATAATTGAGAGACACATGTAGTTAAAAAAGATGTTTAATCAGAATGAACACCAAGATTTTTTTTGAATTTATGAATAATAAAGCTATAGGGTAAAAAACATGGAAAATTCATTACTCATTGAGCGTGGTATCTGAAAAGAAAATTGAAATATGTGGTGTTGGTGGTGGTATATACTTAAAATAGTTATTTTTAATACATAGAGAGAATATAATGCCAAATTATATGTGGAATATAATGAAGACGATTATAAATTCATATATTTATTTTGCTATAAAATGGATTACTTCAATAAAGAAAAGTAAAAAAGGAATACAAGGTGAAACCGACTATGAAAAAGTACTTCTATGATAGTCAACCAAGAGTAAAGGCTATAAATTTTTTTAATAAGGGACCCACCAAGACGATGTAAATCCAGAAGTTCAAAGTGATAGAGGAAAAATTTAGAATCAAATCTATAAATTCAGACATGAAAGAAATTTGTGACGAATAAATCCTTCAAAATGAAAATTATAGTGGATAAATACACTTAATAAAGGATGATGATTTAGAGGATTGATTCAAAGTGGGAATAAATGTGTAATAGAGTCAATTGATAACCTATATAAGGATAATGAGTGATATAATTGATGATCCAAATATCATAAGAGACATGGTTTATCAAAAACTAACTTGGATAATGTGGAATTCTAAAGAAAATGATTTGTTATTAGAATTTGTTTGTAGATCACTTATAGACTTTGTAAAAATAGTGGGTTAATTCTGTGAATGAATAATTGGATCAGATAATGAAAAATAAAAAATAGTATAATTTAAAGAGGTCATAATGATCAGAAATTAATCACCACATTGCGGGTATTAAAAAATAAATTTGATGATTATAAACTGTAATCTGAAATAAATAATGGTAGGAATGTAAAATATATGTTCAAAATGATGTCATAAATATGAAAAAAAAATTACACTATTAATAAAATTCCACAACTCTAGGAGATTAAAATTCAAAGAGCCTTTAAATTTTTCCAAAAAAATGTGAACAAAATATTATGAAATGGAGTGATTGAAGAGGAAGTATATATTGAAAAAATAGTAGGATTTAAAGTTAGTGGTTATGAAGGAATAAAATATATTTTATATAAGTGTTTCTACTATTTGAATTAATAACCGTAGGTTTTTTAATACCAAATATAGTTTTTCCATATTTGGTATGTGATATAGCCTTAATTTCCCTCATGTGAAGTCTTAGGGTTCATTATAATAGATGGATGTGATGGAATTAGAGGTCATGTGATGAACATTATAATAAATTTTTGGAACTCACCAGGTCATGAATCATATGCACCTAGAATTAGTGGGATTTTCTATAGATTACAACCATGCAGTGGGATATTAAAGATAAAAATATAATAACACATAACACTAGTGGGTTGATACACTTGATTTCATTTCAAGATGATATCTGGACACATTTTTCTCTATGTGGAATTAGAATGGGTCATGGGATTAAATAAATTTGGGAATTCACTAACTGGGATATATTAATTCAATGTAGAATATTTTCCCTAATCGATATGAGAAATATATTTTTTTGCATCCAGGAACTAATTAGGATGAATGATTGTTGTAATATGGTATTATAACATGGGTAATTGGAGTTCTGATGACAATAAATATATTAAGGGTGTGAAACTCAACCTATCAAAAGATCAGTTTTCATTGAACTATTGAAATTACATAGGGATAAAACAATGTGGTAGGATGCCAAGGCATACAATATTGTAACACAGAGACTAGGTGGGTGGTTGAAATTGGTGGGGCATAATTATGATTAATAGATTCACATTAATGTATGGAAACTATTGTTCCATATAATGAATCAAAATTTTTCATAAAACAGATGAATATTTCAAGGTATATTTTCGGAGTAAAGAGTAGTGTTAGTGGTGAAATATACAGCATAGAGAACCTTAGTAATGATATATTAAAACATTAAATATTTAACACTATGCATGCACATTTTTTTAAATAATGACAATTCACATGAATGGTGTTCCAAATGATACATGTGAGACCACCATTAAATCCGGAATGCATGGTTTACCCTAGGCATGACAAAATCTTATTTAGTGTGAGGAATTTTTTTTAGGAGTGAAAATTGGTAGATAGATAAATAAGAAAATAAATACATAAATATCATACCTATTAAATGGTCTAGACACATAAATCTCTATATAAACCATACTATGTTTAACTCTATAGGGTAATACACTTAACCCTATAGAATGAGATGATAGAGAGTTGTAGTGGACCGCGTGTAGGGGATGGTGGTAGAATCATGGATCAATGTTCACAATACCACTAATATCATCATCCTTGATAGATTTAGTGGATATCACCGACTACAATGATTCCAAAATGTTTTATCATTAGTGATTGATATAATCTTGATTTAAAGAATGTATTTTGTGATTAATCCATTTTTTCGATTATGCATCATTTAAGATGAATAAATTCTATAGAATATTAATTCACATGTTGTTATTTAGATATAATAATTTTGCTCATCCTAATAGGATTTATAATATATAATAATTTCATGTCCTTGATTATTTTCTCTTTATTCATCATTCTGATATAACTAGATTCAGTTTAGTAAAATAATAGTAAAGGTTCGTTCCTCATGTAGGTGTTATTAATATTTCCCCCATCACTCTTCACAGGATCACTGTTGGGGTTTTTTTGGATGGTAGTTCATAAAATACCTAATGTATGATCATTTTATGTCATTCCTTGGAAGAAAAATATCATTAATATTTAATTGGTCTCAATATAAAAGGATTGATTATGGTCTGTGGTGATAAAAGAAGATTGGGGATGGATCAAGGACATGAAATTCACAGTTTAGCACTATAGTGCTGACATGATGCAATGAGAGTTGGTGGATATTTTATTGGGAGGCAATAATCTAGACACTGAAGATATTAATGGTCATTCAAACTCAATCCTAGGTGTTTGTGGTCATTATTTGGGGTAGTATTGGAGGAATCAACTATGCGAGTGAACCCACATGAAGAAGTGGGGTTTCTAGAAAATAACAAACAATATGCCATTTAGTTCAGAAGAACACACATTGTGTAGTCCACTCAATGTGGTGGATAGGTTTTATGTGTTATATTATATTCCACATAGATTATTATTTTCAAACAAGTCATGTGACCCTTAATGGGTAGAATCAACGTATACAGAGAGTACACACCCATAAAGCCATGTGGAGTAATACGCAGTGTGGGGAGCTTACACGATGTGTAATCAATGGTGAATGGATCATGTTGTATGTGGTGTGCATACCACAGATTCTATATTAATCACATTAAATGTGCATTGGGGAACATTTCATGTATGTTATATAATACATGGGATTAGGAAGACAACACATGTCGAGTGTCGGTTGGGACCCTATTCACCAAGTGATATGGAGTACAACCAGTGTACTTTGGAAGGTCTTATCTAATGACCAATATAACATATCATGGACTAAGAACATTGTTATGTCCAACATACATAGTTATGTCTATAAATACACCATCTTCTAAATTTACCTTAACACACCATGTACTCCTAGTGGACACTCTTCCTTTTTGGAGAAATACATTCCATATGAGATGAAGATGCATGGGTTTTACCAAGATTAGTGATACACCATGTTTACCAATTGGGAAAGGCCATGTAAATTACATGGGAAATTTATAACCCTTTATTTTCAATATTAAAATCTAATGTGATCTTGGGTGAGTTCTCGTATACATTTTTAATTTGGGATAATTCCCTCAGTCCATCCATGTGATGCTAAAGTGAGACATCACCCTATGATGTGAATTAATACACTCAATGTGAATTATGTATACAGTGACCCATATTTATCATAGTTCATAAATTTTTATTTTAAAATTGAACATAGAGTTTACCAATGGGATGATTTTTTTATTATTTTGTTATTCTTCTATGACAATTTTGTAATACTAACGAGTTATATAAAATTTATCCATGAACATGAATGAGAAAAAATAAATACATGTTTAGATTTCACTGTTGGGATTTAATAAATGCATAAAATATAAATTAAAACTAACCAAAAAATTATATTATCAATCACGGATTGGTAAATAATTATAAATTTATAAATTAAAACTTCGATACCACATGATTATATAAGTTCCAATTAGGACATGTCCAACTTGTATTCTACCAGGTCTCAGATAATAACCACTAATTTAAATCACGGTTTACATTATTGAAATTTAATTAATACCTATAAAGATTAAAAAGAATGTTAGAACAAATATATATAGTCTTTTACATGTTCTATTTATAATTAACTTAAATATGTATTGATAATTTCCTTATCTTTTCTTTTGTTCTTCCATGATGATGTGGGTGACTGCTCTAATTATACAATCCTTGTGTGTTAGTATCCATGGGTAGAATACAACTTTCCATGATCTTCACATGAACAAAAACCTTATCACATGGCCATAAAATCATTGGGTGTAAGGACAATCATTCCTGATCACTACAACGTACCATCATTGATTACGACATGAATCTCTTCATGGATGATAGATTATTTATATTCTCTTGAAGTCATGACTAGAAGGTTTACAATAAATAATATTGGTCTCAAGCACGTTCTTTTGTAGTTTATTTTTTTGGTTTTTAAAAAGACTCTATTGTTCTTATTGTGAACAATGAATGTATCTCCAAATAAAGTTATATAACCTAGTATTTATAAAGCAAGGTTAGTTTTGGTAAACTCATTTTGGCCCTTTAAAAATCCCGTATTCCTTAGCAAACCACATGTCTTATAGTATAAATAATAATATTACATACTTGGAATGCATAAAAAATGCGTATAAATAAATATTCATTTACTTAAATGATATTTAATATACCACTTCAAACTAGACCTTTATACTCAGGTCTTCTATCCATAATGGTATTTAAGGAACATTGAATAATGAAAAATTATTTATGAAATAAAAATCAATTTATTATTCTCTAATAAATTATAAAATTATTATATTAAATAAAATAGGGAATAAATATTAATTAATTTTTTTCCCACATATATTCTTTCCTGAATATATGATGACTAAATATTTTCGTTCAGTTATAGATGAATAATTATTAAACCCTGAAGGGAAATAATTCATATTCATCATGTTAGATTCATATCTGATTTATCATAGCCTCACAATACATATAATGTGTGACCCTCTATTCCATATTCTCAGGGTAATTATGTGAATCCAACTAATGAAAAATGTTATTGTCTAGAAACAATCCAAACAAATAATAATTAATTAATTTAAAAGACCTAATAAAAAATAAGAATATTGATTACTGAATATAATTAATTTATCAAAATATCATAATCCATAATGTTTCTTTCTGGTGTCATCAATAAATATTCATGATGTCCCATTCATTTACCTTCTATAAATGAACATCCAGATAGAAATACATAGCAATAAAATTAATCAGGATGTTCAATTCCCAACAAATTAAATGATATATCCACATATATTAATGAACTTAAGAGACAATTCCATTTTTAAAATATTAATAAATTCAATATCAATCACAAATCACCCAATAAATACTAACTAACTATGAACATATGTTGTCATAGTATTCATCAATAAAATTTTAATCACTCATTATATACAATGATAATAATCTGAATATCTACGTACTATTGCACACATTTTGACAAAGTAAAATCCAATAAAAAATAAAAAATTTGTTTTTCCCACTAGCTAGTTGTGTTCTTTTAATATAATTCATTGAAGACAATGTAGTGTGTACACTATTAGAAATTTTCTCATGGTCCAATGAATCAACACTCAAATATCCTTTATCATTTTCATTACTTCAAATGATATCATGTGATGATAAAACAAACATGTTCTCACCATATCAAAAAACTTATATGACCTTTAAATATGAACGGTACTGTTACAAAATTATCACATGGATTTCATTAAGGAGAATGATCATCATGGGATATGATAAACTAATATCCAAGACCGAGAAATATTTTCATATAAAATGATCAAAATATTTTGTTCTCGGATATAAAATATAACTAATAAGGAGAATTTTTTTTCTATCAATAAACTATTGGAGTCATGGATTATCGATTTTTTTGTTTCATTTCACACATAATAGAAGATGTAGGGAATGAATAATTACATTATGCAATATACTGAAAGCTTTGTCCTATATGTGATAAATCTCTTGAGATATTTAGAAAAGGTAATTTGAATGTTTGAGTAGATCATACCACTGCCGTATTTTCAAGTGGTGCATCACATTCTTGGATTACGAATGAATAAAATTTTTATAGGTTATATGGATGGTTTATGTTTCTAAAAAACATTTATAGATGTAGTATGAAGGGTGAATCATAGTTCAATGTTGTTGACCAAAGGTGATAAAAGTAAAACATTATCTCTATTGTGAAATTCATATGTATTAATGGATGATATAAAAATAGCATCTAGAAGTATGTTATTGTGGAATTTTAATCAGGGGAATAAGCATGGTAATACCATGTGAGCCGTGAATTCAAATTCAAACCGAATGATAGTCAAATAGTGTATACAACATGTGAGATTTATATTCTAGAGAAGTTGTAAATATGTCCTTCAAATGAATGGTATTACACTAAAAACTAATAATATGATTCTTCTTCACATGTATTTTTGGTGGACAACTAATGGTCATTCTTCAATAGGGTTACTATAGTATTTTACCTTCATCAATGATATAACATTGAATGTGTGAGTGTTCCATCTCAAACAATAGTATGATGTTATCAGAACCATAATTTCATTGATATTAAAGGTTGAAAATTATTTCATTTTAAATAATATTTTATTGAGGTATGATATTGTAGGTGAGTATGGGAGTTGATAATTTTAAGGGTTCAGTTCAATTAAATTATGATTATTTTAGAATTTTTCTGCGTGGAATAAAAAAATAAAATATAATGATAGAATTGATGAATCATATGATAAATGAGAGTGTTTTGAAACTAAGGATTAATAATGGTTTCCCAAATGATTTTATTGTGAAATTTTACAACCATTCAACTTATCTTATGAATATGATTCCATCAAAACTGTAGGGGTAAGAGAAAATGAGATAGCTATGGATAATAATTTTAATATATACTTCTCACCATAATGTTATCAAAAGTGTTTCATACATCCCATTTGATGTAAAAAAAGTGGTAATTATGAAGATGATCCGTAAACATGTCTTTTGTATTGTACGATGATGAACAAATTGGATTTTGTCTCATTAAAAATGACATAGAGATAATCCTATATAGTCAAAAGGTTTTTATGAATGAATAGATCTTGTGGAATGATCATAACTTCCAAGAATATTTATTTGAGATCAAACAATGAATTCATCATGTAATATTAATGTTAATGAATTAATGGAGATGATTGAAAGCTCTGGTAGTACAAATGTTCTATAATATTGATGATGACAAGATGTACCCAAGATCTAAAGGGTTTTAGAATCTTCAGTAAGTGATCCAAATGATATTATTATAAATAATGGTATACCATAATTTCAATTAAGGATTTTTTCTCAGATTAGATGATCAATAAAATGGTTTGGAATTATTCTTCCTCAGATTATTATTTTGGGTGGTTGAGAACATGAGATTTTATAGTAAGAAAAAATTCTATGTGACTCAAAATAGTTGGAGTTATCATCAATGAAAGATATGGGTTCCATTCATAAAAAAGAAACATGATTGATAAAATAACATCATAAAGAAAAATATTTACTAATTTATAAATGGGTTAAACAATTTAAGGAATAGTTATATGGTTATAGATGATGGACTCCAACATAAAATGATAATTGAGAAAATAAATTTCCGTCATGATGATTTGGAAGAAAAATATTCATATATAATCATTAATTAGTAAATTAAATCAAAATAAATATCATCTCAAATATCAAATATAAATTTTTTGGGATGATAAAAGAACTATAACAATGGAATCTAAAGGAGGATGACATCAATAATGAATGAAATTTAGTCTAGTGTTGTGAAAATCATTGATGCTATCATATATTGTTTGATTTTAGATTTTTCATCATACATCTATTTTATTATAATGAAATGTGTTTTGATGTTCAATGATTGAAATATATTTAATAGATAATTATATATTTCTAGAAGCCAAAACATTTTTGTGAAATAATTCTAGGGGGACTGGAAGCAAAAACATAAATGTTTTTTCAGTTAGATTAAATCTATATGATTTTGTATTGTTTAATAACGTCTGAATGTAAACATATTTTTTCATAATTGGATGGATTTTTGAAGCTATCAAAAAGGAAAAATAAGAATATATGTTGATGGTATGTATATGACAAGGTTTCTAAATGCATCAATATTTATAATCCTTATGTATTCTATGATTTTTACAAGTACATGAATTTCTTATGTAATGTGTGTTTTTGGTTGGTTTATTGATAAAAAAATAAAAAACATATTCATAGTGGTATAATATATATTCTAAAATTTCAATACTCTTAAAGGTTATCCCATATGTTTTGAATTTTATGATCCATTATTTGGGGAATTTTGACATAATAATTAGAGGATATTTGGACACATGGAAATGTGGAAATGTATTCTTGTTTACATATATAATTATTACTATATGATGGATTTCTAAACTAATAGTGGGAGATTCAATTTCAATCACCATACATGAGTACATTTCAACAATGAATTTAGAGAAGGATATGTTCTAAATAATTGGGATATTTGTGTAACTTTTAAGTAAACATGGAAATGAGATTTTTATGATAGTCTTAGAACAATCAATATCTTGAAGAATTTTTTGATTCAATAATGAGAAAAAACATATTTCTATAATTTATCACTTAATCCAAAAGATTAGTGAATGTGGAGTTTTTGAGGAATGGGAAAAAAATTAAAATTAGAAAAATAAACTGACAAAGGTTATGGTCTAGTAATGTTTAAGGATAAATTATAATTCTATTAGGCATGGATAACATGTTGAAATGAAGGAATATTCATTTACTGTTTCCCCATCAAGAATGCTTGAATTTCATAAGATATTCAAAGGACTCAGTGAAGACATAAAAATAGTATTCAGGTGCTATATTGTTAGGTTTTCTAGGAAATAAAACATTAATTGAGTTATATATCTTCTTAGAGGTTGATATTCCAAATTTTCAGAAAAGGAACTAGATTATTAATTAGGTAGTGGTACTAGATTTAAGAAGACTGGTAGAGTTAACTGCAAATAGAAACTCTTAATAATGTGTTTTATATGTGACTAATCATTCATTATATCAATATTTTTAGTATATATGAATAACATGTAATTACAAAAGGGTACATGAGAATAATCATAGTTCTAATTAATATGAAGCTGAATAATTCATCAAAAGAATGAAATTTTGGTGGTTTGTTTTCTCGATATAAAGTTATAGACTTGACAATGTGGAAGTTGATTCATGAATATTAGAAGGAAGTGGAACTATATCATTATTTTGGACTTTAAATTAAAAGGATATTTGGGAAAACATGATTTATTATCATTTATTAATGGAATTATTCTTATATTATTAATAAAAAACTAGTATTAGTCCTTTATATTAGGACCGAGTCCCAAACTTGTAAAATCTATTTGGTTATCATTCCTTATTTATCAGTTTCAATTTGATTTTTTAGTGTTTTAATTTTTATCTATGTTTCAATGTGTTTATTAATTGGATGGATAATTTTCTTGGTTTTTTAATATTGGATACCTCAATTTCAATTATCACTACAATCTAGAAAAATTTCAAACAATGTCACTTGGGAAATGTTCCAGAATTTGATTTCATATCACGGTTTCTCCTAAGAACATCTTAATGAATGTTGATGAGTATAACACAAAATTGAGATATCTATTTCACATTTAGTGTGTTTCTTTTACTTTTATAAATAATTTATACATTCTTAGAGATTTTTGTTTTATTGAAATAATTGATTGATGATAAAACCCCCCTCTAAACTGATATTTTGAATGTTATTTCTATATTAATTGTGGAAGATATACATCTAATCCTTTTGTTAAACTCTATCGTTAAATAGTGATTATATAGGTAAAAATTGGGTGTAATCCTAGGTATTATTAGCGAGTTTAACAAAAAACATGTTATCATTAAACTGAATTAGTGATTTTTATAGTACATCAACACAACATCGATGTACACTCATTAGTGGTATACCATTAGGGTGATTAATTCAATATATATATATATATATATATATAATTAAAATAATTTTTTTTATTAGTTTGTGTTTATATTTTATTTATATTAATTATATCTACTTATTCTTTCCAACAGAACGACCTGATCCATTTTAAATGAGATAAATTAGACTTCTTAATTTAACCACCTCTTAGAGTATTTTGTCCCACCTTGATGAAGCTAGTGTTATCAATGACATAAGGTTATTTATTATAAAATCTATCTCAATTTGATCTTTGATATGTATAATTTTTTCCATATAAAATCAGCACATATGATTTATGGATTCCATACATAGAAAATAAGTGATTGATGATATAAAGATGAATTATAATGAAACATAAAAGAAGGTTCTGGATGTGGTTGTATATTCATAAATCACATAATACAAAAATCTATAAAATCAAATATATAGTAAGGTGATGAGATTCACATCCCGTACATCAATTTCTGATAAGTAATCCATCCTTTATGAAGGTAACAAATAGGTATATGATGAAATGATATAGTGAACCCTAATAAAATCATCGATTTTGAGACATGTACAAGTGAAACCATTTATGGTATACACTAATAAATCAATGATTAAATTGAATCCATTCATGTACTTGGTGAAAATATAAATTACAATGATATTGAAAAAGAAAGTATTAAGGATATTTTCATTTTTTTACAATTTGAATATGTTTATGTTTTTAGAAATAAATATGGTGGAGCACTCAGTATATTGTATAAAATGTAGTTTAGATTCTAATTAGATGAATATGAAGTAATAAGGGATGCTGTTTCATTTTAAAAAATAGATGATATTTAATTACATAAATAATAGTTATATAAATATTGTTGAAGAATTTGTCAAATATTTGAGTGGTGAATATTTATCTCATGTGGGAAGAAATATCATGAAAATAATTAATTAATTCCTGGGAAAACTAATTCTAGATTATTTCAAAGATAAGGTCAAGATAATATATGTGAGTTGTCTAAAAAAGATTTATTGGGATCACAATTATATTGATCTCTCACAAAACTAGAAAATTAATATTCCTCCTAAAAGGAATGAAAACTAATTTAATTCATATAGAATGTTGTTTCAATGAAATAACTTGGTTAGAAAGGTTGATGAAAAATAAGGAATTTATCTTAAATAAGGATAATCACAGTTTAAATATAATTCTGAGGATGTAATGATGGGAATATATATAAAAAATCTATAAATAATGAGAAAACACGCCAAGAATGACTTATTAATTTTAAGGTTTAGATTTATTATTTTCTTTTGAAATTGGATATCCAAAATAAGAATATTATGAATATTAGTGAACATGAAAAGGATTACATATAATATTTTGTCTAGAAAATACAAAATTACTCATTTAGAGAATATTGTGGTTGAATAATACACTATATAAGAACAAGGAAAAGAATTAATTGATTTGAAATTGATAAATTAAGAGAAAAATTGTGTAATCAATATTATTAATTCATATATTTAGGATAGCGGAAACAAGAGTAAATCCATTTTGGTAGAGGTGATTTATGTGAAATATAATTTTGTTGATGAATGAACACTAGATTGTGACCAAAAGAGGTTGCAGTTTGGTATTTTTTCTAAATAAAAAAAAAATAAGGAATGATTTAAATGATGCACCTGGTGTTTTGAGAAATTATTCAGGGAATATGATGTCTAATTATAGAATAAATTATGTATTATATTTCATAATGAATTATCATTAATCAAGTGAACAGATTAAATAAAATCAAACTGTTAGTTAAAAATCTAAATCATCAAGTGTTTTTCCTAAAAAGTAGACTTCAGTTGAAACAAATATGCTTAAAAAAGTTGAAAAAATACTTCCCCAAATAATTTTCTAATGTTTTATTTTTATTGTTTACAAAATGACTTATTTGGGTAATGTTTGAATTTTTTATAATGAATCCATCCCTAGAATCTAATAACCGAGAAAATGTATATATCATTAACCAAAAAAATAAATAATTATTATATCTATTTTTATTATTTTATCATTGTTCACAAAAAAAATTAATTGTAGTAAAAAAAATTAATGGATGTATAATTACTGGAGGCTTGAGGAGATTGTAAAGGGGATAAATTGAATTGATTACATTTGGAAATTTTTTTACCCATTAAAATTATAGATTTATTTTAAAATTTAATGTTTTAAAAATAATGTGATGAGGCCCACAAATATTTCATCATAATTAATCATTTCATGTAATGAATATAAATAAGAAAATATTTTCTTATCTATGAATTAAATTATGGTAATGAACTATAATAGTATGTATACTCTTATATATTTTATAGGGATCTGTTTACAATTTTTTAATTTATTGTAAATTATAATAAAATACAAATAGAAGTTCATTTTTAAAAATAAATGATTCCATACATAAACAGTAAGTAACGAAAGAGTAATTTTCTTTACCTCTAGCCAAAATTATTATGCTTCCATATTTATCCTTATCCATTTGATGGTGATTACATAATTGATAAGATAAATACATTCTACCTTTTATGATATCCATGACCTATTGAATTCCTCAATGTTTGATTGAGACTATTATTCACAATACAGAAGTCTAGAAATTGATAATGTAAATGTGATAAAATAAATAGAAGTTTGGGTTACATGGTCTTTTGGAAAATCATGGATGAATAATTATATAGTAATGATATTATATTGAGACCTATTATAAGGCCCCAAAAGATCCACCTCAGTGGTTCATGCGTTTACTCATGTGTAACAATACATTAGTAAATTCATTGGGCTGATTTGCGAAACCCCTTTCATGAATGTATCTACACCGATGCATTATGTCATATAAAATGACTAGTTTTACTATAAACCATTTGGGAAGATAACATAAATGTTAAAATATATCATTTCTCTTGAATACATTATATGGTATCTGTACACTTTCGATGGAATATGTTGTGGGTGGTTGTATAATATCACTATATGTGATGTGGATTTTATGATACCACAGGATATACCTGGATCATCAAAATTTATACAGTAAATTCCATTACATGAAAAATGATTTAGAGAATATCATGTTTTTGTGATTCAATGTTGTGTGGTTTTATCGATCATGTCCATGAACATGAACATTTTAAAAATAAATAGGGAAATGTGTATGGAATAGTATAAACATTAAATGAATATCCATTAATGATTAAGGAATGTTGTTAATAATGGTTAGATTTAGATGAGTTGAAGAACATGGATTTACTATATGTGAATGAGATTTGATAAAACATCATAATTATAAAAGGAATTTATGACCCACAACATAATGTAATATTCAAACAGAAGGAATGATTCATTAAATAAAATGTATTAAATTCATTAATTCCAATATATAGATTGAATAGAAATATTTTCTAAGTGTAAAATAATTAATCATCATGTTTTCTAATCATAGAATGGGAAAACATCTTGTATAGTTGGTTATATGATCAGATTTATCAATATAATAGTGAAATTCTTTCAATGCATAAGGATGTTATTAATATTATTAATATGAAATTATAGAGGGAAAATATGTGTGATGCTTTCATGTGATAACATATGGAATGAATTCACTATAATAGAATGAATAATAGGGCATGAGACATATATTATTTTGTTCACAATAATATTTAAAATAAGGTAATCACCAACTTTACTTCAATAGACCAACCTCAAGCCTTGAACCCTATCATTTATCCTATTTTCCTCTCTAAATTTCGATGTATTTATCTTCTACATAATGATCCCTCAGTTGAAAATGACATATAAAATCAATATATTTCTCTTTCTGCCCAAATGAGCTAAAGAAAGATTCCTGCATTATTAATAACTATTTAGTGGGATTATTTGTACAAATAAACTCGTGAATTCTTTGGAAAACCATTTCTTTGATTCTTTGGGATTGAGGGAGCTTTCAACCATTGAGATTATAGATGCTCGACACTTTTTGATTTTGTACATGATAAAAGATGATGTATTTAAAAGAAATTAGTTTTCTTAATATATTTAATGAATCCAATTTATCTATATTATGGCGGTATTACCTCATTTAGATGTAGAAATATACCCCAAACAATACCTTTGGGGTATTTTTTTATTGGATTATACCTTCCATTTCGAAATCCTTAAATTATGAAGATATTATAGTTACATGATGAAGTAATTATATTTTTATATTTTAGGAATAAATTACACTTTTAAACATTTCCCCATCTCTGTTATGTCCAATTTAAATTCTAGAAACCCATAGTGGTACCTATCAATTTTATGATCTATGGTGTATCATAGTGTAGGAAATAAATATGTTTCCATTGTGGGTTAATTTTATATTTTCTCAAACTAGGATAAGACATCATGAATAGGTCTATCATCGTGACTTTTCAGAAAAAAAGAGGTAGTTCTCATGTTAATATTGGATTAGATGTACACTCAATTTTAAAAATGTGGATATAGTGTTTTCAGGTCATCTGTGGAATAAAAACTGTAAAAACAACACTTTATAGAGGCATATTTTCTTTGCAAGGATTATATCAATATAGTTAATGTGGAAAATTGATATTGAGTTCAAGAGGTGTATATCTATGTTAAGAGGATACTGTAGTTGATAAAGTGATCTCAAGGATTATGGACCTAACTAAGACTTCTATAGTTGTAGTCGCCTTTGGTAGGTGGATATTGAATGGACTAGCTAGTTCAAAAGGACATAATGTAAAATGGGACTAGAAGGAGTGGATCATAAGAATTCTTAGACATATATATAATGATATGTTCAACCATTTTATTGATATGTTTAATCATTTCTATGATATCCAAGTGGTGGTTCCACATTCTAGATATATGTCATCTCTAATTCATTATCCCAAGCCTTTGATTTTGAATTCATTTACAACTCCATAAGATGATTTAGGGATATGAAACCGTACTTTTTACATCTATGTTATTTAGGAATGTGGTGTCCCAACCTATGAAAATGTGAAATCATTATAGGTTTTTTAATTGAAAAAAAAGATAATGATATTGTATTTTAATCTTCAAATTTGGTCTCCTAACTTTTATTGGAGGTTAGGGAAACTTAGATAGATTAAAATAGACCATTCAGTGAAAAGAAAAGAAGTAGAGAAAAATTAAGGAGTATAGGGAAAACAATCATAAAGAAGATATATATATATATATATATATATATTGAAATAAATATATATCATGGGGATAAATATTATAGGGATACCACAAGATCTGACTATTCTGGACAAGTTTTATCAAAATGTGATGATAATTAATAGGTGGAATAATAGTTTTCATTATGACTGATAAAGGGGAAAATAATGAAATTGTTGTGGGATATTTATTAATTACAAGAGGGATGAAAACCAAGTTTCACAATGATCATTTGTACCGAAAAAAAATGGAGAAATCAATATTGGAGATAACCATCTTCTTCAATGATCCGAGTTATATAAAAGAAGAGGACCGAGATACAAAAATGTTTTATGAGCCACAAAAAAGCCAAATTATCTTCTCATTTCATCCATGAATAAATTGATGGATTAAAATACTATTCGAAAAATTTCATAAGGAACATATTAAAGAATATAATGACACTTAATGATTCGACTTATATGTGATATTAAATGAAAATGAAAAAGTGAAAAATGATAATGATCCCAGAATCTCAATAATGAAAAATACCCATGTTATTTCTAATAAAATGATCAATTTTTTATCTTTGTCCCTAATCCATTATTTATTGATGATTTCATGGTTGTATAGGAATTCATATAATATATTTTTAGTTAAAATCAGTCGAACCATCATGAAATTAATATTATGAACCATTTTTGAGAATAAAATAATCATTATATGAGCTCAAACCTTTAGTTTATTTTTTATCAATGTGATTAATAGTTATTGGTTTGTATTTTTATAGAAAATGATGTATGTTTTAGACAATGTGTATTTATTTTTTAAATGTATTTAAATGTTCACACCCAACCAAAAAACTTGTGTTGTTCTATAAAAATAATAACATTTATTTTATTAGAATATAAAGTGAAAATATACTTAATATTTTATGTAGAGGATTATATAATTATGTGTTTTATGATGTTCATGAAAACTATTAAGTAAGTAATGAAATTAATTAATAGGTACTTTAGAATATATGAGAAAGAAATATGGGAGATGATCAAAATCCTTTGATTAGAAAATGACTCAGTGTACACTACAATTACTGTGTATACTTTTTGAGAGAGACATTCAATTAAACAAGATGATTCAATTTAAATAACTCCATAAAAATGGTTTTGTTGGATGGAAAAACTATATGGTGAACAAATTTGAAAATTATTTACTCATTGAGAGTGTTATCTCAGAAAAATATTTTAATGGTGTGGTATAACCAGTGGTTTACACTAAAAATAGTGATTTGTTAATTAAATTAGACCATATAATTCCATATGAGATGTGGAATATAAGGATAAAGATTCTAAAACACTATAGTGTTTTTGTTAGAACTATTTTATTTCAATCAAGGATGAAAAAATGTATACATAATGATACATATAATGAAGGGGTGCATCTTGGATACTCAACCAAGCGTAAATCAGAAGAATTTTTTAATAAGAGACTAATCAAGACCATGTAAACCAGTAATGTCAAAGTGATTGAATAAAGTGATAGAATCCAATCAATGAACTCATAAATGGAATAGAAATGTGATTAAGAAGGTGATATTATTGAAATATATAGGACAAAAACACAAAATAAATGAATATTTTTAGATGATTTATTGGAAGTGGAAATAAGTTTTGAAGAGATTATAATATCATCTCAAATGAGGATAAAAAGAGCTAATTTTTTTTGATATAACTATAATTATAGACATGGTTTGACTAATTTAACATATGATAATGTGGAATGGTATAAAAAATTATTTGATATTAGCTATTTTTCAGCATCACAATGACAATTGGAAGACAAATCACTAGGTACTTCCGGAAACGAAAAATTGATTAAAATATAGAAAATTAAATAAAAGGATTATTCATAGAGTACAAATGAACACAATATCATTTGAACCAATAGGGTTTTAAACAATAAATATTATGAGTATGAAAATGAAATAAAAAATAAAGGGATGTTGGTATGTAGAAGATATGGTCGAATTTAAGGCATAAATATGAAAGAAAAATTTAGACCAATCCCCGAATTTCTCCATTAATAGAGATTACAATAAATAACAGATTTTTATTTTTCAGAATGGATGAAATGTCATCAGTCATGAAATTTGTGATTGAAGAAGATATACATATTGAAAAATTGTTGGATTTCCAAATATAGATGATGGATTAATGGTGTATCATTCAATGAATGATTTATATAGTTTGATGTATGAACCATGTTATTTTCTAATGAAATATGAAGCGTTTTCCATAATTGGGCTGTGATATTACCTTAATTTTCCTTATATGAATTATTATGATTCATTATACTAGAATTATGTGACAAAATGAAAGGTCATGTGATGAAAATTATAACAATATTAACAAACTCGTCATGTAAAATAAATTTTTTTCATTGAATTAGAGGGATTCCATAGAGAAGAAAACTATGCAGTGGGATAGTAAGGTTGAAAGTATCATGACACATAACACTGGTCGATGACTACTCTCGAGGTGGATTCAAGTTCATACATGTTCACACATGCATATATGTGATACCACAGTGGGTCATGGGTTATAATATCAGGAAATTCACTACGGGGGGATTGTAATTTCATGTAGAACAATTTTCATAATTGGAATGTGAAATATCCTTAATTAGCCTCTATTAAACTACTTAGGATCTATGATACTACAAATATGTGATTCGAAAATGGTGAATGGGAGGCCCTACGATACACATGATATTATGGGTTTGGACCTCAATCTTTTATAGGCTCATTACCCAATGAACAAGTGACATTACCCATGGATGAGAATAGTAATTTGGGATACCATGGAAGACAACATTATGACACAGATCATAGCTGGGTGGTTGAATTCGGTGGGGCTTAAAGATGATTACTAGAAACACATTAGTATATGAACATTTTTGTCCCAATATCTCACACAAATTTTTTAAATCTACTGAATACATCAAGGATTATTTTCTAAGTAATGCATAGATTTAGTGTGAAATTCAAGGGCCTAGAGAGCCTTTGTGAAGATATATTATAACTAGTAAATATATTATATCACACATGTGTAGTATTTCTGGATAATAGAATATCACATGAATGGTGTTCCAAATGATAATTGAAAGACCACCATTAAATCTTGAATGAATGATTTACCCTATGTATAGAATAATCAATTTTAGTGTTGGGTGTTTGGTTTTAGAGTGGGTATTGGTGGAAACATAAACCAATACATTAATTTATAATTTATTACATGTATAGACCCAAATATCTCTATATGAACCATGTTATTGTGAATTCCAATGGGTTATCTGCATTTCCCTATAGAGTCAGATGATGTGGAATTTTTTTTGTGAGTACGTTGGTGGTGGGCTATAGATTCAGGGATTGATTATCACAGTACCACAAAAAACATCATCACTGATTGAGTTCATGGGTATCACAAAAAAATGATGTGTAAATGTTATTAATTAGTCAATGATCTAAACCTAAGTTATTGAATTTTTAATTTTTGATTAATCCCATTTTTTTATTATACATAATTATACATTAATAAATATCATACTAGATTAATTCATTGGTTGATGTTAATGTTTCAATTAGTGTTTATCTTAATAGGATTTAAAATTTATTATAATTTCAATTCCTTGATTATTTTCGATTAATTCATCATTCACATAGAATTATATTGATCCCTTAAAAAAATGAGAATGGGTTGATCCTCTTGTTGGTATTTTATGCATTTCCATCATCACTCTTCAAAAGATCATCATTGGTGTTTTTTTACAATGGTTCCTGTAATACCTAATGAATGATCATTGAGAAATCATTATTTATAAGAACATATCAATACTTGGTGTTGAGACTCAGGATAAATCGAATTTTTTTGGAGGGTAGAGATGAAAGTATATTGTGAATGGATCATGGACATGTGGTTCATGGTTTATAATTGATACAGATGCATAATGCAATAAGTGGTTGTTTCTATTTAGTTTGGTGGATAATAGTCGGTCACTGATGATATTGAATGAATGGGGAAACACATATCTAGGTGTTTTTGTTATGAATTATGGTGGGATTGGTGGAATTTAATATGAAAGTGAAGCAACATTAAGAAATGATGTTTTAGGAAAATTCAAATCTGCATGCCATATTGTTTAGAGAAACACATGCTGCATAGTCCCCACTATACTGAGGCCAGAGATTATGTGCTAGTTTAGATACCATATATATTGGGATTTACTAACATGTTGTGTGACCCATAGTGAGCTTAATAAATTAGTAAAAATAGAACACACTCATAAAGTAATGTGGTGAAACATGCATTGTGGGTAGTAGAAACGATGGGTAATCCTTTGTGGATGGATGAGGATGTAAAGGGAATACGTTTCTTGAAGCATATGTGAACCCACACAATATGTATATTATGAAAATAGTCACATAAATTGGAGATTACATGGGATTGGGTATATGACACATGACATGTGTCTACTGGGCCCCTATGCACTCTGTGATATGGATTACACCCCCATGTACTTTTGAACGTACTCTGGAATAACTAATGTTTAATAGTAAAGACTATGTACAAAGTCTTGGGATATATAACATAGAGTATATCAGACATACGCTGAGTTCTAAATCATCCCAAACACATAGTGTACCCAAGGAGACACACTGTCTATTTATAGAAATACATTCCATGTGATACGAAGTGAAATGGGAAGTACCCAGATTATTTAGTCATGTGGTGAACCCTTAGGGATATATCATGTACTTTTTAAGGGAAATTAATAAAATTTTATTTTCTCTATCCAACTCTATTGTGAGCTTGGTTGAGTGCCCTTACCCGTTTTCAATGGGGGTGAATTCCCTATGTCCATTCTTATGAGACTTTGGAGACACCTCGCTTCCATAACAAAATATTAGTGATCCCATATTTGGGATTAGTCTTGGATAGAGTATAGTTTTTCTACATGTGTCAAGGGGTGTGATCCTCTCTCATTCATCCCATGGATGGGTCATGTATACCATTATAGACTATTAGGTAGCATGATCACCATTATAGAGGGTTTATTACCTAATGGGGTTAGGTAACACCCATAGGCCTTTGGTGGGAACAACTATCTATGTATTTATAGCTATTATCTTTTGGTGTGGTTAAAGGTAGATTCATTATGTATCTCATATGATACCTCGAAGATTACATGGGGTTTATTCATGGCGAGTCTGGTGGATAATTACCACTTGGATGATCACTATTAGGGATTCCATGGATATGATAGTGTCTTTTCTCCGACAATCATTAAAATTTATCATATACTAGGATCATAGGAAGAAAGCTTGGTAATGATATCAACATGTATATTAGAGTCTATCTTGAGAAAATATGGGTTATTTTTGTAATTCCACAACCCCATATTCTTGGTGGTAGTGCATTATTACATTGATTTTTCCTGATTAAAAGGGATCAAACCACATAGTAATGATAAGTTTAATA
Organism: Viscum album; assembly: GCA_963277665.1. Lineage (NCBI taxonomy): Eukaryota > Viridiplantae > Streptophyta > Magnoliopsida > Santalales > Viscaceae > Viscum > Viscum album. The sequence goes on along the minus strand of OY728156.1, from coordinate 1,497,827,552 downwards.
GAATTGGAAACCTAGATTATATACATGATACCAATAATACACTGGTAAATAGGAAATACATATATGAGACAAAATAAAATTAAATAAAATAAATCCTTGAATTCTTATTCAATGATTTCATCTTAAAAAATTGAGGAAATAAACAAAATAAAGGTGGGCTCAAAGGATTATTAAGGATAAACAAAATAGATGCAATAAGGAATCATTATATATGGAAATGTAAATAACTAAATAAACATTCCATTTATGAAAATGGATAATTAATAATCTATATGGACTTCATGAATCATCCCCTGGGGCATGTACCATGACTAACCAAAGCCCACCTCCCAAAGCCCATGGGAATCAGACTAAAACTAGGTAGGAATGTCCCACATGTGGAAGGTATTTTCCCATGTTTCTGTAGACATGAACCCACCTCAAGAAAAAGATCTGAAATAGAAAACACTGAGAAAACATGCATGCATATTACTTTTAAAACCCACAAGTAAAATGTAAAAACTGAAATTAATGCTGGAAAATATACAATCCTATAAAAATAAAAGTACATGATCTTGGAATGCATATGCCTAAATCCATACTTGATGGGTAGATAGAGAAGCTGTCAGAAGTTGCTAAAGTAAACCATGTCTATCAGGCCTCCCTCTAAGAACCACATATGTCTGAACAACCAAGGCTCATGTAAAATCATTCACTCAACTTCATTGTACATGGAAAATGTGGGAAAAGGCCATGTTGAGGTGTGTAAAACCATACTCATTAGGGACACCAAACCACAATGGTATTCAACAATGAAATATAAAATGAAGACGACTGAAGAGTTACATGGAGTGTAGAATCTAAAAATTATAGTCAAGATAGTCATTAGAGTAATTAGTGTCATTGGAGTCACATCACACGAGTATATTTATATGAAATAAATATAAAAATAAGGCCCATAAATATTCAAATCCTTGAAGAAACACTCTTGGTCTTAGTAGGAGACACCCTATTCAAAAGCACATGAGACACACTTTAATAGAGACACACTCCGTGTAGGTGCATGAGACACACTCTGCAAGATGCACTATATATGCCATAATAGGTGAAACACTTTATAAGAGAATCAAACCATGTGGGTGTGGGAGACACACTCCATGTAGGTGCATGAGACATAGTCCATGTAGTTCACACCCATCCACTAAATTCCACTATTAAAGATATCATTCTAGGAGAACCTACTACTCAAGAAAAATATTTCATTTTCCGAACTCCACGAAAACTAACATAGCGTAACTCAAAAGGAGAAACATGTCACAAGGGCCCCAATAATCGAAATTGATCATCAAACTGAAATAAATATTGATTGTTACATGAATTTTATGGAAAAGTGGTTGGATTTCTCCGGGTCTGGTCCGAATGCTCCACAAGAACAGAACTGTTCTACCATATTAGCCCGCCGCCAACTCAGACTACATGGTCTAGCCCAACCTGCTCAAGTGGTCGGGTTCATTATAACTAGAAATGGTCGCTGCTGGATCCCCACCTGGTCCATGAGGTCAGACACCACATTTAACATGCGCTCGCTGGACCGTAGCATCTGGAAGCATAGCACAACCCCAATTGCATTCCACTCGTAACCAACACTTGAAGCTAGTCACAGTGGGCCCCATCCCATAGCATACTATTACTAGATAGTGCCCATAACTATATCCATACCAGTGTGCTACAATGCATCACACCACCCTACGCTGCCTTAAGTAGGCTTTGATCCACAGACTACCTCATCACCTCTAAGACATGTTTTTTTGAAACGGGGACACCCTTTCAATCAATGGGGAACATCTTTCAATCAAGGAGGATCCAAATTTTCTTTCTTTTCTCTATGGGTCCATCTATATTCGAAACCACCCATAAAAGCCTGATGCGACAATGTGGGACCATTCATAAAGAACGCAAGAACGAAGTATGAGAAAACACCAAGAATACAAGATCCATGACGATCTGTTGTGTTTATTTCAGACTTCAGTAATCCTATTAAAAAGGGGGGATGAAATAACAAGGATAATCTCTATGGTTTAAGCCCATTAAAACACACAGTCTGACCATCCCACAAGAATGATCGAACCATGGATAAACATGTTCATGAATGGGTAGTAATTATTCTATTAAAATAAGAATAGGGAATGAATTCAAATGAAAACCTCTGCATGTGGTTTGATCACTCTCTGATGAAGATTGATCATGGTGTCAGGTTCATGGGTGAGATCCTATAAAGAGGGGAGGGTTTTATTATCGATTTTTTATTCATCGTTGTTCAGCGTCTTCCAACAAGAGGGTTACACTAACCCCTTAACTATAGATATTATATTGAATTATAGGGTTATGCATTAACCCTGAATTCCCATTTCATTTACGAAAATGGAAAACTCATCACCCTGTCAGTATGTTGTAGAGTCGCCATGCAATTTGACAGGGGAAATTTATGGCCGTATTTTTAATCCAATATTAATTAATTGTTATTGTTTTCAAATTATAAGACCTATGGATTTAAATTTTTTATTAATATAATAGTAAATTTTAATAATATAATGAAAATGAGTTAAACTGTGAAAAGTGATTAATTATGGATTTTGACAGATTTTTAGGTCAAGGGTAATTTAGTTATTTTTCAAAAAATATATTAACAAATTCAGTGATTTTTTATTATAGTAATTCTTTTTATTTCCTTAATCTTTGAATTTTGGACCAAGGGTGGAATTGATCATCTAGAGGCCATAAAGTATAAATAATTTGATGAATTTTCTGGGCGGATTGCATGGACCCCAACACCATAATGGATGTCCATCTCGGCTTACCCGCCTTGAATTGAAGTAAATTCAAACTAAAATAGAAGTAGGACACATATTATAGCCTATAAAAGATATTTTATGGAGTTTTTAAGTCATTAAGGTGTCCAATAAATGTTATACTTTTAGAAGAAGCTGCCTGGAACCTGCATCCAAAAAAATCGCCAATAAAAAAATTACAACTCATAAATCAGAGGGCTAATTAATTTGAAATATGGAGGATGAATGGAAACTAATTTTTAAACAACATTACTGAAGGGGTCCACACATAAAACGTCCAATCAATAGGTCAATTTTTTTTATCATGTTGAGGAAAGAAATATTCCTATAAAAGGATAATAAATCCTCCCTCTCACATCATTCTAATCCATCACCACACAATCCAAGGCACCAATGAGAGGAGGACAATGGCCATTTGTACTATTTTTCATTAATTTTTTTATTTTTTTTGTGTTTCTTTTCTCATGTAATGTATTCATTTTTTTATATTAAAGTGTTTTCATTTATTCTTCCACCCCTTTTAACTTCAAATCTAATCATTCTCTCTCTTCCATATTTCCATCATGATATTTATTCAGTTTGCAATAGAATGTGACTAACCCTAGTATTGGATCTTGGAGAGGTTTCATGGTGTTGTTAATTATTTATCATCATATAAAAAATGTTTTAAATATATTGGTAGTAGAGGCGGGAGTATTGAACAGGTGTGGGGGTCGTCCACCATAGTACTATTTCAAAATACATATATTTTCATTGATTAATCATTTCCCTCTATTCTCCTAGGAAAAACCATTATATGGTGGTGTTGGGGTTTCTATATGGGATGAAATTAAAATTTGGGGAGCTGGATATTGTATAATTAACATTATCTGTTAAGGTGTTACCATAATTAACTACTAGTGGAGGTGTGGTTTGGTGTTCCAGACGCATGGTAAAATCACACACTCAATAAATTAATGGAATTTAATACATTAATGAGGATTCGAAAAATGAATTATAAAATTGATTTTAATCATTAAATATATAATGATTGAACTAGTCTTATCAATCCTTGGATAAAATCATTTCTTTCTCATCCGCAATTTTTCTACATCAGAATTTGTATTTAAATATTTGAATATTTTAATTACATGTTTTTAATGAATACCTTAACCATTTTTTAGTAAATATTAAAAAACCCAAAAATATTTAGATTAGGTGAATTATAAATTATTGATTGGACCAACTATGAAACTCATCAAGCAAGAAATCTATGATCAGCCATTGTTCTACACTATAAAAACTTATAAATTTTCTTGTTCAGTGCCCCATGATAGGTGTGCATCAAAACTGGAACCGTTTCAAGGGAGCTATGTAGTTACATTGATCATTTTTTTCTATATTTACATTTTTTTAAATATTTTTCTTGTATTTAATTATAAACAATTTTAAGAAAATAATTATTTTTTCATGATGTGTTCAAATTCAAATTTTTTATAACGGGAAGATTAATAGCATGTATAATGTTAATAACTAAAAGTTGACTATCATGATTGAAATTTCCAGGTAGAAAGGATTAGTAATACTCTAGATGATTTGAGCAGGAAAATGGAATGGGAATTCGAATATGTTCAGGATGTGATGGAGGAAACCGACCCTGAACGAGATAATGAAGATGAGGTAGTGGTGGAAGAAAATTCACAAATCATCATTGATGAACTATTGGAGGCAAATGTCAAGGTACCTGATGACTCATTCATCCTCACTCAACTAATTCATCCCAAGGAAGATGAAAAAAGGATGAATTCCCTATTGTGCCACATGTTGGAGATCAACAGGATTTGGATGAATTTTGGATGGAATGTGGGGAACATCTTGATATCCACAAGCTTGAAAGGAAGAAGAGACAATACAATTGAAATAAGACACTACCCAAGTGGTGGAATTTGAAGTAAAGATGTAGGATCCAAACATCCTCCCTCCATCTAGTGATAATCAACTCCAAGATCCACTTTAATCCAAGGAAAATATTCAAGAAGAACATACTTAGGGAGATGTTAAAATCAAGAACTAAAACACATTTGATTTTATTGAAGCTTCTTTTATTATCTCCCGTAATAGTTTTGAATTTTCAGAATTAGAGAACTCTTGTTATTCCTTTTAGGATGATGATAAAGAAGAACAATCACCTATTTATGAACACATAGAGCTCCCAAAAGATGTTGAATATTCTTTTGAGGTAATACAATAAGAGAAAAAGAATGATGAAAAAGTAGCAACGAAGGATGAGGAGGCTCCATACTTCATCATACCCCCGCCATGTAAGCTGTACCATACTACAAATGGGTGGATCTAGTGTATTCTATCCATGGAGTCCTCCTAAACAAGAAAATAGACATCGATGCTTGGAAGACCCACATTTTGTGGTTCAAATCAAAGAAGCTTCATCCACCAGTTGATTTTGGGTAATAGATGGCACTACCCTCTAGAGGCACTACAAATTTAGGGGCTCTTTTGGGGATCATACTGTGATTTATCTTCACATGATTTTTATATTTCAAATTCCTTTTTATATTATTCCATCATATGGCCGAGTCCACCTTATCTTATTGAGCTTTAATGTTATGATCCTTATTCATATGTACATAATTCTCTTTTATAGGTTCATAAAATGGAAAAGGAAGCCATAAATAGAGGAAGAAGTCTAATGATTTATTTCAGAACGGTGTTAACTTTTAATGATAAATATTTTATAATCATTATATTTTTTCCAATGATATTTTATTGATTTAATGATAAAATTTTATGTCCACACATGAATTATTACATTTCTTGAATTATATAGGATTCATGAGTTTCTTATGAATACTTTGATGCCATGTTTTAGATTTCAATGCTCGTGATATTGAATTATTTAAATAAAAAATTGAATCTGTAATGTGATGAATATATATTGAAATGATGACTCATGATTTAAGGGAATTACTAGATTTATGTAAACCAATTTTCCCTACTATTTTCCATTCATTGAATTTCTGAAATTCAATTGAATTTATTTCTTATTATAAACCCTGAAATTAGTTATTGTCCAATATCATATATATAATTTCCGTGAGGATTTCTAGACCATGTACTTCCTATTTATTCTTGATCATATTTCCTGAGTGATCTTTGGACAAGTCACATACTGAATCTTCCATTTGGACTTCTCAAAGCTATCACTGTACAAAAACACATTCAAAATGAGCGAGGCATCTTTTTTGAAATCCCTTATACTTAAAGAAGACCATTACATCAATCAGTATTATAGTCTATAGATTCCATTAATGATATTTATAGAGATGATACATGATTCAAGAAAATTTTATCCATTCTTAACCTACTCATAGTATTTTAATGATATTTTAAAAGAGTAGGGTGAGGGTGAATGAAATCATGATAGAAGGGATGTTGTAAGTTTTATGGAAAGAGTGTGGGGGATATTTTTAGAAATTGTACATTGTTGTGTAATAATTCATTGTACTTAATTTATATCCCCTCTTGAAATAATAAAAATTAAAAATGATAAAAAGAACCACAAAAATGAGAAACATTGATCATGATTTTAGAGAACCAAAAATCACCATTTTCCGAATCGACAATATTCTAATCGTATGTGGTTAGGTGATGGATGTGTGGTCTGAACTATCATACCTTTCAAAAAAATAGAAAAAATAAAAAATAAATAAATAATATGGTGTTTTAATCATTAGTTATGCTTCATTTTGATCATGACCTTACTTTGAGTTTTGGGGGAAGTGGGTGTTGCTACTTTTAAGTGGATAAATTCATTGCACTTTAGGATATCATGAATTATACGTAAGAGATAATCCTACTCCTTGAACATTAATTTTTTAAACCTCATATCCTACCAACCTTAGGGATTAGTTTTATTTAAACCTTTATTGAAAATTCATCTTGATTTTATATGCCTTTTGACTTTTCAAAGTGGATAATTTAGTTATTTTGCAAGAATACGGATAAGGTGCATATTCTCATGATATGAGAATAACTCTACTTGAATTGTTTATTATGATATGAGAGTAAAAAATTTGAAGGTGATGTAAATAATAATGTGGCGTGTTTTATAATAATGAATTGATATGTTTGAATGAATGAAAGAAGAGTTTCCATCATTTTTCAAAGTGGAGAAGTAAAATAAACGAAATAAATGTTTGTTGAAAAATTGGGAAATAAATTGACATTTTATTTATATTTTTAAAAATATTATTAAACATTGATTTTTTTTTTGATTTTAATATTTTGGAGTGTGAATATTGGCAATGTTGGGGTATTTAAAATTCCATGGTGAGATTTTATGCTTTAGGGAAAGCATGTGTTAAGTGTGGGGGTATTTGAGAGAGAAACTTTATGTGCATATTTTTAAAATAATAATAACTAATTTTTTCTTTTTTAAATGATAAATCTTTTTAATTATATGTTTTATTAAAATAAGGGTCAATATGGACTATAAAATGAAAATGAACTAAATTTTGAAACATGATTAATTATGGATTTTTACAGATTTCAATGTATCGGGTAGTTTGTCCATTTCATGAAAAATATCCTTCCAAATTGAGTGATTCTTTTTTTTGGAATCATTATTGTATTTCCTAAATCTTTTTATTCTAGACAATGGGTTGAATCGATCATCTAGAGGCCTTAAATAATCAATGAGGTGGAGTATATTTATGGGCGGACTGTATGGACCCCACCACCGTAAAAAAACATCCATCTCGGGCTAATCACCTCCAATTAATGTACTTTCACTTGGGACAACACAACGACACATAGTTTCACCTCTATAAGCAACTATTGGGAGTTTTTGATTCATTATGGTTTTCATTGGATGATATAATTTAAAGTAATATTCATGAATTTTTATCCATATAAAGAAACCACAAATAAAAAATTCACAACTCAGACATCTGATGGACAATAAATAAAAAAGTCAGGGGGTTAATGGAAAATTATTTTATTAACACTTTTAATGCAGGGTTTTATGCATGAATAATTCAATTAATGTGTAAAAAACATTTCAAATTGTTAGGACATAAATCTTCCTATAAAAGGAGAGGAGAACCTACCTCTCAAATCATTCCAATTCATCCCCACAAAATTTGGGGCACCAAGGAGAGAAGGCCAATAGCCATTTAGATTTTTTTATGTTGTTATTTTATATTTATTTTAGTTTTCATTTCTCGTGTAATGAATTCATTTTTTAAAACTATTGTGTTTCCCTTTCTTCTTCTACCCCTTTTATCTTCTAATCTACTCATTCTCTCTCTTTCATCTTCACATCGTGTTCTGTTTTTCACTTAGTAATGGGAGGTGACTAACCTAATTATTGGACCTGAGGGACATCTCATAGTGATGTTAATTATTGTGATAGAAATTTTAAATGTCTTAAATATGTTTTTAGTGGAGAATGAAATATTTCATGCGTGTGGCGGTCATCCACTATGACACTACTTCCAAATCCATTTGTTTTTATTCTATAATAATTTTACATATCTTCTATTAGGAAAACACTTCATATGGTGGATTTGGGGTTTCAATATGGGATGAAATGTCATACTTTTCAGTTGGTACTTTTTGAAATAACATTCTTGGTTGAGGTGTTACCTGATATAACTACAAGAAGAGGTGTTGTTAGGTGTGCCAGATGCTTGCTAAAAACACATACTCAAGAAATTAATGGAATGTAATTTAATAATGAGGTTTCACTAAATGAATTATCAAATTTAATCTAAAAAATAAATAATTTAATAATGTACCCTTGTTATCAAACCTTCGACCAAAACTATTATTTCTCATCTGAATTTTGTCTCCATCATCATGTGGATTTCAATTTTCCATTATTTTATTTACATGTTTTTTAAATACAAAACAATTGGTTTAAATAAATATTAAAATGGCCAAAAATTTTTATGATTATGTGAATTAGAAAGTAGTTATTAAACAAAATATGAAGCTCCTCAAGTTAGATGACCTTGATCAGCCACTGTGCTACACTTGGAATACATTTAAATTTTCTTTCTTCATGACCCATGATTGATATGCCTCAAAACTGGCATCGTTGCTAGGGAGAAATGCAGTTACTTCGACCATATTCTCTAAATTCACATTATTTTGTAAATATTTTTGTATTTTATCTTTATAAAAATATCAAAAAAGAAGAATTCTTTTTCCATTATGTATTCAAATTCAAATTTTGATTTATTGAAAGATTACTCGCAGGTGTAATATCAAGAACTAGAAGTTGATTATCAAGAACTAATTTACCAGGTAGAATGTATGAGTAATAAATTATATGATTTGGGAAGAAAATAGAATGAAAATTTGACTATTTTCATGCAGTGATGGAGCTACTCAAACCTGAACTCTATAATGAAGCTGAGGTAGTGGTGAATGAAATTTCACCACTCATCATTGAAGAACCAGATGAGGTAATGTCGAGGTACCTGAAGACTCATTCATCATCACTCAACTAATTTTACCCAAGATAAATGAAAATTAGTATAAATTTATTACTCATCCACATGTGGGAGATCATGATTATTTGAATGAATTTTGGAATAAATTTGAGGAATTGGTTGATCTACGTTTTCCTAGCAAAGAATAAGTTCCAACACCACTCAATGTAGACACCACCCATGTGGTGGAATTTGAAGTGAAGATGGAGGATCCTGACTACCTGCTTCTAGCCAGTGTTAATTAATTATGAGAGGCACTTTACAGAAACGAAAATATTCAAGCCAATCCTACACAGGGAGATGATACAATCAGGAACTCAAACTAATTTGATTTTATTGAAAATAATTTTTTTATCGCCCCTAATATTTTTGAATTTTAAGAATCAGATGTCTCTTATTATTCCTTGAAGGATGATGAGAAAGAAGAGTTTGCTCCTATTGTGGAACACCTGGAGCTCCCAAAATACATTAAATAATCTTTTGAGGGAATAAAATAAGATAAAGTGAACGTTTCACAAGTAGAAATGATGGAGGAGGAGGCTTCGTACTTCATCCTATCATGCCATGTAAGTAGTACCATATTACAATGGGGGTGGATCATGTGTACTATATTAATGGATTTTTCCTGAACAAGTAAACCGGTGTGGATTTTGGGAAAATATACATGTCGTTGTTCAAATAAATGAAGCTTCATCAACCCTCTGATTTTGAATAACTACTGGTACTTCCCTCTTGAGGCTGTAAAAATTCTGGGTCCACAAGGTGGATCATATGAAGATTCATCATTTTGTAATTTTTATATTTCAAATTTCTATTTTATATTATTCCATCAGAAAAACCACTCATCCTTATTTATTGGAGCTATAATTACATGATACTTGTTCTTTAGTAAGTAATTCTATTTTTAGGTTTATAAACATGAAAAAGGAAGCCTAAAATAGAGGAAGAGAACTGATGCTTTATTTCAGAATGGAGTTCACTTTTAATGTTTAATATTTTAAACTCCTTATATTTTTGGTCCAAAACCATTTGTGAGATTTATATATAAAATTGCATGTCCACACTTGAATTATTCCATTACTTGAATTATATAGGAGACATGAGTTTATTTGGAATCATTTGATGCCATAATTTAAATTTCAATGTTAATGAGATTGAATTATTAAAATGGAAAATTGAATGTTCAAATTGAATCATGGATATTGATATTATGACTCATGATTTAATGTATTTTGTTTATTTATGTAAATGAAATTTCCATAAAATTTATCATACATTGGAATTATGAAATTCATGTCAATTTGTTTGTTATTATAAATCATGCATTCAGTGATTTTCCAATATCATATGTATAATAATTGAGAGGATTTGTTTACCAATAACTTTCTATTTATTTATTACCGTATTTATTGAGTGATATTTGAACATGTTAGCAGCTAGAACTATCATTTGACCTTATCAAATATATGAATGAACAAAGCACATTTTAAATTATTCAAGCATATTTTGAAAATCTCTTATCCTTAAATACCACCTTTACATAATTTATTATTTTATCCCATAGAGTCCATGAATGAACTTTATATTAATGATTCATGTTTCAAGACATTTTTATTCATTACTTCCAAACTATTTGTATTTGTGTGATATTTATAAAACGATGTGTTAGGGTGAAGGGAAACTTTGGTGGATTGGATATGTACTTATTAATGAAAAAGTGTGGGGGTTATATTCTGGGAGTTAGAAAATATTGTATATTCATTCATTGTACATAATTTTTTTCCCTTGATGAATTTAAATAAAATTACAAAAAGAACAAAAAAAATGAGAAAAATGGGTTGTTATTTGGGAGAACCAAAAATCACAATTTTCTAGACTGACGATCATCTAATATTATGTGGTTAGGTGATGGATGTTAGGTTTGATCTAATCATAACATTCGAAAAAAATAAAAACATAAAATTTTTTATAAAATATTGAGGGTGCCTTAATAATTCATTATGAATAACTTTTATCGTGACCTTACTATGAGTATTAGGGTAAGTGTGTGTAAAAACTTTGAAATGGAGAACATCATTAAACTTTTATATATCATGAATTATACATGTGAAATAATCCTCATCCTTGAGACTTAATTTATATAACAACAAATCCAACCAAACTTAATCCTCGGTGTTATTTGAACTCATATTGAAAAGTCCTCATGATTTTATATGCATTTTGTCATTACAATTTGAATTATGTAGTTATTTTACAACATTAGGGATAAGGTCCATGTTTTCAAGATATGATCATAACTCTAATTTAATTTTATCTTGATATATAAGAGACAAAATTCCAAGGTGAGTTAAATCATAATGTGGCATGTTGTAGGATAATTAATTGAGAATCATTAATAAATGAAAGATAAAGTTCCATCATTTATCAATTGGGAAAAGTAAAGTGTCTGAATTAGTTGTTTAATAAAAATTGAGAAATTAAATTGAAATTTTATCTGTATTTTTGAAACATATATTTTAGATTTAAATGTGTTAGTTTTGTCACTTAAGAATTTTAATATTGGTAATTTTGGTGTGTTCTGAGTTACATGTTGAGATTTTATACATGAGGGAAAGAATTTTTTATTTGTGGGGGTATTTGAAAGATGAAATTAATGCACATATTTTTAATACAATAATAATTAATTGTTGAATTTATTAAATGAAATAACCTAATTATTTAAATTTCTTATTACAATATTTGGAAATTTGGATTATATAATGAAAATGAGCTAAATTGTGAAAAGTGATTTATTCTGGATATTTTACATATTATTACATCTATGGTATATTGGTCATTTCATGAAGACAATAATTCCAAATTAATTGATTCATTTATCTCAAATAATTATTTTATTTCTTTATTATTTTCCTTCTAGGCCAAGGGATGAATCAAACATCCAGAGGCCATAAGAAAAAAATGAAGTTGATGAAGTTTCTAGGCGGATAGCGTGGACCCCACCGTGGTAACGGACGTCTATCTTAGGCTACATGCCTCCAATAGAAGTAATTATACTTGAGATAACAATATGAAATATAGGCTAGCCTCCATAAGCAATTTTAGGGAGTTTTAAATTCATTAAGAATGCTATTGGATTTAATACTTTTAGATGAAGCTTCTTGGAACCTACATCCAGAAAAAGAATCCACCAATAAAAAAAATCACAAGTCATACATCATTTGGTCAATTAATATGAAATTTAGAGGGTTAAGGTACAAAACATTTATGAACACCTTTAATGAAGGGGTCCACACTTGAAGTATCCAATTACTAAGTCAAAACATTTCAATATTTGGGGCTCTAAAAACTTCCTATGAAAAAATAGGAGATCCTACCTCTCAAATCATGTCAATACATTCCCACACCATCTAGGGCACCGATTAGAAGAGGAAAATGTCCATTTAATTTTTTTTCTTTATTTATTTTATTTATATGTTATTTATATTTTCTCATTTAATGCATTAATTTTTTATATTAAAGTGTTTCCCGTTGTTCTTTCTCCCATGTTCTTTTCTAATCTAATCTTTCACTCTCTTCAATCAATCCATTATTATCTCTTTTCACATTGTAATTTAAAGTGACTAAGCCATGGCTTTGAACTAGGGGATGATTCACGATGTTCTTCCTTATTGTCCTTACAATTTTTATTATTTTAAAACTATTTATGGTGGAGGCGGGAATATTAAACGGGTGTGCCGGTCATCGACCATGGTACTATTTCCAAATCCATTTGTTTTCATTGATTAACCTATTTCACTCTATTATCTTAAGAAGACCCTTCATATGTTAGAGTTGGGATTTCTATAAGGATGAAATGATATACTATGGATCTAGGTCTTGCATAAATAACATTATCGGTTGAGGTGTTACCCTACATAATTACTGGAGGTGGTGTGGTATAGTGTGCTGGATGCATGCTAAAATCACACACTCAAATAATTAATATAATGTAATTAATTATTGAGGTTTCAATAAATGAATTATGAAATTGAATTTAAACAATAAATACATAATGAATAAACCCATGTTATCAATCATTGTACAAAGACCAGTCATTCTCATATGCATTTTATCTGAATCATCATTTGGATTTTAATTTTTCTTATTTAATTTTTTTAAAAAAAAAAATCAAAATCAATGTTTTCAATAAATATTAAAAACCCCAAAAATGATTTATATTAAATGATTTAAGAATTAGTGATTTAACCAATTGCGATACTTATCATGTGATATTACTCTGGTCGGCCACTGTGATTCACTAAGAAAACATATAAATTTTCTTTTTTCTACACCACGAGACATGCATTAATCACTATTCCATTATTAAATGAAATGGGTTACTGAGTCACAAAAACCATTAAAAGAAAACCAAAGAATATTTTTAAATATATTTTTTAAAATTAGTCATTATCAACATCCAGAAACATTTCATGAAGTCAACCATCATAGGTCAATTTTAGGCCCCACCTAGGGTAAACATGATGTTCTAAACTCAACGATGCCCTTGTTTTTTTGATATGGGAACCTGTTTAGAAGTTACTATAGCAGTGCATGAAAACTATTTTTAATAAACATAAAAATAGTTCAATCATTTATTCTAGGCATACTAGGCCTTATAATCACATGCCTTCTTAGCACATGGTTTCCAAATAATCCAATATAATTTTATAAAATTTACTAGGAAATTTGTGGATATTACATTCTCCCTATCATTAGAATTTACATCCCATAAATCCAAAACAAAGGATAAAAAAAATTGGGTCATATACCATGAAAATATTCCTCCCACACCAATGTTTTATCCTACAGATTTCATTGATTTCACTAAACTAGAACCAGAGGAATCAAATATGAATGAAGAATCCTCTCATGTCGATCCATGATCTCCACTGTGTACACCATGAATGTCTACCAGTCGTCAATCATCATATCACCCTTGTTAATATTGTGTGATGGGTAATGGACCTATCTACTCAGATTTTATACATATATTACATCATGTACATGGTCTAACTATAGAGTTAGAGCCAATAGTATGATCCTCGATGACTCTATGTAGTATTTTAATGGATATGTTGAACCTTGGAGACATCTTGCCGCATCGACCAATATTTGTATCCCTCATCGATGAGTGTCCCAAAGGAACACATGGTCTCCCTCCTCGAACTCCAGTGGTATCTGCAACCTATCAGCATTTGAATTCTGATGGCTCTGTGTAGTCCACATCGTCTCTTGAATGATATGAACCATCTCAGTGGTAGCCCATACCCTCTCTGGCCCCATGAGTGTGGACTCCCATGGGACTGTCCAGCATATAGGTGACCTAGATGATCTCCCATACAATTTATTCAATAGTTCTATACCAATTGTTTTGCGGTATCTATTATTTTATGTAAACTATACTAGACGTAGGAGTTCCTCTCAACTGCAACCAATGTTTAGGATGTAAGAACGTAGAATTTTCACTAGTACCTAGATGGTCCTATATTTTTGGACATCATCTGTGGGAAGAAACACCCTTATCATGTGAAATTGATTCCCAAACACCTCCTATAATCCCTTCCAAAACCGAGATATTAAGGGAACATCATGGTCTGAAACTATATTTGAGGTTAATAAGTGGAGTCAAACAACCTTATTCGTTTTGTGGCATACTAAGATCTCAATTAAATTCTCCATTCAGATAGGTAGTATGTGGGATTACATGGTGATTCGGTCATCGATCACCTAGAAGGTATCGTGTCCTATATAATTGCATGGTAACCTCATTATGAAGTCAATTGATATCCCATCCCACTTTAATTTCAACAACCCGAGAGGCTAGGTAATGCCTGGTAGATCCTGGTGATCTACCTTCACATGATGACAAGTGAGGCATCTCAAAAGAAACTCTTCCACTGCCTTCTTCATCCCCAACCACCAGAACTGATGACAGAGGTCTTGATACATATTCACCACACTGGGATTTACATCAAATGGGGATGTATGGAACTCCATAAACACATCCTCCCACAATGACACTAGTAAAATAGTGCATCCTTTGATGGGGATGGTGTGCTCCCCACCATTAGAAAACCCATTAGGGGTATACTCGGTGGGCTTCTGAGCACATCATACCACATAGTCAATATCTGCGAGCTATGCATCTTTGAATCACTATAAGAATATATGGGTAACTTCCATATACTGAAGGTGAGATGCACCATCTCTATCAATGAATTATATCTGTAATGATTCCACCTTCTTTGAGTCCTCATTCAATAGTTTTGAATTCAATCTCCCACTAAGAGCATATTCCACCATGTTCCCATTCCTTGGAGTAGTGACTATCACTATATCATAGTCCTTGAAAAACTATAGAAAATTCCTCTATATAAATTTAGAATATTTATAAGAGAAGATATTCTTTAGACTCTTGTGGTCTGAGTAGTGGAAAAACTGCTCATCCATAAGTTAGTGTCACCATATCTCCAATGAAAAGTCTACCACTACCAACTCCAGATCGTGGGTCATGTAGTAATTATCGTATTGTATCAAATACTATTAAAAATAGGAAATCACCACCTTCCTCTACATCAATAAATAAACAAGATGATTTTCTAATGTATCATAGTAAACTACATACTTGACAACCTCCTCTTGAAATCTGATGATAGGTTTTCTTGTCAAACTCTGCTTCAGTGGCAGAAAACATTTCTGGAAATTATATATCCACATGAATGGTATCCCCTTTCATATAAAAGACATAATTTGTGGTTTTAATCATGAAATTTCCGGTATTAACTTCATATAGTACCCAGTAAACCCAATGAATCATTGTTCATCTATAACACTATTTGGTGGATATCAACGAAGAACCATGAAAAAAAATATCTTTGAAAGAAGCTCTAGATAAACTACTACTCTAGCCTATGAAGTGATGTGTCTTATAAAGTGGACCTATCATATCACAAACAGACACATCAAGAGCTTCTTACAATTCTTGAGCTCTCGAAGTAATTTTATGATTATCCTCAAGTGTACCGTGTGATCCTCTTTGAATGTCGAGTACACCAGGATGTCATCAATGAAGGCCACCACAAACTGGTCTATGTATGGTTGGAAGATCCAGTTCATGAGTCCCATATACAGTATTAGGGAATTCATAATGACAAATGAAATAAATATTTATTCATAGTGTCCATAACAACATTTTAAATCCATCTGCGGGATGTCCACATCCTGTACAAGAAAATTGTGATAACCATATATCTGGATTATCATTAGGAACCATCATGCTCCCTTAATCAAACTAAAGAGGTCATATATTCATGGAAGTGGATATTTGTTCTTTAAAATACCTAGTTCAGGTTCTAGTAGTCCACACACAACCTCAAGCTCTCGTCTGCCTTTATGGAAACCAAAATTGGGTCCACGCAGGGTGAAACACTGGGCCCCATAAAGCCTTTCCATTGTAGGTCCTCCAATTGTATCCTCTTCTCTATTATATCTATGTGATCCATTTGATATTCTTTAGTAGATATTATTGTTATCCTGAGATACATATCAATGTAAAAATCTACCCCCCTATGGGGGGGGGATCCTCAAACGTCTTCTAGAAATATATCATTGTACTCGTCCACCACTACTAGAAACTGAGGACTCGTGTCATCCAATGAATCGATGGTCATGATATCCAAAAAATGTGTTATTTGATACAACCACTTATATAGATGTCCATAATGTGCTTCCTAGGTTTACCTTTTTCTAGCAATGAAAAACCTAGTCCCATCTCTATGGACACACTGCACATTGCACCTAAAATAGTGAATCAGAACCTGGAATATGGTTAATTATTCCATTACCAGAATGATGTTTTAATTCATATATCCCACTGATAATAGATTAGATATGAGTTAATCTCCTCTAAGAGTAAACTCACACTAATGAAACCATTGTGTGATCATCGAATCCCCTCTTGTAGGGGTCTCTAAAAGTAATGATCATGACAATAGCTCTACCAAAATCTCGGTGATCTAAACTAGGTATGTGGAATGGAAGTATTGGTTGGAACCTATATCTATAAGAACTAAATATATGGTAGAGAAGAAAAATATCTTATGTAGAGACCTGTATCTTGACATACATGGACATTACATTACTTTTGCGGAATACTTAGTACATTACAAAAACACACACACAAGGACCGTAATAGTTTAGTGTGTTTGGAAACTCGGACTATAATCTTCTAATCGTGGTGAAAGATCTTCAAAATCTCCCATAAAGATCTTCCTTTTTTTTTTACCTAAAACCTTTCTTTATATCCTGGGGAAAAGAAAACATAAAAGGGTGAGCTCAAATGCTCAGTAAGGGTAAACAAAATAAATATCAATCACATCATATTCATAAGAAGATAACATTTTGGAAATCATAACCTGCAAAAGAGAGCATAATTTCATAATCATGGGATAAATCATGGCAGTGAAAAAGTAATCCCAATAATCATAACTTAAAACATGAAACTTTGTGGCATACACACATAATCATAGAGAATCATTTCTTGTTAGTCAAGACTAATTTCCAAGACTATCTTAGTGGACAAAGTCCCTTCTGAATCGAGTAACCCTCGTTTCAGTCCTGTTTCACTGAACCGGTATAACCTACCGTTCCAGCCCTGTCTATCTCATGAGATATAAAATCTTTACCCAATGCATTGGAGGGAGATATATTTCCCACCCATCTCATAATGATATCAATCTTATGTGTGCCACAAAATCATAAATCATACATCATTGCATAGCCCATGTAATAAAAATGGGATTCTTAAAAAACATGACATCATAAAACAATTCATATAAGATAAAGGAATTCATAAAAATATTTCCATCACAACATAATCAAATCCATGTAATAATAGGGATAGAAACAAAACCCTTTATTATCTTAGATGGAAAATAATTTTGATAAAATACTTGAACTCCATTCTTGAGGAAAATATCCTTTCTACTTCAAAAACATTTTTCCTTTCATAACATGTCACATGACTTTAAAATAAAAGAAGTTGATTAAAAATAAACTTGAAAACTTGTAAAGGAAGCTTCTTGGAAATAATGTTTTAAAAATACATTCATGCCGTATAAGTTAAAAAAACATTCTTCGTACTTTTGTCGGAAAAGTCAAAAAGTACCTCGTACGAAAAAAGATTCCTTTCATACATATTACTAAAAACTCACCGAAGGGTAAAAATGGATTTAATAAATTGTAGGTGGATTGAAATAATATTACATATTGATGAAACATGGATGTGGATGATAAAATACACCCCAGTAAATACTTACGAATAAACAATCTCGGATAAAAATGAGATTGTGATATTTCCCTTACCTTAGGTCCGATTTGCTTTGTACGTGTCCGAAGCTCCTGTATAATGGTTTAAATAATGTCATTTACTTATTAAAGAATCATATTCATTGTTATGATATCATATATGGTTCACTTATGACATTATATTACCCGTTCTTTTGTAAATTCCATGTTAAAGAAGCGTTTTGGGTAAAATCGTTTCTTTTATCGTAGGTGTTTTGACTTGTTGTTCTTGACATTATTGTTACATATATCATGATTTACTTACTTCCAGAATATAAAATATGATTTATATATCATATATATTCATTATATATATATATATATATAATAGATAGATAAATGAAATGAAAAACACCGTTCATGGAGACGGTAGTCCGTACGTACGCATGAACGCTGTTTTCCTTTCCCTATTGTCTTGAATGGAAGTAAGTAGATGACATACATATATATATATATACATAAATCCAGTAGATTTATAATTTCATATATTTCATTATTATTTCTTATATATACTTTATAATCATTCTTAAATGGTTAACATGGAGAATGAATCTCATCGCGTCGTGGAGACGGTAGTCCGTACGTACGCACGAGCGATGATATCATTTCCATAAATATTGAATTGAATTGGAGTGGATTATACAATATATCAGAATCAATATGATGTTTTAATAACTATGTATAGTTATTCTTTACACCATTATACCCATCCATGTAAGGTGGTGGTGGAAAATAGATTACACCACGGCGTGGAGACGGTATTCCGTACGTACGCACGCGCGGTGATTTCTTTTTCCGTAGGATAGATAGATGGTGAAATAGGGTTGTTTCATACTTATAATAAAATATCAGTATATGAGTTATACTGATGTTATTACTTCATAATGAAACAACCTAAGAAGAAGAAGTGGAAGAAGAAATAAAGATGAAAGAATTGGTAACGGTAATTACCTTTTCTTTGAAGCGCCTTTTGGAGACCTCCTCTTAGGGAACTAAAATTGGTCTTTGAGGAAGACAAGAACCTCTAGGATGTTGTTAGGGAAGTGGAGAAGAGATTTTGGCAGGGGTTGGACGAGCTTGAGTGCTCAAATTGGTGTGAGGAGGAGGGGGAGGAGGTGTCCTTTTATAAGGGAGGAGATGGGCACCTTAGGAATATCTCAAAATATTATTTTATATTAAAGTCAAAATCGGTTTATAATGGTTCCAAAGGGTATTATTTCGAAGATAAAGTGGGGATGGGTCGAAATCCTATCAACCAATAGGATTTAGACAAGTTTAGGTTATTATTTTAACCTTATCAATTAGATTTAACTCTAAGTTAAATAATTTAACTTTTACCGTGTCTTTTTGTTTTCTTTCACTATATGGTTAATACACTTACTATAACATGCCAAACGAACCCCAAATTGTATATTATTAATAAATATATCCTTATCTAAGTCATTTGGCCGTACCTTAGATTTTTAAGAATAAAATAACAATTAATAATATAATATTTTATTAAAAAACTATTTTGTGTCAATTTTGACACTATTTGATATATGATTTTTGTGAAAGTCATAACAGAATTATATGTTCGAACCAAGTTGATTAAATCAACACTAATATATCATAGTAACCGAGAAAATTAGTTTAAGTCATAAAAAGTTTCAAATTACATTCATTTGAGCATTTATAACATCAATTATGTTAATATTTCCTTAAAAGGGTAATTACTGCATCATCGTTATGTCATAAATAAATTAATTTATTTAAAGTCTAAAAATTACAAATAAAATATCATTATGTAGGAAATCTTTTTATCTTTCTAATGAATATTTATAGTCGAATTTATCTTATGTATAACCCCATATTAAAAATGTTTTAGTTATTAAACTTTGATTTTAACTATTTTAACTATTCATTAAATAATATAATATTAAATGTCATAATCTAATCCAAGTGGACCTAAATGGTCATATTATATTCATAAGGTTGTTTTTGGTCGAATTACACTTATCCAATAGAATTAGGACATGTGTTAGGGTAATAGTAATATCATATTTACCCTTAGTTACCCTATTTACTATTAACCGTGGTAAAAAAAGTAAAAAGTTACTATTCACCAAAAATTATTTTCATCTCATTGAACCACATTTTACTTACTGACATCAACCGTTTCTCTCGGATTTTTGAAATTCCATTCACAGAAGCGGTAAAATTAAGATTTATGAAGAAAATAATTTTTTTAACTACCACTTAGTAGTTTTACTATTCATAAAAAATTGATGTTTTTCAGAACAATGCCAAAATTTCATCCTAAGCTATATTTCATATTCCGAATTCAAAAATGAAGTCTATTTTACCAAATTCATATCATAGAATTTGCATTAATTAATTTTATAATTAAATCCCGCTGTTAAAACAAATAGCGTGTTTTTAAGAAACAATATCTATCAAAAGATTGACACTTGATTATGTCTGGTTTAAATGTGAAATTACATCCAATGACCAACATTGTATTAAATTGTAAAAATATATTCTAAATATACTTTAAAACCACTAAAATTAATAATTTATCACTATTAATTATTTCGATTAAAAAAGTTGTTTTTAATTATAATTTAGTAATTTTCACTATTCATCAGAATATGAAAGTTATCCGAAAAGTACCAAAATTTCACCTTAGGCTAAATTCGATACTCCGAATCCAAAAATGAAGTTCATTTTGAAAAATAAGATTTACAGAGTTTTAAAAAGTGGTTATTACTATTCGTAACGGCTAGTTTTAATAATATTTTAATAGCATATCGTTGTTTAGTGAAACTCGGTATTGCATATTACACACGCTATCGAGGAAGGTCGTGATTGCGTGTAATGCAAGGCAAGTCAAGGATGCGTGTTGTGCAAGCTCCTTTTGGTGTAGCGTACAACACAAGACTTTAATAAAATTAAAAAGAATATTTTTTTTATAAAATCTTGGGCTGTTACATTCTACCCCCCTTAAAAGGAATTTCGCCCTCGAAATTCGTCGTGGTTATAAATGGTTTACTATTTGAAAGTTTTTTTAATAGAAACCCACATCGTAAAAAGGAATATCAAAACCAATCTTTAAAAACAAAAGTATTAAACGTAACGGTTACCCAAATAGACTAATCATTGGGTTTCCACATAGGTGAAAATATGGATATGGAAGAGAAATCTAACCATCATGTTCTGATGGAGAGTGGTAGAGAACATGGCTATGGAAAAGCCAATAATCACAAATCCATAAATTTGTGACGATCTAAGGTACCATCCGATTCATCAGGTATAAGATCACTAGGGCAACATTTTTGGTTTTCAAGATCATTTCCCTAAAGTTGAAAATTTGAATTAGAATAAATACTTACTTTATTTTGGTACAATTTCACTATTGTTCGTGCCTTGAACAATTTCCACTTCATCACTTAAATAAATGAAGTTGAATTTGTTATTCATGAAGTTTTAGCAGATCATGTGATAGAATGACAGGTCATTCCATCTGTCTCAAACAAAAGGTTAGCAAAAATTATATGCATAAGTCGATCTTATAGTGAGATTAATCATATATGGTTCCTAAAATGGACTTATACTTCATATATCATACTACTTAATATAATAAAACTAGTTTCTACTAAACAGGGACTTCCTGTAGGCCAGTGGTAGGCGATAAAGGCCAGTCGCACTTCGGTTGTGGGTTCGATTCCCACAGCCTTGTCTGAAGCGATGGGATGTCGCCCGTCCTGCAGGTTGTCCTTTTTCCAAAACTATATAACATCCCATCAATAATATCAAAAAAACAAACAATACTAACTTATGTCCAACATAATCCATTCAAATCTTTTAGGCTTATCCATAATACTGCAGTCGACTCTCTTAATATAGTGAAAATGATTACCAGAGATTTAACACCATCATCGATCCCCATATATCATAAGATATGTTTTGTTGGTCACATTCCAAACATTCAATGTCCTTAATCGTGTATTCTCTTGAATACCTTAGTTAAAACATGAATGCAGTTAAAAGTTAACACTTTTCACATATCAAAATCCTCAAAATTCTATATACTCAAACTTAGTCCTTATATCAATCATGAGCTCATGAATACTGTTAAACATTTCATTTTCTCGTTTTCCCTTCATTATGCACATAATATCTCAATCACTTTGAATACCACATTAGACCAATACATAAATATTCCAATATTCCAAGATACAACATTATTTTGGAATCCCATTACATAAATACTTAATCATTCCACCACATCGTTGTCATATTCAACATTTCCAATAGTGATCGCATGTGACTTACCTTTGTCCTTTGCCTTAAGCGGTTGCTCATGTTAATCATCACTAACCCTTGGATTAGGGCATTTATTAGCATAATGCCCCATTTCCTTGCACTTGAAGCATTGAAGTGTTGGTTGTACATTCTCTGCAGTGTTTGCTTTATTCACTTCATTAGAATCCCATTTTCCATTACTTCGACACTCAGCTACTCGATGACCTTATTTTCCACACTTAAAACATTTTCTAGTCCCTTTAAGACAATCTCCACCATGCTTCTTTCCACACTTTGTGCATAAGGAAACATTCATCTTCTTTTCACCATTATTCTGAGTTTTCTCCTTGAACTCCATCTTTCGTTTCTTGTCAAACCCATGAGATGGATATGTAACACCAACTTCCATTTCTACCTTGATAGCACAACTCACAATTTCTTCATAGCTACTGAAGTCTCTTATAGCTAATGCCCTTCGAAGACTTGTTTTTAAGCCACTGAAAAATCGATCAACTTTACTTTCAGGTTGGATGATAATACCAGAAGCGTACCTTGCAAGTCTTGTAAAATTCGCTTCATAGGTACCAATAGATTCATCATCCCTTTGCTTCAGTTCAAGAAACTCTTTCTCCATCTTTGTTCGGAGAATACGAGGGAAGTACTTATTGAAAAATAAGTTCTTGAACTCGTCCCATTCCATAGACTCAATTTCAACCCTTTGCCTCGTATTCTTAATAAGATTCCACCATTGATCAGCATCTCCTTCCAAATGATACACTGCTAGGATGACATTATCATGTTCAGAACATTGAAGAACTGAAAATATCTTTTCAGTAGTACTAATCCATTGTTCAGCAACTAACGGATCAGTAGACCCACTGAAAGAAGGTGGACGCTGCCTCATGAAGGATTCAACAGAATGTTGCTCCTTCCTTTGCTCGTTTGGAAGTCCTGCATGATTCATAGCTTGAGAAAGTTGTGTGAGCATGGCTACAAGATTTTGCATTCCGGCTCCCATATCGTTTGGTTGCTCAGGGGGACAATCATTGCATTTCCCATCACATTCCGCATTAACACGGTTCCTTCGGGTTCCAGCCATCGTCTAAAACCCCAAAAGAATAGTATGAGAGTCAAAAATCATGCTAGGGAAAACAACATAATAAAGGGGTAGTACCCTCAATATCTAACATCTTAGGTTAAATTCGAAGATCGTTAGCGCAATTCTAGGACTATAACCTATACGTATACTTAACCTTAGAGACATCCCTAGACATACCGTAGAAATATCTATAGGGATCTCACTAACGTTTTCGCATCCTAGTTTCCAAAGGTTGACTAAAACTTTCCTCTGATACCAACTGTAGAGACCCGTATCTTGACATACATGGACATTACATTACTTTTGCGGAATACTTAGTACATTACAAAAACACACACACAAGGACCGTAATAGTTTAGTGTCTTTGGAAACTCGGACTATAATGTTCTAATCGTGGTGAAAGATATTCAAAATCTCCCATAAAGATCTTCCTTTTTTTTTACCTAAAACCTTTCTTTATATCCTGGGGAAAAGAAAACATAAAAGGGTGAGCTCAAATGCTCAGTAAGGGTAAACAAAATAAATATCAATCACATCATATTCATAAGAACATAACATTTTGGAAATCATAACATGCAAAAGAGAGCATAATTTCATAATCATGGGATAAATCATGGCAGTGAAAAAGTAATCCCAATAATTATAACTTAAAACATGAAACTTTATGGAATACACACATAATCATAGAGAATCATTTCTTATTAGTCAAGACTAATTTCCAAGACTATCTTAGTGGACAAAGTCCCTTCTGAATCGAGTAACCCTCGTTTCAGTCCTGTTTCACTGAACCGGTATAACCTACCGTTCCAGCCCTGTCTATCTCATGAGATATAAAATCTTTACCCAATGCATTGGAGGGAGATATAGGTCCCACCCATCTCATAATGATACCATTCTTATGTGTGCCACAAAATCATAAATCATACATCATTGCATAACCCATGTAATAAAAATGGGATTCTTAAACAACATGACATCATAAAACAATTCATATAAGATAAAGGAATTCATAAAAATATTTCCATCACAACATAATCAAATCCATGTAATAATAGGGATAGAAACAAAACCCTTTATTATCTTAGATGGAAAATAATTTTGATAAAATACTTGAACTCCTTTCTTGAGGAAAATATCCTTTCTACTTCAAAAACATTTTTCCTTTCATAACATGTCATATGACTTTAAAATAAAAGAAGTTGATTAAAAATAAACTTGAAAACTTGTAAAGTAATCTTCTTGGAAATAATGTTTTAAAAATCCATTCATGCCGTATAAGTTAAAAAAACATTCTTCATACTTTTGTCGGAAAAGTCAAAAAGTATCTCGTACGAAAAAAGATTCCTTTCATACATATTACTAAAAACTCACCGAAGGGTAAAAATGGATTTAATAAATTGTAGGTGTATGGAAATAATATTACATATTTATGAAACATGGATGTGGATGATAAAATACACCCCAGTAAATACTTACGAATAAACAATCTCGGATAAAAATGAGATTGTGATATTTCCCTTACCTTAGGTCCGATCTGCTTTGTACGTGTCCGAAGCTCCTGTATAATGGTTTAAATAATGTCATTGACTTATTACAGAATCATATTCATTGTTATGATATCATATATGGTTCACTTATGACATTATATTACCCGTTCTTTTGTAAATTCCATGTTAAAGAAGCGTTTTGGGTAAAATCGTTTCTTTTATCGTAGGTGTTTTGACTTGTTGTTCTTGACATTATTATTACTTATATCATTATTTACTTACTTAAAGAATATAAAATATGATTTATATCTCATATATATTCAGTATATATATATATATAATAGATAGATAAATGAAATGAAAAACACCATTCATGGAGACGGTAGTCCGTACGTACGCATGAACGCTGTTTTCCTTTCCCTATTGTCTTGAATGGAAGTAAGTAGATGACATACATATATATATACATAAATCCAGTATCTTTATAATGTCATATATTTCATTATTATTTCTTATATATACTTTATAATCATTCTTAAATGGTTAACATGGAGAATGAATCTCATCGCGTCGTGGAGACGGTAGTCCGTACGTACGCACGAGCGATGATATCATTTCCATAAATATTGAATTGAATTGGAGTGGATTATACAATATATCAGAATCAATATGATGTTTTAATAACTATGTATAGTTATTCTTTACACCATTATACCCATCCATGTAAGGTGGTGGTGGAAAATAGATTACACCACGGCGTGGAGACGGTATTCCGTACGTACGCACGCGCGGTGATTTCTTTTTCCGTAGGATAGATAGATGGTGAAATAGGGTTGTTTCATACTTATAATAACATATCAGTATATGAGTGATACTGATGTTATTACTTCATAATGAAACAACCTAAGAAGAAGAAGTGGAAGAAGAAATAAAGATGAAAGAATTGGTAACGGTAATTACCTCTTCTTTGAAGCGCCTTTTGGAGACCTCCTCTTAGGGAACTAAAATTGGTCTTTGAGGAAGACCAGAACCTCTAGGATGTTGCTAGGGAAGTGGAGAAGTGATTTTGGCAGGGGTTGGCCGATCTTGAGTGCTCTAATTGGTGTGAGGAGGAGGGGGAGGAGGTGTCCTTTTATAAGGGAGGAGAGGGGCACCTTAGGAATATCTCAAAATATTATTTTATATTAAAGTCAAAATCGGTTTATAATGGTTCCAAAGGGTCTTATTTCGAAGATAAAGTGGGGATGGGTCGAAATCCTATCAACCAATAGGATTTAGACAAGTTTAGGTTATTATTTTAACCTTATCAATTAGATTTAACTCTAAGTTAAATAATTTAACTTTTACCGTGTCTTTTTGTTTTCTTTCACTATATGGTTAATAAAATTACTATAACATGCCAAACGAACCCCAAATTTTATATTATTAATAAATATATCCTTATCTAAGTCAATTGGACGAACCTTAGATTTTTAGGAATAAAATAACAATTAATAATATAATATTTGATTTAAAAACTATTTTGTGTCAATTTTGACACTATTTGATATATAATTTTTTTGAAAGTCATAACAGAATTATATGTTCGAAAAAAGTTGATTAAATCAACACTAATATATCATAGTAACCTAGAAAATTAGTTTAAGTCATAAAAAGTCTCAAATTACATTCATTTGAGCATTTATAACATCAATTATGTTAATATTTCCTTAAAAGGGTAATTACTGCATCATCGTTATGTCATAAATAAATTAATTTATTTAAAGTCTAAAAATTATAAATAAAATATCATTATGTAGGAAATCTTTTTAGCTTTCTAATGAATATTTATAGTCGAATTTATCTTATGTATAACCCCATATTAAAAATGTTTTAGTTATTAAACTTTGATTTTAACTATTTTAACTATTCATTAAATAATATAATATTAAATGACATAATCTAATCCAAGTGGACCTAAATGGTCATATTATATTCATAAGGTTGTTTTTGGTCGAATTACACTTATCCAACAGAATTAGGACATGTGTTAGGGTAATAGTAATATCATATTTACCCTTAGTTACCCTATTTACTATTAACCGTGGTAAAAAAAGTAAAAAGTTACTATTCACCAAAAATTATTTTCATCTCATTGAACCACATTTTACTTACTGAAATCAACCGTGTCTCTCGGATTTTTGAAATTCCATTCACAGAAGCGGTAAAATTAAGATTTATGAAGAAATTAATTTTTTTAACTACCACTTAGTAGTTTCACTATTCATCATAAATTGATGTTTTTCAGAACAATGCCAAAATTTCATCCTAAGCTATATTTCATATTCCGAATTCAAAAATGAAGTCTATTTTACCAAATTCATATCATAGAATTTGCATTAATTAATTTTATAATTAAATCCCGCTGTTAAAACAAATAGCGTGTTTTTAAGAAACAATATCTATCAAAAGATTGACACTTGATTATGTCTGGTTTAAATGTGAAATTACATCCAATGACCAACATTGTATTAAATTGTAAAAATATATTCTAAATATACTTTAAAACCACTCAAATTAATAATTTATCACTATTAATTATTTCGATTAAAAAATTAGTTTTTAATTATAATTTAGTAATTTTCACTATTCATCAGAATATGAAAGTTATACGAAAAGTACCAAAATTTCACCTTAGGCTAAATTCGATACTCCGAATCCAAAAATGAAGTTCATTTTGAAAAATAATATTTACACAGTTTTAAAAAGTGGTTATTACTATTCATAACGGCTAGTTTTAATAATATTTTAATAGCATATCGTTGTTTAGTGAAACTCGGTATTGCGTATTACACACGCTATCGAGGAAAGTCGTGATTGCGTGTAATGCAAGGCAAGTCAAGGATGCGTGTTGTGCAAGCTCCTTTTGGTGTAGCGTACAACACAAGACTTTAATAAAATTAAAAATAATATTTTTTTTATAAAATCTTGGGCTGTTACATCTTACATCTAATAATCTCTGGAGAATTAGGGTTGTAAGACAGTATCAACTATAGCATCCTCACCCCTATCCACCAGCTCCTGAATCTCATGGTGGACCACCTGGGGGTGGTGACGGTAGTACCTCGAACCTCTTCCCAGCACCTAATGCTCATACACCACATCCTCCTCCCTGTCTACCACCAATATGACCACCATTTTCCAACGTCCACCACTACCATGACAGTACCTTGACTGTCTTCTAATTGGTATTACAGTCAGTCAGAAAATCACTAGCAATGTGTCCCTGACTACCGCATGAGTAGAATAGCCTCTCTTTTGGCTGACCTGTTCTATCCTGTAATACCCAAACTCTATATCATGAATCATTGGGTTCTCAAATAGACATAATTTTCAGCTTTTACTCCTATATAGGATTCCAAACACATCCTACCAATGATTTAGCTTCTTGAAACACAGTGTTAGCTCCCAACACATGTGTGTGCTCTTCCAGAAAGATCTCTACAAGAAGAGAAGACTCCAGCACCCTAGAATGAATCGTAATTCTAAGGGATATCATGAAAAATATATCTTATAGATTAAAACCTAATCAATGGTATGTGCCTTGAATAATTTTTTATGTACCATGTCCATGGTGTAGAGAGAAAGACCCTCAAATCTCATTGAGCACTCCACAAATATCATAGTACCATGTTTTTGGTGAAGTAGCTAATGTATATGAACATTGAATAACCTCTCCAAAAATACTTCCTCCCTATAGAGGACCTAAATGAATATCCAAAATAGGGTCCCTTATTCATGCATATGGATCGTCAGGCTCATTCATCTCACTATAGAGCCATCAATAATACTCGTGGCTAGGACCCCCATCTATGTAAGAGGTATCCTCACTAGAGAAAAAATATACATAAATTCCACAACCAAATCCTTAACTACCCGGGAATCATTCTCACCTCAAAACCAGTGAGGTGTCTCACTATAACACACATGTAAAAAATTAATCATGCATGCATCCGCCACTGGTAATGCTGGAAGGAACTACTGCTCTCTGGGTGGTGGTATCACACGTACACCACTAGGAGGTGCTATACTTTTCAATGGACCATGTACCGAGGACTTAGTGATCATAATACTATCCTCATGCTCCCACCCTGAAATCCATGATTTCTTCCTGTGTGGAAACATCTAGAAACAGGACAACATGTACCGTGGTCAATGTCATAAACCAGGTGAGATGACTCTGAGTCAATTAGGACATGAAAACACACTTAATTCTAATATGATGCATGCAGCCATTATATTCATTTATTGAGTAAATTTTTTTAATATTGGGTCTGTTTTTATGGATACATTGAAAACCACAATAACAGTAGATTATTTGGCCAAAAAGACAAACTCAAAACACATAACAAAGTTTTCCCATATCAAAATCATTGAATCATGGTCCCAAAGATATAACAAACCTAAACCTGCCTCTAACACCACTTTGTCACAACCCATCCCGATGGGCCCATGTCGTGACTTCCCCATTCCTGCCTCCCATATGCTAGTGGATAGAGACTAGCATTGTGATGGCATGTTCCACATGTGGGAGGCATTTTCCCAATTACCTATACACAAGAACCTGCCTATATGGAAATGTGCTATAAGGGAAAACACTAAGAATACATGCACGTATACTACTATGAAAACCCAGATAGAATAACAATAAAAAATGAATTTAAAGGGGGTTAGTATAAAATCCCAACAAAAGAAAATTACAAGCTCCTCGAATTAATCCCATGAAAACCCTGCCTGAAGGGTACGTGCAGAAGATGTTGGATTTCACTTAAGTGAACCACTTTTTTCTGGCATCCCTCTATGCAACACCATGTTCTTGCGCACCAAGGCTCCCATAAAAGTTGTTGATAATTTTTAATAGACACAACAAATGTGGGTGAAGCCCGTGCAAGGGTGAGGAAAACATTAATGAGTAGGGACTCTACACCCAGAATGTATACCACAAACAAATTCACAATGAAGAATACCATAAAGGTACAGAAAGTGTTGCCTATAAGAAAAAAGTCAAGAGAGTCATTAGAATAATTGTAGTCATATCACACCATTATATGTATATGAAATAGATTTATTAAAAAGGTCCAGGAATATTCAAATCCATGTAGAAACACTAAGGGTCTTTGTAAGAGACACGATCTGGATAGGCGCATCAAACAAACTCTATAGGAGACTCACTCCATGTCGGCGTAGGAGAGACACTCCATAGGAGACACACTCCATGTAGTTGCAGAATACACACTAAATGTTGGATTATTAGAAACACTTCTTGGAGTAGCTACATACACAGAACATGTAGACGAAGGAGACACAGTCGATGTAGGTCCCAACAAGACACTAGATTCCCATATTAGCACGGTCGTTCTAGGAGAACATACTACTCCTGACCATAATGTTGTATTACCACCTCAATGAAAACTCTCATAGAGTATTTAAAAGGTACCACCACATTTAGAGGGTCCTAATACTGCAAGAGGTTCGTCAAATAGACATAAATTTAGATTCATATGGGCCATTTAGTGAAAAGGGGTCAATTGGGTCTCGGCCTGATATGACATGCTTGGAACGAACTGACCCAACTTGAGGCCCATAGACCTGACATTTCGAGTCAACCTGGCCTAATAGTTTTGGACCACCACCAATCTAGCCCTCCTATGGCCTTGCTGGATTGCTATCGCCTAGCCCACTCGAGCGTGCCTATTCAGTCCACCTAGACATAGCCACTGCCGCATCACCTACTGGTCAACATGAAACGATGCCACATTTAATAATGCGGAATGTCGTGTGACCATCCTTGTTGTCCCATTAAAAATGGCATGCCGCTACGTCTCGGTTTCAACTACCATGCTCGTGGCCCTAGTTGTCAACTGCGACCGTATACCATGGGTCCCTTCTGATGGCACAGTTCTGTTGGACCCCGCCCATCATCAACATCCCACCAACGATCTGCCCTACCATACCCCACCATTCACTGATGACCAGTGAGCTATACTCCTTGGACAACCTCGTCTTCTCCGGTGTCCCATTTCATTGAAACTAAGACAACAGTGTGATCCTCGGGTCGTCGTCTTCACTAGCGCAAGCTCCAAATTGTCTGTTCATCACTCTAGGGCTCTGGCCATGTTCGAAACCTCCATAAAAATCATGAATTGACCACATTTTTCCATTGGCAATGAATACAATAATGGTGTAGGAAAAAACACTAAGAACACATTGTGAACGAACGTATTCCTTGTTAGTTTTATCCTTGTTCATCTGATTATAAACATAGGATGAAACAACAAGCGTAATCCCTTACGTTTAATCCCTTTGAGTCCCATTGTTTAACCATATCTCAACAATTCTCGAACAAAGGATCGACCAATTCGTGGTTTGGTCTGTGTTCATCAATGAAAATATGAATAGGGAAATAATTGAAAAGATAATCCCTTAAATGGGTTTACATCACTTGTTGATGAATATAAATCATAATGTCATAATATTTTAAGATTTTCTTCAAATAGGAGGGATTGTTTTCATTGGTGATCCTTCATTCATGAAATTTCATCATCCACCAGTAGGAGGGTTCCACCAATGTATTCTCTCTAGAGGTTATACGGAATTCCACGGTAGGGGTGAAACATATGTTCTAATATAATTTTGAGAATGGAAAATGCATCACCCTATCATTGTGTTGAAATGATTCCACACTGTTCCATTATAAAACATATTGGGATGTCGCATCGATGAGAAATTTTAAAATAAAAAAACTATTTATGATTCGTTTTTATTTTTCTTTAAAAACATCTAAAAACATTTTCTGTAGTCGACCAATGCTGGTTAAAGTTAGGCCCCACCTAAGGTAAACTCATTGCATTGAACTCAATGGTGCTCTCAAAAGTTTGATCTGGGAACCCATTATGAAGTTTCTAAAATCATGCATGCATTCTATTTTTAAGAATAATAAAAGTAGTTCATATAATTATTCTAAGCAGCCCGGGCATCGGATATCATGTGTCGTCTCAGCGAATGGTCTCAATATAATCCCATATAATTCTCAAGAAATGTACATAAAAATTTCAATACATAACAATGTAAATGTACCAAACATAAATTACATTCCACTTATAAAAATAGTGCATAAAAAATAGAGCCATATATATTTCGATGCAAAATATTATAGATAAATATAAACCAGGTGATTAATTTTTGGATCCCATGTTATCTAGGTATGTTAAAACATCACTATCAATACCAGTCATAATATATTTTAGATATAGTGTAAAAACCCCTATATGGAGGCTATATAATTCCCATATCTATTTACACACATCCTTACATGATTTTATGCATAATAAAATATCATATTACAAGATGAGGATCATGATGTATAGTGTCTGGGAAGACTGAGTACATTAAACTAAAAACATGGGGCTAAATAAAGAATTTATTTATTTAATTTTAATATTGAGATCCTGACTTCCATTTATATCATAAATAATCATAGGATAACATGAGGATAAAATGAACAAAAGGATGAGCTAAAAGATTAGTAATGTAAAAAACAATGTAATAATGATTCATCACATGGTTTAAAAGGCTTGGAATAATGATACAAAAAGTCATTGAAGATGTGAAATCAGAACATATAAACATGGGATCATATAAACATGGGGACTTAATAATGAATTAGAAACATAAAACTAGACTTTAGCATGAGTCATGGATTGTTTCACATAGAGGATCAGAATCCACAGTTAACCACCAAGACTATTGCACATTGTAACAGGGGTCAAGGATGACCGTCAAGACCATTTCACATAATGTGACATGAGAATAAAAATTAACCAATTCATTGGAGGGATATCTGGGTGATCCCATATTAAAATAATCATTAATATTCTTGAAACGAAAATAATAATACATAATGAATCTTACATAATGATAAGGGTACCCACAGAAAGGAATGGGTATCATAATCATGTCACAAATCATAATGAATGGAAAAATAATAAAACTATCCATGAAAAAACTAATTTGATCAACCATGGAAATTCATTATGTTTAGTATGAATATATGATAATATGTGACTCCAAATTGAATTTATAACATGTAAAAGTGGTTTTTTAAACTTTGAAACAAAATCATTTTAGTATGGTTTAATAAAAAATAAAATTACATTTAAAACAAAAAAGGAATAATATTATATATAAAACTAGAAGTGAACCATGATGGTTTTCATGATAAAAATAGTGATTTTCAATATATAGGGGTTTCTTAATATCATATCGTATATTGTACTTGAGATTGGGTAAAAAGTCAGGAAGTTCCCTTAAAACGAGTTTTCTTATCGAGATGTATTATAGAGGGAATTATTTAAATGAATGTATAAAACAAAGAGAGAATGATTAATAGATCATGGTACCTAAATTTTATCATATATTTAAAATATAATTTCTATATAAATAGACAATTGGGTTTCAATTTGGAAAAAAGAGAGTAAGAATAAACTAAAGAAATAATGGAGGCCTGGGTAGAGTACCTTACCTTAAGTCTGATGTTCTTTTCTACATGATATTAATTACATTAAAAATATATTTAGGTTCATTAATTAATAATAAAATAATTTTTTTTACATGTAATTGATTTATTATAATCTTATTTATTTCATTCATAACCTTATTTATTGGTTAAGAGGTTAAATTCCATTGTTCATGTCCATTTGTTTCATGATCGGTTTACTAATATTCAGAAATGAATAATCTCATAAAATTAATATGGTTTCCATGAATTGGGGTTATATTTTATTATTGTACATCCTGATGGTTACATTGGTGTAAATTTCATTTGGATATATTTACTAAAGAGGGGTCATTAATTATGACTTTAGTGAAAACCTTATAGGTTGATCGACGGTCTATGATCACAACGAACACATTTTGTTATATAAATGTGTACAATAAGATTAGATAATGATATATAAGTAATAATACATATATTATAGTCTAGTTAAATCATAATAATGGCTTCATGACCATAATTAAATTGGTAAAGGAAATTGAAATCCCATATTCATTGAATGTGTTAAATTAACACATCTTGGATGGTGTTTTTAGTACTACTATAATAGAATGGTAAAGGAGCGAGGATAATAAATTATTACATAATCATAACAATATTCCAGTCCATTAAAGGTATTGGAGTTTTCATTACATTTTTAGTAAGAGAGGTACACATAGAAAAGAAAAATAATGAATGTTAGAAGAATGTAAAGGAAAGGAAAAGAAGAATTTAACTGCTTAATTAATCATCAATGAGAGCCTCTTAAGGGGATATGATTTTTTCCTTTTAAGGTGAACCAGGTATGATGAATGTTTTTAAGTATCTTGTGGAGATATTTGTTCAAAATTTAGGGATGGAACATGGTTTAGTAGGAGTGATGATAAGAGGGGAGTTTGGGTGGTTTATATAGTGGAGGTGAGTAGGGTTTTCATAATATTTTAATAATTAGTTTATTATTTCACCATATAAAAAGAAATAAATATTATTCCAAGACCAAAAATAGTGATACATGCATTGGAATTCTAACCAATTGTGATTAAATCAACAGAACAACACCCATGACACAATACCTAATGTATTTAGCTTATTTTGTTAATTATCATATTTCACTATTAAAAAAATTCAATTATTTCTGAAAAAACCATAAAATTCACCGTATATTTGTTTCAGTTATTAGAATCAAAAAATAAAATCCATTTTTCAAATTTTTTTTAAAATATGATTAATTTTATTTTTAATTAAATTCATAAATTACATGAAAATTATTTATTATGAAGATACAACTGTTTATATAATGCTTTTAAAAATTACATAAGGTCATATAAAATTATCATAAAACTAAAAGGCATAAAATAATTAATCTATGATCAACATCTGGAAAATAAATTTTATTTTAATGTAGTTATATTATTTGTTAGTAAATATTAATGACATACCAAAATATGCATAATTTTACTATGGTCATATTATCCCGTATATGATGCATAAATATTATTTATACATTCATGGGTGGGGTTAATATTAAGTTATACTATTCACTATTCATACAGGTCATATTTCTATTCATAAGGGTGGGTTACTATTCATATGGTTTTGTTACTAGCCACAAAAAATAATTTTACATCCATCGGACTCCAAAAAACTAACTGATCACAACCCTGTATGTATTTTTTTCAAAATTCAAATTACCGTAGTGCGAATATTATGTTTAAAGGTCACACAGTACTTAGTTGTTTATTGTGTTGTGATTTCATGTGATTATATGACATCATTATAAGGAGTAAATTTACATTTCTAAAACATTGGGTCATTATATTATTCCCCACTAGGGAAATTTCTCCATTGAATTTCGTTTAAGATTATTATCCATAAATAGGTGTGGGTAATATTCCTTCATTTCCTCCTACAGATCCCATGTGTCCTCTTTGTACATATAGTTCTAAAATTCTAAATTTATTATATTATTTTTATTGTCATGTATAAAATTATCTATATGATCTCTAATCTTCATTATCCACTATGTGTATAATAGATCATTCGTCAATTGTACCACCTCTGAGTATAGTACATGTGAAGGATCCAAAATGTACTTCCTTAATAGGGATTCATGGATGTCATCGTGCCCATAAGAAATTTGAGGTGGAAGTTCTGTTAGATAGCCCAAAGCCCTAACATGATCAAGAATATTTAAGGGTCCGATGTACATGGGACTTATCCTGACATTCTCCCCAAACCTCATGAACATCTTCAATAGAGATATACGGACAAATACCATGTATCCATCATCGAACTCAATGCCACAAAGATGATTATCTGCCCAAATCTTCTATCAACTTTGGGAAGTAGTGATGCGATGCATAACATTTTTATCCTTCTTCATAAAATTTTAGAAAATTTTGGATTCTTGCATCTTATGCTCACCAACATCAACCAAACACACCGGTGTTCTACACTTTTTTCTATAAAGGGCTTTGTATGGTTCTATTCCGATGCTCGATTAGAAACTATTGTTGTAGGAGAATTAAACAAGTGGATTTTTTTTGTATAATACTCAATTTATGTCAATAGAATACACCCTCAACAAGTATTATAGTGTATGAATAGTCTTTGCAGATTAGCCATTAGATTATGGATGATATTCCCTACTGAAGATCAGCTCAGTTCACAGAGTATATTAGGTACTTTTCCAGAACTTTGAGGAGAATCTATGATCTATATAAGATACAATATATAGTTGTAATCAATTAATCCAAACCACCACATTGATATATATCTGGGATAGGTGATCTAGTGAGAATTTCTACTTAATTGTAATAAAGTGAGATACCTTTGTAAGAAGATCCACAATGACCCATATAGCATTGTTTCCTATGGATGTCCATAATAGTCAAGTGAGAATGTCCATAGTGATGTTCATCCTCTTACATGATGGTATAGGTCATGTTTTTTTAATACATTTAGGATTCTTTCATTCTTCCTTCACTAGATGACAAAGAAATTGATTTTATGTATATACAACAATCTCTTTCTTCATATTTTCCATACAAAAGTTCTCTGGAAGATCTCGATACATCTTTGTGATCATGGGATGAAAAGTGAATGTTGAGCTATGTGAATAATTCAAAATATCATGGTTATATATGGATTAGATTGTATACATAAATATGATCCAAATCATAAAATGCATTCATCATCAATCTTGAACATATGGGATTTCCATTTTTTAAAAGCATCCACCCACATTTGAATTTCCACATATTTTCATTGATCATCCTTTTTTTTCATCATGAGGAAATTATTAGAAATAATTTGAGAAAGTATTGATTATGTTCCTCCATTAACGATCCCATGTCCATCCTATAAAAATCTATAAAAATTGGATCCTTTTAAGTTCTAATAATTTTAAAATATGTATGATCCTCTCTACATAGAGAATCTTTCGCCTTATTTTCCATACAAGATAGTAGTGGAATGAGATGTCATAATCCTTGATGAAGTATATCCATCTTCATTGGTGCATATGAAGATATATTTGGGTGAATATATATTTGAGACTCTTATGATAAGTATATATCTCACACTTCTCCCCATAGATATAATTCCGCTAGATTTTTTACGCAATGATCATAGCTCCCAAATCCTAATCATGCATGGGCTAGTTTTGCACATGGATTTTCAACTATCTTGAGGAATAGGATATCAATTTATCATTTATCATAAGTGAACTGCATAATACATAATTTTATGCGTCACTATACCCCATAACGAGTTCCCTACTCATTGAGAGTGTGAGTGGTGACATAGTCATTAGTCCTTTTTTCAAATACATAATGTGACCTGCACTTTCTTGAGAGTAGATGAACATTACTCCCATCCGTTTCATATTGGTCATTGAGTTTTAAAATCATTATAAATTCACCAAAAATTATCTATAATACCCAACTAGACCCATAATGATTCATATATCCATTATCTATGAGGGAATGGGCTAGTATTTTATTGCCTTTGTCTATAAAGGATCCCCAAATATCCATTTGTTGGTGAAAACATGCCCCAAAAATGATACTTTCTCGGCACAGAACTGAAATTTATTTTACTTTTAATATATTTTCTCCGATCACAATTACTTTAGAACATTATTCAAATTCTCCTCATGTTCGACCTTTCTCTTGGAGTATATAATAATATCATCAATAAAGCATACCAATTTTTTTGCGGTAATCTCTAAAGACACAATTAATTAAATACATGAATATTTCTAGAGAATTACTGAGTCTAAATTGAATCCTTATAAACTCATAGTGTCCATACCGCATACGAAAGGAAAATTTTCTAATATCTTCCTTACTCACATTTAATTCGTGATATCCTTATAGGAGATCCACCTTATAGAAATAAATGTCCCCATGAAGTTGATTCAACACGTCATCTATCTATTTTAGGGGATACATGTTCTTTATTGGGATTTTATTGATCTCACAATAATCAATGCATTTTCACATTGATCCTTCCTTAATCTTGACGATGTAGACTAGCGCAGCCCATGGTGATGCAATCGAGTATATTATATCCTTCTCCAGATTCTCATGGTCATATTATTCAGCTCTACCATATCTATGATGACCATTCTATATGGTGTCTTTGAAATAGGTAGATATCCTTGAATAAGTTCAATTGGGAAATAAAACTATCCATCTGAAGGAAGAATTTTAATATTATTATCGAGCACATTTGTGTAATCCCTCTTGATGGGAACATCATGAAATGTTTTTTCTCCTTTATACAATAATACAATCTAGACATGATTTCCCATAAGGTAGTAATATGCACACATGCGGCAATGATTCTAATGAAGATTCATCATCCTCTGTAAAAATGTAAATTAATGGAGGATTATTCGGGATGTGAAGAGTTAACTCCCTTTACTAAAAGATTATGTTTTATTTGAATAAAGATAGAAAAAACTTTCTTAAGATAACATAGAAATCCACTAAATGATGTAGGATATGATTTTCTGGAAGGTTTAGCCAAAAAATGTTTAATGGGAGTAATTATAAACATTGTACTCAATAATTTCCCCATTCTCTATTCTCACATATAACATATCCTAAACAATTTGTGGCAGTGTTTGAATAGTTTTACTAAATTAGAATGATAACAATGAATGAGTATAACTAGATTAAAAAATTACACTATATTTTTTAATGAATATCTAGTGTACCAATCACTGCATTTTTGTTTGGATCCACCTCACTAGTTGTGATAGCATAATTCATTCTCTATTTTCATAGAGGATGTTGTTGATTTCCTCTGACAACCCATGAATTAGGGAAATTTTTTGCAAAATGCCCATGATCCTTATAGTAGTAACACTAAACTAAAGGTTGAGAATTGATCTGAACTTTCCTTTATTCTTCATACATTGTGGGATTCTTGGTATCCCAATCGTATTTATTTGCTATATGTCACAGATTTCATCATTCTATGAAATTATAGTTTCCCTTTAGACTGTTCCCATGATTCTTATTCCCATAATTTTGAAACATGGGATGCTCAGTCTTCATTTCTTCATGGAATATATTTTCCACACCACCCATATCAGAATATATATTCCGTTTCGTATCACCAGGCCCACAAGAACATTGCATGCATCCAATCACCATTTCAATATTGAGGGAAATTGGACAATGTCCACATAACTATCAATGTCTCATATCACCAACTCATTTTTTATACTTGAATTTAGTCATATAAAGAAGATATCCCCCTTTCATTCATTTTTCGTGATAGATCGTGAGTTTTATCTTGAAATCCTTGTGAATTTTTCTACATATGCCCCAATATAATCATCTTCACTCTACTTGAGTGTAAGGAACTATCATTCCATCACGAGGCAGAGGGTTCAGGGAAAATATTTATTGATAAATATATTCAAAAATTCCTCCTAATCCATGGAATCAATTACATCTAGGGAAATTAGATTCTTTATCAGTTTCCCCCACTAATTTTTTTCCCAATCAAAATTATAGATTGATAACAAAAAAATTTCATTATCTGAGCAGTGTATGATATATAATATATTTTCAATGGATTTAATCCACTGTTCCTCTAGGTGTAGATAAGAAGATCCACTAAACATTGGATTCCATTTATTCTTAAAGGATTTAACAACATCATCATCTATCCATGTGGTATGAGGGAGTTCCAGGTGTTTTATGTTATTATTCTTTACTTGAGCCTGTGGAGAAATAAATATCAAGATGTTTTTAGCACCCACCCCCATCATATTTATAATATCATTAGAAAATTCATCAAATTATATATCACATTGATTTTTTGAATGTGTTCTTATATTTCATACCATTTACTAAGAAAAATATTGTAGATTTAGAGAGATTGAAATCCTATTTATTAATAATTAAATTAAAATGTTGAATAGAGATGGATAAAAATGTAACAGAAAAGTATATCCTATTATCTTCCTCACTAGGGTTTAATATAGGTTATCCATCAATCGATTCAAAACATATATTCTTATCGGATATTTTTTACCATAATAATGGTTCATACTATGCTCATAAAATTTCCAAATCATTTCCCCCAGGAGTGTCAAACCAATAGTGCATCAAGGACTGTTGTCGTGCACCAGTTTATGTTCGAGTCAAGCTCGATTTGGGGTTTTAGGGTATTACCCCTAGATACAGCTGTTCTAGATCTACCTTTTCATGTTTTTATCTATTAAAGGAATTATTTTCTTGATAAACTATATAATACATACTTACCATAAATTAGTGACGTTTAATTTATACTTTGTCTCATCTGTATGGTTCTTACTAATTTTCTCTATTATTAATCTAAAAAGTAACTAGAACATCCTTTGATAAAAACTATAGAAACCAACCCTTATAAACATATCATTACATGGTTTTAAGCATAAGACAACAATATATTATAAACTAATGATTGTGATATCTAGCTTCTTGGAAGACTAGGTACATAAAAATGAAAACATGGGACTAAATATCAAATTTCGTTATTCACTATTCATAAGGAGATCATAACTTCCATTATGAATATAAATCCTCAAATGATATGTTAGGGATAAAATTAAAAAAATGAATGATCTAAAATCCATTTCAGGTAAAAAACATAGTAATAAATCTTTAGCACATAGGTTATAAAGCATGACATAATGATATAAAAAGGAATGGAACATGTTAAATAATAATATAGAATAATGTGTTAATATAAACATTGATACTTTATAATGTGTTAGAAACCTAAAACATGAATTTATCACTAGTGAAGGCTCATTTCACATACATGAGAACATATCAAGATTAGCCACCATTATCTTTGCACATGGTCGCATGACTCAAGGATACCCACCAAGACAGTTTCACATAATTTCTATGGAGACTCAAATTATCCCAATTAATTGTATTTATATCATAGAGCACCCATCCTAAATTTTTCAGTAATATTTTATACACATAAATAATCATACTTAATAAATGATACATAAAAATAAGGGTACCCATAGAAAAAATCGGTATCATTGTCATGTCATAAAGCATAATGAGTGGGCGTATCATATATGTGCCCTGGAAAAAAGGAATAAGATCAAGAATTGAAATTAATAACGTATAATAGGAATATATAAAAATACATGATACCAAATTTATGTGATAACAAGTAAAAGTGTTTTTATGAAACATGGAATTTGAAAAAAATAGTACGATCTATTGAAAATATAAGAGATAGTTCAAAATTGAAAAGGGATTAATATTTTAAATAAAACTATAATTGTGAAAATACTATTACATGACAAAAATAGGTTATATATATATATAATTTTTTCATAGAAACATATAGTATAGTGTACATGAAATATGGTAAAAAATTAGGACGTTCCCTTAAAATGGTTATTCATATCTACAAGTATTATGGAGGGAATAAATTAAAAGAATGTATATCCCCAAAATTTAATGATAAATATATCATGATACATGTTATTGTACATGTAATAATAAATTATAAGATGTAAATAAAAGAATATATGATTTCATTGGTGAAAAAAGTGAGTAAGAATAACCCGATGGAATAATGGAGGTTTATGTAGAATCTCTTACCTTTTGTCTAATAGTGTTATGAAATTGATATTAATAACCCGAATAATAAAATTTAACTTATCAATTAATAATTAAAAAACATATTTAACAATTTATTGATTTATTATATCCTTTTTTATTTCATGCATAAACCTTTTTTATTTGTTATGATGTTCAATTTCATTGTTTGGGTCCGTTTGTATCATGATCGGTTTACTTATATACAGGACAAAATTGTCTTGTACAATTTGAATGAGTTTTTATAATGGGGATATATTTTATTATTTAACATCCATATGGTTGTTAATTTAATTTTTTTACATAGTGTAATGTTGAATCGTTATATAAAACATTAGTGATAACCTTTTTGGTTAATTGGTGGTCTCTGTTCATAATGGACACATTTTGTTTTATAAATGTATAAAAAACCATTCCAGAACAATATATGAGACATAATAAATATATTATAGTTTTTTAAACAATAACAATTATTTTATGTCTATAATTGAAGAAGGTAATGGAATTTGAAATCTCATCATCCTTGAATGTGGTAAATCAACACATCTGAGATGGTGTTTTTAATACTTGTTTAAAATAAGGATAAAGGGTAGACAATAATAACTTATTCCATTATAAAGAAAACCATTAAATTAAATATATGATACTATATTTTTCATAACATTTTTTTGAGGAGACTTAATAATAGAAATGAAAATAATATAACTTT
The DNA here is from genome assembly GCA_963277665.1 of Viscum album. Taxonomy (NCBI): domain Eukaryota; kingdom Viridiplantae; phylum Streptophyta; class Magnoliopsida; order Santalales; family Viscaceae; genus Viscum; species Viscum album. Next base: position 1,497,784,563 of record OY728156.1, on the reverse strand, counting down.
AAAAGAAAGTAAAATAAATGAAAAGTGGAATTTACATCTTAAATTTATCATCCTTGAGAACCTATTAAAGGGAAAAGATTTAGTAATATTAGGAGACCATGGGATTATGGAGGTGGGGGAGGATCATGGAGAGATATTTGAGTATAATTTAGGAAAATCAAAAAGCTTGAGTGGATTGAAAAGAATTGGGGAGTGTGGGTGGATTTTATAGTGGAGGGGAGGATGCTTTTCATAATATTTTAATCATTAGTATATTTTTTCATTATAAGATAAGAAAAAATGAAGATTACATGAAAAAATATTAATTATTTTTCGTTATTTATAAACACAGGTGCTTACATAAACAAGCATAACCCCTGATTCAGTTTTTAATTTATTTATCTTATTTTGTAAATTATCTTATTTAACTATTCATAAAAATTCATGAAGTTTTGAAAAATACAAAAGATTAAGCCTAACTATTTATATATGGGTTGAATCCAAAAATAAAATCATTTTCATAAAAATAATTTTCTATATATAATTAATTTAATTTTTAATTAAAATCAAAATTTACATAAAAAATACAGATATCAATGTTATGACTTATTTTGTAATGCTTCTAAAAATTACATATTGTCTTATAAAATTATCATAAAACTATATAACATAAAATTTATAATTTATGGAAACCATTTAGGAAAATAAATTTTATTTTAAATTAATTAAATTAATTGTAATTACTTTTTTATGACTTACAAATGTACCAATACTTTTAATATGGTCATATTATCCCTTATAAGATGCATAAATTTTATTTATAAAATTCAAGGATTATTTTACTATTATTTTGAATATTTTAATATTCATAAAGTTCATATAACTGTTATATAGGGTATGTTTCTATTCAAAAGGGCAGTTTAGTATTCAGTGAAAATTATTTCTTCCATCAGACTCTAAACATCTTACTGATCGCAACTGTGTACGTCAGATTTCTGAAATTCAAATCAATGAAGTGACAATATTATGGTTAATAGTCACATAGTACATAGTAGTTCATTGAGTTGTGATATAATGTAATTATTTACCATAATTATAAGAAGGAAATTTCCATTGATAAAACACTGGGTCGTTATAGGCTAACCAACTATTAAACTCATGATACTATCGATGTATCAAGTGTCTTTTATTCACCGATCCCCAACCCGTAGGTCTTTCCTTAAATGGTCCCAAAACCATGTCTACCATTCCAAATCATTCCTCATATTAAAAAATAAAATATATTAGATTTCTTAAAAAATAATAATATCTTACAATGATTATGGATTTATCAATAATATCTTACATCAGGGCATGTAATAATAAGGGTGGTAGACAATCAATCATTCTTCAGGAAACATAATATTTTAACATTCCCATGTGTCACATACCTAATTGAAAAATTTAAATCATAATTCCACACGAATTAAATAAAACATAGGTCATAATTAGAGTAAGTATATTAATGATACAAAATTTAAAAGATCAATATACACACCAAATAAAATAAATTTCTTGCATAAAAAATTATGGATAAATGGAAGGTAAATTGACACGAAATCCATTACATTATAATCAATCTTTTTATTTTTGGTATTTAGACTCTTTTATAGTTCACTAATATATGTTAATAGCTAACACCATAACCAATATCATGTTTTTATTACTATTCATTAACATTTTATAATATTGTATTAGTCGTTTGTCAACACTCTCTACTTATTTTAACAATTTCACGTGTTAACAGGCTATTTTTATCAATTACATTTTGACTTGTGATATGTGGTAAAAATTAATAAGATTATGATTTAATAATATCCATAATTAAAACCCTGACAAAATTATATTATATATTAATTGAATAAATATTTTAAAGAGTATATAATATTTGAAGAATTGAATTATAGTGCATCGTTCATAGAGAGGGTTAGCCTTACATACGCATGAAAGCTACATCATTTAGATGTTGTATTAAAATAAATAAAACTAAATTATACACATGTTTATTTTAATTCATGTATAATATATATGATATAGATGATACAGAGGTATATTAAACCCATCCTTTAAACTTTTCATTAATGGAATGAACAAATCATAATGCTTTTTGGGGTTGGTAGTCCACACATCCTCAAACATAATTATAATATTTACTCAACATGGAAGGAATAAAGGTATGTTATAAATAAAACGTTCAGAATAATAATTAAATATAAATATCATATATATCGTATATTAATATGGTTTCTTTCATAATTTCTTACATGAGAGGTGGTAGGGGAGAATTTAACAATCACCATTTCATGAGGTAACAGTTTTCCATTCACAGAAACAGAATGTTCGTTACCCATTAGATGGAGGTGTGCATAATTATATGTGAAAAAATTATCATAAGAAAATGATATTATTTTGAGGATAGTATTTTTTATGTAATTTTATAATAATAAGATTATAGGTACTGGATAAAGGAAATGAAACTAAAAAAGAATGATGGATGGTGTTACCTCTTAATTAGGTATATTCTTTGGAATTTAACCAAACCATTCCTTGGCTAGTTAAATACCCAAGGGGAGGCTACTAGTTCTAAGGGAGAGATGATGGGAATCTTTTTGGATAGATGATGGAAGAGCCAATGTGGCTTGAGATGTGTAAGGAAGGGGTATTGTGCTCCTTTTTATAGTGAATGGGGAGTGTAACTTTTGTAAATACCGAAAGTTCTTAAATAATGGGTGGTCAAACATAAACAAAGTTTATAAAAAAGTTGAAAAATAATCTATTAAATGAGATATAATTTCTGAAAAAACATCACTGACTAACAAATTTGTCCATTTTAATAATTTGGTTCCATAACCTCATTGATTCACAAATTTTATCAATTTGTTTTTAATTAAAGCATTTGGTTTTCATGTCAAATAAAATAATATATTAAAAATAAATTAGTGTTATATTTATTTGAAAATATAGATCTAATGACTTATGAATATTATATAAAATTTATAAAATAATATTCCCAGGTGTTTTTGGAATTTTATTTTATATCAACATTGTGTGCCACGCTAAAATTCTGCTTGAACTGTGACCGTCTTAAGAGTGTTTTTATAGTATATCAGTAAATATGTTAATTTTAAAAGATTGATTGGTTCATTAATATAACATATTAAAAATTTATTAATACTTACAAATATATTCAAATAATGTAATATTTTTATTCATTTTAATTCATTTAATAGTATTTATATATTGTAAAATAACAATAATGTCACATTTGACATTATTTATTTAATATTAACATTAAAATATAAATCTTATATTGGAATCCAAATATATAGGGTTTTGAATTGTTTAAAATGATATATTTATCTAAAAAATAAATAATGACCATAATTTAATCAATTATCTTAACCATAAATAGTTATAGTATCAACTTTTTTAGTTATTTATTATCTCAACAATCCTTATATTTATATTTCATAAGAAGTATATGTAACTAAATAATTTATAAAAAATATTGAAAAATTATTATGAAAAAAATAACCCAAATATCTTAAAAAATAATATGTATAACCTAAAATATTATGTTTTGTACATATCTCAAAATTTTATAAATGGTAAATGAATGGAATTTACATTTTTGACTTTTTTTAGAAAAAATTTATATATGGAACATCAATTTAATAATATCGCAATAATCCATATATTTTAAACCAAGTGCTTACGTGGTAAAATTATTGGAAGAGAAATGCTTTTGGATAATTGTATTGGTAATATTGGTCATTAATATTTTGGTTTAGTCCCATATTATGCTGAATAATACCTTAATCACCATAATAAATTTTAATCCTTTTCACTACTGATTTTGGTTAGAAAATTAATTTGATCTTATTAGACCAAAAATATAATAATAATTATATCTGTGTATTTTTGATTTTAAAAATTAAAATAACACAATAGGGATAATTAAGATTAACTCTAATTCCATAGACAGGTAAAGATTACAGGTTTTTAAAGTTGAAAAACATTCCATATTTTGTTATGTTTTTATATTCAATTAAAAACATTAATTTATTCTATCGAATTAACTGCATAAATAAAATTATAATTTATTTTAAAATACTGGGGCCAAAGCCTCATTTTATTATTAAATCAATGAAAATTCATCTTTTAACAAGGTAGAGGGAGACCCATTACATTACCCGAACGCCTAGGGGGCATGTAGCCCATTACATAGCCCGTAGGCCAAACATTTTGGTCAAATACCCATTCTGTGAATAGTAACCCATCTGCAATAGTTCCACATAGTACTGTCGCTGCTACAGTGCCCTGCCGCCACTACAGTACCCATTGATCTATAATATCACCAAAACTATTGTGTCGCTACATTACTACTAATGTGCCCTGCACCAAATGGGTTTTGAACCCCCATTTTAAATGTAGGGTTATGGGGTGCTTACTACTAATCCAAACCCAAAATACCATAAATAAATGTAAGATTAATCAAATATGACATAAAAAAATAAAATATAATATCTCATTAATAATTTTTTAATTTAAAAGCTACTTTTAACTAAATTTTAGTAATTATCACTATGAATCAAAAAATGATGATTCCCAAAAAAATCCCAAAAATTCACCCTAATATTATTTTTATATTATAATATCAATAATTATGTTTATTATTGAAATTAAAATTTATTAAATTTTGAAAATTTAGATTCAATATAATATTTCCAATAAAAAAAATTAAAACACATTATTGTGTGTAGCGCAAGATAATTCCTTGTTATGTGTAGTGTATGTTTAACTTTGTGTATAAAGCATGACAAAAAAAATTATATTTTTTATAAAAGGAATATATTTTAAAATATTAGGGACTCGCATTCTCCCCACCTTAATTGAATTTCCTCGTGGAAATTTAATCCCGAAGTCACCAATATAGGGATTGAAAATAAACTATTTTTTTGAATGACCCACATTATAAATATGGTTAATATCATATTTTATTAAAAAGAAAGAAGGAAAAGTGAAACAGTCTTGTATCTAGGTTCCCTGGTTAGAGAAAATAGGTCATAAATGAAAATAATTATGTGAATGAAAAATATAACCATTATTTTTCAAGGGAGAGTTCTAGAGAATATGTTCAGATAAATTTTTTTTACCCGAAAACCATAAACCACAGGTGTGACTAATGGTCATTGATATCAATAAAATTGATGATAATATGGAAATATTTTTTTAATATAAATTTCCTTAAGATGAAATTTTTTTTCACACTATAAGTATATATGTATATATACTTCTATAAATATGATATTTTCTTTTGGTTATTTATTGAATTATTTCTACTTCATCTATTAGCACGTGACGTGAAATATAGCGAATTAATACATTACTCTATAAAATATAATTCAAATACCATCTGAAAATATTTTCTAAATGATTAACATTTCAAAATGATTTTTGAACCAACAATTATGAATGAAATTCACTTAATTTTCCAATTGAACATATCATTATCTAATAGTTAAAATTAAGAAGGTTTAAATTTTCACTTACCGAAAATGTGAATAACTTCATCTTATATGCTCTAGAAATTAGATAATAATGAATATTACCATAAAACTATACATGACATATTCATTTTTCCTTAATATTTAAGTAAGAAAAATGTTATAGAAAATATGACTTAAATACAAATGTTTTGTAATCTTTACTAATAATAACATAGACTTCTTGTAGAAAAGTTATTAATCTGTTCAAAAGTAGTTAATACTTATCCATGTAAATCATCTCTTAATCATTACCCTAATATCCATAACATATTAAGGGTTTTCTTTCACTCAATATTTATTTTTACAATGAAATAACTTTTTACAGAATGTCATTTCATTGTAACATTAAAAATATGGTCTCAAATATTTCATGATGAATGTAATATAGTAAAATCCAAATATATTCCAAATATTATTATAACAAGTAAATTGATGATAAAATATTCAAATGACATAATTATTGAAAAAGAATATTAAAAATTCCTCTTAATATGAGATAGTGTCGTAACTTCATTACTATCCAATAACATCATCTATGATATATTATATTGACTCTGGGGACAATGCTATGTATAGTGTCCCATATCAGTTCAGTATAATCATTGAACATTGGAAACAAATTTATAACAAATGAAATAAATATGTATTCATAGTGTCCATAACAACATTTAAAATCCATCTGCGGGATGTCCACATCCTGTACATGAAAATGGTGATAACCATATATCTAGTTTATCATTAAAAACCATCATGCTCCCTTAATCAAACAAAAGAGGTCATATATTCATGGAAGTGGATATTTGTTCTTTAAAATACCTAGTTCAGGTTCTAGTAGTCCACACACAACCTCAAGCTCTCGTCTGCCTTTATGGAAACCAAAATTGGGTCCACGCAGGGTGAAACACTGGGCCCCATAAAGCCTTTCCATTGTAGGTCCTCCAATTGTATCATCTTCTCTATTATCTCTATGTGATCCATTTGATATTCTTTAGTAGAAATTATTGTTATCCTGAGATACATATCAATGTAAAAATCTACCTCCCTATGGGGGGGGGGGGATCCTCAAACGTCTTCTAGAAATACATCCTTGTACTCATCCACCACTACTAGAAACTGAGGACTCGTGTCATCCAATGAATCGATGGTCATGATATCCAACAAATGTGTTATTTGATACACCCACTTATATAGATGTCCATAATGTGCTTCCTAGGTTTACCTTTTTCTAGGAATGAAAAACCTAGTCCCATCTCTATGGACACACTGCACATTGCACCTAAAATAATGAATCAGAACCTGGACTATGGTTAATTATTCCATTACCAGAATGATGTTTTAATTCATATATCCCACTGATAATAGATTAGATATGAGTTAATCTCCTCTAAGAGTAAACTCACACTAATGAAACCATTGTGTGATAATCGAATACCCTCTTGTAGGGGTCTCTAAAAGTAATGATCATGACAATAGCTCTACCAAAATCTCTGTGATCTAAACTAGGTATGTGGAATGGAAGTATTGGTTGGAACCTATATCTATAAGAACTAAATATATGGTAGAGAAGAAACATATCTTACATCTAATAATCTCTGGAGAATTAGGGTTGTAAGACATTATCAACTATAGCTAGCCTCACCCCTATCCACCAGCTCCTAAATCTCATGGTGGACCACCTGGGGGTGGTAATGGTAGTACCTCGAACCTCTTCCCAGCACCTGATGCTCATACACCACATCCTCCTCCCTGTCTACCACCAATATGACCACCATGTTCCAACGCCCACCACTACCATGACAGTACCTTGACTGTCTTCTAATTGGTATTACAGTCAGTTAGAAAATCACTAGCTATGTGTCCCTGACTACCGCATGAGTAGAATAGCCTCTCTTTTGGCTGACCTATTCTATCCTGTAATACCCACACTCTATATCATGAATCATTGGGTTGTCAAATAGACAAAATTTTCAGCTTTTACTCCTATATAGGATGCCAAAAGCATCCTACCAATGATTTAGCTTCTTGAAACACAGTGTTAGCTCCCACCACATGTGCGTGCTCTTCCAGAAAGATCTCTACAAGAAGAGAAGACTCCAGCACCCTAGAATGAATCGTAATTCTAAGGGATATCATGAAAAATATATCTTATAGATTAAAACCTAATCAATGGTATGTGCCTTGAATAATTTGTTATGTACCATGTCAGTGGTGTAGAGAGAAAGACCCTCAAATCTCATTGAGCATTCCACAAATATCTTAGTACCATGTTTTTGGTGAAGTATCTAATGTATATGAACATTGAATAACCTCTCCAAAAATACTTCCTCCCTATAGAGGACATAAATGAATATCCAAAATAGGGTCCCTTATTCATGCATATGGATCGTCAGGCTCATTCATCCCACTATAGAGCCATCAATAATACTCGTGGCTAGGACCCCCATCTATGTAAGAGGTATCCTCACTAGGGAAAAAACATACATAAATGCCGCAACCAAATAATTAACTACCCGAGAATCATTCTCACCTCAAAACCAGTGAGGTCTCTCACTATAAAACACATGTAAAAAATTAATCATGCATACATCCGCCACTGGTATTGCTGGAAGGAACTACTGCTCTCTGGGTGGTGGTATCACACGTACACCACCAGGAGGTGCTATATTTTGCAATGGAACATGTACCGATGACTTAGTGATCATAATACCATCCTCATGTTCCCACCCTGAAATCCATGATTTCTTCCTATGTGGAAACATCTAGAAACAGGACAACATGTACCGTGGTCAATGTCATAAACCAGGTGAGATGACTCTGAGTCAATTAGGACATGAAAACACACTTAATTCTAATATGATGCATGCAGCCATTATATTCATTTATTGAGTAAACTTTTTTAATATTGGGTCTGTTTTTATGGATACATTGAAAACCACAATAACAGAAGATTCTTTGGCCAAAAAGACGAACTCAAAACACATAACAATATTTCCCCATATCAAAATCATTGAATCATGGTCCCAAAGATATAACCAACCTAAACCTGCCTCTAACACCACTTTGTCACAACCCATCCCGGTGGGCCCATGTCATGACATCCCCATTCCTGCCTCCCATATGCTAGTGGATAGAGACTATCATTGTGATGGCATGTTACACATGTGGGAGGCATTTTCCCAATTACCTATACACAAGAACCTGCCTATATGGTAATGTGCTATAAGGGAAAACACTATGAATACATGCACGTATACTACTATGAAAACCCAGATAGAATAACAATAAAAAATGAATGCAAAGGGGGTTAGTATAAAATCCCAACAAAATAAAATTACAAGCTCCTCGAATTAATCCCATGAAAACCCTACCTGAAGGGTACGTGCAGAAGATTTTGGATTTCGCTTAAGTGAACCTCTTTTTTCTGGCATCCCTCTATACAACACCATGTTCTTGCGCACCAAGGCTCCCATAAAAGTTGTTGATCATTTTTAATAGACACAAAACAAGTGGGTGAAGCCCGTTCAAGGGTGAGGAAAACATTAATGAGTAGGGACTCTACACCCAGAATGTATACCACAAACAAATTCACAATGAAGAATACCAAAAAGGTATAGAAAGTGTTGCCTATAAGAAAAAAGTCAAGAGAGTCATTAGAATAATTGTAGTCATATCACACCATTATATGTATATGAAATACATTTATTAAAAAGGTCCAGGAATATTAAAATCCATGTAGAAACACTAAGGGTCTTTGTAAGAGACACGATCTGCATAGGCGCATCAAACAAACTCTTTAGGAGACTCACTCCATGTCGGCTTAGGAGAGACACTCCATAGGAGACACACTCCATGTAGTTGCAGAATACACACTAAATGTTGGATTATTAAAAACACTTCTTGGAGTAGCTACATACAAACAACATGTAGACGAAGGAGACTCAGTCGATGTAGGTCCCAACAAGACACTAGATTCCCATATTAGCACGGTCGTTCTAGGATAACATACTACTCCTGACCAAATTGTTGTACTACCACCTCAATGAAAACTCTCATAGAGTATTTGGAAGGTACCACCACATTTAGAGGGTCCTAATACTGCAAGAGGTTCGTCAAATAGACATAAATTTTGATTCATATGGGCCATTTAGTGAAAAGGGGTCAATTGGGTCTTGGCCTGATATGACATGCTTGGAACGAACTGACCCAACTTGAGGCCCATCGACCTGACATTTCGAGTCAACCTGGCCTACTAGTTTTGGACCACCACCAATCTAGCCCTCTTATGGCCTTGCTGGATTTCTATCGCCTAGCCCACTCGAGCGTTCCTATTCAGTCCACCTAGACATAGCTACTGCCGCATCACCTACTGGTCAACATGAAACGATGCCACATTTAATAATGGAAAATGTCGTGTGACCATCCCTGTGGTCCCATTAAAAAATGGCATGCCGCTACGTCTCGGTTTCAACTACCATGCTCGTGGCCCCAGTTGTCAACTGTGACCGTATACCATGGGGCCCTTCTGATGGCACAGTCCTGTTGGACCCCACCCATCATCAACATCCCACCAACGATCCACCCTACCATACCCCACCATTCACTGACGACCAGTGAGCTATACTCCTTGGACCACCTCGTCTTCTACGGTGTCCCATTTCATTGAAACTAAGACAACAGTGTGATCCTCGGGTCGTCGTCTTCACTAGCGCAAGCTCCAAATTGTCTGGTCATCACTCTAGGGCTCTGTCCATGTTCGAAACCTCCATAAAAATCATGAATTGACCACATTTTTCCATTGGAAATGAATACAATAATGGGGTAGGAAAAAACACCAAGAACACATTGTGAACGAACGTATTCCTTGTTAGTTTTATCCTTATTCATCTGATTATAAACATAGGATGAAACAACAAGGGTAATCCCTTAGGTTTAATCCCTTTGAGTCCCATTGTTTAACCATATCTCAACAATGCTCGAACAAAGGTTCGACCAATTCGTGGTTTGGTCTGTGTTCATCAATGAAAATATGAATAGGGAAATAATTGAAAAGATAATCCCTTAAATGGGTTTACATCACTTGTTGATGAATATAAATCATAATGTCATAATATTTTATGATTTCTTTCAAATAGGAGGGCTTGTTTTCATTAGTGATCTATCATTCATGAAATTTCATCATCCACCAGTAGGAGGGTTCCACCAATGTATTCTCTCTAGAGGTTATACGGAATTCCACGGTAGGGGTGAAACATAAGTTCTAATATAATTTTGAGAATGGAAAATGCATCACCCTATCATTGTGTTGAAATGATTCCGCACTATTCCATTATAAATCATATTGGGATGTCGCATCGGTGAGAAATTTTAAAATAAAAAAACTATTTATGATTCGTTTTTATTTTTCTTTAAAAACATCTAAAAACATTTTCTGTAGTCGACCAATGCTGGTTAAAGTTAGGCCCCACCTAAGGTAAACTCATTGCATTGAACTCAATGGTTCTCTCAAAAGTTTGATCTGGGAACCCATTATGAAGTTACAAAAATCATGCATGCATTCTATTTTTATAATAATAAAAGTAGTTCACATAATTATTCTAAGTAGCCCGGGCATCGGATATCATGTGTCATCTCAGCGAATGGTCTCAATATAATCCCATATAATTCTCAAGAAATGTACATAAAAATTTCAATACATAACAATGGAAATGTACCAAACATAAATCACATTCCACTTATAAAAATAATGCATAAAAAATAGAGCCATATATATTTCGATGCAATATATTATAGATAAATATAAACCAAGTGATTAATTATTGGATCCCATGTTATCTAGGTATGTTAAAACAACACTATCAATACCAATCATAATATATTTTAGATATAGTGTAAAAACCCATATATGGAGGCTATATAATTCCCCTATCTATTTACACACATCCTTACATGATTTTAGGCATAATAAAATATCATATTACAAGATGAGGATCATGATGTATAGTGTCTGGGAAGACAAAGTACATTAAACTAAAAACATCGGGCTAAATAAAGAATTTATTTATTTAATTTTAATATTGAGATCCTGATTTCCATTTATCTCATACATAATCATAGGTTAACATGGGGATAAAATGAACAAAAGGATGAGGTAAAAGATTAGTAATGTAAAAAACAATGTAATAATGATTCATCACATGGTTTAAAAGGCTTGGAATAATGATACAAAAAGTCATTGAAGATGTGAAATCAGAACATATAAACATGGGATAATATAAACATGGAGACTTAATAATGAATTAGAAACATAAAACTAGACTTTAGAATGAGTCAAGGATTGTTTCACATAGAGGATCAGAAGCCACAGTTAACCACCAAGACTATTGCACATTGTAACAGGGGTCAAGGATGACCGTCAAGACCATTTCACATAATGTGACATGAGAATAAAAATTAACCAATTCATTGGAGGGATATCTGGGTGATCCCATATTAAAATAATCATTAATATTCTTGAAACAAAAATAATAATACATATTGAATCTTACATAATCATAAGGGTACCCACAGAAAGGAATGGGTATCATAATCATGTCACAAAGCATAATGAATGGAAAAATAATAAAACTATCCATGAAAAAACTAATTTGATCAACCATGGAAATTCATTATGTTTAGTATGAATATATGATAATATGTGACTCCAAATTGAATTTATAACATGTAAAAGTGGTTTTTTAAACATTGAAACAAAATCATTTTAGTATGGTTTAATAAAATATAAAATTACATTTAAAACAAAAGAGGAATAATATTTTATATAAAACTAGAAGTGAACCATGATGGTTTACATGATAAAAATAGTGGTTTTCTATATATAGGGGTTTAATAAAATCATATCATATATTGTACTTGAGATTGGGTAAAAAGTCAGGAAGTTCCCTTAAAACGAGTTTTCTTATCGAGATGTATTGTGGAGGGAATTATTTAAATGAATGTATAAAACAAAGAGAGAATGATTAATGGATCATGGTACCTAAATTTTATCATATATTTAAAATATAATTTCTATATAAATAGACAATTGGGTTTCAATTTGGAAAAAAGAGACTAAGAATAAACTAAAGCAATAATGGAGGCCTGGGTAGAGTACCTTACCTTAAGTCTGATGTTCTTTTCCACATGATATTAATTACATGAAAAATATATTTAGGTTCATTAATTAATAATAAAATAAATTTTTTTTACATGTAATTGATTTATTATAATCTTATTTATTTCATTCATAACCTTATTTATTGGTTAAGAGGTTAAATTCCATTGTTCATGTCCATTTGTTTTGTGATCGGTTTACTAATATTCATGAACGCATAATATCATAAAATTAATATGGTTTCCATGAATTGGGGTTATATTTTATTATTGAACATCCTGATGGTTACATTGGTCTAAATTTCATTTGGATATATTTACTGAAGAGGGATCATTAGTTATGACTTTAGTGATAACCTTATAGGTTGATCGGCGGTCATTGATCACAACTGACAAATTTTGTTTTATAAATGTGTACAATAAGATTAGAGATTTATATCTATCAAATAATACATATATTATATTCTAGTTCAATCATAAGAATGGTTTCATGAACATAATTAAATATGGTAATGGAAATTTAAATCCCATCTTCATTGAATGTGTTAAATTAACACATATTGAATGGTGTTTTTAGTACTAGTATAATAGAAGGGTAAAGGAGTGATGATAAAAAATTATTACATAATCATAACAATATTCTAGTCCATTAATGGTATTGGAGTTTTCATTACATTTTGAGGAAGTGAGGTACACATAGAAAAGAAAAAAACCAATGTTAGAAAAATGTAAAGGAAATGAAACGAAGAATTTACCTCCTTAATTAATGTTCAATGAGAGCCTCTTAAGGGGATATGATTTGGTCATTTAAGGTGAACAATGTATGATGAAAGTTGTTAAGTATCTTGTGGAGATATTTGTTCAGAATTTGGGGAAGGAACAAGGTTTTTTAGGAGTGATTACAAGATGGGAGTTTGGGTGGTTTATATAGTGGAGGTGAGTAGGGTTTTCATAATATTATAAAAATTGGTTTATTATTTCTCCATATAACAAGAAATAAAGATGATTCCATGACCAAAAGTAGTAATACATGCATGGGAATTCTAACCGATGATGATAAAATCAGCAGAAGATCACCCATGACAAAATACAAAATGTATTTAGCTTATTTTGTAAATTATCTTATTTCACTATTCAAAAAATTCAATTATTTCTGAAAAAACCTACAATTCACCGTAAATTTGTTTCAATTATTAAAATCAAAATATGAAATCCATGATTCATTTTTTTTCTAAATATGATTAATTTGATTATTAATTAAATTCATAATTTACTTCAAAATTATTGATTATGAAGATACTACTATTTATATAATGCTTTTAAAAATTATATAAGGTCTTATAATATTATCATAAAACTAGAAGGAATAAAATAATTAATTTATGATCAAGATTAGGAAAATAAATTTTAATTTAATGTTGTTAAATTATTTGTTAGTAATTATTAATGACATACCAAAAATATGTATAATTTTACTGTGGTCATATTATCCCTTATATAATGCATAAATATTATTTATACATTCATAGGTGGGGTTACTATTACGTTATACTATTCACTATTCATATGGGTCATATTTCTATTCATAAGGGTGGGTTACTATTCATATGGTTTTGTTACTAGCCACCAAAAAATAATGTTAGTTCCATGAGACTCCAAACATCTTACTGATCACAACCATGTATGTCATTTTTTCAAAATTCAAATTACTGTAGTGCCAATAGTATGTTTAAAGGTCACACAGTACCTAGTAGTTTACTGTGTTGTGATTTCATGTGATTATATGACATTTTTATAAGAATTAAATTTCCATTCCTAAAACATTGGTTCATTACATTATTACCCACTAAGGAAATTTCTCCATTGAATTTCGTTTAAGATTTTTATCTGTAAAGAGGTGTGGGTAATTTTGCTTCATTTCCTCCTACAGATCCCATGTTTCCTCACTGTACATATAGTTCTAAAATTGTAAATTTATTATATGAGTATTATTTTCAAGTATAAAATTATCTATATGATCCCTAATCTTCATTAGCCACTACATGTATGAAATATCATTCGTTAATTGTACCACCTCTGAGGAATGAACATGTGAAGGATCAAAAATGTACTTCCTTAGTAGGGATTCATGGATGTAATCGTGTCCATAAGACATTTTAGGTGGAAGATCTATTAGATAGTCCAAATCCATAACATGATCAAGAATATTTAAGGGTCCAATGTACATCGGACTAACCCTTACATTCTCCCCAAACCTCATGAACTTCTTCAATAGAGATATATAGACGAATACCATGTATCCATCCTCGAAATCAAGTCCACATAGATGATTATCTACATAACTATTCTTTAAACTTTGGGAAGTAGTGATGTGATACATAAAGTTTTTCTCCTTCTTCATAAATTTTTTAGAACATTTTGGATTCTAGTAGCTTATGGTCACCAACTTCACCCAAAAACACCGGTGTTCTACACTTTTTCTATAAAGGGCTTCGTATGGTTCTATTCCGATGCTCGGTTGGAAACTATTGTTGTTGGAGAATTCAACAAGTGGAATTTGTTTGTATAATAATCTATTTATGTCCATAGAAGACACCCTAAACATGTCTTATAGTGTATGAATAGACTTTGTAGATTAGCCATTATATTATGGATGATATTCCCTACTGAAGATCAGCTCAGTTCTCAGAGTATATTGTGTACTTTTCTAGAAATTCGAGGAGAATATGTGATCTATATAAGATAAAATATATATTTGTAATCAATTCATCCCAACCACCACATTGATATATATCTGTGATAGTTTATCTAGTTAGAATTAATACTTAATTCTGAGAAAGTGAGATAACTTTGTAAGAAGATCCACGATGACCCATATAGCATCGTTTCCTATGGATGTCCATAATATTCAAGTGAGAAAGTCCATGGTGATGTTCTTCTTCTTCCATGATGGTATAGGTCATGGTTTTTAATCTATTTAGGATTATTTCATTCTTCCTTCACAAGATGACATAGAAATTGATTTTATGTATATACAATAATCTCTTTATTCATATTTTCTATACAAAAGTTCTCTTGAAGATCTCGATACATCTTTATGATCATCGGATGCATAGTAAAAGTAGAGCTATGTGAATAATTCAAAATATCGTTGTTTATATATGGACTAGATGGTACACATAAATATGATCCAAATCATACAATTCCATCATCATCAATCTTGAACATAGGGGATTTCCATTTTTTAGAAGCATCCACCCTTTTTTGAATTTCCACATCTTTTCATTGATCATACTTTTTTTCTTTCTGAGGAAAGTATTAGAAATAATTTGAGAACGTATTGATTATGGTCCTCCATTAATGATCCCATGTCTATCCTATAAAAATATAAAAAAATTGGATCCTTTTCAGTCTTAATAATTTATAAAGATTCATGATCCTCTCTACATAGTGAATCTTCTGCCTTGTTTGCCATACAAGGATAGTAGTGGATTGAGAAGTCATAATCCTTGATGCACTATATCCATATTCTTTGGTTCATATTAAGCTATATTTGTGTGAATATATATTTGAGACACTTATGAGCAGTATATATCTCAAACATTTCCCCATAGATATAATGCCGCCAGATTTTTTAAGTAAAGATCATAACTTCCAAATCCTAATCATGCCTGGGCTAGTTTTGCCCATGGATTTTCAACTATCTTGAGGCATAGGCTATCAATTTATCATTTATCACAAGTGATCTACCTAATACATAATTTGATGTGTCAGTAAACCCCACAATGAGTTCCCTACTCATTCGGAGTGTGTGTAGTGACATAGTCGTAGGTCCTTTTTTCAAATACATAATGTGACCTCCACTTTCTTGAGAGCAGATGAACATCACTCACATCTGTGTCATATTGGTCATTGAGTTTTAAAATCATTATAAATATACCAAAAATTATCTATAATACCCAACTAGACCCATAAAGATTCAGATATCCATTATCTATGATGGAATGGGCTAGTATTTTATTGCCTTTGTCTATGAATGATCCAAAAATATCCATTTGTTGGTGAAAACATGCCCCAAGAATGATACTTACTCGGCACAGAACTGAAATTTATTTTACTTTTAATATATTTTCTCCAATCACAAACACTTTAGAACATTATTCATATTCTCCTCAAGTTCGTCCTTTCTCTTGGAGTATATCATAATATCATCAATAAAGAATAGAAATTTTTTTGCGGTAATCTCTAAAGACACTATTAATTAAATGCATGAATATTTCTAGAGAATTACTGAGTCTAAATTGAATCCTAATAAACTCATAGTGTCCAAACCTCATACGAAAGGAAATTTTTTTAACATCTTCCTTACTCACATTTAATTTGTGATATCCCGACCGAATATCCACCTGACAGAAATAAATGTCCCCATGATGTTGATTCATCACGTCATCTATATATTTTAGGGGATACATGTTCATTATTGGGATCTTATTGATCTCACAATAATCAATGCATTTCACATTGATCCTTCCTTAATCTTGACGATATAGACTAGCGCACCCCATGGTGAAGCGCTTTGGTGTATAATACCCTTCTCCAGATTTTCATGGTCATATTAGTCAGCTCTACCATATCTATGATGACCATTCTATATGGTGTCATTGAAATAGATAGAGATCCATGAATAAGTTCAATTGAGAAATAAACCTATCCATTATAAGGAAGAATAAGAATATTATTATCGAGCACATTTGTGTAATCCCTCTTGATGGGAACATCATGAAAAGTATTATCTATTTTATACAATCATACAATCTAGATATGATTTACCATAAGGTAGTAATATCCACACATGAGACAACGATTCTAATGAAGATTCATCATCCTCTATAAACATGTAAATTAATGGAGTATTATTCGGGATGTGAAGAGTTATCTCCCTTTACTAAAAGATTATGTTTTTCTTTGAATAAAGATAGAAAATACATTCCCAAGATAACATAGAAATCCACTAAATGATGTATGGTATGATTTTATTGAAGGTTTAGCTAAAAAACATTTAATGGGAGGAATTATAAACATCGTACTCAATAATTTCCCCATTCTCTATTCTCACATAAAACATATCCTAAAAAATTTAAGGTAGTGTTTGAATAGTTCTACTAAATTAGAATGATAAGAATGAATGAGTATACAAGAATAAAAAATTACTCTATCTATTATTTAATGAATAACTAGTGTACCAATCACTACATTTTTGTTTGGATCCACCTCACTTTTTGTGATATCATAATTCCTTCTCTATTTCCATGGAGGATGGTTTTGATTTCCCCCGACAACCCAAGAATTAAAGAAATTTGTTTTCATAATGCCCATTATCCTTATAGTAGTAACCCTAAACTAAAGATTGAGCATTGATCCGAACCTTCCTTTATTCTTCATACTTTGTGGGATTCTTGGTATCCCATTGGTAGTTATTTGCTATATGTCCCATATTTCATCATATAATGAAATTCTAGTTTCCCTTTAGACTGTTCCCATGATTCTTATTCCCAAAATTTTGAAACATGGGATGCCCAGTCTTCGTTTCTTCATGGAATATATTTTCCACACCACCCATATCAGACTCTATATTTAATTTCTTATCACCTGGCCCACAAGGACATTGCGTGTATCCAATCGCCATTTCAATATTGAGGGAAATTGGAAAATGTCCACATAACTATCAATGTCTCATATCACCAACTCGTTTTTTATACTTGAATTTAGTCATCTAAAGAAGAGATCCACCTTTCATTCATTGTTTGTGATAGATCTTGAGTTCTATATTGAAATCCTCGTGAATTTTGCTACATACGCCCCAATATACTCATCTTCATTCTACTTGAGTCTAAGGAACTATCATTCCATCATGAGGCAGATGGCTCAGGGAAAATATTTATTTGAAAAATATATTCAAAAATTCCTCCTAATCCATGGAATCAATTTCATCTAGGGACATCAGATTCTTTATCAGTTTCCCCCACTGATTTTTTCCCAATCAAAATTATAGATTGATTACAAACAATTTCATTATCTGAGAAGTAAATGATATATAATATATTCTCAATGGATTTAATCTAATTTTCCTTAAGGAGTAGTTAAAAAGATCCACTAAACATGGGATTCCATTTCTTCATGAAGGATTTAACAACACCATCATCTTTCTATGTGGTATGAGGGAGTTCCTTGTGTTTGATGTTATTATTGTTTACTTGATCCTATGGAGAAATAAATATCAAGATGTTTTGAGCACCCACCCGAATCATATTTGTAATATCATTAGAAAATTCATCAAATTCTATATCACATTGATTTTTGGAAAGTTTTCTTCTATTTCCTACCGTTTACTAAGAAAAAAATTGTACAACTAGAGAGATTGAAAACATATTTATTAATAATTAAAAAAAATGTTGAACAGAGAAGGATAAAAATGTAACATAAAAGTATATCCTATCATCTTCTTAACTAGGGTTAAATCTAGGTTATCCTTCAATCGATTCAAAACATATATTCTTATTGGATTTTTTTTACCTTAATAATGGTTAATACTATGCTCATAAAATTTCCAAATCATTTCCCCTAAGAGTTTCAAACCAATAGTGCATCAAGGACTGTTGTCGTGGACCATTTTATGTTCGAGTCAAGCTCAATTTGGGGTTTTAGGGTTTTACCCCTAGATACAGCTGTTCTAGATCTACCTTTTCATGTTTTTTCCATAAAAGGATGAATTTTCTTGATAAACTCTATAATACATACTTACAATAAATTAGTGACATTTAATTTATACTTTGTATCATCTGTATGGTTCTTACATATTTTCTCTATTCTTAATCAAAAATGTAACTAGAACATCCTTTGATAAAAACTATAAAAACCAACCCCTATAAACATATCATTACGTGGTTTTAAGCCTAACACAACAATATATTTTAAACTAATGATTGTGATATCTAGTTTCTTGGAAGACTACATACATAAACAATAAAACAAGGGACTAAATATCAGATTTCTTTATTTACTATTCATAAGGAGAAACTAACTTCCATTATGTATATAAATCCATAAATGATATGTTAGGGATAAAATTAAAAAAATGAATGATCTAAAATCCATGTCAGGTAAAAAACATAGTAATAAATCATTATCACATAGGTTAGAAGGTATGACATAATGATATTAAAAGGCATGTAACATGTAATATAATAATATAGAATAATGGGTTAATATAAACATGGAGACTTTATAAAGTGTTAGAAACATAAAACATGAATTTATCACGAGTCAAGGCTCATTTTACATAGATGAGAACATATCAAGATTAGCCACCATTATCTTTTCACATGGTCGCATGACTCAAGGATAACCACCAAGACAGTTGCACGTAATTTCTAAGGAGACTCAAATTATCCCAAGTCATTGTATTTATATATTGGATCACCCATCCAAAAATGTTCAGTAATATTTCATACAAATAAATAATCATAATTAATAATTGATACATAAAAATAAGGGTACCCATAGAAAAAATGGGTATCATAGTCATGTCATAAAGCATAATGAGTGGGTGTATCATACATGTGTCCAGGGAAAAAAATAATTAGATCAAGAATTGAAATTAATAAGGTATAATAGGATTATATAGAAATACATGATACCAAATTTATGTGATAACATGTAAAAGTTTTTTTATGAAACATGAAAATTGAAAAAAAATCGTACGATTTAATGAAAATATCAGAGATCGTTCAAAATAGAAAAGGGATTAATATTTTAAATAAAACTATAAGTGTGAAAATACTATTAAATGACAAAAATAGGTTATATATATATAATGGTTTCTTAGAAACATATATTTTAGTGTAATTTAAATTTGGTAAAAAATTAGGATGTTCCCTTAAAATAGTTATTCATATCTAGAAGTATTGTGGAGGGAATCAATTAAAAGAATTTATATCCCCAAAAGTTAATGATAAAAATATCATGATACATGTTATTGGACATATAATAATAAATTATAAGATGTAAATAAAAGAATATATGATTTCATTTGTGTAAAAAGTGAGTAAGAAAAACCAGATGGAATAATGGAGGTTCATGTAGAATCCTTTACCTTTAGTCCAATAGTGTCATGAAATTGATATTAATAACTCTAATAATCAAATTAAATTTATCAATTAATAATTACAAAACATCTTTAACATTTAATTTATTTATTATATACTTTTTTATTTTAGTCATAATTCTATTTGATTTGTTATGAGGTTCAATTTCATTATTTGGGTCTGTTTGATTCATGATCGGTTTACTTATATACATGAAAAAATTGTCTTGTAAAATTAGAATGAGTTTTTATAATTGGAGATATATTTTATTATTTAACTTCCACATGGTTGTTAATTTCATTTTTTTAATTGGTGTAATGTTGAATCGTTATATAAAACATTAGTGCTAACCTTTTTGGTTAATTGGTGGTCTCTGATCATAATGGACACATTTTGTTTTAAAAATGTGTAAAAAACCATCCCAGAAGCATATATGAGACATAATAAATATATTATAGTTTTTTTCAACAATAACAATTATCTTATGTCCATAATTGAAGAAGGTAATGGAATTTTAAATCTCATCATCCTTGAATGTGGTTAATTAACACATCTGAGATGGTGTTTTTAATACTTTTTTAAAATAAAGATAAAGAATAGACAATAATAACTTATTCCATTTTCAGAAAACAATTAAATTAAATATATGATACTATATTTTTCATAACATTTGGTTGAGTTGAGGTAATAATAGAAATGAAAATAATAAAACACAAAAAGAAAGTAAAATAAATGAAAAGTGGAATTTACCTCTTGTATTAATCATCCTTGAGAACCTATTAAAGGGATAAGATTTAGTAATATTAGGAGACCATGGGCTTATAGAGGTGGGGGAGGATAATGGAGAGACATTTGAGTAGAATTTAGGAAAATCAAAAAGCTTTAGTGGATTGAAAAGAAAAGGGGAGTGTGGGTGGACTTTATAGTGTAGGGGAGAATGACTTTCATAATATTTTCATCATTATTATATTTTTTCTTTATAAGATAAGAAAAAATGAAGATTACATGAAAAAATATTAATTATTTTATGTTATTTATAAACATTGGTGCTTACATAAACAAGCATAACTCCTGATTCAGTATTTAATTTATTTATCTTATTTTTTAAATTATCTTATTTAACTATTCATAAAAATTCATGTAGTTCAGAAAAATCCAAAAGATTAATCCTGACCATTTATATATGGGTTGAATCCAAAAATAAAATCATTTTCACAAAAATAATTTTCTATATATGATTAATTTAATTTTTAATTAAAATAATAATTTACATAAAAAATAAAGATTTCAATGCTATGACTTATTTTTTAATGCTTCCAAAAATTACATAATGTCTTATAAAATTATCATAAAAATATATAAAATAAAATTTATAATTTACGAAAACATTTTAGGAAAATAAATTTTCTTTTAAATTAATTAAATTAATTGTAATTACTTTTTTAGGACTTACAAATATACAAATACATTTAATATGGTCATATTATCCCTTATAAGATTCCTAAATTTTATTTATATAATTCAAGGTTGATTTTACTATTCTTTTGAATAGTTTAATATTCATAAAGTTCATATAACTATTAAGTAGGGTAGGTTTCTATTCAAAAGGGAAGTTTAGTATTCACTGAAAATTATTTCTTCCATCAGACTCTAAACATCATACTAATCGCAATTGTGTACGTCAAATTTTCGAAATTCAAATCAAAGAAGTGACAATATTATGTTTAATAGTCAGATAATACATAGTAGTTCATTGAGTTGTGATATAATGTAATTATTTACCATAATTATAAGTAGGTAATATCCATTGATAAAACACTGGGTTGTTATAGGCTAACCAACTATTCATCTCATGAGAGTGTCGATCTATCAAGTGTCTTTTATTCACTGATCCCCAACCTATAGGGCTTCCCTTAAATGGTCCCAAAACCGTGTCTACCACTCCAAATAATTCCTCATATTGAATAATAAAATAAATTATATTCCTTAAAAAATAAAAATATCTTACAATGATTATGGATTTATCAATAATATCTTAAATTAGGGCATTTAATAATAAGGGTGGTAGACAATAAATCATTCCTAAGGAAACATAATATTTTAACATTCCCATGTGTCACATACCTAATTGAAAAATTTAAATCATAATTCCACACGAATTAAATAAAACATAGGTCATAATGAGAGTAAGGATATTAATGATACAAAATTTAAAAGATCAATATATACACCAAATAAAATCAATTTCTTGCATAAAAATCATGTTTAAATGGAATGTAAATTGACACGAAATCCATTACATTATCCTCAATTTTTTTTTATTTTTGGTATTTAGACTCTTTCATAGTTCATTAATATAAGTTAATAGCTAACACAATAACCTAAATCATGTTTTTATTACTATTCATTAACATTTTATAATATTTTATTAGTCGTTTGTGAACACACTCTACTTATTTTAACATTTTCTTGTGTGAACATGCTATTTTTCTCAATTACATTTTGACTTGTGATATGTGGAAAAGATTAACAATATTATGATTTATTAATATCCATAATTGATACCATGAGAAAAATATATTATATATTAATTGAATAAGTATTTTAAATAGTATATAATATTTGAATAATTGATTTACAGTGCATCGTTCATGGAGATGGTTGGCCTTACGTAAGAATAAAAGCTACATAATTTCATTGTTATATTAAAAGAAATAAAACTAAATTATACACATGTTTATTTAATTCATGTATAATATATATGATATAGATGTTACATTGGTATATTAAAACCATCCTTTAAACTTTCCATTAATGGAATGAACAAATAATAATGCTTTGTGGGGTTGGTAGTCCACACATCCTCAAACATAATGACAATATTTACTCTACATGGAAGGAATAAAGGTATGTTATAAATAAAAATTTCCAAATAATAATTCAATTTAAATATCATATATATCATATATTAATATGGATTCTATCATAATTTATTTCATGAGAGGTGGTAGGGGAGAATTGAACAATCACCATTTTGTGAGGTAGCAGTTTTCCGTACACAGAAACAATATATTCATTACCCATTAGATGGAGGTGTGCTTAATTATAGGTGAAAACATTATCATAAGAAAATGATATTCTATTGAGGATAGTATTTTATATGTAATTTAATAATAATAAGAGTATAGGTACTATATAAAAGAAATGAAACTAAAAAAGAATGATGGATGGTGTTACCTCTTAATTAGGTAAATTCTTTGGATTTGAACCAAAAGATTCCTTGGATAGTTAAATACCCAAGGGGAGGCTACTAGTTCCAAGGGAGAGATTTTGGTAATCTATTTGGATAGATGATGGAAGAGCCAATTTGGCTTGAGATGTGTATGGAAGGGTTATTGTGCTCCTTTTTATACTGGAGGGGGAGTGTAGCTTTTGTAAATACCAGAAGTTATTAAATAATGGGTCGTCAAACATACACAAAGTTTATAAAAAAATTGAAAAATAATGAATTAAATGAGATGAAATGTCTAGAAAAAAATCACTTAATAAAAAATTAGTGCATTTTAATAATTTCGTTCCATAACCTCATTGATTCCCAAATCTTATCAATTTGGTTTTAATTAATGAATTTGGTTTTCAGGTCAAATAAAATAATATATTAGAAATAAATTAGAGTTTTATTTAATTGAAAATATAGATCCAATGAATTATGAATATTATATAAAATTTATAAAATAATATTCCCAGGTGTTTCTAGAACATTATTTTATATCAACAGTGTGTGCCATGCTAAATCGCAGCTTGAACCGTGACCATCTTAACAATGTTTTATAGTATATCAGTAAATATGTTAATTTTGAAATATTGATTGGTTCATTAATATAACATATTAAAAATTTATTAATAATTACAAATATCTTCAAATAATGTAATTTTTTTATTATTTTAAATTCATATAATTGTATTTATATATTGTAAAATAACAATAATGTCACATTTGACCTTATTTATTTAATATTAACATTAAAATATAAATCATATATTGTAATCCAAATATATAGGGTTTTGAATTGTGTATAATGATATATTTATCTAAAAAATTAATAATGACAATAATTTAATCAATTATCTTGACCATAAATAGTTATAGTATCAACTTTTTTAGTTATTTATTAACTCAACAATCCCTATATTTATATTTCATAAGAAGTATATGTAACTAAATAATTTATAAAAAATATTGAAAATTTTTTATGATAAAAATAACCCAAATATCTTAAAAAAAAAATATGAATAACCTTAAATATTATGTTTTGTACATATCTCAAAATTTTATAACTGGTAAATGAATGGAAGTTACATTTTTGACTTTTTTTTAATAAAAATGTTTATATATGGAACATCAATTTAATAATATCGCATTAATACTTATATTTTAAACCAAGTGCTTACATGGTAAAATTATTGAAAGAGAAATGATTTTGGATAATTGTATTGGTAATTTAGGTCCTTAATATTATGGTTTAGTCCCATATTATGCTGAATAATACCTTAATCACCATAATTAATTTTAATTTTCTTCACTACTGATTTTGGTTAGAAAATTAATTTGATCTTATTAGTCCAAAAATATAATAATAATTATATTCGTGTATGTTTGATTTTAAATATTAAAATAACACAAGTGGGATAATTAGGATTGAATCTAATTCTATAGACGGGGCAAGATTACAAGTTTTTAAAGTAGAAAAACATTCCAAAATTTGTAATGATTTTATATTCAATTAAAAACTTTAATTTATTCTAACGAATTAACTGCATAAATTAATTTATAATTTATATTAAAATATTGGGTCCAAAGCCTCATTTTATTATTAAATCAAAGAAAATTCATCTTTTAACTATGTAGAGGGAGACCCATTACATAGCCCGAACTCCTAGGGGGCATGTATACCATTACATAGCCCGTAGGCCAAATTTTGGCCAAATACCCATTCTGTGAATAGTAACCCGTCTGCTATAGTTCCACATAGTAATGTCGCTGCTAAAGTTCCCTGCCGCCACTACAGTACCCGCTGATCTAAAATATCGCCACAACTATAGTGCTACTACATTACTGCTAATGTGCCCTGCACCAAATGGGGTTTTAACCCCCATTTTTAATGTAGGATTATGGGTTGCTTACTACTAATCCAAACCCAATCTACCATAATTAAATGTATGATTAATCTAATTTCACTTAAAAAAATATACAATATAATATCTCATTAATAAATTTTTAATCTAAAATCTATTTTTAACTAAATTTTAGTAATTATCACTATTAATAAAAAAATGATTATTCCCAAAAAAATCCCAAAAATTCACCCTAAGATAATTTTAAAATTATAAATTCAATAATTATGTTTATTTTTGAAATTAAAATTTATAAAATTTTGAAAATTTGGATTCAATATAAGTTTTACAATAAAATAAATTAAAAAACATTGTTGTGTGTAGCACAAGATGATTCCTTGTTATGTGTAGTGTATTTTTAACATTGTGTATAAATCATGAAAAAAATATATTTTTTCCTAAAATGAATATATTTTAAAATATTAGGGTGTCGCATTCTCCCCACCTTAATTTAATTTCATCCTGGAAATTTAATCCTGAAGTCAGCAATCTAGGGATTGAAAATAAACTATTTTTTGAATGACCCACATTGTAAATAGGGTTAATATCATATTTTAATAAAAAGAAAGAAGGAAAAGTAAAACAGTCATGTATCTAGGTTCCCTAGTTAGAGAAAATAGGTCATAAAGGAAAATAATTATTTGAATGAAAAATATAACCATGATGTTTCGAGGGAGGGTTCTAGAGAATATGTTCAGATAAAAGATTTTTACCAGAAAACAATAAACCACGGGTGCGACTAATGGTCATTAATATCATAAAAATTAATGATAATATGAAAATATTTTTTTAATACACATTTCCTTTAGATGAAAAATTATTTCACACGATAAAAATATATGTATATATACTTCAATAAATTTGATATTTTATTTTGGTTATGTATTGAATTATTTCTACTTCATCTATTAGCAAATGACGTGACATATAGCGAATTAATACATTACTCTATAAAATATGATTCAAAGATCATCGGAAAATATTTTCTAAACGATTAAAATTTCAAAATGATTTTTGAACAAACAATTATGAAGGAAAGTCACTGAATTCTCCAATTGAACATATCATTATCTAATATTTAAAATGAAGAAGGTTTAAATCATCACTTACTGAAAATTTGAATAACTTCATCATGTATGATCTAGAAATATGATAATAAATAAAATTACCATAAAACCATATTTGATGTATGCATTCTTCCTTAATATTTATTTAAGAAAAAGGTTATAGGATATATGACTTAAACACAAAAGTTTTGTAAACTTTATTAATTATAACATAGACCTCTTGTCGACAAGTTACTAATCATGTCAAAAGTAGTTAATACATATCCATGTAAATCATCTCTTAATCATTACCCTAATATCCAGAACATATTAAGGGTTTTCATTCACTCAATATTGATTTTTCCAAAGAAAAATCTTTTTACAGAATGTCATTTCATTGTACCATTAAAAATATGGTCTCAATTATTTAATGAAAAAAGTATTGTAGTACAATCCCCATATATTCCATATATTATTATAACAAGTACATTGCTAATAAAATATTCAAATGAAATAATTATTGAAAAAGAATATTAAAAATTCCTCTTAATATGAGATAGTATTGTGACTTCATCACTATCTAATAACATCATCTACGATGTATTAAATTGACTATGGGGACATTGATATGCATAGTGTCCCATCTCAGTTCAATATAATCATTGAACATTGGAAACAAATTTATGAAAAATTTAGTAACGAACATGGTGTATGTTTTCTCCACACTAATAACAAACTCTCATTCCCATCAAGAATTTTCTAGGGTGATTATTTCCACTGATATCACTTGTGCGAAAATCCGTCTTTAGAATATTCCATTTTTCCATATTTTTCTCTGCCATCCTCTACTTACCTTCAAAGCCATAAGATTACGATAATTATTTACTTATCTTGTCTACACATCATATGGTTTTATTATATTATTAAAATAGATGGGGTCTATTTCTTTGCAAAATTTTTTCTTACGACGATGAATGAATTGATCCGTCCCTCTATTTATTCCACGTGCATTAGTGGAGTTCCCATTTCTTCTCAAAGGATCCAATTAAAAAATTTACATATATTATATTAGAAAAAAACATTACGATATTCCTATAACTCTAAACAAGGTATAACTCGAAACATAAATTTATGCATCTTAACTACTAGAACCATATTTTTTTAGATACTTCGGATATATCATTACATTTAAATACTTCACAATTATAATTAAATAGTATACTAATCGTAAAAATAATATCACCCAGTAGTGTCAAACTAGGTTCATAGTAAGCCACGATGTCATGTACCATGTTAACCTATGTCAGACCCAGAACACCTTATCTGAGTTGTTACTCCTAGGTTCATCTATTCCAGAAGTACACCCAAAAATAGTATCCATCAATGGTTGTATTTCTAGGAATTAACACATTATATTTACACTAAAAAAATTATAGTATGTTCTTATAATCATATCGTAAATTCACTTCTTAGGTTTGTGCTCCCTAATCAATGTTTTCGTAATCGTGTTTCCAAGGTTGTTGCTAAAAATCCCTCTAATACAAACTATAATGCTACATCCCTTGAAACTCAGAGCTGGTGAATTATTACATTACATTAACACGATTATAAGGAATAAAATCATAAAGAACCATTCTATTTAATAGTATTGGAAATATAAATTACATACATTATACCCATAATTGATTGGTAAATTGGAAATATAGAAATGATACACTCTAAAATGAAATAATATGTGTCCTATAATGCTTATTAGATGATTTTATCTTCATAACGTGGGGAATCAAATATAATAATGGAGTGATCAAATGCTTCGTATGTGTAAATAAAATGGAAGTAATAATGAATAAATCTATAAGGACATGTAAATAACTGAATAAAAATTCAATTCATACAAATAGATAAGGAATAAAATGTATGGAAATGAAGGAAATTTAAAATAAATTACATTAATCAGTAAACGAAAAATAAAATAAATCCATTGATAAGTCGATGTAAAATATCATGGATAAATAATAATTGAGATAAATGCTCAATTGTTGGATGCCATGTTTACTATGTAAATGTAACAAGTACTATCAAGACCATTCACAAGATGGCTTAGGTATTGGTTAAATAATATAGGGTGGATATACAATAATTTAATCTCATTTAAATACCAATGCATCAAGGGGATTTTATTTACTAATCCCCAACCCATTGGCATTTCCTTAATCCATCTGTATCCAAGGTCTACGGGTACACTGAATTACTCATATTTCTTAACAAATATCCATAATTAATAAATAATATTTATTTATCAATAATTCCTTATATGATGATAAGCCACAACAATGGTTATGGACATTAAATAATTATTGAGGGAAAATAATTTTTAAACATTCCAATGTTTCCCATACTATATTGAAACCATTAAATTGAAATTATTGATGAATTAAATTAAACTTATAACATCATGATAGTAATTATATTCATGATTCAAAATTTAATATGGAAATATATACTCCAAATAAAAGTGAATTCTTGCATAACAAAAATTATGTCAAAATGGAATGTTAATTGATTTGATGTCCTTTACATTATAATTTAATTTGGTTGCATGGAATTTATCCTCCAGTATAGTAGTTTAAAATATGTTATTAACTAACTCATGAACTATAGTCATGTTTTTAATAAGATGTATTATACTCTTACTATATGTTATTACATATTTGTCAACACTCATTCATTATTTTAACTATTTCAGGTGTTAACTGCCTAGATTTATATAGTATGTTTGAAATGTGATATGTTGATCCTATTAATTATATCGTGATTTAATAATATCAATTATTCAATACATTAATAAATTATATTATCTATTTAGTAATTATGTCTTTACAATAGTCAATAATATTTGGATATTAGAAAGAATGTTCACTGTTCACTAAGATGGTTGGCCATAAGTATGCATAAATGTTACATTCATTTCATTATTGTATTAAAAGAATAAAAAAATGTAAAATATTTATATTGTAATTGAATTATAATATAATTTATTTATATGTCACATATTTGTTTTTAAAACATATTTTAGTCTTTCAATTAATTTCATGAACAAGTCAAATCACTTTGACCGTAGTCCACACCTCGTCAAACAATATTATGGAATTTAATCAACATGGAATGTATGAATTTAAGTTGTAAATAAATATAAAAAAATAATAATGATTTGAAATAACATATATATAATATATAAATAGTTTTACCATCATAAAGGCCTCCATTAATTGTGGTAGGGTTAAATTGAAAAAAACATCATTTCTTAAGGCAGTTGTTCACCATACACAGAAACAAAATGTTGATTACCCATGAGATGGAGTTGTGTTTAAGTGTAAGAATAACCCATATAATTACAACATATTAGTATATTGAGTGTACTATATTTGTTATGTAATCATATAATAAGAAAATTATAAGGGTGAATATTGGAAATGAAACTAAAATGCATTATAGAAGGCTTTACCTCTTAATCCGAAAAATTCTTATGGTTTGTACCAAAAACATCATTTGATGGTTTTCATTCATAGGTTACACTTATAGGTCTAGGGGAGGGATGTTGGGAGACTAATTTTAAAGAGTTTTTATGATCCAATGTGGATTTAAATGTGTGAGAAAGGTATATAGTTCTTGCCTTTGTATAAAGGACGCGGAGTAGAACAATTTTAAATACCAAAAATTATTTAATAATGGGTGGTCTAACATAACTAGAATGCGTAAAAAGGACAAATAATGGATTAATAGAGAATATTTTTCAATAAAAACCTCATAGAGATGAAAATATGTTCATTTTATTAGTTTGGATCCTTACATTCTATGATTTCCAAATTTTATCATTTTGGTTTTTATACATGCATATAGTTTTATAATCTAATTATATTCACCATAAAGAATAAATTAATGTGATATTTTTTATAAAATATTTATAAAATGAGTTATTAGAATTGTAAAAAATTTATGAATAAAATTCCCCTATGTTATGAAAATTAATTTTAAAACAATCGTATGTGATGCGCCAAAACGCCGCATTAACCCAGACCGTGTTAACAATGTTTTTATAGTATATTGGTCAAGAGGTTAATTCTAAAAGATTAATTGGTATTTCAATATAGAATATTTATTATTGATTAACACTTAATAATCAATTAGTATTATATAATATTTTAAATAATTTTAATTCATTTAATTGGATTTATTTATTGCAAAATAATGATTCTATAAATTTTGACATTATTAATTATATTTAAATATTATAAATTAAAAATTATATTAGAATTAATTTTTTTTATTTTACAGTTTCATATCATGATATATTCGTCTATAAAATGGGAAAAATATATCTATCAACAAACTTCACGTTTAATATTTATAGTATCATTTATTATTGTTAATAATAATTTAAATAATAACTATATTTATGTCTATTAAGATTTTTATGTAATCAAACCATGTCTACATATTTTTGATTTATTTTTATTATATAATTAACCCATATAAAATAATAATTTATATGCAGAACCTAAAATATGATGGTCTGTACATATATCAAAATTTTACTATTGATTAATGTAAGGAATGTTCCCTTTTATCATTTCCCCTTAGATAGTCATTTATAAAGGAACATCCATTTAATAATCTCCCAATAAACCATATATTTATAAAAATTGGGGTAATGGTCAAATTATTGGAATAAATGGCTTTTGGAAAAGTTTTTAGGCCATTTTTGTACATAAAATCAAGGGTTAGTCCCATATTAAGCTTATTCATACCTTAATAACCGTAACTACTTTTAATCACATTCACTATTAATTTTGTTAAAAAATTAATTTTTACATTATTAGACCAAAAATATCATAATAATTATATCCTTTTTTGTTTTATTTATACAATTCATATCACCTATATAAAAAATTTATGATTAATGTTATTCCCACTGACAGGGAAAAATAACGGGGTTTTAAAATAAAAAACATACAAATGTTTGTTTCATTTATATTTTCTTTTTAAAAGTAAAAATTATTATAATGATAATAATTCAACAAAAGTATCTACAATTAATCTGGTGTTACTCCATAAAAAACTAAATTACAATTTATAATTAATAATTATTTAAAAGAAAAGGTTGTTTTTAACTAAAATGCACTAATTTTTAGAATTCATCAAAAAATGATGTGTCTCAGAAAAATCCCAAATATTTAACATAATATAATTTTGATATTAGAAATTAGAAATTTATGTTTATTTTTAAAATATAATCCACAAATTTGTGAAATTTTTGATATTAAATAGGGTTCCCAATAAAATGTAGTAAAATTCGTTTTTGTGTGTAACACAATCTAATTCAGTATTGTGTGTAGAGTAAGATTAACATGGGTATAAAGAATTCCAAAACCAAAATTATATTTATTCTAAAAGAAAATACTTTATATTTTTAGGGTGTCACAATTTTTCTTTTTATGTATCAGATTATGATATAGATATCATCATTTTGATGAGATGAACACTCTATTTATTCTTTAATTTAGATATATTGAGGGCTCCTACTGGGTATCATTATTCTAACCCAATCATGGGATCTACCCAAATTTAATATATTATTATTATTTCATGCCTTTTATTTGAATACTAGTTTAACTAGAATTATGTGTAGCTTAGTTGGATATTATTTATTATTGACGGTCCTCAGATGGATCTAAGAATTTCATTTCGGTAGATTCTCCACATGTTTTCATCTTGTTGTGATCATTTCCACTCCTTGGTGGGAAGGTATTTTGATCTTTTCATTGCTGATATAATTATTCTTTCACTCTATTGGGGGATAAATTTAATGTATTCATTTTTAGTGTGACATTTTTATCTTCCCACATTATACTAGTGTCTAGAGATGTGTCCATGCATACATGAATTTAGTAATATGTATGCCCATCATTGATATATTCCTACATGGATCTATTAATAAAACCATATCCATGTAAGGAGTAGATTTTGGTTTAATTCATAGCTTAATAATAACAAAGAGATCCAAGGTGGGTTGGGACATGATAAAGTGGAGTTTTCATGTCACAATAGTTTCCACTCCACCATTAGTGTAACACCATTTGAGGCAATGTGTGGAAGACCGTATGGGTCACTACATTAATTATTGGAGACAATGGAGAAAATAACATCTTGAACAATATTTGTTTCTAGCATCAATAGGGATAGTTCAATTCATCCAGGGGAATATGAGGACAACTCAATAATTCTATGTGTCCTTTTTTGACATAATATGGAGACCAATAGTGATTGATGGGGGAGAACACATTAATCCTAGTGTCTCACCTCAGAGAGTGTTATAAATATTTTACTAAGGTAGTATGGTATCATTATGGTTTGTTAGAACTCTTCCACACAATGTTTTGGCTTAGTGTTGTGGCATTGTACATAGACCTACCACCATAGTTAAAATAGGCCCACAATGTATTCAACTTGTCACAAACAAATAATTATGTGAAAAATAATTACATGATGATGACTACGGTGAAGAAGAAATTGATAGTGGAGTTACCATTTTTAGGTTTCTATTTTTGGTTTTCAAATGGTAGTATTATTCCATTCATAGGAAATTTTTCCCTTATGTATGGGTTTCTTTGGAAACACGGAAAATTTCAATGAGGGAATGTTAATGGGAAAAATATTGATGTGAGGTCAGTATCCTCACTTGTCTAAGAGGTTTTCGTGTTTTTGAGAAAAATTCATTTAGGTGGATAGAATGAAACAAATCATTACATTTTATATAACACTTTTAGATATATCAAGGAATATATTCAGAGTTAGGTTTAGATTCGACACTGAAATAAGGGGCCTAAAGAGACTCAGTGAGGGTATATTAAAAATATTAAATTTATTTTTTACGACATATGAAATTTTTTATTGATAATAAAATATATCTCTAAGGGAATTATATATGGAAAATATAAGACCTATTTTAAATAAAAAATTAGAAATTTAACATATGAGTGACATAATAATTGTCGGTGTCGGGTGATTATTTTATGAGCGATTGTGGGATGAAAAACTAATAAAATAAATAAAAAATAAATAATATGTTATTATTTTTTACATTGACTAGAACAAAATTACTCTATATAAACCTCAATACTGATAATTCCATATGCTGAGAAAAATAAACTTATATAATTAGAGTATAGAGAGCTTCAGTTGTGAGTGCATTGGAACATGGTCATTGAATCGTGGATCAATGATAAATGTTCCATGATGAACATAATAGTTGATGAAGTTATTGGAAATCACCAACCCCAATGGTGGAAAACAATTATTTATCATCAATATATCCAAAAAAAATATAGGGAATTTGTGTATTTGATTAAACACATGGATTTATTATCCATTATTGATCTTCATTTAATTCAATAGAAGATAAATTTATATGTAGATATTTTTATTTTTATTTTTTGTTTAACTTCCTCAGATTAGGGGTTGATAATAATATTTGTTCCATGATTGTTTTCTATAGATTCATCATTATCATAGAAAAATATTGATGGTAATCAAACAATGTCGAAGGTTCTTCCCTCATGATACTATTTTGTTTATTTCTATCATCATTATTCACAAGATATCGTTGGATGTTTTCTTTGTCTTGAGGAGTGAGAAAAACATGGTGTAATATCATTGCACAATAATTATTTGGTGATATGGATCATTTCCATATAATATGTTTTGGGATTGATTGAATTATTTTTGTCTTCGGAGAATGTAGAAGATACATGATGGACCAGGAACATGTGTTTCATGGGTTTCTATTGAAGGAGTGACAGGGTGTGACAAAAGGAAGTTTCTGAAATGTTTGGTGGAAAAATTCCAACCACCGATGAAATTCATGGCCTAGTCAACTGGAATATAATTTTTATGGATTCAATTTTGTTTGGGAGGTATGGAACATGTTTCATGTTATATCATCTGTGAATAAATAATATTTTTGTAAAATTGTTAATGAAAACACATGTAGTTTAGGGAAAATTCTCTATGTAGACCCCAATATATGATGATTAGGGTTTTCATGTTATGTTAAATATCACACACTATGTGATTTAATTATATAATTTATGACCCTTATAAATTCAGCTCAGTGTGTATATGGAGTATATTCATAGGAATCCATGTGCATCAACACATCATGATGTGATCTTGAATATTATGTAACCTTTTGTGAATTGCTCAGTGTGTATAAAGGGTATATACCAGGAGGCCATGTGACCCCACACACCTAGTGTATCAAGGTATATTCCATATATCATGGAAATAAAATAGGCTTTGGATAATGGAACATAATGAGTAATGACATAGATCCTACAATCTATGTGATGTGGAGTACACCATGTGTACTTCAGTTGGTTCTCTAAGATGACTACTGTACATAGTCATGCTGTGAATAAATGGAAATAGGCCATAGTACATGGTCTAGGATAGAAACCATTTCATGTTTCAAATCCATTTAAACACACAGTGTACCCCTAGATGAAATATTGTGTACATAGATAAATACATGTCACATGAGAAGAAGAGACATATGAATTACTAAGATTAGTAAGACACTATTTTTACCCCTATAGGCTCATTTTGTACTTATTTGTGGGTATTTTTAAACCCTTATTTTTCATGGTATAGATATTTTGTGATCTTGGATGATTTACCATAGACCATTTTTGTGTCGGTGTATTCCATTGGTCTATATCTATGTGGGTACATTGAGAAATCATGCCACAAACATTATAATATTGACCCCTCTATGAGATTTGTCATAAGGAGAGTAAGACATCCCTCCATGTGTCCAGGGGGAGTGATCCTCTATCATTATTCCCTAGGTTATTCAGGGTATCCAAATAATGACTATATAGTCATGTGATACCCATCATAGTGGATATAACTAGGATAGGATTAGGTATCCCCTAGAGTACATGTGCATGATCAACTATCTATGTATCAATATCCATGGTATTCTAGGGAAGTGCAGATTGACAGAATGTGTATCTCATATGAGACCTCTCAATTTTCTTGGGGATTCTTCATGGTCAGGCCTATTGAGAATGACCAATGATATTTCATCCATAATTGATAACATGTCTCATGGAGTGAGTTCTACAAAATGGGTTTTATATTTGATCATTTAGTATATTACTAGTAAGATAGTGAGGTCATTCCCTAACCATGAGATGTAGATTATCTATTTAGTATATCTGGGTTATTTTTATTTTTATCTGTCACACTCTATTATAAAATCATTATTTGAGAAGTTTACAACTCTTTTTATGATTTATATTGTGTTATTTTCGAGTGCCCAACTGGTTATGCTAATACTAACCCTTTCATGGGCTCCACCAACACATTTCAGGTCATATATAGGTGAGATCCTTTTTTAGAGTCCATGGCGGATTAAGAGTATTTATACCTTAGTTAGAGCTTAGTTACTCTATACATGCTTCATACGGATTGAGATGTTTATTTTGTGTAGTTTCCCTCATTTTTTCAGCAAATTGGGATCTAGTATAGTCTTCGATGAGAATGTGTTTTCCATTTTCAATTTTTTTTTCATTTTATTTTACTCTATTGTGTGAAAGATGTTGTGCATGAATTTATAGTATGATTATGTCTTCATATATTTTACTGGTGTATGGAGATTTTTAAAATTTAATATGATATTTAGGATATAACCTCTAATATGATTGATATGATTACTCTGTTCTAGTCACCAGACCATGGAATATTTTAAGTTGGATTGGGGTTTCAATATTGAATTACTGTATATCATTTGGTAACTAGTGAGGTAGTTCATAAAATCCAAAATGTGTGTGGTAGTTTTATTTATTTTCAATGACCATCTCAATAGGTGTGTTAAGATTATAGGTGATTTAGTGATATGTGGGAAAACATGAAAATATTTCCCATGTATTATTAAGTAAAGGAGTGAGAAGCAATTTCCATAAATAATACAAAAATAGGAGTGGATAATTGGTGAGTTTCCCACATAAAATAGATTATTGTTGAGAAATTTTATATTGATATATGCCAGTTATTGATATTTAGATCATTGTAATCTATATGTTCTAGTAAATTAGGAAAAGAGATTACTGCAGATTATTGTTGAATATCTCTTTTAAATAAAAATAAAAAGGATTAATAGGAGTTCAATGTATTGGGATATTATACCTATAATATTGGAGAAACCATCCAATGAGTATCATGAATAGATGTCTCTAAATTATTTTCTTTAAACACTCCATGATGATGGTCTTAAAAATAATAAATTGAGACTAGATTTTTAAGGCATTGAGGTTATTTAATTTCACTATATTGACTGTTTCATTCAATATTAATGTCATTCAAATCTATCTAATGTTATTTGGAATTATTTCAATAATTACTATAATTATTTTTAAGTCATTTAGAGATGTTTTTTGTGTTGGATATGGCTTGGATTTTATTTGAAGATTCCATGAATTAATTTATTGATATTATTCAAATAAATGATGAAAAACCCCCAAAAAATGTATCCACATATACTGAATTTCCATATACATATATGAATCATTATTGATCTATTTAAGATACAATTATATCTTCCATATGAGTCATTTGGATTCAGCAAATGTTCCACTACCATATAGATATGGAAATTCAGATAAATTTTGATAAGTGTATATGTCATTAAGAAATCCCAATATGCATTCTTAAAAAATCTACAAGTACTTTCATGATGTGTATCAGTCATTGAGTTCTATGTATGAGTTTCATGAATCTGTGTCAAAGGTATCTACATTTAATATAAGAGTCAATCATTAATGTAAATTTCTGTAGTCTAATGGAACAATATATACTATTACATAGTTAAATCCTAATGATTATAAACACATTTGATGATGAAACCATTCCTTCATGTTCAAAACATCATAAATCTGTATTAAGACATGATTCATTCATTAGTTGATGTTTCAATTAGATGATATAGGATATCACTGTTCCTTATATTCTGAATTTCAAATGAGAATAATTAAATTTCAGTAACATTGATCAAAATTTTTATCTATATTTATAGATGATGGTGTAGTTTTTACTGATTAAACTATCAAAATATTATCTGTTATCCATGACTATTAGTGTGATGAAGAATATATAACTTATAAAAACAGACTTGAACTTTTTTACATATAAATGGTAATATTTTCATTGCCTAAATCAAGAAATCAAATTTGAAATGATATTGTTTTGATTAATGGACTAAAAATCACAAAAAGATTCATTATTATTTAATGAGTTGATAGGTGAGATGAGATTATATAAAGATTTTTTGGACTTCATTTGGAATTTACACAAATTATACTGGTGCTATCACTCCACAAAAGAGTTGTTCAACACAACAAGATACTATTTCTATATTTTTAAAACAAATATAAATAATATTTCAATGTGGATTACTTGTATTATATTTTTAGAACATGAGTTTTTCAGGTGTTTTGTAGTCATTTTAGAATATAGTTTCAACTGAGATAAAGGAAGAAATTTTAAAAAACAGAAAATTGGTAATTTTATAAATTAATCAGAGACATGAAGATGGTGTTATTGTCGGGAAAAAAACAAATTCCACCATTTAGATGAGATATAATGGATAGTGGGGGTGATTTTTATTCTTACAAGATGTATTCATTGATATTTTAAATCATGGAAATATAAAAATAACTACATGAAAAAGTTCGATGTCTATAAAAGATTATACCTGATCCTATTAAGAATAGTGATTTGTCCCGAAAAAAATAATACTATTTAACATCTGTGAAATATTATGAGAATTTTTTGTGTGTGAGATAATATAACCATAAATATGAATTATATATATAAATTATCGTTTTTAGGTTCTTATGTTGTATACCATTTTGGTATCAAATTAGAGTATAAGACAATTAAGGACAAGTCTATTAAGCATACAATTCCCTATAAAACACTATATTGGGAAAAAATTAGAAGAATAAGATAGAAGAATAATTGTAAAGACCTGTAAATTTCAAGGAAATTTTTTTTCTTAATTTTATTTGGAATTTCACAAGAGCGCAGTCTCTGACGACACCTGATTCTGAGGCCCGGTGTGCCCGGAATCATTTTCCGAAGTTTGGCTCAGGTACGTTCAGTGAACGGACGAGCGGGGTTTTCTAACTTTTGAACCAGTGCCCGGAATCGAATTCTGAGGGCACCGATGAAATCGCAGCGCCGGTGTTCTTTTAGAAACGCCTCTTCCGGAGTTGCGTTTGCTCGGGTGTGGTTTTTAATTTTCAGGCTTAAAGTTAAGAAATAAAATAATTTTGCGACAACTTTATTTTATTTCACTTAAGCCACTTGGAAGCCACATAAAACCACTTAAAGATGGCTTAAACTGAGTTGATCCAGAAAGGATGCTATCCAGAAATATCCTACCCCCTTGGTAGGATATTTGTGAGGTGGGGCCCGCACGAACCCCGCCGTTTCTTTCTGCTAAGTAACGCACCCGCGAAAACCCGTCATTATGAAAGTCAACTGATGCGTTTTCTTAATTTCTTAATAGACCATTTAATTGGGCGGTTTATTTTGTAAATTAAATGAGCTGTTTCTTTTGTTGAATTAATTCAACGAATTGATGGGTCGTTATATACCCTTTTTCGTGTGTTGGCATAATAAAAAAATAAGACCAACCAGTCTTTTGAAAGTTTGCGCATTGAGAGGATTTAACAGAATCCTTGTACCTTCTTTTTCCTTCACGAAGAACGCGAAGAACGCGAAGAACGCCGTCATCCGCGGAAATCGACGACGCTACAATCCGAGACGTTCTTCCCCGCCCCGATCTCTGATCACCAAACGTTTGAGGTGAGTGATTTTGGGATTCTTCTAAAAGTTCATTGTGGTTTAAAACGAAACACGGATTTAATTATTTATAATTAAAATCTGTTGTTTCTTGGTCCGTCGAGTTCGTCGACGCTATGCCGGATTCTGCGACGACTTGACGCCCGTCCGCGACGACGCGATGATCTCCACCTTCCGCGACGAGCAATTCCGCGAAGAACGCTCAGACGCGACGACTACGAGATAGGGATTTTTTTTTGGAATTACCCCTTTTTATTATTCCTGTAAATGTTTTTTTAAAAAGTTAAAGAACCAGATAGGTAAACAATTTTTAATTTATTAAAATTGATGTTTCCTGTATGGAATAAAAATTCTCCCGTTGTTTATATCTAACGCGGAGGGTATGGGCCAAACGAACATGGCCTGACGACCCTCAGCTATTCCTCGTTCTTGTGCGGATTTGACGGGCGACGACGGAACGTGCCGCAACGGAGGTTTGATGATTCCGCAGTGAAGAACGAGTCCCGAGAGGAGCAACAGCGCAGACGGGAAGAAAATCGGGCCACCGGAGAGACTCCGGCGGCCCGACGAAAGCTGCCGGCGGCGTGGGTCACCAGCGCGCCGGCGCCGGCAGCCGGGAGCGGTGGCGCCACCGGCGCGCCGCCGGACAAGCCCGCCGCGGCAGAAGCCGCGACAACGGCACTCGCAGACCCGCGGCTGTGCGGGTCCGGCGCGCGCGGGATGCGGCTGAAGCCGCGTCCGGGTGTCCGAGCGACACCCCGCGGGTACCGCGTGGTTGTCCCGCGGGGGCGGCGGCTCCCGCCCGCATCGCTCGGCTTGCCAGAAAGACAACCCGCAGGTGTCGCAGGGGTGTCACGCGGGGGTGGCGGCTCCCCCCCCCCCCCCCCCGCAGCGCGGCTGAGCCGAGCCGGGATGGCCGAGCCAGGCCGGTCCGCCCGGCCGGGCCGCGCCCTGGCCGGGCCGGACCGGGTCCGACCTGCCGGGTCGCGCCCTGTCCGGGCCGGACCGGGTCAGACCGGGTTGACCCAGTTCAGCAGACCCAGGGGGGTCGGGCCGGGTCGGCCCGGGCCCGGACCCCCCGTCTTCGGACAGTTTTCGTTCAAATGGCCGTATCTTGAGCTACGGGCCTCCAAACGACTCTCCATCAGCGGAAACACGATCCTTGGATCGAGACGGTCGTTTCGGTATATTGCACTCAAGTTTTCAGAATACTTTGAGTTTGGCCGGGTTGGTTCGTACACGAAACCAACCGGGCCCTCGGAGCAGAAACAGTCATATCTTTAGCTACAGACGTCCGATTGACGTGCCGTCAACTTCGTTGAATTCCTATAAGTGAGACAGATCTTTTGGCACACTTCTCCCGAGGTTTGGATGCAGGTGGAGTACGTTTGGGTTGGTTTTTCCTTAAAAACCAACCGGGCCCTTGGGACGAAAAAGTCAATAACTCTCAGACCGGGCGTCCGATTGACGCGCCGTCTGCGACGTTGAGTTCCTGTTGACGATACGAAACTTTTAGATACATAAACTTCGGACTTTGTGTCAGTTGATGTATCAGCCTCTCAGCTCGTGGAGCAGACCCTCCCGAACGAGCTTGCTGTGTGAGGGAACCCTAGAGTTGGCTGCGACTGCTACTTCGACAGCGACGACCGTGTAGAGATCCTCAGTGGACTGCGGCGACGACCGTGCAGAGATCCTTAGTGGACTGCGACGACGACTGTGCAGAGATCCTTAGTGGACTACGACGACTACAACACTCAGCGATCCTACGTGTATCAGTGCTACAGGTCCTGTGTGGGCCCGATCCTGTGTCGGTCCGATCCTGTGTGGGTCAGCGCTCATCGGTTCTGTGTGAGCTGGTGCCTACAGGTCCTGTGTGGGCCCGATCCTGTGTGGGTCATTGCGGGGGTCAGTTACCTATCGATCCTTCGTGTGTCTGACGACTTAGATTGATCAATGATCATCTTTATCGTCATCCGAAGAAGTATACCTGTGTGAGCTGAATCTTGTGTTACTCACCTTTGTGGATTGTGTTGAGCTATCCTGTGTGGATTTACTATTTACTCTCCTTTGTTGATTGTGTTGAGCTCTCCTGTGTGGATTTACTGTTTACTCTCCTTTGTGATTTGTGTTGAGCTATCCTGTGTGGGTATACGTTTTGCTTCCCTGTGTGGACTGGGTTGTGCTTGGGCTCAGACGTTGGAGCCGAACGGGAATTGATGACTTAGGTATATGTATGGGCATATACCTAAGCCATGTCAGATGATACTTCGTGATTGTATCTTTCCTTTGTGTATTATCCTTTGTGGATTTCGGGAGACCCTCGGGGGTCTCGGGGTCCCTACTGAGTAGCTTATACTCACCCCTGCACGGGTTATGCCCGCACTACGTTGTGTTGGATGCAGACGACGGAAAGTGCTGATCGTGGTGGAGGCGTGCAGAGCAGGACGGTACCTAGAGGTGGACCACTTGGCGGGAGGTACTCAGAGCGGTCAGGTGGACCCGAGGAGCAGTGGAGGCTATATATACCCACCCTTCAGGTGGGACTTCCAGAGGACGGCTCGACGCTGCAGTTTTTCCTTTCAGTTTCTTTTTTTCCTTTCAGTTGTACTTTACAGTTGGGCTTCTATTTCTGGCCCCTTTTACTTT
This sequence comes from Viscum album, assembly GCA_963277665.1. Lineage (NCBI taxonomy): Eukaryota > Viridiplantae > Streptophyta > Magnoliopsida > Santalales > Viscaceae > Viscum > Viscum album. The sequence continues at coordinate 1,497,741,909 of OY728156.1, read as the reverse complement.
CAGCACAGCTTTTACCATTTTTACATAGTGTTTACTTTTCCTCTTGCTTACTCTGTGGTGCTTGTTTACTTTTCAAAGGCAATTCCTTCCCTTTTTGTTGGGATTTATGCCTTGGTGCTAGTCGCCAGCCCTTGGCCTATGGAAGGCGGGCTTGGGGTAGTCATGGCACGGGCCTCGAGGACGGGTCGTGACAAATTGGTATCACAGGTGGTCGGTTCTATCGCAGACTCTGATCTTTCTTCTATGTGAAGCAATAGTGTTTAGCGTATTGGGTGTGGTTATCAGTCCAGGGAGTCCAGTGTTGGTGCGGCGACCGACGTATCCGTACACCAGGAACCTGACTTCTGATTTCTGACTTAATGCACGAAAACATTGATTGCATGTGTGTTTCATGTTTTCCTTGTGATTACTTGTGTCAGCTCACCAGGTATAGTGTTCTGACCGTGGCGCACTTGTTTCCTTTTCAGGATGGCCTGACGACAACAGCCAGCTAGGGTTCAGAGAGTAGAGCGCGACGATAGCCCGCCGAGTGACAAGGCCTCGGTACAGGGCTCGTTGACAGAAGAGGCACCAGCGGTACCTTTACCCACCGAGCCCCCGATGCTTCCAGCACTGGCAGCTGACCATGCACGATGCCTCGGAGCTCTGCACGAGTTCCAGCGCCAGCGACCACCCAGGTTCCGTGGGGAGACAGACCCCCATGCAGCCGAGGATTGGCTGGAGGCGGTCGTCCGAGTTTTCAGGCTAGTGAGGACACCAGCAGACCTCATGGAGATCCTCGCTGCGAGCCTACTGCACGCAGCAGCAGGAAGATGGTGGAGCTTGATGCTCCAGGTACACGATGAGGCCTCCCTCATCTGGACGGACGTCGAGAGCCTCTTCCGCTCAGAGTCCGTCCCGGCCACCCTCTGTGCGGTGCGCATTCAGGAGCATCTTCATCTGCGGCAGGTTAGCTTGACGGTCGCTCAGTACGCGGTGAGGTTCACCGATCTTTCTTGTTACTCGACCGACATGGTACGGGACCCCTTCTTCCGGGCCCGGACCTTCGAGCATGGATTGAGACACGAGATCATGGCATCTCTGATCTCCCTCAGCATCCCGACCTAGGGAGGAGTGCTGGAGCGAGACCTTCTGATCGAGAGCTTCCTGACTGAGTCCACAGCGAGACCTACCGTAGGGCGGTAGGTAGCAGAGTCTTCATCAGCTGGTAGCCGACGGATAAATCAGGGTTCCAGGCAGACCAGACCTTCTGGAAGACGACCTCGGGACACTAACTCAGCAGTGCAGGGCACACAGCGCGGGGCCAGTCTTCCGAGAGGCAGGCAGTGCTACTCCTGCGGCGGGCTGGGCCACATGGCTCGTGACTTCCCAACCCGCCGTACCGAGGAGCAGCAGACGGTGGAGGGGCCACCCAGGCAGAGGCAGAGGGTCGACCGTGGCGGTCCGCAGGGAGGAGGAGGACGAGGCAGAGGAGCTGGCCGAGCAGCAGGTGGTGGGAGACGCTTTGAGGATCTGCCACCACCACCACCAGGAGGCCCGCCCCGACCACAGGGAGCTGGCGGGCAGAGACAGGCATAGCTCTAGGCAGTATAGGCCTACGACCACGGTGCACCAGAGATTATTCGAGGTACGATCTGTGTCTATTCCACCCTTGTTGCAGTTCTGATAGACACAGGAGCAAGTCACTCTTTCATAGCCACTGCCCTTGTTCGGAGCTCGGAGATTCCGACAGAGCCGTTGGCTCGATCCTTACGGCTAGAGACTCCTACGGGAGCAAACTCGACGATTACGCACTGGGGCCGGCAGTGTGAGCTTACTCTAGGAGGTGAGAGCTTCAGCTGGGATCTTCTTGTAGTGGCGTCGAGGCCTTACGATGTCATCTTGGGCATGGATTGGTTATCTACAACCCATGCTCAGATTGACTGTTTTAGGCCCAAGGTGCGATGTGTGCGCCCCGACGGGAGTAGGTTCACCTTCACCGGCAAGAAGGGAGCCTTAGCAGCACAGGATGGACTCACGCAGAGGAGAGGACAGCCCAACACTCATCAGTAGGCTAGCCTCATCCTTGGAGCAGTTGACGTGCGGAGTCCTAGTTTTCCTATAGTGGTGGATCAATATGCGGAAGTCTTCCCCGACGACGTTCCAGGGATACCTCCTCGTAGAGAGGTAGACTTTTATATTGATATGTACCACGGGACAGCCCCGATATCCACTCCAGCATATCGGATGGCCCCCGCTGAGCTTCTAGAGCTACGGGTATAGTTGGAGGACTTTCAGGGAAAGGGGTTCATCAGACCTAGTGTTTCACCCTGGGCGTCCCCGATATTGTTCGCCAAGAAGGCGGACGAGAGTTTGCGACTGTGTGTATATTATCGTCACCTGAACCAGGTGACAGTGAGGAACAAGTATCCACTACCGAGGATTGATGACCTCTTCGACCAGCTCAAGGGATCACGGTGGTTCTCGAAGATAGACCTCAGTTCATGCTATCATCAGCTCAGAGTTCGAGATGAGGATGTGCAGAAGACGACCTTCAGATGTCGGTTTGGCCACTATGAGTTCTTGGTTATGCCTTTCGGCGTAACCAATGCTCCAGCAGTGTTCATGAGCCTCATGAACAGGATCTTCCAGCCATACCGCGATCGATTTGACGTGGTCTTCATCGACGACATTTTGGTGTACTTGATGGCGGAGGAGGAGCACGCCTACCACCTGCGGGTTTTACTAGACACACTCCGAGAGAACCACCATTATGGAAAGCTCTCGAAGTGCCAGTTCTAGTTACGTGAGGTCCAATTCCTGGGGCACGTCATTTATGAGGCGGGAGTTGTAGTGGATCCCGCGAAGATCGAGGCAGTGCTATCTTGGGAGCCACCCAAGAGCGTGACAGAGATGTGGAGTTTCTTGGGCCTAGCTGGATACTATCGGAGATTTTTGCCGGACTTCTCCAGAGTTGCGACCCCACTCTCAGCGTTGACGAAGAAGGGGAAAACCTTCGTGTGTTCAGACAGATGTCATCAGAGCTTCCAGGAGCTGAGGCAGAGGTTGACCAGCACGCCTATCTTGAGGTTTCCTGAGGAGGTAGTTGGATACGTAGTCTATTGAGATACATCAGGGACCAGACTCGAGTGTGTACTGATGCAGGAGCGGGCCGTGATTTCCTATAGATCACGTCCGTTGAGGCCGCATGAGCAGAACTATGCCACCCATGACCTGGAGTTGGCAGCAGTGGTCTTCGCTCGGAAGACATGGCAGCACTATCTGATGGGCGAGCGCTTTATAGTCTTTTATGACCATCAGAGTCTCAGGTACATCTTCTCTCAGAAGGACCTGAACCTGAGACAGTGGAGATGGCTCGAGTTCCTTCAGGACTATGACTTTGAGATAGTCTATACTCCTGGGAAGGGGAACGTGGTAGCTGATGCCCTCAACAAGAGGACGAGCATCCAGCTACTTGAGGAGGCGACAGAGCAGCTAGCCGCTTTGCGGATATCCTTCGTGGATAGAGGCGGAGCAGCCTTCCTTCAGTCTCTCACAGTCTCTCCTCCACTACTACAGTGGGTCAGAGAGGCACAGCGTAGGGACACTGACTGTGAGACGCGGCGTGCACATATATCCTCGGGACAGGCACCTGATGGTTTCTCCCTTGGAGCAGAGCACGACGTCCTTTTCAGAGGACGCACCTTGGTACCAGTCGCTTTACGAGAGGAGGTGTTGATAGAGTTTCACACTTCTCCATAAAGGTACATCCAGGAGTGGCGATGATGTACCGGGATCTCAGACGACAACACTGGTGGCAGGGCATGAAGAAGGCTATGGTAGAGTTCGTTTCACGGTGTCTCACCTGCCAGCAGGTTAAGGAAGAGCATCAGGTACCAGCAGGCTTGGTACAACCCTTGGAGGTTCCGAAGTGGAATTGGGATGGAATATCTATAGACTTCGTGACTGGACATCCATGCACTTCCAGTGGTCACGACTCCATTTGGGTGATTGTTGACCGACTCACCAATTCAGCACACTTCTTACCCATCCGAGAGTAGGGCTCAGTGGAGATCTTGGGGTGTCTCTACGTTCAGGAGATTGTATGGCTTCACGATGTGCCATCGACTATCGTCTCCAATCGGGACGCTGTCTTTACTTCTCGGCTTTGGATGGGGTTGCAGGAGGCGTTCAGGACGCGGCTACGTCTGAGCACCGCCTTTCACCCTCAGAAGGATGGTCAGACGGAGAGGACCATTCAGACTCTCGAGGAAATTCTCCGCGCATGTGTCCTCGACTTTGGTCGCAGCTGGAAGGACCACCTACCCTTGGTGGAGTTCGCGTACAACAACAGCTACCACTACACCATAGGGATGGCACCCTACGAGGCATTGTACGACAGGCCTTGCAGATCTCCTTTGTGCTGGACAGACCCTGGGGAGTCAGCACTTGTGGGACCAGAGATGGTCCGGGCCACGACAGAGAAGGTCCAGGTCATCCAGGAGCGGATGAGGACAGCACAGAGCTAGCAAAAGTCATATGCTGACAGGAGGCGGAGGCCACTAGAGTTCGAGGATGGCGACCACATCTTCTTTCGGGTCTCACCTCGACGTGTTTTTCGGTGATTTGGATGAGGCGGCAAGTTGTATCCATGCTTCATCAGGCCTTTCCAGGTCCTCTTCAGGGTTGGCGAGGTGGCTTATCGCCTGGCTCTGCCACCACAGTTTCACCGAGTGCACGAAGTCTTCCACGTATCCCAGTTGAGGAGATACGTGCACGACCTGACACACATCATTGACTATTGGGAGCTAGACGTGGATGATGGGGCGACTTTTGCGAAGGTCCCGGTGGAGATAGAGGATTGACATGAGCGGGTCCTACGTGGGCGATCGATTCCTCTTGTGCGCATCAGATGGCAGCACGAGAACCCCCATGAGAGCACTTGGGAGTTGGAGGCTCATATGCGTGCTCAGTACCCACATTTGTTTCCCAAGTTTTTGATGTATCTTTACGGGGATGTAAAGCCCTGCAGTGGTAGTAATGTAAAGACCCGTAAATTTCACGGAAATTTTTTTTCTTAATTTTCTTTGGAATTTTACAAGAGCACAGTCTCTAACGACACCTGATTCTGAGGCCCGGTGTGCCCGGAATCATTTTCGGGAGTTTGGCTCGGGTACGTTCAATGAACGGACGAGCGGGTTTTTATAACTTTTAAACCGGTTCCCGGAATCTAATTCTGAGGCCACCGATGAAATCACAGCGCCGAAATTTGCTTAGAAACACCTCTTCCGGAGTTGCTTTTGCTCGGGTGTGGTTTTTAATTTTCGGGCTTAAAGTTAAGAAATAAAATAATTTTGGGACAACTTTATTTTATTTCACTTAATCCACTTGGAAGCCACTTGAAGCCACTTAAAGACGGCTTAAACTGAGTTGATCCGGATAGGATGCTATCCAGAAATATCCTACCCCCTTGGTAGGATATTTGTGAGGTGGGCCCGCACGAGCCCCGCCGTTTCTTTCCGCTAAGTAACACACCTGCGAAAAGCCGTCATTATGAAAGTCAACTGACGCGCTTTCTTAATTTCTTAACAGACCATTTAATTGGGCGGTTTATTTCGTAAATTAAATGAGCTGTTTCTTTTGTTGAATTAATTCAACGAATTGATGGGTCGTTACTTACCCTTTTTCGTGTGTTTTTATAATAATAAAATAAGACCAACTAGTCTTTTGAATTTTTGCACGTTGAGAGGATTTGACAGAATCCTTGTACCTTTTTTCACCTTCGCGAAGAACATGAAGAACACGAAGAACGTGAAGAACTCCGTCATCCGTGGAAATCGATGATGCTCCAATCCGAGACGTTCTTCCCCGCCCCGATCTCCGATCAGCAACCGTTTTATGTGAGTGATTTCAGGATTCTTCTATAAGTTCTTTGTGGTTTAAAAAGAAACACATATTTAATTATTTATAATTAAAATATGTTGTTTCTTGGTCCGTCGAGTTCGTCGACGCTACGCCAGATTCTGCGACGACGCGACGCCCTTCCGCGACGACGCGACGATCTCCACCTTCCGCGACGAGCAATTCCGCGATGAACTCTCACGCACGACGACTACGAGGTTGGGATTTTATTTTTGGAATTAACCCTTTTTATTATTCCCATAAATGTTTCTTTAAAAAGTTAAAGAACTGGATATGTAAACAATTTAAAATTTATTAAAATTGTTTTTTCCTGTGTGGAATAAAAATTCTCCCGTTGTTTATATCTAACGCGGAGGGTGCGGGCCAAACGAACACGGCCCGACGACCCTCCGCCATTCCTCGTTTTTGTGTGGATTTGACAGGTGATGACGGAACGTGCCGCAACGGAGGTTTGATGATTCCGCAGTGAAGAACGAGTCCCGAGAGGAGCAACGGCGCAGACGGGAAGAAAATCGTGCCACCGGAGGGACTCCGGCAGCCCGCGGAAGCCGCCGGCGGCGCGGGTCGCCGGTAGCCGGGAGCGGCGGCGCCACCGGCGCGCCGCCGGACAAGCCCGCCATGGAAGAATCCGCGGCGGAAGCACTCGCGGACCCGCGGCCGCGCGGGTCCGGCGCGCGCGGGACGCGGATGAAGCCGCCTCCGGGTGTCCGAGCGACACCCCGCGGGTGTCGCAAGGTTGTCACGTGGGGGCGGCGGCTCCCCCCCCCCTCCCCGCATTGCTCGGCTTGCCAGGAAGACACCCCGCGGGTGTCGCGGTGGTGTCACGCGGGGGTGGCGGCTCCCCACCGCGCCGCACGGCCGAGCCGAGCCGGGCTGGACGAGCCAGGCCAGCCCGACCGGCCGGGCCGGACCGCGTCCGACTGGGTCAGACCGGGTTGACCCGGTTCGGACCAGGGTGACCCGGTTCGGCCGACCCAGGGGGGTCGGGCCGGGTCGGCCCGGCCCCGGACCCCCCGTCTTCGGACGATTTTCGTTCAAATGGCTGTATCTTAAGCTACGGGCCTCCAAACGACTCACCATCGGCGGAAAAACGATCCTTGGATCGAGACGGTTATTTCGGTATATTACAATCAAGGTTTCGGAATACTTTGAGTTCGGAAGGGTTGGTTCGTACACGAAACCAACCGGGCCCTCGGAGCGGAAACACTCATATCTTGAGCTACGAACATCCGATTGACGTGCCGTCAGCTTCGTTGAATTCCTCTAAGTGAGACAGATCTTTTGGCACAATCTGCCCGAGGTTTGGACGCAGTTGGAGTACGGTCAGGTTGGTTTTTCCTTAAAAACCAACCGGGCCCCTCGGATGAAAAAGCCAATAACTCTCAGACCGGGCGTCCGATTGACGCGCCGTCTGCGACATTGAGTTCCTGTTGACGATACAGAAATTTTGGATACATCAACTTTGGACATTGTTTTAGTTGATGTATCAGCCTCTCGGCTCGTGGAGCGGACCCTCCCGAACGAGCTTGCTGTGTGCGGGAACCCTAGAGCTGGCTGCGACTGCTACTTCGACAGCGACGACCATGTAGAGATCCTCAGTGGACTGCGGCGATAACCGTGCAGAGATCCTCAGTGGAATGCGCCGACGACTGTGCAGAGATCCTCAGTGGACTGCGATGACTACAACACTCAGGGATCCTACGTGGATCAGTGCTACAGGTCCTGTGTGGGCCCGATCCTGTGTGGGTCCGATCCTGTGTGGGTCAGCGCTCAGCGGTTCTGTGTGAGCCAGCGCCTACTGGTCCTGTGTCGGCCCGATCCTGTGTGAGTCATTGCGGGGGTTAGTTACCTATTGATCCTTCGTGGGTACGACAACTTAGATGGATCAGTGATCATCTTTATCGTCATCCGAAGAAGTATACCTGTGTGAGATGAATCTTGTGTTACTCTCCTTTGTGTATTGTGTTGAGCTATCCTGTGTCGATTTACTGTTTACTCTCCTTTGTGGATTGTGTTGAGCTATCCTGTGTGGATTTACTATTTACATTCCTTGGTGGATTGTGTTGAGCTATCCTGTGTGGGTATACGTTTTGCTTCCCTGTGTGGACTGGGTTGTGCTTGGGCTCGGACGTTGGAGCCGAACGGGAACTGATGACTTAGGTTTATGTATGGGCATATACCTAAGCCGTGTCAAATGTTACTTCGTGATTGTATCTTTCCTTTGTATATTATCCTTTGTGGAATTTGGGAGACCCTCGGGGGTCTTGGGGTCCCTACTGAGTAGCTTATACTCACCCCTGCAAGGGCTATGCCCGCACTACGTTGTGTTGGTTGCAGACGACGGACAACGCTTATCGTGGGGGAGGCGTGCGGAGTAGGACGGTACCTGGAGGTGGACCACTGGGCGGGACGTACTCAGAGCGGTCAGGTGGACCCGAGGAGCAGTGGAGGCTATCTGTACCTACCCTTCAGGTGGGACATCCAGAGGACGGCTCGACGTTGCAGTTTTTTTCTTTCAGTTGTTTTTCCTTTCAGTTGTACTTTACAGTTGGGCTTGTATTTCTGGCCCCTTTTACTTTCAGCATAGCTTGTACCATTTTTAGGTAGTGTTTACTTTTCCGCTTGCTTACCCTGTGGTGTTTGTTTACTTTTCAAAGGCAATACCTTCCCTTTTTGTTTGGATTTACGCCTTGGTGCTAGTCGCCAGCCCATGGCCTATGGATGGCGGGCTTGAGGTAGTCACGGCACGGGCCCCGAGGATGGGTCGTGACAAGAATCATAAATTTTAGAGTTTTCATGTGAAGGGAGCATGAAGATACTAGATAATTTCATTTCTAACTCATAAGGATACTTTTTAAGGCTTCACTTTTAGAATAATAGTGAGAAAGGATAATGTGAAAGTCTTACTACGGATGATTTTATGGCTATTGAAGACCGTTGAGATTGTGGTGTGATTGATTAGTGATTCATTTTTGAAGATAAACTACAATATGTATTGTTTATATGGATTTTTTTTACAGTACCTATTGATGATATATAGGAATTTATGATTCTATTTGAGGAAGTACACATAATTTTGCGAATGTGTTGAAATCCTTTTCTCACCGATGATATAATTCAACATGTGGTGGATGTGTTGAAAAATTGTGGGAGTGAGTTAAAAGAACCTAATAAATGAAAATTATGTTCACATGTATGATATTTTGAATCGTAAATTCATAATATGGTGATAGGATTTATGATTATCCATGTTAATCCTTATATATTTGAATGAAAATATTTACTTTGGAAAATATGTTACTTGATGTAACATAATCACAATGTAGAGGAGGTTTCCTAGAGCACGAAAAAATCATAAAAAACGTGTGTTCCATAGATTAATACGTCACATTCACATCATATGGTTTATGAGAATAAGAAAAGACAAATAAATACAATTTCATAATAACATATAATAGTTGTTTAAAATCAAATTGTGTTTAATTATAGAAGATAAATTAGAATTTGATAATAAATTTAAATAACTGATTCACCCAACACTGAGGTGTTCTAAATAGTCCAATGAGAATAAAAAATAGAATTATGGTAAATGTTCTCTCTAAATAAATATATATATATATATATATTATTTCTCTACTGTTCATATTCAAATATATTCTTGGAATATTTGACTAGTGTTTAGAACATCCTCATAGATAAAAATTCGATTATATTCCTATTAATATGGAATTGGAATTTTCAATCTAGACATTACAAAACCCGAATAAAAAAATGAGGCGAGTCAAATAATGTATTAAAAAATTGAAATAGGGATAAAAACAAGTTTAATATAATTAAGGAAGTAGTCATGTTTATATATGTTTTTATTAATGATTGTCTATTTAAATCTGAACATTTGGTGATAATGATGAGTTCAATATTATTTGAATAATGTAATTATTGATTTTTATCAAATATATTTGAACATATATAGGCAATTCAAAATTAGAAGTTACACATGGGGAGGGAACACGATGAAACAAAATAAACACTAGTTTAGAAAGTGAGAAAATGAAACACATAATAAATGTTTCATGAAAAAGAGAAATCTCTTTTACATTAAAATGAAACATATTTCCAAATTATTGAATAAATTAAATGAAATTTTAAAAAAATTTATTTGATATATTTCATAAATATGTAATACACATATAGGATAAATCACATATTGTCACTATAAATGGTAAGTGTACACAACCATAGGTAAAATCCATTAATATAAAGGAGATGGATATTCATTACATGTGTCAAATTCGATACTTGGGGAATGGTAAAAAAGATGACAAAGGATTATGATGTATTTTTAAAAAACACTTTAACATTAGAAATACATAGTCAATATGAATTTTATAGCGATTCAAGTGAATAAATTTTTTTTCGAAGGCACCCATAAAAAATATTCATCTTTTTGAAATCAAAAATATCTCCATGCAGAATTTAAAGTTGTTTACTCTCACTAAGATTACTCTTAATGGTTGAAAATATATTAAGGGTGTAAAAAATCATACCATAGAATCCAAGAGTCTGTGGTCATTTTATTACATTTTTTCTAGAGGTAAAATCAAATAGGACAAGTTAGAAGCATTATTTTTTACATGTGTCAACATCAATGAATGATAGTTATTTAAGGAATTTCCACAAAGTCCATATAAATTTTAAATATACAAAAATGGTGGTAATATCTACTATGATAAAAGTGATATATAATTATTTATTAGTGTCATCTTTTTTGAATGTGGATTAGATAACAAAGTTGAAATTTGATTATGTAGCAAGGGTTATAATACTTGATCAATATGAATTTCAAAGAGGTGGAAGTGAAACGGAAAAAATTGGAAGGCTCCCTTAGATAACCTCATAGTCTATTGAAATAGATTAAATCTACAAAAACTATATATATGGGTATCTTGCTTATGAATATTCATAATTGTTGAAAATAGAGTTGGGGTGTAACAACCCTAGCCCAAAATCACAAAGTGTGTGGTTACAAAATTACATTGACACTAGATATATGATATCACTTATTGATGTATTTAATATATTATTTTTCTATGAAATATAGATACATGATTTAATCTCCCATTAAATTTGAAAACAAAATAAACCATCATATATTTGGTTTTGGGAAATTATTTCACCCCTATAATATCCTTTAATAAAAATCTCAATACACTTCCTGGAATCCTACAAAATGAAAATATAGGATGAGGTTATATTTTTAGTAAGATAATTATAAAAGATGAAAATATCACTGAATGAAAAATACATGAATAATATGAAAAGAATAATTGATGACAAAATAATTCAATTAAAATTATCACATGATTTTAAAACTTACACATTAATAATATAAATATTTTAATAATCATGTGTACTATAATAACTAATTTCATAAATTCGGAATGAATAATGTTTGAAATTATAAACATATAGCTGAGGCCATATAGAATGATTTCATAAATATATATGTAATTCCATGGAAAAATACCCAAACAATTTTTCATCATGTGACCCATTGATGAATTTAGGTGAAATGTAATTCAAGGGCCCACATGTCACTTAATAAGTCCAATGAATTTTTCATGTGAATAAAAAATACCACTTAACCAACATATTCTAATAACCAATAAGAATATATATTGGAATAACTAGAAAACCAAATTTAAATACTCCCCCTATTTGAAATGATTATAGAAAATTAAAATAAATATGTTATAGTTCATAATTAGAGTATATAGTTAGAAAAACATAAGATTTATCTAAGGATGTTGACATAGATTAAAATAAATTAAGATTGTGATAGGAAGTTTTATTTTGTAAAATACGCTTTTCATTTTGAAATAACTAATTTAAAAGAAAATCATTGACAAAATAGTAAGAAAACTATTCCCTTGGAAATTATGATTGAAACATGTAAAATAATGTTCAAATCAAATAGTATTAACGATGGTGGGAAGAACTAATCATCCAATGAACCCAAAAACCATGATTATGTTCACAAATTTTCTAAAATGTTCCTTATTTTGAATATTAAATTAAAATTCCATTTAAAATTTTTATATTAAGGTAAAAGGGTAAAAAAATAATATATTAAATATCAACATATTGAATATTTTTTAAAGAAAATATTGAAATGGATAAAAACTATTTCAGAATGAATAAAAAATATAGTAATTATTCTATTAATAAATTTTTTTAGTATTTATGATCAGAAAAGATGGTAAAAATGGAAATTATATATAAAACCCCATAAATAAATATAAGAGAAAAAAATAGTTGAGGTTTAATATGTAAATATAATATAATTTTTCAAATGGAAAATTAAACCTAAACAACCCTAAATATTGATAAGATTGTGAAACTGACCCCCTCCTCTTGCCCGACATGCTTTGTAAGTGATTCTCAACTCCTATATAATGAATTTAAATTTTGGATATTCTTATAACATAACCATATAGATACTTATAATAAACTAGATAATACACTTATACAATTTCTTTAACTACTAATTAATTTTTCTTCATTAACATTTTCATTTCTACATTTTACCTATTATAATTTTCATGTAACTTTCTGTTCAATCATTTCAGTCCACTAATATTTCTCATTAATCATTAGTATATTGAAAGATAATAAAGAAATAAATATAATATAAATTCATAATAAACATATTTATAAATATTAATGTTTTTTGGACTATAAAAATGAATCAAATAACTTTGTTGGGGTGGTAAGAAACATATAGACAAAATTAGAATTATAATTTAATAACAAGTTGAATAGTAAACTAGTAAATGATATTTTATATTTACAGAATAATAAGTAAACCATAAATAATATATATATATATATATATAATTTATACCTAAATAACCATCCATGTAATGTGCGTATTGAAAGTGAATGACACTATTAAGTGGAGATGGTAAGTCGTAAATATGCATGAGAAATATTTTTTCATTGGATGGAAACGTGATAATTATGAGTTTCTAGACTATAATAATAAATTTTTAGTATATTTTATACAATTAATTTATTATATTATCATGTTTATAGAATATATTAATGATTTATGTGATAAATTGAAATGAAATAACACAATTAAAAGTAATTCATCTTCTTTGAAAAAATACCTCTAGCTTACACCATAATCACTCTATGGTTGTCCATTGATGATACCAGAGACTATAATTATGGGGTAGGATGGTTTGGAATATAGTTTTTAGTGTATTTTAATACATCTAGTTCACACAATTTTTGTGGAATATATGATATATTGATGCGTTTAATATGTGAGGGAAAAGATTAACATGGAATTTAATTAGTTTTTTTAATAATATAATGATTATTTCTTATAAAATTTGGTCCAAATAGTCAAATATTATAATAATATTGGGTTACAGTTTAAATAAAAAATAAATAAGTTTCATACAATTTTATGTTCCATATTTACTTTAATATATTTCATCAAGACCTAGTAAAAAATTATTAACCAAAACGGTGGTAACAACTATTCACAGTTTTTAAATAATCCTTAGAAAAACATAAAAAAACATATTAAATAATATTATTATTCTAGATTCTGTAATCCATTTTAGAATAATAAATATATATATTTTTACAAAATTAATTTTAGTATATGTGCAAACAAGGCAGAATTTTTGTAAGATGTTTATTTTAAGTTTAATAATTAATTTAAAATAAATATATATTATAATATTGACATAAATAGAATTAATTGAAATATAGTAAATATAAGAAGATATATTTTTTCTTTAAAACAAAACTAAATCCTAAATTAACGATGACTTTTCTTGATTAATTGAAAATAATGGAAAACTATTTTTATTTGGAAAACAACATTATATAGATTAATAAAATGATATGAATATATTTCTATGCTAAGCATTATATTTTTAAATGAGTTATATTTATTTTAAAAAATGAATTTATTCTATAAAAATATTAATTATCTTTATATTATTTATAAATCTTTATAATGTCCTAAAATTGAGAGCTTTTTTTGAATTGTTATTTTTCTATATTCTCTAAAAAATAAATAATTTATGAAAAATATAAAAAAGTAAACAAAATAAATTTTGAATTATTATTTATGAATAGATAATTATTTCATCAAATTTAAATTTTCAAATTTGGTAATTTCATTTTAATCACCTTATTGAATAATAATATGGGAATTATGTAATTGTTTACATAGAATGAAAATCTTACTATAATTGAATTTTTATTCATTTATTATTATTTAATTACATAATATCAACCTTGAAATTTTAATAGTATCACAAATTGAACATATTTGGGTATTTATTCGTCATATCTTCTTTAGGTTCCCACATCACCTCTACTATCATATGATTTCTGCAAGGCACATTTTCTAGTTGAGTGATCTGATTCCCCAACACTTGTTATATACTGTATGTAACATAGATAGGTTATACACAATACAATAAATCATCTTCCAATTATATTTAATTATATGTGATCTCATACATTTCTTTTGGGATTTACATCCTTAAGGATATATGGAAGACATCATGAAATTTATAAATGGTAGGTAATACTTTGAATTTGTATGATGAACTAAAATTATTTCCTTAATTTAATAAAGTTTGATGTACCTAGGAATTATGTTACCTTTAATTTTTAAATATATAAAAAATCATGTGTAGATACATTCACGAAAATCGTCTCCCAAATTATATTGAAATCAATCTTTTAGTTTTCTCTATAGATATTTTTAATTCTTTGACCCGACTTCATATGTTTCTGAATAGTCATCACATTAATTGTTGTCCCCTATATTAAATATAGGGAAAATTATTCATTCTAAAAACATAACCACAAAAATTTAGTGTATGAAATATTATCCTATAAAATGTTTCATAAATTTTCATTTTAATTCTATAATAGAAGTTATTATTATATTAAAATTCCACAAAATGTAAATTCTAATCCCACATACCTTGAACATAAATTGACAAGAACCTCATACTATAATATATTGTCTAATTTGAGCATTCTGGTTGTTCATCAGTTTGAGGATAAAATCGTGTTATCAAATATTGCTCTGATTGAAGAGCCCTTTTAAAAATTTCCTATAATATCAATGTAAACCATAGATCATGGTCAAATAATATCAATCAAGGTGTAAAATTAAGTCAGAAAACATTATAAATATAGATTATTTCAATGTTATTAATATTTATATTTTCCCATATCATGAGGGAATATTTTTTTGGTAAAAGGATAAATAATAACTAATATGGAATAATTTATTTTTGAGACTTTGTAAATATAGTGGAAATTTTCATAGTAACAACATATCATTTCCAAAAAGAAAAAGGGAGAAGTTTTATGAATCCTTTGGATTGATGTCTAAAAATGTTTACCCCTTGAAAAAACAAGAATCTTGATACACAATCAATAATTTATGATTTCATATTTACCCACCAACATGTTTCCATTAAATCCTAATACATTTCTGGTATTCTATTATGTATATAAAATTTTTATTTTATAGATTCATCTAGTAATTATATCTTTTACTCCGCTATAGATGGAATAGATAACAACATTCCATATTTTATAACACTATGGATATAAACAAAATCCACCATTTTCTCGTCATTATAAGATGTCATTTCAATTTTTAAACTCTTATCATTTTTTATGTTTTCTAATATATATGTCATGCAACTAATTTTGAGAGGGAGTGATGTTTAACCCTCCTAAATAATTCATATATCCTTCTCATTCATTATATTAATTAGAATTTCAGGATAAATATTTTTTAACACATCATATTCCTTAATATCCATATTCAGGTTGTAGTGTCCTGAGAAATCAAAATCCTTGGGTAGTTATAATTGCCTTCTATTTATTATTAATATTCACTTGTATATAAATATTTTTTAAAATCTCATATGATATTTAAATATCTCATATTTGATAATGGTGATAATTCCTTCATATCATCAATGAAATAATTATGGATTTCAACAAAATATCAAGGGTTGGATAGTTATATTTAGGTATCCTTTACCGTGTTGATGAATGAGAAGTAAATATAGCATTATGTATAAGGATTCAACTATATATGTTCATTGACATGTCACTATATATCACATATCTATACCCTCTTTATGTTAATGTCCACACCAGTGCATTTATCAACATCCTTTTTAGTTCTTCAAAACATTGTTTAAATTCCTCTATACATAAGAACAAAAACTCCTTTTCAAGTAAACATGGTTTCTAGGTCTTTTAAACCTTTATAACATTGAAAAAATTACTAATAGTTATTGATAACATGTGGAATCTACATAACATTATTATGTTTATTAGTGCATGATATTAATTGAATACCTTTTTTAAGGATCATGTGATATTACATCCATAATGATAAGATAGATAGTAAAAGGAACATACTAAAGCAAGAATTCATAGATGCTAAATTTCAAGTTTAACTCATATTATCGAGGTGTCAAAAGAAACATTTTTAAATTACTCATATTCTCTACATAACATTTCTTGTATACTATGATATAATCAATAAATAAAACAATGAATTAAAAACATGCTCCATGTCACTGAATTAATTATATAAAAAAAATTGGGTGTATTTGTCAATTGAAAGGGTACAATTTTACGGTAACAATGTCAATAGATCTTATATAATATTATCTTTAGAATATATATATTACTAATATAAAATTAGTAATAGCCATAATGAATACCAACCATTGGTAAATACATAGTTCCTTAATATTGATCAAACAAGTCATTAATACATGGTAGAGGATTCTTTTTCTTCATAGTGATGAAATTATTTTCCTTATAATCAACACACAACCCCGTAGTCTCATCATTCATTTTGAAAAATTGAATAGAATATACCCATAGGGAAATACAATGGGTGAATAAATCATTTTTTACAAAACATCTACATTCGTTTCTGTAACCCCACTAGCATCACAATGGAAATTTCATAGGGTGTCTTAGTAACAAGTTTTTTATTTGGGATGTATATTGACCATTATTTTCATACATTAATTTGACATTATATTTAATGATAAAAAACAGAAAACATTACACCCAAAGGATATACATATTTATTGTCGTGGGAAAACATGTACAATTCATAACTTTTAAAACATAAAATATAATCATTTATTTAGTTCCGTGTTCTATATCTTTTTATTAGATCTTGACTTCCCCTTAGTACAAGTAGTAAGCCAAGGATATACATCAAAATGTGGTGACTTGGAAGATCAATAAAAGGATAGACAAGAACATGAAATAGTTTTTCATAGGGTGATCATAATCATTATCATTATAATATAGGCACATGAACATAATCATTTTAGGATACATTAAAAAAAGGAATGGAATGCGGAAATGTATAAAAATGAAACATCATGAGTAAGTGGTTATCTAACACACATAGTTGTGAACAATGATAGAATCATGTTCAAAAATTATTTCATTTTCATTCATGAGATTTAACACTTTACCCAATACATTAGAGAGGTATTAATTCTAGTCATACCCGACACATTTAAAAATTCATACTGTGCTATGTAATTCATGATGCTACTATCACATCAATAAATTTTCATTATAATACATTCCATGTAGAACATATATCAATGATTAACAAAAACAACCATGGAAATGAATGGATTTCAAATTATAAGAAGACATTCATAAAAATTGTATTACCAAAAGAAATATGTATTAACATACTTGATACAAGAACCATCTACCTTGATTGAGAAGTAGAATGTGTGTTTTTTAAAGAAGAGTTGTATTGGAAAACATTCTGTTTTACTTTATCTACAATTTAAAAAATGAATATCCAGAAAAGGTAAGATAATGAAAGGAAATTTATTTTTAATGAGTAAACATACCAAAATGGAATTATATAAGGAGAACATGAGGAATGAATGTTGGGTTTTTGAATTTACCATTACCTCGTATCTGAATTCTTTCTTAACATTAATGTCCTCTTGAATCATCCTCTTGAGATCCTCATTAAGGAACCTAGCCATGGACTTTTGATGAGACTGAGATCTTCTGGACATGTGGGAGAGATATAGGAATGAATTGGGTTGAATTTGGACAAGGTTTGAATCTGGAGACATGTGATGAAATGAGTTTGTAAGGGGTGGTATTTACAGTGCAGGGGAGTGGGGTTTCCTCAATATTATATACATTAATTTTTTATTTCTCCACAATAAAATACATAGTCATGATTCAATGAACATGAATATTTATATGTGCATGTGAGATCAAATAAAATGGGATTATATTAACAAAACATCCTCCGTGACTCAATAATTATTGTATTTACCTTATTTTGTAAATAATTATAATTCACTATTCATAAAAAATTCATGTATTTCATAAAAATCCCAAAAATTCACCTTAACCCGATTTCGAGGTGTTGATTCCAAAAATGAACTCATTTTTTCTAAAATTATTTTATAATTATGATTAATATAATTTTTAATTAAAATCATCATTTTCATGAAAAATAAAAAATTTAAAATTACAACTACTTTTTTAACACTTTGAAAAATTAATCAATATCTCATAAAATTATATCATAATAAATCACAATATTAATTTACGAATGGAAATAAACTTTGTTTTTTAAATTACATAAATATTTATGACTTACAAAAATACCAATGCTTTTACAATTGTTATATTGTCACATATAAGATGTGTAGATGTTATTTAATCATTCATTGGTGTGGTTTCTATTCATTTGGACGGTTTACTATTCATATGGGTCATATTACAATTTTTAATGGTAGGTTACTATTAATTAGTATATGTTAGTAATCATAAGTGTAAATTACTATTCACCAAAAATTATGTTTGTCCTATCAGGCCAGAAATATCATTTTGATCATTGCTGTGTTTGTTAAATTTTGAAAAATTCAAAACAAAAAATTGGAAAATTAATCTTTAAAAGTTGAATAATAGTTTATATAAGCACGTTGTTTCATTATATTTCCTAATTTGATTGTTAGCGACATTATAAAAAAAGGAACAAATTGGAATGAACAAAGTTTGGGTCATTAAACACTATCCCCCTTTTGTAAATTTGACCCTCACATTTTTTACCTAAACAATTGCGGGTACTTCTCCTTCACCACAATATATATTTTCCATGTTTTTTCTTAAAACATGTGTTTACTCCAAAACACTTTAACATGGTGGGTTTTATTATTATATAGAACCTTATCACTTTGGTCTAGAATATTTACTTTTTTCTCTTAATAAGAGAGATCATCATCAAGATGTACCACCTCCATGTTTAGTATATTTGATGGATATGGTATGTTCTTCCTCCGAAGTGATACGAGAAAAACATTACGCACTTGATCCATGTTATGTGGAAGTGAAAGCTGGTAGGCCATGACTATTATTCCGTCAAGGATTTGAAAGGGGACAATGTAACTTGGTCTTGGCTTCCTATTCATTCCAAACTTCATGACTTTATTCCACAGTGATATTCAAAGGGAGACATTTTCACAAATTTATAACTCCATGCCCCTTCAATGGTTGTCGTCAAATCTATTTTTCCAACAATGAGTAGGTTTGATATGTTTTTGGATTTGTTGAAAATTCACTATTATCTCTTTCTCAATATCTGGCCTAAGTAGGTTATTTTCTTCAACACATCCCAACAGGTTAGAGTGCTACATTGGCTTCCATACAGTTCGTCATATGGAGCCATCTAAATACTTGAGTGAAAATATATTTTTACGATAACTCAACCAATGGGAGAAGCTGATCTCATCCGCATTTGAATTCTAAAGACCATACTCATAGAATGTCTTCAAGAATCTGAATAGTCCTTTCATATTGGTCATTAGTTTCATAAGGACCCAGCCTTAAAATATTACATAATCATGAATTAAAGAAATAAATCTGTTTGAAGATCATTCTAGTTTTAGAGTTTTAGAGAATTTGGCAATAAATACTTAATTACATCTCATAAATTAAAATGCAGATTTCATTAATCAATTTACATTTTTTCATAAAAAAACTTGAAAAAAGAGTTATTTCATGTTCCATATTTTAGATAGCATGACTTTTCCTTGATCCCATCCTCGACCCAATTCATCTTTAAGTATAGTGAAAACATTTCAAAAAATGGGATGTGTATGAAAAGCTCAGTAAGGATTATAAAATAACAAATGGAAATATTAACCATTAATATATAATAATCAATGAAATCATAATGTTTAATCATAACATACCTCATGAAATAATAAGATTTATGAATAACACAAAGAAATCATAAATCATAATAGTATTTTATGGCATACATAACATAATAATGCTGTAGTGTTCATAACAAAATATATAGTAACATTTGGATTACCCATAACATTATATTCTCTAAATCTATTAGGAGAAACATTATCATTTTCCTCTACCATGTTACCCAATGCATAGGACATCAATCTCGGGCCCACCCACCCACAGTTTATCACAGAACCACCTGTATATGTAAAAAATGCCAAAAAACCTCAACATAATCATATCACATTACACAAGTGCAAAGGAATGATAAAATTTAAACATTATAATCAAAATATATCATTTTAAGATATTTACATAATCAGTGATTTCTCAAAACCATCCTCAAACCCATTAAAAACATTTAATAAGACGTTTTTTGAATCAGTGTCCCTAACCAATTTGAAACTTAAAAAGGGATTAAAATTTTAAAATATTAATTTCCATAAAATAAATCCTAAAACCCATTTTGAATATATGGTAATTAGAGGTGAAATATTTAGAAAAATATGTCATTAAAAAATTTAAAACACTATCTTTGGTAAAGAGTCACTTAACACTTCAGAAAATACCTGAATAAAAAGTATTTAATAAATAACCATAAAAAAATATTATAATATCATGAGAATAAGGATATTAATTATATATTGTGTTAATGGGATGAATATACACCATATCAAATTGAATTGGTGTATAACAACAAATAAGTCTTAGTGGAATGTAAATTGACACAATGTCCCTTTCAAAGATCGTATCAGTAGATTAAGGAGAAATCAATGGAATAATAATGTGTGAAAATTTATAATACACCCTATATAAGGGGATATAAAATTTAAAACAATCGAAGTTCATTCACACATATTTATATTACAACATAATCAAGAAGTATAAGTTTAAACCAATGAATTGAAATTGGTTAAAGAAGTTCCCTTGCAGAAATTTGACAACCTAACTACATCACTATAAAATTCAGAAAACGAGTTGTTGAGAGAGAAAAGGGAATTTAATCACATTGAAATAAATTTTTACAGAAATAAGGATATATAAGAACATATCCCAAAATATGAATATGTATATTAATAGACATAACAAAAAAAATATTTTAAAGAGGAGGGTGAAAGGTTCCTTTACAGATTTGGTAACTTACAAAACATACCCCCCATGGAAGAAGTATTATACATTTACAATATAAATACACATAAATTACATTATATTACACAAATAATTTATTCATGGGTAGTACTTACACCACAAAAAAAGGAAATAGTGGAGAAAATAGAATGAATCTCACTGAAATAAAAAGTGAGATGAAACCCCATACCATGTTGTAATCAATCGAGTCGTAAGACCAAAAGTTAATAACCAAAAAATGAATCACTAAATACCAATAATATAAGTATTATTATGATAATATATATAAAATTTCAGTACATAATACACCACATGGAATAGTTAAGTGGTGAACAATAGAAATCTCATGAAAATAAAAGTGAGATAAGAAACCTCTTACCACGTTATAACAGTGGAGTCATATGACCAAAAGATAATAACCACAAAATGAATCATATAATAACATGAATATAATGATAATAATGATAATATATATGTCATTTACGTACACAGTAAACCACATGCAATAAATAAGTGGCGAACAATGAAAATTTCACAGAATTACAAGTGAGATAAGAAACCCCTTACGTCAAGTCTGAGTTGTCTTTAATGTTCTTTGTTATTCCTGAATAAAAAACTTAGGATAGTTTCTACATTCATAAGAAGGTTTTATAAATTTATTATTTATTTTACATCACTTATTACCTTTTTATGACAATTAAATAATTATTTGAGTTAATATTGGGCATTTTGCAGATGTTCAGAACTTGAGTCAAAAATAAACTTGTTACAATTACAAATTGTCCATGTGGTCAAAAGTAGACTATCTATATAATTATATTAATGATTTATATATCATATTTATCATATAAATCTATTATATATTTATTTATAATAATCCATATCATTTGGAGTTGTGAAATGAAACACACCGTTCATGAAGACGGTAGGTCATACGTACGCATGAACAATACTTTCATTACTATTTTATATTTAAATAAATGAAAAAATCATAATACATAGGTATATTATAATTAAATTATAATAACTATGTTATTTAATGTAATTAACCCCATATTTTATACGTTCTATGTATGGAATGAATGAGTTATATCACATTGAGGGGTTGTAGTCCGCACTTCCTCAAATGATATTATCGTATTATCCCCTTATGGAAACCCCAAATGTGTGATATAAATAAATAATAAGGAAGTATAAAGAAGTTATTAATAAGATTTATGAAATTAATTTATTAATATTTTATTGATAGATATTTAATAAATAATATTTAGTTGTATCATTAAACATGATCCATATATCCTCATCAGTATTTACCAAAAACTTATTAAGGAATGTTTATCTAATAAATAAATATAAATATTTTATTCTCTAATAAAAATATAATATTACAAACACTAAAATAATAAATAAATATTTTTTAAATATTTAACTCACATATAATCTATCTCTAATAACATATGAATGAATCGTTACAAGAAACATAACATTAATAATCATTAAACAATGTATACAAATTATATTTATTTATCATATTAAACTCATCTCTAATTTAACAAAGGTTCATAACACAGATACTATGTGGCTCACTCAGCCACTTTATTAGTGGCATTAGGTTTAACTACCTAATGTCTAAGGCTAAAATATACCAACCACCAAAACACCCACAGATAAATATCTTAAATAATTAAAGAAAACAACTACCTAAAAACATACATGGAGTAATATAATCACATTATCATGATATCTCTAATTATTTAGGATGCTTAATTGTGTCATAGATATATTTGATCGATGTTTCTTTCCTTGATTTTCAGAAAATAAGCCTTCCAAAAAAATTACCAATTCTATATAGTGAATTATGTACTTCCATTGCTATAAATGTGGATAAGATATAAAATTATATTAGGGGATAGAATTGAGAAATCCTTCCTCAAATTATTTATTAATTTTATATTAGACGTTATCCACCCAAAACATCCTAACATTCAGAAAACATATTTCATCATGGTTTTCAACAACACATCAAATTACAATACTCATGAAATCAATTAATAATATTCTCCATGTATATGGACCAATACATATATTCACTGATATGAAAAAAAATGAAACATATGTAATTCTTCTTTCCAATAGGTGGATCATGTTCAGACAATATTATGATTTAATGATT
The DNA here is from genome assembly GCA_963277665.1 of Viscum album. Classification (NCBI taxonomy): domain Eukaryota; kingdom Viridiplantae; phylum Streptophyta; class Magnoliopsida; order Santalales; family Viscaceae; genus Viscum; species Viscum album. The sequence goes on along the minus strand of OY728156.1, from coordinate 1,497,718,325 downwards.
ACGATGTTTATAATCCATGAGAAAGTGTCTCAAAGTACAATGAGTTTTCATGAACCAACCCAATTTTTCATGATCAAAGTCACCCCAATCTCACCTCCAATTGGACAAGGTATAGAGACTAGAACCCATTAGACTATCAAACACATAGGGGGCCATATCCTATGCTACCTGTACACATGCACCCACAAACACCTCCACGAAAAAGTTTATAGATATTTGAACTAAATATATAACTAAATACTGGTATAAATCTATCAAAAACTAGTGTACAATAAATAGATCATAAAGAAAAATGTACACCCCCATATAAATAATATTGAAAAATAATCCAACCATCTCAGATAAATGGTATCGTTGTCATACACCTGATAGTAATCTCCAGAGTATGGCTTCGTTAAAAACCCAGGTCAGTCCAGCAACTATGTATTGTTTGCTCAGGGTCCTAAATGGACTTCATTGAAGGACTTGTGGTCTACACAACACAAAACATGTGATCAAAAGTCCAAGGAAGGGGTGAATATAATAATTCTCAGTAGGAACCAAAAACCCAAACCAAAAATAGAGAAAATGATAAGCATCTGTAAACTCGACCAAGCTAGATTAAACATTATCAAGAGAGAAACACCATCTAGAGACCATCCTCAGTTAATCAAAAAAGTTAACTTAATGGTCCAGGAATTTATATGAAACAATAAATACCATTTACACTCACAAAACATACATAGATTTACTTCTAATAGACCACATTTTCCCATTTTCTTGACCATAGACCATCAAAAATAACTAACTTGATGTTCAAACACAATGAACACAAATATCTCATGTGGTACCAACCTCTATGATAGACGTAAGCTATTAATTTGGGATCTAAAATGGATGCTCTATAGGGGAAATACACAACATGAGCCTATCTATCCTGAATGGAATGAAAAATAAGAGGTTAAAATCAATGTTAACTCATCGAAAATGATCCATCCTCTCCATCCCATATGAAACATTACATATAGTTTTATATATACTAAGAAAACAAAACAATAGAACATCTCAACCTACCCTAGTGGTACTTATATATGATAGAACACTTTAATTAAAACACCACGGAAGATGTCTCTCAGGTAGTAAACCAAATACAACCCCTTAGGTGGGGGATCCCACCCAGGGTTCTTCGATGTACACAAAAAACCCCAGATAGAAATAAAAACACAAAAAACTAGCCTTGTATTATATCATTTCCCATGTAGAGTAGGTCACAAAAATTACAATAACTATTCATGGGGAAATTCTAATTGTAGATCTATGTTGGAAGAATCATATCTCGATACCCAAATAGATGGTCTCTGCATAGGGATCACTTGGATCTCCTTCCACTACTATACCAACTGATTGGGTAGATGATCGATGCCAAGGTAAATATTTGTCACAATGATTCCAAGAACACTAATATGAAAACATGAAGGGACATGATTATCATGTCATTCCACTTAGGGCTACACATACTGCAATCCAACTATGTCTATAATCAAAGGAGATTGAGAAAAATCACTCCATAATTTGAAGATAAACCAACATTGTATGAATTCCATATAGATGAATAGGGTCACAATCTATTGAATAGAACATGATAATAAAACCATAATAGAGAACACACCCAGGAGACCCAATCAACCCTACAAATCTAAATTTCACCAACAAGGAAAATGGGACATAGTTGAACCTTCTTATTGCAGTTTTACTAATCCAAATGACCCACAAAACATCTCTTTCACACCATGTCTCTTAGGCCCAAAAGTGCATCCACCATTACATTCTACATTGAAAACTACTCATGATAGGCAACTCACGGGCATGAATCTACAATAAAAAATAATGGATATGTGATGTATATGATTTAAATAAGAGTATTTAGTAGTACACGACATGAAAAGGGGCCACATGATGTGTGAACCTTCCAGATCACCTGGTTTTGTATCGTTTCTAAATGGTTTTCCAACCCATGTTTAAGTACATGGAGTGTAGTTATGATACATGTAATATCCCACTTCACCCAGCCCCAGTCCATGCTTTTCCATACAACGTCCCATCCCTCCATGTCCCTTACACACCGTCCATACCACACAACACTATGTGTTAGTGCTAAACAACCACCTGCATGTTTCTTTTACCAGTTCCCTTGTACATGACATTTCTTCCATATTCTTTATCTATGTTCACTAAATAGATTTTGTACTATAAAATTATTCCCAAGATATTTCCAACAAGTACATGATAAATGGTCAATAAATGGTGTGTAACACCAATAAATTGTGTGTAGACTCTAAGACATCCACTTTCTCAAATAGGAAGAACACATGGATTGCGTGACAAGACTAAATTTCTTGTCGACGGAAAAATCCTTTAAAATTCCCTGAAAATTACATAAAATGCCTCAATTCACACTAGAACACTTAGATTATACCTTAAGGGGTACCTTGGAAGATTATAAGGGTTATAAAACCATAACATGATGCATCAAAAGTGGGACTAGGGCTTAAAACTCAAACCACAAACCATGAGGGTAAAATTTCGAAGCATTGGGTGCCAAATGACAACTGGGACATGCTAATTCTCGATCAATAGATGATTTTCATCAAAAAAACAGGATCCAGATACACCTCATCCCCTGGGTTTGTCCATAAGTCCAACAGAGATGAAGAGGTGGTGTTTGGGCTTGGTGCTATAGTGTGTGAAATAAAGGAGTGGGTGAGAGGGGTTATTGATTTAATTTTTATGAAACCAATCGCCTCCATTAAACACCCTGGTCATAACTCACCTCTGAACCGACACCCAGTGTCAGCAATATTTTTTTCACACATAGTGTAAAATAATTCTTTGAATTCATATTTGGTCTAAAAAATCGGACAGGAGAAACTTCTCTAGGGATATTCCACATTTCCATAGAAACTATACATGGGTGATAAAATATATTTAAAATTGTATTAACTATTCGATGATAATCTCTAGGCCATGGATTACTATTCTGAAATAGATCCAAGATTGGTATATTTTATATGAAACATTATAATTTATTATTGGGGAAAAGTAGAGTCACAAAATCCTCCCCACCATATGTATTTTCTTCCCCATAAAGTGACATCCTAGGAAGATGGAAAAGAGCTTTAGCTCTGAACTAGAAATCCCACACCAAAAATCACACCAGATGTTTGAATGCTATAAAAAACACACTCAAAGTAGAAATACAACACTAAAAACAACCACAAAGGACACCAAGGGTACATGTTCTACTCACATGCACACATTCTTGGGCACCTAAAATAATGATAACACTCATTCCAACTCCCACATGGAAAATATCAGGCAGCAAGTGTCACATGTTTTATCAAATAATATGGTTGAAAACACCAAACTCCAACCACAATAGTTAAGATAGGTAATAGGATCAAATCACCTCACCAACCCACACAAGAAACAAAAGAGAGGGTTTATGACCCTACAAGAATGAATTTCAGTCCATATAACACTCTGATTCCTCGATGCGATCCAATAGGAAACATGAACTCATTATCTAACACCCAGTTCCAACTTCATCGATAAAAAAATACCATGAATAATACTCAATATACATTAACCAAATATAAATGATATCTTCAGACACCAACACAACCCCATGTGAAAGAGGAAACATGTTCACCCCATCCCATCACATGGAAGGTGAAAACGCCAAACCTCATATGGTCGATACAGTCACCACATTAAAAAAAATCCCTAAAACACACATTCCGTGGATATTCCGTCACGAGAGACCACAAAAATAAACTTCAACACAATAAAAAAAATCTCTTGCACATAGAGAACAAAAATATTTTCGTAAGTGTATACGTAGGGTATTACAAGCCCTAATGAAACAACTAATAAAACAAAAAACAGACCCCAAACATATAGGTCAAAGGAACTCATCCACCACACATCGAAACTATCCACATTGGGTGGAACTGACTTGTATGATTGGTTGTGTACCGTGTCTCAAGAATGAATCTTAGTGGGGGACATTTACCTCTTTCCTACGAAATCAAAGTCCCACCCAACCAAACTACAAACACATTGAGCATCCCATGTAAAAGTTGAAATTATGAAGACAAGCATACTAATAAAAAAATCCTTTCCAGATGCTCACCCAAGGTTTTACCAGGACCTCTGACTACCAAGCTCCCACAAACAAATGATTCGAACACATATGTCTAATGGAATCATCCACCACACCATGATACTATCCACTTTAGGAAGTAAATAACTTTCCTAGACAGTTTTATATAATATCTAAAATTTGTGTTGGTGGGGTAAGTATCACTCATCCTTATGCATTAAAGGCAATAATGAATAATAATGACACAAGTCTCCACATATACCCTACTTCTTCCAAAAAAAATCCACAAACAATTAATGAAATTAAATGAGTAGCACCCAAATATTTCTATCAATCATAATATATAAAGGATAATGGAAACATAGAGTAACTCAATTCATCCAGAACCTATCGGGGATCTCCCCCCATCTACATGAACCTCTGAAGTATCTATGCATAAGCTACATATTCGTCGACTAGACCACGAGGTTGAGGTTGTTTAAAAATATCAATTTTCCAGCACCCTCAAAATGCTCTAGATCCATAATATCCTCTACAGATTGGAAACCCTCGATGAAACTATTTCCACTGAAAAAATGATTCATCGAATCACTTTACCTCTATAGCACAGAGGGTTGAAAAATCTATCACATGATTTCCCCAACCATCACAAGTGTAATAGTGCCTCTCTCTCTAATGACCAAAACCTTGTTGTAGATCTTGAGCTTGGGAATGGGTTGGCCTTGTAAAATTATGGTGCCACTTATGATTCACACGTGTTACTTATAGGACCTTCTTTTCATAGAACTCTGTAAAAAATTATTTATTAATCATTGGGTACATGCACGACCCCTGTGCATTGTCATCCAAATCCTTCAAATCATCCAAAACTCATTCAAACCCACTACATCAACCCAATCCATCATAGGTGGGTCAATAAGATGCTCGATGGGTGGTCACTCTAGAAAATGTACAATTTGAGGAGAACCGACCTCAAGAATAGGCCCCAATAAGGTGACCTTATCACATGTTAAGTGATACTCTGAATCTATATCTTGGATCCTTTGAAGGTTGTTTATGTGGAAACATCCTGAAGGAATCTCAAGACACACTATTGTAAAAGTATATATGGGGAGATGACTCAATAATGACATGAAGAATTGATAATCATTCCCTATATGATGTGTGTAACTTTATTTTTCTATATCCAGTGTCATAATTTACCGAGTATAAAGGTAGGTTATCAAAAAAATTACTAAATAGATAGTCATACACCTGCACTAACACAAGAATCCATAGCCTAAAATCTTAACTTCAAACACCATAACATTGTCAGAAGGGAACCAAAACCACACTCACGACTATAATCCAAAAGGGAAACCTGCTCTGTTACCATTCATCGTGACTTGAATGAGTTTGGTCTATGTTGTGGCTCCCCATGCATGCCTCCAATAAGCCATGACTAGATAATATCACCTTGTGGGATATCAAAAATATAGAAGGCCTTATATAATGCTACTAGTATGAATACATCGATATAAACCTCTATGAAACTATGAATATATATAAAACTATAAATAAATATAAATGAATTCCTATATCGATCACAAACCACATTACTTAGGATGTAGAAAAAAGAAAAAAAATAAACACCCACGAAAGGAATACTGAAAGGTGACCAACTTACTTAGATGAAGTCGATCACTGTCAATCACCCACTAGTAATCTTTGTAGAATGGTTTTGGTAAAAACTCTAGTTATTCTAGCTAGTAAACCATTCTCGTTTTGTATCCTATTGGGACTCCTTCATAGGACCTACGGTCTGCACAAAACTCAAAACATGTAAGAAAATCCCATGAAGGGGTGAGTATAAGAATACTCAATAGGGTCACAAAAAATGAATCAAAAAAGGAGAAACAAAGGGGAATTAGTTAACACAACTCATCCAGCAGTATCCCTAAAAAGAAAGAAACTCTACCTTGAGAAAAACCTTATCCAAACACAAATAGTCATCTAAATTCCCCTCACATGTCAATGAAATGATATATACTAAGTAGAATCCCATAATATTACCAGATGTACTCCTAACAGACTAGAAATTATCATGGTCCTGACCATATACATCACACAATAACCAACTAAAGGATCCAACACAACACTAAAAATATTATCATGAGGTACAAATTTCCAAGACAACAAAATGCTCCTACTATGGGTAAGAAAACAGACCCCACCTAGATGACACTCGACCAAGAGATGTCACTCTATCAACAAAACTAACTAACTTTTCCACCTAGAGAACCCTCAGGGGACTTATCTATTGATGGATTGATCAATGGAAGGTACCATAGAATATTTCACCTAGTTATAAATCAAACTCAAACTCCTTAGGTCAGGGATCCCACCAAGGGTCCGTTGGGGGACACTAAAACCCCAGTTAGAATGAAAAACATATACTAGACACCTAGTAGAGAATAAATTCATTTCTAAATTTGTTCACACCGATTATATGAACTCATCCTAGTGAAAATTACATGGTAGATCACATAAGGAAGAATCAAACCACGATACATAGGTAGAGGGACTGCACCCAAGTCTCCCTGGGGGCTCTGTCCACTGCCTGACAACCTCACTGGTAGATGATCAATGCTCGGATAAATATGGTCACACCAATTCCTAGAACCCAACTAGGGAAATAAGATGGTGAGATAGGATTGGGTCATGCCTTCCATGGTGACACATTCTCCAAATCCACTATGTAAATCATTAAGATGGAATGATAAAATTCATAATTAAAAGTAGTGATACACAAATTCAAATCATACAAAAAGTATCCAAAGAGGGTCAAAATACTATTAAGATGATGTGATAATGATATTGTCACTTAGAATGAACCAAGGTGACTAACTCAACATTGTCGTTATTCATGTCACTAACAAGGATCTAGGGGACCCACTGAACCCTTCCACGTGAGGTGTCCTTAATCCATGAAACACAAAACAAATTGCCTTCACACACATATATGGGTCCCAATATATAGACAACATTACATTATATGTGGAAAACAAATTAGTAGTGGATACATGTGTGCCTGAATCTGAGCTACGATGGTAGATATATTCTAGGTAAAATATCTCATGTTGATCCTCAAGTAGTACATGTCATGAATGAGGTTGATAAGTCTTGAGATCCCACTTGATTACCTAGAAATATATCCCTTCTATATGTTTTCCAACAAATTTAGAAGTATACGACGTATAGTGGTGGTACACGCCATGTCCCACTTTACTCGTCCCCTGGTTGTGTTTCTCCTTCACATGGAATGACATGAGCTATCCATTATATGTCATGCATACCATACTACATGGAATGTTTGGCCCAAATGGCCACATGGCCTTGTTCTTTACCAATTCCCTTATACCAGACCCTATTTCCTTGTTCCCTGGCCATGTTCTTTGACAGGCCATGTACTATCACATGATTCCTAGTCCATTTCCCCAGAAACATGAAAAATGTTTAATATATAAATCGGAACCCCTTGTTTAGGGAAGCTAGTCCTCAGAACATCATCTACCCAAAAAGGGATAAACCCAAGACATGTAGAACTAGTTTACATGTCGTGTCTATTGGACATTCCATCATAAATTCCTTGAAACGGCTTGATATGACTTCATTCACCTTGAAACATACAGATTAACCCACGAAGGGTCCATTACAGGCATATAAGGGATTTGAAAAGTTAATATAATAATGAAAAATGAGGATAAATACATAAAACTCAAACCTCCAATCTCTAGGGAGATACAATGAAGCTTTTATTGCCAAAAAACTCCCATGGAACATGGATTATTGATCTTTTGATGATCGATTAAAAAAATGGGATATATCAGCACCTCTTCACCATGGATTATCTATCGGTCGAAGGGAGAGGAATAAGGGGTGGGGGACTTGGTCCTCCTACGTGATCATAAAATGGGGTGGGGGAGAGTGGATACAGTTTAATTTTTTATTAAATTACTAATATCTATTAAACACTCTAGCCCTAACTCACCTATGACACTACATTTGGTGTTGACAAAACTCATGTAACAGCAAGGGTAAAAACTATGTCTAAACTAAACTATGGTCTCAAAAAAATTATATGAGCCTCCACTCGGTAGTTAGTATATGTTTCTATTGATAATGTTCATGGGTGGTGAACTGTATTATATATATTTTTATCATCAGGATGAGTCTCTCTTTGGCACATACTACTGTGCTGAATCAGTGCCTAATATTGAAAATAAATTTAGCATATTCGAATATCTTACACGGAATAATCCATGTAACTTAATCCTCCACACATTAAGTATTTTTCCCCGAAAATCCAAAACATAGGAACACGGGAAAGGACCTGAGGTCTAATCTAGGATTCCCACTCGAGCATGCTCAATATGGTTTTTTGTTCTGTAAACAAATTCCCTAATAGAAACAAACACCATAAGACAATCATAAAGAACACAAAGGGTTCCCATGATGCCAAAATTCATGCACTTAGGGGAACCTCAAAGTTGAACCACAGAACGTCCCACTCCCACGATGCCAACATTGTGTAATTGGTGAAACATATTTCATGGATGCGACTATTGTGAAACACCATACATAATCTACATAATTCACTAGAGGTACTATAACCAAATCACCTCTCTAACCCACACCAGCAACAAATGATAGGGTTAAATAAACTCACAGATTTCTGGTTTCCCCAGATGACACTCATAACACATAACGAGATCCAACCAAACATAAGACCTCATCATCAAATACCAATGAAAACATTTATCAGTTTAAAAATACCAAAAAATAGCCCCAACTGAATATTAAAATCTTTGAATGGTGTGTTCCAATATAAAAACAACACAAAAGGAATGAGGCCACCTTAGAACCCCATATCACCATGTGACTGGTGCCAACACCAAATCTCATATGGTCAATATACTCCCATCCTAATAGAAAATCCATCAAGGAAATGTCCAATGGATATACTGCCAAGAAATACCACTCGAAAAAACATACCCCCTAAAGAATAATGTATCCTCATCCTGGAGTGCAAACAAGGGTGTCCATGTGTATACAATAGGTCTTTCAAGACCTTATGAAACTACAGAAAAAAACAAAAAAAACATTCAACTCCTACGTCAAAGGAGCTCATCTACCCCACATGAATATCCTCTTTTGGAGAGATTGAATCTAATCTATGGTTTTGTATCATGTCTCAATGATGCTCCATGGTGGTGTAAGTTTCCATCCTGAAAATTGTAATCCATGATGAACCACACTAAAACATATTTTAGATCCCCACTTTCAAAATTCCATAGGGTGTAACATCCCAAGTAAATAAAGAATAATACAATTTCAAATTTATTATTATTTTTGAATTAAATATTGATTTTACTTTAATGGGTATGCAATGTTCAATGGCGTACACGATACACAACAAGTTTCTTTGAAATCTTATTTTTCAAAAAAAGATGGGTCGTACTGAAAAATAATAATATAATATTATTATAAGTGGTAGATAATGTATATCCATTGTATTATAAGGAATGAACAGAATTAAACATATTATAATTAAACATTATTCTAAAATATTTTAAATTTATCCCCTAAAAGTTAGAGGCATAAAATGTGAATGAATCTAATTTTAAGCACAAATAATATAATATTTTTTAAAAGGTTGATTCACCACCATTTAATAGAGAAACGAATTTAAATCATGTTTTTTTACTTTTATATGTACTATTTAAAATAATTATCTTTAGACTCAGGACATCAAATTTACTTTGTGTAAATTGTTTGTATTTTTCTGATAAAAATCTTTTTTTAAGAATACTGATAAATAATGTATTTTAATTCAGAACAACCTTTTAATGTTGTTTATTTATATGGTTAGATTAAAATTTTAATTTTATTTAATGTATAATTAAATTATATTATTACCATTTAATCCAATTTTGGGCATTATATGTAATTTAACTTTGGAATTGGATATAAACAAGGGTCAATCTTTTGATAGTTATTATTTCGTAAAAAAACATGGTTTTTGTTATGACAGTTGGAATTTATTTTAAATAAATTAATTCAACATATAATTTTTTAATTTGGTAAAATAGAAATAATTTATGAATTATGAATAATATATATATATATATAATGCCGAATTTTTGGTGTTTTTCTGAGAAACTACAATTTTTGATGTATAGTGAAAACACCGAGTAGTACTTAAAAACAAACTTTTTCATTTAAATGAAATTTTACCAATTCGGTGAAATGTATTTCGAAAATCCGACATACATGGTTGTTATTAGTACGTTAAATGTGGTTCAATAGTATGACATTAATTTTTGGTGAATAGTAACTTTTGACTTTTATTTACCGCGATTAAAGGTAAGTAAGGTAATTCAATGTGAAATTAATATTATAATGATATTAAATTAACCTAAAATGTGTCTTAATCCTATTGGATGATAAATTTAAGACCATGGACATCTTTTGGACTATTTTGGGTCCCCATGGAGGCACTTAAGTGTGACAATGACACTTTATAATAATTACATTAAAGTAATGACAAAAATGACATAAACATATATCTTTCAGTACATCATGATTGAAATGGGGTAATATATGTTTATCATCGACTATAAATTTTCATTTGAAAGTTAAAAAGATTTCCTACATCATGGTATTTTTTGATAATTGTTATACATCATAAAAATAAAATTAGTTATGACACAATATTGATGTTGTGTTTACCTCATTAATGGATGATTTAAATAAATAAGATTATAATGATTAAAATAGTATTCAAAATCTATCTGATTCTTATTGGATGATTTTATTTCCAAACAAATTCATTGTATCTTTGACTTTAATATGATTTGTACCTTTAAAAACCAAAAATAATTATATAATAAAATAATATTTTCAAACATTCCAAAAGCACCATCGTCCTCATAAAAATCCCTCACTTATTACCCTTTAATTGACTTTTATCAATCCACTTGGATCACCGAAACTATTACCACATAAGCTCTAAAGATTCCTATCTTCCACCTAGAAGTCTTACCTTAGGCATATGGAACTACAAGAAATCCTATTGGTTAAAACCAATGGGAGTTTCCCGATTTAAAGATAATGTCTTCTATTAAGTTCTTTTCATTTATTTTACATCTCCAACCCATAAAGATTTTTATTCCTTTAATTTATAATTGCACAATTTTCATATATATACTTGGTTGTACATATAGAAATTATTAAAACTAATCTTCTACACACCTCATTCTAATGGAAAAAAACATACTATTTTTGTGGATGGAAAACTTCTGCCCCATAAAACGAAGATTATTCAATCTGTTCCTACCACCTCTTATGGTGGCCATTAAGATGGAAATATATTTACATGTGATATATATTATATTCATATTGTCTATATTATTTATTATTTTTCATTCATAACATTCATTTACGGTTTCCATAATTGGTAAATACGATACTTTCATTTGAGGATGTGTGGAATACCGCCCCCTCAATGTGATTTCACTCAATCATTCCATGCAAGGATCATTTATAGGATGGACATAATTAAATTAAAAAAAATAATATTATACTATAATTATAATATACCTTTGTGTTATTTCGATTTCAATTAATTAAATATAAAATAGAAATGAAATAGTGTTCATACGTAGGTACGGATTACCGTCTCCAAGAATGGTGCATTTAATTTGTTAACTCCAAATGATATGAAATATTATAAATACAAAAACACTGTATATATATGATATAAATGACATCTAAATCCTTAATATCATTCTGGAGATAATTTCATTTTTACAACATGGATATTTTTTAATTATGACCAGTTCAATTTTTACTAAAGTTCTGAACATTGAAAAAATGTCTGATATGAACACAAATAATGAACTAATTGTTATTAAAAAGTAATAATTTATATAAAAAGAATAATAAACATAAAAAATGTTCTTAAGGAAGTATATATTAACTCTTTATTATTATTCTATATGAACATGGAACATACGTGTCAATTCAAACACGAGGTATGGGGTTTTCATCTAACTTTTAATTCTCATGAGATTCGTGATATATTTTCCATTACTTCAATTTGTGTGGTGTATGTACTTCCAATGATTTAATTATTTTTGTATTATAATTTAATTTATTGTTATTTAATTAATTATTTTATGATCCTTCTTTCATGGGGTGTATTTTTCAAAAGTTAATAAATCGATGAGGGAAACTTTTTCCATCCTCTTCTAGTCAAAGACTTCATTTGTGTTATGTATTTATTTTTAAATTATCAAATGTTGGGATATGTTCTTAAATAACCTTATTTCAGTAAATATTGTTTCAATGTTATGAGAGAATAAAATCTCTCCCATCAAATCATATTCTGAATTTTAATGTGATGTCGTTAGGCTGTCGATTTTTCGTAAGGGAACTTCTTCACCCAATTTCCATTCTTTAGGTAGAATATCTACTTATTGATTATGTCAAGCTATAAATATTTGTGAATGAATTATAATTTTTTACACAAAATATCTACTAATAATGGGTGTATTTATATTTTTCACACATAATTAATGTAATTGATTTATCCTTAATCCAAGGATACGATCTTTGTAAGGGATATTGTCTCGATTTATATTCCATTGAGAATTAATTGTTGATATACCCCAATTCACTTTTATATGGTGTATAAACTTCCCTTTGATATATTATATCAAGAATCTATTTATTATCATGATATTATAATCATTGTTTAATTTTATTCTATAATTATATTTATTAATGTAGTTTCACATGTGTTCAGATCCACTTTAACTGTAAAAATGTTTCAAATGTTTTATTAAATTATTCTTCTAAATCATTCTCGTTAATATACATGTTTTGAAAATGTTTTTTGTATTTATTTATATAGAAACTAATGTTCTAAAATGTTAATTCCATTAAAATAGTAAAAGTGTTATGAGATAATTTTATTAAAAAATCACTTTATTAAATGATTTAAATGGTTTAAATAATGGTTTGATAAAACATTTACCATGTGATATATCTGGAAATGATATATTGTGATTGAAATGTAGAAATTTTATCTCTAATTTTTGTTTGTTTTATGTGTTATGGATATTTTATGGTTATTAGTCATTGTTTATGTATATAGGTTGTTCCGTGAATAAACCTTAGGCGGGTGAGCCCAATATAGGTCTCCAATGCATTGGGTAACATGAAAGAGGTAAACAATAAAGTCTCTCATATGATATTTAAGGAATATAGAGTGATGGGTATTTGAAAGGATACTCCCAATATAGCTGTGAGACCTACGATGTATATTTGATATGGATGACACAAGTTACCTTTATGATTTATGATTTCTATGTGTTAGTCATAAATCTTATGATTTTATGAGTTATGTTAAAGAGATTATGTTTTTTTATGTATTTATGAAGTAATGTTTTATTATATTACATTTATAAACCATACTGATCTTTTTATACTCCTTCCATGTTTTGAATTGTTTTTCACAGGGTATAAGACATGGTAAGAGAAATAAATTACATTGGAAGATTTATTTTAATAAAATAATTATTGTTTTCTTTGATGAATATGTTTTTTATGAAAAAAATGGATACTTTATAGAAGTGTATATGTTGTAATTTTTGAGATGTAATGTAATAGTTATGGCCTATTTTTCAAAAACACTAAACCTGAAAAATCCTGAATGTGAATTATTCACATAATTCAAGATTATGTAATATTTAAGGATGGGGCCTTATATTTGGTATTAGAGGTCAGTTTAGGAAACTTTATGGATTATTAGTTTTTATTAGACAGATGGTTAGTCTTTATGTATTCTATTTATGTTTAATCCTTGTTATATAAATTCTTCATATCAAGAAAAGTTAGTTATAAATGGAAAGAGCATGACGTCAAACATCATTCCTATCTCTTCTTGATGACATGCTTGCCATAATTATAGTAATGTCATGTTCTGGTTACTATGAAACATTTTGTAGAATAAAACTATATTGCAAGATGTTTTTTGAGATTTCAAACACCTCTACTATACCTTGATTTCATTATAGATCATGTGTTGTATTTAATCAAATCATATTTTCACAGTACTATCATATTTTCATGAAAGCTAAATATTATCCAATAATTTTCAAATATTTTACCTTATCACATGATTTTGAAGCATATTATGGCTTTAAATAAGGTGCTGAAGAAGGATACCCTTTCACAACCTATTTTTATTTTATTTTAAATTATTTTCTTGTAGCGCATACTTATTGTGAATTAAAATGAAAATTGATTGATAGTGTCAAATAGAACTCTGTTCGACTATTTTATAAAAATAATGTTTTATCAGATGTTTTGAAATTTTATGTTGTACATGATTATTTTCTGAACTATTTTCCCATGAAGACCCACATGACCCAAGATGTACACAGTGTATTTGAATGAAGGATGAAAATGATTTTGAAGGATATCTAAATAATTTTTTCAATTCTTGGACCTTCTATCTATGTTAACAAGATGCCAATGAAACCATGTAGACACCATCATCATGGTATGATGTTTTTTATTTTGGGAATAGAATTATTTATCATATTGAGGTGAAAAAATGACAATATTTATATGTCTTTGTTAAGATGATGAGGTCCTAATGAGTTGGGGTGAAAATGATGGTTATAAGAAAACATTTGGGGTTAAAATATGTGAGGTTTATTTTTTAGTTTTATAAAATGAACAGCCCCTAAGATAGGTGACAACCCATCATGTCCAACAAGGCTATGATAATCTATCCCACAACAGAAGGTCGATAAGGGCGCATCACATACCACTGGCCTACGTGAATTCCTTGGTCAGTATGAGTTATTCGTTTCGATAAATGATTTTATGGATTATGAATATGTTGATTTTGGGAATTTATGTTTCATTAAATGGATATCCTTAGTATAATATAATTAGTTGGTGATTAAGTGATAACTATTATTTTTGAATACATTCTCTCTTTTGAAGAAACACTATATGCCTTATGAACATAAAATACAAAGGGATTTCTTTTGTGGAATAATGTTTGAAATTTTATTCTGGAAGAATCTATGTTTTATGGATATTTATGGAAATTATTAACCAATCATAGAGAATATGTGATAAGGTTAATTACACTTTAATATGAGACATTACGAGTAGATGATCTTATTTGGAGATAAATGTTATGATTTACTGTTGAAGACAATCTGATTAAATCATTTTGAATTTTGGGTTTCAATATTAGTTTTGTTTACTTTAATTAATTTTTTGGATAGTATTTTATTTAATGGCCTTTGTTTCACTTTGGGTAAAGTTTGTCAAATTTTGGATATTTGGCATAATGTTTCTTTTTTTAAGGATTATCATTTTTTATGAAATTATCTGATGTTTCACTAACCATTTTTGTTCTTGTTAATGTCAATAGATATGAAAAATAAATAGTTCATCTATTGTGGATTATGTG
Organism: Viscum album; assembly: GCA_963277665.1. Lineage (NCBI taxonomy): Eukaryota > Viridiplantae > Streptophyta > Magnoliopsida > Santalales > Viscaceae > Viscum > Viscum album. Next base: position 1,497,702,645 of record OY728156.1, on the reverse strand, counting down.
ATCCTCTAGAATATGATTCTAACACTTCAGATGTGAACAAGTCATCCTGAATTCTCACCATTTGGAGAAAGGATTAGTTTTTGGTAGAAACATATTAAATGGTGATACACTACATGAAATGTATGAAAATTTCGTTATGTTCTTACTCAATCTCATAAAATATTATTCATATTTTTGAAAAGGATCATAAAATAATTTTTTTTCTATTTACTTTTCCTACTGGGAAACCAATGACCCTTTATCCTATCCGATGTTGTTGATTTTTTGGTGGTCAACTTTCTCTTAGTCATGTTTCCTATCACTCTCCATTAGTACATGACACTTATTTTATCCTGCATATCCATGTTTTCATTTAATTATAGTATGGGTTATCTCTAGTGACCATTTAACCTCTCTTTTGTTCTTTTAATGTGATTGTTTTATTGGCTGTTTTTCTGATGTGGGACTTTTAATGAAGTTTTTATACCCAATTTTAAAAATTAGATGATGTAATTTCTAAATGTATATAAAGATGTAACATCCCATGTAAATATAAAATAATAAACTTTCATATTTATTAATATTTTTGAATTAAATAATAATTTTACATGAAAGGGGATGCTATATTTGATGGCGTACCTAACACGCCACGATTAGTTTCTTTGAAATATTACAATACACACAACATTGGGTCATAATGAAAAATAATAATATAATATTATCTTAAATGGTAGTTATAGTCTATCCATTTTATGTTAGGTAATGAAAAAAACTAACCATATTATAATTAAACATGATTAATAATTTCTTTTCCCATTTATCAGATAAAATGTAGAGGCTTAAAATGTGAATGAATCTAATTTTATACACAAATACTATAATATTTGATAAAAAGTTGATTTACCTCCTTTTGATAGCGAACCATCATTAAATATAGTTTGGGACAATTTTATATTTTCTATTAGAAAATATTAAATTCTTATTTAGAATTGGGACATCAAAATTTACATTGGGTAAATTTTTGGAATTTTTCTGATAAAATTCTTTTTTTACGAATAATGATAAATAATTTTTTTACTTTAAAACTCTATTATAATATAATATACTTATATGGTTATATTATCTTGTGAATTGGTTTTAAAGTGTAATAAGATTATATTATTTCCATTTAATCAAATTTGGGGAATTTTATGTAATTTCACTTTGAAAATGGACATAAACTAGTGTCATGTTTTTGATAGTTATTATATCTTAAAAAACACATGTTTTGTTTTGAAAACAGAAATTAATTGTGAATTAATTAATGTTACTTATATTTTTTTAATTTGGTAAAATATACATCATTTTGGAAATATGAATATCAAATATATTGTAGGCAGAATTTTTGTTTTTTTTTTGAAAATATTTAGTTTTTGAAGAATAGTGAAAACACTGAGTAGTTGTTAAATAACCAACATTTTCATTTAAATGAACTTTTACCGCTTCTGTGAAATGAATTTATAAAATTAAACATTCATAATTTTTATTTTTAAGGTAATTGTGGTTTAATAAGAAGAAAATGATTTTTTTGAATAGTTACTTTCGAATTTTATTTACCGTGATTAAAGGTAAATAGGGTAATTAAAGGTAAGAATAATATTATAATAATATAAAATTACCATAACATGTGTCCTAATCATATTTTTTGATAAATTTAAAACCATGGGTATCCATGGGACTATTTAGGGACCCCATGAAGCCACTTCAGATTGATAATGAGAAATTATATTAATTAATTTAAAATAATGACAAAAATGACAAAAACATATATCTTTTCTTAAATAAATTCTTACATGGGGTTATATAAGTTATCTCTTCAAATATAAATCTTAAATTTTAATATAAAAAAATTTCAAACATGATGGTAATTTTTTTATAATTGTTAGACATCAAATCAATGTAATTATTTATGACACAATAATGATGGTGTGTTTACCTCATTAATTAATTGTTTAAATAAATAAGATTATATAGATTGAAAAATATATGAAACCAATCTAAATCATATTGTATAATTTTATTTAGAACAAAAATTGTCTTATCTTATTCTTTAATATGTTTGGACCTTCAGAAACCAAAATCAATATATAATAAAATAATATTCTTAAACATTCCTAAAGAGCCGCTCCTCTCCTGAATACAAAGCCCTCAACTCTAACCCATTAACTCAAACCTCCCATTCCCATTTTCTCATCCAAAAATTTCCCAAATAATATCTCAATATTCCTATATAACAAATATAAGACTTACCTATACAGAAGGCACTTCAATAAATCCTTTTGCTTCAAACAAAAGGGAGTTACCCGATTTAAATTTAACATCTTCTCTTAAGTTCTTTTTTCATTTTTTTCTTCTCCATCCCAATAATTTTTTTATTAATTTATTTTATAACAAAAAAATTATCCTCAATATACTAGGATGTTGTTTTGAGATGTATTTTTACTAAACATATACACACCTTCGTATAATGGGTAAAGAGCATACTATTTCTGTGAACAGTGAACTATTGCCTCACAAAATGATGATTGTTCAATCTTATCCTTCCACCACTTATGGTGTCCATTAATATGGAATAAATTTATATGTGATATAAAATATATTTATATTTACTCTATACCTCTTTATTTTTTATTTATATCATAGCTTTATGGTTTCCATAATGGGTAAATATAATAAATTCATTTGAGGAGGTGCGAACTACCACCCCCTCAAAGTTATATGGCTCGTTCAGGCCATACATGAAATTTATAGAGTATATATTTAATTAAAATACATAATATATATACTATAATGGAATTATAATATACCCTTTTATTCTTATGTTTTAATTCCATTAAATATAAAATATAAATGAAAGCAGCGTTCAAAGATACGTACAACTAACCCTCTCCATGAACGGTGCGTTTCATTTCATAACTGCAAATGATATGGGATATTATGAGTACATATAAAGTAGATTTATATGACATATATGATATATAAATCATGAATATAATTATGTATATATGTTAATTTTTACATCATGGAAATTTTGTAATTATAACAAGGTCATTTTTTACTAATGTTCTAAACATCGACAAAATGTCCGATATGAACTCAAATAATTAAATAATTGTTATTAGAAGATATTAAGTGAAATAAAAAAAATAAATATGAAAAATGTTATTATTAAAGTATAAATTAACTTAATTTTATTTTTCTGTAAGAACACGAAACATACGAGTCAAGTCAGAGATGAGGTAAGGGGTTTTCTTTTCACTTTTTATTCCAATGAGATTCATGCTATATTTTCCACTATTTCCATTTGTGTGGTGTATATACTACCCATGATTTTATTATTTGTGTAATATAATTTAATTTATTTGTATTTAAATTTTCATTGTATGATCCATCTTTTAGGCTGTGTATGTTTCGTAAGTTACTAAATCGGCGAGGGAACCATTCGCCATCCTCTTCTAGTCAAATACTTCATTTTTTGTTTTGTCTTAATATTTCAATTATAAAATGTTGGGATATGTTCATATGTATCCATATTTATGTAAATTTTAATTCCATGTGATGAGATACCAAATTCTATCCCTTCAACTCATTTTCTTTATTTTATAGTGACACTGTTATGTTACGGAATTTCTGTAAGGGAAAATCTTCAGCCAATTTCCATTATTTGGGATGAACTTATACTTCATGATTATGGAATTATATAAATATATTCAAATGTCCACTACTTTTTTTACATGTCATATCCACTTATATTCAGTGTATTTATATTTTTCACACATAATCAAAGTCATTGCTTTGTCTTTAATCGAAGGATATGATCTTTGTAAGGTACATTGTCTCAATTTACATTCCACTGAGACTTATTTGTTGTCAAACACCAATTCACTTTTATATGGTGTATATACTTACCTGTGAAATATTTTTTCATGAATATATTTATTATCATGATATTATAATCTTTGTTTAATGTTATTCTATAATTATTGTTATTCAAGTATTTTCTCAAGTGGTAAGGGACTGTTAAACTAAAAAAAAATTAAAATTTAAAATTAATTATTATTCTAAATCATTCTCATTAATATCCATATTTTCAAAATGGTTTTAGAATTTATTTATATAGACATTAATGTTTTAAAATTTTAATTACTTTAAAAGATTCAAATAGGTATGGTACACTTTGGTTCAAAAATATCTTTATTAAATGTTTTGAATGGTTTTGAAAATGGTTTGATAAAACATTGATTATGTAAAATATCAAGAAATGATATATTGTGATTGAAACCTAGAAATTTTATATTTCATTTATGTTTTTTTATGTGTTACAAATATTTTAGTTTTATTGGGAATTTTTTACGTATACGGGTGGTTCCGTGATAAACCTAGGGTGGGTGATCTTGAGATAACTCTCCATTGCCTTTGGTAACATGACAGAGGTATACATTAATGATTCCACTAAGATATTTAGGTAATATACTATGATAGATATTCCAAAAGTAACTCTTTATGGATCTGTGATAAGGACAATGTATTTTTGATATGGATTCCATAATTTATCATTATAATTTATGATTTATATGATTAATTCATAAATCATATTATTTCATGAGGCATGTTAATGTGGTTATGTATTTTATGTATTGATGAACATATATTTTCATTCATTATTTTATAACCCATACTAGGATTTTTATGCTCATCGCATGTTTGTAAATTCTATTCACAGGTTATAACGCAATGTAAGAGAAAGAAATAACCGAAGAAGAATTATATCAAGAAATGAATTAATTATATCTTTTACGAATTCTTATTTTATTAAAAAATTTGATACTGACAAAAGGTGTCTACTTTATATTTCGTGAGATGTAATGTAATATTTATGGCATAATTAAATAAAACTCCAATCATTAAAATATCTTCAATGTGAATTATTAACTTAATTCAAGATTATGTAATGTTTATGTATGCGGCCTTACATAGGGAATGTGAGGGTACTGATGCAAAAAAAAAATCATGACCATACATTCTAAATGTGTTTTAACATGACACCCAACAAACAACCTCAGTCACATAAATTATCCAAATACACAAATATAAGATACTCATCCACCGTAACTTGATACTATCCACTTTGGGTGGCATATACTCACTCACGTGTTTTTATATCACATAATGAAAACACATATTAGTGGGGGAAGGATCCATATCCCTTATGGATTTGAACAAATAATGAAAAAGACTGATATAATCCTCCACCAATTCCCTACATCTTCTAAAACAAATACTATAGTAATCCAAAAAAAGAATAGAGTATCTCATAATTGTGTCTAGAAATCCTACATAAGAAAGTAAGGACATAGAGCATATCTCTCTTCCTCTTAGGCCGCATGGTCAACAACGTTGAGCATATGAAACCAATAAAGTCCATGTCCACATACTCATTGAGAATATAATGGACCAAAAAGGGTTGGTGATAGTGGAAACAGATCAAGGCTCCAACACCATCCAAATGAACCGGCTCTGCAGTCTCATCTATTGATCAATGACCCCACCTGAATCTATTTCCACTACCAAGATGGTCCATTTACAGATTCTACCTTAGAAGAAACACAAGTTGGATAATCCCTCATAATTTGACTTTGGTCATCACACGAATAGTAGAGCCTCCCCCTATACTGACCAATATATTGGAAGGTCTCATGATTCTAGGAATGAGAATGACTATAAATGTTATAGTGCCTCTTGTGTTACACACATGTTATATATGGTCTCTAATTGACATGGATCACTTGAAAAATCTATCAATTATTCTTGTAGTATGCAGGTCAACCCATCACATTGTCATCCAACTCCAAAAAATATATGAACGACCCAGTTTGATAGTATGCATCCACATGAACACTCAGTTTCAGTCTGGCCACTTCTTCATGAGTTATGGGACCCCTATGTGTACTAATAATGGAGAACACGCGTCATGATAAGGCCCCTATAAAGCGAACTCATCCAACATTGGGTGGTACTCCAAACCTATCTCTCTTGATCTAAAAAGTTTTCATCATGGAGACATCCTGAAACAATTTCACTACACACCATGATTAGAGTATATCTGGGGAGATTACTCATGAATCATAGAGAAACACAAAAACCCAGTCCTATATAATAAATGTACCATTACTTTCCTATTCATAGCGTCCTAATGTACTGATTTAAAAGGCAGGTTATCAGAGTCCACATTAATGCCAAATTCATCCACCCTCACTAAGACTGGGGTCCCTAGTATAATATAGAAACATGAAACACCATAACACTGTAAATATAAAACCCATACCATGATCATGACTTCAAACCCAAACTAGAACCTTTATTGATAACACTCTGTCATGAACCAACCCCTGGAGGCTCATTCCATTAATCTCCAAGAATGCCTCCAATAGTCCAAGGGCTAACGACTTGCGTTGAGAAGACTATCACACACATGGTTTGATTTAAAATATAATTTAGTTATGTAAACACACACATAAACCTCAACTAAATAGTCCATAGATATATAAAATATAAATAAATTTTAATTCATGCATACATCTATCCCAAACCAGAGTATAGATGAAGTAAAAAAAGGGAAGAAATACACTCCCACAAATGGAAAACTACAAAAGAATTTAACAAGCTCATATTGAGGGGATCTATATAAAAAAATTATTATTTGTTGTGAAGATACTGTAAAACCCCTTTTCAGTTCGGCTACGATTCTCTTCCAACCTCATGTCCTATTAGGACTCCATTGAAGGATCTGTCGTTTGCACAAGATACAACATGCGCTGGAAAAGATCATTAATGGGTGTGTATGAAAATATTTAGTAGGTGAACCAAAATCCGAATCAAAACGGGGGGAAACTATTATGTATCAATAAACATGACCCATCCATAGTTAACCAATATGAGAGAGAAACTCCATCTCAATACCATCATCACCTAAACAAGACTTTTCAGATCAACACTCTGGCTTTTACATGTAATAACTCATACCACATGGACTCCTATAATGTACATAGATATACTCCAAATTGACTCCCAAGTCTCATGGTCCCAACCATATATCATCAGTGGTATCAAACTCACGGTTCCAATGCAAATATTAAAAAGGAATCCTATGGCACTGACATAAAAAATAGCAATGATATACTATATTGGGAATTACAACAGACCCCTCATAGTAGAAACACATACCCTGAGGTAATCAATCCCTGATGGATCCCAAAATGATATGGGAAAAGAATTTAAAACAAATATTCAATTATCCATCTTCACCATACTAGATGTCACTCAACCAATAGATATCTGTTTAGCAGGAAAACGAAATAACTACATAACCCGAACTACCTTCGTTGTACTTATCTGTGAGGGGATGATCAACAGAAACATCCAAAAAAGAACTAATCCCGTGACTTAACCAAATCCAGATCATCAAGTGGGGAATCAAACCCAGGTTCTTCAGGGGTGCACTAAAATCCCCAGTACGAATAACTACCATAAAAAATCACCTATAAGAGTATTAGAACCTATGTATAGTTGGTCATGAGTATTCCAAAAACTCTGCAGGGTGGAAAACATAGTAGATTATAGAAGGAATAATCATATCTCAATACTCATAGATAGTGTTTATGCCAATGTCTACCTATGGGATCCATCCACTACTGGAATAACCTCCTAGTTAGAGCATTGATACCAAGGAAAATGTAGATCAATCTGATTCCAGGAAACCTACTGAGGGAAACATGAAGTGATACATTGATAATGTCAGGAATCTCCATAATAAACATGTTCCAAATCCACTTATTTTTTTGCTGAAGTAGAATGAGAAAAATCATTCTAGAAATTAGGGATACTTGCATGCATCACGTATGAAATTCAGCTGAAGAAGGGTCATAATCCTGTGAGGAGGATGTGATCCCAAAACCATCATTGCAAATAGAAAGTGGGACCCTCTCAACCCCACCAGTGTAATCTACATTAATAAATAATTTGGGGAACCAATCAAACCTACCAGTCAAGGAATTAGTAATCCAAATAACTTATAAAACATCACCTTCAAAACACATATCCTTAGCCCAAATCGTGGTCACCATCACATTATACATTGGAAACTATGTTGGATATGCTACATGCATGCCTAAATCTGTGCAACGAAGGAGGAGATAAAATATAATGATGATATTAAGAAGATCCTCAAGTAGTACATGATACAGAAAGAGGCCACACTACATAAAACCCCACATGATCACAATAAACGTTATCATTTCTACTTGGTTTTCCATCCAATTTAGTTGTAAATGACATGTAGCGATAGTAGATGATGCATCCCACTTCACCCGACCCCTATCCATGTTTCTCCTTCACGCATCCTAGATAATGTTGTCCTTTACCTGTTGTGGCTCCCATAAAAGATAGTGTGTTTATGATTAATGGCAACCTAACCATGTGGTTTAACCATTCTCGCTTACCAGACTCATTGTTTGTGTATTGTAGCCACGTTCTTTCACACTCTATTGAACAATCACATGGTTCAGAAGAAATTTCCCCCAACCACATGACAAGGGGTCACTACACGACATGTAAACCCTGATACTCATTACACAAACCCCAATAACTCATCTTCCATGAATTGGAAGAACACAAGGCATGTAGGATTTGTTTTCACATTGAGTCAATGGGAAAATCAATCTAAAATTACCTACAAGTGGCATGAAATTACCCCATTCGCCCTGAAACACTCAGATACACCCTTGAGGTGTCCCTAAAAAGCATATAAGGGATCTAAACATCTAAAAAATGCATCAAAAGGCATATCAGTATGTAAAACTCAAAAAACCAATCCCAAGGGAGAAACACCCTAGCTTTTTGTGTAGAACAACACCCAGGACACACTGATTCTTTATATAGTGATAATAGGCATAAAAAATGGTATCTGATTGATACTCATCAGCTTGGTTCATCCATCAATTAAAGGGAGAGGAAGAGGGGGATAGGGAGATCGGTCCTCCAACATGGGAAAATGGTTGTGGGTAAGTGGGGATATTTATTAAATTTTTATTTAATCAATAATATCAATTAAACACACAACCTTTGAATGGCCTCCAAACCGACACAATGTGCTGAAAAATTTAATGTCATGCTAGGGTGATAAAACATTTTGAACTCAATTGAGGACTTAAAAATCTAATCTGAAGCTCCATTAATGAGTTATTCCATGATTCCAAGTAAACTGTTCATGATTGATAAAATATATTTAATTTTTATATTATCATCGTGTTGAGGCTCTCTCGAGTTCAGATTCTTATGCTGACATAGTGCCTAGCAACATAAAGAATCTATAAAATATTAAAAATTATTATAGGGAATCCCCGAATCATTAAATTAGTCTCCACCTTGATATATTATATCATATTTATCACATCATGTGATATCATCTAGCTATATAAAATATATTTGTGAGTATTTTAATTTCACTTCTATGTTCACATAAAATTAAGGAACTTCTATAAAATTTCAATGTTATAAGTACCCTTAGGACATTATCACATCGATGTCACAAAAAATAATGATCATAGTATGATAAGATAGATTAATATTCAATACCCTAAATATTTCAACAATTAAATGATAAAAATATTTGATTCTAGGTAACTGGCTCTCATAGACTCACTCATTAATTAGTGAAAACTACATACACTATACAAGTTACCGTCATATGATTAACAAGAATATATTGTGGTATGAATATATCTATTGCCCCCACCAGGAAACCTAGTTTTTTTGTTCATATGGTGACTTCTTTTTACTATGAAAATCCCTCATAAGATAATATCACTGATATATTATTTATCCAATTTTTAAAAGGAATGATGAATTTCACAGAAAATATATACTCTTTTATTAAATAAAAATTGGTTATTGATGCCGGAAATTTGTTATTTTTTACAAAAATCATGCTTCTAATATTAAAAATACAATCTGGAACTCCCTTGGGCCTTGCCAACTCATTGGTCATTTTAACATTTGTTTTCAAGTCCATCAGCTGAATGAATTTCTTAATGAAATACATGTGTTATAAATAAATTCATAGATGAAATAGATTCCATGAAATTTACTCATCAATTAGAGATATTGCATGATATATGGGTGGTTAAAATTATGATCTCCTCCACCACAGTAGTGGAATCACATATAGGCCAAAATTTGAACAATATGAATTTTTTCCTATCACAACCACATTATTGATTCCATGAATTTCCAAATATAGGGATGCAGTGATTCCAATAAGAATAATGAGACATCCCATTATAGTTCCAATATTATTTATTAAAATAAAACCATAATAAAAAATAAATGGGTTTCCTCTTGAAACAACATCCCTATAATATTTTATCCAGCCACTAAAGGGAAAGATTAAATAACATAATAGGTACCATGAGGAGAATAGTAATTATATGAAATTCCAAAATACTTAAGAATAATGAAATAATGTAGAGGGTGATCACAAAAACCATATTTAATATCTGTTTCTTCCTTAAAAACAAAAATGATATGATCCAAGTAAGTTTGAAGACCAAAAACAATTCCTTCAAGAATATTTTCATAACCATAAGACCAGATCATATAAAATTCATTAACATTGGCACAATGTAGCATATTATGAATCTTATATCAAAGAATAATTCGTGTGCATTCATCAAGGTGCACAATAATATTAGAACTTTGAGAGAGCTTGACATTAAAGAGTTCAACTATTTATTTTTATTGAGTAGAGGTTATACAATAGATGAGGAATAACTGATCAATATAATATAAATGTTGATTATATAGGAAACATATGACTCATAGTTTAATACCCTAAACATTCAAAAAATTATTAATGGGTTATTTTAATTCAATCATTCTCTATGAAAGAATGATGATAGATATAAGACAACAATTTTTTTAATAAATACTTTTCCTAACTTTGGAGGTTTCAAGGAATCCTTTCTATAATTTTTTTTTGAAATAATTATGTCAGAAGATGGTTCCCAGACTAGTATGTCATCACCAATAATGATGTTGTGAGTTTGTACAAACACATTGATCACAACCTGAATGTTATACATAAGAATCTCTATTTGATATTTAATCGAAGCATTTATGTCCAAATCAATATCCATGGAGGTTGAAATATTATGTATATAGTAAATGTCCAATTATATAACTATTACATGAGGGAATAATTGGTTTTAAACATTTAATGATAATTCAACAACATAATGGAGAAGGAATACTTAATAGTTGTCCAAATGGAGGACTCCATGTTGTTAAAATCCCAACCATAATTTTGATTAAATTTATTCTTTTAATAAATGAAAGATCTTCGAACTGATTATGGATAAGTCTTGACATTAGAATCACTTGTAATGATTTATTGAATTATCTATGATTTGAAATTCCATGACCAAAATAATAAATTGGTCAAAAACATTGTTTCTATGGAATAATAGAGAGTCATCATTACTAAATGCTTATTCTACATAAAAATACTTTTATTGCAGTGTTTAATATTTTCATGAGATAATCCATCTATCTGTAAAATAATAATAAATTTAATTTAATTTTGAGACAATAACACAATTTAGAAGGCTAATCTTCCTTACCATTAAATTATTTTTTTCACGATTCTTTATAATTTTTGATCTGACTCTCTATTTGAGAAAAATGTCCAATATACAGTTTATCCCAAAACATGTGGACACCAAGGTATGTGAAAGAATAAATCCTTCTTTGATTCCCAAATCATTGATGTTATTCGCTTTTCTAGCTGTATGGATGTTATTTCAGATGTATAGGTTATTCTTATTCCAAAAAAACTTAATTCCCTAAATATTTTTCATAATGGAGAAGAACACTATGGATGCTATTGATATTATTTATCGCACTCTGATTAAAAATTATTATGTAATAATCTTATAAAATGAGCATGGGGGAACAAGACTTCTTCTATCCCTGATATGAATGGTTTTCCTAGTATTCAACATGTAGTGAAGACACATGTGTAAATAATCCATATTATTGGGGAAAATAATGTCTAATATGGTATTACCATTCCCGATACCCACTGAAAAATTTATGTAACCCTCTGGGGATCAATGGAAGAAAAATAAATGAGATCAACGATCAAATATATTTTAAACCAATTGAAGATGACCATATAAAATCAAAATCTAGCCCAAACCGAAAAAATAATACCCCAATTTATTGTGTCAATTGATTTTTAAAAACAATGTTTGAGTGAATTATTACCTCATCTAGTGGATTTCTGATAAAATTAACACGTTTAGAAGTAGTGATCTGATTTTCCTAGATGATTCTAAAATTAATTAAACAAAACTAAATTGAGTAAATAGTCTTCATGGAAATGATTTTGAGCCCATTGGTAGATATTTTTTAAATAATCTTATATATAGTAATAATAAGTGAAACTGTTTTGATGAATGGATCTCATTAACATTATACACAATATGAATGAGGGTTAGAAATTGGTCATTGATTCCCCATGTCAGCTGACCACAATTTTAAAAATGAATAACCAGTCTATAAACATTAGCGTGCATAATAACCCAAAAAATCTAAAAATGAGCTTTTAAAACCATTTAGTCTAAGAGAGTACCCCATATTAAGATAAGTAACAAATTCTATGATCGCTAATGAAAATGGAATAACAAAGAGATTATATTTATCTTCATGAGTAATAATATTAGGAAAAATATCTTCCACTATGTCAGTGTAGGTTCTAGCAACATGAAATAGAATCATGTATTAGGAAACAACATGGTTAGAATTGTCTACTTCTTTATCAAAGTAATTGTCAATTTCATTGAGAATAACAAAATGATTTCTTATTTTCATTACGTGGGTAATAGATAGGAAAAATATACTATCTCTATCAATTTTTTTGATCTATTTGACATTTAACTATTATATTGGAATGTTTTAATTAGGATTTGGTATGTTATTCAGGTCATGTATGATCTTATTTTCCCACTCCATGCCTACATGGAAATCATTTCTAGTATCATTTCTTGAATAGATTGAAGAAGGGAATCAATATGATCGATATTTTTCATAAATGTGATTCATGAAATATTTACTCAAAAAGTTCAATATTTTCATAAGTATTTTTAGCTTTTATACAATATAAAAATCATTATATTTAAGGATTAATGATCGCTAATTTTCATAAACCAGATATCAACAGTTTGGGGGTAGAGACCAAGAATTATTTAATATAAATATATAAAGATATTAATCCACCTTACAATCCATCTTTTTTAAAATAGTTTTGTGATCATATTTAAACATTCAAAAAGTCCATAATGAAGTAGAGAACCAAATATTAAGGGAAGCAACATGAAAAAAGGTTCTATGAAATTTTAAAGGAACCACGTTATTTAGATTTATTCTATATCAGTTATAATCTTAACCAAATAGGTTTAGTAAATAAATTTATCTATTTTCAGAAAAATCATTAAAATCATGTGTTTAATTAGAATAAATATTGATTCCCACCTTCTAATATAGATTCATGATAGCATTTTGGTCCCCCATGAGATTCAATGGGCTTCGTGATAAGAGACTCTTGTCGAGAATGCTCTACTAAAGACCTCTTCTTAATTTGTGACCATTATATTCATCAATGAAAGATATATATTTTTTTATACGCTTATATGTATATTTGAATTTTACCATATGTTAATTGGAAATAAAATAGATTTCTCTACCACAGAATGATCTAAGACCGAGTGTTTTTTCTCATTACTTGAATGATTTTCATCACGGATATGGTATCCAATTTATTCCAGAGATGTAGTATTCATAGAGAAATAAATCATTAGCTCATAGAGACTATGATAAATACTATTTTTCCTATTGATAAAAACAATAAAACATCTAAAAATATTATAGTTGGAAAGGAATAGAAAATTATGTAAAAATATCTTCATTTAAACATACATTTTGAACAAGAGACAACTTTTTTCTTACCCATTTTTTCTAGATGAATCTCTTTTGCCAATAAATTTATTTTAAACCCATCCGTGTATGTATAATTTTGTTTTATAGTGTCGTTTTGGGAATTACAAGTAAGAATAATTCTATAGAGGAATAATCCCTAATAGTTATTGATTAAACAATGCAATTTTTTTTAGGATATCATGGTAATTTCATTCTAATGGGGTATCATCTATGTTAATTATAGAGGTGGGTTCAAATTTATTTCAAATGATTATGGTACTACTGTTTTTAAATTCCACAAGGGAATAATTTCCAGTAGGGGTGGATTTAAATTTGGAGTTATGAATACAATATATAATAATAATATCACGTTATATGTGTTTTTTAAACTCTGTATATTTTAATACCATATGTACAATGTATAGGGACTTGGATTTATAAAACTGTGACTTGGGTTACTACTTAATTAATCTTGGTGAAATTAACATTTTAGTCTTAACTTAAAAAATGAATGATTGATTTTTATGTTTTCAAACGTATTTTTTGTTCAAAATCAATAGCTCTTCCACCAACCACTTCTGACCTCCTTCCATCAAATTCATCCCAACAAATATAGTACGATCACTATACATATTTTGAACTAGAAATAGATAATTGAACCTTCAATCAAATATTATACTTTTATTTATTCAAAACATTTCCTTGCATCATATACAAATATTTTTATAATTATGTTTATATGGGATATGTCCTTGATATCTCAATACAAATAAAATGGTCACATATTTTTCTTATGAAATGTATAATTTAGAGATATTTTTAGTACGATGATTGGAGTTAAGGGGTTTTCATAGAATACATCTGACATATTATTTAAACTATTCAAAAAACAATCATTATATATCAGAATGAACATGTAATATATATTTATTCTTACTCTTGACTACTCACTGGTACTATTATGGAAATAAAGCATATTAAAATATAAATATTTTTAATATTTTTACATGATTTTGTTTTAATTTATGAATACCTATCGCTATTTAATAGTTTTACAGACAATTATATGATTTATTATTTTTGTAAAATGACTTATATAACACCTAATGGTGAAAATTGAAAAAAAACATTATCCATTGCAATGAATCTAGAGAACTGATTATTTGGTTTTAATCATCCTATTTTGTTTTTATCTCTTGAACAACTCCTCTTATAAAATATTGTGGGGTATTATTGATCCTACAACAAATAATATGCCTCTGTGTTATATAATTCACTGAATCCTATCCTTCTCCCACTATCATAATATATATATACCATACTCATAGATTTATATTCTGTTTTGACTACATCATTCTATAATGATGATTTTATTATCTTATGTAACTATATGAAAATTAATTGGGATACACTTTTGGTTTAATTTGATGATCATTTAATGATGAGTCCATATTAAAATATATTTGAATTAGATCACTTAAGGTGTTAAAATATATATTCTCAACATATCATAACATATATGATATCAATTAGTCAATTTTGTCGGCACATGGATTATTTGGATTTTACTATTTTCAAAGCATTATTGGAATTGAATCATAAAAGAAAAAAATAAATATATATGACTCATTAATGATCATTATTATTTAAAAGATTCTAAATAGTACATGTGAGTTTAGGAAAACCCTCACTCAATATTAAAATAACTCTGAATACATTGTTATGGTATAATCCAACAAACCATCCCCTAGAATCATAAAAACATTACCAACTGCACTCATTACCTCATCGTAAATTTCTATATTTTTTTAAAGGTATATACAGAATAATATAAACATACATCTAGAATTAACATGGAATAATTCATTATATTAATATTTTTATAACTTTGAAGTTATTCTATATTACCTTTATATCTAATGTATTATCATTATAGAACATAAGTATGAAATATATCTAATATTATTAGCTTCAAATAGTCTACACATAATATAGGTTATATTAATAAAAATATATTGTATTAATTCAAATATAATTATCTTCAAATAACTGATTATGGATTGGTAATTATTGTCATCATTTATTACTAATGAAAAATATCAAAAAATAATATATTTTAATTATTATGTGTGTTGTACAATAAAAATATCAATTTAAAAAGAAGGGATGTCTCATTATGTTCACATAAAACACTAAAGTTCATGTTTTATAATAAACTTTAAAAGTATATTTTTATGAGAATCAATACTATCGTTAATTTTAGTTCATAAATTTCTCACTTTTGAGGTAGGAATCACCCTAGTTCCCTTATTATAGGAAGTAACTATTCTTTTAAAATAGTGTGTTTGTCATTTATGACATGGTAATACCAATGTCTCATCCACTAATAGAATATTTCTTACTTATTAGGTTATGGTATTAAAATGAAATGTATCAAATACACATTAAGTGATATAGTTACATACTCTAATGAACATTTTTTGGAACGTTTTGTATTGAATTATTTCTTATTTAATTCAATTCAGCTTCCTTTTTAAAATTCCATTCTATCTCATGAGAAGAAAATACACTCCTATTCACCACATTGAATCTAAAATTTTTATCTCTTATAAAAATGTTGTAAATTCATCTTTTACAAGGTGTTATTTATTATATTCTAAAACTTTCCCGTCATGTTGTTTTTTTGGTGTTTTGGAAGTAAGATACGCCCAACTCTTATTTTCATAGTGAGTCCCTTTCCAAATATCATGATATATTTGTACATATTATTAATCTCACAATACTAGATATATAATGATAACCTAGAAGTTAAGGATGATTTTATGTGATTAATGTAATATTTATTGTCTATATGAAATCCAAACTCTACTAAGTGGTCAATATACGTTTTTATATTTATTATTTGATCAATAACTCAGTATATTCTTCTAGTTTAAACTTATTATATTGTAGTGATACTATATTTTATGGAATTACCTATTTCATCCTTTCTTGAGGAAAATTATATTATATATCATTGAATTGGAATCCATGTACTTTTGTTGAATTATGGGTATTGTAGATTTAATTGAATTCATGAAACAATCGATAATTAGGGTACCCCATATGGTTTTTATAGGAAAATATTTTACAATTACTTGTTCAATGATGTGTATGAACATGTATAGGGATATTTATCACATTATAAATATCTTCCAATTATATTTTAGTGTATAGAACAATTTTATTAACCTTATTAATATATACTAGAGGGGACATGAGTGGTGTCTAGAAATAAAATTTAATGGTATAATGATTTATAGTAGTATAATTTATATTAATTAAAATAGAACATTTGTATTTTTATCACAATTACCAGATGATATGATTTAATAAAATATTTAATTACTCTCCCACTATTAGATTGAAATTTAATAGCCATCATTATAAGTTCGAGAATATCTAGTTGCATTGATATCTTAGTGGTAATGTCTTTTATTTCAGTTATTATAATCCAAGAGAGGGTGTAATAAATCACTTGAAGGTATTTAGTTGTTAAGGAAACTTACAGGTGTATTAACTCACGTCTCCTTGGTCCATTTAGTGGAATACCAATCATGAAATCTAGGTATTTGGTTTCCTCAATAGTTTCCACAATATTTACACTAATTGTTTTGAAGGATACTCATATTAATGTGAATTTTTTAAATAAACCTAAAAACATCTTTATAATTACCTTTTCAGTGGTAGTGTCTTTAATAGTTTTGGATCAAACACAATGATATAGTGTTTTGATTCTAAATCATGTAATTGAAGGCTATACCCACATAATATTTCAATTGATGGATTTTTATCATTATGCACACTTTTTCAATTTATCGTATAAATTAATGGGATAATATTATGTGTATTTTAATTAAATGAATAATCTTATATAAGGGAAAAAATACACGTAGTCTAATTTTATAATAATTATATCATTAATGGTTGTAAATTCATTCATTAATTGATAATAATAATGTATCCATAAATAATGAACCACAAACCAGCAAAGATTAAAATGAAAAAGTTTTATTTTCTGGATATTTTCTAATACATGGTTTATCAAGAAAATTATAAATAACCCTATTGAACTTATAGAATATTCTATCAAATCCAGACCTGTTTTGAACTAAATACCAAGACATGCTCTTCTATGTATCTCATTGACTGGTTTCAACATAGTTCTAACCATGAACCACATCCAATCGCCTGGGAGCTCCATCCATGACATAACAATTACATTCACATTGGTTAGGGAAATAAAAGGGAGGAAGGTATATATAAATGAAACTATTGACAATCATGTACTTACATTATAGAATGATTGGATGAAACAAAAGCTATCACTAAAAGATAATAAAAAAATTAATAAATGAGTTAATAATTAAATTAATTAAAACTAACCAATATATAAATCATTATAGATCATTATCATCCACACATTAATTAGAAAGGAAAATATAATATTTCTAGAAAATAACTTAAATTAATTATTTATTATTAAGATAAAAATGTTGATTTAATAGATATAATTAATCATTCATTCATTTTATTTTCATTATTATATAAATATTATTTGGTTTATAATTATAATTAATTTTAATGAAATAAAATTATTTAAACATAGAGCCAATATTATAAATAACATTGAAAAATATATTCTACTTTGTATGATATTTATTATTTATTTAATATACCAAGTAGCATATAAAATATGTCATATATTAAATGGTGTGTGGAGTTTCTAACAAAATAAACATACTATATATAAGACTCATTTAAAATTTAATATATAGAACAAGTATATATTTAATTATTATATTAAATAAAATGTTTGTAATATCCCTTCTCTCTTCATTGGCTTGAGTCGAGGAGGAAGTTATACTTTGACATAAGAAACATCTCTAAGGCCCTGAATACTAGAAAAAATGTGAAAGGCTTCATGAATAATTGATAGACAATTATAAAAATATAAACATAAATAAAAAATCGAATAGACCATATGATGTATGTTAAAAATCTGTTACAATTCAAAAAACTAACAATGAAAATAATCCAAATTTATACCAATACTAAATCAGAGTACAAATCAAAAGTCTACATATGTCAAATTATATAGAGGAAGATAATGAAAAAACACAAATTCATCACGAGATTAAATTATGATCCAACATGATCTATGAACCAACAACACAAAACAACCCAAATAATCATGGAGAACTAGTAATGAAATGGATATTTTGATATCAACTTTGTCTCTAAATACAACATCGGAAAAATCACTTATGTGACAAAGAAAGGGGTGAGTCTTGAAACTCTCCAGGATTTCCCCAAATTACATTTCTACTCAGGACACTAGGATAAGAATTGTTATAATATTAATATAAAACAATTTAAATAAAACTATTTAATATTATATTGAATTTCCAACACTCTAAACAAATCAATATCAAAACAGTTTTTCCCAAAAAGAAATTTTCAAAGGGAAGGCACCAAACACCTCATTGAACCATTTCAACCATTCCATGTTGGCATAAAATATTTAATTTATAAAAACAATAAAAACTCCACTCAACACAAACACAACCTAATGCCCCATGTTTTGAGTTTCAATTGAAATTAGAACTTCATATCCTTACCACATCTCCATTTGATCAACTTACTTCATGACTGCATTCCAATACATTGATGGATGTACTTCATGAACACTAACAAACACCATTCTAAATCATGCTTAATTTTTTTTCAAATAATGAAAATCCAAAATATTCCTATTCCATGGTACCCACCAAGTGTCAAAACCAAGTCAATAATTGTCTCCCATCAACATTTCAATCAAACAAGAAAAACCCATTACAATAAAACATTCATTTTACTAAAAATCCTTTTAACCCAACAACCAAACCAATTTAAAAAACCATTTCAATAAAATAAATTTTTTTTATTGAAAACCAATCCTAATTTTGTTTTGGTAATCAATCCACTAAAACTAATTTTGAAATCATCATTCAATAATCCAAAAATGAAGCAACTTGGAGACAAATATCACAATTTCCCCAAAGACTGTAAATTAACCCCAATGGGGAATCAAATAAGATTTTCACAAAAATATCAAAACCAAATTCAAGAAAAAATACTAATTTAAAACAAATCCTTCTATTTCTAGCATGAGGAGTAGAGGGATAATTCATCTACCTCAAGGGTTTCAATGAAAATGCGAAGTAGAAAGAAATTGTCACTAACTGGGTCAAAACTCCACAAATCCTCCAATGATCTGTACCCCTAACATAAAAAAATAACGATATAAACAAGAATGGAATCAAAACACCCTTGATCTATCCATTAATATTGTAAATTTTGGTAACTGAAAGATAGAGAATTAGAATAGTGATAAATGAAGACAGATACCACAATAGAGACTTACTAAGGAAGATCTGACTTTACTGCACTGAAAAATGCATTCGAAATGCATCCAAAATGATGTTAAGAGGTACCCTAACCTTGGAGAGAATGAAATATCGAGTGAGGTCCGTTTTGGGTGAAAATTATGTTCATTGCGTTAATCCCAACATATATACATTTTATAAAATTCTATTTAAATTTTTTTGAATGCTTAGTCACATGGTTTGGATAACTGTGTGCTAACAATGTGTCTGTTACAACCCCAATAGGATCATCGAATAGTTGGCCCACATAGATAGAAAAACGTGAACCAATCATTTATAATATCAATATCTCATGTTTCATTGCATACCATGGGTGGCCACATAGTTTGGAAAATCGTTCGTCATAAATGTACGCCCTCCCATAGAACTCTTTCTTTTTGGGCATGGATTCAAAGGGATGTTTTAAAGTTTTCACTATCCACGATCAAAATGTGAACCATTATAAATGAATCTAAACCTTCCAAAAAAAATCATCAAAAATCATCCAAAAATTACCCAGGCATATTATATACATTAATGTCATAAATAACAGGTTATATATTTGAAATATGTGGTGCAATGGTGTAAATGAAAAAATATATGATATACAGTTGTTAATCTACATTGTAAAAAATTAGGTATTTAAAATTTTGGTAAAATTAATTTCATGATGTGAAAACAAGATACAGACCATGAAGATAAATTTAATGACATAATTAATTTATTATTATGCATAATTAATCAGCACTTTTACAATTTAAATGAAACCTAATATTCATAGATAGGTTACATTTACATGGTGGGCACATCCAAATACACATCTTGAAATATATTCCATGAAACATTCCTGTGGAATTCATTTATATGTTGGAAATGGATATTAATGAGGTCAATGATGTCTATTTGATAAAAACAACATGTGACCTTTAGTTTCATAGCCACCCGTCCCATGTGTAGTGTAAAAAATACACTACACACCATTGACTACACGAATTTCTAAAATGTAACTATGAATACCCCTAGACTACATGATGTGTATTCAATTTACACATCAATTAATTTGACATACCATGTTTCATGATTTCTCAATCAACCCATGATGTACATTAATACACATAATGTGAATTAAGTAAACGGTGACCATATTTATCATAGTTCATCCTTGGGTATTATGAAATTGTACGTGGAATATACCAATAGGATAAACACCATATAGTCTTTTGTTATTTAACATTCATGATTTTGACCTACTAATGGGTTATTTATAAATTCTTTATGAACATAAAAAAGAATAAATAAGAATATTTTGAGATTTAAGTGTTCTAATTTAATGAATTTATAAACTAGAAATTAAAAACTAATAACAAAATAATATTATATATTAATGATTAATAAGTTCTTAAATATTTGAACATGACCACTTTGATAACACTTGAAGATTCTAGAAATAAAATAAGGGCCTATTTGGCCATGGAAAATTTGATTTTTTCAGGTTTCAATGAATGAATTTGATTTTAAATCACAATTTATATAATGAAAAATAAATTAAATCCAATGAATAAAAACATAGAATGTTGAAACCAATATAGAGGATGTTTTTCATGTTCTGTTTAAAAATTATTTATTGATGGATTATGAATTACATTGTATACTGATTTGTTCTTCCATAATGATGCATTTGACCCCTCTCAATGTACAATCATTGAATATTAGGATGAAATGGTAGAATTCCTATAGTGATGATCTTCATAGGCTCCAAAACCTAATTACATCACCATAGAATTATAGGGTGCTCGAAAAATCATTCTTGATCACATGAATGCCTCATACTTGATCTTAACATGTATAACTTCATGAAATATGGATTATTTATATTCTCTTGAAGTCTTGAGTAGAAGTTTGAGGATCAATACTCCTGTTATTGATCATGATCTTTTGAGATTTTTAAATCCTTTTCCAAGATAACTCTCTCTTGTTCTTATTGTGCACAAAAAATGTCTAATCCTAGAATGTGTTATAAAAGAGTGTTTACAAGGCTAGGTTTGTTTTGGTAATTTCATATAGTTCCATAGACAATACATTATTCATTAACAAACTCCATTTTTTATAGTATAAATCATATTATTACACTATTAAAATTCATAAATCATGAAAGTAAATAAATTATTCTTTTTATATGTTTGGGACTGAGGCTTCAATTTATTAATAAAGCAAATAAAATACCCCTCTTAACTGGGTTGATGGAGACCCATTACAAATCCCGAAGGACTAGTGGGCATGTAGCCTATTACATAGCTTGTAGCCCCATTTTTTATCCCATGGCACATTCTATGAATAATACTGCTACAATACTCACCTGATACAGTACTCACCATTACTACAGTCCCCACCACAGCTATAGTTCCTTGCCGCCTATATAGTGTCCTGCCACTGCTACAGTGCCACTGTTGCTATAGTATCTCTGCCGCTACAGTACCGCTACAATACAACTATAGTACCTATGGCTAATGGGTTTTGAACCCCCCATTTTTCATGTAGGATTATGGGGTGATTACTACTAAAATCCATACCCAAACTATATGAAAATAAATAAATATCCATTCAACGAAATGATATTAAATTTATCATTTCTAGCCATACCATAAAACACAATTCACCAATCCTCCATGGTATTTTCCAATCCTTGAATAGTTAGAATTAATTTAATAATATATATAAATTTATTAATCTCTAATAAATAAAATATATATTATATTAAAAAATAGTAAAAATATATTTATTAAATATTTAACCCAAATATATTATCTCTTGAATAGCTGATGACTGAATATTTAAGATCAAAC
Source organism: Viscum album (assembly GCA_963277665.1). NCBI lineage: Eukaryota > Viridiplantae > Streptophyta > Magnoliopsida > Santalales > Viscaceae > Viscum > Viscum album. The sequence goes on along the minus strand of OY728156.1, from coordinate 1,497,679,307 downwards.
AATAATGAATAATTTTTAAACTCTAAAAGAGAATAATTTATATTCAACATGTTAATTTCAAATTGATTTTTTCTTTCCCTCAGAATAATCTAATTTAGTGACCTTATATGATATTTCTGAAGAGAATTTGGTGAAACTTCCTAGTGACCATATTTATTGTCTTCAAACAGGCCAAGAAAACCATAATAAATGAAATTAAATTCCACAGTTCAAATAACCACATAAGAATGTATACTATGTAATATAACTTTTTTTAAAATTTCTATAATAAATAAATTTTCATACATGTGTTGACAAAATATCATATAGATGTTTCATTATATTAATTTCTGGAAATAAACACGTAGACTAGAATCCATGGATATTAAATTAATTAGGTATCTTAGTTCCTATCAACTGGACTGAGAAATTAGCTTCTATTAATGAAAATAAGTGAAAATAATTGTCTAGAAATATTTATTAATGATAAAGCACACTACATATCACGACTATCTGCGAACATATGTTGTATCAATTTATATAAATAAAAAAATTACTACATTAATGATATGAATTAATAATAATCTTATTTTCTTTGTATGATTATTCCCATTTTGAGAAGGGAACATCTAATGAATCATATAAAATTGTTATTTCATACTAGCATGACAGGTTCTCATAATCTACTTATTTGATTATTACCATGTGTTCACACCATGAGATTGTTTCTCAAAGTCCAATTACTCCCCACCACTAATGTGCTATATCATTTTAATAACATCAAATTATATCATATAACTATTAATCATACATTTTCTAATCATAGAACAAAAATTATATCATTATTCATTTTGATAGGTACTATTAAGTGATTATCACAAGGATGTTAGGTAGAATATTGGTCATCCTATGATAAGATAAATTAATTTCCATGACCTTGAATAATTTTATAAAAAAAATATTAAAGGATTTGGTTCTATAGTATAAATAATAACTGATGAGGAATAAAATCATATTTCTATTTGTCATTAGTCTCTTAGAGTCCATGATTATTTATTGTAGGGTATCAATTCACACAACATCCGATCAGGGGGGAGGATGAGGAATTATATTGTAAAATATTCTGAATATTTTGTATTATAGATGATAAATCTCTCGAGATAGATGTAAATTGTTATTTGAATGATTGAACATGGCATAATATTTTTGATATTGTAAGGGGTGCAACACATACCAATATTATAAATGAATAAATGTATGATATGTCATATAACTTATTTGGGATTCAATACAAAATTTATGGAAGTAGAATGGAGGGGGAAACATAGTTCTATGGTGGTTTCCTATGGTGTTAGTGACAAAACATTTTATCGTTCAGGAAACTCATATAGGGCAGTGGATACCGATAATCAAACATCTGGATGTATGATGTTGTCGAATTTATATCATGGGAATTTGTGTGTTAAAACCTTGTAAGAATAGGAATCCAAAGGCTAAAATAATTTCCCTCCAATATGTTATGAATCATGAGATATTGATATTCTTTGGAAAATGAAAACGTCTCCTTCAAATGGCAGGTAATAAGGTAAAGACTCCAAATATGGAGCTTCATCATAAAGATTCCTGTGGTCCAACAACATTTTATTTTCATAGAGGGTTACTCTACTATGTCTCCATTATTAATGAAATAAAATTTAATGTGTGTGATTTCATTCCCAAATGAAATTATGAGGTGTTTAGAACCATACTTTGATGCATATACATGGTTGAAAAGGATTCAATTTTAAAGATGAAGTGCTTGTGGTATGATAATGTATGTGAGTATAAAAGTTGATAATTTTAGTGGTTTAGTTGGAATAATGAAATTTTATTTTAGCCTTCCATGCTCGAACATATAAAATAAATATTATGATATTTATTTTAAATCATATGCTGAATGAGATTTCAATGGGCATGAGTATTCCTGTTGGTTATCCAAATGATATTTCAAAGAAATCTGTCCACCATGCAACAATTCTATGAATTTTATTCTATAAAAAATGTTGGGGTATGAGAATATTAAAGTGATATATATACTATGTATAATATATTATTCTCACCATAATAATTTTAGACATGTTTTAGACATCAAATTTGATTCCAAAAAATATTTAATCTTGATGGAGGTTCCTAATAAATTTTTTTTGTTGGGTACAATGATGAAAAGAATGGATTTGTACTCTTGGAAAATGAATTATAGAAAAAAACAAGAAAATAATATTTTATCATCAATAAGTATATCTCATGGAAGGATCACATCTTAGAATAAAATTATTTTGAGATCCTAGATTCAATTGATAATACAAATGTTGATTTCAATGAAATACCAGGGATGATGGAATTATCTGGTAGTGTTAATGTTCTATTATGTTCGTAAAGACTAGATTTACCAAAGAGTTCAAGGTTTTTAATAATATTTTTGAATTGTTTTAAAATATATTATTATATAAAAATATAAACCATATGATGAATTTAATAATTTTAAAAGGATTATATTACTAATACAATGGATTAGAATTTATCTTTGTCAACTGATTCCTTTTGATGGTGGAAAACGTGATATTTTAGAGGAATAGAAAATTGATAGTGACTCAAGATAGTGGGAGTTAGAGATTTTGGAAGAGATGGATTAATTTCACCAAAATTGATCATGATAGATAACACTATATAATGATGGAAAAATTTCACTGAAGAATAACTAGGTTAAAAAATTATGGATGATTTGAATGGTTATAGATGATGGCATAAATCATAAAATTTAAAATGTGTAAATGAATTTACATCATGAATATTGTTTTGATGAAATATTGATATGTAAACTAGATGTATTAATGAACTCAAAATACATATGGGTTGAATGATGAAATATATTTTTTACAGGATTATATAATAAAAAAAACAATGGAGTTAGATGTTTTATGATTTAAATGAAGAATGAACGATAATATATTTATCCTTATATCATTGATACTATCATGTGTTGCTTGATTATAGGTGATACATAATGTATCTAGTTTATGTTTGTAAATTTATTTTTTATTATCCTTGAATGAAATAGAATAAACTGATTTTGATAGATTTGTGAAAGGAAAAAATGGTTGTGGATGATAATATAGAGGGACTGGAAGCATGAATCACCAATGTTTTTTAGTTGGATTACATCTATAAGATTGTGCAATGTTTCATAATGTCTTAATAAAAACCACTTTACACTCTGTTGGATGAAATTTTCATTCAATCTAAAAGGACAAAGAGAATTGATGATTAGGCTATGTACATGATAAAGGTTCCACATGCATTTATTTCCAGATGCTTGATGTATTCTATTATTTTTACATGTACTTGTATTTATTGATGAATGTTAGTTTTTGGTTGGTTTATATATGAACATGAAATGTAACATAATAGAGAGGTAATGTGTATATTATAGTATTTAAAATGTATAAATGATATTTCCTTATATTTTTAAATGGATGTTCAATTATCGTTGTTTGATAACACTAAAATTGGTTGTTATTTGGACACATGTAAAACGAGAAATAGATTTTTGTTTCATATGGAATTATTACTATAAGTTTTATTTAAAAATTACTAATGGTTGTTTCACTATTGTCCACCAATTTTGAGTATGTTGCAGAATTGAAACCATAAAAGGAGATGATCTAGATAAGTGTCCTGTTAGAGGAACATAGAATGAAACAAGGGAATGAGTGGTTGTTTTGTGACAGTCAGAGAAAAATCCATAACATGAATAATTTTTATTTAAAATAAATATGAAAATATTTGATTGAAATATATATTCAACAAAAATATTATATAATGTTGAGTATTGGAGATATGGGCGGTAGGAAAAAATAAAATTGAATATCAAAATTTACAAAGGATATTTTCGAAGAATTTTTAAGGGAAAATTCTAATCTTATAGGGATATGATAACCAGAAGATATAAATTAATATTCACTTACTGAATCCATAAGGGAAAAGATGGAATTACAAATGTTTTAAAAAGGATTATGGGATGAATTATAAATATTCTTCAAGTGGGATATTTTTTGTTTTTCAATGAAGGATATATTTAGATATGTAATATGTATTCTGGGATGAATATTTTCCATATATTTATCCAAAGAATAAGATGATAGTATGGGTAGTGGTAATTGGTTTAAGAAGAGAGGAATAGTAAATGGAAATTATAAGATGTCGACAATTTTTATATGATGTGGTTTAACATTAATAGTATTGAGTTTGTTAAGATATATAGAGAAAATGTTTTTTTAAATGGTGTATAAGAATGATCATAATTTTATATAATATTAAGGGGAATAATTCGTCAGAAGATAGATATTTTTTTGGTGTGTTTTGTCGATAGTTACCAATAGATTGGACCAAGTGGAGGTACATTCATGAAGATCAAAATAAAGTGGAACTATATAAATTAATTGTAATTTTATATAAAATGATATATGGTATGAATTGATTCATAATCTATTCATAAATAACTTATTCTTCTATTATTAATAAAAATAGTTTTGTTTTTACTCTAGAGTAGGACTAAATCCCAAACATATAAAGTCTCAAAGGTAATAATTTCTTGTATATGAGTTAATTTTTTTAGTGTTTGATATATATTTTTATCTGTGTGTGAATATTTTGATTTAGTTAATGAATATTTTTCTTGTACTTATCATTTTTGGATACAACAATTCCAAACATCCCCACATTTTAGGTGGCTTCCATACATTGTTTCTGGGGAGATGTAATAGAATGTGATTCCAAATCAGGGATTCCCATTTGAACAACATGATGAATATGTAAGAGTAGAAAAAAAAAGTAGTGATATATTTCACATTTAGATTTTTTTTAAAATATTATGAATAATTGATACATTCTAAGGTATATTTATTTTATTTAGAATCTTGTAAGATGATAAAATTACTCACTAACATGATATTTTGAAAATTATTTCTATATTAAATTCGAGAGATATAAATTTAAACCTTTTTTTGAATCCCTATATTTAAATAGTGGTTAGATAGGTAATAATAGGGTGTAACCAATGGTATTAATATCGAGTTAAAATAAATTTCATGTAATCATTATAGTGCTTTAGTGATTTCTATGTACATCGACACATCACCGGTGTACACACATTAGATGTAGATCTTCTGGGTGATCCTAGTAAAATGATTATATCATTAAATTTATATTTATGTTTCATTTGCTGTGTATATTTGATTTATAAAAACAAAATCAATTAATTATTTACAACATGAGGATTTGATCCATTTGAAAAGAGATAAATTAAACAAGTTAATTAATCACCCTCTTATAGTCTTATGTCCCACTTGTATTCAACTAGTGTTATAAATGTCAGAAGCATATTTCATATTAAATGCATCTAATGTTTATCTTTGATACATATATTTTTATCAATTAAAATGGAACACGTCACTTTTATTAGTTCCATACATAGAATATAATATAATGATCCTACATAGATGACATTGATTGAAAGAGAAATGAATCATCTTGATGAAGAAGTAAGGTAACAAATTTCTTATACAAAACGATTATAAAATAAATTATATAATAAGTGGATGAATTTCAAAACGAATAAAATGATTTAGTATATTTTTTCCCATATAGATGAAGGGAACATAAATGTTTAGGAAGAAATGTTACGGTGATTCACAGTTAATTAAAATATTTAAAGATGTATACAAAGGAAAAAAGTGATGGTTTTCTATACTACATAATTGAGGTCATTAAATCTAACAGTTAATTGGTGAAAAGATAAAGGATAATGAGATTTTAATGAAAAAATTACCGATATTTTCATTTTCACAATGTAAATGTGTGGATGTTTTGAGAAATTAATATGGTCGAACATTCAAAATATGAAATACAAAGTAGTTTGGTTTCCAATTAGTTGAATGTGAAACTATATGTGAATAATTTTATTTCATGAAAGGATTTTATACTAAATTATATAGATAAATGTTACATCCATACAGTTGATGATGATGATATATATTTTAGTGGTGAATATTTATCACTTTTGGCTTGAAAGGTCAAGAAAATTATTATAAGGATCCAAGGAAAACAACTACTGGATTATTTAAATGTGATTATAAAGAATATATAAGTGAGAGTTCCAATGTGGATTTATTGGGATGATTATGATGATTTAACAGTCACAAAACTGAAAAAGTAATTTTCCTTATAAAAGGAATGAAAAATATTGAAATTCTATGGAATGAAGATTCAATGAATGAACATGGTATGAAAAGAGGATGATAAAGTTGAAAATTTTCTGAAATAATAAAATAAATTGTTTAAATAAAATTATAAATATGATACTATGTAAATATATATGAAGTAATAATAAGTAAATAATGAGTAAAACAACCTAGAAAATATTATTGATCTTAAGGACTAGATTGATTGTGCGCTTTAGGGATTGGTTATCAAAAGGATGAAGAGAATGAAAAGTACTGAAATTTAAATGTATTACTCATAATATATTGAACAAATAAATGGTAAATTATCGCATTTAGAGTATTTTGTGAAAGAAAAATACGTTTCATAAGTGTCATCCAAATAATTCATTGATTTTATTTTGAAAATTCCGGAGAAAAATCCAGTAATATTAACTATTAATAATTATATATAGCATAGTGGAAATATGATTTAATATATCTGTGTATAGGTGATTTCCCTGAAAAATATATCTATTTATATATAAACAAAAAGAAGAGAACAAAAAAGGAATATTTTGGAATATTTTTATAAATAATAATTTAAGTAAATAATTAAAAGTGGAACAAGGTGATTTGAAATATGCATTAGTGAAAAATGGTCTAATTAAAGATAAAAATTTAACATTATATTTCACGAAGAATAATCTAAAATCAAGTTCAATGATGAAAGAAAATAAACATGTTTTATATGACTCTAATTAATCGAGGTATTTCTAAAAACAAGAAATATATTCAGTGCCAAAAAATATGTAAAGATAAGGTGAAAAAAACTTATCCAAATAATTTTTTAATTTTTCTGTATATATTGGACACATCATAACCTATTGAGAAAATTTAAGAAATTATTCAACATTATAATCACCGTTGAATCTAATAAATGTGTATTTGTATATATCATTAACCTAAATGAAGAAATTATTTTTATATATATTTTTAACATTTAAAATTTTTCCATAAAGATTGTAATTACACTAAATAAGAGAAATTGAGGTATTTTCAATGGATACCTTAGGAGATTGAAAAGAAGATCAATGATATTAATTAAACTGGGAAATTTATTCCACATTAGAATTATATATATATTTTATCATTAAATTCTCTAAAAATGATGTTATCCAACCCACACATGTCTCAACATAATTAAACAATTCATCGAATGAAAATAAAGTGGAGAATATTCTCTTGACTAAGTTGAGAATTTTGCGGATGAATAATTCCAATATATAGATTTTTGTGTATATTAATAGAATCTAAATAAACATATTAAATTTAGTGAAAATGACATTAGAATTCCAATAGAATAACATTAATATAGATAAATGAAACCATATAATAATAGTAAATAATTAAATTATAAACTAGTTAACTTTTATCTGATGTTTTCATGGATCCATATCCAATAATATTCATTTGATTATGATTACGTAATTTAAAACATAAATATATTACACCATTGAATGTATCTGCATCCTTTAGAATGTATCCATTTATGAATAAGACTCTTATTCACACTACAAATTTCTAGAAAATAATAATGTAAATGAGATAAAACAAATAGAGATTTGGGTTCTAGGGTGTTTTCGATAATATTAAATGAATATTTATATAATAATTTTATGATAGTGGGTCGCATTATAACACCCAAAGGAACCACCTTGCTGGTTCAGGCATTTACTCACGTCTTAAAACACATGGGTAAATTCTTTGGGCTAATTTGTTCATCTACTTACATGAATTTATCTACTCCCTTGAATTATGTATTATAAAATGATTGTTGAATAATAGACCTTCTAAAAGATAACATAATTGTTTAAACAAAAAAAATTTCCTAGATAAAATCTATGGTAGTGTTACAATTTCAGTGCCTTATCATATAGGTGTTCATATATTAAGACTATATGTGAAATGGAATTTATGATGTCTTATGATATCTCTGAATCGATAATAATTATATTGTAAAATTTATCCCATGAAATAGGATTTTAGGCATATCAACTTCTTTGGATTGTTGATTGTGGGTATTTATCCAACATGTCCAATTATATAAACATTTTGATTAATGAAAAGGGAATTATTGTTTGAAAATTCTAATTTATAAATGAATGGGATTTAATGATAAATAGAAGTTTTTAAACAAGGTTTGTTTTAGATGAGATGATGAACATGAAGTTACACTATGTGGAGGACATTTGATATAAAATCCTAATTGTATGTAAAATTTAGGACATACGACTAAAATTAAGTGTAATGTCCCAGTTCCTAATGCCACATAGATGGGCCCCATACCCGATTGGCTACATCGCCTCAAGAGAATTTCCCCAAACTCTAGAGGCTGCCGACTAGCAGCGAGGGCCTCAGTTGTGATAGTGGAGAAACAATGACCTAAATGGCACAATAACATAGTGTAAGTAAAAAAGTTAGTAACAGCGTAAGCAGTAAAACATTCAATAAGAAAAGAGCAGAAGTAATAATCAACTGGAGCCCACATGTATAAATTATTCCGGATACATATTTATAGGAAAGTACCCAAATAAGTCACAATGCTGGAAAATAGTAATAAAACAATGTACAAAAGAAAACAATAAATCTCCAACAGCATTACATACCTCGGCTTTGTCCCATGCTCTCTATCACCTCAACAATCAAGTACCTGAAGTATAAAAGAGCTTTCCCTTATCTATACGTGCAAAAATATTATCATTTTGGGCCCAAAAGCATGACCCAAGATGTTTTTTGACTTATCCTAGTAAGAAACCACCCAAATATATGTGCATGATAGTCTATGAATATTTATGGCACACAATAAGAAAAATAATTATCAAACCATGAATTACTCAAATGTAAACAATACTACAATATTATTTAAAACATTTACATTTATGTATTTATTAAACCCAAAAAATAGATGTAACCTTCTGGGTAGTTCCTACAACAAAACCCCTCTATTTCACAATACAAGAGATGATAGATCAAAGAGTCTCTGAGGAAGCACTCATTGTCAATTCCCTTTATAGTCATGTGTGTTTAAAGATAGTCTGAGAAAACACTCACCTTTAATTCCCCCTATAGTCTATCAATGGTAACCTAATTACACTCAGATGAAGCACTCAACATCAATTCCACCTGTGCTGTCGTAATGTATCTATAAACACATTGAGTGAGCACTCAACGTCAACCCCCCAAGGGTCTCACAACGTGATAAACATAACAGACACTTTGAGAAGACCTCAATGTAAATTTCACATATGGTCTCACTACACAATGTTCCTGAATCCTTGTGTAAAGCAGTCATTCACAAATGATAATCATCATCCAATGTAAACCTATAGAACTACGTGGCTAAAAAATCTACAGAATATCATAGCCTGTCAGATAATAATCACTCCATCATAACTATACTAGGCACAGAAATCAATGTTGCAGCTTAACAGGCAATGATATCCAAAATGGTCAAAAAAACAAGGAAACATGGGCAATACATCCATATCATAACAAAGATAACCCTATTATCAACAATTAACAACTATCCAATGAATGTTGTAATATGAGGCAATAAAAATGGTGATAACAATAAACACTCAATACCCCGAACAATGGTATTGGGAACTAGTGCACATATAAATAAAAGACTATATATGGAAAGGCACAAACCAGATACCTCTACATTATGATATTGTTATACTTTAATCATAGGTCTTGAAACACCTTATAAAACTGTAGATCTATAAAAACGTCCAAAACATTAAACTGCATATAACTTTTGATGGATGAGAAATCAGGAGATGATGTTCTAGAAGAAGAGAAAAATCACTGATGTGATTCCAATGCAATTGACGAAGGTCGATTCAGAGAACGGAAGACAAGTCGGGGGGTTCGAAGGAGACCTACAGCCATACAAACACTCTTTGATAAAATAGGTCGACATGAAGGATGTTCTGTCCATTATACGGGACCCTGATCCGTTTAATGAAAAAATAATGTATACAATGTGTTCAATAAATGTATAGGGCATGTAATTTCTTTTTTCCAGCCTCTATTTTATGTATTCTCCAAGTCACTAGACACAACCATGTACTCAGCCGCTACCCGGCCAGTACACAGTCACCCGCGGAAATAGAGTACATGGCATGTACTTCCGAATTTTCTAGAAAATTATATTTTATCTAAAAAACAACATGAAATGAAAAACATAAAAGAAAAGAATGTCCGGGTTCTTACAAACACCCCCCTATTTAAAGAAAATTATCCCTTAATTTCCCTAGAAATGCGACATAGAAGAAGAAATCTCGAATAGCTCCAGCTAATACGATCGTACATCGGCCTTTCCCTCCAATCTATAATCATGTACTCGCCCGTGCTGCCATATCACTCATACTAGAGGAAAAGATTAGCCACGAAGAACCTTTTTTAACTACGATCAACAATCCAGAAAAGACACTCCTCAAAAGATGTGTCCACTTCGAAATCAATCTCCTCTATTTGGAAAACATGGGATGGGTCTGAGAAGTAACATCGAAGTTGAGAATCATGGAAGACATCATTCATAGCCCGGTACCTCAGATGTAACTGCAACCGATAGGCATCCAAACTTACTCTCCCAAACACCTCAAATGACCTGACGTATCTTGGAGTATGCCTAACATGTCTCTTAATCCTTCCATGTCCCAAACTTTGTTTGACATGTAGGAAAACCTGATATCCAACCTTGAACTCTAGAGGTCATCTCCATTGATCAACATTTGACTTCTTTTGTGACAGTGAAGTTGTTAAACTCTTCGAAATCAACCCTATCTACTATTTGGTATGTTTTTCAAGCTGATGTCCCAGCATAGTTGCATCTCCTGCCTCTACTCAGCATAAGGGTGATCGGCATGGTGTATCGTACAAAGCCATATAGTGTGACAATTGAATAGTTCCTTGAAAATAATTATTGTAGGAAACGTCCATTAGAGAATGTTATTATCCCAAGAATGTCCAAAATCTAGGATGAATGGTCGATGCATGTCCTCAAGCACCAGAATTTTACACACAGGCTAACCATTTATCTTGGTATGGAATGTTGTACTAAAAAGTACCTATGTTCCAAAAGCCCTCTAAAGTCACTACAAGACACATGAAGTAAACCGACATATATGTCTGAATCAATGGAGTGTGGAAATCCACTTAAACGTACAATATCTCAGATGTAAAACCTTCACAGCTGATCAACACTGGAGGTATCCTTGATTGGAATGTAGTGGGAATCCTTCATTAGTCTTTCAATGACAACTCAAACTTCATCATTCCCCCTAGTTGAACTCGGTAAACCTGCCACAAAGTACATAGAAACATCATTCCACTTCCACTCTAAAATGGTTAACTACTACAAAAGCCTAGATGGTCGCTGATGCTCCACCTTCACCTACTGGCAGGTGGAACACCTCATGAAAAACTAGCAACTTCTCTCTTCATACCTGGCCACCAATACTGATAGTGCATTTCAAAATACATCTTGGTGACTCCAGGATGAGCTATCCAAATTGAGGAATGGAAGTTCTATATCAGGTCCTCGCATATGTCTTCTAGTACCCACACACACCAAAGGAAACACACGATCTCATCCTTTCATACTATCCATCATTGAATAGGGTCCTCTCTTGACACACTCTTCATTAGGACTAGGACTTCAGAATCGGATAGCTTCCTCATTCTCACCAGAGCAGGTTGATTAGAGGTAAAAGTTAAAGAAGAAAGAAACATCTGCCCATATCTGTTGTGCTTCTCCAAATGCATCTTAGAGAATAGATCCATAAGCTACCCCTCACTACTAGCCTTTTGAACTGCCTGTATCTGAGTACTTATGATCAATGCATCGACCATAATGTTGTCTTTAAAAGGAGGATATGTAATCTCAATGTCAAAATACTGAAGGTACTCAACCAACCTTCACTGTCTCAAATTCAGATTGGGATGAGTGAAGATATACTTGAGACTTTTGTGGTCATTGAAAACCATAAAATACTCTCATAATAGATAATGTATCCATCATTGTAAAGCAGGAACAACTGCAGTGATCTTGAGATCATGCATCCAGTAGATCCTCTCATGTGGCCTCAACTGCCGAGACTCGTACACAACAACTCCACCCCACTGTATAAGCACAGCTCCCATACCGAAACCTAATGCATGACACTACATAGAATAGATCTTTCCCAGCTCCAATAACACTAGTATTGGTGCTGAAGTCAACCACCTTTTCAGCTCTTAAAAGGCTGACTTAGAAAAATATGACTATAAGAACATCAAACCCTTCTTTTTCAGGCCCTTCAATGGAACTACTAATTGTGAAAAGTCATGTATGAAATGACTATAGTTACCAAACACCCCTAATGTTCTCTGCACCGAAAAGACGTTATTTTGTTGCACCCAAAAAACTATAGCTATCACTTTCTTTGGGTCTGTAGATACCATTGTCTCTGAGATAACATGACCCAAGAAGTGAATTTCGTCCATCCAAATGTAGAATTTTTAGTGCATGGAATATAAATAATTCTCTCTTAGAGTACTCAAAACAATATCAAGATGTTTGGAATGATTATTTTGAGTGTGAGAGTACATCAAGATATCATCCATGAAGACTACCACAAAAAAACCAATTATAGATGGAACACTCGGTTCATTAGTGCCTTGATGACTGCATGCATGTTCGTAAGGCTGAACGGAATAACCACATATTGTATAGACCATACCTACTTAAGAATGATGAAAGATGTATATCAGATGGTCTAACTTTCAACTGATTGTAACTGAATCTCAATTCAATCTTCGAGAACCCCATGGCTCCTCAAATATGATCAAAGAGATCATCAATTCTCAGCAAGGGATATAGGTTCTTAACCGTCAACTAGTTCATCTTCTAATAATCCACATAAATTATAGGGGTATCTTCCACCTAATTTGAAAATAGGATAGGCAAAACTGAAGGAGATGTACTGGGTTGGATGAAACTCTTTTCTGGAAACTTGTCCAACGACATCCTGAGCTCCTGCACCTGTGGTGTAGCCATCCAAGAAGGAGGAATAGAAACTAATTACGCTCCTTGCACAAGCTCAATAGGAATGTATACCTCAGGCTACGCAGGAAAACCTGAAAATTCCTCTTGAAATATGTCTTTGAAATGATCCAACATTAGTCAATGGTCCATATAAGAAGTCCCATATTCATCCAGATATAGAATAGAGATCTAGGCTATAATTCCTCCAACCCATGATACTCGGGTCCTTCTCTGATTGCAAGGACGTACCATTCACCCTTTTGATGAAATGATCTACCCTCTAGTGACGTGAGACTCACCCTATGATGATAGCAGTCGACCACAACCTTAAAGTGAACAAACCAGTCCATTATGTGAATGACGTCATAGCCCATCCTCTCAAAGATGTAGAGGTCCCAAAAGAAGTGACACCCACAAACATCAATAGTTCACTCCTTGAACTAAGGTAAAGTAGCTATTATAGTCCCCAATGGAGTGTTTAGAGTCAAGATATCAGCAGAAGGAAAGATACAGATCCCAAGGATCTACACAATAGCAACACATATAAAGATATAGGAAGCCCCTATATCAAAATGATCAGAATCTATAATTGAGGAAACTAGAAAGGTACATCAAAATGTCAATGGTCTGGGATCTTTCTCCTGATGGGTCTGTTCCACCGCAAAAGTCTTACCAATACCATAGCCCTGTGACCCTGCCAAACCACTCCGAGCAGATCCACCCTGTTGTCACTGAAAGCCCAACTACTGGCTACCATGGACACTGTCATGACCCACCCCGGGTACCATGGTAACCTGATAACCGCGCCAGCCCTGAAATAGCCTGAAGGGTGTTCCCAATCCTCATTGGTCAGTGATGAGCACCTGAAATCACACAAAATTCAAGTGGGAACACATTTTCCATAGGAATGTGGAAGAAAAAGAAAACAAAATAGTATGAATAACAGAAGAAACTCCACTGGGAGTGATGTAAATTAATAAAAAGAGGCCTTAAAATCCCAAACTATTACCATCCAAGTACTCAAAAAGGGGAAAAACTGCTCCAAGGTCCCTATGGACACAACTCACCAAAACTAAAGATCAATAGTTGGATCGACCTCCAAGAGGTCCCACCCCTTTGCTTGATACTGGATGAAGAAAGACTACAAACACCCGAAGGAAAATGTAGGGTGTGTGCCTTAGCCCAGTAAAATACCACCAAAGATTCTGTAACAGATGAAAAATATAGATTATCAAATTAAAATCTTCAAATTTTCAAATATACATCTTTGTAAATCTAAAGAACATTTTTAACAAAACATCCTGTACATTTTCTAATAATGGAAAATTACTTTATGCAACAGTTTCACAATGATGGACTACTTCTAAAACAAAGGATTAAGAAAAAAATTTATATAAAATAGTTTATATAAATTCAACATGCATAAAAGGAAGTTCAAAAGCATTGACATACATTTATATCTAAAATATAAAAAACAAGCCTGCAACATGGTCATCTGCCAAAATCTATGATAGTATTAACCAGTTATAGGATTATGAACTCTCTATGAAAACTCAGTAAAATGTGTATACACACGTCCCTGTGACAGTGGCCAAAGGAGACTCAACCCCAACCTGTCGAGGATGTGACCTGCCACAAGTATGTTTTAGAACGGTGTCGTAGCGTAGAGTGTATCCAAATAACTCTATAATTTCCTAAGGCTTGCATGCGCTCTTACATGACAGGAGAACTATTTTATGAATGATTAATATACGATCAATCACATTCTTCCATTTCAAAAGTTCCAACTTCATTTCATTTAAATCATAACATGTTTTTTTCAAAATCATGCATTTTTCACTTGATAAAACAAATGGGTTTCTATGAAGTAATTTGAAGCCTTTTTCATAAGTTTGAAATCCATTCAAAACCAATTCCCGCATAACACATTTATTATCCACAATTAAATTCAACAATTTAATTGAATACATTTCCATCATATCCAAAATTTAAATAAAACAATTTAAATTGACCAATTTTCCCTAATCACACCCGATTCAATGGAATTGGGGTTTTCCCAATTTTCTATGTCAAAACCATTTCAAATATCTCTATTCAATGGAATCTGGATTTTATAAATTTAATTTAATTTAACTTGAGAAATTGAAATTTAAATCAATAATTGAAATAAATTATCCAAATACATTGATAATAAATTTGGAAAGTCATGATGGAACCACCAACCTTGTTATATTGATGGGAGTTAGCCCCAAGAAAAACCCCTAAAACCGAGCGGCACTTCAACGTCGATCAGAATATGGATCTAAATCCTTAAAACCGAAATTAAGATCAAAGGAATCAATATCATGAAAAACTAGATATAGATTCACAATCCTAGACCCATACCTCAACTCATTAGTTTAGATACATGGATGTAAAGAAATATCCCATGACAAGATCATGGAAAGACAGAGGAATAAACGAGAAACACAACGGGATGAAATCCACTTACCAGGAAGAGTGAAGATCTTAAAACCGTGCCTTCAATCTCAATGAAATATGTTCGGATCGCCTTGTAATCTCCCTAGGAGGCTTTGTAAAGACCTAAAAAGAGTCAAGCCTGAGCCATGGTCGAAATTATGGAAGTCCTGGGGGTTTTGGTGATTTAAAAGAAAAAATAGGGATTAAAAACAGTGCGCACAATTTACCTGGGAAGAGGCGCACAATTTTTCTAACAATGTGCGCACCATGTGGACTTCACTATCCAAAGATACATGGTCTTCATGGTTTGGTCGCATGGTTTGTCAAACCGTACGCACACTGTGCATTCCTCTATATCTAGTGTTTCTTGGTTGTCATGGTTTGGACGCATGGTTTGTCAAAACTGTGTGCAAAATGTGAACAATCCATTTACCTTTTGTCTTACGTAAAAGAACACCCAACTGCACCCCCAAGTCACTACTCCAAAACAGAGGTTCTCAGAAACATCTAAAGTACCAGGAAACGTAATGTGATATTACAACCACCCAACCATAAGATCTTTCTGTCCCCAGAAATCCAATGAAGAAACCTCCACATCAAAAAGATGAGGCCACTGCTCTCTCATTAGTTCCTACCTTTCCCACATCTTAGGAGAATCAGAACCATGCTTCCAGTGTACACCGACCAGAGGTATCGTTCTTCCATGAAGTACCTTGGTCTCCGAATCAACAACCCAGAGTGGTCGTTTAGTAACAGATAAATCTAGTTCATTCTCAATATCACTCCACCTCACAACATGAAATGGACCAGAGAGATACTTTCACAGCTTCAATACATGGAACACATTATGTATCGACGTATGTTGTGGTGGTAGAGATAGATGGTAAGTAACGTTCCCCACAAGACCAATATCCTCAAAAGGTCCTACAAAATGAGTAGAAATCATTCCTGGCCTTGCAAGCCGTCGATGACCCAATCGGGGTGAAACTTTCAAGAACACCTGGTCACCAACTGAGAACTCTAAAGGGTAATGGCGATGATCAGAAATAGACTTGTACCGACTTTGTGCTATCAACATTCCCTGATGAATCAACTGGATCTTAATTTTTGTCTCCTGGACAATACTTAGTCCTACCAAATAACTTTCACCAATCGTCGACCAACATAAATTATATTTACAAGGACGACCATACAATTCCTCAAAAGGAGCAATTTTGATCGTAGACTAATAACTGTTGTTGTAATAAAACTCAACTAGCCCAAGATGATCATCCCAACTCCCACTAAAGTCAAGAACACATCTGCGGATCATATCCTCTAAGATATGAATATCTCTCTCTGTCTGTCCATATGACTGTGGATTGTAGGCCATGCTCAAATGGACCTGAGATCCCAGTTCCTCCTGAAGGCCTCTACAAAAGCGATAAGTAAACCGAGGATCCCTATCAGAGACTATAGCAGACAGAACTCCATGAAAACGAAAAAACTCTTTCACATTGATATTTCCTAACTCATTAACTTTGGTGGTATCTCGAATAGGTATAGAGTGAGCCGACTTCGTCATCATGTCAATTAGAACCCATATCACGTTCTTATTCCTCTAGGATTGAGGTTTCCCCACCACAAATTCCATTGATATTTCATCCCACTTCCATGAAGGGACTGTAAGTGGTTGAAGCAAACTAGAAACTTTCTAGTGATCAGCTTTCACCAGTTGGAACGTATAACAATGAGATACAAACTCAGTAATGTATCATCTCATACCTGGCCACTATAAATATCACCGCATGTCATAGAACATCTTTTTGGTACTGGGTGTACATCCCGATGAGAGTTATGGCAACCCCCATCACATCCTTCCTTGCAGATAACCGCACAACGTAACGGGTTCGATAACACAAAACACCCTCTTTGGAGATTGACCCTAAAATGTCTGTTTACCCACCATAAAGAGGTTCCCTAATGTTATGGAATTCATCATCCAGTTGATGTTCCTAAAGAATTAACTTGGGGAGAGAAGACATCAACTGGACATTGGCTAAAGATACTTCATACCCCTTCCACTGAAGTCTAATTTCGAACTGAGAAAAAAGGGTCATCAGACTCTACTCTACTGATGATTATTTCACAGCCTGTGATGGATGTTATCTACTTAACACATCTGCAACTACATTCCCTTTCCCTGGGGTATAGTAAATATTCAGTGTCGAAAGATTTTAGGTACTCCACCCAACGCCTTTGGCGATGATTCAAATCTTTTTGAGTGACGATATAAGTCACGATCTTGTGGTCTGAATAGACAGTAAAACTTTCTCTATATAGGTATTGACTCCAGCAATTATGTGCGTGCATTACAGCTGCAAGTTCAAGGTCATGGGTAGGTTAGTTCTTCTAATGAGGCTTAAGCTTACGAGACCCATAGGAAACAACATGATTACCCTGAATGAGTACACATCCCAAACCGGAACTCTATGCGTCATAGAAGACCACATAACCTATCCCAGCCTCAGGAAGAGTTAACACTGGCACAGTACATTTATCATTCCAAGAAACTTCAGTCCCTTTCGAGTCAGAGCAGTCATTGGAGATGCTAACATTGAGAAGTCTTTAACAAACCGATGTTAATATCATGCAAAGACCAAGAAGCTCTGAATCTCGAAAATATTTCATGGTTGTTCCCAAGTCATAACAGCCTTTACCTTTTCAGGATCATTTGATATTCCTTGTTCTAACAAAACATGCCACATGAATTTCACTTCTTGAATCCATAAATCGCATATTAAAAGCTTGGAATAAAGTCCGCGATTCTTTAGGAGACTCAGAACTGTTCTCAGATGATGGTCATGGTCATCCTCAGATATGGAGTAGACAAGAATTTCATCCACAAAAACTACCATGAAATTATCTAGATACTCACGGAAAATTGTGTTCATCAATGTCAGAAAAACTTCAGGAGCATTTGTTAGGCTGATGGTCAAAATAAGGTACCCATAATGGCCATACCAACTCTGAAAAGAGGTCTTAGGAATGTCAGATTCCTTTATCCTCAACTGATGGTAACCATATCGAAGATCAATTTTTGAAAACCACTTTTCACCTTTCAATTGATCAAAAAAAATCCTCAATTTGTGGAAACTAATATTTGTTCATTATCATTACTTGATTGATTTTCCGATAATCAACACATAAGAGAAGAGAACCATCATCCTTCTTGGAAAAGAGATCAGGTGTTGGACAATGTGACACACTCAAGCGTATAAAACCGTTCTCCAGAAAATATTCTAACTAAGACATCAGTTCTTTTAGTTTTGGTGGATCCATTCGGAAAGAGGGAAATGAAATTGGTTGAGTACCAGGTAACAAGTCAATAGAAAAATCAACCTCTCTTACTGGTGTAAAACCAGTGAATTCAGAAGGAAACATGTCAGGAAACTCACCGATGACTGGAGGAAGATCTCCACTCATTAAATATCTCTCTAGATCAAAAGAAAAAGCTGATATTACTTTCCCCAACTATGGATAAGAGGGTCCAACTCTACTTGACCATGGGTCCCATTCTCCTTGAAAAACAAGGGGCACACCACTGGGTGTAGTAAAGTAAAACCATCGAGGATAACCATCAATATAGGCTTTATTGGCAATGATCCACTCCTTCCAAAAATGACATCCAATGATTTAATGTCAATAACCAAGAAACTGCTAGCATGATCCACATCTGATAGAGAGAAGACACAAGCATGACTATGGAGACCCTTCACTCTCATTGTACTAAGGGGTGTTTTATTGTCTATCACACAACATAAACGTTCCATATATAGATTATGAAAATTAATAGGATGGGTTGATATAAAATACTGAGATGCACTCGTATAAAAAAGAGCTATCACTAAAGACGAAGCTATAGTAATGGTACCTGTCATTGTTGCCGGACCTTCATCAGCTACCTCTGGGGACTCTTCCACTGTGTGATGAAGCATCGTTCCAGATGACTGCGGATGGAACCTTTTGTACATGATGAATTTTATTGCACCGTAGTTTTTGGAGGTGCTGGTGATCATGTTCCACTACATGGAGTAGAGAAGTGATGGTATAATCTCTGTAGGTTCCCTAAACGTCTGCAAGAGCTACAATTATTGGATGCCTTAGTACAAACCCTCTTAAAATTTCCTGGCTTCCCACACTGATAGCATGTTAATGAATCCCCTCCTGGTGCTATCGGAGGTATAGGATGACTCTGCTGTCGAGAAGTACCGTGAAAAATGGCATGCTTATATTTTCCATTAAATGAACCCACACTACCACAAGGTGGGAAAAGAACCTCCTTCAACCCTGACATTCCTGCCAAGTCCATCTCAACCATCATCTCCCTATCCATCACATCATCATAAGTGGGTAGCTTCAATAGGGAAACCTGCGAATGAATATCTGATCAATGTCTCAACTCGAATTGTCGATCCTTTATCCTATCATTAGATAAGTCTCAGGAGAAAATTTTACGATCTCAAAAAAGCGATTTGAGTACTCAGTCACAGTTTTGTTAGCCAGCTCGTGCTTGAAAAACACCACAACCTTGGCCAACACTATTGAATCTGGATAGAACTGGTTTGTGAATATAACCCTAATGTCTTTCCAATCCAAACCCTCATGTTTCCCAGCTGTCACCATTCTGTCCCACCATCGCCTAATTGGTCACTCCAACATGAAGGTGGAACACTTTACCTTGATCAAGTCAGGTTTCTCTGTGATCACAAACAGACGTTATATCTTACTCAACCATTCCTTAGCATGTTGAGGGTCAGTGGAGCCTTTGAAAACTGGTGGCTTCTGGCGTATGAACTCATGGTAATTACTTCAGAGATAATAACTACGAGAATCTATAGCTAGAGTCTGAACATGAACTAATGGTGGTGCCTTTCCTAGAGCTTGGACAATGTGAACAACCACCTAAAAAAGATTCAGATCCACAGTAGGAATCACTTGCTGAGATTCAGCAGTATCCTTTTTTTGGATCCTATTCTAATTTCATCTTGGAGGAATGTTGCTACACAACACAAAAAGACATACAATAACACACAAACAAAGTAACAAATAAAACAATTCTTTAAATAAGTGATTAAAATTATTTGTATTCCACTCTATCCAAATCAAAACAAGGAAAATACTAGAACTAATCCACAAGTCGTATTTCCATAACCAACCCTGGTGTCTAAAGGTTCATTGTGGCAAGAGATTTCCAGGAACTCAATCACAACTACCTCCCAAGTCCTGAAAAAAAACACAAATTCATACTATCATCAATCCAAGATTCGTATCCTACACTCTGAGACCACTTTTCATGAACCATCATGGGTGCCCAGGTAACCCGATAACCGAGCCAGCCCTTATATTGCCCGAAGGGCGTTCCCGATCCCCACGGGTTTGGGAATAACACCTGGAATCACACAACATGCACGTGGGAAATATTTTTCAACAAGAATGCAATAGCAAAAGAAAACAGAACAGTATGCATAACAGAACAAAATCCACTGGGAGTGATGTACCAGAATACAAATAGGCATTAAAATCCCAAAATATTAGCAACCAAGTACTAAAAAGTGTGAAAAAATCTCTACGACCTCTAAGGATACAACTCTCCAAAACCAAAGATCAACAACTAGATCCACCTCCAAGAGGTCATTTCCCTTAGCTTGATCCTGGAAGAAGAAAGTCTACAAACACTCAAAGGCAAAAGTAGGGTGTGAGCCTAAGCTCGGAAGAATATCACCAAGGATTCCATAACAGATGCCAAATATAGATTATCCAACTAAATGTTTCCAATTTTCATATGAACATGTTCGGCAATTCAAAGCACATTTTTTACAAAACATGTTGTACATTTTCATATGATGGAAATTTACTTTAAGCCATAGTTTTACAATGATGGAATATTTCTAAAACAATGGATTAATCAAAACATTTATATAAAATAGTTTATAAAATTTCATCAGGCATGAATGGAAGTTCAAATGCATTGGCATACATTTATATCTAAAATATAAACAAACAAGAAAGAAACATGGTCATCTGCAAAAAGGTACTATTGTATTAACCATTTATAGGATTATAGACTCTCTATGTGAGCTCCGAAAAATGCGTATACACACTTCCCTATGACACTGGCAAAAGGAGACTCGTCACCAACTCGCCAGGAATGTGACCCACTGAATGTATGTTTTATAACATTGTCATAGAGTAGAGTGTATCAAAATAACTCACTAACTACCTAAGGCTTTCATGCGCTCTTACATGATGGGATAACTATTTTATGAATGCTTAAAATACGATCAATCCCATTCTTCCATTTCAAAAGTGGCAACTTCATTCCATTTAAAACCATAACAGCTTTTACTAAAAAACATGCATTTTTCACATGATAAAACCAATGGGTTCCTATCAAATTCTTTTAAACCATTTTCATAAGTTTGAAATCCATTCAAAACCAATTCCATCATTACACATTTCATTTCCACAATTAAATGCCACTATTTAATTGAAAAAATTTCCATCAAATCCACAATTTAAATTAAAAAATTTAAATCGACCAATTTTCCATAAACACACCCAATTCAATGGAATTAGGGTTTTCACAAATTTCAATGCCAAAACCATTTAAAATATCTCAATTAAATTAAATCTAGTTTTTATCAATTTAATTAAATTCACTGTGATAAATTAAAATTTAAATAAATAATAGAAATAAATTAAGCAAATACATTGATATTAAATTTGGAAATTCGGGACAAAACCACCTACCTCATTTTATTGATGGGAGTTAGCCCAATGAGAAACCCCAAAAACGGAGTGGCACAATGACGTCAATCAAAATATGTATGTAAATCCTTAAAACTAAAATTAAAATCAAAAGAATCACGATATTTCAAAACTAGATCTAGATTCACAATAATATATCTATACTTAAACTCATAGGTGTAGAAACATGGAAACAACAAAAATATCCCATGAAAAGATCAAGGAACTATAAGGGAATTAACGAGAAACACAACGGGATGAAATCCACTTACCAGGAGGAGAGAAGATCTTCAATACTAGCCTTGAATCTCAAAGAATGATTTTGAGATCACCTTGGAATATCTCTATGAGGCTTTGGAATGACCTAAAAAGTGTCAATCCTGAGCCAAGGATAAAATTATGGAAGCCCTGAGAGTTTGGGTAGTATTAAGAGAAAAAAATTGGAATTAAAAACTACACACATGGTTTACCTGGGTAGAGGTGAACGGTTTGTAAAACCGTGCACACACTGTGCAGACCTCACTGTCTAGTGATACATGGTCTACATGGTTTTGTCGCACGGTTTGACAAACTGTGTGCACACCGTGCGAACCTCTCTGTCCAGTGCTGCTTATTTAGAAGGGTTTGGTCACACGTTTTTTCAAACCGTGCGCAAACCGTGCACAAGCCATTTCCCTTTTGATTTACTTAAAAGTTCACCCAAATTCACTCCAAAGACACTACTCCAAAACAATGGTTCTTAGAAACATCAAAAGTACCTTGAAACTTAATGTGATGTTACAGACACAACCTCCATCTCAGCCTAAATAGCTAGAAGAACTCATATCCCCAGACTGATGAGAAACTGGTGGTGCTGCTCCTGGATGAGGAGACATTAGGGAACCCCTGTCACTAAATACTCGTGTGAAGATCTGACAGATGTGCTGAAAATAGTCCATCTTCCCACATGATCGACACTCAACTAGGTCTCTCAGGCAATGTGGCCGCATATGCCTAACCTTCCCACACTGGTAGCGTACCACCTAGCTACCTGAAGGTGCATCCCGCCTACTAACATCTAAACATGTAGAATATTTTCGGTGCTTAATACAATCAGTCGGAGAGGTTCTAACTTTGGATGTAGAACCACCCTAGCTCGCAGCTCCAGAATCCCTCAAATTACGTTTTGTGATCACTTACTGGTTGACTATAGATGTGATGGAAGTCTACATGAATATGTTCACCTAAGCCCAAATGTCATTCCCGAGACTATCCTCAAACATCCTTGATAGGAACAAATCATCTCCCCCTAGAAAGGGTGTAGAGCGATGCATCTCTATGAAGTTAAACGAATAATCTATAACATATAGTGTACCCTACTCCAAACCCATGACCTCTCTGGTTCGATCGACCCTCAAGGTCTATGGATAGTGTAGTCATAGAAGGTATGCAGAAACTCATCCCATATCATATCCTACTGGCATCCCGCCTATGAGATCCCATCCCACCATCTCAATGAGGAGTATCAAATCATATATGTAGTGATAATTACTGTCCTCTCTGGAGGCGTATCCAGATGCTCGAAGATAGAGAACATGGATTCTAACCATGACTCTGTAGCCTGAGGTCCTTTATCCCCAGAGATTGGGAGAGGACGATACTTCTAGAAAACTCATGTCAACTCTTCCATAGACGGGGTAGGATTTAGTGATCCCTGGAAGTTCTGTATCATCCTCATTAAACCCTCTTAGAATTTTTCATCGGCACCTATGTTTGGGATAACATCTGGTTCCTAGAGTGGCACCCTTGGGGGATCTACTGGTGGTCCCTGATCATCCATTTCTGGTGTCTGATCACAACACTGGAACTGGCATATAACCACAGGGAATCTCCATGGCATGTATCTATAAGGTCAAGCGTAGACCTTAGATCATGATTATTAAGGATATGAATCTAGTAGTGTAATAAGTAAACACGAGAATGAAAGAATTCAATTTTTTCAAAACATGGATACAAAGCGTGTATAACTCCTTTATGGTGTGTTACCTTAATCATTTACATGGGTGTGTACTTTTTCCAAAACTAGTCATGTAACACCCTATACACAGAGTGTGTTGTTTCAATTCAAGGAATATACTTGAATCCTCATCACCTTACCAAGTTAACATAGATGAATTAGCCAAATGGTTCTCATAGAAAAATACTATAAGTCATGTTAGTTCCAGACACAACGTCTATGAGACGAACATCACTGATCCATGTTGTTCGTCACACTTCCGGTTACACGGCTCACTCTACACGTCGTGTTCCATATGGACACAACGTGTACTGCATAGGTTTCAACTGCCCATTTTGTTAGTCACACGGGTGAACACATAGCTAACTATACATTACATGTTTATTCAAGAAACGGCGTGATACAAGTAGGATTTCACTAGCCCGTGTTGCCTGTTACATGACCAGATTCAAGGGTTACACTACATGGCGTGTTCAAGAATGACACAACATGTATAACTTAAGATTTATATATTTGTGTCATTAGTCACACAGGTGGAAACATTGCCTGTGAAACACCGCGTGTACATATTGTACATGGAATGTCCTTCCAATGAATTCCCAATCCTGTGTCCATGCCCACACATCCAGTGATACAGGTATAGACTACATGATGTGTACATACTATACACGACATGTAGTTAAGAAAAACAGTTCATTCTCGAAAAGAAGGACACATGGCATGTATTCCTCATTACATGTTGTGTATTCTAGGTTTTTTCATACAGTATGCCTCAAAAACTACTATGGAACACAGAAAAACACTGAAAAGAACATTAAATTGCCAAATTATGATCTGTGAGGGCCCATACTCCCCAAGAATCAAATCATGGCATCTTATACATGCCATATACAAGGAAAAATGGAAATGATCCACCACATTTCAATTCGTGTGGGACTATAACACATAAATAACCAATGATTTAGTGTTTATTTAAATGAAACCTTACACAACTCAATACCCAATCAAAATATTGGTATTTTATCAAGGAATGTATCACAATTACATGCATATATAACACAACATCTGTCACAACATCATGAAACAACTAATGCCCCCCTAAATGGAATGTCACGAATGCATGATGTGTGATATCTAGAAAGTGGCTATATGTTTCCTGAGATGGAATACCCGCATCTCAATGGGTTGTAACAAAAATAGAACCTCAATGACATCAATGATAACAACAGAAAACATGTGAATCACCCAATGGTAAAATCAAATCAACTATAAAAGTTAAAACCTAGAAAAATCTCAATTACAAAGTAAATTGGATTTTCCCTCTATATGGGTTAGCTACTCCCAGGAACAAATCATTAACATGCACCTCTTTCCTTAAATTCCCTAACTATAGTCTCTAGATAGTATGTGAAGAAGAAAATAATTCCTTTAATATAAATTTGTAACGTCACTATTCTGGAAGCCACCCAATGTCGCTCCATACACTGTTGGTCACATGGCCTGAGTAACATTTCCCCAAACACTAGAGGCAGCTAAATAGCATCGAGGGACTTGGGTGTGATAATGAAAAAAATATTCCCTCATTGGAAGAGTAACATTGTGGATGTAAAACAGATAGTAATAGAGGAAGCAGTAAAACATGTAATAAGTAAGCATCAAAAGAAATAAACAATTGGAGCCCATATATATATATATGATTCATGATACATATTTCTAGGAAAGAATCAAAACAAGTCACAATGATGGAAAATAGTAATAAACCAACGTAAAAACTAAAACAGAAAATCTCTAGCAGTAACACATACCTTTGATTGTTCCAATGCTCTCTATCTCCTCAGCAATCATGTACTTGAAGTTGAAGGGCACATTCCTTTATATATACATGTAACAATATAATCTTTTTGGTCCTAAAAGAACGACCCAAACATGGTGTGGGACTATTCTGAGTAAGAAACCACCCAAAGATCAATACCTAACAGTCAGTGAATATATATTGAAGGCAATAAGCAAAAGAAGTAACCAACAACAAAGTTCCCAAAAAGAAACAGTAATATAGTTTCATTTATAACATTATCTTTTAAGTATTTATTTATCCAAAAAATACAAGAAACCCTCTAGGTAGTTCTCATAGACGAACCCCTCTGGTTCACAATACAATTGATGATATAACAAAGAATCTATGAGGAATTACTCACATTCAATACCCCCTATAGTCATGTGTAATTAACGACTCTCAATATAAGCACTCACCGTAAATTCCCCCAATAGTCTTTCATCAGTAAACTACAGATGCTCTGAGGAAGAACTCAATGTCAATTCCTCATGTGGTCTCATAACGGATCTATAGACACTCTGAGGGAGAACTCAATTTCAATCCCATCTATGGTCTCGCCGTGTGATAAACATAACAGGCACTCTAGGAAAGCCCTCAACGTTAATTTCTCTTATGGTCCTACTACACAAGGATCCCACAGCCTCGTGTAATGTATTCGTGCACAAACGATAATTTGCAGACAGTTTAATACTATAGAAATAAATAGAAAAACAATCTACAACATATCAATGCATGTAAGATAATAATCACACAATCCTTACAATACTGGGCATGAAAACCAAAATAGCAGCCTAACAGGCATGTCTAGATCAAACGGTCAAAAAAGGAAAACATGGGAAAACATCAATATCTTAACAAAGATAACCATATTTTGAACACTTAACCTCTATCCAATAAAACTAGGCTTAACATGCAATTAAAAGGTCTAAAATAATAAACCCATAATACCACAAATAAGGGTATTGGGCACTTTTTCACATATAATTCAAAGACTATCTATGGAAAGGTACACACCACCTAACTCATCATTATGGGATCACGATACTTTACTCACAGGACTTGAATCACCTTATAATTCCATTTATCTATAGAAACTAACAAAATGTTCAACCGAGGATAACTCATGACAGAAGAGAAATTAGGAGATAATGTTCAAGAAGAAGGGAAAACTCACCAATGTGATTCCAACCCAATCGACGATGGTCAATTCAGAGAACATATGGTGAGTAGGGGGATTAGAGAATATATGCAGCTTTAAAGACACTTATGTAAGAAATAGATGTAGAGAAGGACATTCTATCCATTAGACGTGACCCCCATCCATTTAATGAAAAAACATACTGTACACGACATGTTCATTATAAGTACATGGTGTGTATATGCCTTTTTTGGTCTCCACTTTTGGCAGTCTCTAGGTCCCCACACACGACCATGTACTCGGCCGCTAATGGACCAGTACATGGTAACCCATTGAAAACAAGTACACAACATGTACTAATAAGTACACAATGTGTGCTACTGAATTTTACAGAAACATATCTTTTTCTCAAAAACAATATGAAAGAAATAACATACCTAAAAATATTTGCCTTCATAGATTGACATTCAATAATATTGAAGGATTCATTAAATATAATATATTAAATTAATCCTTTTATAGGATATAGAATGAATATTATAAATTTTTAAGTAAAAAATGAAGTAAATCCATGTTTTTCCATCATATATATGGAGAATATATTGTATCTATGATTATATGTTCTAGTTTATCAATAAAATATAATAAATAGTTAAAATATTATTGTTTATATTGATATTAGTAATAAGAAAAAAGATAAAGAAAAATGTGTGAAGCTCTAATGGGGGGAAATATGGAATGAAATAAAAATAATAATAAGCAGAATGGGGCCTCAAACATTCTTTATTTCTCTAACATTATGATTTTACAAAAGTTAAGCACTACGGATAATTTACTGTGACAGCCTTGGCCCATCATCCCATTCTTTAATCCTATTTCCCACTAAGTATTTCATAGTATTTATCTGCTCTCTAAGGATTCCTAGATTAACAATGTCATGTCGATGAATTATATTTATCATTATATCAACTTGAGTTCAAGGAAGCGTCATACCTTATTAATTTATTGTTAGTGGAAAAATTTGTCCCCCATCAACGATGATTTTATTTTTAAAAACCTTCTATTGAATCTTATGGATTGTGGGAGATAGAGATCACTAGGATTAAAGACCATTGATACTTTCTATTTTTATACTCTATAAAATATATTGTATTTAAAATCTGTACAACACACTATATATATTTTGTAAATCAAAATTATACATATTATGGTTTTATTAAAACATTCACATGTGTAAACATTCCCCAAACATTACCATTTTGGTGTGTTTTATAGGATTACACCTTCTCTTCCAAAATCATTCAGTTATGAAAATATTAATGAACCAAAACGAATGATTTTTCTGTTTAGATGGAAGGAAAAATTCCAATCATACAAAATTTCCTCTATCAATTTTGTTTATGTTTATGTATAGAAACATCTAGTGGCCTCTATTAATATTGGGATCTATGGAGGAAAATTGTTTATAAATGGTATATTTTTCAAGTATTGGTTGATTTTTAATTTTCTCAAAATATGATAAGGCAACATAGAAATGTCCATTGTCTTGATTTTTTAGAAATTAGTGGTTCCCAAGCTGTTATTTGATAACATAGAGACTCAATTTGATCATGTATCGTTAGAGTTCTCTCTATTCCCCCATTATTGAAAGCATGATAGAACCGACACCTTATAGGGGACTATTTATATTTAGAGGAAGATATCATTAAATTTAGCGGATATGATGATGATAAATTTAAGAGATATGTTTCTATGTAAAGTGGATTCTTTAGTGGATAAAGTGATTTCTTGGTCTAAGGAATAGAAATAGACTTCTATAGTTGTCGGATCCTATGGTAGGGGGGTCACGAATGGTCTATATAGATGATAAGGACATAACATAAGGCGATACGAAAAGTAGTGGATCATAAGGAAGAATATCCAGATCAATTGTGATATGTTCTACGAAATTGGTGATAAATTTAATGTTTTATTTTATTCTGAATAATTGGTTACAAATTCATACTATAGGTTTTCAGTCATTCATTATTCTGACCCTTTGATTTTTAAATCATTTACAAATCCACATGATTATTAGGAATCGAAATAATAAATTTTATGGTTTATTTGTTATGAAATGTTGTGTCCCTAAAAATTTAAATTGGAAATAATTATAGGGTGTTGAGGGTCTGATCGAGACACATACTGAGAATTATTGAATTCATATTTTGTCTCCTAACTTGTATCGGAGCATGAGAATGACATTGGGGGATTAAAATAGACCATTTTTTATAAGAAAAATGGGGAGTGAAAAATAATGTAGTTTAGGAAAAAGAATCATAATCAGGATATAGATCAAATATTAAGTATAGATCGTTATGATAAATATCTAGGGATTAATAAGAGAAGTCTATTCATATTAAAGGTCATCTGAATGTGTTGATCAATTTTATGATGAACATCAGTTTTGATTAGGAATGTAGAAAAGGAAAATGTAGCAATTGATGTGGGAGAATTTTTATTGACAAGAGGGAAGAAAACGAGGTGTCACAATGAATATTAATACCAAAAAAATTAAACAGAAAAAATTCATGGGGATAAAATACATCTTAAAAGTTCATAGTAACATAAATATGGAGGACCTAACAAATAATTTTTCTGAACCATTGGATGTACAATGTATATTCTCATTTTATTCCTAATTAAATTTATGTATTAAAAGTTCTTTTGAAAATTTTCATAATTTAACTTTTAAAGAATGTAATGAGACAGAATTCAGGGACATATATATATATGATATAAATGGACATGTAAAAATTGACAAATGGGAAAGATCCCTAGGGTCCCAATAAAAAAATATTATCAATGGTATTTCTCAAAACATGATGTTATTTTTTGATCATTTAACCTACTCATTTCTTAATTGATGATATCATGGTGGTTTTTGGGTTTATAGAATCTCGTGTCAATGAAAACTGGTGGAACAATACTGAACATATCATTATAAATCATACATGAAAATACTGATACAATTTTCCATGAACAAACCTTTTTTATGGGTTGTGATTCACAGATAATGGTTTCAGATGTTTATTGTAATTGATTTCTATTATAGATAATGTTTTTTTAAATTGTTAAAGTGATTTAATTATTCCCCCACCCCTACAAAAATTAGGTTATTCAGAAGCATTTAAAAATTGTATATTATTGGAATTTGATGTGATAAATACTTCAACAATTTTTTATATTATAGAATGATGTGATTTATATAGTTCATGAAAAATATGAAGGAAGTAATGAAATTCATTTAATGTTATTGGAGATGTGTAGAGAATTAAAGAAATAAGATGATAAAATTCCATTACCAACAAATAACTATTATTATAGTTACATTAATGTGTAAAATAATTGAGAGACACATTTAGTTAAACAAGTTGTTTAATCAGACTGAACTCCATGATTTTTTTTGAATTTTTGAATAATAAAACTATAGGGTAAAAAAC
This sequence comes from Viscum album, assembly GCA_963277665.1. NCBI lineage: Eukaryota > Viridiplantae > Streptophyta > Magnoliopsida > Santalales > Viscaceae > Viscum > Viscum album. Next base: position 1,497,648,297 of record OY728156.1, on the reverse strand, counting down.
ATGGATAATTCATTACTCATTGAGTGTGGTATCTGAAAAAAAATATTTCAAATATGTGGTGTTGGTGGTGGTTTAAACTAAAAATAGTTATATTTAATACATGGAGAGAATATAACGCCAAATGATATGTGGAATATAATGAAGGCGATTATAAATTCATATATTTATTTTTCTATAAAATGGATTACGTCAATAAAGAAATGGAAAAAAGGTATACACAGTGAAACCGATTATGAAAAAGTACTTCTATGATAGCCTACCAAGAGTAAAGCCAATAGAATATTTAATAAGGGACCCACCAAGACCATGTAAACCTAGTTGTTCAAAGTGATTGAGGAAAAATTTAGAATCAAATCTATAAATTCAGACATGAAATAAATTTGTGATGAATAAATCTGTCATAATGAAAATTATAGTGGATCAAAACACTTAATAAAGGATGATGATTAAGAGGATTGATTCAAAGTTGGAATAAATGTGTAATAGAGTCAATTTATAACTCATATAAGGATAATGAGTGATATAATTGATGATCCAAATATCATAAGAGACATGGATTAACAAAAAATAACTTGGATAATGTGTAATTATAATGAAAATGACTTGTTATTAGAATTTTTTTGTAGATCACTTATAGACTTTATAAAAATGGTGGGTTAATTCCGTGAATGAATAATTGGATAATATAAAGAAAATAAAAATGAGTATAATTTAAAGAGGCCATAATGATCCCAAATTCATCACAACATTGTGGGTATTGAACAATAAATTTGATGATTATAAAATGTAATCTGAAATAAATAATGGTTGTAATGTAAAATATATGTTCAAAATGATGTCATAAATATGAAAGAAAATTTTACACTATTAAGAAAATTCCACAACTCTAGGAGAGTAAAAATCAAAGAGGCTTTATATTTTACCAAATAAATGTGAATAAAATATTATGAAATGGTGTGATTGAAGAGGAAGTATATATTGAAAAAATAGTAGGATTCAAAATTGGTGGTTATTAAGGAATGCGATATATTTTATATAAGTGTTTCTACTATTTGAATTAATAACCGTAGGTTTCTTAATACCTTATATAGTTTTTCCCTATTTGGTATGTGATATAGCCTTAATTTCTATCATGTGAAGTCTTAGGGTTCATTATAATAGATAGATGTGATGGAATTAGAGGTCATGTGATAAACATTATAATAAATTTTTGGAACGCATCATGTCATAAATCCTATTCACCTAGAATTAGTGGGATTCCCAATAGATTGCAACCATGTAGTGTGATATTAAAGATGAAAATATAATAACACATAACACTGGTGGGTGTATACACTTGATTTGGTTTCAAGATGATATCTAGACACATTGTTCTCTATATGGAATTACAGTGGGTCATGGGAATTGAAAAATTTGTGAATTCACTAAGTGGGATACATTAATTCAATGTCGAATATTTTCCCTAATCGAATGAGAAATATATTTTTTGCATCTAGGAACTAATTAGGATGAATTATTGTTGTAATATGGTATAATAACATGGGTAATTGGAGTTCAAATGACAATAAAGATATTAATGGTGTGAAACTCAACCTATCAAAAGATCAGTTCCCATTGAACTATTGAAATTCCATAGGGATAAAACTATGTGGTATGATTCCAAGGCATACAATATTGTAACACAGAGACTAGGAATGTGGTTGAACTCATTGGGGCATAATTATGATTAATAGATGCACATTAATATATTGAAACTGATGTTCCCTATAATGAATCCAATTTTTTCATAAAATAGATGAATATTTCAAGTTATATTTTCGAAGTAAGGAGTAGTGTCAGTGGTGAAATATACAGTGTAGGGAACCATAGTGAAGATACTTTAAAAAATTAAATATTTCATATTATGCATGAACATTTTTTGAAATATTGAGAATTCACATTAATGGTGTTCTAAATGTTACATGTGAGACCACAATTAAATCTGTAATGCATGGTTTACCCTAGGGATGAAAAAATATTATTTAGTGTGAGGCATTTTGTTTAGGAGTGAACGTGGGTAGATAAATAATTAAGTAAATAAATACATAAATATCATATCTATTACATGGTCTAGACACATAAATCTCTATATAAACCCATCTATTATGAACTCTATAGGGTAATACACTTAACCCTATAAAATGAGATGATAGAGAGTTGTGGTGGACTGCGTGTAGGGGGATGGTGGCAGAATCATGGATCAATGTTCAAAATACCTTTAATATCATCATCATTGATAGATTTAATGTATATCACCAACTAAAATGATTCCAAAATGTTTTATCATTAGTGATTGATCTAATCTTGATTTAAATAATTTTTTTTGGGATTAAACCCTTTTGTTGATTATACATAATTTAACATGAATAAATTCTATAGAATATTAATTCAAATGTTGATATTTAGATATTATAATTGTGATTATCTTAATAGGATTAATAATATAAAATATTTTCATGTCCTTGATTATTTTCTCTTTATTCATCATTCTGATATAACTAGATTCAGTTTAGTAAAATAAAGGAAAAGGTTCAGTCCTCATGTAGGTGTTATGTATATTTCCCCCATCACTCTTCACAGGATCACAATTGGTGTTTTTTTGGATGGTAGTTCATAAAATACCTAATGGATGATCATTTTATGTCATTACATGGAACAAAATTATCATTAATATTTAATTGATCTCAATATAAAAGGAATGATTATAGTCTGTGGTGATGAAAGAAGATTGGGGATGGATCAAGGACATGACATTCACAGTTTAGCACTGTAGTGCTGACATGATGCAATGAGAGTGGGTGGATATTTTATTTGGTGGCCATAATATAGACACTGAAGACATTAATGGTCTGGTAAACTCAATCCTAGGTGTTTATGGTCATTATTTGGGGTAGTATTTGAGGAATCAACTGTGCGAGTAAAGCCACATGAAGAACTGGGGTTTCTAGAAAATAACAAACAACATTCTATTTAGTTGAGAGGAAGACACATTGTGTATTCCACTCAATGTGGTGGATAGGTGTTATGTGTTATATTATATTCCACATAGATTATTGTTTTCTAACAAGTCATGTGACCCTTAACAGGTAGAATCATCGTATACAGAGGGTACACACCCATGAAGCCATGTGGAGTAACAAACAGTGTGGGGAGCTTACATGATGTGTAATCCATGGTGAATGGATCATGTTTTATATGGTGTGCATACCACAGATTATATATTACTCACATTCCATGAGCGTTGGGGAACATTTCATGTATGTTGTATAGTACATGGGATTGGGAAGACAACACATGTCGAGTGTCGGTTGGGACCCTATGCACCAAGTGATATGGAGTACAACCAGTGTACTTTGGAAGGTCTTATGTAATGACCAATATACCATATCATGGACTAAGAACATGGTAAGGTCCATCATTCATTGTTATGTCCATAAATACTCCATCTTCTAAATTTACCGTAACACACCATGTACCCCTTGTGGACACTCTTCCTTTTTGGAGAAATACATTCTATCTGAGATGAAGATGCATGGGTTGTACCAAGATTACTGAGACACCATGTTTAACCATGGGGAAAGGCCATGTACATTACATGGGAAATTTATAACACTTTATTTTCAATATTAAAATCTAATGTGAGCTTGGGTGAGTTCCCATATACATTTTCAATTTAGGAAAATTACCTCAGTCCATCCATGTGATGCTAAAGTGAGACATCGCCCTATGATGTGAAAAAATACACTCAATGTGAATTATGTATACGGTGACCCATATTTTTCATAGTTCATAAATTTTATTTTAAAATTGAACATAGAGTTTACCAATGGGATAATTTCTTTATTATGTTGTTATTCTATTACGACTCTTTTCATATACCAATGAGTAATATAAAATTTATTCATGAACATGAATGAGATAAAATAAGGACATGTTTAGATTTCATTGTTGGGATTTAATGAATGCATAAAATATAAATTAAAACTAACCAATAAATAATATTATCAATCCCAAATTGGTAAATAATTATAAATTTATACATGACAACTTTGATAACACATGATGATTCTAAAAATTGTATAAGTTCCAATTAGGACATGTCCAACTTGGATTATACCAGGTCTCAGATAATAACAATTAATTTACACAACGGTTTACATTATATAAATTTAGTTAATACCAATAAAGAATAAAAGAATGTCATAACAAATATATATATTCTTTTACATGTTCTATTTATAATTAAACTAATTATGTATTGACAATTTCCTTATCTTTTCTGTTGTTCTTCCATGATGATGTGGGTGACTGCTCTAATTATATAATCCTTATGTGTTAGTATCCAAGTGTAGAATAAATCATTCCTTGATATTCACATGAACAAAAACCTTAGAACAGGGTCATAGAATCATTGGGTGTGAGGACAATCATTCCTGATCACTACAATGGACCGTCATTGATTACGACATGAATCTCTTCATGGATGATAGATTATTTATATTCTCTTGAAGTCATGAGTAGAAGGTTTACAATCAATAATATTGGTCTCGAGCAAGTTCTTTTGTAGTTTCTTTTTGTGGTTTTTAATAAGACTCAATTGTTCTTGTTGTGAAAAATGAATGTATCTCTAAATAAAGTGATAAAACCTAGTATTTATAATGCAAGGTTAGTTTTGGTAAATTCATATTGGCCCTTTAAAAATCCCATATTCCTTAGAAAACCACATTTCTTATAGTATAAATAATAATATTACATACCTGGAATGCATAAAACATGCGTATAAAAAAATAATCATTTACTTAAATGATATTTAATATACCACTTCATACTAGACCTTGATATTCAGGTCATCTATCCTTCATGGTATTTAAGGAACTTTGAATAATGAATTTTTTTATGAAATAAATATCAATTTATTATTCTCTAATAAATTATAAAAGTATTATATTAAATAAAATAGGGAATAAATTTTAATTAAATTTTTATCCCACATATAATGTCTCCTGAATATATGATGACTAAATATTTTCATTCATTTAAAGATGAATAATTTTTAAACCCTAAAGTGTAATAATTCATATTCATTATGTTTGATTCATATCTGATTTATCATAGCCTCACGATACCCATAATGTGTGACCCTCTATTACATATTCTAAGGGTAATTAGGTGAATCAAATTAATGAAAAAGGTTATTGTCTAGAAACAATCCAAACAAAGAATAATAAATTAATTTAAATGCCCTAATAAAAATAAAAAATAAGAATATTGACCACTTAATATAATTAATTTATCAAAGTATCTTAATCAATAATGTTTCTTTCTGGTGTCATAAATAAATATGCATGATTCCCCATTCATTTACCTCCTATAAATGAATATCCAGACAGAAATCCATAGCTATAAAATTAATCAGGATGTTCAATTCCCATTAAATGAAATGAGATATCCACATATATTATTGAACTTAAGTGAGAATTCCATCTGTAAAATATTAATTAATTCATTATCAATCACTAATCACCCAACATATACTGACTCACCATGAACATATGTTGTCACAGTATTCATCAATAAAAAATTTCAATCACTCATGATATTCATTGATAATAATCGTAATATCTACCTACTATTGCACACATTTGGGCAAAGTAAAATCCAATAAAAATTAAAAAATTTGGTTTTCCCTCTCGCAAGTTGTGTTCTTTTAATATAATTTGTTGAAAACAATGTAGTGTGTACACTATTAGAAAGATTATCAAATTCCAATGAATAAACACTCAAATATCCTGTATCATTTTCATTGCTTCAAATGATATCATGTGATGATAAAACAAACATGTTATCACCATTTCCAAAAACTTATATGACCTTTAAATCTGACTGGTACTGTTAAAAAATTATCACATGTATTTCATTAAAAAGAATGATCAACATGGGATACGATAAACTAATATCCAAGACTGAGAAATATTTTCAAATAAAATCATAAATCTATTTTGTTCTAGGATAGAAAATATAACTAATAAGGAGAATTTTTTTAGTATTAATAAACTATTGGAGTCATGGATTATCGATTTTATTGATTCATTTCACACATAACATAAGATGGAGGGAATTAATAATTACATTATAAAATATACTGAATGCTTTTTCCTATATGTGATAAATCTCTCGAGATAGTTGGAAAAGGTAATTTGAATGTTTGAGTAGATCGTACCACTGCCGTATTATCAAGTGGTGCATCACATTATAGGATTACGAATGAATAAAATTTTTATAGGTCATATGGATGGTTTATGTTTCTACAAAACATTTATGGATGTAGTATGAAGGGTGAATCATTGATCCATGTTGTTGACCAAATGTGATAAAAGTAAAATGATGTCTCTATTGTGAAATTCATATGTTTTAATGGATGATAGAAAAATAGCATCAAGATGTATGTAATTGTGGAATTTTTATCATGGGAAAAACCATTGTAAAACCATGTGAGCCGTGAATCCAAATTCAATCTGAATGTTAGTCAAATAGTGTATACAACATGTGAGATTTATATTCTAGTGAAGTCATAAATATGTCTTCAAATGAATGATATTACACTAAAAACTAAAAATATGATGCTTCTTCACATATATTTTTGTTTTAAAAGTAATAGTCATTATTCAGTAGGGTTACTATAGTATTTTACCTTCATCAATGATATAACATTGAATGTGTGAGTGTTCCATCTCAAAAAATAGTATGATGTTAATAGAACCATAATTTCATTGAGATTAAAGGTTGAAAATGATTTCATTTTAAATACTATTTTATAGAGGTATGATATTGTAGGTGAGTATGGGAGTTGATAATTTTAGACGTTCAGTTCAATGAAATTATGATTATTATAGAATTTTTCTACATGGAACACAAAAATAAAATATAATGATAGAATGGATGAATCATATGATAAATGATAGTGCATTGACACTATGGAATATTAATGGTTTCCCATATGATTTTGTTGAGAAATTTTACAACCATTCAACTTATCTTATGAATATGATTCCATCAAAACAGTAGGGGTAAGAGAAAATGGGATAGCTATGGATAATAATTTTAATATATTATTATCACCATAATGGTTACAAAATTGTTTCATACATCCAATTTTATGTCAAAAAAATTGTAATTATGAAGAAGATCCGTAAACATGCCTTATGTATGGTATGATGATGAAAAAATTGGATTTTGTCTCATTAAAAATGACATAGAAATAATACAATGTAGTCAAAAGGTTTTTATGAATGAATAGATCTTGTGGAATGATCGTAACTTCCAAGAATATTTATTTGAGATCAAATAATCAATTCATCATGTAATATTAATTTTAATGAATGAATGGAGATGATTGAAAGATCTGGTAGTACAAATGTTCTATAATATTGATGATGACAAGATGTACCCAAGATCTAAAGGGTTTTAGAATCTTGAGTAAGTGATCCAAATGATATTATTATAGATAATGATATACCATATTTTTAATTAAGGATTTTTTCTAGGATTAGATGATCAATAAAATGGGTTTGAATTATTCTTCCTCATATTATTAATTTGGGTGGTTGAGAACATGTGATTTTATAGTAAGAAAAAATTTTAAGTGACTTAAAATAGTTGGAGTTATCATCAATGAAAGATATGGATTCCATTCATAAAAAAGAAACATGATTAATAAAATAACATCATGAAGAAAATTATTTACTAATTTATAAATTGGTTAAACAATTTAAGGAATAGTTAAATGGTTATAGATGATGGACTCCAACATAAAATGATAATTGTGAAAATAAATTTCCATCATGATGATTTGGCGAAAAAATATTCATATATAATCTTTAATTAATAAATTAAATCAAAAGAAATATTGTCTGAAATCTCAAATATATAATTTTTGGGATGATAAAATCACTATAACAATGGAATCCAAAGGAGGAAGATATCAATAATGAATTAAATTTAGTCTAGTGTTGTGAAAATCAGTGATGTTATCATATGTTGTGTGATTTAAGATTTTTCATCATACATCTATTTTATTGTAATGAAATGTGTGTTGATGTTCTATGATTGAAATATATTGAATAGATAATTATATATTTCTGGAAGCCAAATCATTTTCGTGAAAGAATTCTAGGGGGACTAGAAGCCAAAACATAAATGTTTTTTCAGTTAGATTAAATATATATGATTTTGTATTATTTAATAACGTCTGAATCTAAACATATCTGTGCACAATTGGATTAATTTTTCAAGCTATCTAAAAGGAAAAATAATAATATATGTTGAGGGTATGTATATGATAAGGTTTCTAAATGCATCAATAGTTATAATCCTTATGTATTCTATGATTTTTACAAGTACATTAATTTCTTATGTAATGTGTGTTTTTGGTTGGTTTATTGATAAAAACATAAAAACCATATTCATAGTGGTATAGTATATATTATAAAATTTCAATGCTCCTAAAGGTTATCCCATATGTTTTGAATTTTATGATCCATTATTTAGGGCATTTTGACATAATAATTAGAGGATATTTGGACACATGGAAATGTGGAAATGGATTCTTGTTTACATATATAATTATTACTATATGATGGATTTCTTAACTAATAGTGTGAGCTTCAATTTCAACCACTAAACACGAGTACATTTCAAAAATGAATTTAGAGAAGGATATGTTCTAGATAGTGAGATATTTGAGTAACTTTTAAGTAAACAGGGAAATGAATTTTTGTTTATGAAAGTCATAGAACAATCAATATCATGAAGAATTTTTGGTTTCAATCATGAACAAAACACATTTATATAATATATCACTAAATCCTAAATATTATAAAATGCGGAGTTTTGGAGTTATAGGGCATAAAAAAAATTAAAATTAGAAAAATAAACTGACAAAGGTTATAGTCTAGGAATGTTTAAGGATAAATTATAATTCTATTAGGAACGGATAACATGTTGAAATAAAGGAATGTTCCTTTATTGTTTCCCCATAAAGAATGTTTAAATTTCATAAGATATTCGAAGGACTCAGTGGAGACATAAAAATAGTATTCAGGTGCTATATTGTTAGGTTTTCTAGGAAATAAAACTTTAATTGAGTTATATATATTCTGAGATTTTGATTTTCCAAATTTTCAGCGAAGGAACTAGATTATTAATGAGGTATTGGTACGAGATTTAAGAAGACTGGCAGAGTTAACTACAAATAGAAACTCTTAAGAATGTGTATTTGATGCGACTAATCATTCATTTGATAAATATTTTTAGTATAGATGAATAACATGTAATTACAAAAGGGTACATGAGAATAATCACAGTTCTAATTCATATGAATCTGAATAATTCATCAAAAGAATGAAATTTGTTGGTGTGTTTTCTCGATAGATTGCTATATACATGACTATGTGGAAGTTGATTCATGAATATTAGAAGGAAGTGGAACTATATCATCATTTTGGACTTTTAATTAAAATAATATGTGGGAAAACAATATTTATTATCTTTTATTAATGGTATTTTTCCTATATTATTAATAAAAAATAGATTGTTAGTCCTTTATATTAGGACAGAGTCCCAAACTTGTAAAATCTATATGGTTATCCTTCCATATTTATCAGTTTCAATTTTATTTTTTAGTGTTTGATTTTTTATCTATGTTTCATTGTGTTGATTAATTGGATGGATAATTTTCTTGGTTTTTTAGTATTGGATACCTCAATTTCCATTATCACTAAAATCTAGAAAAATTTCATACATTGTCCCTTGGGAGATGTTCCAGAATGTGATTTCATATCATGGTTTCTCTTAAGAACATCTTGATGAATGTTAATGAGTATAAAAAAATTGAGATATATATTTCACATTTAGATTGTTTCTTGTACTTTTATAAATAATTTACATAGTCGTAGAGATTTTTATTTTATTTAAATAATTGATTGATGATAAAATCCCCCTCTAACCTGATATTTTGTATATTATTTCTATATTAATGGTGGAAGATATACATCAAATCCTTTTTTTAAAACTCTATCTTTAAATAGTGATTATATAGGTAAAAATTCGGTGTAATCCTTAGTATTATTAATGAGTTTAACAAAAAACCATGTAATCATTAAACTGGATTAGTGATTTTCGTAGTACATCAACACATCATTTATGTACACTCATTAGTGGTATACCATTAGATGGAATAATTAAGTATATATATAATTAAAATAAATTTTTTATTAGTTGGTGTTTGTATTTTATTTATATTAATTATATCTACTTATTCTTTCCAACAGAAGGACCCGATCCATTTTAAATGAGATAGATTAGACTTCTTAATTCAACCCCCTCATAGAGTCTTTTGTCCCTCCTTGATGAAGCTTGTGGTATCAATGAAATAATTTTATTTATTATAAAATCTATTTCAATTTGATCTTTGAAATGTATAATTATTTTTCATATAAAAGAAGCACATCTGATTTATGGATTACATACATAGAATATAAGTGATTAATGATATAAAGTTGAATTATAATGAAACATAAAAGAAGGTTCTGGATGTGGTTGTATATTTATAAATAACATAATCCAAAAATATATAAAATCAAATATATAGTAAGGTGATGAGATTCACATCCCATAAATCAATTTTTGATAAGTATTCCATCCTTTATAAAGGTAACAAATAGGTTTATGATGAAATGCTATAGTTACCCCTAATAAATTCATCGATTTAATGACATTTACAAATGAAACCATTTATGGTATACACTAATAAATCAATGATTAAATTCAATCCATTCATATACATGGTGAAAATATAAATTATAATGATATTTTAAAAGAAAATATTAAGGATATTTTCATTTTTTACAATTTGAATATGTTTATGTTTTTAGAAATAAATATGGTGGAGCTTTTAGTATATGGTATACAATTTAGTTTAGATTACAATTAGATTAATGTGAAGTAATAAGGGAAACTATTTTATTCAAACAAAGAGAATATATTTAGTTACATCAATAATAGTTATATAAATATTGTTGATGATTTTGGAAAATATTTGAGTGGTGAATGTTTATCTCTTATGGGGAGAAATATAACGAAAATAATTAATTAATTCCTGGGAAAACTACCACTAGATTATTTCAAAGATCAGGTCAAGATTATATAAGTGAGTGGTCTAAAGAAGATTTATTGGGATCACACTTATATTGATCTCTCACAAAACTAGAAAATTAATATTACTCTTAAAAGGAATGAAAATTAATTTAATTCATATAGAATGTTGTTTCAATGAATTAACATGGTCAGAAAGGTTGATGAAAAATATGTAATTTATCTTAAATAAGGATAATCATAGTTTAAATATAATTATGAAGATGTAATGATGGGAATATTTATAAAAAAATTATAAATAAATAGAAAACCCGCCAAGAATGACTTATTAATATTACGGTTTAGATTTATTATTTTCTTTTGAAATTGGATATCCAAAATAATAAGATTATGAATATTAGTGAACATGAAAAGGATTAATTATAATATTTTTCCTAGAATATAAAAAATTACCCATTTAGAGAATATTGTGGAGGAAAAATACACTATATAAGAATAATGAAAAGAATTAATTGATTTGAAATTGATAAATTAGGAGAAAAATTATGTAATCAATATTATTAATTCATATATTTAGGATAGCAGAAAGAATAATAAATCCATTTAGGTTGAGGTGATTTCTGAGAAATATAATTTATTGATGAATAAACACTAGAATGTTTCCAAAAGAGGTTGCAGTTTGTAATGTTTTCTTAATAATAAAATACGGAATTATTTAAAAGATGCACCTGGTGTTTTGAAAAATGAATCATTTAATATGATGTCTAATTATAGATGAAATTCTTTGTTATATTTCATAATGAATTACCATTAATCAAGTGATCCGTTAAATAAAATCAAACTGTTACTTAAAACTCCAAATCAACAAGTGTTTTTCCTAAACAGTAGACTTCAGTTGAAACCAATATGCTTAAAAAAGATGAAAAAATATTTCCCCTAATAATTTTATAATGTTTTAATTTTATTGTTTTCAAAATGACCTATTTTGATAATGTAAGAAATTTTTATAAAGATACCATCCCTGGAATATAATAACATAGAAAATGTATATATCATTCACCTAAAAAATAAATAATGATTATATCTATTTTTATTATTTTAACTTTATTCCCAAAAAAATTAATTGTAGTAAAAAAAAGTAATGGATGTATAATCGCTAGAGGCCTAAGGAGATTGTAAAGGGGATAAATGGAATTGATTACATTTGGAAATTTTTTTACCCCTTACAATAATAGATTTATTTTAAAATTTAATGTTTTAAAAATAATGTGATGAGGCCCACACATATTTCATTATAATTAATCATTTCATGTAATGAATATAAAGAATAAAATATTTTCTTATCTATGAATTAAATCATTGTAATGAATTATAGTAGTATGTAGATTCTTATATATTTTATAGGGATCTATCTATAATTTTTTAATTATTGTAAATTATAATAAAATACAAATAGATGTTCTTTTTAAAAAATAAATGATTCCATACATAAACAGTAAGTAACGAAAGAGTAAATTTTTTTACCTATAGCCAAAATTATTATGCTTCCATATTTATCCTTATCCATTTAATGGTGATTACATAATTATTAAGATAAATACATTCTACCTTTTATGATATCCATGACCTATTGAATGGCTCAATGTTTGATTGAGACTATTATTCACAATACAGAAGGCTAGAAATTGATAATGTAAATGTGAAAAAATAAATAGAACATTGGGTTACATGATGTTTTGGATAATCATGGATGAATAATTATATTGTAATGATATGAAAGTGATACCCATTATAAGGCCCCAAAAGAACCACCTTAGTGGTTCATGAATTTACTCAGGTGTGACAATACATTAGTAAATTCATTTTGCTGATTTGTGAAACCCCTTTCATGAATGTATCTACACCCATGCATTATGTCATATAAAATGACTAGTTTTAATATAACTTATTTGTAATGGTACCATAAATGTTAAAATATAAAATTTCTCTCGAATAAATTATATGGTATCAGTACACTTTCGATGGAATAAGTTGTGGGTGGTTGTATAGTATCACTATATGGGATGTTGACTTTATGATACCCCCGGATATACCTGGATCATAAAAATTTATATAGTAAATTCCATTAAATGAAAAATGATTTAGAGAATATCAAATTTTTCTGATTCAATGTTGTGGGGTTTTATCGAACATGTCCATGAACATGAACATTTTAAAAATAAATAGGGAAATGTGTATGGAATAGTATAAACTTTAAATGAATATCCATTAATGATTAAGGCATTTTGTAAATCAATGTTAGATTTAGATGAGTTGAAGAACATGGATTTACTATATGTGAATGATATTTTATATATCATCATAATTATAAAAGGAATTTAAGACCCATAAGATAATTTAATATTCAATCATATGGAATGATTCATTAAATAAAATGTATTAAAATCATTAATTCCATGCTATAGACTGAATAGAAATATTTTCTAAGTGTAAAATAAATAAACATCATGTTTTATAATCTTAGAATGTGAAAAAATATTGTATAGTTGGTTATATAATCATATTTATCAATATAATAGAGAAATTCATTCAATGCATAAGGATGTTATTAATATTTTTAATATGAAATTATGGAGGGAAAATATGTGTGATGTTTTCATGTGATAACATATGGAATGAATTCACTATAATAGAAGGAATAATAGGGCATGAAATATAAATTATTTTGTTCACAATAATATTTACAATAAGGTAATCACAAAAGATACATCAACAGAACAACCTCAATCCTTGAACCCTATCATTTATCCTATTTTCCACGCTAAATTTATATATATTTATCTTCTACATAATGATCCCTCAGTTGAAAATGACATATAAAATAATTATATTTCTCTTTCTGTCCACATGAGTTAATGAAAGATTCCTATATTATAAATAACTATTTAGTGGGATTATTTGTAAAAATCAACTCGTGAATTCTTTGGAAAACCATTTCTTTCATCCTTTGGGATTGAGGGAGCTTGCAACCATTGGGATTATAAATGCTCGACACTTTATGATTTTGTACTTGATAAAAGATTATGTATTTAAATTTTTTTAGTTTTCTTCATATATTTAATGAATCCAATTTATCTATATTATGGGGTATTACCTCTTTTAGATTTATAAATATACCCCAAAGAATACCATTGGTGTAATTTTTTATTGGATTATACCTTCCCTTTCAAAATCCTTAAATTATGAAGATATTATAGTTACAAGATGAAGTAATTATAAGTTTATATATTAGGAATAAATTAATCTTTTAAACATTTTCCCATCTAAATTATGTCCAATTTAAATTCTAGAAACCCATAGTGGTACCTATAAATTTTAAGATCTATGGTGTATCTTAGTGTAGGAAACAAATATGTTTACATTATGGGTTTATTTTATATTTTATCAAACTAGTATATGACATCATGAATAGGTCTATCATCATGACTTTTAAAAAAAGAGAGGTAGTTCTCATGTTAATATTGGATAAGACGAACACTCAATTTTAGAAATGTGGATATAGTGTTTTCAAGTCATCTGTGGAATAAAAACTATAAAAATAAAACTTTATAGAGGCATATTCCCTTTCTAAGGAATATATCTATATAGTTAATGTGGAAAATTGATATTGAGTTCAAGCGGTGTATATCTATGTTAAGAGGGTACTTTAGTGGATAACATGATTTTGGGGATTATGGATCTAACTAAGACTTATATAGTTATAGGCGCCTTTGGTAGGTGGATATTGAATGGACTAGCTAGTTGAGAAGGACTTAACGGAAAATGGGACTTGATTGAGTGGATCATAAGAACTCTTAGACATATATATAATGATATGTTCAACCATTTTTTTGATATGTTTAATCATTTATATGATATCCATGTGGTGGTTCCACATTCCATATATTGGTAATCTCCAATTAATTATCCCAAGCCTTTGATTTTGAATTCATTTACAACTCCATAAGATGATTTAGGATTCCGAAACAATACTTTTTACATCTATGTTATTTAGGAATGGGGTTTCCCAACCTATGAAAATGTGAAATCATTTTAGGTTTTTAAGGGAAAAAATTGATAATTATATTGAATTTTAATCTCCAAATTTGGTCTCCTAATTTTTATTGGAGGTTACGGAAACTTAGAAAGATTAAAGGAGACCATTTAGTGAAAAGAAAACAAGTATTGAAAAATTAAGGAGTATAGGGAAAAGAAAAATACAGAATATATATATATATATAGAAATAAATATATATCATGTGGATAAATATTATAGGGATACCACAAGATCTGACTATTCTAGACAAGGTTTATCAAAATGTGATGATAATTTTTAGGTGGAATAATAGTTTTCATTATGACTGATAAAGGGGAAAATAAATAAATTGATGTGGGATATTTATTAATTACTAGAGGGAAGAAAACCAAGTGTCACAATGATTATTTGTACCGAAAAAAATAATGGAGAAAAAAATATTGGATATAACCGTCATCTTCAATGATCCGAGTTATATAAAATAAGAGGACCTAGATAAAAAAACGTTTTACAAGCCATGGAAAATCCAAATTATCTTCTCATTTCATCCACGAATAAATTTATGGATTAACATACTCTTCGAAAAATTTCATAAGGAATATATTAAGGAATATAATGACACTTAATGATTCGACTTATATGTGATATTAAATGAAAATGAAAAAGTGAAAAATGATAATGATCCTAGAGGCTTAATAAAAAAAAATAATAATGGTATATCTCATAAAATGATCAATTTTTTTTACTTTTTCCCTAATCCATTATTTATTTGTGATTTCATGGTTTTATATGAATTCATAAAATATCTTTTTAATTAAAATGAGTCGAACCATCATGAAATTAATATTATGAACCTTTTTTGAGAATTCCATAATCATTATATGAGCTCAAACCTTTAGTTTATTTTTTTATCGATGTGATTCATAGTTATTGGATTGTATTTTTATGGAAATTGATGTATGTTTTAGATAATGTGTATTTATTTTTTAAATGTATTTAAATGTTCACACCCAACCCAAATAACTATGTTGTTCTATAAAAATAATAAAATGTATTTTATTGGAATATAAAGTGAAAAAATACTTAATCTTTTTTGTAGAGGATTATATAATTATGTGTTTTATAATGTTCATGAAAACTATTAAGTAATTAATGAAATTAATTAAAAGGTACTGGAGAATATATGGGAATGAAATAAGGGAGATGATCAAAATACTTTGATTAGAAAACGAATCTGTGTACACTACCATTACTGAGTATAATTTTTGAGAGAGACATTGAATTAAACAAGATGATTCATTTTAAATAGCTCCATAAAAATGGTGTTGTTGGATGCAAAAATTATATGCTGAAGAACTTGGAAAATTAATTACTGATTGAGAGTGTTATCTCACAATAATATTGGAATGATGTGGTATAAGTGGTTGTTTACACTAAAAAATAGTGATTTGCTAATTAAATTAGACCATATAATTCCATATGAGATGTGGAATATAAGAATAATGATTCTAAAACCCTTTAGTGTTTTTGTTAGAACTATTTTATTTCAATCAAGGAAGAAACAATGTATACATAGTGATACATATAATGAAGGGGTGCATCTTGGATACTCAACCAAGTGTAAATCAGATGAATTTTTTAATAAGAGACTAATCAAGACCATGTCAACCAGTAATGTCAAAGTGATTGAATAAAATGATTGAATCCAATTTATGAAATCATACATGGAATAGAAATGTGATTAAGAAGGTGATATTATTGAAATATATATGACAAAAACACAAAATAAATGATGATTTTTAGATGACTTATTGGAAGAGGAAATAGGTTTTGAAGAGATTATATTTTCATCTCAAATGAGGATAAAAAGAGCTAAAATTTATGATACAACTATTATTAGAGACATGGTTTGACTAATTTAACATATGATAATGTGGAATTATATGAAAAAATATTTATTATTAGCTATTTTTTCAGCATCACAATTATAATTGGAAGAAAAATCACCAGGTAATTCCTGAAACAAAAAATTGTTTAAAATATAGAAAAGTAAATAAAAGGATTATTCGAAGAGTACAAATGAACACAATATCATATGAACCAATAGGGTTTTAAACAATAAATATTATGAGTATGAAAATGAAATAAAAAAAATGGATGTTGGTATGTAGAAGATATGGTCAAATTTAAGGCATAAATATGAAATAAAAATTTACACCAATGCCGAAATTTCTCCATTCATAGAGATTACAATAAATAATATATTTATATTTTTCTTAATGGATGAAATGGCATCATAAAAGAATTTTGTTATTGAAGAAGATGTATATATTGAAAAATAGTTGGATTTCCAAATATAGATGATGGATTAATGGTGTATCATTCAATGAAGGATTTATATAGTTTGATGTATGAACCATGTTATTTTCTAATGAAATATAAAGTGTTTTCCTTAATGGTCTGTGATATGGCCTTAAGTTTCCTTATATGAATTATTATGTTTCATTATACTATAATGATTTGACGAAATGAAAGGTCATGTGATGAAAATTATAACAATGTTAACAAACTCGTCATGTAAAATTAAATTTTTTTCATTGAATTAGAGGGATTCCATAGTGAAGAAAACTATGATGTGGGATAGTAAGGTTGAAAGTATCATGACACATAACACTGGTCGGTGACTACACTGAAGGTGGAATCAAGTTCATACATGTCCACACATGCATCTATGTGGTACTATAGTGGGTCATGGGTTATAATATTTGGAAATTCACTAAGGGGGGATTGTAATTTCATGTAGAACAATTTTCATAATTGGAATGTGAAATATCTTTAATTAGCCTCCATTAAACTACTTAAGATGTATGATACTACTAATATGTGATTCGAAAATGGTGAATGGGAGGCCCTACGATACAGATGATATTATGGGTTTGGCCCTCAATCTATCATAGGGTCATTACCCAATGAACAAGTGACATTCCCCATGGATGGGAATAGTAATTTGGAATTCCATGGAAGACGACATTATGAAACAGAGCATAGCTGGGTGGTTGAATTCGATGGGACATAAGGATGATTACAAGAAACACATTAATATATGAACATTTATGTCCCAATATGTCACACATTTTTTAAATCTACTGAATACATCGAAAATTATTTTCTATGTAAGGCATAGATTTAGCATGAAATTAAAGGGCCTAGCGAGCCTTTCTGAAGATATATTAAAACTAGTAAATATATTATATCACACATGAGTAGTATTTTTAGACAGTAGAATATCACATGAATGGTGTTCCAAATGAAAATTGTAAGACCACCATTAAATCGTGAATGAATGATTTACCCAAGGCATGGAATAATCATTTTTAGTGTTGGTGTTTGGTTTTAGAGTGGTTGTTGGTGGAAACATAAAAAAATACATTAATTTATAATTTATTACATGTATAAACACAAAGCTCTCTATATGAACCATGTTATGGTGAATTCCAATAGCGTTATCTGCATATCCCTATAGAGTTAGATGATGTGGAAATTTGTTTTTGAGTAAGTTTGTGGTGGGATATAGATTCATGGATCGATTATCACAGTACCAAAAAGAGCATCATCACTGATGGAGTTCATGGGCCTCACAAAAAAATGATGTGGAAATCTTATTTATTAGTAAATGCACTAAACTTGAGTTATTGAATTTTAAATTTATTTAATCCAAATTTTTTATTATATATAATTAAATGTTAATAAATATCATACTAGATTAATTCATGGGTTGATGTTAACGTTTCAATTAGTGTTTATCTTAATAGGATTAAAAATTTATTATAATTTCAATTCCTTGATTATTTTCGATTAATTCATAATTCACATTGAATTATATTGATCCCTAACAAACAATGAGAACGGTTTGATCCTCATGTTGGTATTTTATGCATTTCCATCATCACTCTTCAAAAGATCATCATTGGTGTTTCCTTTTGACAATGGATCCAAAAATTCATAATGAATGATCATTGAGAAATCATTATTTAGAAGAATAGATCAATACTTGGTGTTGAGACTCAGGATAAATCGAATTTTTTAGGAGGGTAGAGATGAAAGTATATTGTGAATGGATCATGGACATGTGGTTTATGGTTTATAATTGATACAGATGCATAATGCAATAAGTGGTTGTTTCTATTTAGTTGGGTGGATCGAATTCAGTCACTGATGATATTGAATGAATGTGAAACTCATATCTAGGTGTTTTTTGTTATGAATTATGGTGGAATTGGTGGAATCTAATATGAAACTGATGAAACCTAAAGAACTGATGTTTCAGGAAAATTCAAATATACATACCATATTGTTTAGAGAAACACACACTGCGTAGTCCCGAAAATATATAGGCCAGAGATTATGTGCTAATTTAGATACCATATATATATTGTGATTTACTAACATTTTGTGTGACCCTTAGTAAGCTTAATCAATTAGTACAAATACAACACACTCATAAAGAAATGTGGTGTAACATGCATTGTGGGGAGTAGAAACGATGGGTAATCCTTTGCATATGGAAGAGGATGTAAAGGGAATACGTGCCTTAGAGAATATGTGAACCCACACAAAATGTATATTATGAAACTAGTCATGTACATTAGAGATTGCATGGGATTGGGTATATGACACATGACATGTGTCTACTAGGCCCCTATGCACTCTGTGATATAGATTACACCACCACGTACTTTTGAAAGTACTTTGGAATAACAAATGTTTAATAGTAAGGACTATGTACATAGTCTTGGGATATATATAATAGAGTATATTAGACATACGCCGAGTTCTAAATCAGCCTCAACACATAGTGTACCCAAGGCGGCACACTGTCTATTTATAGAAATACATTCCATGTGATACGAAGTGAAATGGGAAGTACACAAATTATTTATTCATGTGGTGAACCCTTTGGGATATATCATGTAATTTTTAAGGGAAATTTATAAAATTTTATTTTCTCTATCCAACACTATTGTGATCTTGGTTGAGTTCCCTTACACAATTTCAATGGGGGTAAATTCCCTATATCCATTCTTATGTGACTAGGGTGACACCTCACTTCCATAACAAAATATTAGTGATCCCATATTAGGAATTAGTCTTGGATAGAGTATAGTTTTGCTTCATGTGTCAAAGGGTGTGATCCTCTCTCATTCATCCCATGGATGGTTCATGTATACCATTATAGACTATTAGGTAGAGTGATCAACATTATATAGGGTTTATTACCTAATGGGGTTAGGTAACACCCATAGGCCATTGGTGTGATCATCTATCAATGTATTTACAGTTATTATCTTTTGTTGGGGTTAAAATTAGATTCATTATGTATCTCATATGATACCTCGAAGATTACATGGGGTTTATTCATGGTGAGTCTGGATGATAATTACCACATGGATGATCACTATTAGGGATTCCATGGATAGGATAGTGTCTTTTCTCCAACAATCATTAATGTTTACAATATACTAGGATCATAGGAAGAAAGCATGATAATGATATCAACATGTATATTAGAGTCTATCTTGAGAAAATATGGGTTATTTTTGTAATTCCAAAACCCCATATTCCTGGTTCTAGTGCATTATTACATTGAATTTTCTTAATTAAAAGGGATCAAACCAAAATGTAATGTTAAGTTTAATAGTTTTGGAAACATAGATTACATACATAAAACCAATAATACACTACTAAATAGGATATACATATATGAGACAAAATAAAATGAAATAAAATACATCCTTGAATTCTTATTCAATGATTTCCTCTTCAAAAACTGAGGCAAGAAACAAAATAAATGTGGGCTCAAAGGATCATTAAGGATAATCAAAATAGAGGAAATAAGGAATCATTTTATATGGAAAGGTAAATAAATTAATAAACATTCCATTTATGAAAATAGATAAGTAATAATTTATATGGACTTCATGAATGATCCCTTGTGGCATGTACCATGACTAACCAATGCCCACCTCCCAAAGCCCATGGGATTGAGACTAAAACAAAGTAGGAATGTCACACATGTGGGTGGTATTTTCCCATGTTTCTGTAGACATTCACCCACATGAAGAAAAAGATATGAAATAGAAAAAACTGAGAAAACATTCATTCATATTACTTTTAAAACCCACAGGTAAAATGTAAAAACTGAAATTAATGGTGGACAATATACAATCATATAAAAATAAAAGAAAATGATCTTGAAATGCATAGGCTTAAAACCCTACTTGATGGGTAGATACAGAAGATGTTAGAAGTCGCTAAAGTAAACCTCATCTATCATGCCTCCCACTAAGAACCACCTATGTCTAGACAACCAAAGCTCATGTCAAATCATTCAGTCATCTTCATATTACATGTAAAATGTGGGAAAAGTCCATGTTGAGGTGTATAAAACCATACTCATTAGGTACACCAAACCACAATGGTATCCAACAAAGAAATATAAAAAAAAGACTACCAAAGAGTTACATGGAGTGTAGAATCTAAAAATTATACTCAAGAGCGTCATTAGAGTCATTAGTGTCATTGGAGTCATATCACACAAGTATATTTATATGAAATACATATAAAAAGAAGGCCCATAGATATTCAAATCCTTGAAGAAACAGTCCCGGTCTTCGTAGGAGACACCCTATTTAAAATCACATGAGTCACACTTTATTAGAGACACACCCTGTGTAGGTGCATGAGACACACTCTTTAAGATACACTATCTATATAATAGTAGGTGAAACACTCTATAATAGAATCAAACCATGTGGGTGTAGGAGACACTCCATGTAGGTTCATGAGACACAGTCCGTGTAGGACACACCCATCCACTAAATTCCACTATTAGAGATATCATTCTGGGAGAACCTACTCCTCAAGCCAAAAATTTCATATTCCGAACTCCATGAAAACTAAAAAGCATAACTCAAAAGAAGAAACATGTCACAAGGGCCCCAACAATAGAAATTGATCATCAGACTTAAATAAATATTGAATGTTACATGAATTTTAGTAAACATTGGTTGGATTTTCCGGGTCTTGTCCGACCAAACCACTTGACCAGACCTCTTCTACCATATTAGCCCACCGCCAACTCTAACTACATGGTCTAGCCCAACCTTCTCAAGTGGTCTGGTTCATTACACCTAGAAATGGTCACTGCAGGATCCCCACCTAGTCAATGAGGCTAGACACCACATTTAAGGTGCTCTCGCTGGACCGTAGCATCTGGAAGCATAGCACAACCCCCATTTCATCCCACTCGTAACCACCGCTTGAAGCTAGTCACTGTGGGCCCCATCCCTTAGAACACTCTTACTAGACAGTTCCCACCATTGTATCCCTACCAGTGTGCTACCACGCATCACACCACCCTACGCCGCCGCTTGTAGTCTTTGATCCACAGACTACCTCATCTCTTCTAAGACATGTTTTTTGAAATGGGGACACCCTTTCAATCCATGGGAAATATCTTTCACCCAAGTAGGATCCAAATATTATTTCTTTTCTCTACGGGTCCATCAATATTCGGAACCACCCAGAATAGGCCGATGCGACAATTTGGGTCCATTCATAAAGAATGCAATAACGAGGTATGAGAAAACACCAAGAACACGAGATCCATGACCATATGTGGTGTTTATTCCATCCTTCATTAATCCTATTAAAAAAGGGGGATGAAATAACAAGGATAATCTCTATGGTTTAAGCCCTTTAAAACACACAGTCTAATCATCCCACAAGAATGATCAAATCATGGATAAACATGTTCATGAATGGGAACGAATTCATATATTAAAATAAGAATAGGTAATGAATTCAAATGAAAACGTCTACATGTGGTTTGATCACTATCTGATGAAGATTTATCATGGTGTCATGTTCAATGGTGAGATCCTATAAAGAGGAGGTTTTTTTATTGTTGATTTGTTATTCATCGTTGTTCATCATCAACTAACGAGAGGGTTACACTAACCCCTTAACTATAGAGAATATATTGAATTATAGGGTTATGGATTAACCCTGAATTCTTATTTCATTTACAAAAATAGAAAACTCGCCGCCCTATCTGTATGTTGTAGAGTTGCCATGCAATTTGATCGGGGAAATTTTGGGGTGTATATTTAATCCAATATTAATTAATTGTTATTGTTTTCAAATTATAAGACCTATGGATTTGAATGTTTTATTAATATAATAGTCAATTTGGATAATATAATGAAAATGAGTTAAATTGTGAAAAGAGATTAATTCTAGATTTTGACTGCTTTTTAGGTCAAGGGTAGTTTAGTTAATTTCCGAAAAAAACATTAAAAAATTCAGTGTTTTTTTATTATAATACTTATTTTTATTTCATTCATCATTGAATTTTGGACCAAGGGTGGAATTGATCGTATAGAGGCCTTAAAGAATCAAAAAAAGTTGATGAATTTTCTAGGCGGACTACATGGACCCCAACACCATAATGGATGTCCATCATGGCCTACATGCCTTGAATTGAAGTAAATTCAAACTAAGATATTAGTAGGACACATATTATAGCCTATAAAAGTTATTTTATTGTGTTTTTAAGTCATTGTGGTTTCCAATAAATGTTATACTTTTAGAGGAAGCTGCCTGGAACCTACATCCAAAAAAATCGCCAATAAAAAATTTACAACTCATGAATCTGATGGATAATTAATTTGAAATATGGAGGATGAATGAAAACTAATTTTTGAACAAAATTACTGAAGGGGTCCACACATAAAACGTCCAATCAATGGGTTAAATTTTTTATCATGCAGAGGAAAGAAATATGCCTATAAAAGGATAAGAAATCCTCCCTCTCACATCATTCCAATCCACCCCCACGCAATCCAGAGCACCAATGAAAGGAGGCCAATGGCCATTTATATTGTTTTTAATTATTTATTTTATTTTTGTTTTGTGTTTCTTTTCTCATGTAATGAATTCATTTTTTTATATTAAAGTGTTTGCCTTTCTTCTTCCACCCCTTTTCACTTCAAATCTAATCTTTCTCTCTCTTCCATCTTTCCATCGTGATATCTTTTCATTTTGCAATAGAATGTGACTAACCCTAGGATTGGATTTGAGACTGGTTTCATGGTGTTGGTAATTATTTTGCATCATAGAGAAAATGATTTAAATCTAGTAGTAGTGGAGGCGGGAGTATTAAACAGGTGCGGTGGTCGTCCACCATAGCACTATTTCAAAATCCATTTATCTTCACTGATTAATCATTTACCTCTATTCTCCAAGGAAAAAAAATTATATGGTGGTGTTGGGGTTTATAAATGGGTTGTAATTACATATGGTGGTGCTGGATATTTTAGAGTTAACATTATCAGTTAAGGTGTTACCATAAGTAACTACTAGAGTAGGTGTGGTATGGTGTGCAGACGCATGCTAAAATCAGACACTCAATAAATTATTAGAATTTAATTCATTAATGTGGTTTCAATAAATAAATTTTCAAATTGATTTTAAACATTAAATATATAATGATTGAACTAGTCTAATCAATCCTTGGATAAAATCTGTTCTTTCTCATTCGCATTTTGTCTACATCAGAATTTGGATTTAAATATTTAAATATTTTAATTACATTTTTTTTTATGAAAACCTAAACCATTTTTTTAGTAAATATTTAAAACCCCAAAAATATTTATATTAGTTGAATTATAAATTATTGATGGGAGTAACTGTGATACTCTTCAAGCGAGACATCTCTGATCAGCCATTGTGCTACACTATAAAAACATAAAAATTTTCTTTTTCCATGCCCCACGATATGCATGCATCAAAACTGGAACTGTTTCAAGGGTGCTAAGTCGTTACATTGTTCATTTTTTTAATTTACATTTTTGTAAATATTATTATTTGATTTAATTATAAAAAATTATAAAAAAATAATTCTTTTTTCAGGATGTATTCAAATTCAAATTTTTTATAATTGGAAGATTAATAGCATGTACAATATTTATAACTAGATGTTGATTATCAGGATTGAAAATTCCAGGTAGAAAGGATTAGTAATAATCTAGATGATTTGAGGAGGAAAATGGAATGGGAATTTGAATATGTTCATGAAGTGATGGAGGATACCGACCCAGAACAAGATAATGAAGCTAAGGTAGTGGTGGAAGAAAATTCACTAATCATCATTGAAGAACTAATGGAGGAAAATGTCGAGGTACCTGAAGACTCATTCATCCAACTCAACCAATTCTACCCAAGGAAGATTAAGAAAGGATGAATTCCATATTGTGCCACCTGTTGGAGATCAATAGGATTTGGATGAATTTTGGATGGAATGTGAGGAACTTCTTGATCTCCACAAGCATGAAAAGACGAAGTGCAAATACAACGGATATAGGACACTACCCAAGTGGTGGAATTTGAAGTAAAGATGTAGGATCCAAACTTCCTCCCTCCATCTAGTGATAATAAACTCCAAGAGCCACTTTAATCCAAGAAAAATATTCAAGAAGAACATACTTAGGGAGATGTTAAAATCAAGAACTAAAACTCATTTGATTTTATTGAAGCAACTTTAAGTATCTCTACTAATAGTATTGAATTTTCAGAATTAGATAACTCTTATTATTACTTTTAGGATGATGATAAAGAAGAAAAATCACCTATTGAGGAACACATGGAACACCCAAAAGACCTTGAATATTCTATTTAGGTAATGCAAAAAGAGAAAAATAATGATGCAAAAGTAGCAACAGAGTATGAGGAGGCTCCATACTTCATCATACCCCTGCCATGTAAGCTGTACCATATTACGAATGGGTGGATCTAGTGTACTCTATCCATGGAGCCCTACAAAACAAGAAAATAGATGTGGATTATTGGAAGACCCACATGTTGTGGTTCAAATCAAAGAAGCTTCATCCACCAGTTGATTTTGGGTAACAACTGTCACTACCCTCTAGAGGCACTAAAAATTTAGGGGCCCTTTGGGGATCATGCCAGGATTTATCTTCACATGAATTTTATATTTCAAATTCCTTTTTATATTATTCCATCATATGTCCCAGTCCACCTTATCTTATTGAGATTTAATGATATGATCCTTGTTCTTATGTACATAATTCTTTTTTATAGGTTCATAAGATGGAAAAGGAAGCCAATAATAGAGAATGAAGACAAATGCTTTATTTCAGAAGGGTGTTAACTTTTAATGATAAATTTTTTAAAATCATTATATTTTTTTTCAACCATTTTAATTGATTTAATGATAAAATTTTATGTCCACACAAGAATTATTTCCTTTCTTGAATTATATAGGATTCATGAGTTTCTTATGAATCCTATGATGCCATGTTTTAGATTTCAATGTTCATGATATTGAATGATTAAAATCAAAAATTGAATGTTTTAAGTGATGAATATATATTGAAATGATGACTCATGATTTAAGGGAATTAGTTGATTTGTGTAAACGAAATTTCCCTAATATTTTTCATTCATTGAATTTCTGAAATTCATGGGAATTTATTTCTTATTATAAACAATGAAATAAGTTATTGTCTAATATCATATGTATAATTTCCGGAGGATTTCTAGACCATGTACTTCCTGTTTATTCTTGATCATATTTCATGTGTGATCGTGGGACAAGTCACCTACTGATTCTTACATTTGGACTTCTCAAAGCTATATCTGTACAAAAACACATTCAAAATGAGTGAGGCATCTTTTTTGAAAGCCTTTATACATAAGGACCACCATTACATCAATCAGTATTATAGACTATAGATTCCATTAATGATATTTATAGAGATGATACATGCTTTAATCAATTTTTATCCATTCTTAACCTACTCACAATATTTTTCATGATATTTTAAAAGAGTAGGGTGAGGGTGAATGGGATCATGATAGAAGGGATATTGTAAGTTGTATGGAAAGAGTGTGGGGGATCTATTTTAGAAATTGTAAATTCTTGTGTAAAAATTCATTGTACTTAATTTATATCCCCTCTTGAAATAACAAAAATTAGAAAAGATAAAAAGAACCACAAAAATGTGAAACATTGATCATGATTTTGGGGAACCAAAAATCACCATTTTCCGAATCGACAATATTCTAATCGTATGTGGTTAGGTGATGGATGTGTGGTTTGAACTATCATTCCTTTCAAAAAAATAGAAGAAGTAAAAAATAAATAAATAAATAAGGTGTTTTAAACATTCATTATGCTTAATTTTTATCATGACCTTACTTTGAGTTTTGGGGGAAGTGGGTGTTGCTACATTTAAGGGGAGAATTTCCTTACACTTTTAGATATAATGCATTATACATGAGAGATAATCATACTCCTTGAGCCTTAATTTTTAAAACAACATATCCTACCAACCCTAGGGCTTAGTGTTATTTGACCCGTTATTGAAAATCCATCATGATTTTATACGCCTTTTGACTTTACAAAGTGTATAATTTAGTTCTATTGCATTCTTAAGGATACGGTTCATATTCTCATGATATCATAATAACTCTACTTGAATGGTTTAATAAGATATGAGAGTAAAAATTCTAAGGTGATGTAAATCATGATGTGGCGTGTTTAATAATAATGAATTGATAAGCATGAATGAATGAAAGAATAATTTCCATCATTTTTCAAAGGGGAGATGTAAAATATATATGAATTAAATGTTTGTTTAAAAATTGGGAAATTAAATTGACATTTTATTTGGATTTTTGAAAATAATATTAAACATTGAAATTTTTCTGATTTTCATAATTTGGAGTTTGAATATTGGCAATGTTGGGGTCTTTAAAATTCCATGGTGAGATTTTATGCTTGAGGGAAATAATGTGTTAAGTGTGGGGGTATTTGAGAGAGAAAATTTATGTGCATATTTTTAAAATAATAATAACTAATTTTTTATTTTTTAAATGATAAATCTGTGTAATTATATGTTTTATTAAAATAAGGGTCATTATGGATTATAAAATGAAAATGAACTAAATTGTGAAAAAAGATTAATTATAGATTTTTACAAATTTTTATGTACTGGGTAGTTTTTCCATTTCAAGAAAAATATCCTTCCAAATTGAGTGATTCTTTATTTTGGAGTCATTATTTTATTTCCCGCATCTTTTTATTCTAGAAAATGGGATGAATCGATCATCTAGAGGCCTTAAATAATCAATGAGATGGAGTATATATATGGGCGTACTATATGGACCCCACCAACGTAACAAACATCAATCTTGGGCTAATCACCTCCAATTAAAGTACTTTCACTTGTGAAAAAAACAAAGACACAGAGGTGATCCTCTATATGTAATTATTGAGAGTTTTTAATTCATTATGGTTTTAATTTGATGCTATAATTTTAGAGTAATATTCCTGAATTATCATCCATAAAAAGAAACCAAAAATTAAAAATACACAACTCAGACATATGATCCACAATAAATAAAAAATTTATGGTTTTAATGTAAAATTATTTTATTAACACTTTCAATGAAGGGTTTTATGAATGACTAAGTCCATTAACGTGTAAAAGGCATGTCAAAATTCTTAGGAAATAAATCTTCCTATAAAAGGATAAGAGTGCCTACCTCTCAAATCATTCCAATCCATCCCCAAACAATTTGGGTCACCAAGGAGAGAAGGCCAAGAGCCATTTAGATTTTTTTATTTTGTTATTTTATATTTATTTTAGTTTTAATTTCTTATGTAATTCATTGATTTTTTTATACTAATGTGTTTTCATTTCTTCTTCTACCCATTTTATCTTCTATTCTACTCATTCTATCTCTTTCATCTTCCCATCGTGTTCTGTTTTTCACTTAGTAATGGAAGGTGACTAACCTAATGATTGGACCTGAGGGAGGTTTCATAGTGATTTTAATTATTGTGCTTGAAATTTTAAATGACTTAAATCTGTGTTTAGTGGAGAATGAAATATTGCACGGGTGTGGCGGTCATCCACCAAGACACTATTTCCAAATCCATTTTTTTTATTATATAATAATTTTACATATCTTTTATAAGGATAACACTTAAGATGGTGGATTTGGGTTTCTATAAGGGATGAAATGTTGTACGTTGTAGTTGGGCCTTGTTGAAATACCATTCAAGGTTGAGGTGTTACCCAATATAACTACAAGAAGAGGTGTTGTTTGGTGTGCTAGATTCTTGCTAAAAATGCATACTCAACAAATTAATGGAAAGTAATTCAATAATGAGGTTTCACTAAATGAATTCTCAAATTTAATCTAAAAAATAAATAATTTATTAATGTACCCTTGTCATCTAACCTTCGACCAAAACCATTATTTCTCAATAGGATTTTGTCTCCATCATCATGTGGATTTCAATTTTCTATTATTTTATTTACATGTTTTTTAAATGAAAAACCATTGGTTTAAATAAATATTAAAATGGTCAAAATGTTTAAGATTATGTGAATTAGAAAGTAGTTATTGAACCAACTATGATGCTCCCCAACTTAGACGACATTGATCAGCCATTGTTCTAGACATGGAATACATTTAAATTTTCTTTCTTCTTGATCCATGATTGATATGCCTCAAAACTAGCATCATTGCTGGAGAGAAATACAGTTAATTCAACCATTTTCTCTAAATTCACATTATTTTGTAAATATTTTTGTATTTTTTCTTTATAAAAAAATCTTAAAAGAAAAACTATTTTTCCATTATATATTCAAATTAAAATTTTGAATCATTGAATGATTACTCGCAGTTTTAATATCAAGAACTAGAAGTTTATTATCGAGAACTAATTTACGAGGTTGAATGTATGAGTAATACATTGGATGATTTGGGAAGAAAGTAGAATGAAAATTTGACTATTTTCATGCAGTGATGGAGCTACTCGAACCTAATCTATATAATGAAGCTGAGGTAGTGGTGAATGAAATTTCACCACTCATCATTGAAGAACCATATGAGGTAATGTCGAGGTACCTGAAGACTCATTCATCGTCACTCAACCAATTTTACCCAGGATAGATGTAAATAAGTATAAATTTATTACTAATCCACATGTAGGAGATCATCCTTATTTGGATGAATTTTGGAATAAATGTGAGGAATTGGTTGATCTACCTTTTCCTAGAAAGGAATAAGTTCCAACACCACTCAATGCAGACAACACCCAAGTGGTGGATTTTGAAGTGAAGATAGAGGATCCTGACTACCTACCTCCACCTAGTGATAATTAATTATGAGTGGCACTTTAGAGAAAGGAATATATTCAAGCCGAACCTATAAAGGGAGATGATACAATCAGGAACTCAAAAAAATTTGATTTTATTGAAACTAATTTACGTATCGCCCCTAATATTTTTGATTTTTAAGAATTGTATGTCTCTTATTTTGCATTGAAGGATGATGAGAATGAAGAATATGCGCCTGTTGTGGAACACCTGGAGCTCCGAAAATATATTGAATATTATTTTGAGGGAATAGAATAAGATAAAGAGAACGTTTCACAAGTAGCAATGATGGAGGAGGAGGCTTCGTACTTCATCCTACCACGCCATGTAAGTTTTACCATATTACAATGTGGGTGGATCATGTTTACTTTATTAATTGATTTTTCCTGAACAAGTAAACCGATGTGGATTCTGGGAAAATATACATGTGGTGGTTCAAATAAATGAAGCTTCATCCACCCTCTGATTTTGGATAACAGCTGGTAATGCCCTCTTGAGGCAGTAAAAATTCAGGGTCAACATGGTGGATCATATGAAGATTTAACATTTTTTAATTTTGATATTTCAAATTACTTTTTTATATTATTCCATCAGACAACCCACTCATCCTTATTTATTGGAGCTTTAATGACATGATCCTTGTTCTTTAGTAAGTAATTATCTTTTAGGTTCATAAACATTTAAAAGGAAGCCTAAAATAGAGGAAGAGAACTGATGTTTTATTTCAGAATGGAGTTCACTTTTAATTTTTAATACTTTAAACTCCTTATATTTTTTGTCCAAAACCATTTGTGAGATTTATATATAAAATTTCATGTCCACACTTGAATTATTTCATTACTTGAATTATATAGGAGACATGAGTTTATTTGGAATCATGTGATGCCATGATTTAGATTTCAATGTTAATGAGATTGAATAATTAAAATGGATAATTGAATGTTTAAATTGAATCATGGATATTGATATTATGAATCATGATTAAATGTATTTTGTTTATTTATGTAAATGAAATTTCCATAAAATTTATCATACATTGGAAATATGAAATTCATGTCAATTTATTTGTTATTATAAATCTCACCTTCAGTGATTTTCGAATATCATATGTATAATACTTGAGAGGATTTGTTGACCAATTACTTGCTATTTATTTATTACTATCATTATTGAGTGATATTGGAACCTGTTAGCAACTATAACTATCATTTGAACTTATCAAATATATGAGTGAAAAATAAACATTTTAAATTATTGAGGCATATTTTGAAAATCTTTTATCCTTAAATACCACCTTTACATCATTTATTATTTTCTCCCATAGAGTCTATAAATGACCTTTATATGAATGAGTCATGTTTGATGACATTTTTATTCATTACTTCCCTGCTCTTGGTATTTGTGTGATATTTATAAAACGTAGTGTGAGGGTGAAGGGAATCATTGGTGGATTGGTTTTTGTGCTTTTTAAGGAAAAAGTGTGGGGGTTATATTGTGGGAGTTATAAAATATTGTATATTCATTCATTGTACATCATTTTTCCCTGGTTGAATTTAAATAAAAATACAAAAAGAACCAAAAAATGAGAAAAATGGGTTGTTATTTGGGAGAATCAAAAATCACCATTTTCTAGATTAATGATCGTCTAATAGTATGTGCTAATGTGATTTATGTTAGGTTTGATCTAATCATAACATTCGAAAAAAAGAAAAACATAAAAAAAAATTATAAAATGTAGAGGGTGCCTTAATAATCCATTATGGATAACTTTTATATTGAACTTACTATGAGTATTAGGTTTAGTGGGTGTCACAACTATGAAAGGGAGAAAATAATTACACTTTTAGATATCATGAATTATACATGTGAAATAAACCTCATCCTTGAGCCTTAATTTATAAAACATCAAATCCAACCAACCTTAATCCTCAGTGTATTTTGATCATTTATTGAAAAGTCCTCATGATTTTATATGCATTTTGTCATTACAATGTGAATAATGTAGTTCTTTTACAAGATTTGGGATAAGGTCCATGTTTTCAAGATATGAGCATAACTATAATTTAATTTTATCTTGAGATATAAGAGTCCAAATTCCATGATGAGTTAAATCATAATGTGGCATGTTTTATGATAATTAATTGAAAATCGTTAATAAATGAAAGATAAAGTTACATCATTTATCAATTGGGAAAAGTAATGTATCTGAATTAGTTGTTTAATTAAAATTGAGAAAATAAATTGAAATTTTATGTGTATTTTTGAAAATTATATTTTTGATTTAGAAGTGCTTGTTTTGTCACTTTAGAATTTGAATATTGGTAATTTGGGGGTGTTCTGAGTTACATGTTGAGATTTTATACATGGGGGAAAGCATTTTTTAATTGTGGGGGTATTTGAAAGATGAAATTTATGAATATATTTTTAATACAATAATAATTAATTGTTGAATTTATTAAATGATAAGACCTAATTATTTAAATTTTTTATTAAAATATTTGGAAATTTGTATTATATAATGAAAATGAGCTAAATTGTGAAGAGTGATTTATTCTGGATTTTTCACATATTATTACATCAAGCATAGATTGGTCATTTCAGGAAAAAAATAATTCCAAATTGAGTGATTCAATTATCTCAATTAATTATTTTATTTCTTTAATATATCCCTTCTAGACCAGGGGATGAATCGAACAACAAGAGGCCATAAGAAATAAATGAAGTTTTCGTTGTTTCTAGGCGGATCGCATGGACCCCACCATGGTAACTAACGTCCATATTAGGCTAAATTCCTCCAATAAAAGTAATTATACATGAGATATCAATAAGAAATATAGGCTGGCATCCATATGCATTTTTAGGGAGTTTTAAAGTCATTAATAATGCTATTGGATTTAATATTTTTAGATGAAGCTTCTTGGAACCTACATCCAGAAAAAGAATCAACCAATAAAAAAATCACAACTCATACATCCTTCGGTCAATTAATATGAAATTTATAGGGTTAAGGGACAAAAAATTTATGAACACCTTTAATGAAGGGGTCTACACTTGAAGTAGCCAATTATTAAGTCAAAACATTTCAATATTAGGGGGACCAAAATATTCCTATAAAAGAAGCGGAGATCCTACCTCTCAAATCATGTCAATACATCCCACAACATATAGGGAACCAATTAGAAGAGGAAAATTTCCATTTAAATTTTTTTCTTTCTTTATTTTCTTTATATGTTATTTATATTTTCTCATTCAATGCATTAATTTTTTATATTAAATTGTTTCTGGTTATTCTTTCACCCATGTTCTTTTCTAATAAAATATTTCACTATATTCAATCAATACATCATTATATCTTTTCACATTGTAATATAAAGTGACTAAGCCAAGGCTTTGAACCAGGGGATGATTCATGATACTCATCATTATTGTCCTTCAAATTTAAATTATTTTAAAACTATTTATGGTGGTGGCTGGAATATTAAATGGGTGTGTCGGTCGTCGACCAGGGTACTATTTCCAAATCCATTTGTTTTACTTGATTAACCTATTTACCTCTATTATCTTAGGATGACCCTTCATATGGTAGAGTTGGAATTTCTATAAGAATGAAATGATATACTATGGATCTATGTCATGAATAAATAACATTATCGGTTGAGGTGTTACCCTAAATAAGCACTGGAGGTAGTGTGGTTTAGTGCGATGGATGCATGTTAAAATCACACAATCAAATAATAAATATAATGTAATTAATTATTGAGATTTCACTAAATGAATTATCAAATTGAATTTAAACAATAAATTCATAATGAATAAACCCATGTTATCAATCATTGTACAAAGGCCATTCATTATCATCTTCATTTTATCTAAATCATCATTTGGATTACAATTTTTCTTATTTAAATTGAATGTTTAAAAAAAATCGAAACCAATGTTTTCAATAAATATTTAAAAACCCAAAAATGATTTATATTAGGTGATTTAGACATTAGTTATTTAACCAACTGTGACACTTAACATGTGAGATGACTCTTGTCGGCCACTTTGATGTAGTAGGAAAACATATAAATTCTCTTTTTTCTACACCACGAGACATGCATTCATCACTATTACATTATTAAACAAAATGGGTTTCTGAGTCACAAAAAACATTAAAATAAAACCAAATAATATTTTTAAATTTATTATTTTAAATTAGTCATTATCAACATCTAGAAACATTTCATGTAGTCAACCATCGTTGGTCAATTTTAGGCCCCACCTAGGGTAAACTTGATGTTCTAAACACAGCTATGCTCGTGTATTTTTGATCTGGGAACCTGTTCTGAAGTTACTATAATAGTGCATGAAGACTATTTTTAATAAACATAAAAATAGTTAAATCATATATTGTAGGCATACTAGGCCTCTTAATCACATGCCTTCTTAGCACATGGTTTCAAAAAAATCCAATATTGTTTTATAAAATTTACAAGGAAATTTGTTGATATTACATTCTCCCCACCATAAGAATTTACATCCCATAAATCCAAAACAATGAAAAAAATAGGGCCAGATAGCATGAAAATATTCCTCCCACACCAATGTTTTATCATAGAGATTTCCTTGATTTCACTAAACTAGCACCAGAGGAATCAAACATCCACGAAAATCCTCTCATGTCGATCCACGATCTCTACTGAGTATACCATGAATGTCTCCCAGTTTTCAATCATCATCTCGCCCTTGTAAATGTAGTGTGATGGGTAATGGACCTATCTCTTTAGTTTTTATACATAGATTACATCATGCACATGTTCTAACTACAGAGTTAGAGCCAAGTGGTATGATCCTCAATGACTCTACGTAGTATTTGAATGGATATGTTGAACCTTGGAGACATCTTGCTGCATTGACCAATATTTGTATCCATCATCGATGAGTGTCCCGAAGGAACACATGGTCTCCCTCCACGAACTCCAGTGGTATTTTCCATCTATCAGCATATGAATTATGATGTCTCTGTATAGTCCACATCCTCTCTCGAATGATATGAACCATCTCAGTGGTAGCCCATTCCAACTCTGGCCCCATGAGTGTGGACTCCCATGGGACTGTCCAGTATAGAGGTGTCCTAGATGGTCTCCCATACAATTTATGGAACAGGTCCATACCAATTGTTGAGTGGTATGTATTATTTTCTTTAAACTATACTAGACATAGGTGGTCCTCTCAACTGCAACCAATGTTTAGGATGTATGAATATAAAATGTTCACTAGAACCAAGATGGTCCTATCTTTTTGAACATCATCTGGGGGAAGAAACACCCTTATCAAGTAAAATTGATTCCCAAACACCTCCTATAGTCCCTTCCAAAACTGAGATATTAATTGACCATCATGGTCTGAAAGTATCTTTGAGGCTAATAAGTGGAGTCAAACAACCTTATTCATGTTGTGTCATACTAAGATCTCAATTAAATTATACTTTCTAATAGGTAGTATGTGGGATGACATGGTGATTTGGTCATCGATCACCTAGAAGGTAACATGTCATCTATACTTGCATGGTAACCTCATTATGTAGTCGATTGATATCACATCCCACATTAATTTCAACAACCCAAGAGGCTAGGTAATGCCTGGTAGATCCTGGTGCCCTACCTTCACTTGCTGACAAGTGAGGCATCTCTAAACAAACTCTTCCACTGCCTTCTTCATCCCCAACCACCAGAACTGAAATCAAAGGTCTTGATACATATTCACCACACAGTGATTTACATCAAATGGGGTTGTATGGAACTCCATAAACACATCCTCCCACAATGACACTAGTAAAATAGTGCATCCTTTGATGGGGATGGTGTGCTCCCCACCTTTAGAAAACCCATTAGGGGCATACCCAGTGGACTTCTGAGCACATCATACCACATAGTCGATATCTGCAAGCTATGCATCTTTGAATCACTATATGAATATATGGGTAACTTCCATCTACATAAGGTGAGATGTACCATCTATATCAATGAATTATATCTGTAATGATTCCAACTGCTTTGGGTCCTCATTCAATAGTTTTGAAGTCAATCTCCCAGTGAGAGCATATTCCACCATGTTCCCCTTCCTTGGAGTAGAGTATATCTCTATATCATAGTCACAGATAATCTCTATCCAATTACTCTATATAAATTTTGAATATTTATAAGAGAATATATTCATTAGACTTTTGTGGTCTGAGTAGAGGTCGAACCGCTCATCCATAAGTTAGTGTCACCATATCTTCAATGAAAAGTCTACCACTACCAACTCCAGATCATGGGTCATGTAGTAATTCTTGTATTGTATAAAATACTATTAAACCTAAGAAATAACCACCTTCCTCTACATCAATAAATAAACAAGCCCATTTCCTAATGTATCATAGTACACTATGTACTCGACAACCTCCTCTGGAAATCTGATGATAGGATTTCTTTTCAAACTCTTCTTCAGTTGTAGAAAACTTTTCTGGAAATTATATATCCACATGAATGGTGTCCCATTTCATATCAAAGACATAATTTGTGGTTTTACTCTTGAAATTTCATGTATTAACTTCATATAGTACCCAGTGAACCCAATGAAACATTTTTCATCTATAACACTCTTTGGTGGATATCAAGGAAGAACCACAAAAAAATATATCTTCAAATGAGGCTTTAGATCAACTAAAACTCTAGACTATAAAGTGATGTCGATTATAAAGTGGACCTATCATATCCCAAACAGACACATCACGGGATTTTTACAATGCTCGAGCTCTTGAAGTATTTCTATGATTATCCTCAAGTGTACCGTGTGATCCTCCTTGAATGTGGAGTACAACAAGATGTCATCAATGAAGGCCACCACGAACTGGAAATTGTATGGTTGGAAGATCCTGTTCATGAGTCCCATATACACTATTAGGGAATTCATAATGACAAATGAAATCAATATGTATTCATAGTGGCCATAACCACATTTAATATCCATCTGCGGGATGTCCACATCCTGTACAAGAAAATGGCGATAACCATATATCTGGTTTATCATTGGGAACCATCTTGCTCTCATCATCAAACTAAAGAGGTCATATATTCATGGAAGTGGATATTTGTTCTTTAAAAATACCTTGTTTAGGTTCTAGTAGTCCAAACAGAACCTCAAGCTATCGTCTGCCCTTATGGAAACCAAAATTGGGTCCACGAAGGGTGAAACACTAGGCCTCATGATGCCTTTCCATTGTAGGTCCTCCAAATGTATCCTCTTCTATATAATCTCTTTGTGATCTATTTCATATTCTGTAGTAGATATCAGTGTTATCCTGAGATACATATCATGGTAAAAATCTACCTCCCTATGGGGGGGGGGAATCCTCAAACGTCTTCTAGAAAGACATCCTTGTACTTGTCCACCATTGCTAGAAACCGAGGACTTGTGTCATCCAATGAATCGATGGCCATGCTGTCCAACAGATGTGTTATTGGATACAACCTCATTTATGGATTTCCATAATGTGCTTCCTAGGTTTACCTTTTTCTAGCAAATAAAAACCTAGTCCCATCTCCATGGACACACTACAAATTGCGCCTAAAATAGTGAATCAGAGCCTGGACTATGGTTAATTATTCCATACCCAGAATGATGTTTTAATTCATATATCCCACTGATAATATATTAGATATGAATTAATCTCATCTATGAGTATACTCACACTAATGAAACCATTGTGTGATCATCTAATCCCCTCTTGTAGGGGTCTCTAAAAGTAATGATCATAGAAATAGCTCTAACAAAATCTCTGTGATCTAAACTAGGTATGTTGAAGGGAAGGATTGGTTGGAACCTATATCTATAGGAACTAAATATATGGTAGAGAAGGAACATATCTTACATCTAATAATCTCTGGATAATTGGGGTTGTAAGACATCATCATCTATATCTAGCCTCACTCCTATCCATCAGCTCCTTAATCTCATGGTGGACCACCTGTGGGTGGTGGTGGTAGTACCTCAATCCTCTTCCCACATCCTGATGCTCATCCACATCCTCCTCCTCCATGTCTACCACCAAGAGGACCGCCATGTTCCAACCTCCACCACTACCATGACAGTCCATCGACTATCTTCATAATTGGTATTACTGTCAGTCAGAAAATCACTACCTATGTGTCCCCGACCGCCGCACGAGTAGAATAGCCTCTCCTTTGGCTGACCTCTTCTACCCTGTAATCCCAGACACTATATCATGAATCATTGGGTAGTCAAATTGACATTGTTGTCATCTTTTTCCCCTATATCGGATTCCAGTAACATCCTACCCATGATTTAGCTTCTTGAAACACAGTGGTAGCTCCCACCAAATGTGCCTGCTCTTCCAGAAAGATCTCTACAAGAAGAGAAGACTTCAGAACCATAGAATGAATCTTAATTCTAAGGGATATCTTGAAAAATTTATCATATAGATTAGAACCTAATCAAAGGTATGTGCCTTGAATAATTGTTTATGTACCATGTCATTGGAGTAGAGAGAAAGATCCTAGAATCTCATTGAGCACTCCACAAATATCTCAGTACCATGTTGTAGGTGAAGTAGCTACTGTATATGAACATTGAATAACCTCTCCAGAAATACTTCCCCCCTATAGAGGCCCTAAATGAATATCCAAAATATGGTCCCTTATTCATTTATATGGATCGTCAGGCTCAATCATCTCCCTACAGAGCCATGAATAATGCTTGTGGCTAGGACCCCCATCTATGTAAGAGGTATCCTCACTAGGGAACAAACATGAATAAATGCCGCAACCAAATCCTTAACTACCCGAGAATCATTCTCACCACAAAACCAGGGAGGTCTCTCACTCTAAAACACATGTAACAAATTAATCATGCATGCATCCGCCACTAGTAATGTCAGAAGGAACTGCTACTCTCTGGGTTGTGGTATCACACGTACACCACCATGAGGTGCTATATTTGGAAATGGACCATGTACCGATGACTTAGTGATCATAATACCATCCTCATGCTCCCACCCCGAAATCCTAGATTGCTACCTGTGTGGAAACATCTTGAAACAGAACAACATGTACCGTGGTCAATGGCATATACCAGGTGAGATGAATCTGAGTCAATTGGGACATGAGAACACACTTTATTCTAATATGATGCATGAAACTAGTATATTCATTTATTGAGTAATTTTTTTAATATTGGGTCTGTTTTTATGGTTACATTGAAAACCACAATAACACTAGAATCTTTGTCCAAAAAGACGAACTCAAAAAACACAACAAAGTTTCCCAATACCAAAATCATAGAATCATGGTCCCAGAGATATAACCAAGCTAAACCTACCTCTAACACCACTCTGTCACAACCCACCCCGGTGGGCCCTTGTCGTGACTTCCCCATTCCCGCCTCCCATATGCCAGTGGATAGAGACTAGCATTGTGTTTGCATGTTCCACATGTGGGAGGAATTTTTTCAATTACCTACAGACAAGAACCTGCCTATATAGAGATGTTCTATAAGTGAAAACACTAAGAATACATGCATGTATACTACTAAGAAAACCCAGATAGAAAAACAATAAATAATTAATGTAAAGAGGGTTAGTATAAAATCCCAACAAAAGAAAATTTGAAGCTCCTCGAATTCATCCCATGAAAACCCTACCTGAAGGGTATGTGCAGAAGATGTTGGATTTCACGTAAGTGCACCTCTTTCATCTGTCGTCCCTCTATGCAAAACCTTGTTCTGGAGCACCAAGGCTCTCATAAAAGTTGTTGATCATTTTTACCAGACACAACACATGTGGGTGAAGACCGTGCAAGGGTGAGGAAAAATTAATGTGTAGGGACTCTACACCAAGAATGTATACCATAAACAAATTCACAATGAAGACTACCAAAAGGTACAAAAAGTGTTGCCTATAGGAAAAAAGTCAAGAGAGTCACTAGAATCATTTTAGTAATATCACACCATGATATGTATATGAAATACATTTATTGAAAAGGACCGGGAATATTCAAATCCTTGAGGAAACACTACAGGTCATTATAAGAGACGCGATCCACATAGGTGCATCAAACACACTCTGTAGGAGAATCACTCCATGTCGGCTTAGGAGAGACACTCCATAGGAGACACACTCTGTGTAGTTGCAAAATACACACTAAATGTTGGATTAGTAGAATCACTTCGTGGAGTAGCAGGAGACACACAAAATATAGATGAAGGAGACACACTCGATGTAGTTTCCGAAAAGCCACTAGATTCCCATATTAGCACAATCGTTCTTGGAGAACATACTACTTCTGACCAAAATGTTGTATTACCACCTCAATGAAAACTCTCATAGAGTATTTTAAAGGGACCACCACATTGCCAGGGTCCTAATACTGCAAGAGGTTCGTCAAACAGACATAAATTTTGAATCATATGGGCCATTTTGTGAAAAGGGGTCAGTTGGGTCTCGACCCGATATGACATGCTTAGACCGTACTGACCCAACTTGAGGCCCACCGACCTGACATTCCAGGTCAACACAACCAACAAGTATTGGACCACCACCAATCTATCCCACTTCTAGCCTTGCTGGATTACTATCACCTAGCCCACTTGAGCATGCTGATTCAGTCCACCTAGACGTAGCCACTGCCACATTACCTCCTGGTCAACATGAAACGATGCCACATTTAATGATGCTGAATGTCATGTGACCAGCCCCGTGGTCCCATTAGACAATGGCATTCTTCTGCATCTCAGTTGCAACTACCATGCTAGTTTCCCTAGTCATCAACCACGACCACACACTGTGGGGACCTTCTGATGGCACAGTCCCGTTGGACCCCACCCATCGCCACCATCCCACCAACAATCTGCACTACCGTACCCCACCATTCACAGACCACCAGTGAGCTCTACTCCTTGGACCACCTCATCTCC
This sequence comes from Viscum album, assembly GCA_963277665.1. Taxonomy (NCBI): domain Eukaryota; kingdom Viridiplantae; phylum Streptophyta; class Magnoliopsida; order Santalales; family Viscaceae; genus Viscum; species Viscum album. Next base: position 1,497,606,822 of record OY728156.1, on the reverse strand, counting down.
TCCATTTTCCATTTTATTGAAACTAAGTCAACCTTGTGATCCTTGGGTCGTCATCTTCACTAGTGAAAGATCCGAATTGTCTTGTCATCGCTCTCGGGCTCTGGCCATGTTCGAAACCTCCATAAAAATCACGAATTGACCACATTGATCCATTTTCAATGAATACAATAATGGTGTAGGAAAAAACACCAAGAACACATAATGAACAAATGTATTCTTTGTTTTTTTTATCCTTCTTCATCTGATTATAAACATAGGATGAAACAACAAGGGTAATCCCTTAGGTTTAATCCCTTTGAGTACCATTGTTTAACAATATCTCAAGAATTCATGAACAAATGATCGACCTATTCGTGGGTTGGTATGTGTTCATCATTGAAAATATGAATAGGGAAATAATTAAAAAGATAAGCCCCTAAATGGGTTTAGATCACTTGTTGATGAATATAAATCATAATTTCATAATATTTTAAGATATAATTCAAAGATAAGGGCTTGTTTTCATTGGTGATCCTTCATTTTTGAAAGTTCATCATCCACCAGCAGGAGGGTTCCACCAATGTATTCTCCCTAGAGGATTTACGGAATTCTACGGTAGGGGTAAAACACTAGTTCTAATTTAATTTAGAGAATGGAAAATGCATCACCCTATCATTGTGTTGTAATGATTCCTCACAATTCCATTAGAAAACATATTGGGATGTTTCATCGGTGATAAATTTTACAATAAAAAACTATTTATGATTCTTTTTATTTTTGTTTAAAACAATCTAAAAATATTTTCTGTAGTCGACCAATGATGGTTAAAGTTCGGCCGCACCTAAGGTAAACTCATTGCATTGAACTCAACGGTGCTCTCAAAAGTTTGATCTCCGAACCCATTATGATGTTAGTAAAATCATGCATGCATTCTATTTTTATGAATAATAAAATTAGTTCATAGAATTATTCTGAGAAGCCCGGGAATCGGATATCATGTGTTGTCTCACTGAATGGTCTCAATATAATCCCATATAATTCTCAATAAATGTACATAAAAATTTCAATACATAACAATGGAAACGTACCAAACATAAATCACATTCCACGAAAAAAATAATGCATAAAAAATAGACCCATATATATCTCGATGAAAACTGTTATAGATAAATATAAACTAAGTGATTAATTATTGGATTCCATGTTTTCTATGTATGTTAAAACAACACTGTTAATACAAGTCATAATATATTTTAGATATTGTGTAAAAACCCTTCTATGGAGGCTATATAGTTCCCATATCCATTTACACATATCATTACATGATTTTAGGCATAATTAAATATCATATTACAATATGAGGATTGTGATGTATAGTTTCTTGGAAGACTAAGTACATTAAACTAAAAACCTGGGGCTAAGTAAAGATAATATTTATTTAATTTTAATATGGAGATCCACACTTCCATTTATCTCATAAATCCTCATAAGATTATATGAGGATAACATGAACAAAAGGATGAGATAAAAGATTAGTAATGTAAAAAACAATGTAATAATGATTTATCACATGGTTTAAAAGGAATGGAATAATGATACAAAAAGTCATTGAAGATGTGAAATCAGAAAATATAAACATGGGATCATATAATATAGAGACTTAATAATTAAGTAGAAACATAAAACTATACTTCAGCATGAGTCAAGGATTGTTTCACATAGAGGATTAGAAGCCATAGTTAACCACCAAGACTATTGCACATGGTAACAAGGATCAAGGATGACCGCCAAGACTATGTCACATAATGTGACATTAGAATAAACATTAACCAATGCATTGGAGGGATATCTGGGTGAACCCATATTAAAATAATCATGATTATTCCTAAAAAGAAAATAATAATACATAATGAATCTTACATAAACTTAAGGGTACCCACAGAAAAAATGGGTATCATAATCATGATATAAATCAAAATGAATGGAAAAATAATACAACTGTCCGTGAAAAAACTAATTTGATCAACCAAGGAAATTCATTATGTTTAATAATAATATATGATAATATGTGACTCCAAATTGAATTTATAACATGTAAAAGTGTTTTTTTAAAACATTAAAATAAAATCATTTTAGTACGGTTTAATGAAAATATAAAATTACATTTAAAACAAAAAAAGAATTATATTTTATATAAATCTAGAGGTGAAACATGATTCCGTTCATGATAAGAATAGTGGTTTTATAAATATTTGGGTTTCCTAAAATCATATCGTATATTGTACATGAGATTGGGTAAAAAGTCAGGAAGTTCCCTTAAAACGAGTTTGCTTATCGAGATGTATTGTGGAGGGAATTATTTAAATGAATGTATAAACCAAAGTGAGAATGATTAATGGATCATGGTACCTAAATTTTATCATATATTAAAAATATAATATGTATACAAATAGACTATTGGGTATCATTTTGGAAAAAAGAGAGTAAGAATAAACTAAAGCAATAATGGAGGCCTGGGTAGAGTACCTTACCTTAAGTCTGATGTTGTTTTCCACATGATAGTATTGACATGAAAAATATATTTAGGTTCATTAATTAATAATTAAATAATTTTTTTACATGTTATTGATTTATTATAATCTTTTTTATTTCATTCATAACCTTATTTATTGGTTAAGAGGTTAAATTCCATTGTTCATGTCCATTTGTTTCATGATCGGTTTACTAATATTCAGGAATGAATAATCTCATAAAATTAATATGGTTTCCATGAATTGGGGTTATATTTTATTATTGTACATCCTGATGGTTACATTGGTGTAAATTTCATTTGGATATATTTACTAATGATGGGTCATTAATTATGACTTTAGTGACAACCTTATAGGTTGATCGACGGTCTATGATCACAACGAACACATTTTGTTATATAAATTTGTACAATATGATTAGATAATTATATATAAGTAATAATACATATATTATAGTCAAGTTAAATCATAATAATGGCTTCATGACCATAATTAAATTGGTAAAGGAAATTGAAATCCCATCTTCATTGAATGTGTTAAATTAACACATCTTGGATGGTGTTTTTAGTACTACTATAATAGAATGGTAATGGAGCGAGGATAATAAATTATTACATAATCATTACAATATTCCAGTCCATTAAAGGTATTGGAGTTTTCTTTACATTTTTAGTAAGATAGGTACACATAGAAAAGAAAAATAATGAATGTTAGAAGAATGTAAAGGAAAGGAAAAGAATAATTTAACTGCTTAATTAATCTTCAATGATATCCTCTTAAGGGGATATGATTTTTTCTTTTAAGGTGAACCAGGTATGATGAATGTTTTTAAGTATATTGTGGATATATTTGTTCAAAATTTAGTGATGGAACATGGTTTAGTAGGAAAAATGATAAGAGGGGAGTTTGGGTGGTTTATATAGTGGAGGTGAGTAGGGTTTTCATAATATATTAATAATTAGTTTATTATTTCACCATATAACAAGAAATAAAGATGATTCCATGACCAAAAATAGTGATACATGCATTGGAATTCTAACCAATTGTGATTAAATCAGCAGAACATCACCCATGACACAATACCTAAGGTATTTAGCTTATTTTGTTAATTATCATATTTCACTATTCAGAAAATTCAATTATTTCTGAAAAAACCATAAAATTCACCGTATATTTGTTTGAGATATTAGAATCAAAAAATGAAATCAATTTTTCGATTTTTTTTCAAAATATGATTAATTTAATTTTTAATTAAATTCATAAATTACATGAAAATTATTTATTATGAAGATACAACTATTTATATAATGCTTTTAAAAATTACATAAGGTCTTATAAAATTATCATAAAACTAAAAGGCATAAAATAATTAATCTATGATCAACATCTGGAAAATAAATTTTACTTTAATGTAGTTATATTATTTGTTAGTAAATATTAATGACATAGCAAAATATGCATACTTTTACTGTGGTCATATTATCCCTTATATGATGCATAAATATTATATATACATTCATGGGTGGGGTTAATATTAAGTTATACTATTCACTATTCATACAGGTCATATTTCTATTCATAAGGGTGGGTTACTATTCATATGGTTTTGTTACTAGCCACAAAAAAATAATTTTAGTTCCATCGGACTCCAAACAACTAACTGATCACAACCCTGTATGTCATTTTTTCAAAATTCAAATTACCGTAGTGCCAATATTATGTTTAAAGGTCACACAGTACTTAGTTGTTTATTGTGTTGTGATTTCATGTGATTATATGAAATTATTATAAGAAGTAAATTTCCATTTCTAAAACATTGGGTCATTATATTATTCCCCACTAGGGAAATTTCTCCATTGAATTTCGTTTAAGATTATTATCCATAAATAGGTGTAGGTAGTATTCCTTCATTTCCTCCTATAGATCCTATGTGTCCTCCTTGTACATATAGTTCTAAAATTCTAAATTTATTATTATATTATTATTGTCATGTATAAAATTATCTATATGATCTCTAATCTTCATTATCCACTATGTGTATAATAGATCATTCGTCAATTGTACCACCTCTGAGTATAGTACATGTGAAGGATCCAAAATGTACTTCCTTAATAGGGATTCATGGATGTCATCGTGCCCATAAGAAATTTGAGGTAGAAGTTCTGTTAGTTAGTCCAAAGCCCTAACATGATCAAGAATATTTAAGGGTCCGATGTACATGGGACTTATCCTGAAATTCTCCCCAAACCTCATGAACATCTTCAATAGAGATATACGGACAAATACCATGTATCCATCATCGAACTCAATGCCACATAAATGATTATCTGCCCAACTCTTCTATCAACATTGGGAAGTAGTGATGTGATTCATAACATTTTTATCCTTCTTCATAAAATTTTAGAACATTTTGGATTCTTGCATCTTATGCTCACCAACATCAACCAAACACACCGGTGTTCTACACTTTTTTCTATAAAGGGCTTTGTATGGTTCCATTCTGATGCTCGATTAGAAACTATTGTTGTAGGAGAATTCAACAAGTGGAATTTTTTTGTATAATACTCAATTTATGTCCATATAATACACCCTCAACAAGTCTTATAGTGTATGAATAGTATTTGCAGATTAGCCATTAGATTATGGATGATATTCCCTACTGAATATCAGCTCAGTTCACAGAGTATATTCGGTACTTTTCCAGAACATCGAGGAGAATCTATGATCTATATAAGATACAATATATAGTTGTAATCAATTAATCCAAACCACCACATTGATATATATCTGGGACAGGTGATCTAGTGAGAATTTCTACTTAATTGTAATAAAGTGAGATACCATTGTAAGAAGATCCACAATGACCCATATAGCATTGTTTCCTATGGATGTGCATAATAGTCAAGTGAGAAAGTCCATAGTGATGTTCTTCCTCTTCCATGATGGTATAGGTCATGTTTTTTAATACATTTAGGATTCTTTCTTTCTTCCTTCACTAGATGACAAATAAATTGATTTTATGTATATAAAACAATCTCTTTCTTCATATTTTCCATACAAAAGTTCTCTGGAAGATCTCGATACATCTTTGTGATCATGGGATGAAAAGTGACTGTTGAGCTATGTGAATAATTCAAAATATCATGGTTATATATGGATTATATGGTATACATAAATATGATCCAAATCATAAAATGCATTTATCATCAATCTTGAACATATGGGATTTCCATTTTTTAAAAGAATCCACCCATTTTTGAATTTCCACATATTTTAATTGATCATCCTTTTTTTCCTCATGAGAAAAATATTAGAAATAATTTGAGAAAGTATTGATTATGTTCCTCCATTAACGATCCCATCTCCATCCTATAAAAATCTATAAAAATTGGATCCTTTTCAGTTCTAATAATTTAAAAAGATGCATGATCCTCTCTACATAGAGAATCTTTCGCCTTATTTTCCATACAAGATAGTAGTGGAATGAGATGTCATAATACTTGATGAGGTATATCCATCTTCATTGGTGCATATGAAGATATATTTGGGTGAATATATATTTGAGACTCTTATGATGAGTATATATCTCACACTTCTCCCCATAGATATAATGCCGCCAGATTTTTTACGCAAAGATCATAGCTCCCAAATCCTAATCATGCATGGGCTAGTTTTTCACATGGATTTTCAACTATCTTGAGGCATAGGATATCAATTTATCATTTATCATAAGTGAACTGCATAATACATAATTTTATGCGTCACTATACCCCACAACGAGTTCCCTACTCATTGAGAGTGTGAGTGGTGACATAGTCATTAGTCCTTTTTTCAAATACATAATGTGACCTGCACTTTCTTGAGAGCATATGAACATTACTCCCATCCGTTTCATATTGGTCATTGAGTTTTAAAATCATTATAAATTCACCAAAAATTATCTATAATACCCAACTAGACCCATAATGATTCAGATATCCATTATCTATGAGGGAATGGGCTAGTATTTTATTGCCTTTGTTTATGAAGGATCCACAAATATCCATTTGTTGGTGAAAACATGCCCCAAAAATGATACTTTCTCGGCACAGAACTGAAATATATTTTACTTTTAATATATTTTCTCCGATCACAATTACTTTAGAACATTATTCAAATTCTCCTCATGTTCGACCTTTCTCTTGTAGTATATAATAATATCATCAATAAAGCATACCAATTTTTTTGCGGTAATCTCTAAAGACACAATTAATTAAATACATGAATATTTCTAGAGAATTACTGAGTCTAAATTGAATCCTTATAAACTCATAGTGTTCATACCGCATACGAAAGGAAATTTTTCTAATATCTTCCTTACTCACATTTAATTCGTGATATCCTTATAGGAGATCCACTTTATAGAAATAAATGTCCCCATGAAGTTGATTCAACACATCATATATCTATTTTAGGGGATACTTGTTCATTATTGGGATTTTATTGATCTCACAATAATCAATGCATTTTCACATTGATCCTTCCTTAATCTTGACGATGTAGACTAGCGCACCCCATGGTGATGCAATCGGGTATATTATATCCTTCTCCAGATTCTCATGGTCATATTATTCAGCTCTACCATATCTATGATGACCATTCTATATGGTGTATTTGAAATAGGTAGATATCCTTGAATAAGTTCAATTGGGAAATAAAACTATCCATCTGAAGGAAGAATTTGAATATTATTATCGAGCACATTTGTGTAATCCCTCTTGATGGGAACATCATGAATTTTTTTTCTCCTTTATACAATAATACAATCTAGACATGATTTCCCATAAGGTAGTAATATCCACACATGCGACAATGATTCTAATGAAGATTCATCATCCTCTGTAAAAATGTAAAGTAATGGAGGATTATTCGGGATGTGAAGAGTTAACTCCCTTTACTAAAAGATTATGTTTTATTTGAATAAAGATAGAAAAAACATTCCTAAGATAACATAGAAATCCACTAAATGATGTAGGATATGATTTTCTGGAAGGTTTAGCCAAAAAATGTTTAATGGGAGTAATTATAAACATCGTACTCAATAATTTCCCCATTCTCTGTTCTCACATATAACATATCCTAAACAATTTGTGGCAGTGTTTGAATAGTTCTACTAAATTAGAATGATAACAATGAAAGAGTATAACTAGATTAAAAAATTACACTATATATTTTTTAATGAATATCTAGTGTACCAATCACTGCATTTTTGTTTGGATCTACCTCACTAGTTGTGATAGCATAATTCATTCTCTATATTCATGGAGGATGTTGTTGATTTCCTCCGAAAACCCATGAATTAGGGAAATTTTTTGCAAAATGCCCATGATCCTTATAGTAGTAACACTAAACTAAAGGTTGAGAATTGATCTGAACTTTCCTTTATTCTTCATACATTGTGGGATTCTTGGTATCCCAATGGTATTTATTTTCTATATGTCACATCTTTCATCATTCTATGAAATTCTAGTTTCCCTTTAGACTGTTACCATGATTATTATTCCCATAATTTTGAAACATGGGATGCTCAGTCTTCATTTCTTCATGGAATATAATTTCCACACCACCCATATCAGAATATATATTCTGTTTCGTATCACCAGGCCCACAAGAACATTGCATGTATCCAATCACCATTTCAATATTGAGGGAAATTGGACAATGTCCACATAACTATTAATGTCTCATATCACCAACTCATTTTTTATACTTGAATTTAGTCATATAAAGAAGAGATCCACCTTTCATTCATTTTTCGTGATAGATCGTGAGTTTTATCTTGAAATCCTTGTGAATTTTGCTACATATGCCCCAATATAATCATCTTCACTCTACTTGAGTCTAAGGAACTATCATTCCATCACGAGGTAGAGGGTTCAGGGAAAATATTTATTGATAAATATATTCAGAAATTCCTCCTAATCCATGGAATCAATTACATCTAGGGACATCAGATTCTTTATCAGTTTCCCCCACTGATTTTCTTCCCAATCAAAATTATAGATTGATAACAAAAAAATTTCATTATCTGAGCAGTGTATGATATATAATATATTTTCAATGGATTTAATCCACTGTTCCTCGAGGTGTAGAATAGAAGATCCACTAAACATTGGATTCCATTTATTCATAAAGTATTTAAAAACATCATCATCTATCCATGTGGTATGAGGGAGTTCCAGGTGTTTTATGTTATTATTCTTTACTTTAGCATGTGGAGAAATAAATATCAAGATGTTTTTAGCACCCACCCCCATCATATTTGTAATATCATTAGAAAATTCATCAAATTATATATCACATTGATTTTTTGAATGTGTTCTTATATTTCATACCATTTACTAAGAAAAATATTGTACAATTAGAGAGATTGAAATCATATTTATTAATAATTAAAATAAAATGTTGAATAGAGATGGATAAAAATGTAACAGAAAAGTATATCCTATTATCTTCCTCACTAGGGTTTAATATAGGTTATCCATCAATCGATTCAAAACATATATTCTTATCGGATATTTTTTACCATAATAATGGTTCATACTATGCTCATAAAATTTCCAAATCATTTCCCCCAGGAGTGTCAAACCAATAGTGCATCAAGGACTGTTGTCGTGCACCAGTTTATGTTCGAGTCAAGCTCAATTTGGGGTTTTAGGGTATTACCCCTAGATACAGCTTATCTAGATCTACCTTTTCATGTTTTTATCTATTAAAGGAATTATTTTCTTGATAAACTATATAATACATACTTACCATAAATTAGTGACATTTAATTTATACTTTTTCTCATCTGTATGGTTATTACTAATTTTCTCTATTCTTAATCTAAAAAGTAACTAGAACATCCTTTGATAAAAACTACAGAAACCAACCCTTATAAACATATCATTACGTGGTTTTAAGCATAAGACAACAATATATTATAAACTAATGATTGTGATATCTAGTTTCTTGGAAGACTAGGTACATAAAAATGAAAACATGGGACTAAATATCAAATTTCGTTATTTACTATTCATAAGGAGATCATAACATCCATTATGAATATAAATCCTCAAATGATATGTTAGGGATAAAATTAAAAAAATGAATGATATAAAATCCATTTCAGGTAAAAAACATAGTAATAAATCTTTAGCACATAGGTTATAAAGCATGACATAATTATATAAAAAGGCATGGAACATGTTAAATAATAATATAGAATAATGGGTTAATATAAACATTGAGACTTTATAATGTGTTAGAAACCTAAAACATGAATTTATCACGAGTGAAGGCTCATTTCACATAGATGAAAACATATCAAGATTAGCCACCATTATCTTTTCACATGGTCGCATGACTCAAGGATACCCACCAAGACAGTTTCACATAATTTCTATGGAGACTCAAATTATCCCAATTAATTGTATTTATATCATAGAGCACCCATCCTAAATTTTTCAGTAATATTTTATAAACATAAATAATCATACATAATAAATGATACATAAAAATAAGGGTACCCATAGAAAAAATGGGTATCGTAGTCATGTCATAAAGCATAATGAGTGGGCGTATCATACATGTGCCCTGGAAAAAAGGAATAAGATCAAGAATTGAAATTAATAATGTATAATAGGAATATATAAAAATACATGATAACAAATTTATGTGATAACATGTAAAAGTGTTTTTATGAAACATGGAAATTGAAAAAAATAGTACGATTTATTGAAAATATCAGAGATAGTTCAAAATTGAAAAGGGATTAATATTTTAAATAAAACTATAATTGTGAAAATACTATTACATGACAAAAATAGGTTATATATATATATATAATTTTTTCATAGAAACATATAGTATAGTGTACATGAAATATGGTAAAAAATTAGGATGTTCCCTTAAAATGGTTATTCATATCTACAAGTATTGTGGAGGGAATCAATTAAAAGAATGTATATCCCCAAAATTTAATGATAAATATGTCATGATACATGTTATTTGACATGTAATAATAAATTATAATATGTAAATAAAAGAATATATGATTTCATTGGTGAAAAAAGTGAGTAAGAATAACCTGATGGACTAATGGAGGTTTATGTAGAATCTCTTACCTTTAGTCTAATAGTGTTATGAAATTGATATTAATAACCCGAATAATAAAATTTAACTTATCATTTAATAATTAAAAAACATATTTAAAATTTTATTTATTTATTATATCCCTTTTTATTTCATGCATAAAACTTTTTTATTTGTTATGATGTTCAATTTCATTGTTTGGGTCCGTTTGTATCATGATCGGTTTACTTATATACAAGACAAAATTGTATTTTACAATTTGAATGAGTTTTTATAATTAGAGATATATTTTATTATTTAACATCCATATGGTTGTTAATTTAATTTTTTTACATAGTGTAATGTTGAATCGTTATATAAAACATTAGTGAAAACGTTTTTGGTTAATTGGCGGTCTCTGTTCATAATGGACACATTTTGTTTTATAAATGTATAAAAAATCCTTCCAGAACAATATATGAGACATAATAAATATATTATAGTTTTTTAAACAATAACAATTATTTTATGTCTATAATTGAAGAAGGTAATGGAATTTGAAATCTCATCATCCTTGAATGTGGTAAATCAACACATCTGAGATGGTGTTTTTAATACTTGTTTAAAATAAGGATAAAGGGTAGACAATAATAGCTTATTCCATTATAAAGAAAACCATTAAATTAAATATATGATACTATATTTTTCATAACATTTTTTGAGGAGAGTTAATAATAGAAATGAAAATAATATAACTTTAAAAGAAAGTAAAATAAATGAAAAGTGGAATTTACCTCTTAAATTTATTATCCTTGAGAACCTATTAAAGGGAAAAGATTTAGTAATATTAGGAGACCATGGGATTATGGAGGTGGGGGAGGATCATGGAGAGATATTTGAGTAGAATTTAGGAAAATCAAAAAGCTTGAGTGGATTGAAAAGAATAGGGGAGTGTGGGTGGATTTTATAGTGGAGGGGAGGATGCTTTTCATAATATTTTAATCATTAGTATATTTTTTCATTATAAGATAAGAAAAAATGAAGATTACATGAAAAAATATTAATTATTTTTTGTTATTTATAAACACAGGTTCTTACATAAATAAGCATAACCCCTGATTCAGTTTTTAATTTATTTATCTTATTTTGTAAATTATCTTATTTAACTATTCATAAAAAATCAGGAAGTTCAGAAAAATCCAAAAGATTAAGCCTAACTATTTATATATGGGTTGAATCCAAAAATAAAATCATTTTCATAAAAATAATTTTCTATATATGATTAATTTAATTTTTAATTAAAATCAAAATTTACATAAAAAATACAGATATCAATGTTATGACTTATTTTGTAATTATTCTAAAAATTACATAATGTCTTATAAAATTATCATAAAACTATATAACATAAAATTTATAATTTATGGAGACCATTTAGGAAAATAAATTTTATTTTAAATTAATTAAATTAATTGTAATTACTTTTTTATGACTTACAAATGTACCAATACTTTTAATATGGTCGTATTATCCCTTATAAGATGCCTAAATTTTATTTATAAAATTCAAGGATGATTTTACTATTATTTTGAATAGTTTAAAATTAATAAAGTTCATATAACTATTATATAGGGTATGTTTCTATTCAAAAGGGCAGTTTAGTATTCAGTGAAAATTATTTCTTCCATCAGACTCTAAACATCTTACTGATCGCAACTGTGTACGTCAGATTTTTGAAATTCAAATCGAAGAAGTGACAATATTATGGTTAATAGTCACATAGTACATTGTAGTTCATTGAGTTGTGATATAATGTAATTATTTACCATAAATATAAGAAGCAAATTTCCATTGATAAAACATTGGGTCGTTATAGGCTAACCAACTATTAAACTCATGATACTATCGATGTATCAAGTGTCTTTTATTCACCGATCCCCAACCCGTAGGTCTTTCCTTAAATGGTCCCAAAACCATGTCTACCATTCCAAATCACTCCTCATATTGAAAAATAAAATATATTAGATTTCTTAAAAAATAATAATATCTTACAATGATTATGGATTTATCAATAATATCTTACATTAGGGCATGTAATAATATGGGTGGTAGACAATCATTCATTCTTCAGGAAACATAATATTTTAACATTCCCATGTGTCACATACCTAATTGAAAAATTTAAATCATAATTCCACACAAATTAAATAAAATATAGGTCATAATTAGAGTAAGTATATTAATGATACAAAATTTAAAAGATCAATATACACACCAAATAAAATCAATTTCTTGCATAAAAAATTATGCCTAAATGGAAAGTAAATTGACCCGAAATCCATTACATTATCATCAATCTTTTTATTTTTGGTATTTAGACTCTTTTATAGTTCATTAATATATGTTAATAGCTAACACCATAACCAATATCATATTTTTATTACTATTCATTAACATTTTATAATATTGTATTAGTCGTTTGTCAACACTCTCTACTTATTTTAACATTTTCATGTGTTAATAGGCTATTTTTATCAATTACATTTTGACTTGTGATATGTGGTAAAAATTAATAAGATTATGATTTAATAATATCAATAATTAAAACCCTGAAAAAATTATATTATATATTAATTGAATAAATATTTTAAAGAGTATATAATATTTGGAGAATTGAATTATAGTGCATCATTCATAGAGAGGGTTAGCCTTACATACGCATGAAAGCTACATCATTTCGATGTTGTATTAAATGAAATAATATTAAATTATACACATGTTTATTTTAATTCATGTATAATATATATGATATAGATGTTACATAGGTATATTAAAATCATCCTTTAAACTTTTCATTAATGGAATGAACAAATCATAATGCTTTGTGGGGTTGGTAGTCCACACATCCTCAAACATAATTATAATATTTACTCAACATGGAAGGAATAAAGGTATGTTATAAATAAAAAGTTCAGAATAATAATTAAATTTCAATATCATATATATCATATATTAATATGGTTTCTTTCATAATTTCATACATGAGAGGTGGTAGGGGAGAATTTAACAATCACCATTTCATGAGGTAACAGTTTTCCATTCATAGAAACAGAATATTCGTTACCCATTAGATGGAGGTGTGCATAATTATATGTGAAAACATTATCATAAGAAAATGATATTATTTTGAGGATCGTATTTTTATGTAATTTTATAATAATAAGAGTATAGGTACTGGATAAAGGAAATGAAACTAAAAAAGAATGATGGATGGTGTTACCTCTTAATTAGGTATATTCTTTGGAATTTAACCAAATCATTCCTTGGCTAGTTAAATACCCAAGGGGAGGCTACTAGTTCTATGAGAGAGATGATGGGAATCTTTTTGGATAGATGATGGAAGAGCCAATGTGGCTTGAGATGTGTAAGGAAGGGGTATTGTGCTCCTTTTTATACTGGAGGGGGAGTGTAACTTTTGTAAATACCGAATGTTATTAAATAATGGGTGGTCAAACATACACAAAGTTTATAAAAAAGTTGAAAAATAATGTATTAAATGAGATATAATGTCTAAAAAAACATCACTGACTAATATATTTGTGCATTTTAATAATTTGGTTCCATAACCTCATTGATTCACCAATTTTATCATTTTGTTTTTAATTAAAGCATTTGGTTTTCATGTCAAATAAAATAATATATTAAAAATAAATTAGTGTTATATTTATTTGAAAATATAGATCTAATGACTTATGAATATTATATGAAATTTATAAAATAATATTCCCAGGTGTTTTTGGAATTTTATTTTATATCAACATTGTGTGCCACGCTAAAATGCTGCTTGAACTGTGACCGTCTTAACAGTGTTTTTATAGTATATCAGTAAATATGTTAATTTTAAAAGATTGATTGGTTCATTAATATAACATATTAAAAATTTATTAATACTTACAAATATATTCAAATAATGTAATATTTTTATTCATTTTAATTCATTTAATAGTATTTATATATTGTAAAATAACAATAATGTCACATTTGACATTATTTATTTAATATTATCATTAAAATATAAATCTTATATTGGAATCCAAATATATAGGGTTTTGAATTGTTTAAAATGATATATTTATCTAAAAAATAAGTAATGACCATAATTTAATCAATTATCTTAACCATAAATAGTTATAGTATCAACTTGTTTAGTTATTTATTAACTCAACAATCCTTATATTTATATTTCATAAGAAGTATTTGTAACTAAATAAATTATAAAAAATATTGAAAAATTATTATGAAAAAAATAACCCAAATATCTTAAAAAATAATATGTATAACCTAAAATATTATGTTTTGTACATATATCAAAATTTTATAAATGGTAAATGAATGGAATTTACATTTTTGACTTTTTTTAGAAAAAAATTTATATATGGAACATCAATTTAATAATATCGCAATAATCCATATATTTTAAACCAAGTGCTTACGTGGTAAAATTATTGGAAGAGAAATGCTTTTGGATAATTGTATTGGTAATATTGGTCATTAATATTTTGGTTTAGTCCCATATTATGCTGAATAATACCTTAATCACCATAATACATTTTAATCCTTATCACTACTGATTTTGGTTAGAAAATTAATTTGATCTTATTAGACCAAAAATATAATAATAATTATATCTGTGTATGTTTGATTTTAAAAATTAAAATAACACAAGAGGGATAATTAGGATTAACTCTAATTCCATAGACGGGTAAAGATTACAGGTTTGTTATGTAGAAAAACATTCCATATTTTGTTATGTTTTTATATTCAATTAAAAACATTAATTTATTCTATCGAATTAAATGCATAAATAAAATTATAATTTATTTTAAAATACTGGGGCCAAAGCCTCATTTTATTATTAAATCAATGAAAATTCATCTTTTCACAAGGTAGAGGGAGACCCATTACATTACCCGAACGCCTAGGGGACATGTAGCCCATTACATAGCCCGTAGGCCAAACTTTTTGGTCAAATACCCATTATGTGAATAGTAACCCATATGCAATAGTTCCACATAGTACTGTCGCTGCTACAGTGCCCTGCCGCCACTACAGTACCCGCTGATCTACAATATCACCAAAACTATTGTGTCGCTACATTACTACTAAAGTGCCCTGCACCAAATGGGTTTTGAACCCCCATTTTAAATGTAGGGTTATGGGGTTCTTACTACTAATCCAAACCCAAAATACCATAAATAAATGTATGATTAATCAAATATGACTTAAAAAAATACAATATAATATCTCATTAATAATTTTTTAATTTTAAAGCTACTTTTAACTAAATTTTAGTAATTATCACTATGAATCAAAAAATGATGATTCCCAAAAAAATCCCAAAAATTCACCCTAATATAATTTTTAAATTATAAAATCAATAATTATGTTTATTATTGAAATTAAAATTTATTAAATTTTGAAAATTTGGATTCAATATAATTTTTCCAATAAAATACAGTAAAACACATTATTGTGTGTAGAGTAAGATAATTCCTTGTTATGTGTGGTGTATGTTTAACATTGTGTATAAAGCATGACAAAAAAATTATATTTTTTCTAAAAGGAATATATTTTAAAATATTAGGGAGTCGCATTCTCCCCACCTTAATTGAATTTCATCTTTGAAATTTAATCCCGAAGTCACCAATCTAGGGATTGAAAATAAACTATTTTTTTGAATAACCCACATTGTAAATATGGTTAATATCATATTTTATTAAAAAGAAAGAAGGAAAAGTGAAACAGTCTTGTATCTAGGTTCCCTGGTTAGAGAAAATAGGTCATAAATTAAAATAATTATGTGAATGAAAAATATAACCATTATTTTTCAAGGGAGAGTTCTAGAGAATATGTTCAGATAATTTTTTTTTACCTGAAAACCATAAACCACAGGGGTGACTAATGGTCATTAATATCAATAAAATTGATGATAATATGGAAATATTTTTTAATATAAATTTCCTTAAGATGAAAAATTATTTCACACTATAAGAATATATGTATATATACTTCTATAAATATGATATTTTCTTTTGGTTATGTATTGAATTATTTCTACTTCATCTATTAGCACATGACGTGACATATAGAGAATTAATACATTACTCTATAAAATATAATTCAAATACCATCTGAAAATATTTTCAAAATGATTAACATTTCAAAATGATTTTTGAACCAATAATTATGAATGAAATTCACTTAATTTTCCAATTGAACATATCATTATCTAATAGTTAAAATTAAGAAGGTTTAAATTTTCACTAACCAAAAATGTGAATAACTTCATCTTATATGCTCTAGAAATTAGATAATAATGAAAATTACCATAAAACTATACATGACGTATTCATTTTTCCTTAATATTTAAGGAAGAAAAATGTTATAGGATATATGACTTAAATACAAATGTTTTGTAATCTTTACTAATAATAACATAGACCTCTTGTAGAAAAGTTATTAATCAGTTCAAAATTAGTTAATAATTATCCATGTAAATCATCTCTTAATAATTATCCTAATATCCATAACATATTAAGGGTTTTCTTTCACTCAATATTTATTTTTCCAAAGAAATAACTTTTTACAGAATGTCATTTCATTGTAACATTAAAAATATGGTCTCAAATATTTCATGATAAATGTATTATAGTACAATCCCAATATATTCCAAATATTATTATAACAAGTAAATTGCTGATAAAATATTCAAATGACATAATTATTGAAAAAGAATATTAAAAATTCCTCTTAATATGAGATAGTGTCGTAACTTCATTACTATCCAATAACATCATCTATGATATATTTTATTGACTCTGGGGACAATGCTATGTATAGTGTCCCATATCAGTTCAGTATAATCCTTGAACATTGGAAACAAATTTATAACAAATTTAGTAATGAACATGGTGTATGTTTTCTCCACACAAATAACAAACTTGCATTCCCATTAAGAATTTACTAGGGTGGTTATTTCCACTGATATCACTTGTGGGAAAATCAGTCTTTAGCATATTCCATTTATCCATATTTTTCTCTGACATCTTCTACTTCCCTTTAAATCCATAAGACTATGATAATTATTCACTTATCTTGTTTACACATCATATTGTTTTATTAAATTATTAAAATATATGGGGGCCAGTTCTTTTCAAAAAAATTTCTTACGACTATGAATGAATTGATCCGTCCCTCTATTTGTTCCACGTGAATTAGTGGAGTTTTCATTTCTTCTCATAGGATCCAATTAAAAAATTTACATATACTATATTAGAAAATAAAATTATGATATTCCTATAACTCTAAACAAGGTATAACACAAAACATAAATTTATGCATCTTAACTACTAGAACTATATTATTTTTGATACTTTGGATATATCATTACATGTAAATACTTCACAATTATAAGTAAATAGTATATTAATTATACAAATAATATCTCCCAGTAGTGTCAAACTAGGTTTATAGTAAGCCACGATGTCATGTACCTTGTTAACCTAAGTCAAACCCAGAACACCTTATTTGAGTTGTTACTCCTAGGTTCATCTATTACAGAAGCACACCCACAAAGAGTATCAATAATTTGTTGTATTTCTAGGAATTAACACATTATATTTACACTAACAAATTATAGGATGTTCTTCAAACATATCGTAAATTCCCTTATTATGTTTTTGCTCCCTAATCAATGTTTTCGTAATTATTTTTCCTAGTTTGTTGCTAAAAATCCCTCTAATACCAACTATTATGCTACAACCCCAGAAACTCAGAGCTGGTGCATTATTACATTACATTGAAAGGATTATAAGGAATAAAATCATAATGGACCATTCTATTTAATAGTATTGGAAATTTAAATTACATACATTATTCCCATAATAAATTGGTAAATTAGAAATATAGAAATGATACACTCCAAAATGAAATAATATGTGTCCTATAATTCTTATTCAATGATTTCATCTTCATAACATGGGGAATGAAATATAATAATAGAGTGATTTAATGCTTGGTATGTGTAAAAAAATGTAAGTAAAAATGAATAAATCAATAAGGACATGTAAATAACTGAATAAACATTCAATTTATCCAAATAGATAAAGAATAAGATAAATCGAAATGAATTAAATAGAAAATACATGACATTAATCAGTAAACAAAAAATAAAATAAATCCATTAATAAGTCGATGTAAAATCTCATGGATAAAAAATAATTGAGAAAAATGCTTAATTGTTGGATGCCATGTTTACTATGTAAATGTAACCATTACTATCAAGACCATTCAAAAGATGGTTTAGGTATTGGTTAAATAAAAATATAGGGTGGATATACAACAATTTAACCTCATTTAAATACCAATGCCTCAAGGATCTTTTATTTACTAATCACCAACCCATTAGACTTTCTTTAATCCATCTGCATCCAATGTCTACTGGTACAATGAATTCCTCATATTGAATAATAAAATAAATATTATTTCTTAAAAAATATACATAATTAATAAATATTATTTATTTATCAACTATACCTTATAAGATGATAAGGAACAACAATGGTTATGGACATTAAATCATTATTAAGGGAAAATAATTTTTAAACATTCAAATGTTTCCCATAATATATGGAAACCATTAAATTGAAATTATAGATGAATTAAATTAAACATATAACTTCATGATAGTAATCATATTCATGATTCAAAATGTAAAATGGAAATATATACTCCAAATAAAATTGAAATCATGCATATCAAAAATTATGTCAAAATGGAATGTTAATTGATAAGAAGTCCTTTAAATTATAATTTATTTTGGTTGCATGGAATTTATACTCTAGTATAGCAGTTTAAAATATGTTATTAACAAATTCATGAACTATAGTCATGTTTTTAATAACATGTATTATCCTCTTAATATATTTTATTACATGTTTGTCAACACTCTTTCATTATTTTAACTATTTTGGGTGTTAAATGCCTTGATTTTTAACGTATGTTTGAATTGTGATATGTTGATCCTATTAATTATATCTTGATTTAATAATCTAAATTAGTTAATACATGAATAAATTATATTATCTATTTAGTATTTATGTATTTACAATAGTCCATAATATTTGGATATTTGAAAGCATGTTCACTGTTCATTAAGACGGATAGCCATAAGTATGCATAAATGCTACATTCGTTTCATTGTTGTGTTAAAAGAATAAAAAAAATGAAAAATATTTATATTATAATTGAATTATAATATAATTTTTTTATATGTCACATATTTGTATCTAAATCATATTTTATTCTTTCTATTAATGGCATGAACAAGTCAAATCACTTTGACCGGGCAGTAGTCCACACTTCGCCAAACAAAATTATGGAATTACTCAACATGGAATGCATGAATTTATGTTATAAATAAATATTACATAATAATAATGATTTTAAATAACATATATATCATATATAAATAGTTTAACCGTCATAAAGGCCTCCATTAATTGTGGTAGGGGAAAATTAGAAAAAACATCATTTCGTGAGGCAGTTGTTCACCATCCATAGAAACAAAATGTTCATTACCCATTAGATGGAGTTGTGTTCAAGTGTAAAAATAACCTATATAATTACAACATAATAGTATATTGAGGATACTATATTTTTTATGTAATCATAGAATAAGAAAATTATAATGGTGAATAATGGAATTGATAATAAAACGCATTATAGAAGGAGTTACCTCTTAATCTGAAAAATTCCTATGGTTTGTACTAAAAACATAATTGGATGGTTTTCATCCCAAGGTTACAATTATAATTCTAGGGGAGGGAGGTTGGGAGACTAATTGGACAGTGTTTTTATGATCCAATGTGGCATTAAATGTGTGAGAAAGGTATATAGTGCTTGCCTTTGTATGAAGGACGTGGAGTGGAACATTTTTATATACCAAAAAGTATTTAATAATGGGTGGTATAACATAAATAAAATGCCTAAAAAGGACAAATAATGGATTAATGGAGAATATTTATTCAATAAAAACCTCATACAGACGAAAATATGTTCATTTTATTAGTTTGGATCCTTACCTTCTATGATTTCCAAATTTTATCATTTTGGTTTTTAAACATGCATCTAGTTTTATAATCTAATTATATTCAGCATGAAGACTAAATTAAAGTGATATTTTTTATAAAATATATATAAAATGAGTTATTAAAATTGTAAAAATTTTAATAAAACAATTCACCTGTGTTATGAAAAATAATTTTAAAACAATCGCATGTGACGCGCTAAAACGCTGCTTAAGGCCAGACTGTGTTAACAATATTTTTATAGTATATGGGTAAATATGTTAGTTCTAAAAGATTAATTGTCCTTTTAATATAGAATATTTATTATTTATTAACACTTAATAATCAATTAGTATAATATAATATTTTAATTAATTGTAATTCATTTAATTGGATTTATTTATTGCAAAATATCGATTCCAACAATTTTGACATTATTAATTATATTTAAATATTAAAATATAAAAATTATATTAGAAATAAATTTTTTTATTTTACAGGTTCATATCATGATATATTCATCTAAAAAATGGGAAAAATATATCTATCAACAAACTTCACGTTTAATGTTTATAATATCATTTATTATTTTTAATTATAATTTAAATAATAACTATATTTATGTTTATTAATATTTTTATGTAATCAAACCATGTCTAGATATTTTTGATTTAATTTTATGATATAAATAACCCATATAAAATAATAAATTATATGTAGAACCAAAAATATGATGGTCTCTACATATATGAAAATTTTATTATTGATAAATGTAAGGAATGTTCCCTTTTATCATTTCCCCTTACTTAGTCATTTATATAGGGAACATCCACATAATAATATCCCAAGAAACCATATATTTATAAAAATTGGCAGAATGATCAAATCATTGGAATAAATGCCTTTTGTAAATGTTTCTAGGCCATTTTGGTACATAAAATCAAGGGTTAGTCCCATATTAAGCTTATTCTTACCTTAATAACTGTAATTACTTTTAATCACATTCACTATTAATTTTGTTAAAAAATTTATATTGACATTATTTGGCCAAAAATATCATAATAATTAAATCCTTTTATGTTTTATTTATACAATTCATATCACCTATATCAAAAATTTATGATTAACGCTAATCCCACAGACTGGGAAAAATAACGGGGATTTAAAATAAAAAACATACAAATGTTTGTTACATTTTTATTTTCTTTTTAAAAGTAAAATGATTAAAATTATAATAATTCCACAAAAATATCTACAATTCATCTGGTGTTACTCCAAAAAAATCTAAAATACAATGTATAATTAATAATTATTTAAAATAAAATGGTGTTTTTAACTAAAATGCACTAATTTTCACTATTCATTAAAAATGAAGTGTCTTAGAAAAATCCCAAATATTTACCATAATCTAATTTTGATATTAGAAATTCTAAATTTATGTTTATTTTTAAAATATAATCCACAAATTTGTGAAATTTTTGTTATTAAATAGGGTTCCCAATAAAATGTAGTAAATTTTTTTTTCTGTCTAACAAAATCTAATTCAGCATTGTGTATAGAGTAAGTTTAACATTGGTATAAAGAATTCCAAAACCAAAATTATATTTATTCTAAAAAATTTACTTTATATTTTTAGGGTGTCACTGTTTTTGTTTTTATGTATCAGATTATGATATATATATCATCATTTTGATTAGATGAACACTCTATTTATTCTTTAATTTAGATATTGTGAGGGCTCCTAATGGGTATCATTATTATAACCCACTCATGGGATCTACCCAAATTTAATATATTATTATTATTTTGTGCATTTTATTTGAATACTAGTTTAACTAGCATTATTTGCAACTTAGTTGGAGATTATTTATTATTGAAGGTTCTCAGATGGATCTAAGAATTTCATTTTGGTAGATTCTTCACATGTTTTCATCTGGTTGTGATCATTTTCTATCCTTGGTGGGAAGGCATTTTGAACTTTTCTCTGCTGATATAATTATTTTTTCACTCTATTGGGGAATAAATTTAATATATTCATTTTTTAGTGTGACTTTGTTATCTTCCCACATTATACTAGTGTCCAGAGATGTGTCCATGCATACATGTATTTAGTAATATGGATTCCCATCATTGATATATGCCTACATGGATCAATTAATAAAACCATATCCTTGTAGGGAGTATATTTTGGTTTAATTCATAGATTAATAATAACCAAGAGATCCAAGGTGTGTTGGGTCATGATAAATTGGAGTTTTCATGTCACAATAGTTTCCACTCCACCATTAGTGAAACACCATATGAGGCAATGTGTGGAAGACCATATGGGTCACTACATTAATGATTGGAGACAATGGTGAAAATCACATCTTGAACAATATTTGTTTCTAGCATCAATAGGGATAGTTCAATTCATCCAGGTGAATATAAGGATTACTCAATAATTGTATGTGTCCTTTTTTGAAATAATATGGTGACCAATAGTGATTGATGGGGGAGAACAAATGATTCCCAGTGTCTCACCTCAGAGAGTGTTATAAATATTTTACTAAGGTAGTAAGGTATACTTATGGTTTGTTAGAATTTTTCCACACAATTTTTTGTCTTAGTGTTGTGTAATTGTACTTATACCTACCAATATAGTTAAAATAGGCCCACAATGTATTCAACATGTCACAACCAAAGAATTATGTGAAAAATCATTACATGGTGATGACTAGGGTGAAGAAGAAATTGATTGTGGAGTTACAATTTTTAGGTTTCTATATTTGGTTTTCAAATGGTAGTATAATTCCATTCATATGTAATTTTTCCCTTGTGTATGGGTTTCTTTGGCAGCATAGAAAATTCTATGAGGGAATGTTAATGGGAAAAATATTGATGCGAGGTCAGTATCCTCACTTGTCTAAGAGGTTTTTCTTGTTTGTGAGGAAAATCCATTTAGGTGGATAGAATTAAACAAATCATTAAATTTTATATAACACTTTTAAATATATCAAGGATTATTTTCGGAGTTAGGTTTTGATTCGACACTAAACTAAGGGGCCTAGAGAGACTCTGTGAGGGTATATTAAAAATATTAAATTTATTTTATACCACACATGAAATTTCTTATTGATAATATAATATCTCCCCAAGGGAATTATATATGGAAAATATAATACCTCCAATAAATAAAAAATAAGATATTTAACATATGAGAGATATAATAATTTTCAGTGTCGGGTGATTATTTTATGAGCGATTGTGGGATGAAAAACTAATAAATAAATAAATAAATTAATTAATTGTTATTATTTATTACATTGACTAGAACAAAATTACTCTATATAAACATAAATATGTATAATTCCATATTCTGAGAAACATAACCTTATATAGTTAGAGTATAGAGAGCTTCAATTGTGAGTTCATTAGAACATGGTCATTGAATCGTGGATCTATGATAAATGTTCCATGATGAACATAATAGTTGATGATGTTATTGGAAATCACCAACCCCAATGGTGGGAAAACATTATTTATTATCAATAGATCCAAAACCAATATAGGGAATTTGTGTATTTGATTAAACACATGGATTTATTATCCATTATTGAACTTGATTTAATTCCATAGATGATAAATTTATATTTAGATATTTTTTTTTCTAATTGTTGTCTAACTTCCTTAGATTATGGTTTGATAATAATATTTGTTCCATGATTTTTTTCTATAGATTCATCATTATCATATAAACATATTGATGGTAATAAAACAATGTCGATGGTTCTTCCCTCATGATACTATTTTCATTATTTTTATCATCATTATTCACAAGATATCGTTAGATATTTTCTTTGTCTTGAGGAGTGAGAAAACATGGTATAATATCATTGCATAATAATTATTTAGTGAGATGGATCCTTACCATAGAATATGTTTTTGGATTGATGGAATTATTTTTGTCTTCGTCGAATGTAGAAGATACATGATGGACATGGAACATGTGGTTCATGTATTTCTATTGAAGGAGTGATAGGGTGTGACAAAAGGAATTTTCTGAAATGTTGGGTGGATAAATTCCAACCACCAAGGAAATTCAAGGCCTAGTCAACTGGGATATAAGTATTCATGGATTCAATTTGGGGTGGGAGGTAAGGAACTAGATTCATGTTATATCATGTGTGAATAAATAATGTTTTTGTAAAATTATTAATGACAACACATGTAGTTTAGGGAAATATTCTCTATGTAGACCCCAATATATGATGATCAGGGTTTTCATGTTATGTTAAATATCACACACTATGTGATTTAATTATATAATTTATGACCCATAGAAAGTTAACTCAGTTTATACATGGAGTATATTCATAGGAATCCATGTGCATCAACACATCATGATGTGATCTTGAATATTATGTAACCCTTGGTGAATTGCTCATTGTGTTTAAAGGGTATATACCAGGAGGCCATGTTACCCCACACACCAAGTGTATCAAGGGACATTCCATGTATCATGGAAATTAAATAAGCTTTGGATAATAGAACACAATGAGTAATGACATAGATCCTACATTCTATGTGATGTAGAGTACAACATGTGTACTTTAGATGGTTCTCGAAGATGACTACTTTACATAGTCTTGGTCTGAATAAATGGAAGTATGCCACAGTACATGGGATAGGATAGAAACCATTTCATTTTTCAAATCCCCATAAACACACAGTGTACCCCTAGATGATATATTGTGTATATAGATAAATACATGTAACATGAGAAGAAGAGACATATGAAATACTAGGATTAATTAGACACTATTTTGACCCCTAGAGGCTCATTGTGTACTTATTTGGGGGTATTTTAGAACCCTTATTGTTCATGGTATAGATATTTTGTGATCTTGGATGATTTACCATAGTCCAATTTTGTGTGGTTGTATTCCATTGGTCCACATCTATGTGGGTACATTGAGAAATCACGTCACACGTATTATAATAGTGACCCCTCTATGAGATTTTTCATTGAGAGAGTAAGACATCCCTACATGTGTCCAGGGGGTGTGATCCTCTATCATTATTCCCTATGTTATTCTGGGTATCCAGATAATGACTATCGAGGCATGTGATACCCATCGTAGTGGATATTACTTGGATAAGATTAGGATCCCCCTAGAGGCTATGTGCATGATCAACTATCTATGAATCAACATCAATGGTATTCTAGGGAAGTGAAGAATGACTGAATGTGTATCTCATATGAGACCTCTCAATTTTCTTGGGGATTCTTCATGGTGAGGCCTGCTGAGAATGACCAATGATATTTCTTCCATAATTGATAACATGTCTAATGGAGTGAGTTCTACAAAATCGGTGTTATATTTGATCCTTTAGTATATTTCTAGTAAGATAGAGAGGTCATTCCCTAACAATGAGATGTAGATTCTCCCTTTAGTATATCTAGGTTATTTTTATTTTTATCTATTATACTGTATTATAAAAATCATTATTTGAGAAGTTTAAAACTCTCTTTATGATTTATATTTTGAGATTTTCGAGTGCCCAACTGGTTATGTTAATACTAACCCTTTCATGGGCACCACCAACACATTTCATGTGATATATAGATGAGATCCTTTTTTTGGATTCCACGGTGGACTAAGAGTATTTATACAATAGTTAGAGATTAGTTATTCTATACATGCTTCATATGGATTGTGAAGTTTATTTTGGGTAGTTTCCCTCGTTTTTTCAGCAGATTGGGATCTAGTATCGTCTTTGATGAGGATGTGTTTCCCATTTTCAATTTTTTTTCATTTTATTTTACTCCATTGTTTGATAGATGTTGTGCATGAATTTATTGTATGATTCTGTCTTCATATATTTTACATGTGTATGGAGATTTTTTAAATTTAATATTATATTTAGGATATAACCAATAATATGATTGATATGATTACTCGGTTCTAGTCACCAGACCGTGGAATATTTTAAGATGGATTGGGGTATCAATATTGAATTACTGCAGATCATTTTGTAACTAGTGAGGTAGTTCATAAAATCCAAAATGTGTGTGGTAGTTTTATTTATTTTCAATGACCATTTCTATTGGTGTGTTAAGAATATATGTGATTGAGTGATATGTGGGAAAAAATGAAAAACTTTCCCAAGTATTATTATGTTAATGAGTGGGAAGAAATTTCTATAATAATATATAAATATGAGTGGATAATTTGTGAGTTTCCCACTAAAATAGATTATTATTGTGAAATTTTATATGGATATATGCCAATTATTTATATTTTGATCATTGTAATCTATATGTTCTAGTAAATTAGTAAAAGAGATTAATGCAGATTATTGTTGAATATATCTTTTAAATAAAAATAAAAAGTATTGAAAAGAGTTCAATGTATTGGAATATTCTACTTAAAATATTGGAGAATCCATCCAATGAGTATCATGAATAGATGTCTCTAAATTATTGTCTTTAGACCCTCCATGATGATGGTTTTAGAAAGAATAAATTTTGACTAGATTTTTAAGGCATTGAGGTTATTTAATTTCATTATATTTAGGGTTTCATTC
Organism: Viscum album; assembly: GCA_963277665.1. NCBI lineage: Eukaryota > Viridiplantae > Streptophyta > Magnoliopsida > Santalales > Viscaceae > Viscum > Viscum album. The sequence goes on along the minus strand of OY728156.1, from coordinate 1,497,579,521 downwards.
AATATTAATGTCATTCAAATCTATCAAATGTTATTTGGAATTAGTTCAATAATTACTATAATTAATTTTAATTCTCTTAGAGATGTTTTTAGGTTGGATATGTCTTGGAGTTTAATTGAAGAATCCATGAATTAATTTATTGATATTATTGAAATAAATGATCAAAAAACCCCTAAAAATGTATCCACATATAGTTAACTTCTATATACATATATGAATCATTATCGATCTATTTACGATACAATTATGTCTTGTATATAAGTCATTTGGATTCAGCAAATGGGCCACTACCATGTAGACATGGAAATTCAGATAAATTTTGATAAGTGTATATGTTATCAAGATATCCCAATACGCATTCTTAAAATATCTACAAGTACTTTCATGATGTGTTTCAGTCATTGAGTTCTATGTATGAGTTTCATGAATCTGTGTCATAGGTATCTACATTTAATGTAAGAGTCAATCATTAATGTAAATTTCATTAGTCTAATGGAACAATATATGCCATTACATAATTAAATCCTAATGAATAAAAACACATTTGATAATGAAACCATTCCTTCATGTTCATAACATCATAAATATGTATCAAGACATGATTCGTTCATTAGTTAAAGATTCAATTAGATGATATATGATATCACTGTTCCTTATATTCTGAATTTCAAATGAGAATAATTAAATTTGAATTACATTGATCAAAAGTTGAATCTATATTTGTAGATGATGGTGTAGTTTTTACTGATTAAACTATCAAAATATTATATGTTATCCATGACTATTTGGGTGATAAGGTGATATAACTTATAAAAAAGGACTTGAACTTGTTTACATATAAATGATAATAATTTCATTACCTAAATCAAGAAATAAAATTTGAAATTATATTGTTTTGATTAATAGACTAAAAATCACAAAAAGATTCATTCTTATTTATTGAGTTGATAAGTGAGATGAGATTATATAGAGATTTTTGGACTTCATTTGGAATTTCCACAAATTATACGGGTGATCTCACTCCACAAAAGAGTTGTTCAACACGACAAGATAATATTTCTATATTTTTAAAACAAATATAAATAATATTTCAATGTGGATTACTTGTATTATATTTTGAGAAGATGAGTTTTTCAGGTGTTTTTTAATTTTTTTAGAATATAGTTACAACTGAGATAAAAGAAGAAATTTTAAAAAACAAAAATTGGTATTTTTATAAATTAATTAGAGACAGGAAGTTGGTGTTATTATTGTGAAAAAACCAAATTCCACCATTTAGATAAGATATAATGGATAGTGGTGGTGATTTTTATTCTTACAAGATGTATTCATTGATATTTTAAATCATTGAAATATAAAAATAACTAAATGGAAAAGTTCTATGTCTATAAAAAATTATACATGATCCCATTAAGAATATTGATTTGTCCCGAAGAAAATAATACTATTTAAAATATGTGAAATATTATGAGAATTTGTTTTTTTGTGAGATAATATAACTATAAATATGAATTATATATATAAATTATTGGTTTTTTAGGTTCTTATGTTTTATACCATTTTGGTATCAAATTATAGTATAAGTCAATTAAGGACAAGGATATTAAGCATACAATTCCCTATAAAATACTATATTAGGAAAAATTAGAAGAATAAGATATAAGAAGAATAATAAATTCCAGAGTTTTCATGTGAAGGGAGCATGAGAATACTAGATAATTTCATTGCTAACTCATAAGGACACTTTTTAAGGCTTCACGTTTAGAATAAAAGTGAGAAAGGATAATGTGAAAGAGTTACTAGGGATGATTTTATGGCTATTGAAGACCGTTGAGATTGAGGTGAGAATGATTAGTGAGTCATTTTTGAAGATGAACTACAATATCTATTGTTTATATAGATTTTTTGTACAGTACCTATTGATGATATATAGGAATTTAAGATGCTGTTTGAGGAAGTACACTTAATCTTGGGAATGTGTTGAAATAATTTTCTCATCGATGAAATACTTCAACATGTGGTGGATGGGTTGAAAAATTGTGGGAGTGAGTTAAAATAATCTAATAAATGAAGATTATCTTCACATGTATGATATTTTGAATCGTAAATTCATAATATGGTGGTAGGATTTATGATGATCCATGTCAATCCTTATATATTAGAATGAAAATATTTAGTTTTGAAAATATGTTACTTGATGTAAGATAATCACAATATAGAGGAGATTTCCTAGAGCATGTCACAATCATAAAAAACATGGGTTCCATAGACTAATACGTCACATTCACATCATATGGTGTGTGAGAATAATAAAAGACAAATAAATACAATTGCATAAAAACATATTATAGAGGTTTAATATCAAAAGGTGTTTAATTATAGATGATAAATTAGAATTTGAAAATAAATATAAATAACTGATTCACCCAAAACCTAGGTATTATAAATAGTCCAATGAGAATAAAAATTAGCATTATTGTAAATTTACTCTCTAAATATATATATATATATATTATATTTCTCTACTGTTTATATTCAAATATATTCTTGGAATATTTGAATAGTGTTTAGAACTTCGTCATTTATAAAAATTCAATTATATTCCAATTAATAAGAAATTGGAATTTTTAATCTAGACATTATAAAACACAAATACAAAAAATGAGGCGAGTCAAATAATGTATTAAAAAATGAAATAAGAACAAAATCATGTTTAATATAATCATGGAAGTAGTCATGTAGATAAATGTTTTTATTATAGATTTTTTATTGAAATATGAACATGTGGTGATAATGATGAGTTCAATATTATATGAATAATGTAATTATTGATTTTTATCATATATATTTGCACATATATAAGGAATTAAAAATTAGAACATACACATGGGGAGGGAACAAGATGAATCAACATAAACATTAGTTTAGAATGTGAGAAAATGAAACACATAATAAATGTTTCAAGATAAAGAGAAATATCTTTTACATTAAAATGAAACATATTTCCTAATTATTGAATAAATTAAATGAAATTTTAAGAAATTGTATTTGATATGTTTGATAAATATGTAATACACATATATGATAAATCACCTATTGTCACTATAAATGGTAAGTGTAAACAACCATAGGTAAAATACATTAAGATAAGAGATATGAATATTCATTACATGTGTCAAATTCGATACCAGGGGAATGGTAAAAAAAGATAAAAAATGATTATGAAGTAATGTTAAAAAACACTTTAACATTAGAAATACATAGTCAACATGAATTCTATAGGGATGCGAGTGAATGAATTTTTTTTGAAGGCACCCATAAAAAATATTCATCTTTTTGAAATCAAAAATACATTCATGCATAATTTAAAGTAATTTACTGTCACTAAGATTACTCTTAATGGTTGAAAATATTTTTAGGGTGTAACAAATCGTACCATAGAATCCAAGAGTCAGTGTTGATTTTATTACATTTTTTCTAGAGGTAAAATTGAATAGGATAAGTAAGAAGGATTATTTTTTACATGTATCAACATAAATGAATGAGAATTATTTAAGGAATATCCACAAAGTCCATATAAATTTAAAATATACAAAAATGGTGGTAATATCTAATAGAATAAAAGTGATATATAATTAATTATTAGTGTCAACTTTGTTTAATTTGGATTAGATAACAACGTTGAAATTTGATTATGTAGTAAGGGTTATAATACTTGATCAATATGAATTTCAAAGAGGTGGAAGTGAAACTGAAAAAATTGGAAGTCTCCCTTAGATAACATCACAGTCTATTGAAATAGATTAAATCTACACAAACTTTATTTATCTGTATCTTCCTTATGAATACTCATAATTGTGGAAAATAGAGTTGGGGTGTAACAAAGCTAGCCCAAAATCACAAAGTGTGTGGTTACATAATTACATTGACCCTATATATATGATATCACATATTGATGTATTTAATATATTATTTTTCTATGAAATATAGATACATGATTTAATCTCCCCTTAAATTTGAAAACATAATAAATCATCATATATTTGGTTTTGGGAATTTATTTCACCCCATAGAATATCCTTTAATAACAATCGTAATACACTTCTTGGAATCCTACAAAATGAAAAGATAGGATGAGCATAGATTTTCAGTAAGATAATTATAAAAGTTCAAAATATCAATGAATAAAAAAGACATGAATAATATGAATAGAATAATTGATGACAAAATATTTCAATTAAAATAATCATATGATTTTAAAATATACCCATTAATAATAAAAATATTTTAATTATCATGTGTACAATAATAAATAATTTCATAAATTCAGAATGCATAATGTTAGAAATTAAAAACATAACGTCGTGGCCATATAGAATTATTTCAAAAAAAAAATTTAATGCCATGTAAAAATACCCAAACAATTTTTTATCATGTGACCCACTGATGAATTTAGGTGAAATGTAACTCAAGGGCCCACTTGTCACCTAATAAGTCCAATGAGTTTATCATGTGAATAAAAAATACCACTTAACCAACATGTTTTAATAACCAATAAGAATATATATTGGAATAACTAGAAATCCAAATTTAAATACTCACCCCATTTGAAATGATTATATAAAATTGAAATAAATATGTTATAGTTCATAATTATATTATATACTTAGAAAAACATAAGATTTATCTGAGGATGTTGACATAGATTAAAATAATTTAATATTGTGATAGAAAGTTTTATTGTGTAAAAAACCCTTTTCATTTTGAAAGATATTATTTAAAATAAAATCATTTACAAAATAGTAAGAAAACAATTCCCTTGGAAATTATGATTGAAACATGTAATATAATTTTCAAATCAAATAGTACTCAAGATGGTGGGAAGAACTAATCATCCGATGTACCCTAAAACCATGATAATGTTCACACATTTTGTAAAATGTTCCTTATTTAGAATATTAAATTAAAATTCTATTTTAAATTTTTATATGAAGTTAAAAAGGGTAAAAAATAATATAATAAATATCAAAATATTGAATATTTTTTAATGAAAATATTGAAATGGATGGAAAATATTTCAGAATGAATAAAAAATATAGTAAATATGTTATTAACAAATTATTTTTGTATTTATGAGCGGAAAATATGGTAAAATGGAAATAATATATAAAAACACCATAAATAATTATAAGAGAAAACAATTTTTGGGGTTTAATATGTAAATATAATATAACTTTTTAAATAAAAAATTAAACATAAACAACCCTGAATATTGATGAGATTGTGAAACTGTCCCTTACCTCTTGGCCGACATGCTTTGTAAGTGATTCTAAACTCCTATATAATGAATTTATATTTTTTATACTCTTATAATAGAATCATAGAGATACTTATAATAAACTATATAATACACTTATAAAATTTCTTTAACTACTAATTAATTTTTTATCATGAACATTCTCATTTCTGCATTCTAACTATTATAATTTTCATGTAACTTTCTGTTCAATCATTTCAGTCCATTAATATTTCTCATTATTCATTAGTATATTGAAAGATAATAAAGGTATAAATATAATATAAATTCATAATAAACATATTTATAAATATTTATGTTTTTTGGACCCTAAAAATGAATCACATCACTTTATTGGGGTAGTAAAAAACATATAGACAAAATTAGCATTACTATTTCATTACATGTTGAATGGTAAACTGGTAAATGATATTTTATATTTACAGAATAATCAGAAAACCATAAATAATATATATATATATATATATAATTTATACCTGTATAACCATCAATGTAATGTGCAGATGGAATGTGAATGACACGATTATGTGGAGATGGTAAGTCTAAAATATGAATGAGAAATATTTTTTCATTGGATGGAAAGGTGATAAATATGGGTTTATAGACTAGAATAAAAAAAATTTAGTATATTTTATATAAATAATTTATTATATTATCATGTTTATATAATATTTTAATGATTTATGTGATAAATTGAAATGAAGTAACACAATTAAAAGTAATTCCTCTTATTTGGAAAAATACCTCTAGCATTCACTATAATCACTATACGGTTGTCCATTGAGGATACCAGAGACTATAATTATGGGGTAGGATGGTTTGGAATATATTTTTTCGTGTATTTTTATACATATAGTTATCACAATTCCTATGGAATATATGATATGATGATCCCATTAATATGTGAGGGAAAAGATTAACATGGATTTTCATTAGTTGTTTTAATAATATAATGATTAGTTCTTATAAAATTTGATCCAAATTGTCAAATATTATAATAATATTTGGTTACATTTTAAAAAATATATAAATTAGTTTCATACAATTTTAAGTTCCATATTTACATTAATCTATTAAATCAAGACCTAGTAAACCATTATTAACCAAAATGGTGGTAACAACTATTTACAGTTTTTAAATAATCATTAGAAAAACATAATAAACATATTAAATAATATTATTATTTTAGATTAAATTTCTGTAATCCATTTTAGAATAATAAATATATATAATTTTACAAGAATAATTTTATTATATATGCACACAAGAAAAAAAATTTGTAAGATGTTTATTTTAAGTTTAATAATTAATTTAAAATATATATATATTATACTGTTGACATAAATAGAATTAATTGAAATATATTAAATATAAGGAGATATATTTTTTCATTAAAACAAAACTAAATCCTAAAGTAACAATGAATTTTCTTTACTAATTGAAAATAATGTAAAACTATTTTTATTTGGAAAACAACATTACATAGATTAATAAAATGTTATGAATATATTTCTATGCTATGAATTATATTTTGAAATGAGTTATATTGATTCTAAAAAATGAATTTATTCTATAGAAATTATAATTATATTTATATTATTTATAAATTTTTATAATGTCCTAAAATTTAAAGCTTTTTTTGAATAGTAATTTTTCTATATTCTTCAAAAACAACAATTTATGAAAAATATCAAAAAGTAAACCAAATAAATTTGTAAATATTATTTATGAAATGATATTTATTTCATCAAATTTAAATTTTTAAATTTGGTAATTTCATTTTAATCACATTCTTGGATAATTATATGTGAATTATGTAATTTTTTACATAGAATGAAAATATTACTATAATTGAATTTTTATTCTGTTATTATTAATTAATTACATAATATCAACCTTGAAATTTTTATAATATCACAAATTGAACATATTTTGGTATTTATTCATAATATCTCCTTTAGGATCCCGCATCACCTCTACTATCATATGATTTCTTCAAGGCACATTTACTAGTTGAGTGATCTGATTCCCCAACACTTGTTATATAGTGTATAAAACATGGATAGGCTATTCACAATACTATAAAACATATTTTAATTATATTTAATTATATGATATCTCATACATTTCTTTTGGGATTTAATTCCTTAAGGATATATGGAAGACATCATGAAATTAATAAATGGTAGGTAATACATCATATTTGTATATTAGAACTCAAATTATTTCTTTAATTTATGAAAGTTTGATGTACCTATGAATTATATTAACATTAATTTTTAACCATATAAAAAATCTTGTGTAGATGCTTTCAAGAAAATAGTCTCCCACTTTATATTGAAATCATTCTTTTAGTTTTCTCTATATATCATTTTAATTCTTTGAGACATCTTCATATGTTTCTGAATAGTAATCACATTAATTGTTGTCCCCTCTATGAAATATAGGGAAAAATGATTCTTTCTAAAAAATAAAAAAATAAAATTAGTTTATGAAATATTATCCCATTAAATGTTTCATAAATTTTCATTTTAATTCTATAATGGAATATATTGTTATATTAAAATTCCAAAAAATGTAAATTCCAATCCCACATACATTAAACATAAATTGAAAAGGACATCATCCTATAATATAATGTCTAATATGAGCATTTTGGTTGTTAATCAGTTTGAGGATGATAGCCTGTTATCAAATGTAGCTCGGATTGAAGAGACCTTTTAAAAATTTTCTAGAATATCAATGTAAACCATAGATCATGGTTAAATAATATCGATCAAGGTGTACAATTAAGTCACAAAACATTATAAATATAGATTATTTCAATGTTATTAATATTCATATCTTCCCATATCATGATGAAATGTTTTTTTGGTAAAAGGATAAATAATAAGTAATATGGAATAATTTATTTTAGAGACTTTGGAAATACAGTGGAAAATTTCATGGTAACAACATATCATTTCCAAAAATAAAAATGGAGATGTTTCATGAATCCTTTGTATTGATGTCTAAAAATGTTTACCTCTTGAAAAAACAAGAATCTTGATACACAATCAATAATTTATGATTTCATATTTACCCACCAACATGATTCCTTTAAATCCTAATACATTTCTGTGATTCTATAATGTATATAAATTTTTATCTTATAGATTCATCTAGTAATTATATCTTTTACTCCTCTATAGATGGAATAGATAACCACATTCCATATTTTATAACACTATTGATATAAACAAAATCCACCATTTTCTCGTCATTATAAGATGTTATTTCAATTGGTAAACTCTTATCATTTTGGTGGTATCTTTTTATGATTTCTAATATATATGTTATAGAACTCATTTTGAGAGGTAGTGATGTTTAATCCTCCTAAATAATTCATATATCATTCTAAATCATTATATTAATTATAATTTCATGATAAATATTATTTAACACATCATATTCCTTAATATCCATCTTCGGGTTGAAGTGTCCTGAGAAATCAAAATCCTTGGGTAGTTATAATTGTCTTCTATTCATCATGAATATTTACTTGTAAGAAAATATTTTTTCAAATATCATATGATATTTATATATCTCATATTTGATAATGGTGACAATTCCTTCATATCATCAATGAAATAATTAAGTATTTCAATAAAAGATCAAGGGTTTGATAGTTCTATCCATGTATCCTTTACTATGTTGATGAATGGGATGTAAATATATCATTCTGTATAAGGACTCAACCATGTCCTTTCATTGACATGTCACTATATATCACATATCGCTACCCTCCTTATGTTAATGTCCACAATAGTGCATTTATCCACATCCTCTTTAGTTATCTAAAACATTGTTTAAATTCCTCTATCCATAAGAACATAAACTCTTTTTCAAGTAAAATTGGTTTCTTGGTTTTCTAAACCTTTATGACTTTGAAATAATAACTAATAGTTCTTGATAACAAGTGGAAATTACATACCATTACTATGTTTATTAGTGACTCATATTATTTGACAACCATTTTTTAAGGATCATGTGATATTACATCCGTAATGATAAGATAGATAGTAGAAGGAACATACTAAATCAAGAATTCATAGATACTAAATTTCACATTTAACTCATATTATCGATGTGTCAAAGGAAACATTTTTAAATTACTCATATTCTCTACATAACATTTTCTTTATACTATGATATAATCAATAAATAAAAAATGAATTACAAACATGCTCCATGTCACTGAATTAATTAAATAAAAGAATCTGGTGTATTAGTCAATTGAAAGGGTATAATTGTACGGTAACAATGTCAATGGATCTTATAGAATAATATCTTTAGAATATATATATTACAAATATGAAATTAGTAATATCCATCATGAATACCAACCATTGGAAAATACATAGTTCCTTAATATTGATCAAAAAAGTCATTAATACATGGTAGAATTTACTTTTTCTTCATAGTGATGAAATTAATTTCCTTATAATCAACACAAAACGCCATAGTCTCATCATTCATTTTGAAATATTGAATAGAATATACCCATAGGTTAATACAAGGGGCGAATAAATCATTTTTCACAAAACATCTACATTCATTTCCGTAATCCCACTAGCTTCACAATGGAAATTTCAAAGGGTGTCTTAGTAACAGGTTTTTTATTAGGGATGTATATTGACCATTATTTTCATACATTAATTTGACATTATAATTAATGATAAAAAACAGAAAAAATTACACCAAAAGGATCTAAATATTTATTGTCGTGGGAAAACTTGTAAAATTCACAACTTTTAAAACATAAAATATAATCATTTATTTAATTCTGTGCTCTATAGCTTTTTATTAGCTCTTGACTTCTCCTTAGTACAAGTAGTCAGCCTAGGATATACATCCAAAAGTGGTGAATTGGAAGACCAATAAAAGGATAGACAAGAACATGAAATAGTTTTTCATAGGGTGATCATAATCGTTATCATTATAATATAGGCACATTATCATAATCATTTTAGGATACATTACGAAATGGAATGGAATGTGGAAATGTATAAAAATGAAACATCATGAGTTAGTGGTTATCTAGCACACATAGTTGTGAAAAAAGATAGAATCAATTTCACAAATTATTTCATTTTAATTTATGAGATTCAACACTTTACCCAATACATTGGAGAGGTATTAACTCTAGTCACACCCGACACATTTAAAAATTCATATTGTGCTATGTAATTCTCGATGCTACTATCACATAAATAAATTTTCATTATAATGCATTCCATGTTGAACATATATCAATGATTAACAAAAACAACCATGGAAACGAATGGGTTTCAAATTATAAGAAGACATCCATAAAAATTGGATTACCGAAAGAAATATGTATTAACATACTTGATACAAGAAACATATACCTTTATTGGGAAGTAAATTGTGTGTTTTTAAAGAAAAGTTCTTTTGGAAACCATTCTGTTTGACTTTAACTACAATTTAAAAAATATACATCCTAGAAATGGTAAGATAATGAAAGGAAATATATTTTTAAGAAGTAAACATAACCAAATGGAATGATATAATGAGAACCTAAGGAATGGATATTGGGTTTTAGAATTTACCCTTACCTCGTATCTGAATGCTTTCTTAACCTTAATGTCCTTTTGAATCCTCCTCTTGAGATCCTCATTAAGGAACCTAGCCAAGGACTTTTGATGAGACCGAGATCTGCTGGACGTGTGGGAGAGCTATAGGAATGAATTGGGTAGAATTTGGACAAGGTTTGAATCTGGAGACATGTGATGTAATGAGTTTTTAAGGGGTGGTATTTATAGTGCAGGGGAGTGGGGTTTTCTCAATATTATATACAATAATTTGTTATTTCTCCACAATAAAATACATAGTGATGATTCGATGAACATGAATATTTATATGTGCTTGTGAGATCAAATGAATTGTGATTATATTAACAGATCATCAACCGTGACTCTATAATTAATGTATTTACCTTATTTTGTAAATAATTATAATTCACTATTCATAAAAAATTCATGTATTTCATAAAAATCCCAAAAATTCACCTTAAACCGATATCAAGGTGTTGATTCCAAAAATGTACTCATTTTTTCTAAAATTATTTTCTAATTATGATTAATATAATTTTTAATTAAAATCATTATTTTCATGAAAATTAAAAAATTTAAATTTACATATGCTTTTCTAACACATTGAAAAATTAATCAATATCTCATAAAATTATATCATAATAAATCACAATATTAATTTACAAATGAACATAATTTTTTTTTTAAATTTTTAATTATTTATGACTTAGAAAAATACCAAAGCTTTTACTATAGTTATATTGTCACATATATGATGTGTAGATGTTATTTAATCATTTATTGATGTGGGTTCTATTCATTTGGATGGTTTACTATTCATATGGGTCATATTACAATTTGTAATGGTAGGTAACTATTAATTAGTATATGTTAGTATTCAAAAGTGTAAATTACTATTCACCAAAAATTATGTTTGTCCTGTTAGACCACAATCATCATTTCGATCACTACTGTGTTTGTCAAATTTTGAAAACATCAAAACACAAAACTAGAAAATTAATCTTTAAAAGTTGCATAATAGTTTATATAAGCACGATGTTTCATTATATTTCATAATGTGATTGATTGTGACATTATAAAAAAAAGCAAGAAATTGGAATGAACAAAGTTTGGGTCATTACTCACTATCCCCCTTTGGAAATTTCAACATCACATTTTTTACCTAAACAGTTGAGGGTACTTATCCTTCATCACATACTATAGTTTCCATTTTTTTCTTAAAACTTGTGGTTACTCGAAAACACTTTAACAAGGTTGGTTTTCTTGTTTTATAGAACCTTATCACTTTGGTCTAGAATATTTACTTTTTTCTCCCAATAAGAGATATCATCATCAAGCTGTACCACCTCCATGTTTAGTATATTTGATGGATAGGGTATGTTCTTCCTCCGAAGTGATACGAGAAAAACATCACGCAATTGAGACATGTTCTGTGGAAGTGAAAGCTGGTAGGCCACGACTATTATTTGGTCAAGGATCTGAAAGGGGACAATGTAACTTGGTCTTGGCTGCCTTTTCATTCCAAACTGCATGACTTTATTCCATAGTGATATTCAAAGGGAGACATTTTCACAAATTTAGAACTCCAAGTCCCTTCAACGATTGTCTTCATATCTAGTTTTCCAACAATGAGTAGGTTTTATGTGTTTTTGGATTAGTTGAAAATTCTCTATTAGCTATTTCTCAATATCTGGTCTAAGTAGGTTCTTTTCTTCAACACATCCCAACAGGTTAAAGTGATATATTGGTTTCCATAAAGTTAGTCATATGAAGCTATCTAAATACTTGAGTGAAAATATTTTTGTACGATAACTCAACCAATGGGAGAAGCTTATCACATCCGCATTTGAATTCTAAAGACCATACTCATAGAATGCCTTCAAGAATCTGAATTGTCCTTTTAGATTGGTAATTAGTTTCATAAGGTCCCAGCCTTAAAATATAAAATAATCATGAATTAAAGGAATAAATCAGTTTGAAGATCATTCTAGTTTTAGAGTTTTAGAGAATTTTCCAACAAATACTAAATTACATCTCAAAAATTACAATGTAGATTCCTTTACTCAATTTACATTTTTTCATAAAAATAATTGAAAAACGAGTTATTTCATGTTCCATATTTTAGAGAGCATGAGTTTTCCTTGATCCCATCCTTGTCCCAATTCATCTTTAAGAATAGTGAATGACATTTCAAAACATGGAATGTGTATGAAAATATCAGTAAGGATTATAAAATAACAAACAGAAAAATTAACCATCAATAATTAAAAATCAATGAAATCATAATGTTCAATCATAACACACCTCATGAAATAATAAGATTTATGAATAACACAATGAAATCATAAATCATAAAAGTATCTTATGGAATAAATAACATAATAATGTTGTAGAGTTCATAAAAATATACATAGTAACATTTGGATTACCCATAACACTATATTATCTAAATCTATTAGGCGAAACATTAATATTTTCCTCTTCCACGTTTCCCATTGCGTAAGACAACTATCTCGAGCCCACCCACCCAAGGTTTATCACAAAACCACCTGTATATGTAAACAATGCCAAACAACCTCAAAATAATCATATCACATAACACACGTGTAAAGGAAAGATAAAATTTTAATGTTCTAATCAAAATATATCATTTTAAGATATTGACCTAATCAGTGTTTTTTCAAAACCATCTTCAAAACCATTAAAAACATTTAATAAAACGTTTTTTGAATCAGTGTCCCTAACCATTTTGAATCTAATAAAGGGATTTAAATTTTAAAATATTAATTTCCATTAAAATAAATCCTAAAACCCATTTTGAATAGATGTTAATTAGAGGTGAAATATTTAGAAAAATATATCATTAAAAAATTTAAAACACTATCTTTGGTAAAGTGTCCCTTACCAGTTGAGAAAATACCTGAATAAAATGTATTTAAAGAATAACCATAAAAAATATTATAATATCATGTGAATAAGGATATTCATAATATATAGTGTTAATGGAATGAATATACACCATATCAAAGTGAATTGGTGTATAACAACAAATAAGTCTCAATAGAATGTAAATTGACACAATGTCCCGTTCAAAGATCGTATCATTAGATTAAGGAGAAATCAATGAAATAATAATGTGTGAAAATTTATAATACACCCTATATAAGTGGATATAAAATTTAAAACTATCGGAGTTCATTCACACATATTTATATTACAACATAATCAAGAAGTATATGTTTAACCCAATGAATTGAAATTAGTTAAAGAAGTTCCCTTGCAGATATTTGACAACCTAACAACATCACTATAAATTTCAGAAAACGAGTTGTTGAGAGGGAAAAGGGAATCTCATCACACTGAAATAAATTTTACAGAAATAAGGATATATAAGAACAAATCCCAACATTTGAATATTTATATTAATATACTTAACAAACAAAAGTATTTTAAAGAGGAGGGTGAAAGGTTCCTTTACCGATTTGGTAACTTACAAAACATACCCACCATGAAAGAATTATTATAAATTTACAATGTAAATAACCATATATTACATTATATTACACAAATAATGTATTCATGGGCAGTACATACACCACACAAAAGGAAATAGTTGAGAAAATAGAATGAATCTCACTAGAATAAAAAGTTAGATGAAACCCCATACCAAGTTGTAATCAATAGAGTCGTAAGAAAAAAAGTTAATAAACAACAAATGAATCCTTGAATACCAATAATATAAGTATTATTATGAAAATTTATATATAATTTCCGTATATAATACACCACATGAAATAATTAAGTGGTGAACAATAGAAATCTCACGAAATTAAATGCGAGAAAAGAAACCTCTTACCACATTTTAACAATCGAGTCATATGACCAAAAGATAATAACAACAAAATGAATCATATAATAACATGAATATAAAGATAATAATGATAATATATATATCATGTATCTACACAGTAAACCACATGCAATAAATAAGTGGGGAACAATGAAAATTTCACAGAATTACTAGTCGGATAAGAAACCCATTACGTCAAGTCTGAGTTGTCTTTAATGTTCTTTTTTATTCCTGAATAACAAACTTAAGTTAGTTTATACATTCATAATAAGGTTTTAAAAATTTATTATTCCTTTTACATCACTTATTACCTTTTTATAACAATTAAATAATTATTTCAGTTCATATTGGACATTTTGAAGATGTTCAGAACTTGAGTAAAAAATAGAATTGTTACAATTACAGATTGTCCATGTGGTCAAAAGTTGATTATATCTAGAATTATATTAATAATTTAGAGATCATATTTATCATATATATCCATTGGATATGTATTTATAATAATCCATATAATTTGGAGTTGTGAAATGAAACACACCATTCTTGGAGACGGTAGGTCGTACGTACGCATGAACAGTACTTTCATTACAATTTTATATTTAATGAAATGAGAAAATAATAATAAATAGGTATATTATAATTACATTATAATCACTATATAATTTAATGTAATTAACCCAATATTTTATACGTTCTACGTATGGAATGAACGAGTCATATCACATTGAGGGGTTGTAGTCCACACTTCCTCAAATGATATTATTGTATTATCCCATTATGGAAACCCCAAATGTGCGATATAAATAAATAATAATGAAGTATAAAGAAGTGATTAATATATTATATATCACATGTAAATATTGTTCTATATTTTTAAACTCCATAAGATGTGGTAGGAGAATATTGAACAATCATCGTTTCGTGAGGTAGTAGTTCACCGTCCACATAAACAGTATGTTCTTTACCCATTATACAAAGGTGTCTGTAATTTTAGAACTAATAAAACCCAAAAAAACAACCTAAAATATTTAGGGTAATGTTTTTCTATAAAATATATTATTAAAATGATTTTACGGGGTTGATGAAGTAAAATAATAGAAACGAACTTAAGAGAAGACGTTACCTTTAAATTTGGTAACTCCCATTGGTTTGAACAAAAAGGATTTCTTGAAGTCACTTATATATAATTAAACACATCTAGATGGAAGAGAAGGATATTGAGAGTTTATTTTGGAAGAGTTTGTATGAGCCAAAGGGAATGATAATTGTGAGTAATGGGTTAGAGGTGACGACTTCTTATATGGGGGAGGAGGGTCTCTTTAAGAATTTTTGAAAATATTATTTCTATATAAAATGATTTTCTATTTATAAAGGTCCAAAACAAATTAATGTTAAAATAAGATGACTTTTGTTAGAAATAAAATAATCTAATAATAAAAGGACAATTTTTTTATATGGTTTTAATTTTTATTATATTATTTATAGAAATCATTCACTAATGAGTTAAACAATACATCATTATAGTGTCATATATAATATTTTTTATTTTATGACAATAAATTATAAAACAAAAACAATGATGTAGGAAAACATTTTATATTTAAAATTTATATTTATATATGAATTTAAAACTTATATAAACTCATGTAAAAATTTATTTACTAAGTGATATATGTTTATGTCATTTTGACTTTACTTTAAATTAATTAATATAAGGTGTCATTATCACTCTTAATTGGAACCATGGGGTTCCAAAATGGACCCATGGATGGAAATGGGTGGAAATGTATCAACTAATAGGATTAGGACACATGTTAAGGTAAATTAATATTATTATAAAATTATTTTTACCTTGAATTTCCTTATTTTCCTTTAACAGTGGTATTTAAAATTCCAATGTTTCTATTCAAAAAAAATTATTTTCATCTTATTGAACAACATTTAACATACTGATAACAATAATTTATAACTAATTTTTTAAATTCATTTCACAGATGTGGTAAAATATCATTTCAGTAAAAAATCCTTTTTTTACTACCACTTAGCGTTCTCACTATTCATAAAAAATTCATGGTTTTCTGAAAAATGCCAAAAAATAAGCCTAAGATATATAAGATATTGTGAATTCAAAACTGTTTTCATTTTTCTAATTTTTAAAACAAATAATTTTCATTAATTAATTTAGAATTAAATTTTGTTGTTAAAACCAAAAATTTGTTTTTAAGAAATAATAATTATCAAAAGATTGACACATGTTTATGCCCAATTTCAACGTGAAATTACTTCCAATGCCAAACATTTGTTTAAATTGTAAAAATATAATAAAATAATATTTTAAAACCATTTAATATGATAATATTACAATATAAATAAATAATATTAAATGGTTTTTTTGAAATAAAATACAATATTATTCACTATTCATTAAAAAATTAATTTTATCATAAAAATACTAAATTTTTACCAAAAGTAAATTTTGATGTCCTAATTCTAAAGATGAGTTTTATTATGTCAAATAGAACATATAAAAGTCACCAAATCTATAATTAAATAGGGTTCTCCCTCAAAAAGCAGTAAATCTACATTTTAAAGAATATTAGAGTCTTTATGATTAAAATTAGATTCATTCACATTTTAATCCTCAAACATTTATTGGATAAAAGTAAAAAAATTTAACATGTGTATAAAATCATATTTTAATTATTTATCATTCATTCCCTCTAATACAATGTCTATGCATTAACTATCATTTAAAATAATAATAATAGTACATTATTTTTCAGTATAACTCAACGTTGTGTGCAACAGAAGATATCAATTAAACATGTTATTGCATATCTGGTATTCTATATAACATAGAATCCATATAAAAGTAAAATTAATATTTATTTCATGAATAATAATAAATATGAAAATTTTATATTCTTTATTTACCTAGGATGTTACATCCTTCCCCATTTTGGGATATGCATCCTCCAAATTTTAAAATTTGGCTTGGAAACTTCATTGAAAAACCCAATTCAGAAAAATAGTCAATAAAAATATGACATTAGAATAATGGAAGATATTTACAAATGTCACCCGAGTCAACAAATACTAGTATTCCATCAAAACATGGATACAGAGGAGAAAAAACCCATCATGTTTGATGTAGAGTGATATAAAACATGATTAGAAGAAAGATAACCCCCCAGAAAATCACAATAAGGTGACCGGTTAAATGGTCTTTAATTCCCCGTTAAGAAATAGTTAACAGACAATGTTTTTATGTTCCATTTTATAATTTTGGATGTTTATTTATGTTCTTGACTAAAAACATAAGGAAACAGACTTAATTCTCATGTAGAGTTTCATCCTTTACTAAAAACCTACCACAAAATCATTTTTCTCCAAACGATGAGTATTAATATAGAATTGGTAACATCAAAAGTACTACAATCAATGTTTAAAGTATCACATAATCTACAAAATATTAACTATATGTCTCCCCTATCTTTATAAATCAGAAAAAACCAAAATGGTTAGTATGAGATCATATAATCCGCCTAAAGGATAGTCCTTTATAAAAATAAATACAAGTCTTAATCACCAAAATTCAACAAACAGTCCACAAAGTTCAATAAATACCATCCAATACACAATTTTCCTTAAAATAATTCAATATAATCCAAAATATTATTGAAACCCAAAACTCGTAATGACTTAATCACATAGTCTTCAACAGAAAATGTTAACATTTTTCTCCAATTAAAACGTAGAATAAACTTAATGTATCATACAAATGTGTAATTAACCTAAACAAATAATCTATATGATAGGATAATATTATCCACAAATAACCTGAATGACCAAATGTCTATAATAAAAACATATATTCAACCAAAATAACATTCCACCATTACTCATCAATTGAAATCACAAAGTATTTTATTTTCCATAGGCATATGGTGTTTCCTCAATAGAGAGAACATATTCCAAAATAAATTTTATCACTTAATCACCAAATCATTTTATTATACTAATTATATCCATTTGATAAAACATAATTTCCCAAAATCAACTTATTTTTCATCCATAAGATAAATTAACTACGAATAAGTAGTAATACTTACTAGGGACATCACGGAGGCTAGTGGTATGATATGTACCCATATCTCCTTTCGGTTGTGGGTTCAAATACCATTGCCTTGCTGAACATGACGGGTTGTCACCCATATCAAGGGTTGTCCATTTTATAAAACCCAAAAATAACCCTAACATGATTTAACCTCATTCAGATTCTTAAACCTCTCATTTTCATAACAAATCATAATAATCTCAACATCTTAATTTTTGATGTCTTATCTATGTCATCATTTTTTCAGCTCTATATGATTAAATAAAACTATTTCTAACAGAAAGAACATCATACATTGATCAATGTGTCCACATGGTTTCATCTTTATGTTGTTCACATCAGTAAAATTTTTACACATTGCAACAATGATTTGGAGATCCTTAAAAATAATTTCCTTCCTTCATCCAAATACACCTTGTATAACATGGGTCATATGGGTGTTCACAAAAAAATAGTTTCAGAAAATAATCATGTATAACATATAATTTGAAAATGTCTAATAAATCAATTTTTTTATAAATATGTTAAACAGTGTTTGAGTTGAAACTATCAGTTAATGGTCCTTTTATAGTAACATTATAATGTGATTGAAGAAAATAATTTAAAAGAAAATATAAATATTTTTCAAAAGGCTCTCCTTCTTTAACACATTTTTCTAAATAATAATATGATTCAAAATCTTGTGATATGGTAATTTTTTTGAAAATTCCTTAATAATATTTACCATTCTTGATTATATTAGAATATTTGAAAATATAATTTTATGAAATACAAACCTTGGTACATGATGATATTGAGGTATAGTTGAGGTGTTTGATATCTCAAAATACATCTTGTGTATGAGTTAAATTCTAGAAAATGTTTCACAATCATCAGAACAAGTCTTTGCAATAATTATTGCAAGTATGTCATCAGAATGAGATAGGAATGTCATCTGAGATATGCATCCTTCCATTTGTAACCCACATTACATGATCTAAAAAAGTTATAAAACAAGGATTTAACTCAAATAATATACATATATACAAACCATGAGTTTAGAAAAACTTATAATCCTTAATATTTTATAAACTGACATTTGATACCAACTATAAGGACCCAGCATTAATACATTACATAATCGTGAATTAAATGAATACCTCACATTGAAGATAATTTCATGTTTAGATATTTATATAATTTATCCAAAAAAATTACATTACATCTCAAAAAATTACCAAGAAATCATTGCTACTCAATTTATTTTTTTTCATAAAAACTCTTGAAAAAATAGTCATGACTAGTTCCATGTTATATACAACATGTCTTTTCCTTGTTCCCATACTTGACCCTTTTAATCTTTATGTCCAGTGAAAAACATTTCAAAACATGGGATGAGTATAAAAAGCACATTAAGGTTATAAAATAAGTAATGAAAATGTTAACCCATCAATAAATACATATCAATGAAATAATACTTTTCAATCATAACAGACATCATGAAATCATACGATTTTTGAATAAAACACATAAATCATAAATCTTAAACATAACATAAGGCATACATAACATACCTACATTTTATATTTCATAGAAATATAGGGAGTTAAATTTGGAAAACCCATTACAGTATATTCCATAATAGTCTTTTTAGAAATATAAACATGTACCTCTGTCATGTTACCCAATGCATTGGAGAGCTATCTCTGGCTCACCCGCCCTAGGTTTATCACTAACCCACCTGTATATGTAAAATATTACCAAAAACCATAACATAATCAGAACACATAACACAAGCATAATATAAATAAATCTTTTCCCCATTCCAGTCACATTATATCATTTTAAAATATTTACATAATAAATTCATTGTCAAAACAATTTTCAAATCCAATTAAAACATTTATTAAAGATATATTTGAATTGAAGTGTCCCATACCAATTTGAATCTTTTAAAGGAATTAAAATTCTACGAAATTAATTTCCATATAAATAAATCATAATAACCATTTTTAAAACATGTCATTTATTGGAGAAATTTTTAGAATAATAAATTTATAAAACATTTAAAGTAATGTTTTAGTTAAAGAGTCCCTTACAACGCGAGATTTTTTTAATAAATAGTATTGATAAAATAACATAAAACAAAACTTATAATATAATGAAAATAATTAGATTCATGATATAATATGTCAAAGGAAAGTATGTACACCATATAAAATTGAATTTCATTGTAACAACAAACAAGTATCAATTGAATGTAAATTGACACAAAGTCCCTTACAAATAACTTATTCCAATATTAAGGATGAATCAATGACATAATTATGTGTGAAAAATAAGAGTACACACATTATAAATTGATATTATGTGTTAGAAAATAATATGTCATTCACACATATTTATAGCATGGCATAATCAAGAAGTAGAAGTTTAACAAAAATAATTGAAATTGGGTAAAAAAGTTCCCTTATAGAAATTCGACAGCCTAATGACATCACATTAAAATTTAGAAAAGAAGTATATGAGAGAAAAAATGGTATATCATCATTTGGAAATTGAATTTAAAGAAATAAGGATATATATGAACACCTTCCAACATAATAATATGTAAATTAAGAGACATAACAAAAAATTCTTTTAGAAAGAGGAAGGTGAAAGGTTCCAAAACCGAATTGGTAACTTACCAAACATACGCCCTATGTAATAAGGATCATTCAATGAAGATGTAAAAACAATTAAATTATATTATACTACCCAAATAATAAAATCATGGGCAGTATATACACCACACAAAAGGAAATAGTGGAAAAAAAAGCATCAATCTCATAGGAATAAAAAGTTGGTTAAAAACCCTTACCTCATTGTAATCAATCAAGTCATAAGACCAAAAGTTAATAACCACCAAATAAATCACATAATTACATGATTATAAATATAATTTTCATAATATATATCAAATGGAATTACACAATACACCACATGAAATTAATTATAGGTGATAAATGGAAATCTCATGAAATTTAATGTGAGATAAGAAACCCCTTACCACATTTTAACAATCAAATCGTACGAACAAAAGATAATAAACACAAAATGAATCACATAAAATCATAAATATAAAGATAATAATTATAATATATATCTAATGGATGTACACTGTACACTACATGCAAAAAATTAGTGGTGAACAATGGAAATCTCAAGGAATTAAAAGTGATATAAGAAACCCCTTACCTCATATCTGACTTGTCTTCTATGTTCCTTGTTATTCCTGAATAATAAAATTAAGTTAATTTATACATGATTAAGGAAAAGTTTTAATTTTTTTCCTTTTATATAACTTATTTCCTTTTTTAAAAAATTGGTTAATTATTTGATTTCATATGAGACATTTTGTCGATGTTTAGAACATGTGTCAAAAATGAACTTGTTACAATTTCAAAATTTCCATGTTGTAAAAATTATATTATCTACAAAATGATATTCATGATTAAGATATCTTATATATAATATATATCTAGTGTATATGTATTTATAATATTCTATATCGTTTGGAGGTATGAAATGAAATGCACTGTTGAAGGATACGGTAAGACGTATGTACGTATGAAACCTACTTTCTTTTCAATGTTATATTTAGAGGAAAGAAAAAAAATAATACATAGGTATATAATAATTACATTATAATATATATGTTATTTAATTTAATTAACTCTATATTTTATATGTTCCACGTATGGCATGAACGAGTCACATCATTTTGAGGGGGTGGTAGTCCGCACTTCCTCAAATGAAATTATCGTATTTACCCATTATGGAAACCCTACAGGTACGATAAAAATTAAAAATACAGAATTATAGAGAAAATTTAAATATATTATATATCACATTTAAATATTGTTCTATATTTATGGACTCCATAAGTGGTGTTAGGAGAAGCTTGAAAAATCATCATTTCTTGAGGCAGTAGTTCTCCGTCCACAGAAATAATATGTTCTTTACCCATTAGAAAGAGGTGTGTGTAATTGTAGTTCTAATAAATCTCATAACAACCACATAGTATATCTTAGATACTGGTGTTGTTATATAAGATTGTATTAAATTATATTTTAGGTTGTCAGAGATGTAAAATAAATCAAAAGAACTTAAGGGAAGACATTACATTTAAATCTGGTAACTCCCTTTGGTTTGAACCAAACGAGGTTATTGAAGATACTTCTTTCTATGTTAAGGCTTCTAGGTGGAACGGGAAGAACTTGGGAGATTATTTGGATATAGGTTTGATGAGCCAAGGGTATTGGGAGGTGTTAGTAATGGGATAGAGGAGATGGATTTTTATAAGGGGGAGGTGGGGCTCTTTAGGAATGTTAGAAAATATTATTTTATTATATAATGATTTTCAGTTTCTAAAGGTCCATAACATATTAAAGTAAAATATTAGATGATAATTTTTCAAAATAAAATCTTCCAATAATAATTGGTTATGTTTTTTATATTGTTTAAATTATTGTAATCATATTTATTTAAATCATTCACTAAAGAGGTAAACAATGCATCATTATCGTGTCATATATAATATTATTTATTTGATGTCTAAAATTTATAAAAAAATAACCATAGTGTAGGAAATATTGTTTTCTTTTAAATTAATATATATATTCTATGTGATAACTTGTTTAGCCTCATGTAAAAATGAATTACTAAAAAATATGTTCACATCATTTTTGTCTTTACGTTAAATTTTTAAAATAAATTGTCGTCATCATTTTTAAGTGGATGAATGGGGTCCAGAAATCTACCCAAGGATGCCCATGGTAATAATTGTATCAAAAAACTGAATTAGGGCACATGTTAGGGTAATTTAATATTATTATAATATTATTTTTACCTTGAAGTACCCTATTTACCTTTAACCTCGGTAATTAAAAGTCAAAAGTTACTATTCACCGAATATTATTTTAGTCATTTTAAACCACATTTTACCGAATGATAACAACCACATATTTTTGATTTTATAAATTCAATACACAAAAGTGGTAAATTTTTCATTTAAATGAATATGTTGGTTTTTTAACTACAACTTATTGTTTTAACAATTCTTCAAAAATTGGAGGTTTTTAGAAAAATGCCAAAAATTCAGAATAATATATATTTGATATTCTGTATTCAAAAATTATTTCTATTTTATCCAGTTCAAAACATATAAGTTGAATTAATTAATTTAAAAATAATTACAGCTGCCAAAATAAAAATGCGTGTTTTTAAAAAATAATAACTATTAAAATATCGACACTTGTTTATGCCCATTTACAAATTGAAATTACATCCAATGAATGAAGTTGGATTAAATGATAAAAATAAAATAAAATTGAACGTTAAAATCATTTAAAAAGATAATAATATCATAAAAATAAATTTTATTAAAAGTCCGTTTTCAATAAAAATACAATATTTTGCAATATTCATTTAAAAATGAATTTTTTCAGAAAAATAAGAAAATTTTTCTCAATGTAAATTTTGATTACTTTATTCTAAAGGAGAATTTTATTTTTTCAAATATAACATATAAAATTGGCCAAAACTAGATTACAATAGGGTTATCTTTCAAAAGGTGGTAAATCGACCTTTAAAGAATATTAGAGTATTTATGCTTAAATATAGATTCATTAACATTTTAAGTGTCTAATTTTTTGTGGATAAATGTTAAAAAATTTAACAAACATATATAATCATATTTAGTTAGTAATTATTCTTTCCCGCCAATAAAATGGCTACGTTTTAACTAAATTTTAAAACAATAATAATATTATATTATTTTTTAGTATAACTCAACGTTTTTTTGCAATGTATGATTTCAAAGAAACTGTTTGTTGCATATCGAGAATTCCTTTGAACATAAAATCCAATTTATATTAAAATTATTATATAATTCAAAAATATAAATAAATATTAAACAATTATATTCTTTATTTACATGGGATCTTACATGTTTGGGGGTGATAGGTCGTGCTGGAATTTTGTCCAGAACTCATAGAATGTTGAAGGCTCCTCTAGAATTTAGATGTGATCCTTGGATCTCGATCAGAGATTATCTATTTTAGAACAACATAAAATCTCACCAATTCTATCACATATATCTTTTCAGGTTAATTAAGTGATAGATCTTACCATATAGTTATAACATGGGCAGTCTTGGTGAGTTCATAAACCACAAACCATATAACATTATTTCCCTTCGATGTCTTCAAGGGATGTGTGAAAAATTCCACAGTGTCATTCTACCATTTCCACATGGGCATAAGTAATTATTGCATCATATATTTGGAAATTTTTCACCTTGGATTATATTTCAAACATACTATGAACCATGAGATATATTCTCCAATCTCCTTCCTTATATAACCCCACAAGAAGTGTTCTAGGAGATCTCAATACATCATAGTGCTTCCAGGATGGGTAGAGAATGGTGAGTTATGTGCATTTTACAGTAGACCCTTATTTATCACATGTGGTGAAGGAACAAAAAACTATATTCTAAACCAAATCACATCATCATCATTGATAACGAACTCTTGTCACTTTCCTTTAAATAATATTTTCACTTTATTTTGTAACTCAATATCATCACTTTGTACATACTAAATCATGTCTTGGATAGATGGATGCAAAATAATTTTGGAAAGGTAGGATATGTCCCCAAACCTTAGGATTTCCAAATCCATCCTTTTCATATACAATAATATAGGTTCTTCTTTAATCTATAACATGAATATAGTAGTAGGTTCTTTTCTTTATAGAGAATCCACTACATTATTCACCTTTCTAGGAAGATAGAGAATAGAGAAATCAATGTCCATGATTTTCTCTTACCATTTCATTTGATATATTCTGATATCCTTATATGTGAATATATATATTAGGAACATTTAATGTGTGTTTATTTCATATTTCTTTCCATAAAGATAATGCAGCCATATTTTTAAGGAAAATTCATAGGTGCCAGCTCTTGATCACACATTGTGTAGTTCTGCTCAAGAATCATCAACTATTGTGAGGCATATTCCATCACATTATCATTTTTCATGAGTACACAACCAAATCCATTCTTTTAAGTATCATTTTATATCAAAAAATATTCTCCACTTTTTTGGTAATGTGAGTATAGTTCTAGTGATAAACCATATATTAAGCTCCATGAAACTTCCCTCACAATATTCCTTATAGACATTCGTTATGTCTTTCATTTTTAACATAGTCAGTTGTCTTGAAGAATGTGATAATTTTTTTTTAAAAATTTAGGTAGTACCTAATTAATCCAATAAAACTATGGATTTATTTCATAGAAGAAGGAAGGGTACATTCTTTAATCACCATAATTTTTAAATGGTCCATAGATATTACATCACTTGTGTTCACATGAACCAAAAACGCGACTTGGTTCATCAAAAAATAACAATTTTTGAACATGGTGTACAAATAACCCTTTCTCAATGTCTCTAACACATGTCCTATATGTTCTTCATATTCCTACATTCCCCTTAATTTTATGATAATATCATTAATAAACACTACCACAAATTGGTTGTGGTAATTTCTAAGGAATCTATTCATAAAATACATGATTATTGCAAGGATATTAGTATGTCTGAAGGGAATCACCAGAAAATCATAGTTCACATAACCTTATATGTATGATACTATTTTTGAAAATATTTCTTCTTAACCATTATATGATGATATCCAAAATGAAGATCTAACTTTGAGAAGTATTGATCTCATATTAAATGATCATACAAGTCATCAATCATTGGAAGAGAATACTCATTCTTTTTTGTGATCTTGTTGAGTTCCCTATAATCAAAACATAGCCTCATTGTTCCATCTTTCTTCATCACAAAGAGAACTAGAGCACCCCACTGTGATGCACTAATATATATGAACCCTTCATACAAAAGATTTTATGTATCTTCATTAAATCCTCAAGTTCGATAGGAGCCATTCTATAGGGACTCATTGAGATTTGAGTAACTGTGAGAATGAGTTCTAGGTAGAACTCAACCTCACAATCTATTAGTAATCTGGTTAACTCCTCAGGAAATATGTAACTATATTCCCTCATGATAGGAAGTTATTCTAGGATGACGCATTCCTTTCACTGAACCATTTAATCGTTGTATTCCACTTCACAGGGAATTAACACCCACACTATTGAAAGATTTTTCAATGGAGATTCATGATCATCCTTCCATTTATAGAGGAGCATGTGATGGTTCATAATATGAAATGATATTTCTTTTTCCCGAATGTTGATATTTGCTCAATATAAGGAGATCCAATACATTCCCATTATAACATCAAATTGCACCAAGTTATGTATTACGAGATTCACTATATGAAAATTCCCACAGAAGCCAAATGGAGAAGAGTCAAATACTTGGGTTGTAATGATTTCACAAAATGATTTTCATAAAAATATCTCTACATCAAGGTATTGTGGATTCAATTATATATTTATAGAAAACCTGAAAGATATAATGGAATAAATATAACCAGAATCAAAAAATACTTCATCCATTCAAGAGTTAATATGAAGTGTTTCTTTTACATCTTCATTATCATTATCAAATTCCACAGTAGTGATGGCATAATAATTCCCTTGTTATTTTGTCATTGGTGGAGGTTGACACTGATTACTATCGAGGACTCACGGTTTAGCGCAGTGCCTTACATAGTTCCCTTTCTCCCCGTAGTTGTATCATTTCACCATGGGTGGCGCACTCCATTCTTCAACTAAATTCCCCTTACTTGTTATATATTATTGAAACTCTTTATCATGGAATCCGTCATTCCAACACTTGAATAATTTCCCCTTCCCTTTGAGGTAGTTTCCATAGTGATTATCCAATCTTTTTTGGCCAGTGGGTAGTTATGTTTTTTCCCACCATTATCATTAGATACTACATCTTGAAACTCCGCCTTTCTATTCTTATCTCCATATACATGGGTACATTCTCCACACTGCATCTCTAGTTTGAGGTCACATAGAATAACTTCTTCACTACTCCCAAAGACTTGAATTTCATGATCCTTTCTATTCTATGGTTTTAATCTACTAAAGAATCTAGAAATTTTTCTATCATAGTTGATAACAAAACCAGAAGTGTACCCGCCATGCCTAATAAAATTCATCTCATCTGTCATTACCGATTCTATATCCATTTTATTGAGCTCTATGAATTCTATACCTAGATTCATATGAAGGGTACATGTGAAATACTCGTTATGAAACAAGATATTATAGTCTTCCCTTTCAATCCCTTCGATTTTTTCTCATGGAATAGTTTTCTTAATCAAATACCACCATTGATCAACCTCTCTATATTGATGCTAAATAGCTAGTGTCACCTTCTCAATATATTAACAATGAAGCACAGAAAAGATCATCTCCATGGAGTTGACCAATTGTTCCATAACTATTGGATTAGAAGATCCACTAAATGTTGGTGGTCCTTTCTGCTTAAACCAATTGATTTCTAGTTTCACCATCTTTGATTAAGGAGGACATTCCTCATTATTCATGATATTATCTGTAACCTGAGATAGTTGGGTAAGGATATCCATGATGTTTTGAACTCCAAATCCCAATGAATTGGGTATATCGTTCGGTCAATCATTGCATTGTCCCTCACATAGGTTGTTGGCATTTTTTCTGTTGGTTCTGACCATTTAAAAAAACCAAAAATTTTAGAACAAATGAAAATTCAATGACTGATGAATAATTTATCCATTAGTGAAATTTACACTAATATTATATCTTATGGGATCCATATATTTGGAAAATCGTTTTGTGTGGTCATTTTAACTCAGTCACATAATATAGGTTTTCCATAGGGTTCATTAATCTAAATTTCCAAATTAACTAAACCTTTCCTCTGATACCGACTATAGAGAACCGACTTTTCTAACATTAAATTTTCATAATTTTATGGATAAAAAACATAAAACATTACACCAATAGTATCCAAGGGATTAATGTCTTGGGAATGTTAGGACCATTCATTACATTTACAACATAAAACATAAACATTTTTTTAATTACTTATTCTATAGTTTCTTATTTTTCTTGACTTCCCTGTAGTACAATGGGTGAGATAAAAGCCTTGTAAGAGGATAGATAAGAACATGAGACAATTTAACAAGGGGTGAGCATAACCATTATCATCATAACATATGAAAATGATCATAATCATGAGAGGATAAATTAAGAAAAGACATGGAATGAAGCAACGCACTAAAATGAAAAATCATATTATAGTGTTTATCAACCACACATAATTCTGAACAAAGCTATGATCAGGTTCACAAATCATTTCACTTTTACTCATGAGATTAATAAATTTTCCCAATGTTTTAGAGAACCGTATAATTCTAGGCACTCCCTCCACATTCAAACATTCATATTGAGAAATAGATTTCTATTTGAACTCGTCACATCGTACTAATTTCATGACAATGCATGACACATAGAACATATATCTATAACGATCATAAAAAACATGGAAAGGACTGGATTTAAACTCATAAGAACACAATTATAAACTATGGTTTCCAAAATGAAAGGGGAATTAACATATTTGGTATATTAGTAAATTATAATTTCGATTGACTGATATATCATGCTGCAATAATTTTCCCTTTAAATTTCATGATTAATAACCCCCTTCTTAGAGTGCTAGGGACATATTAAATTTTCTTAGAAAACATGGAAGTCATAAAAGATTATTTAGATATAGAATCCAATAAATCATTTAATAACATAAATTTTATAATCAATATACAACATTACACAACATTAATAACATCAAATTGTGATATTGAAATTACATAATGAGGGAATTATCTCATTTTCCTTTTCATTGGTATGTTCCCATGACATTTTGGGAGTTAGTTGGGATAGTTTCCCATCTTATTATAGTTAATTATTTTTCACTTCTATGGAATCTACAATACCATTAAATTTTTGTGCTTAATGAATTTTTTCTCAACCCATAAAGCAAACTAGTGTGTTTCCTTTTATATATCCTCTTCTTCATGAATTTTTTTGTTATCCACTAATTTTTTTCATTTACATGAAATTCATAATACATGGATAATACCTTCTATGTCATGATAGAATATTATACTATAGTGTCCTTTGATAGGAATTATTGGGATACTAGTTCCTTATGAATGATGGGATATATAGAATAAAATAAAGGGTCAATATTACACATTGAATTAGATATGTATACCACATCATATCCTAATAACCTTATGACATTGGATCATTAATTGAAAATTTTTCATCTTCATTTTATTAAGAAACTATGTAATTGTATCCCCATATCTACAAATTATTGATGAGGAAAATATATTTTCAATTAATAGTATCATTAAAAAATCTAATTAATTATCTCTATTTACCTTCTATACTTACTATATTTGATCAATGACAATCATTGATATGCATCCCATATGACATGATAAACTTCATTGACAACCTTTTCCATTTCATTTCATCCCAACATGAGACATATACTTTCGATGGTACTTAATTCATTGTTGATCCACTAACTTATTAGTATTTTTTTAAGTATGGAGGTTAATGCACAATGATGTATCACAACATCTGATTATCATGTTTTGTAGAAAATAGGTTTCTCTATACAAATAATAATATTATTTATTTCATTCCCAAATATTTCAATAATTTAGTTAACGTTGTAGGTGGTTTTATATAATTACTAAGTAAGGAAATAATTATATAGATTATGGGTATTGATATGTTTTCCATCTCTTTCAATATGAATATTTTCTATAAAATTCCATACTTTGGGTTAGCTTATAAAATTTTGAATCATAGTGATTAATTAAAAATAAGATGCGATACAGAATATAAATTTAATATGTATTTATAACTAATATTAAAATAAAACATTAGTATCTTTGGAAATATCCTCAATTCAATGAAATATTTTAAAATATTTTATAATTGTCAATTAAGACCAAATAAAGCAACCAAATCATATCCAACAGTGGTGTCTAGTAATATTTTTTGTTTAAGGCACACTCATCATGAATCAATGATGATTGAGTTAATACCAAATCCACCTCATATAGAGTTTTTTCCATTTGGTGTATATTCTCCACATCAGCATCCACATTCAAGTATCTAGAAAGAGAATTGTTTTACATAAAATCAATTGATATCTAAATTGTGAAATATTATTTATAGTATAAAATACTTTTACACATCCAATGAATATATCATAGGTATAACGACCCATACTTTACATACATTGTTAATAATTCAAAATTGAAGCATACTAATTACAACATATAACAAAACCACAAAAGGACCGTATAGGTATAGTGTCTTTAGAAACTGGGAAGCATAAAAAACTGGTTCATAAAGCATCTACTTTGCCTCCCATTTATTTCATCATATCTATAGTCCCTTTTTGGAATATTCTACTTAATAACCTTCTTCCTGACCTAGGGAAATAAAACATACAAAAGGGTGGGCTCAAATGCTCAGTAAGGGTAAAAAAAAGAAATATCAATCACATCATATACATAAGAACATAACTTTTGGAAATCTTATCCGGCAAAAGAGATCATAATATCATAACATGGGATAAATCATAGAGGTGAAATATAATCCCAATAATCATAACATAAAACATGAAACTTTGTGGCATACACACATAATCATAGAGAATCATTTCTTATTAGTCAAGAATCATTGCCAAGACTATCTTAGTGGACAAAATCCCTTTCTGAACTGAGTCACCCTCGTTTCAGTCCTGTTTCACTGAACTGGTATAACCTATCGTTCCAGCCATGTCTATCTCAGGAGATATAAAATCTTTACCCAATGAATTGGAGGGAGATATCGGTCCCACCCATCTCATAATGATACCATTCTTATGTTTGTCACAAAATAATAAACCATACATCATTGCATAACCCATGTAATAAAAATGGGAATCTTAAACATCATGACATCATAAAACAATTCATATACGATAAAGGAATTCATAAAAATAATTCCATCACAACATAATCAAATCAATGTAATAATAGTGATAAAAACAGAACCCTTTATTATCATATATGGAAAATAATTTTGATAAAACACTTGAACATCATTTTTGAGGAAAATATCCTTTCTTCTTCAAAAATACTTTTCCTTTCTTAAAATGTACTAAAATTTTAAACTAAAAGAAGTTGATTAAAAATAAACTTGAAAAATTTTAATGTAAGCTTCTTGGAAATAATGTTTTAAAAATCCATTCTTGCCATATAAGTTAAAAAACATTCTTCGTACATTTGTCGGAAAAGTCAAAATGTACCTCGTACGAAAAACGACAACATATTCCTTTCATATCCTTTACTAAAAACTCACCGAAGGGTAAAATTGGATTTAAACGATTGTAGGTGGATGGAAATAATATTAAATATTTAGTAAACATGGATTTGGATGATAAAATACACCATAGTAAATGCCAAAGTATAAACAATCTCTGATAAAAATGAGATTGTGATATTTCCCTTACCTTAGGTCCGACTTGCTTTGTAAGTGTCCGAACCTCCGGTATAATGATTTAAATAATGTTATTGACATATTCCAGAATCATACTTATTTTTATGATATCATATATGGTCATATTCTTAGCTTCTTAGTAGTAATATTTCATTGCTACTTGTTATTCGGGTGTTTATAACTTTTTGTTCTTATGTGTGTTTTGTCGAATAAATTATTATTATTCTCTTTAGGTTATAGAAACCTCATTTACAGAATGGTATTAGTGTAATATATATCATATTAATTCTTTCAATTCATTTACATAATCATTATGAAATTAAGATCATGTAGAACGAGTCACATCACATCGTGGAGATGGTATTCCGTACGTACGCACGAGTGATGATATCATTCCTATGATCGTGGAATTGTATTGGAGTATATTTATACTATTTCAGAATCAATATAACTTTATAATAGTCTTATATGGTCATTATTTACACCATTATACCCATCCAAGTAAGGTGTTGGTGGAAAATAGATTACACCACGACGTGGAGACGATATTCCGTACGTACGCACGTGCGGTGATTTTTTTTTCCGTAGGATGGATAGATGGTGAAATAGGGTTGTTTCATACTTATAATAAGATATCAGTATATGAGTGATACTGATGTTATTACTTCATAATAAAACAATTAATGAAGAAGAAGTGTAAGAAGAAATAAAGATGAAAGAATCGGTAACAGACATTACCTCTTCTTTGAAGTGCTTCTTTGAGACCTTATTTTAGGGCACTAAAATTGGTCTTTGAAGAAGACCAGGACCTCTAGGATTTCTCTAGGGAAGTGGAGAGGAGGAATTGGCCGGGGTTTGCCGAGCATGAAGGCTCAAAGTGGTGTGAGGAAGAGGGGGAGGAGGTGTCCTTTTCTAAGGGAGGAGAGGGGCACCTATGGAATAACTAAAAATATTATTTTATTATAAAGTCATGTTCGGTTTTAAATAGCGCCAAATTGATTTATTTCGAAGATAAGGTGGGGATGGGTCGAAATCCTCTCATCCAATATAATTTAGACAAGTTTAGGTTCCTATTTTAACCTTATAATTTAGATTTAACATTAAGTTAAATAAGTTTACTTTTACTGTGTCTTCTTGTGTTCTTATACTATAAGGTTAATAAACATACTATAAGCTTCCAAAAGAACCCCAAGTTGTTTATAATTAATATATATAACCTTATCTAAGTCATTTGGCCGAACCTTAGATTTTTAGGAATAAAATTACAATTACCAATATAATATTTATTTTAAAAACTATTTTATGTCAATTTTGACACTATTTAGTAATTGATTTTTGTGAAAATCATAACAGAATTATTAGTTCGAACCAAGTTAATTAAATCAATACTAACATGTCATATTATCCTATAAAATTATTTTAATTCATAAAAAGTCTCAAATTACATTTATTTTGGTGTTTATAACATTAATTATGTCAATATTTCATTAATAAGATAATTACTGCATCATATTTGTGTCATAAATAAATTAACTTATTTAATGTTTAAAAATTACAAATAAACTAAAATTATGTAGGAAATCTTTTTATATTTTTAATGAATATTTATAGTCGAATTTATCTTATGTATACCCCCATATTAAAAATTATTTACTTATTCAACTTTGATTTTAACTATTTTAACCCCTCTTTAAATAAATTAATAATAAATGTCCTAATCTAATCCAAGTGTGAATAATGGTCATATTTTATTCCTACGTTTGTTTTTGGTCGAATTACACTTATCCAATAGAATTAGGACATGTGTTAGGGTAATAATAATATCATCTTTACCCTTAACTACCCTATTTACTTTTAACCGTGGTAAAAAAAAGTAAAAAGTTACTGTTCACAAAAAATTATTTTCATCTCATTGAACCACATTATAGTCCTTGATATTAACCGTGTCTCTCGGATTTTCGAAATTCCACTCACAGAAGAGGTAAAATTATGTTTTATGAAAAATTCAGTTTTTTAACTACCACTTAGTGGTTTCACTATTTATCAAAAATTGAATGTTTTCAGAAAAATACCAAAATTTCACCCTAGGATAATTTCGATATTCCGAATCCAAAAATGAAGTCCATTTTGAAAAATAAAATTTATAAAATTTCAAAAAGTGGTTATTACTATTCCTAACGGCTAGTTTTAATAATATTTTAATAGCATATCGTTGTTTAGTGAAACTCGGTATTGCGTACGACGCAAGCTATCGAGGAAGGTCGTGATTTCGGGTAAAGCAAGACAAGAAAGTGTTGTGTAGAAAAATATTTCTTTGATGATTTATATAACATAAATGTCTCGGGTGTTACATTCTACCCCCCTTAAAATGAATTTCGCCCTCGAAATTCGTCACTTTGTAACAAACAGATGAGGATACCTCTCCCTCATCATATCCTCAAGCTCCCATGTAGTTTCTTCTAATTGGTGGTTCCTCCATAAAACTTTCACCAATCGAGTGGTCTTGTTTCGTAGGACTGTTTCGCTACGATCCAGAATCTCTATCGGTTGTTCTTCATAAGATAGGTCTTGCTCCAGCGGTACAGCTTCTGAGTTGAGTACATGTGAAGGATCAGGTATGTACTTTCTCAGGAGAGATAAATGGAACACATCGTGAACTTGAGAGAGATTCAGTGGAAGATCCAATGGGTAAGCTACCTTCCCTACACGATCTAGTATTTCGAAAAGACCGATATATCTAGGGCTCAACTTCCCCTTCTTTCCAAATCTCATGACTCTCTTCCAGGGAGATATTCGTAAGAACACTTTATCACCCACTTCAAACTCTAGGTCTTTTCTTCGGTTGTCGGCATAACTTTTCTGTTGACTATGAGGTGCTCTTATGTGTTTTTGAATAGATCTGACCTTTTCTGCCATTTCATCAACGAGATCATGTCCTAATAGCTTTATTTCCCCAACTTCATCCCAGCAAGTTGTAGTCCTGCATTTCTTTCCATAGAGAGCTTAATAAGGAGCCATCTGAATACTGGAGTGAAATCTATTATTATAAGAAAATTTAACCAAAGGTAGGTGTTGATCCCAACCACCTTTGAAATCCATAGAGAAAGCTCTCAACATATCTTCTAGATTATGAATTGTTCTATCAGACTGACCGTCTGTCTGAGGATGATAAGCAGTGATGAAACTCAACTCTGTATCCAGAGTATGCTGAAGACTTCTCCAGAACTTCGAGGTAAATCTCGGATCCCGATCAGATATAATAGAAAGTGGTACTCCATGAAATCTGACCACTTTATTTACATATATCATGGCAAGATGATCCAGATAGAAATCCTCTCTAATAGCAATGAAGTGTGCAGACTTGGTAAGACGATCAACTATGACCCAAATAGCATAATTGACTTTGGATGTTTTAGGAAGTCCTGTGACAATGTCCACAGTGATGTTTTCTCATTTCCATTCGGGTATGGGTAATGGTTGTAACATCCCCTTAGACTTCTGTCTCTCAGCTTTAACTTGTTGACAATCCAAGCATTGAGAGACATATTCAGCAACATCTCTTTTCATTCCAGCCCACCAGAAGTACTCTTTCCGGTCCCTATACATCTTCGTGCTTCCAGGATGAATAGAGAACGAAGAACTATGAGCCTCATCCAGCAGCTCCTTCTTTAATTCCGGGATGGAAGGAACACAAACCCGATTTCTAAAATTTATTATCCCATCACAATCAAGGTTGAATTCAGGAACATTTCTCACCTTCTTTTGTAACTCGAAATCTTCTTTCTGTGCCTCTTTAATCTTCACATGTATAGACGGTTGAACATTCATTTGAGAAAGATAAAATTTTTCCCCTTCCATTATAATTCCAAGATCCATCCTTTGTAAATCCATAAATATTGGATCTTTTGTGATCCTCATCATGGATAAACTAGCATGGTCTTGTCGACTTAATGCATCTGCCACCTTGTTTGCTTTCCCAAGGTGGTAATGGATTGAGCAGTCGTAATCCTTAATCATCTCCAACCATCTTCTTTGGCGCATATTCATCTCCTTTTGTGTGAAAATATACTTTAAACTTTTATGATCGGTTTAAATATCACACCTTTCACCATAAAGGTAATGCCTCTACAACTTTAATGCAATGATTACCACAGCTAACTCCAAATCTTGTGTTGGGTAATTTTGCACACGGATTTTCAACTATCGCGAGGCATAAGCTATCACCATATCATTTTGCATAAGAACACACCCCAGTCCTTTCTTGGATTAATCACTGTAGATCACAAACCTTTCTCCACTACAAGGCAGTGTGAGCACAGGTGCACTGGATAACCTTCTTTTCAACTCCTTGAAATTCTCTTCACATTCCTCCGTCCAGACAAACATAACTCCTTTTCGAGTCAACATGGTGAGTGGATTAGATAATCGTGAAAAATCTTTCACAAAACGTCGATAATATCCATCCAAACAAAGAAAACTTCGGATCTCAGTTACTGTTGTTGGTCTCGACCATCTTTCGATAACCTCTGTTTTTACTGGATCCACATATATCCCCTCTTTTGATATTATGTGACCCAAAAATGCAACTTTTTGAAGCCAAAATTCACACTTGGTAAATTTGGCATAAAGCATATCTTTTCTCAGGGTCATCAATATAATTCTCAGGTGATCTTCATGTTCTTCCTTACTCTTTGAATAGACAAGAATATCGTCTATAAAGACTACCACAAATTGATCAAGATTGTCTCTAAAGACTCTATTCATCAGATCCATGAAGATAGCAGGGGCATTAGAAAGACCAAATGACATCACTATAAATTCATAGTGTCCATACCTTGTATGGAAAGCCGTCTTTGGTATATCCTCCATTTTGACCCTTAATTGATGATACCCTGAACGAAGATCAATCTTGGAAAAGTATTGAGCTCCGCGTAGTTGGTCAAATAATTCATCAATGCGTGGGAGAGGATATTTGTTCTTGATAGTGATCTTGTTAAGTTCTCGATAATCAATGCATAGTCCCATTGATCAATATTTCTTCTTAACAAATAGAACATGTGCTCCCCAAGGTGACGCACTAGGGCGTATGAATCTCTTATCA
The DNA here is from genome assembly GCA_963277665.1 of Viscum album. Classification (NCBI taxonomy): domain Eukaryota; kingdom Viridiplantae; phylum Streptophyta; class Magnoliopsida; order Santalales; family Viscaceae; genus Viscum; species Viscum album. The sequence goes on along the minus strand of OY728156.1, from coordinate 1,497,541,954 downwards.
AGATTCTCTTGGAGTTGCTTCTTCAATTCCTAAAACTCAATTGCGGACATTCTATAAGGTGTCTTTGAAATAGGCAAAGCACCTGGTACGAGTTCTATTGAGAACTCAACTTCACGATTTGGTGGAAGTCCCGGTAATTCCTCTGGAAATACATCATCAAACTCCCGTAAAATGGTCATATTCTTAATCGTGAGTTTCTCACCAACCATTTGAGATAAATAACCTTCATTTAGTGGAATCAAGACCTATAAGATGGAAGAAATTTCCACTGGAAGGTTAAGTTCATCCTTGCATTGATAGATGATCATAGATTGATCTGGAATATGAAATGTGTCTTCCCTTCTTTGGCAATTGATATGACCTCCATATAAAGAAATCCAATCCATGCCAATAATCACATCAAATTACACTATAGGAAGGATCACAAGATTTTCAGGAAGCACTTTCCCACAAACTTCGATCAGAGAAGAATTATAAACATTTGATGTAACTGTTGTGCCATTAGATGTTGTCACAGCTAACTCAACATCTAATTGTTGAGGTAATACGGTGATACCCTTAGAAATTTCTTCATAAATAAAAGAGTGGGTGGATCCAGAATCAAATAAAACATTTTCTACTCTAGAGTGGATGGTAAGTGTACCTTTCACCAAATCATTATCGTAGACCACATCGCTGATAGAAATTGCATGTGACATTCCATTGTCTTTAGCCTTAAGAGTTTGTTGACGCCAATCATCATCATCAACCCTTGGATTAGGGCATTTATTGGCATAATTCCCCATCTCCTTGCACTTGAAATATTGAACTGTAGTAGGTTCATTCTATGTTTCCCTTACTTTGATTGCATCGTTTGACATCTTCTTCCCATCATCGCAGCATTCAAATGCCCGATGACCTTCCTTTCCACATTTGAAACATTTACTTGTCCCTTTAAGACAACTCCCTCCATGTTTCTTTCCACACTTTGAGCATAAGGGAAATCTCATCTTCTTTTCAGTGTGCTCTTTAGATTTTCCTTTGAATTCCATTTTCCTCTTCTTATCAAACCCATATGACTGATGGGTTACTCCAATCTCCATCTCGACATTGAGAGCACATCGAACAATTTCTTCATAGCTATTGAAGTCCCTTATGGCTAACGCCCTTCGAAGACTTGGTTTTAAGCCACTAAAGAATCGATAGATCTTACTCTCAGGTTGGATAATAATACCAGAAGCGTACCTTTCAAGTCATGTAAAATTTGCTTCATAGGTACCAACAGATTCAGCATCCTTTTTCTTCAGTTCAATAAACTCTTTCTCCATCTTTGTTCAAGGAATACGAGAGAAATACTTACTGAAAAATAAGTTCTTGAACTCGTCCCATTCCATGGACTCAATTTCATCCCTTTTCCTTGTATTCTTAATAAGATTCCACCATTGATCAACATATCCTTCCAAAAGATACACTTCTAGGATGAATTTATCATGTTCAGAATATTGAAGAACTGAAAATATCATTTGAGTAGTACTAATACATTGTTCAGCAACAAATGTATCAGTAGACCCGCTGAAAGAAGATGGAAACTGCCTCATGAATGATTCAACATAATGTTGCTCCTTACTTTGCTCGTTTGGAAGTCCTGCATGATTCATAGCTTGAGAAAGTTGTGTGAGCATGGCTACAAGATTTTGAATTCCAGCTCCCATAACTTTTGGTTGCTCAGGGGGACAATCATTGCATTTCCCGTTGTATTCCGCATTAACACGATTCCTTCGGGTTCCAGCCATTGACTAAAAACAAGAATAATAGTGTGAGGAACACTAATTATAATAGGAAAACTACATACTCAAGAATAAAATTTCACACTTAAGGTCTTATCCTAGGTTATTCATTGCCATTTCTAAAACATTAAGATTGTGTTCTATTCTTAGACTTATCCTTAGGGTTCTTACTAAGGATTTCTCATCCTAGTTTCCAAAGGTTGACTATACCTTTCCTCTGATACCAACTATAACGACCCATAGTTTACATACATTATTAATACTTCAAAATTGAAGCATAATTATTACAACATATAACAAAACCATGAAAGGACCGTATAGGTATAGTGTCTTTAGAAACTGGGAAACATAAACAACTGGTTAATAAAGCATCTACTTTGCCTCCCATTTATTTCATCATATCTAGAGTCCCTTTTTGGCATATTCTACTTAATAAACTTCTTCCTGGCCTTGGGAAATAAAACATACAAAAGGGTGAGCTCAAATGCTTTGTAAGGGTAAACAAAAGAAATATCAATCACATCATATACATAAGAACATAACTTTTGGAAATATTATCCTGCAAAAGAGATCATCATATCATAACATGGGATAAATCATAGAGGTGAAATGTAATCCCAATAATCATAACTTAAAACATGAAACTTTGTGGCATACACACATAATCATAGAGAATCATTTATTGTCAGTCAAGACTCATTTCCAAGACTATCTTAGTGGACAAAGTCCCTTTTTGAACCGAGTCACCCTTGTTTCAGTCTTGTTTCACTGAACCGGTATAACCTACCGTTCCAGCCATGTCTATCTCATGAGATATAAATTTTTTACCCAATTCATTGGATGGAGATATAGGTCCCACCCATCTCATAATGATACCATTCTTATGTGTTCCACAAAATCATAAACCATACATCATTGCATAACCCATGTAATAAAAATGGGAATCTTAAACATCATGACATCATAAAACAATTCATATACGATAAAGGAATTCATAAAAATAATTCCATCACAACATAATAAAATCAATGTAATAATAGGGATAAAAATAGAACCCTTTATTATCATATTTGTAAAATAATTTTGATAAAACACTTGAACTTCATTTTTGAGTAAAATATTCGTTCTACTTCAAAAATAAATTTCCTTTATTAAAATTTCATACAATTTTAAACTAAAAGAAGTTGATTAAAAATAGAATTGAAAACTTGTAAAGGAAGATTCTTGGAAATAATGTTTTAAAAATCCATTCTTTCCCTATAAGTTAAAAAAACATTCTTCGTGCTTTTGTCGGAAAAGTCAAAAAGTACCTCGTACGAAAAATGTCAACAGATTCCTTTCATATCCTTTACTAAAAACTCACCGAAGGGTAAAATTGGATTTAAACAATTGTAGGTGGGTGGAAATAATATTACATATTGAGGAAACATGGATTTGGATGATAAAATACACCCTAGTAAATGCCAAAGTATAAACAATCTCAGATAAAAATGAGATTGTGATATTTCCCTTACCTTAGGTCCGACTTGCTTTGTAAGTTTCCGAACCTCCTGTATAATTATTTAAATAATGATATTGACTTATTCCCAAATCATACTTATTTTTATGATATCATATATGGTCATATTTTTAGCTTCTTAGTAGTAATATTTCATTGCTACTTGTTATTCGGGTGTTTATGACTTTTTGTTCTTATGCGTGTTTTGTCGAATAAATTCTTATTCTTATCTTTAAGTTATAGATAACTCATTTCCATAATGGTATTAGTGTAATATATATCATATTCATTCATTCAATTTATTTATATAATCATTATGAAATGAATATCATGTAGAACGAGTCGCATCACATTGTGGAGACGGTATTCCGTACGTACGCACGAGTGATGATATCGTTCCTATGATCGTGGAATTGTATTGGAGTATATTCATACTATTTAAGAATCAATATTACTTTATAATAGTCATATATGGTCATTATTTACACCATTATACCCATCCAAGTAAGATGGTGGTGGAAAATAGATTACACCACGGCGTGGAGACGGTATTCCGTACGTACGCACGCGCGGTGATTTCTTTTTCCGTAGGATGGATAGATGGTGAAATATGGTTGTTTCATAATTATAATAACATATACTTATATGAGTGATACTTATTTTATTACTTCATAATGAAACAACTAATTAAGAAGAAGTGGAAGAAAAAATAAAGATGAAAGAATCAGTAACAGACATTACCTCTTCTTCGAAGTGCTTCTTTGATACCTTCTTTTAGGGCACTAAAATTAGTCTTTGAAGAAGACCATGACCTATAGGATGTCTCCTGGGAAGTGGAGAGGAGGAATTGGCAGGGTTTGGCCGAGCTTTAAGGCTCAATGTGGTGTGAGGAAGAGGGGGAGGAGGTGTCCTTTTATAAGGGAGGAGAGGGGCACCTTTGGAATAACTAAAAATATTATTTTATTATAAAGTCAAGTTCGGTTTTAAATAGCTCCAAATTGATTTATTTAGAAGCTAAGGTGGGGATGGGTCGAAATACCCTCATCCAATAGAATTTAGACAAGTTTAAGTTCCTATTTTAACCTTATAATTTAGATTTAACATTAAGTTAAATAAGTTTACTTTTACCGTGTCTTCTTGTGTTCTTATACTATAAGGTTAATAAACTTACTATAAGCAGACAAAATAACACCAAGTTGTTTATTATTAATATATATAAGATTATCTAAGTCATTTGGCATAACCTTAGATTTTTAGGAATAAAATAACAATTAAAAATATAATATTTGTTTTAAAAAATATTTTATGTCAATTTTGACACTATTTAGTAATGGATTTTTGTGAAAATCATAACAGAATTATTAGTTGGAACCAAGTGAATTAAATCAATAAAAACATGTCATAGTAACCTATGAAATTAGTTTTATTCATAAAAAGTCTCAAATTACTTTTATTTTGGTGTTTATAACATTACATATGTCAATATTTCATTAATAAGATAATTACTGCATCATCTTTGTGTCAAAAATAAATTAAATTATTTAATGTCTAAAAATTACAAATAAAATACAATTATGTAGGAAGTCTTTCATTCTTTCTAATGAATATTTGTAGTCGAATTTATCTTATGTATAACCCCATATTAAAAATTATTTACTTATTCAACTTTCATTTTAACTATTTTAACCCTTCTTTAAATAAATTAATAATAAATGTCCTAATCTAATCCAAGTGGGCCTAAATGGTCATATTTTATTCCTAAGTTTGTTTTTGGTCGAATTACACTAATCCAATAGAATTAGGACATGTGTTAGGGTAATAATAAGATCATCTTTACCCTTAATTACCCTATTTACTTTTAACCGTGGTAAAAAAAAGTAAAAAGTTACTATTCACCAAAAATTATTTTCATCTAATTGAACCACATTTTAGTATTTGATATTAACCGTGTCTCTCAGATTTTTGATATTCCACTCACAGAAGTGGTAAAATTATGTTTTATGAAAAATTCAGTTTTTTAACTACCAGTTAGTGGTTTCACTATTCATCAAAAAATGAAAGTTTTCAGAAAAATACCAAAATTTCACCCTAGGCTAATTTCGATATTCCGAATCCAAAAATGAAGTCCATTTTGAAAAATAAAATTTATAAAATTTCAAAAAGTGTTTCTTACTATTCATAACGGCTAGTTTTAATAATATTTTAATAGCATATCATTGTTTAGTGAAACTCGATATTGCATACGACGTAAGCTATCGAGGAAGGTCGTGATTTCGTGTAAAGCATGCCAAGGAAGTGTTGTGTAGAAAAAGATTCCTTTGATGATTTATATAACATAAATGTCTCAGGTGTTACAGTAGGGGTTTTTCAAAACCAGTATTCTCCTAAATCTGGTTCCCAAGGGTCCTACTAAAAAAAATCTGATAAAAACTGTGAAAAGAATGACTCAATAATAATGAAGAGGGTGGTTACATAATTATATTTACACAAGATACATGTGATCAAGTCCCAAAGGATCACATAGTATATTATTCTTATAGAACAAGAAACATGTTTAAATATCACATTACATTGGAAAACATAAAATAAAAAATAATATTTTATTTTAGAATTTTATAATTCCATTAATAATATCCTTTCATAACTGTCATAGAACACTTCTTAGAATCATAGGGAAATTACAATATTTAAATGGATGAGATCATATGTGTTTGAAGTGAATTCATGTAATATAATATATAATAATATAAATAATGAATGGAAAATGAGATAACAATGATTAGTGATTAAAAAATAACATATAAATATCCCCATGAAGATGAAACATTTATATTGATAGAATAAATATTTGAATAATCCCATGGATAATTACATAATATTTCATAATGATGGAATAAAAAACTATAAGCATCTTATTCTTAACATTGAGGCCTCATTCTAAGACATCATATATATATGGGTATGACCCTGAAAAAATATCCAACCTATTTATTCTCATTATACCTACCAATGCATCGAATAGTTTAGTAGTTCCTGGATCCACCCATGACATAAAAATTGTAATGCATTCACCATAGGAATATAGATTTATATTTGATAAAAATTTATTGATAATAAACAACTATCTTTATTGGAATAACTAGAATATGGAATTTAAATAACATCCCTAGTCAAAATGATCATAATAAAAACATGATTTTTTATCATAATATTATATTGTCATAAAAACATATGTTTCATGCAATGATGTTGATATAGATTGAAATTACTAAAAATATTACTATAATATTTATATATTAAAATACCTTTATTATTTTTAAATAACACATTCAAACTATATAGTATTAAATAGTTGTAGGGGAAAATATTTTATTTCTATATAATAATGATTACATTTAATGTAATCCTAAATGTAATGATTATTCCTTAAAGTTGGAAGATCCATTCAAAATGTTTATGTAAAAACATTGATTTTGTTCACACTGTTGTCACAAAGTGTCTAATTTGGAATGTGACATGGAGATTCCTTTATAAAAATTTTATTGAAAAAAGGTAAATAATTACTTTAATAAGTCATTTTTTCAAATAAAAAAATTTCAAAAATCATTTTCAAGGATATAAAGGCATGGATGAAAATTGTGGCATGCCAAATTGAAAAAAACATGATTTTCATTGAAGAAATTTTTTCAGAATTTTTTATTTCCAAAAAGGTAAAATTGAAACAGATAAATAAAAATAACATAAATACATATATTTAAAAATTTATGGGGTTTAATATGAAAATTCATATAATTCACTCAAATAGGACATTATAAATTAATAATATCGAACAAGGATGAAATTGTGAACTAAACCCTTGCCTATGGTTTTAATTTCTTTGTAAGTGAATTTACACTCATTTATAATAAATTTAAATATATTATACTTCTATTTTAGAATTATATAAATTTGTAAATTTCATATTATATCCAATTGTAATATTTCAGCTCATTTTAATTAATTATTAATTTTTAAGATCATTGTGTCTGAGTGTTTATACTTTAATTATTCACGTATACTTTAGTTATGTAAGTTTAGTAAGTTAATAGTGATCTATGTTTCATAATATCCTTTATTTGAAATATGATATAAATATCATATATATTCATTATATTATTATTTAGAATCATCCAATAAATTCAAGCATGAATAATGAATCACATCTCTTTGTAGAGAGGGTTGTCCACATAGACGCATGAGTGATGTAATCATTATCATTAAGAGTGGAAGGTTAAAAAGGTCAATAATATATTATATTTTAAAAGTCATAATTATTTCATAAATATCATTTGTATTAGTTTTTTACTTCATTGTAACAATCAATGTAAATTGGTGATGAAAAAAATTACACCGCTACGTGGAGATGGTATGTCGTAAGTACACATGAGTGAGGTTTTTGTATTTCCATAAGATGTAATAGAGCTGAATATTGGCTGTCCAACTAGAATAAAAACATTTAATTATATTAAATATAATTATTTATTTATATGATCATGGTTATAGAACATTTGAAGCATTTGGAAGAGGAATAAGAATGAAAACACTAGGTTAAAAGTTATAACTTATTATTAGAAAATCCCTTTTGGATTAAATCATAAACATTATTGATTAGTAAAATGATGAAACCAGATCCTATATATAATTGTTGGAATGATTCTAAAATAATTTTTTTATGTATTTTGGTACCTATTTTTCTCAAAAATTGTTATTAATAGTTTACAGTATGTTCCCTTTTAAAGGTGAGGGAGTGGACACACTTTGAAATTCATAAAATATTTTATTAATAAAAATTACTTTTCATGTGAAAGAGAATAAATATTGGCCAATATTATAAAAATATTTTTTTATTATTTAAATGAAATTTAAAAATTATCTGTAGACATGTTAAACATGAATTTATACCCTTATTACTATGTTTAATCCCTCGATAAACATATTTTAACCCTATCTAGGGTAACAATTTTTTAATATTTTTATTATTAACTAATACAGAAAATTATGTTGAAATTATTAAATAATAATAGTTATTATCATTTAAAATATTTAATTAATTAAAAAATGTTTGATTTGTAAAATTTTTATAATGTAATTTAAATTTGGGGTTAGAAAATGCAACAAAAACTATTTTAATAAAAAAGACCATTTTAAGCATAAAATGATTTCAAAAAATGAGGTATAGTAATTATAAAAATATAAGAAACTATATTATATTAAATTCTAGGATACTTATCTGAATTTAAAAAAAACCAAAACGGAAAATAAAAATTTAAACACTAGATTAGTTGAAAAAAATAAAACACATTTTTTAGACAAAATCAATTCTAAGATTTATAAATTGACGAACATAAATTTATAAGATAAAAAGTATATTTTTATAATAATTTTATTACATTTAATGTATATATATATATATTATCTATAAAAAATCATTGATTATCTTTAATGATATTCGTATATCATTATATTGATATAAAAGCACCGGTATTGGTGAAGACAATATTTCCATTAAAAAAATAAAACATTACAGAAAAATCTAATAATTTCACCATAATATAATATTGAAGTTATGTATTGAAAATATAAATATATTTCTTAAAAATAAATATATACAATTAGATAATTATTTATTTTATCATATAATTATATAAAACTATTATTATTGTGTTAATTATTCTCTAGAACGAAAAGTATAATATAATTGAATCTCATGTGTTACATGAGGATTACATACTTATAAAAGTATAGTATTTTCATGCAATAATTAATCCACTGAAAAATTTAATATTGGTTAAATAAATCTATTTTTTTGGATAGTGGATGGATAAAACCAAAAAAAATGATGACAATTAAAATTTCTGAAAAATAAAATAATGTACCAAGGTTAAATGCAATAAATTATTAAAAATGATGTTACCCCCAAAAATTAAAATAGGTTAGTGAATGAACTTAATATATCAATATTTAAATTATTTGTAGTCTATATATATAATTTTAAATGTTAAGAGAATTTTAGCTCACTATTATTATTAATCGTTCAATTGAAGAGGTGACTAGTGGTGTAGATGAATTGTTATTTTTTATTTATTATTGCAAATAAAAATTTATAGTATTTATATAATAGTGTTAAAATGTCAGAGAGATATTGAAAAGAAATAAAAAAGGTTATTTTTATACAGTTTTGCATCACAGGGTCCTTGTATTTTCTTTAATCTCAACTACAACTACAGGATATTAGTTTTCATAATATTTTTACTTTTCACTGGGAGTAATAACCAGATTAAAATATTTATCTATGCACCTTTTTCATATGTAGGCATAAACCCACACACGTTTTAACTATACGTGCAACCCATGACGTTATAAAAAGTCAAAATTGCCATACCATTTGTCTAGGAGGTATAACTGTGCCTTCCATTTATATGGGAGTAATAAACCAATGAATTCTTTAGGATTGGAAAATCATGAACTGTTCTCTAGAATAAAAATATAATATTGGAATAATTAAAGAGGAGTGAAACAACAAATAAACTAATGAAGAAAAAACATTGAGAAGATGATAAATAAGTCTGATGCACCTATTTTTTCATTAATCACATGAGGTATGTAAGACGTAGATGAAGATGATATTCTCTAATCACGAATTAATAATAATTAGTTGAAGATGTTTTTTATTGAATTATTTGAGAGTAGTAGTGAAATGTTTGGTTGTATCCAAATCTACCAAATTCTCAAATGTAAATAAACTCATTGATCTTCATGACTATATTTCTTTTAATTAATGAATAATTCTACTGAATAATTAAATTGGAGATGTATCAGACCATGTAATCATTTTATCTTTGGATTACACTTGTTAGAGAGTAATAATCACGATGAGTGTATGTCATTGAAAAAAAATTTATTATTTATTTTAAACAACTTTGAATGTATACTTCCACATAAAATATTATGTATTTAACTATATAATTAAATTTAATAACAATATCTTAAAAGTATAATATAAGAATTTTTTATATAAATTTTGAATTAAATGTGAGTCATGACTGACCGCCGGGTATTTGGAATTGAGTTAGTATGTCCGCATTGAAAATTTATTATAGCAAGACAATGATTGACCGTTCTAAAACAATGGTGGTGTAAAAAAATAGTTTCACAAACTATTGTAATTTAAATTAAATTTAAACAATTTAAACAAAACCAACATCATTTATATGCATAATAACATCCAAATTAATGAAGATATATATAAATAACAATGACTAACCATTGGATGTAAAATGGTGTCTAATGACAGACAGTTGGGTTCAAATAGCGGGGTAAACGTAACAAAATATTTTGAAATAGAACATTGAGGTTGTAGAAGAATAAAAACCCTTTTATTTTATAATGAATATTAAAATAATAAGATCAATCATTAAATTATTAAACTCATCTACATCCATGTTTAATATTAAATGAAATAAAAACATTGGCATGAAGAAATATTCTCCCTAAAGCACAATGAAAGCACATCAGGAATTTCAAAATATAATCAAAATGTAAAATCAAAACACCAGATCACAAATAAAGATGAAATAAAGGGTGTAGAACACAATGTTTCAATTACAACACTGAAAATTGATACATTTTTTGTTGGATCCAATATCGTCTTAAATATACAGTTTTGGTTGTTTTAAAATTCTATCTATAATGAAACACTATTGGTTATGTTATGAAATTTTTAAAAAATTGAAACAAAGTCTCACACATAATTGTTGAAAAATAATTGTGTCAAATGAATTAAGTCTTGGGTTTTTACCAATTGTGTATTATAAACTGAACAATGTCTTTAAAAAAACACCTCACCATTGGTAAATACATATTTTGAGTCATGTTTAAAAAACCTAGAATGTACTAGCAGAATAAGAACAAAAGAGTACTGGAACATCAAAAAAGGTGGAAGAATTATTGAACTGGAGAAGGAAGGATGATCGAGGTTGATCTGTTATGAATGAAAAGAATGTGAACAATCAAATTAGTTCAATAAGGGAAAATAATAAATAGAAAAAAATTAGTAAATAATGTTATAATATACATGGTCACACTATAAGGGATGACAACAGTTGATCAGTCTTCTGTAGAACATGAATAATAATTTGGAGAGAAAACTCGAGTGGGTGTTTGAATAATGTTGAGCATGGGATGAGAGAGATGATAAATAGTTAATAAAAAATATAATCGGAAAACCAGATGACACAAAACTAGTGTGTGAATAATGTGGGTTAGAATGGATGAGAGATATGTTGATGGGATGACAATGGAGAGTATCTGAAAAATAATATTTACACTCATCTAAAAAATCACTTCCCATATTGAAAGCAAAATATATGGAGCCCAAGAAGTGCTAATGATAAAATGAACATAACAAGGTCTAGAAAAATAAATTACTCTATATACTTATGGGTGAAATCTTCCCAATATGTGGAAACACATTTCTTGGGCCTTATACACAGGCTGAGTTGTCTTTGTGTAATTACTCCTCCAAACCCTGGCTTTATGTGATCCTCTAAAAACAGGACCTTCCATGGGGTTGACCAATGGTTCCCCTTGATTTTTATTGAGGTTTGGTCTTATGGATTCTTACAAAGAAGAGTAAATTTTAAAAATCAAAATAAATAAAGTAAAATATAATAATACATAACATAAAATGTCAAAAATTAAATTTCAATCCATATAAAATTTAACTAATTATTATAAAACTATAATTTATCAAAAAAGGAGATAAAAAATTGATAAGAACCAATAACAAAAAATATACCCCTTTTATGAAAATGAAAATTATTATATTGAAAAAAAATTCACATAACTAAAATAAAAAAATATCAAATATTGATTATAAATTTCACCCTTTTTTGGAATTTTTAAAAAATTACAATATAACAAATGAACGTAGAAAAATAGTATTACCGAATCATATAATAATGACATACATTATAATCAGAAATTGATAGATAGATTCAATTATGAGATATACACAATTTAAAAAAGTAATCCAAATATGTTAGTGAAAATTCAATTAAAGGTTCTTTTGATAGATTTATCGAAACTATAATTATACATAAGTAATAGTTAATCTTCCATCATACCCAATTCCAACATCAATTTAAAAAATTTAATATAATCCAAGGGTTTAGTGTAATTACTATATTGGTGTTTTCTAGTTGGAATTAATTTTAATCAACTGTCGCCTTTTCTTACATGATTCCTAAGTATGTGAAATATAACATCAATGTGTTTATTTCTTCAGTGTTAAAGATGATTTTTGTAATTTAAAATAGTAATAGTGTTATAAAAAAATATTAATTTCCCAACATAAAAATTAAAATAATGAAAAGTTTTCTTTACCAAAATAATTTGATTACAAAAGCTCAAAGTGACAATATAATCACCTGTAGCTGCTGACTATGATACTGATAGTTGTTTAAATGAAGTCCATGAAATTTATCTTTTTCATAAAAAGTATCACATTCCTGAAGTACATTTACTATAAATTAATAAACATACAATGTTAGTGTTTTTGTAATAAAGTAAATAAAATCCATTCTCAGCAGAATAAAAGAGGGTAGAACTTACAGTTCCATGGATATATGTTACTTCCCTTCTAATAGACTTACGATGATCTTCATTGGGGTTGGAAAAATATCTTACAAATATGTAGAGATTAAAAACAATATCTAACCTTGAAGAACAAAGATTAAAATTATTTATTTCATTCCTCTATAAAACATTTCATAGATGGAATTTTTCATATTTATCAGCATCATGTTAATATTTTGTGTTCATATGAGTTCTGATTGACTTTCATGATATAATACTATACTATTATACAAGTTATTTGAAATATCTAGTTTGATTTAATATAATACAATATTTTATTAGAATATTTATCAAAATAAGGGAATGTTTTAATTCCCCAATAGTAACAACATTAAATTTATTTGTCATTGATTTTTCAAACTCATTAATTTAATAACCATTTTTAGAACAAAAAATTATGTCATCAACAAAAATTTGTATAAGCAGAAAAACATATGATAATTCTTTTTGATTATGGTTGGATGAACCTCAAATTTATCAAAATAATTTAGAAAAAATGAGTTTTCATTTCATATAATGACAATGAATCTTATTTGAGACCATAAAGAGCATTAAATTTTTTCAAAACATGATTTGGATATTTATTTTCTTCAAATCCAAGTGATTTTTTAACATACACCTATTCTGAAATAATTCCACTTAAAAAGTCACTTTTTACATCCATTTTAATTTTTTTGTATTTTTATAATATTCAAAACCATATAGAATCTGGATGGTTTCAATTATAGTAACAGGATGATATAAATCCCCAAAATCAATTAATTCTTCTTGAAGATATAATTTGGTGACTGGTCTTTCATTATTTCTCAATATATTACAAGATTCATCGATCTTATGTCAAAATATTTATTTGTTTTCTATATCCATTGTTTCTTTATCTAACTCAACTAGATTCTATAATATATTTCAATCAAATAGTTCATGTTCATATTGAATAAAATTAACCCATTATGAATCATTTAAAGAATTATTGATATGAACATGAAAAATTTAATATTCAAAAGCATAATTTTTAATGAAATTTCAAAGAGAATGTCGAGTTCAAACATAAGATTCAAAATATCCAATAACATTTTCTAGAGAATGAACTGTGTGAGTTTTCAAAACCAAATGATCTAATTGAGATGACACATGCAACCCATCAACTAATGAATCAATAGATGAATGTTTAGATTCATTGAAGTAAAATTATTTAAGTTATTCATCATTGTAACATGATCTGGGTTATAGCTATCATTATTTTAAATTATTTTAACATGAAAAGATTTTTCCACTATCATTGTTCTTTAACTATTTACCCTACAAGTCATATAATTGTTAGAATAACACAAAAAATACATTAATAATAATTTAAATCAATTTTGACAAGATTGTAATTTGTATTTAAAAAATAAATAGTATAAAAAAACATTTACATGATAAATTTTTTGTTTTTAAAAATAAATTTAATGGATTTTTCTTCAAAAGGATCAAGTTAAGTCATTTTAATGACATAGTATGTAGTTTGAATAGATTCTACCCAAATATATTTTGGACGATGGAATTCCTTAAACATTGTTCATTCCATTTCATGGAGAGTCAAAAAGTTTCTTTGTACAATATAATTATATGGTGTTGTTCTAGGGAATAAAAAATTATGAAAATATCCATTTGGTTTTAAAAAATATTTTTTCAGTACTTAAAATTTCTCCTCCTTAATCAGTTTTAATAGTTAAATTTATGCACCGATTCTAATTTTGAATTATGTAACACAACATTAAAAATTTGTTTAATATTTAACTTTTATGAGCACGGAAAATGGTCCATGTAAATATATTATAATAATAAATAATTATATAAAAATATTGTATTGAATAAAAAATAGATATTTTCATTAGTAGAGAAGGATAATGATGTAATACATATAAACATATAGCAGTGCAAACGATATTTAGAGATGTAAAATATTCATTATGATATTTAACTTTCAAAAAATATTAACATACATAATTGTTATAGTAATGTAACTTCAGATACAACAAAACAATTTATGATTAGAGATCTTGTATGAATGTTTAATATGATAATTTTATACTCTCCCATTCCATAGAATTTCCTATATATCTATAGTTTTTAATCAATTTACATTCTTCTTTGTCAGTTTTGAAAAATCAATATAATATATTTTCTATTTTCTATTATAATGATAGAAAGAATTATTATATTTATAAATTAGGCATTTATTATATTGAAATATAATATAAATTTTATTGTCATATTATATTTATATTCTATTTAGGTTGTGTTTTAATCCTTCTAAAAATATTGCATTAAAAATGTGATTATAGGTTAATATACCCACTTCTCCAAAACCTTTTACCGTAGCTTTAGAGTTGTAATAAAAT
This sequence comes from Viscum album, assembly GCA_963277665.1. Taxonomy (NCBI): domain Eukaryota; kingdom Viridiplantae; phylum Streptophyta; class Magnoliopsida; order Santalales; family Viscaceae; genus Viscum; species Viscum album. The sequence continues at coordinate 1,497,526,631 of OY728156.1, read as the reverse complement.
GTTATAGTAACATCCCCAATATTTTTAAAATATAATAAGTTAGATATTTCACCGGTCATGTGCCTTAGCCACACACTCTCCATGTACAATGTGAGTTCGAAACACTTCTACCATTTTCCAACAAAATAGATCAAACAGATTTCTTGTTTGTACCTAGGATAATATCGGTTCAACTGGATTAGTAGAACAAGATTTAGGTACCCATAAAATTGTCATACATTTATATTATGGAAATTTGGGAGAGACATTTTTTGATATTAATGTCATATTATTACATAATGACTAAGTAAAATTCTATGAAAACTCTTCTTCATATTACCCATTCATGTTAAAATTAAGATAAGAAGAATTAGAAAAATTTCCCTTAATTCCATTAAAAAAGGATGATCTATACATCTAAGGACCCCGATTGTTATATCAAAAACCCTTTTTATAATATTTGGGTTTTTCTTTTCCATTATTTTATAGAATTTATATTGTCCATGAACAAAGGTAGTCAATGTTTCATTTAAACCATTGATTTCCAAATAATGTTATTCATTTCATTACTAACGAACATACATGTCATGACATATTTTAATATTCAAACTTGATTATGAAGTTTTAATTTTTTTATTTTACATGTTTAATAAGTATGGATTCATTTTCAAATCGATTAAAATCATCAAAAAGTAATCTAAATGTTATTTGTCGATTTTCATTATTTTTAGACAAGAAATATTTTATTTTAACATTGTCATCATTTTCCTTTATTAGTTCATAATCAACAACATTTTTTGTTCTAAATTTCATAAAACTAAATCCTTAAGTGTTTAATTTTTTTGTAATAAATTTATCATATTTTTAATTCATTATATTGTTTAGTAATTATAATTATGTCACATTTAAATTTTCCATTTTCAGTAGTTATATCAATAATTTAATATTCCATATTAGATTCATAAAAGGTGTTGTAATTATAGTCAGTGTGTAGATCATTTATAGTCGTAGCCATCAAACCAAAATATTTAGATTCTTTTTCTCTTTCGGATCAAATGACAAATGATTTATACTATTATATGTGGCTCCATCTATCTTGATAAGTCATTCATTTTTTCATCATGTATTTATTATCCTTTCTATCTGATTTTAGTTTGGTATAGTCTAATTTGATATGATCTTTTTTCCTGTTTTCATATCATATTAATTATAAAGCATCATATTTAGTGTTCCATCCTATTTTACTACTAATTTTATCACCCTTTGTATAATCTCTTTTGTGATGAATCATTAATCGTATCTTACTATTCATGTACTATTAAACACCTTTTGTGAAATATGAAATTCCATCCTTCTCACATTGATGTATAAAATAAATATATGAATTATTAATAACATTTAAATATAAATTTTAAATAGAAAACTTTTCTCTTATCATGATCATTATTGTTATAATTTCTCAAATCCATCTTGTATTTTAATAATGATCCTATCATCTCATCCAAATAATACCTTTTAATGTCATTTATATCATTAAATTACACTTTATTGGGATGTCATGTTTGGGGTAGAGCTCACATTAGTCTTTCAATGAGTGATTCATTCTTTATGGTTTCAACTAGAGAAACCATGATTTTGATAATATATTTTATAATATGAAAAATATACTTTATACAGTCTTTATAATTCCTCTTGAACTCATGAAATTAATCTCAATGTTTACCATGCTTCATTCAATTTAACTTATCATTACATTAGTGAGGGACTTTGAAAGTCCTCCATATTATATAATAAGTATTGAATGATTAAATATGACAATAAAAATTCCAAATTAATAAAAAATTTATTAAATTCATGAATTTTTAATTTAAAAGTTATTTATAATTTTCATTACTATTAAGAGATTCTAATTCAACATCTGGTAATTTAAATAGTTTAGACCTAATATCCCAATATTCAAGAAAATAATATTTTGGAATACCTTTATTGATTATTCCTAGAAGAAATAATCACTTTTAGTAATGTTTGGTGGTCTAAAATGATTCATATTCATGAATTCCAAATTAACAATAATAGATGATTGAATATCTTCCAAAGATGATTAAGTCTATGATATTTGTTTTTTCATAAATATTTATTAAAAATAATTAAAAAAAAAATACTTTAACATGAACCACGCTCTATTACCAATTTTATGTCCTCTTGGAATAATAGTGATGACTTAAGATGAGGGGGGGAGGGGGTAAATAGTATTTTTTGTTTTATTATTGAAAATACAAATTTATCATAATTATATAATAGAGTAAAAATGTTCCATTGGAATTGCAATCATATAAGACATGTAATTTTTATAGAGATTTAGATCTAAATATTTATGTCTGATCTTTACTCTCTTCTACACCACTAGGATACTGGTATGCACTCTATCCTTACATATGACTAGGCATAATATCATAATTATATGGATTAATGATTTATATTTTCACTTAGTTGTATAACCCCACATACCATTTTCACCGAGATATATAACCCCTCATATTCCATTGAGTCAAAACCATTGTTCATTTTAGAATGGAGGATTAACCCTAACATATTTATCTATGGAATGAATAATCAATTTATATATTTTGGATGATAAAAGCATAATCCATAATCTAAAATAAAAATATGATATTAGATTAATCACATGGGAGAAAAATAATAAAAAACAAATGAAAATGAAATTTTCTACAGATGGTGAAGTAGATCAATGTATCTCAATATTCTATTATCGCATCAGGTATGGAAGCTATATATGATTAATATATTATGTGATCATGCATTAATAGTAATCAGTTAAAAAAGTTTTTCCCTTTTATTATTAGATCGCATCATGGAAATTTATGGTCATATCTAAATTGATAGAATTATTGAATGTAAATATATTCGTTTATCTGCACCGGTACATTTTATTTTTTCTTATAGAATTCTCCTGAATCATTAAATGATATATATGTGACTGTTCAATTATTTAATCTCTTAATGATACAGGTTAGATAATAGTTAAAATAATATGACCATTACATTAATTCTAATGAAGTAATTCTTGACATAAAACATAGTCGGAAAAAAAAATTAAATAAATATTAATTCAAATGTTTAATATTTTAATAGTAATATTTTTTTTAAAATTATCAGAAATGAAAATTAAATGAATGATTTATAAAATTATATATACAAAACATGTCGCATGATGTCGTGAAAATAGAGTATCATAAACATTAATATTCATGAGTCCATGTCACTAAAAAATCTATATAATTATTTATTTAAATATTAAAGTATATTTCAACATATATTATTCTACCTCTAACAAGGTAATAAAATTTATCAACTATAACTTAATATGAGGATACACATATATGAAGTAAATTTTGAATTAATTATAGAGACCGAGCCTTTTACATAAAACATTACATGACTTCATCTATAATTAATCATCATAATACAAGTCAAGGATCGTTATGTCTTGTATCTTAGAAGACTAGGTCAATATAACATAAATCATGGGGCAAAAAATAATCTTTATTTAATCTCCCTAAAGAGATTATAACTTACTTTGATCCCTTACATCTGCATAGGGTACCCTGGGGAACACATGAACAAAGGGATGAGCTAAAAAGCCCAGTAATGGAATGGACATAATGATACATCTAAAGAACACGAGTTGGGAGGCATGATATAATGATATCCAAAGCATGAAACTTATTATATCATCTAATATAATCATGGGATCATATAAATAAAGAATCATATAAATGTGGCAGAATAAAAAAAATTCTTTAGTACGGGTCAAGGCTAACCGCCAACCCCGTTTCACATTTTAGTACGGGTCAAGGCTGACCACCAATCCTGTTTCACATCATATCTCATGAGACTAATCATTACCCAATGCATTGGAGTGATATCTGGGCACACCCATCTCAAATGTTTCATGAATATTATTCCCACATAAATATTTTTACCACATATACTATCATACATAATCAGCCATACACAAACACAAGGGTACCAATTGAAATAATTGGGTACGACAATCATGAAATAAATCATAACAAATGGGTGTATCATGAAAGTGTCCATGTAAGGAGATAATTTGAAAATACATGGAATTTCATAGTGTAAAATATGCATATAACATGGTATTTGGTGTCAAAAATAAGTGACAACATATGAGAAATGTTTTTTAGAAACATTATCATTAAAAAAATTGTGTGGTTTTAAGGAAAATACTAGAGATATTTTTAAATAGTAAAGAAAAAATTATTTCCTATAAATAAATAATTGAATCAAGAAGTATTTCATAAAAAATTACTTATTTTTCAAAGATAATGGTTTCTTAAAACAGATGATAGAGTGCACTAGAAATTTGATAACAGTTTTGGAAGTTCCTTTAAAACGAGTGTGCTTATTGTGAAGTATCGAAAAGAGAATCACATAAAAGCATGTATATCCCAGAATGAGAATGAGAGATGGATCATGGACGATTAGTTTGGATCACATAAACAGAATGTATATGTTCTACATAAATGAAAAGACAACAAAATTTTGGTAAAAATTAAGGCAGATCCACCATAAGGAATAAAGGATGTTCCGATAGATTCAAGAATAGTTTATTGTCATGGTATCAGGTGTAACTAAGAGGGATTGATGAGAGATATAAAGAGTTTATCATCACTTATAAAACTTTTTTAAAGTATGGTGAAATTTCCTAAATGTACCATTCACTTGTTATTACACAAAAAGGCATAGCATAGGGAACAATCTTGATTAAGAGTAAAAAGGGGAGGATCCCTTACCTTAAATCTGTTGGTGTTCTCCACTTGATATTAATGACCTGAAAAACAAATTAGGATTATTAATTAAAAATTAAAGAACCTCTTATATATTCAATTTATTTATTATAACCCATTTTAGTTCATTCAAATCCTTTTTTATTAGTTACAAGTTTCAATTTCACAGTTCGGGCCCGTTAGTATACATGGCTTTAAAAGATCGGTTCACTTATATTCATGTTTGGATTATATTCAAGAAGAATGTGGTTGTCCATAATTGAAGATATATTCTTTAGTTCATATCCACGTGATTACATGGTTTTAATTTTAATTAGGTTAATAATTGTGAAGTCGAATTAATATATATATAACCATAGTGATAACCCTTTTTTTACTCGGTGGATTTGATTACAAATAATGTGTTTTGCATTATAACTTAATTCAATTTGTACCAAATTATTATAGAGCCAAAAATAGGTTATATTAAAAATATAATAATCCGGTTCAATCATAACACAAATGGTTTAATGAACATAATTAATGATAATAATAGAAATTGATAAACCGTTGTCCTTGAATGTGCCAGATTAGCACATCTCAGACGGTGGTCTCATTTCATTCAAATAAAAGGGTGGGGAATGAAGAGAAGATAATGAAATACACCACTATCATTAAGACAATCCAATAAATTTATGTTACTATATTTTTCATAATATTATTGTGAAGGGTGGTGAGGAATGAAATAAAATGAAACGAAAAGAAGAAATTGGGAAGTGGAATATACCTCTTGAGACTTCCTCCTTTGAGAACCTCTTAAGGGGGGAGGTTTTGGTATTTTGAAGAGGCTGAATGATTTTGGACAAGGGGGAGGTCCTTGGGGACAGATTTGGGCAGAATAATGGCAATGCACAAGGCTTGAGAGGAGTGGATAGAATAGGGAGTGAAGGGGGGTTTTATAGTGGAGGAGAGGCGGGATTTTACAATATTATAGTCATTAATTAATTATTTCTTCCCAATACAAGTAATAGTATGTATTCCATGACCATGAATAGTGACTTTATCATGTGATCCCAAAACAAGTGGGATTACATCTTCATAACATCATCAATGACTCAATTAATCCATTATTTAGCATTTATTGTAAATTATCGAATTCTACTATTCATTAAAAAGTCAAGTATTTCAGAAAAATCCCAAAAATTCACCTAACAATTTTTTGATGTGTAGAATCCAAAAATGAAGTCCGTTTTTCAATAAAAAATTCCTCAATATAATTATTTAAATATTTAATTTAAATAATAATTTATTATCAAAACCAGTTTTAAAACATTCATTCACTTATTCTAAAATATATGTATATCGTAATTCTAACATGAATATTATTTCTATAACACCAATGGTGAGGTTAATATTAATTAGGGTATATCACTATTTCTAAGGGTTTTTTACTATTCATAATGGTAGGTTACTATTCACAAAAAATTATTTTTGTTTTATTAGACTCCCAAAATCATCTTTAACACTACCGTGTATGTCATATTTTCAAAATTCAAAACACATAAGTGAAAAACTTATGTTTAAAGGTCACTTATCACATATTAGTTAATTATGTTGGGTTTTCATGTTATTTTATGACATAATTATAAGAAGGGAATTTCCATTGAAAAAATTTGGGTCATTACATTCTTCCCCCTTAAGAAATTTCGCCCCCGAAATTTTACATTACACAAATTGGTGAGGGTGTTTCACTTTCATTGCCTCTTTTGGTTCCAATGTTGCTTCCTCAAACTTATGGTTCGTCCACAACACATTGAAAAGATAGGTTGTGTTGTTCTGTGTTACCTTATCTCTTTGATCATAAATCTTTACTGGCTGCTCCTCATAAGAGAGATCGTCTTCCAACTACACCACCTCTGAGTTGTTTACATGTGAGGGTTCTGGAATGTACTTCCTCAGTAATGATACATGAAACACATCATGAACTGGAGCTATATTCCGAAGAAGTGCAAGATGATAGACCACAACTCCTATGCAGTAAAGGATCTCAAGGGGACAATATACCTTGGTCTTATCTTCCCTTTCTTCCTGAATCACATGACCCACTTCCACGGAGATATTAGAAAGAAAACTTTATCTACAAAGTGGAACTCCAAGTCCACTCGATAGTTGTTAGCATAGCTCTTTTGCTGACGTTGAGAATATTTGATGTGTTTCCGGATTACTTGAACATTCACTATCATCTATTGAACAAGATCGGGTCTATATGGCCCTGGCCTTAAACCTTACTTAAAATTGAATTAAAATAATAATTCACATTGAGGCTCTTTTCAGGATTAGAGTTTTAGAGAATTAGGACATAACTATTACATCTCAAAAGATTACAAAGTAGTCTCTTCTACTAAATATCCATAAAAAGTCTTAAAAAGAAACATGTCTTGTTTCATGTTTTAGGTAGCATGACTTTCCCTTGATCCCATCCTTGACCCTATTCCACGCTAAGGCCTGTGAAAAACATTTCAAAAACTTGGGATGAGCATAAGAAGCTCAGTAAGGGATACACAAAGAATAAAAACTGTTAGTTTATCAAAACAAAAAGTAAACCATGTATACTTTATCAAAGTAATACATTTCACCTTTATGAAGTAGTAAAAACTCTTCACTGAAAAAAAGTATCATTAATTACCTTTTTGTAACCAAAGGATTACCATAAAACCCATATAAAGAACACATAACATATATAAAGGTAACATGGGACATAAACATACTTAAGTGGAATAACCATACGGTCGACTTCCACACATATCACATAATGGAATATCCATACGGCCAATTTCCATACATACTTAATGGAATAGCCATACGGCCAATTTCCATACATACTTAATGGAATAGCCATACGACCGACTTCCATACCCAATGCATTGGAGGTTATAACGTAACCACCCGTCCTGGTATTCACGGCACCACCCATCATAATGTCCAAGTACCATTATTACACATAAAATATGGAAAATATAAACATTTCAATAACAATATTTCATTTGCAATCACAATAAATAATTCCCAGATATTGAATTAATCAATCCATTTTCAAAAACCATTTAAAAGATATTTTTGAATCAAAGTGTCCCATACCTCTTTGAAGATATTATTGGAATTATATTTTTAAAACATTAATGTCCATATAAATAAATACTGATAAACACATTGAAAACATGGACATTAAAGATAAGGGTTTAGGGTAATAAATCTTTAAAACAGTTAAAACGTTATTTTTATTAAAGAGTTTTTTAAAAAATGAGAGACTCTTGAATAAAAATAATTGCGGAATAACATTTAATCTGAACTTTATAATATCATGAGAATAAATGGATTCATGATATAATATGTCAAAGGACAGTATACACACCATATAAGCGTGAATTGGTGCATAACAACAATGAAGTCTCAAAATAAATGTAAAATGAGATGAAATCCATTATAAAGAAGGTATCCTTAAATTAAGGATAAATCAATCTCATAATTATATGTGAAAAATATAAATACAACCAATATAAGTGGATATTGACTGTAAAACAATCATGGTTCATTAACACATATTCAAAGGATGACATATTCAATAACTACATGTTGAACCCAAAGAAATCGAAATTGGGTTAAGAAGTTCCCTTGGTAAAATTCGACAGCCTAACGACGTCACATAAAATTTTAGAAAAAGAGTTGATGAGAGAGATAAATGGTATCTCATCACTTGGACATAAAATTTACATCAATAAGGATATATAAGAACATATCCCAACATTACAATATGTAAATTAAAAGACCCAAAAAAAAGAAGTCTTTTAAAAAGAGGAGGGTGAAAGGTTCCCTTACTGACTTGGGTATCTTTCGAAACATACACCCCATGAAAGAAGTACAATAAAACATTGATGAAAATAATCATAAAAGAAAGTATATTACACAAATTGTAGAATAATGGTCAGTACATATACCACTCAAAGGAAATGGTGGCAAATGTAGCACAAATCTCACAGGAATAAAAGTGAGATGAAAAGTCCCTTACGAAAACTCGGCAGCCTATCAGCGCCACATAAAGCTTCCAAAAATGGATTTATGAGATCAAATAGGGTCTCTAATCATATTAAAATGAAATTTATATCAAGAGGAATATAAAATAACATCCCCCAACATAACAAAGTGGAGCTTAAAAGAAGTGACATAAAGGGGAGTACTTAAAAAGAAAGAGAGAGGTTAGATCTCTTATGAAAATTCAGCAGCCTAACGGCGCCACTAAAAACTTCCAAAATGGATTGATGAGAGAGAATATGGTATCTCATCATATGAAAATAAAAATTACTGTAATATTAATATAAATTAACATCCCAATAACAAGAAATATGATCTTAAAAGGAATGACGTAAAAGAGTGTACTTAAAATGAAAGAGAGGAGTAGGATCCCTTACCTCGGGTCCGACATGACTCGATCGTTCTTTAACGTCCAGAATAATAAACTTGAGTTAATTTATATTTGCTTAAGAACCTTTTTTCAAGTTCATTATTCCTTTTATATCACTTATTTCCATGTTATGAACATTATGTAAACATTTATGTTAATAATGTTTGTTTTGTCGATATTTGGTTCTTAAGTCGAAAGTGGACTTCTTACAATTACATGTTGTTCGTGTGGTCAAAGGTTCATTATATCCAGAATTGTATTCATGATGTAGATATCATATATGTCATATATATCCAGTACATTCATGCATTTATAACATTACATAATCATTTAGAGGTAAGAAATGAAATGCACCGTTCATGGAGACGGTAAGCCGTACGTACGCATGAACGCTAATTTCATTTCTATTTCGTATTTTATAGAATGGAATCATAATGATATATAGATATATTATAATTCCAGTATAATATCATATATAATATCATAGTTCTATCCCTTATACATCCCACATATGGTATTTAACGAATCAAATAACTTTGAGGGGGTGGTAGTCCACACTTCCTTAAATGACGATATCGTGTTACCCATAATGGAAACCATAAAGGTATGCCCAAAAAGAAAATAACAGAAGCTTAATGAAAACATAAACATATTATATATCATATATAAAAATAGTGACATCATAATGGCCACCTTTGAAGGTGTTAAAAGAGTATTGAACAATCATCATTTCGGGAGGCAGAATTTCGCCATCCACAGAAACCGTATGTTCTTTAACCATTTGATGTAGTTGTGTGAGAGTGTAGCTCGAATAAATCTTATAACAACATCCTAGTATATTGAAGATACTGGTGTTTTTACAAAATAAGTAAATAAAAAGAGTTTAGGGGGTTGGAGAAGCAAAATAAAACAAATGAACATGAGAGAATGAATTACCTTTAAAAGTGTAACTCCTTTTGATTTGAGACTAAAGGATTCCTTTGAAAGGATTCTGCCCAACGGGAATCCTCTAGGATGAGGAGAGGGATATGGAGAGAGTAAATGGGCAGGGGTTGGCCGAGCCAAAGGCTTGAGGAGTGTGGGAAAAGAGGTAGAGGTGGGGGCCTTTTATAAGAGGAGGGGAGGGGCACTTTTGGAAAGTAAGAAATATTACTTTATTTGAAAATGTGTTTCGGTTTTAAAAGGTCCCACATTGATATAATTCGTGTATAAGGTGTTAAGGGTTCTAAATCCACCCATCCAATAAGTTTTGGACATGTGTAGGTCTTAGAGTTTACATTATCTTCTCATTTTATTTAAATCGTTAAATAATGAGGTCATCGTTGCATCATCATGATGTCATATATAATTTAATTTATTTAGTGTCTTAAAATAATAAAAAAATTTCTATGATGTAGGAAATATTTTTAGATTTACAATAAATATTTATAATCAAAAATATGATCTTTATAACCCCATGTAAAAATTGTTTTCGTAAAACATATGATGTTTGTGTCATATTTACTTTTACATTAAATAAAAAGTTGTTTATGTCATTTCCCAACCAAAGTAGCTCCATGGGGTCCTCAAGTTGACCCATGGCTTTTCTTGGTCGTCCATGAGACAACCAATGAGGGTAGGACATGTGTCAAGCTCATCTTATTTTATTAAAGCATTATTTTTACCTTAAACTACACTAATTACCACTAATCGCGATTAAAAACTTAATAAGTTACTATTCACCAAAAAACTATTTTTATCCCATTGAACCACATTTTACTTCTTAATGACAACCATGTATGTCGGATTTTTGAAATTCAAAACACAAAGATGGCTAAATTTCATTTAAATGGAAAAATCAGTTTTTATAAGTACCACTTAGTGGTTTCACTATTCATCAAAAATTGAAGTTTTTCAGAAAAATCCCAAAAATTCACCATAAGCTATATTTGATATTCCAAATTCAAAAATTAAGTCTATTTTACAAAATTCAAAACATATAAGTCAGATTAATTAATTTAATAATTAATTCCCGCTGTCAGAGCAAATAGTGTGTTTTTATGGAACAATAAGTGTCAAAAGATTGACACTGGTTTAAGTCTCATTTCAAAGTGAAATTAATTCAACGACCACTATTGGATTTAATGGTAAAAATATATTATAATTTCCCTTTAAAACCAATTTAAAAGATAATATAATCATATAAATAAATTAGATTAAAAAGAGGTTTTGAATTAAAATACAACATTTTATACTATTCATTAAAAAATGAACTTTATCGGAAAGATACCAAAATTTACACAAAGTAAATTTTGATGTCGCGATTCTTATTAAGAGTTTTTTTTGTCCAAAAGAATGTTTAAGAGTGAACAAAACTATATTTAATGATGGTTCAGCATCAAAAGGTAATAAGTGAACCTTTAGTGAAAACTAGGGCATATACGCCTAAAATTGAATTCTTTCCGTATTTTAAGCCTCTATCCTTTATTGGATAAATGTAAAAACATTTAAAGACATATATAATCATATTTTAGTTATTTCTATCCATTCCCGCCAATACAACAGCTACATGTTAACTACCATTCAAAATAATATTATTTTATTATTAGAGTGCAACGTAAGATTCCCAAGAAACTCGTTGTTGCATGTTGGGTACGCCATCGAGCATAGCATCCCCTTTAAAGTCATATTAATATTTTATTCACAAATATGTATAAATAAGAAAATGTCATATTATTTATTTACCTGGGGTGTTACAGGGTTTACGTAGAGTTCATTCTCCAAATTCATCCCAACAGGTTGGAGTTCTACATCACTTTCCATACTGTGCTTCATATAGAGCCATCTGAATACTCGAGTGGAAGCTATTGTTATGTGAGAACTCAAAAAATGGGATACGCTGATCCCATCCACCTTTGAATTCTAGAGAGCAGGCTCTTAGCATATCTTCTAGCATCTGAATAGTTCTTTCAGACTGGCCATCAATTTCGGGGTGATAGGTCATGCTGAAATTTAATTTAGTACTCAAAGTATGTTGAAGTATCCACTAGAATTTAGATGTGAACTATGGATCACAGTCAGAGACAATTGAGAGTGGAACACCATGCAGTCTCACAAATTCATTTACATATATCTTTGCATGTTGTTTAAGAGAGTCATCTTCCCAAATAGCGATGAAATGGAATGTCTTGGTGAGTTGGTCAACCACAACCCATATTGCATTATTTTCCTTCGACGTCTTCTGGAGACCGGTGACAATTTCCATGGTAACATTTTCTAATTCCCAAGAGGGTATAGGCAATGCCTGCATCATACCATTGTACTTTTGTCACTCAGCTTTAATATGATGACATACAAACCACCTTGATATATATTTTTCAATCTCCTACATCATGTTATCGAATAATAAGTGTTCTCAGAGATCACAATACATTCTGGTAATCCAAAGATGGATAGATAAGGTTGAGCTATGCACATCATACAATAGCTTCTACTTTATATAAGGGTCATATGGTATACATAATCATGTCCAAAATTTTACAACTCCATATTCATCAATTTTGAAATCAAAGGATTACCCATTTTTAACAGCTTCACCCTTTTCGGAATTTCCACACCCTTTATTTGGGAATCATTTTTTTTCTCTAAGAGGGATGATGGAGCAATCATTTGAGAAAAGATTTATGGTTTTCATCCCTTAATGATTCCCATTTCCATACTTTGAAAATCTAATATGATTCGATCCTTTTCAATTCTCATCATTGATAAAGATGCAGGATACATTCTACTTAGAGCACCTTTCACCTTGTTTGCCTTACCGGGATGGTAGGGGATTTAGTAGTCACAATCCTTGATGTGCTCTATCCATCTTCACTGGTAGATATTAAGATCTTTCTGTGTGAATATATATTTAAAACACTTGTGGTCAGTATATATCTCACATTTTTCCTCATAGAGAAAATGCCGCCAGATTTTCAATGCAAAGATCACAGCCGCCAACTCTCGATCATGTGTGGGATAGTTTTTCCCATTGATTTTTAGCTGCCTTGAGTCATATGATATCACTTTATAATTTTTCATTAGCATACAGCCAAAGAATTTCTTAAAAGAATTACTATACACCTCAATGAGTTCTCAACTTTAAGGGAGTGTGAGTACTAACACAGTGATAAGCCTCTAGTTCAACTCCTTGAAACAGTCTCCACATTCTTGTGTCCAGACAAACTTTACTCCATTTCATGTCAGCTAGGTCATTGGGTTTGAAAAATGTGAAAATCTCTTTACGAATCATCGATAATTGCCAGTGAGACCTAAAAAATTGCGGATCTCTGTTACAGAAGTCGGCCTTGGCCACTCTCCAATAGCCTTCATCTTATAAGGGTCCATAGATATCCTTTTGTTGGTGATAACATGCCCCAATAATGATACTTCATCCATCTATAACTCAAATTTACTATACATTTCATATAACTTCTCCCTTCGCAATGTCTTTAACATAGTTTCCAAATGCTCCACATATTCCTCCCTGCTCTTGGAGTATATCAGAATATCATCAATAAATACTAGTAAAAATTTGACAAGGTAATCTCTAAATAGAATATTTATTAAATCCATGAATATTTCATGAGATTTAGTTAGTCTGGAGGGCATCACTATGAACTCATAATTTCCATTCCTCGTTCGAAAGGCAGTATTGGGAATATCTTCCTTCCTCACCATTAGTTGGACATATCCCGACCTAAGGTCCTCCTTATAGAACTCATTGGCCCCATAAAGTTGATTAGACAAGTCATCTATCCGTGGAAGGGGATACTTTTTCTTTATAGTGATTTTATTTAGCTCACGATAATCAATGCAGAGGCACATCGATCCATCCATAATTTTGACAAAGTGGACTGGAGGACCCCAAGGTGAAGCAATTGGGTGTATAAAACCCTTCTACATATTCTCCTGTAACTGCTTCTTCAGCTCTTCTAGCTCAATAGTAGCTATTCTATATGGTGTCTCTGAGATTGATAGAGATCCATGGATAAGTTCAATTGAGAACTAAACCTCTCGATCAGGAGGAAGACCAGACAACCCTTCGGGGAATACATTAGTGTAATCCCACAAGATGGGCTTGTCTTCAAGAAAGATTATATCCTTTGTCCCAATAATTTGAGCTAGATAATCTTTTTCACAAGGAAGTAGTATCCAATCGTGAGATGAAGATTCTAAAGGAGACTCATCTTCTTCCATACACTGGTGAAGAATCGGAGGATGCTTCAGGATGTGAAGAGTGATCTCCCTTTCCAAGAAGTTGATATTGGATTTTTATAAAGGCAGCCAATCCAGGCCCAATATACCATCGAACTCCACCAAAGGATGTGTGCCAAGATTTGCTGGCAGCTTTAGTACATAAACATTAACTGGGGAGGAGTTATAAATCTTGGATGAAATAATTTCCCCATTCACTATTCTCACAGATAAATATTCCTCCAAATTTTGAGGGGGTGTTTGAATAGTTCTACTAAACTTTCAAGATATTAAAGAATGAAAAGAACTAGAATAAAATAGTATTCTCTCTATTTTTGAATGAATAACAATTATACTTGTTACCACATCATTTTTCGGCTGCACCTCAGTAGTAGTAATATAAAATGAACTTCTTTGTTGCCTTGGAGGTTGTTGCTAATTGCCTCTGACAACCCTCGTCTTAGGGAAATTGTTCGCATAATTCCCAAGCTCCTTGAAGGTATAACACTACACTACAGGATGAGTGTTGATCTAAACCATATTTTCTTCATCAACATTAGTGGGATTTTCATATCCCTTCGGCAGTTCTTGGCAAGATGACAAAACTTTCCACATTTGAAGCAATTCTTGGTTCCCTCCAGACAGTCGCCAAGATGCCTCTTCCCATATTTTTTTCAAAGGGGAATGATAGGATTCTTTCCATCATGGGATTTGTTTGATGAACCACCCATGTTGTTCTCTATTTTCCACTTCTTTTCACTATGCCCATGAGACCACTGAGAGTCTATAATTTACATTTCAACATTTTAGGGCACAATGGACAATCTCTTCATAGTTTTCAATGTCTCAAATTTCAAACACTTTTCATAGACTCATCTATAGTCCGCTAAAGAAGCGTTCCACCATACTTTCCATGTTCATAACAAAACCAGAGGCATACCTTACAAACCTTGTAAATTTAGCTTCATATTCCCCAATAGACTAATCTCCCTTCTACATGTGTCCAAGGAACTCTAATTACATCTTGAGACAGAGGGTTCGGGGAAAATATTTATTGAAAAAAATCCCCTCGAATTACTCCCATTCTATGGAATCAATTTCCTCTTGGGACATTGTATTCATGATCAGTATCCACCACTGATCAGCTTCTCTATCAAAATGATAGAATGGCAGTACAAAATTTTCTTCTTCCAAGCACTAGAGGACATAGAATATCTTTTCAATGGAGTAAATCCATTTTTCTACGAAGAGGGTATCAGAAGACCCGCTAAACATGTGAGGCCTTTGCAGCATGAAGGATTATATGTCAACATGATCATTCTTGGAAGAGTGGGATGTTCCACCAGAATCATGTTATTATTCATAACTCGAGCCAGCTGAACAAGTACTACCATGAAGTTTTGAGCACCCGATTCAATCACATTAGAGAAAAGATCGCATTTCCTATCACATTGGTTGTTGGTACGTGTTCTTCTATTTCCATCCATTAACTAAGAAATAGAATGTATAATTAGAGGTCTTGAATACTTAGCTATTGAGCATAAAAAGAAAATTTTAACATAAAAGTATGAAAATATAAAGAAAAATTATATCCCAACTTGTGATTCCTTAGGTTTATATCTTGGTTATCCTTGATCTATTTCTTAACTTATATTCTTAGGGGCTTCTTTTTTTTACCTTAATAACGTTTTGTACTATGCTCATTAATCTATTGAAGCATATCCCCCGGGAGTGTCATAACGAAGAGTACAATAGGGCCCGTTATCATGCTCCAGTTCGCATTGGATTCTATCTCAAAGAGATGTTTTCATTTTTTACCCATAGATACATCTGTGACTGAGTTGCCTCTACCTGCTCGTATCTAGACATGGATGTATTTTCTTGATAAACCACTTACTCTATACTCAACAAAATTTAGAACTATTTTCTTATACATAGTCTCTTCATTAACATTTTCCAAAGGTTCTATATTACTAATATATAAAAATAACTAGGCCATATTCTGATACCAACTATAGAGAGCCAATCATTTTACATAAAACAATTCATGATTTTAATAATAATTAATCATCAAAGTACAAGACAAGGATTTTTATGTCTAGTATCTTGGAATACAAGGTACATATAACGTAAATCATCGGGAAAAAACTTCTTTATTTAATCTCCATAAAGAGATTCTAACTTCTTTTGAGCCATAACATCTCCATAGGGTACCCTAGGGAACACATGGACACATGGATGACATAAAAAGCTCAGTAATGGAAGGAACATAACGATACATCTCAAGAACCTGAGTTATGGGGATTGACATAATGATATCCAATGCATGAAACATATAAAATCATTTAACATATGAATGGGGTCATATAAAGGTGGAATCATATAAATGTCGCAGAATCATAAAACATTTCATTAGTATAGGTCAAGCAAAACCGCCAATCCCATTTCCCATTTTAGTATGGGTAAAGGATAACCTCCAATCTCATTTCACATCATATCTCATGAGACATACCCTTAACTAATGCATTGGTGTGATATCTGTGCGCACCCATATCATCATTTTCTTGAATATTCGTGACACATAAATATTCTTACCACATATACAATCATACATAATCAACTATACACAAACATAAGGGTACCCATGGAAATAAATGGGTACCACAATCAAGACAAAAATCATAACCAATGGGTGTATCATGTAAGTGTCCATGTAATGAAAGAATTAAAAAATAAATGGATATTTATAGGGTAAACAAGGAAGATAACATGGTAAGTGGAGTCAAACATAATTGATAACATAGGAGAAATGTATTTCAGAAACATTATCATTAAAACATTTTAGTGTGGTTTTAGGGAAAATACTTATGATCTATTAAAATATTAATGAAGTCATTATTTAATATAAAACCCTAATTGAACCCATAAGGTTTTCATAATAAAAATACAGAATTTTCAAAGATAATGGTGTCTTAAAACAGAAGATAGAGTGTACTAGAAATTGGGTAAAAGTTTGGTAAGTTCATTTAAAATGAGTGTAATTATTGGGAAGTATCGAATTGAGATTCACATAAAAGCATGTATATCCCCGAAAGAGATTAAAATATGGCTCTTGGAAAATGATTTCAGAGCATATTAACTGAATTTTGATGTTATACATAAAAAAATACTACAATATTTTTGTAAAAAAAATATAGAGCAACCTAAAAGAATATAAGAAGTTCGGGTAGATTCCATATTGGTTTATTGTCATGATATCTGGTGAAACTAAGAGGTCTTTATGAGAGAGATAAGGGGATTATAATCACTTATAAAACATTAGGGAAGTATGGGGAATGTGTATTAATGTACACCATCACTTGGTATTACACAAAAAGGCATAGCATATAGAACAATCTTGATTAAGAGTAAAAAGGTGAGGATCCCTTACTTTAAATCCGTTGGTGTTCTCCACTTGTTATTAACAACCTGAATAAACATATTAGGATTACGAATTAATATGTCCAGAACCTCTTCTATATTCAATTTATTTATTGTAACCATTTTTAGTTCATTCAAAGCATTTTTGATTATTTACAAGTTTCATTTTCATTGTTCGAGCTAGTTTGTTTACTATGCTTAAAAAGATCAGTTCAATTATATTCAAGTTTGTAATAAATTCCAGATGAAACTGGTTGTCCAGAATTAAAGTTATATTCATTAGTTCATATCCAAGATAATACATTGTTTTAATTTTAGTTAGGTTACTTAGAGTGATGCCAAATTATTATATATATTACCATAGTGATAACCATTTTTGTTAATCGGTTGATTTGATTACAAAGAATGTGTTTTCCATTATAAATTAATACCATTTTTACCAAAGGATTATAAAACCAAACATAGGATATATTTCATATATAATAATCTGGTTCAACCATAACATTAATGGTTTCATGGCCAGAATTAAGGATAATAATAGAAATTGATAAATTGTTGTCCTTGATTGTGCTGGATTAGCACATCTCAAACGGTGCTTTCATTTATATCAAATGAATGGGTGGGGAAATGAGAGAAGATAATGAAATATACCAATAGAATAAACAAATCCTAGTACATGTATGTTACTGGATTTTTCATACTATTATGGTGAAGGGAGGTGAGGATAGAAATAAAATGAAAATAAAAGAAGAAATTTGGAAGAGGAATTTACCTCTTGAGACTTCCTCTTTTGAGAACCTCTAAAGGGGAGAGGTTTTGGTATTTTGAGGATGATGAGGACTTTTGGATGTGGGGGAGTAATTTGGGGAGATATTTGGGAAGAATAATGGAAAGGAACAAGGCATGAGAGGAGTGGAGAAAAGGGGGAGTAAAGGGGTGTTTTATAGTAGAGGAGAGGAGGGATTTCACAATATTATTATCATTAATTTATTATTTCATCCCAAATAAAGAAATAGTAAGCATTCAATGACCAGGAATAGTGATAATATCATTTTATCCCGATCCATGTGGGCATACATCATCAGAACATCCTCGATGACTCAATTAATCCATTATTTAGCATCTATTGGGAATTATCGGATTCTACAATTCATAAAAAATCAAGTATTTCAGAAAAATAACAAAAATTCAACCGAACCATTTTTTGACGTGTAAAATCCAAAAATGAATTCCATTTTTCAAAAATAATTTCCCAAATATGAATATTTTATTATTTAATTAAAATAATAATTTACTTTCAAAACTAGTTTTAAAACATTCATTAACTTATTCTAAAATATCGTTATATCGTACATCCAACTTGAATATTATTTTTATACCACCAAAGGTGAGTTTAATATTCATTGGGGTATATAACTATTCAAAAATGTATGTTACTATATATAACGATTGGTTACTTTTCAGAAAAAAAAATATTTTTGTTTTATTAAACTCCAAAAATCATCTCGAACAGAACCGTGTCTGTCAAATTTTCAAAATTCCAAACACATTAGTGACAAACTTATGTTAAAAGGTCGCTTATAAATTTGTAGTTCATTATGATGTGTTTTCATGTTATTTTATGACATAATTATATGAAGGGAATTTCCATTGATAATCTTTGGGTTGTTACATTAATTGTGAGCCATGATTCAATGATGGATCTCTAGTGTTGTGTCAGTGACTCGTAGTTAGAAATTATCTAGTAGGGATTCGGTTACATACCATTGGAAATGTTTGTGGGTGATTTAATCATTCACAATTATAAATTTATAGTGGTGTAAAAAACCATTTTACATTCCATCATCATTTTAAGAAACAAATTAAAATTAATTAAACAAAACTAAAAGAAAATCTAACTACAATATCATCAAATGGTTCAATGTGAATAATAATAAATGACTCACATTTGGATGTCCAATGGTGTCTCATTGCACGCCATGGGGATCCAATGATGGATTACTATAAACATAAAAAAATAATCCAAATAACATATTGATGTTTCATATCATTCAAAAAACACTGTTAATATTTATAGAGTCTTAAAATAACAAGGCCAAACCTATTGATGTTTAAACATGTAAACTGCAATGTTTAGGATTGAATGTAATAAAAGTAGCATCATTAAGAAATATTAATAGTATTGAAAAATAAAAATTCATTATAAACATCAGTATATAAATAAACGTTAAAATCAAAAACATCATCACAAATGAAAAATAACTAGAGAGTGAACAAAACACCATCAGAATTACAACAGGGAAAAAGATGAACCATTCGTTAGAACACAACTGTGTCATATGAAAGAAACATTTTGTTTTTTTCCAATGGTGTCTAAATTGAACGACTATGTGTTTTTTTCATTGGTGTAATCAATTGTGAATAATTATTATACACTGTTGGTGAGAACCAACAATGTAAAATGGAATCATCATTTAGTTTTTACAAACATTTTCATATTAACCAAACAAAATCATAAAAACACCCACTCACAGTTGTTAAATACCAATGGAGACTCAGGAATTAAGAAATATTATCAACCAAGATGTGTAAAAACATAGTAGTACTAGAAGAAAAATGAATGGAATAAAAAGATGATGAGATGCAGAACAAGGGAAGTTGGAGGATGATCTTCTCTGAATGAAAATTATGGGAATTATCCACTTTTAGATCATTAAGAATGACCCAGAATTGAAATTTAATTAATAAATAAATTTATAGGATTAATGGTCCCTAAATAATGAGATAAAACTTATTGATTGTTCTGCAGTATAATTGGAATGATCAATATGTGGAAAATTATATGTGGGTGTTTGAAAAATGTTGAGTGTATGATTATAGGAACGATCAAAGGTTGATTAAAAATACAAGCGTATCATAGGGATAAGTGAGACACTTCTGGAGTCTAAGGGAAGTGGGTTACAAAGGATGAGTGGTTGATTTATGGAATGCTATTTGAGTGGATCTGATAACTGAAATTTAGACTCATCTAAAAATTAAATCCTCACATTAAATTCTTGATGTAGAGGATGATAAGTATTTATTCCAACGTGATCATAACATAGTCTATAACAAAAAAATATATGTAATTTTGGAAAAAAATTGACCACAATGATGGTGTGTGTTTATTGGTCCTTATAAATAGGCCGAGTAGGCTATATGTAATTACTCTTCCCAACATATGCCTTGTTTGGGCCTATAAATACTAGTTCTTCCCAGGCATTGACCTATGTGCCCCCTTAAATGTGTGGCGAGGTTTCTTCTTAAGAGGTCTTCAACTAAATCCTAAATATAATATATCAAAATAATGAAAATTAAAAATAATAATACATTAATAAATATTTATGAAATTAATTTTTAAAGAAAATGTATTCTAATAAAATATTATAAAATAGTAAGTTAACAAAAAAATGGTGACAATTATTAGATAACACCCAATTACAAAGAAATATTGCGGATGTTAGAGGTCTGGACATGTGGATATTGAATTATATCACAACATATCAAAAAAATTCATAAAAGGGATGAATCATGGTAGAGAAAAAACTATCCTTTGATAAAAACTATTGTAATAATTAGAATCAGAGGAAGAAATAAGAAATGTCTTTAAAAACCAAAAAATGGACAATTTTTTAGTATTTCATAAATGTTTTCACATTAGTGGACATTTTTTATTCATATCACCCCAATACAACTCCAATACAAATTTAATTAGAAGTCCTGATTATTAAAAAATTAAAGAGAAGAAACTTTTTTTGGTTTTCATTATGTAACAAACAATGGAATTATTTTAATAGTAGTAGACATAAGTGGCTAGATTAAAGGGATTTGAAATCATTAGGAACAAGTGGTTTTTACTATTGTAAGACAGACCACATCCTGTGACATCTCAAAAATCACCATGAACATCCAGAGAAAATGAATAAAGGTAGAACCATAAACGGAATCCATCCAATAAATATATAGTAAGATGGTATAACCGGTTGAAAGAGAAAATAAATAAATAAAATTTATTTAGATGATTTCAAATAAATATATTAAAATGGATTTTTATGAGGTTCTTGGATGGAGAATGAATTTAGGACATGTGGCCATTAAATGTATGAAATTGTTTCCTTAAAAAATATATAACACAACAAAATCATAAGTTTCTTCAATTTTAAATATTAGGGTTACTATAAAGGATTCCACAGCCAATATGAAAAAAATCCCAATGAGTGCATGAAAATTTGAAAAGTTGTGTTAGATTTATATAAGTAGACGGAGAATGATGAATGAAATAATTTTTTAATCATTAATAAATCCAGGAATGAAATTCTAGCTAAAGGGATAAAAAATGAAATATATATCTGTATTTTCCAAGGAGGATCAAGTTGTATTAAAGAGTCAGGGATTTATTATCGATGGATTGATAAATAAGCCTATGAAAATATTTTAGAGTGCCCAAAATGTTTCCTTTTATTAAGAATACGTAAATCATCTCCACACGAATTGTTTTTGTGTCTTTCTATATTATGATCAGTGTGCTTCTTTGGAATAAGCTTCCATATCATTGATAATCAATTTCTAGTATAGATCTTTTATGTGTATGAGCACATACATTTTCTATGATTAAGCCTTATCATTATACAATGGAATGTATTCCCTATTCTTACATAGACTATGATGTTGTGGAATTTTCCACCTTGGATAATATTCCTTGGAATAATTGTTTATAGACACATAATATATTCAATTAGATTATACGAAGTTATGATAATATTTCATCTGAGGTGCACGAATATTACATGATAATTTTACGACTCAATTAGATCATAATGGATCCCCTCTGAGTTTTAAGGATTCTACGAGGAGCACCATAGATCGTATGTGAGTATTTATATCACATTATTTTAAGAACAAAAATTTCAATGATCTTCGCTGGGTATGAGCCTTATGATTGTTTACCATAAATGAATAAGCTATTATTTATTCAAGAATGTTGGTGGAAAATATGTTGATTCAATTTTTGTAGATCTACTAATGATTAAATATCATGCTGATGACTTGAATCATTATTGGAAATGAACATTGGGATAAAGATATAATGTATAGTAGAGAAGAGAGATCTAGTGAATTTGTTCATTTGAACTTTTGAAAAGGAGAAGAGAATAATGTGTTTTGCATATCCATTTTCACTAGAAAAAAAAATATTTATGGATTTTTTCATGATGTTTTCATTTTATAAGATCAATTTAATGTTTTAAAATGGGATGTGAAATAATTTTTCACAAAAAGATGTGATCCATAAAATATTGACGATAGATCATATTGCATTAACACATATATTCATAATAGCTATATATGGTGAATTTTGAAATAATGCAGTAATGATTCATGATATGTTTTATGGTATTTATGGGGATTAATTTCATTATTATGATTCTAAAAATCCTTTTATGTGTATCATATTGAATTATATCCCCTTGGAAATGAGGGAGGACAAGTTGTGTCATAAGTTATTGTGGCATGGTGAGGTTTTTATGTGATTATTATATTGATGATGGTTGATGACAAAATGACCACCACTTTCATTAAAACATTGTTAGTATCTATATTAAAAAGAATTAATAGTTTATAAGATTTATTTTTTATTGGTGTTAATGGATCATTCCATGTTTGTAGATAGAAACCATATGATTTTGTTCCATAGTATCAAATTACATAAGATTAACTCTGAAGCATATTGATATTATGTTTTTCTTATCAACATAAGATTTAAGACATACAAGGGAGTATATTAATTAGGTAATGATCAATAATAAATTCTTTTATTGATGGATTTTTGGTATTTTGTTTATTCCTAGAGGTAGGGAACCAGATAATGAACTGAATGGCCACACTGTGGGGTCTATGTTGAGTGGTTGTTTCACCATGATGGTTATAATCAAACCACGACATATGACTATGAGTTTTGATAAATTATATAAATAATAAAATATTGATGTGTTAAAATTATATAAAATTATATATTTTTAATATCCCTATAATTTGAATGAATAATAAGATGAATGTAGTACGCAACATGCTAAACTGAGATTAATAAAATCATGAAATTTATTAATTAAATATTATTATTATAGAATGTTTTTGAAATAGAGGGTATAAATAGAAATATCCACATTATGAAATATATATACAAATTTCATACTCAATAAAAATTTTCTGGTAGTTTTTAGTAATAAATAATTAATTATTAGTAAGGTCATTTAATTTTCTAATGATAAGATTTCTTAAAAAATTATTTTATTTGATTTTGTGAGAAAATAATATAACTAAATTATTCCAATTATATAAAATTTATTT
The DNA here is from genome assembly GCA_963277665.1 of Viscum album. NCBI lineage: Eukaryota > Viridiplantae > Streptophyta > Magnoliopsida > Santalales > Viscaceae > Viscum > Viscum album. The sequence continues at coordinate 1,497,502,364 of OY728156.1, read as the reverse complement.
TAACAAATGAATCATCATTTTGGAAATCATAATGTTAAATTAATTAAAAGTTAATTATTTTTCTTAAATGAATAATTTTCTATTTAATAGTGACAAATAGTCATTTTTTGTGAAAATAATTTTTTGTTCAATCATGTAAAGTGATACATTTTATTTCAATATAGTTTCGAAGTCGGAATATCTCTAAGGCATTAATTTGTTTGATAATCCACCATTTAAGGGCTGACGTGGAACCCTTATATGTCCCAAAGGCTTAGTGAAAATTACCTGACCCATAGTCCTTAGAGGTAATTAACAAGACCATACTTCTAGAAATGGCCCCACTAGAGCATATGTCATGATATCAGCACTCAAACGTCGTAGGGATGGTCATATAGTTGTACTATGGAAATTTTCACATGCCTAGTACCGATGGAAATTACATACCCTCTCATTCTACCAATTTTGGTTAGCTCTGCTCTAGTGAATGTGCCATCCCTGAATCCTCATTTGAATCTTTGTCCCTTATATTCTGACTATCACATCTCCATTCATGTGGAACTAGGCCATGGGGTGGCCCTAAAGCCTTAAGGTGGCCCAAAGGCCTTGAGAAACAACTATCATGAAGGCCTAGGATGGCCCAAAATCCTTTCAGGACCCATGGACCAAACTGGTGACCCCAAGGACAATATGGATGAATAGTTCATACTATTACAGTAAAAATAGTACCTACTACCGTAATAGAAACAATACCTGTTATAGTAACTGTTACATTAACAATGAAATATGCATCCACCCGGATTTGATCTCGGGTCTCTTGAATTATGTATAAAAACAATTCTATACTTATAAATATATTAAAATAATAATAATTTCATTTCATGATATTATGATAAATTAATTTCTCCAGGTTCATTTAATTGATTGAAAATTACTTATATTATTAATAAAGGAACTTATTTCCATAATTACTACTTTATTATTTTGGAGAAATTATATGTACATATAAAAAATATAAAAAATTAAATATTACACTTCAAGTAATGATACATAATAATATTTCTTATAATAGTACATGAATATTAAACCCATGAATAATCGACCACGCAATGGTATAATCCATATTAATGAAGTGTCATACATGAATAATACTTCCATGGAACATTTCCATAAAAGGGAAAAAATATTTATATAATTTAAATTATTGATTTGATTGTTATAAAATTGCGGAATTAAGTTGTGAATGATAATGAATAGCGAATGTTATATATGTTGTAAAGAGAAATGTTACCATTAGGATTTATACAAGATATTATTATTGGTTAATATAATCAAAGAACAATGTATCTTTTGGTACATATTCCTTGTTTTAACAACTTTACCATTATAAATATTGACTATAAGTAGTAATAAAAATGGATAATTTATTTTGGAAGGAGAAAATATGGCTTAAACAAATAGATTCTTGTCGTTTGAAGCCAATTTGTCAGAATAGAGTAGTAAGGAATAATCACTAGGGTTTTACATTGAAAAATACCATGCTTTTCATTAACATGTGAGGACTTCATGAAATCTCCTATAGGACAGGTTCAAGTTATTGTAAATAACCACTCAGTCAGTGTTAGCCAAGCCACCACACAAAACTACCACCATCAAACACCTTAACCTTAAAGCATATGTGGGTGTAATAAGTGGTTATGTATACTATCCTTAGTTTTATAATGGTTAACTTCCTTTCTATAAATAAAATGGGTTTTCAATAAATCCCATTTTTTAAAATTATTTTGTCTAATAAAAAATATATTTTTGTATTTTGAATTTGATAAACTATTTTTTGACAAAAAAAATATAAATGTATTTTAAAAAAACATATACACTTTTATAATGTGCATTATTATTCCAAATAATATATTTTGAAATTAGGTAATAATTTTAGACAAACTAATTTATATATAAATGATAAAATAATTTTAAAATGGAATAATATATTTTTATAATTGTTAGCTTCAATACATTTATGTAAAGACGATTATTTTACTAAAACCAAAGAGGTATATATTTAAGAGAAAAAATTATCATATTTATTTGAATTATTTTGAAAACATAAATATTATATTTCTAATCAAGAATTAAAAATTATTAAGTTTGAAATTTTTAGAATTTTCCAAAAAATATTATTATTCATTTAATTCTAAAAATAAAAATTTTGGGTTCCTCTATGTTTTATGAACAGATATTTAGTTCATAACGATTTAATAATAAATTAATTACAATAAATGAACTGAAATATGTCATTTTATTAATATTATTCATTTTATTATCTTTTAATAAATTTCTATGCCTATAATTGTCATTCCAAAGTCAAGAAATGGAAAAATTTATTTTAAAAACATTATTTTGAGAATTATATAATGTACCATTTACAAAGAAGTATTAAAAAATTGTGTTCATTTATAATAGATAGAAATATCATAAAAATGTATCAAATGACCAATACAATATGAACAAACCAAGTGTAATCCAACAAGTTTTCATTTTTCACAACCAATATTTACACAACCTTTATTTGGTAATTATTAAACAAATCCTCCACTTTTTCTATAAATACCCACCAATTTCCCCCTTCCTATAATCTCCAAATCCATTTTACATGATTTTTTTATCATATTTCATCCCAAAGACATACCAAGGTTTCATTAATCCCTCTTATTTCCATAATAATGATCTAAGATAAACTCATCATGTTAAGGTAATCATCCGCTTAACATTTCTATTCAGGTCCCATTTTTTGAATTGTATGAAAATATTACTATTTATTTCATTTCAAAAAAATTATATTTTACAATTACTGAAATAATATTATTTTATTAAAGGGAGAGATTTATTTACCCTTTTTTGTTTCAGTTACCTTAAACAATGGATTTTATCCCTCATAATGTTGAATTATTTTATTGAATTTAAGTCTTTTTCTAGAGAAATTTTCAAAACATGAATACAAAAACCTCTAATTTCCAATGTTATTCACCTTGAACTAAATTTAATTTATTTATTTCTATATTAAAACATAAATCTACACAATCCAATTTATGTGGGTTAAAATGATTCAATGGTCATGTCTAAAAGAACATATGTACTCAATGACTTTTTATAAAAACTGTACTTTAGTCTCCCCATCTTGTTGAAGAAATTATATGTTATTATAAATATGGATAAAATGAATTATTATATATGATGGTTCATACTTTTAATGACCCATTTAATTGTTTTAATTATTTAATATCAATAGATTATATATGTTTCTTAATGTATCAATGAAATTTGATCATGTTTTCTTAGATCTGGGAATATAATTCATGTTTTTTCTAAATGGTTCATTTTTAAAAAAAAAACACACACATTGAGTTATATTAGGCTCCATGAGAGTTGAATTGACATTCTGTAAATTCAAATATTTCAAAAAAATATCACGGAAATACAAGTTTGTTTTTGTTACTTTTATGGAGTGTCACAAGTTTTTAACTAAAATAAAATATTAAAAATGAAAACAAACAAACTGGCACATACACAACATAGTATGTATCATATGAACATTTTGTTGATCATTTCATGTCAAAAATAATATGTGGGTAATTTTCATAAAATATCTAATCATTTTGAGTTTTTTTACTTGTTTTAATGAGTAAGAGATGTCTTTAAATATTATATCATTTTTAATGGAAAACCAACAGTTTGAGTCATTTGGGGACATCTTATGTCTTATTTATGTGTTCTTGATTCCTAAATGTCAAAAACATTGTATGTTTAATTTTAGTAAATAATAATGAGAATTTTAGAGTTTTTCCTTATCTCAGATTGAGTGACATTTTTTATATAAAATGTCACTTTTAAAGAGAAATAAAACACTTTTATTCATACTGATCACACCATATATGTGATTGATTTAGGGTTAAGACATACATGTCACAAATTATTTATATATTGTTTTATTAATTTACAATTAAAATCAATTTCATTTTAATTTTTTTTTATTGGCATGGGTTTTTAACTAAAATGTCACAAAGAAATAAAAACAAGAACATTTAATCATACCATCCACATTATATGTTTAATTTATCTGTTAATGATTCATAACCATTAAAAATTAGATATTTGTTATTTTTTTATGTATCAATACAATGTGAGTTCATTTTCATAGTATTGAGTATGTGAAACATGTTTTGAACTAAAATGTCACAATTAAATAGTCATACGCAAGTTAATTTGTACTTGCTAGATAGTTTTAATGATCGATATGAAATATATTACACAACATAAAATATGAATTATGAATATTTTTTCAAAATTTTCATGATAATTCATGTGTGTATTCATATTTTTTAATGACTGATGCATTTTTGGAAAAGAATTGTTTTTTTATCTTATAATATGTACACATGGTCATTTGTGGTCAAAGCTTCTTCTGATACATTTGAAGATGATTTGAAAATGTAAAATATGAAATACGGATATGCTTATAAATTATTAAGACTATATGTTGGTGTTTTATTAGTTTTTAGTATGTGACAAATGTGCTGATTTTTTTTCAATTTTAATAAATTAATATATACTTTGAGATATATTAATTACACCTTGTATTAATGTAATATGTATTTATTTCTATCATGTTACAATTATATTATGTATAATTTTAAAAAATTTAAGATTATATATTTTTGTTTTCTCTATTTTCACTGAGTGATATTTTTTTTCCAAAAACCTCATTTTGAAAATAAAAAAAATTACATTTAATCGTACCAGAAAGACCATATGTCAGACTAATGTGTAGTTAATTCCTAAAAACCTAAAATTATACATAGATCATTGTAAATATATATCAGGATTTCCAGACTCTGTTTTTTATATTTTATGTGATAGTCTAGTGTTTTTATCTAAAATGTCATTTTTAACTGAAAAGATTATCTTTTAGTCATAAGGGGATTGTCGTGTCTCATATTGATATGGGGTTGATTTTATCATGTTATAAAAAAATTATATAATTTAATTAAAATATCATGAACATTCAAGTGTATCACCTCGACTCCCTAATACTGTATATTGTGGTTTTTTACCATATTGGTACAATGTACAAGCGATCAGGTCTTGATGGATTAAATAATATAATACAATTGGGAAACTTGATACATAAATAATTCATAAATTACATATACAACAATTAAATGTTATAAAATTATTTAGACAAGATATTAATTATGTATTATAGTAAATAAATGATTTCATTTATAGATCCCTTTCTAGTAGGCCTGAGAAATGAAAATATAATAAAGTGTGAGCTCATATTCTTAGTTCGGGAAATCATATAATCAAATATTTAATTAAAAAAAATAAAAAAAAAATATGGTTTGTATGTACAATAATAAAATATTCCATATCTATAATTCCACAAAAGGGTTCTAAATCCATTGATAATATAACATATTGAATAATCACATAGATAATAAAAACTATTTTCATAATGATAGAATATATAATAAAAGACATCATTATAATTCCGTAATCAAATTTTTCTGAGAAAAAATATATAAATATGTAAGTCATACACCAAATATCCTATATATTTTCTCTCATAAGACCTGGAAATACATCATACATCTATACCAGGCCCCATCCATGACATATTAATTCAAATTCATTCATCCTATGAAAGCAGTGGAACATAATAAATGTATTTTTTTTATTAAACCTTTATAATACACAATATAAATACTTCCCCAATAAATAATCATAATCATCCTCCATCCAGGGTAATATGGACAATCATACCAAAATAATGCATCCCCAATAAAGCATATTATTCATGAAAGAATATATTGGTTGATGAAAATACATAAAAATGTTCAATGGATGATTTAATGACTAAATTATCCATTTAATTAGAAACTAACTTCTTATAACAATATAAATATACCAAATATTAAATGAAAGATTCATTGAAAATAAACACTAAGACTAATAAATATTTCTTCAAAGCCTTGAGCCATTATGACAATGAGAAATTGAATTCATTTAATATTTGTTAAATGAAAACATTCCTTTCATGATTTTTCAAAACAATCAAAATCCATGATAAATATTTCATTAAAAAATAATTTTCCACATAAAGACCCATTATATATATTCTTTAAAGGAAAATTATGGAATGGATGAGGAATCATTATAAATGTGTATAAAAATCATATACAGTTTTCCCAAAAAATATTATTTCTATGTATTGATTAATTAAAGACCGGAAATTTAATGTAAAAAATTTAATTTTAAGAAACACCATAAGATTATAAAACATATTTGGTTTAATATATCTATTGATCAAAAAATACTTCATATGTTTACTCTAAAATTTTCAATTCTGAATAATGTTGAGAATGTGAAATAAACCCTTATCTCATGTTGTTCATTTATTATATTATAAAGGTATATAGTAATGTAATTATCATAAATTATATTTCATGAAATAATCATCAAAATAATTAAAGAAGTATTCTAGATTGAAATATATTGAGTGAGACAATAGGAGATCAAGGAAAGTAGACAAATTCTATAATTAGTACATAGAGTGGAAATTATTTTAAAACTATAAGAACTCAATCCCAAAAATAAATTCCCAGTATAATAAGAAAATAAAGACCTAATGGGTCAAACTCATTCCACAATGTTTAATATTTTTAATATATATTCATTTTTTCATTATTACTATATCGATAATGAAACATAATGACATATGTATAATTACATGATATGAATAAACATTTTATGTGTGGTTTTAATAAAAAGATACACAACACCATTGCATGGGATTTATTATTTTGTTTCTTTATAGGGTTTCATTGATTTATACTCTAATTGTTTCCCATTCCCATCAATCAATTTGAATAAAATATTTTTAATATTCAATTATCATAATCTTATACCATGCAATTTATGAAATAAATAGGGCTTTTAGGAGTCATTGTATAATCTCATCCATGTTTTTTTGATGTTTTTTCCATCTTATATATTGTTGTTGGGAAATTACCTTCACCAATTCAATCATGAAGAAATTATTAAATCATGAAAATAAATTTTCCATTAATTCCATATATAATCATTACATGATATAAATTATGTATAAAAGACAACATCAAATACTTGTTACATGATTATTATTATTCATGTATATGTTCTTAAACTCATTGATAAAACTCAATTTTTTGTAACTGACATTTTGAGGTATACAAACATACAAAAGATCAAATGAAGTTTATTTTAATCTATTAACATTTAGTACATTGTATGCTTAAAACCTAAAAAATTATATTTATAATTTTGATATTAACACTCTGGAGGTGGGTCCCTTTTTTATTTTGACAAATTTTAATTATTTTTAATTTCCAAAATATTATATTCATCAAGATAAATCCAACATAAATTTAAAAACTAATTGTTTTCAATATAAAATTATCAAAAAATGTATTTTAATTTTACCAAGACATAAATATTCAATTATGATATATACATATTATTCTACCACCCACTAATCGGTTTGCAATTCCACAATCTATAATTTCATCAAAACTAATGATTAGAGAGGTGTGTTTTGAGGTAAATTAATCCAAATTTTATCCATTTATATTGGACGGTCTCTATTATACCAAAAAATTTTGTTATAAGTATATAAATATTTAATCAATCATGTATACTAAAAATTAGACATATCCCAACATCGTCATTGACCAGGGTTGGGTGTTTATTTGACATATCATAATTTTAAAAAAAAATTATGGTCTAAAATTGAAAACTTAAGATTAAAAAATGAATAATTAATAAATATTTTAAATATATGGCCTAATTTCATGGAATAATTTTACTATCTTTAATAGATATGTTTCTGTGATGTTGATCATAATGTTTACAATCATAAATAATACAAGTACATAATTTTTTTAAAGATATGTAATTTTTCATCTTTTAATATAGTCAATATTTATTTTATCTTTATGAGACATGATTTTATATTTATCTAGAACATTATTTGTTAAATATGATAATATTTATTTAATTTACCTCATAATAAAATATTACACTATGATATTTGGTGCTTGTGTGAATCATAGTATTGCATGCAATTATGGTTTTATTGTTTTTTATGATTTGATTTTTGAAGTATTACTCAACTTGAATCGATTATAACATAATGAAATAATCATGTAATATAAATATATGAATTTTTTAGTAATAATTATCTTGTGTAATCATGAATATGATTATTATTATAGTGTATTAACTTTATGACACAATTATAATTAATGAGAATAAAGTGGTAAAATACATCTGGCTTGCGTTATTAAATTAAATGGTAATATATTAGGGTTTTTAAATAAAGACCTTTTAAGAAACATCTAAAACCAGTATTCTAGTGAATACATCCAAAATGGACACTATGGTTGTAACATCCCAGGTAAATATAGAATAAAGAATTTTCAAATTTATTAATATTTACGAAATAAATATTAATTTTACATTAAAGGGGTTTCTATGTTCGATAGTGTACCCGATACACAAAAAATAGCTTCATTGAAATCTTACGTTGCACACTAGTAATAAAATAATATTATTTTAAATGGTAGTTAACACATAGACGTTTTATTGGCGGGAATGGATAGAAATAACTAAAATATGATTATATATGTTTTTAAAAGTTTTTACATTTATCCAATAAAATATAAAGGCTTAAAATATGAAAAGAATTCAATTTTAGGCTTTTATACACTAATTTTCACTAAAGGTTCACTTATCACATTTTGATGGCGAACAGTCATTAAATATAGTTTTGGTCACTTTTATACATTCTATTGGAACAAATAAAACTCTTTTTTAGCATCGGGACATCAAAATTTACTTTGTGTAAATTTTTGGTATTTTTCCGATAATGTTCATTTATTTAATGAACAGTGAAAATTGTTGTATTTTAATTCAAAACCTATTTTTAATCTTATTTATTTATATGATTAGATTATCATTTTAATTGGTTATAAAGTGAAATTATATTATATTTTTACCATTAAATCCCATACTAGTCATGGTAATTAATTTCACTTTGAAATTGGACTTAAACTAGTGTCAAACCTTTGATACTTATTGTTTCATGAAAACACGTTATTTTCTCTGACAGCAGGAATTGATTATTAAATTAATTAATGAAACATATATGTTTTTAATTTTTTAAAATAGACTTCATTTCTGATTTCTGAATATCAAATATATCTTAGGGTGATTTTTTGGTATTTTTCTGAAAAACTTCAATTTTTGATGAATAGTGAAACCACTAAGTGGTACTTATAAATACTGATTTTTCGTTTAAATAATATTTTACCACTTCTTTGTTTTGAATTTCAAAAATATGACATACATGGTTGTCATTAAGAAGTAAAATGTTGTTTAATGGTATTAAAATAATTTTTTGGTGAATAGTAACTTATTAAAATTTTAATCGCGATTAGAGGTAATTAGTGTAGTTTAAGGTAAAAATAATGTTTTAATAATATGAAATGACCTAGACACATGTCCTACCCTCATTGGATGAGTAATTTCCAACAAATACAATCCATGGGTCGACTTGGGGACCCCATGGAGCCACTTTTTTGGAAAATGACATAAATACATTTTTATTTAATGTTAAAATTAAAATGACACAAACATGATTTGTTTTACTAAAACAATTTTTAAATGGGGTTATACAAGTCAGAGTTTTGACTATAAAAAGTCATTGGAAAGATAAAAAGATTTACTACATCATAGTATTTTTTTTATAATTTTTAGAAATTAAATAAATTAAATTATTTATGACATCATGATGATGCAGTGATGACATCATTATTTAATGATTTAAATAAAATGGAAATATAATGTAAAATATAAGACCTAAACATGTCCAAAACCTATTGGATGGGTGTATTTCGAACCCTTATCACCTTATACGCGAAAAAAATCAATTTGGGACCATTAAAATCCAAAACACATTCTAAAATAAAGTAACATTTCTTTACTTTCCAAGAGTGCCCCTCCTCTCCTCTTATAAAAGGCCCCCACCGCTACCTCCTTACCCACACATCCAAAGCCTTTGGCTCGGCCAACCCCTGCCATTATGTCTCTACACATCTCTCTCTAACTCTTACAACCCTCAATTTGGTCATAAGTCTTCCCAAGAAAGCCTTTGAGCTCAAACCAAAGCGAGTTACCCGATTTTAAGGTAATGTCTTCACTTGAGTCCTTTTGTTTTATTTTGCTTCTCCACCCCCCTAAACTCTTTTTATTCCTTTATTTTTTATCAAAACCAGTATTTTAAGTATACTAGGATGTTTTTATATGAAGGATTCGAGCTACACTTACACAAACCATCGTCTAATATTTAAAGAACATACTGTTTCTGTGGATGGTGAATTACTGCCTCACGAAACGATGATTGTTCAATCTTCTCTTAACACCTCTCATGGTGGACATTATGTTTTAACTACATTTATATATGATATATAATATGTTTATGTTATCCTTAAGCTTCTGTATTTTTCATTTATGGCATACCTTTATGGATTTCATTATGGGTATACGCGATATCTTCATTTTAGGATGTGTGGACTACCGCCCCCTCAAAGTGATTTGATTCGTTAATACAATATGTGGTAAATATAAAGGATCTATATAATTATATTATATATGATACCATGCAGGAATTAAAATACTTCTATGTATCATTATGTTTTAATTCCATTAAATATGAAATAGAAATGGAAGTAGCGTTCTTGCGTACGTACGGCTTACCGTCTCCATGAACGGTGCATTTCATTTCTTAACTCTAAATGTAATGTAATATTATAATGCATGAATAAACTGGATATATATGATATATATGATATCTACATCATGAATACAATTCTGGATATAATGGATATTTTACCACATGAACAACTTGAATTATAAATAGTTTATTTTTTTGACTAAAGTACCAATGATCATTAAAACGACCATTATTAACATAAATAATAACATAGTGTTCATGACATGGTAATAAGTGATATAAAAGGAATAATTAACTTGAAAAATGTTCTTATGGAAGAAGATATTAAATCAAGTTTATTATTCAGGTGATTAAAGAATGATCGAGTCAACTCGGACCCGAGGTAAGGGATCCTACTCCTCTCTTTATTTTTTAAGTACACTCTGTTATGTCATTCCTATTAAGCTCATGTTTCTTATTATTTGGATGTTATTTTATATTAATCGTTCTGTAATTATTATTTTCATATGATTAGAGACCCTATTTTCTCTCATCAATCCATTTTGGAAGTTTTGAGTGGCGCCGTTAGGCTGCCGAATTTTCGTAAGAGATCTAACCTCTCTCTTTCATTTTATGTACTCTCTTTTATGTTACTTCTTTTAAGATCCTATTTGTTATGAAGGGGAATGTTCTTTTATATTAATATTTATGTACATTTTATTGAAATTTTATTATAAACCCTATTTTATCTCATCAATCCATTTTTGGAAGTTTTAAGTGGCGTCGTTAGGCTGCCGAGTTTTCGTAAGGGATTTTTCATCTCACTTTTATTCTCGATGGATTTATGCTACATTTTCCACAATTTCCTTTGAGTGGTTTATGTAATGCCCATTATTTTACACATTGTGTAACATAATTTCATTTATGAGTATTTACATCAATGTTGTATTGTCTTTCATTCACGAGGTGTATGTTTCGAATGTTACCCAAGTCGGTAAGGGAACCTTTCACCCTCCTATTTTTAAAAGACTTCTTTTTTTATGTATATTAATTCACATACTATTATGTTGGGATATGTTCTTATGTATCCTTATTGATGTAAATATTATGTCCAAGTGATGAGTTAACATTTTTATCTCTCATCAACTCTTTTTCTGAATTTTGAGGTGACGTCGTTAGGCTGCCGAATTTTTGCAAGGGAACTTCTTAACCCAATTTTGATTATTTGGGATAAACTTGTACTCCTTGAATATGTCATTCAATGAATATGTGTGAATGTCCTCTGATTGTTTTACACTTAATATCCACTTATATTTGGTGTATTCATTTGTCACACATAATTATGTAATTGATTTATCCTTAATCCAAGGATTTCGTCTTTGTAAGGGACTTCGTCTCATTCTCCTTTCATTGAGACATATTTCGTTTTATACACAACTATCTTTTATACAGTGTATAAACCCCTTTGACTTTTACTTTTATACAAAAGGATTCTTTTTTTACGAAGCGTTTTACTAATCGACAAAAATGAATGTTTTTTTAATGTACGCAGTGACAATGACCTTTTCAACCACCACGAGTATTATTTGTCCTTTGGCTTCCTCAACAATATGTAATGTGTTTTTAAATTAAATAAATACCATATATTCTTTTATGTATTTTGGTATTAAAAATGGTTTTTATAATGGATTTTTTATGTCAATATATTTAAGTAATATATTGTGATCAATGTGTGGAAATGTTTTCTTTCCATTATATTTGTTTTATGTCTTATGATTTTATAATGGTACATGGACATTTGACGGGTGGTTACGTGAGGAACCATATGACGAGTGGTGCCATGAATACCAGGATAGGTGGTTACATTATAACCTCCAACGCGTTGGGTATGGAAGTTGGCCGTATGGCTATTCCATTAAGTATGTATGGAAGTCGACCGTATGGTTATTCCACTTCAGTATGTTTATGTCACAAGTTACCTTTATATGTTATTTGATCTTTATATGGGTTTTATGGTAATACTTTGGTTACAAAAGGGTATGTAATGATCTTTTATTCAGTGAAGAGTTTTTACTACTTCATAAAGGTGAAAAGTATTACTTTGATATAGTATACATGGTTTACTTGATGTTTTGATAAACTAACAGTTTTCATTCTTTGTGTATCCCTTACTGAGCCTTTTATGCTCACCCCACGTTTTTTTTGAAATGTTTTTCACAGGACTTAATGTGGAATAGGGTCAAGGTTGGTATTAAGGGAAAGTAATGCTATCTAAAACATGTAACTAGACATGTTTCTTTTTATGTTTTTTTATTTTATGGAAACATAGTCTACTTTGTAATCTTTTGAGATGTAATAGTTATGTCCTAATTCTCTAAAACTCGAAACTTGAAAAGATCCTCATTGTGAATTTTTCATTTAATTCAATATTATGTAATTTTTAAGGCCAGAGCCATATATTTTCTATCAAAGGTCGGTTTAGATAACTTTAGGAGTAGGAATTCTATTAAATGATTATCGAAAAATATTTTTTTTATGGTCAAAATGAAATGATATAGCATTTAAAGATTACGATGTTGCTTAATCTAAGACATGTTTATTCAGAAAGGTGTTCCAAAGAGGAAACATGTAAGTTGTGCTATGAAGGTATACAGATGGAAATGAACTTCTAAATCGGCATCCTGAGATGGTCAGAATCAGAATTGAACAGTTTGTTGCAGTGATGGCTCAGTTCACTCAGGTGATAAATCATGGTTGTGTTTACTGACTATATTTTGTTTTATTCAAAAGGTAAAGAGGAGAAAGAAAGTCATTTAAGGGTTATCTTTAAAACCATAAAAGAAAAGAAATTATATGGAAAATTCAGAAAGTGTGAGTTTTGGTTACAACAAATTTCATTCCTTTGTCACATTGTTTCTAAAGATGGGATAAATGTTGGTCCTGCTAAAACAAAAGTTGTTGAAGAATGGCCAAGTCCCACAAATGTAACCGAGATCCGTAGTATCCTTGGTTTGGTAGGTAACTACTGAAGGTTTTTTGAAAATTTTTCACGGTTATCTAGTCCAATGACTAAGCTAACTCAGAAGGGTGTTATGTTTATCTGGACAAAAGACTGCGATGATTGTTTTCCGGAGTTGAAAATAAGATTGGTGAATGCCCCAGTTTTGGCACTTCCTTCCAGGAATGGTGAGTTTGTTATATAAGGTGATGCATCATTGAAGGGACATGGCTGTGTCCTTATGCAGAATGATCAGGTAATTGCTTATGCTTCACGACAGTTGAAAACTCATGAGGTAAATTACCCTACACATGATTTGGATTTTGCTGCTGTTGTTTTTTCTTTAAAAATTTGGAGGCATCATTTGTATGGAGTAAAGTGTGAAATATATACTGATCACAAAAGTTTAAAGTATATATTCACTCAGAAAGAATTGAACATGAGACAGAGGAGATGGTTGGAATTAATCAAGTATTATTATTGTACAATTCATTACCATCCGGGAAGAGAAAATAAAGTGGCTGATGCTTTGAGTCGAAAAAGTAATGCTTCATTAACAATGTTGCATTTGGAACGTGATCCTTTGGTTAAGGATTTTATGATCTTTGGCATGGAAGTTTTTGGTACAGGAAGTTCTTCTGTTTTGTTTCAGGTATCAGTGAGATCATCCCTATTAGACAGAATTAAGCAAGCATAGAGGGAAGACAGTGAGTCATAGAAAAAGGTAGATCTGGTTCAGAAGGGTAAGTTTCCTGAATTTAACATTGATAATGATTGTGTTTTGAGATTTGGGAAGAGATTGTGTGTGCCTTGTGATTCACAGTTGAAGAGGGAGTTGTTATGTGAAGCTCATAGTTCTCTGTTTTTAGTTCATCCTTTCAGTACTACGATGTATAGAGATCTGCGAGAGTATTACTGGTGGGATGGGATGAAAAGGGATATTGATGATTTTACTATGAAGTGTTTGAATTGTCAGCAGGTTAAAGCAGAGTGATAGTTACGGAAAGGGATGCTTCAGCCTTTACCCGAGCCAGAGTGGAAATGGGAAAATATATCCATGGATTTTGTCGTTGGATTACCAAAGACATCTAGAGGCAATAATGCAATCTGGGTTACTGTTGATCACTTGACTAAATCTTCTCATTTCCTTGATATATGAGATACTTTTTCCCTAGATCATCCTTCCCGTTTGTATCTTAAAGAGATAGTAAGGTTACATGGAGTTCCTCTTTCCATTGTGTCCGATCGTGATCCCATGTTTACTTATAACTTTTGGAAAGGCCTTCAGAAGTCATTGGGTACTGAATTAAATTTTAGTACAGATTTTCATCCGCAATCCGATGGGCAGTCAGAACGAACAATTCAGACCTTGCAGGATATGCTACGAGCTTTTTCGATGGATTATTAGGGACGTTGGGACCAACATCTTTCTTTGGTTGAGTTTTCATATTATAATAGTTTTCATTCTAGTATACAGATGGAACCGGTTGAGGAATTATATGGGAAGCGGTGTCTAACTCCAGCTTTTATGGGATAAAGTGGGTGAAAGGAAGTTGATGGGACCAGAATTGATAGAAGAGTTGGCAGAAAAAGTTCAGTTGATTCAGATACAAATGAAAACAGCTCAGAGTAGGCAGAAGAGTTATCCGGATAACTGGAGGAAGGATCTATCTTTCTATGTAGGTGATCAGGTTTTTCTCAAAGTTTCACCGTGGAAAAGGGTGATGCGATTTGGTAAGAATGAAAAAATGAGTCCAAGGTTCATTGGACCATATGAAATTTAGAGAATGTTGGATCAGTTGCTTACCGAGTGGCTTTACCTCCGTGTTTATCTTAGGTACACAATGTTTTTCATCTTTCGATATTGAGGAAGTATATGCCAGATCAATCTCTTGTTTTGAGCGTAGAGGTAGTTCAGTTGGAAGAGAATCTCTCTTATGAAGAACAACCAGTCCAGATGCTTTACCCAAGAGAGCAAGTGTTGTGAAATAAGGTATTCCACCGGGTAAAGGTTTTGTGGAAATACCATATGGTTGAAGAGGCAACGTGGGAATCTGAAAATGCTATGAGGGATAAATAACCCCACTTCTTTTGATAAGTTAATAAAATTGAGAGGACACAATTCCCAAAAGAGGGGAAGGATGCAACATCTCAGGTAAATAAAGAATAAAGAATTTTCAAATTTATTAATATTTACGAATTAAATATTAATTTTACTTTAAAGGGGTTGCTATGTTCGATAGCTTACCCGATACGCAACAAAGAGTTTCAGTGAAATCTTACGTTGCACACTAGTAATAAAATAATATTCTTTTAAATGGTAGTTAACACGTAGCTGTTGTATTAGAGGGAATGGATAGAAATAACTAAAATATTATTATATATGTTTTTAAATGTTTTTACATTTATCCAATAAAATATAAAAGCATAAAATATGAAGAGAATTCAATTTTAGGATTTTATACCGTAATTTTCACTAAAGGTTCACTTATCGCCTTTTGATGGCGAACCGTCATTAAATATAGTTTTGGTCACTTTTATACATTCTATTGGACCAAATAAAACCCTTTTATAGAATTGGGACATCAAATTTTACTTTGTGTAAATTTTTGGTATTTTTCTGATAAAATTCATTATTTTTAATGAACAGAGAAAAATGTTGTATTTTAATTCAAAAACTACTTTTAATCTAATTTATTTATATGATTATATTATAATTTTTATTGGTTTAAAAGTTAAATTAGAAAATATTTTTACCATTAAATCCAATAGTGGTTGTTCGAATTAATTTCACTTTGAAATCGAACTTAAACTAGTGTCAATCTTTTGATACATATTGTTTCATGAAAACAAACTATTTGCTCTGACAGCGGAAATTAATTATTAAACTAATTAATGAAACTTATATGTTTTCAATTTTTTAAAATAGACTTCATTTTTTAATTCTTAATATCAAATATATCTTAGGGTGAATTTTTGGAATTTTTCTGAAAAACTTCAATTTTTGATGAATAGTGAAACCACTAAGTGGTACGTATAAAAACTGATTTTTCATTTAAATAAAATTTTACCACTTCTGTGTTATGAATTTAAAAAATCCGACATAATGGATGTCATTAGGATGTAAAATTTGGTTCAATGGGATTAAAATAATTTTATTGGTGAATAGTCACTTATTAAGTTTTTAATCGCGACTAGAGGTAATTAGTGTAGTTTAAGGTAAAAATAATGTTTTAATAATATGAAATGAACTATACACATGTCCTACAATCATTGGATGAGTCATGAAGGACCAAGACAATCCATGGGTCAAGTTGGGGACCCCATGGAGCCACTTTGGTTGGAAAATGACATAAATACCTTTTTATTTAATGTTAAAATTAAAATGACACAAACATGAGTTATATTACTAAAACAATTTTTAAATGGGGTTATAAAAGTCAGATTTTTTACTATAAATATTAATTGGAAATCTAAAACTATTTCCTACATAATAGTATTTTTTGAGAATTTCTAGACATTAAATAAATTTAATTATTTATGATATCATGATGATGCAGCGATGACCTCATTATTTAAAGATTTAAAAAAATGGAAAGACAATGTAAAATCTAAGACCTACACAAGTCCAAAACCAATTGGATGTGTGGATTACGAACCCTTATCAAATTATCCTCGAAACACATCAATTTGGGACCATTAAAATCCGAAAATCATTCTAAAATAAAGTAACATTTCTTTACTTTCCAAGAGTGCCCCTCCTCTCCTCTTATAAAAGGCCCCCACCTCTACCTCCTTACACAAACATAAAAAGCCTTTAGTTCGGCCAACACCTGCCCATTTTTCTCTCCACATCTCTCTCTAACTCTTAGAAGCCTCACTTTGGTCAGAAGTCTTCCCAAGGAAGCTTTTGAGCTCAAACCAAAGTGAGTTACCCGATTTTAAGGTAATGTCTTCACTTGAGTCCTTTTCTTTTATTTTGCTTCTCCAACCCCCTAAACTCTTTTTATTCCTTTATTTTGTAAAAACACCAGTATTTTCAATATACTATGACGTTTTTATGTTAATTATTAGAGCTACACATACACACACCTTTTCTAATGGTTAAAGAACATACTGTTTTTGTGGATGGCGAATTACTGCCTCACGAAGAAATGATTGTTCAATCTTATCTTAACACCTTTCCTGGTGGCCATTATGATGTCACTAAATTTATATATGATATATAATATTTTTATGTTTTCTTTAAGCTTCTATATTTTTCATTTATGTCATACCTTTATGGCTTCCATTATGGGTATACGGGATATCTTCAATTTAGGAAGTGTGGACTACCGCCCCCTCAAAGTGATTTGATTCGTTAATACCATATGTGGTACATATAAAATATATATTTAATTATATTATATATGATACCATACTGGAATTAAAATACTATTATGTATCCTTATGTTTTAATTCCATTAAATATGAAATAGAAATGGAAGTAGCGTTCTTGCGTACGTACGAATTACCGTCTCCATGAACGGTGCATTTCATTTCTTAACTCTAATTGTTATGTAATATTATAAATTCATGAATATACTGGATATATATGATATATATGATATTTAAATCATGAATACAATTCTGGATATAATTTATATTTTACCACATGAACAACTTGTAATTATAAAGAGTTTATTTTTTGACTCAAGTACCAATGATCGTTAAAACGACCATTATTAACTTAAATAATAACATAGTGTTCATGACATGGTAATAAGTGATATAAAGTGAATAATTAACTTGAAAAAGTTTCTTAAGGAAGTATAAATTAACTCAAGTTTATTATTCAGGAGATTAAAGAATGATCGAGTCAAGTCGGACCCGAGGTATGGGATCCTACTCCTCTCATTCTTTTTAAGTACACTATTTTTGTCATTCCTGTTAAGCTCATCTTTCTTATTATTGGGATGTTATTTTATATTGATACTACTTTATTTCTTATGATCATATGATAAGAGACCCTATTTTCTCTCATCAATCCATTTTGGAAGTTTTGAGTGGCGCTGTTAGGCTGCAGAATTTTCGTAAGAGATCTAACCTCTCTCTTTCTTTTTAAGTACTCCCCATTATGTTAATTCATTTAAGCTACTCTTTGTTATGATGGGGAATGTTATTTTATATTCCTCTTGATTTACATTTTATTTTAATATTATGAGAGACCCTATTTGATCTCATCAATCCATTTTTGGACGTTTTACGTGGCACCGTTAGGCTACCGAGTTTTCACAAGGGATTTTTCATCTCACTTTTATTCCCTTGGGATTTATGCTACATTTGCCACAATTTCCATTGTGTGGTGTATTTACTAACCATTATTTTACTCATTGTGTATTATAATTTCATTTATGATTATTTACATCAATGTTGTATTGTATTTCTTTCACGGGGTGTATGTTTCGAATGTTACCCAAGTCGGTAAGGGAACCTTTCACCCTCCTCTTTTTAAAAGACTTCTTTTGTTATATCTTTTAATTCACATACTATTATGTTGTGATATGTTCTTATATATACTAATTGATGTAAATTTTATTTCCAAGTGATGAGATACCATTTTTATCTCTCGTGAACTCTTTTTCTGAATTGTGAAGTAACGTCGTTAGGCTGTCGAATTTTTGCAAGGGAACTTCTTAACCCAATTTTGATTATTCGGGATAAACATGTACTCCTTGAATATGTCATTATATGAATATGTGTGAATGTCTTCTGATTGTTTTACACTTAATATCCACTTATATTTGGTGTATTCTTTTGTCACACATAATTATGTAATTGATTTATCCTTAATCCAAAGATACCGTCTTTGTAAGGGACTTCGTCTCAATCTCCTTTCATTGAGGAATATTTAGTTTTATACACAACTATCTTTTATACGATGTATAAACCCCTTTGAATTTTACTTTTATTCAAAAGGAATCTTTTTCTACGAAGCGTTTTACTAAACGACAGAAAGGAATGTTTCTTTTAACGTACGTAGTGACAACGTCCTTTTCCGCCGCCGTGAGTATTATTTGGTCTTTGGCTTCCTCAACAAGTTGTAATGTGTTTTTAAATTAAATAAATACCATATACTCTTTTATGTATTTTGGTATTGAAAGTTGTTTTTATAATGGATATGTTATGTCAATATATTTATGTGAAATATTGTGATCAAAGTGTGGAAATGTTTTCTTTCCATTATATTTGTTTGATGTCTTATGATTTTATAACTGTACTAGGACATTTAATGGCTGGTTACGTGATGAACCATATGACGGGTGGTTCCATGAATACCAGGATGTGTGGTTACATTATAAACTCCAATGCATTGGGTATGGAAGTCGGCTGTATGGATATTCCATTAAGTATGTATGGAAGTTGACTGTATGGCTATTCCATTAAGTGATATGTGAGTAAGTTGACCGTATGGTTATTCCACTTAAGTATGTTTATGTCCCAAGTTACCTTTACATGTTATGTGATCTTTATATGTGTTTTATGGTAATATTTTGGTTAAAAAAGGGTAAGTAATGATATTTTATTCAGTGAAGAGTTTTTACTTCTTCATAAAGGTGAAAATTATTACTTTGATATAGTATACATGGCTTACTTGATGTTTTGATAAACTAACAGTTTTCATTCTTTTGTGTATCCCTTACTGAGCTTTTTATGCTCACCCGAAGTTTTTTTGAAATGTTTTTCACAGGACTTAATGTAAAATATGGTCAAGGATGGGATCAACGGAAAGTCATGATATATAAAACATGGAACCAGACATGTTTCTTTTTATGTTTTTTTATTTTATGGAAACATAGTCTACTTTGTAATCTTTTGAGATGTAACAGTTATGTATTAATTCTCTAAAACTCTAAACCTAAAAAGATCCTCAATGTGAATTATTCATTTAATTCAATATTAAGTAATGGTTAAGGCTGGGGCCTTATAATGGTGGACCTATATAGGAATATAATCATTTTAGAAACATTTAAATTATTACATAATGTGGAACTAACACAAACAATAAAATATTGTCTTACCTATTGATGAAAATGTAAATGATTCAAGTCTTACACCAATCTCTAAAGATTCTCTATTTACATGTATCATGCCACAAGAAGGAAATATTTATTTATTATAGTTTATAATTAATTTTTATAAATTGAATATGTTGAAAAATCCCCAAAGAGAACATTGTGTTACCTCCAATATCCAAAAACAACAAAAACTATTGATGAAAGTTCAACAACTGAAACTCAATGTAACACTAGAAAGAATGTACCAAATAACATCACTCAATTATAAAGATCGTTATATAATATAGTCAAAATACTTTTAAAACATCAATATGAAATCATACCTTTAATGATGTTAGGGTTCATAGTCAACCAGAAATGGGGAAGATATGTCACTTTTAAGGGTCCCCATCAAGGAGAACAGAGTCACTATGAGTTACTCATTAGGAAGTAGGGGAGTCTTGTACCCTGAAGATTAGAGGGTGGGGGTGGGTTTCATCTTTAGAAGTGGGATCGAGGTCATAGGGATCATTGGGGAAGAGATAAGACATCCATTAGATGATAATAGAGTAGGGTCATTGGGTCATCGTCAGTAGTAGGGGGTCGGGGTCATGGGCTCATCATTGAGAGTGAGGGGGGATTCAGAGACCCTATCCTTTTGAAAATATTATTACAAGATTTTAATCAAAATTAACAATAATATATATTCCATGGAAAATATATTCAAATGATTTTTGATGATTATATACTTAATTAGAAATCATGAAACCATAATAAAAACATATTTTATTTATTGTCTATAGAGAGCTCAAAAGGCATTTTATATGTAACTATTACATAGGATAACATGAGGAATATATGAACAAAGGGATGTGGTAAAAATAACAATAAGGTAAAAAGAATAATTAAAAATTATAACACGTGTGTTGGATGTCAGAAATAACAATACAAATAGTATTTGAACATGAATAAACATAAGGAATCATGATGTATAAAACCTGGAATCATGTAATCATAGAATTATATAATTTTGGAAAAAAATACAACATTAAATAATAATTAGTCAAGTCTATCTTCCAAAACCATTTTATAATAAGAAACAAGGGTCAAGGCTATCCAAAAAGACCATTTCAAATAAATGAGAATGAGTAATGTATAATAGCCAATATAACTGCACATAAAGAATCATGAGACTAAAAATTTCCCAAAAAATCAGAGTGTTATTTGAGTTCGCCAATCATAATAATTTCATGAATATATGTTCCCCATGTCGAATCATACATAATGAATAAACATAAGCAATAACCATGGATAGAAGTTGAAATCATAATCATGATATAAATAAAAAATGGGTCTATCATACTAGATTTAGAGAAATAATGAATATATATCATACATATATATTAATAAGGTAAAAATAGGCATTAATCATGTTATGTGATTTCATAATAATTTGATAACATGAACAATTATTGTTTAATAAACATTAAAATTGAATCATCTTAATGTGATTTAAGGAAAATCAAAAAGAACATCAAAACTAGAAAGCGATTAATATTTTACATAAAACTAGAAATGAAAGTATTTTTATCTTTAGATGAAGTAAAATATATTATAAGAATAAATGGGGATTTAAATAGATTATGTATAGTATATTGAAATGCGTATTAAAGATGAAGGCTCATTTGATAGATCTTGATTATAGGGAATAACAGAGAAGTGATCCTTCTAAAAACAAGTACATCACAACCAATGAAGGAATAATTTATCCATGAATAATATTTTCAAACATATACATAGAATGTAGTATATTTTTAAAAAAGGTATCTTAATTACATTGGGGTAGTGTGATAGAAACTGTATCCCAAAGGAAAAATATTAGTTCCATCAGGATCTATTTCTTTATTTATTAAAATATTATTCACTAGATCATAATTCCCTAGAAACACCAATTAAATCCATTAATTAATTATATAGGAACCTTTTATACATGTATTTTATTTACAATAATATATATAAATTCATTTTTAGACTATTTTTTGAGTTATAAGATATAATTTTATCATTATTGAGCATTTATTTCCCTCGTTTTCATGATTGGATTACTTGTATACATGTTTGGAAAAAAATGTAAAATGGAAATAGTTTTCCATAATTGAAATTATAAATATTTATTGAAATTAAAGAATATAAAATGGTATTATATATCAATATGTGTATATAAAAAATGTATGAATCATTTGATATAATGTTATGTATGATGGTTAGTTTATTTTGGTAAATGTTTTATTATTATGAACTACTTTTGTTCACTTGTTTAATGTAATGTATATAAACTGGTTTTAAAACATTAAATAAAAAATAACACAATAATCATTATATGGTTTAAAAAAATTCTTTAATGACCAGCCATGAGTATGGTAATAGAAATTGAAAACTCCTCGTCCTTGAATTCCATAACTCAACACATCTAAAAAATTGATTTCATTTTTAATAATAAATTATAGGGGAATGAGAAATGATGGTGGGATAACCTACTAACACAATACAATTAATGTATATAAAAGGAAATATATTTTACAAGTCATTTTTATATGGGGAGTTTTGGAGAGAATAAAAAAATATAGGAAAATTAAATGAAATTAAAAGAAAAAGATAGGGGTTTTTACCTCTTGAATACTTCTCCTTGAGAACCTCCTTGAGGAACATGAGTTTTCTCTTTTATTCAAATAATGGATCCTAGATGTGGGTGGAGAATTGAGAACTATCTTATGATAAAATATTACAATACTTAATGCTTTATATGTATGAGGAGAATAGGCTGTGAGGGTGTTATTTATATGGGAGTAGAAAGTTGTTTTTTAATTATTTTATTCTTTAGTTTATTATATTTGGATCATGTATTTTAATATTTTTGATTAAAATAAATATATATTGTAAATAGTGAAGGGGATTTAGATATTATGATTCATAAATCATAAATGACAAATGAAATGGTGTATTTAAATTATAAAGTTATATATTTTAAATTATCACATATCATTATTCACTAAAAATTAAACTATTTTAGAAACATCCAAAGAATTCATCCTAATCCTTTTTTGATGTGTAGAATTCAAAAATGAAGTCCATTTTTGAAAATAATATTATAATTTTATATTTTTAATCAAAATTATCATTTACATGAAAATCACTGATTTTAAATATTTAACTGATTTTATAACACATTAAAAAAATAATAAAGGTCCCATAAACTTACCTTATAATC
This sequence comes from Viscum album, assembly GCA_963277665.1. NCBI lineage: Eukaryota > Viridiplantae > Streptophyta > Magnoliopsida > Santalales > Viscaceae > Viscum > Viscum album. Next base: position 1,497,478,275 of record OY728156.1, on the reverse strand, counting down.
AAAAAAATGAAATATTAATTTATTGATAAATATGATGAAAATAAATTATCATTCAAATTTTTATATTCATTATAATACTATAATTAAATTGTCATGACTTACTAAAATACTGAAACATAATTATTCATTTTAAACATTATTTACATATACCATAATATAAATATATAATATATATATTCAGAATATACCTAAATTTTATTTATAGTTTCATATGTGATGTTTCTTTTTTATTAGCTGATATTCTATTCATAATTGTCCAATTACTATTCCAAAGGAAATTTTATGATTCCATTGGTATATGATCCTTAATTTTTATAAATTCATCTACCATAATTTATTATTCATTTATAATGTTTGTATTTTGATTTATATATGATTTTATGTTATTTATACAATATAATATAATTATAATATGGTGAAATCAATTTAAATAATTTTTTTTCATTACATTCTTATCTGTTATTATATTTCTCTTGTAAAATTTAATTTTAAAACTATGTGGTATACATGTGTGGGTACATATGTTTTATTTCCTCATTTGTTTCCGACGTTACAACTTTTTACATATGTTTTTGCCATGGTATATTGAGTAGGTGAGTGGTATTTTTGTTTTGAACATTAGAACTATAGTCCATGTTCATCACCAACCGCTACTCATTAAAGAGATCACACTCTAATTGTTCCACCTATAAATTCTGTACAACTCAATGATCTGTTATGTACCTCAACATGATTGATACATGGAATACATCATTTACTAGAGACATAGTAGGTAGATGTTCTAGTCATTAGGCTATAGTTCCGACATGATCAGGAATCATGAAGGTCCAAATTTATATGGGACAAATCTTTACATTCTACTTAAATCTCGTGATCCTCTTCAGTAGAGATATGAAGAAGAATGCCATGACTTTATCCTCAGACTCTATATTCTAGTGAAGATTGTCTGCATATCTCATCTGTTGACATTATGATTCCTAGCTATTTAACTAAATGGTTTTTGTGTTTTTATACATTTTTCATAAGAATATTAGTTCATAAAATATTAATTTCAATGAAATCATTCCAACATTCCGATTTTCATTCATATTTTCCCATAAATGTCATCATTTGAACCCAATTTCATTATAGATTGGAAACTAATGTTGTATGAGAACTCGGCCAGAGGTAGCCATTTGCCACATCCTCCATTGATGTCTATAGAATATTCTCTCTAAATTTATTCCATTTTTTAAATTTTCAGCATATATATTCTATTATATTGGGGATGGTAGGTCGTACTGATACTCAACATATTGTTTAGAGCATATTGGATACTTTTCTAGAACATTGAGGTGAATATTGTTTCCTGGTTAGATATAATCAATATTGGTATTCCACACATCCTATCCAAATCTCTAATTAATATCCATGAATTTTGATTCTATGAGATGTCCACAATAATTGAGATAAATGAATAGGTCTTTATAAGATGATCCATAAAAACCAATACCGCATTTTTTTACTCTGGATGACTTTGGAATTCCAATGAAAAAGTCCATTTATATGTTTTCCAATTTTCATATTGGTATATTATTTGGTTGCATCAGTTCCAAATAATTTTTCCTCTCGACATTCAGTTTTTGAAACAACATGAATTGTAATGAATTTTTTGTGATCTCATAATTCATATAGTCCCCCCAATAGTGCTCTCATATATCTAGACACATTATTTTTCTCCTTATGTTAATATATAAGGTTGAGATATGTACATCAATCAGAATCACTCTCATTAACTCTGGACTGGATAACAGACATATTTTTGATCCAAATATCATGAATCCTTCCACATAAATTTTTTAACACTTAGGATTTCTCATTTTTTATTGTTCTAATATGTTTTAATTTGCACATGATTTCATTAAGAAAACTTTATTTTATTCTTTAGGGATGGTTGATAAATAATTAGGAAATGATTGATTATGTTCCTTTCTTAATGAATCACATTTTCATTATTTTAAAATCATAAAATAGTTGATCCTTCTCAATTCTAATTATTTATAATGTTTTAGTACACTTTCTATATAGAGCAACTGCCACCTTATATTCCATTCCAAGAAAGAGGTGTTTGGAGAATTCATAATCCTTAATGAGATCTAACCTCCTTTCCAAGTATATATTAATTTTTTTATATATGAATATATATTTTATAATAAAGGGATTACTCTATTTCCCACACTCCCCCCCATAGAGATAATGCCACTGGTATTTTAATGAATAAATCACATCCTCTAACCCCATATCATGCGTTGGATAGTCTTTCTAACAGGTTTTGAACTACATTGATTCCAACAATATATCATTAACATATTTAATTATTACACATCCTATGAAATTATTTTATGATTTTCAATATACCATAATGATATTAACACTTTTAGGATGTGTGGGTACCGGTGTAGTGATAAGCATATTTTTCCAAACATTGATGTACTCTTCACATTCACAGGTACAAATAAACATTAATCCACTTTGAGTTAACTTTTTTAATTTTTTTATCATCATGAAAATTTATATAAAAATCATTAGAAATATATAGCTACTCCATAATGTTTATGGATCTCCATTAATGAAGAGGGCCTAGGCCACTCTTTGAATGATTTTATCAATGAAGGGTCTAAAAATATTCATCTAGTTGTGATAAAAATCCCCATGAACCATACTGCATCTATATAGAACTCAATAAAACATTACTTTTAAAATAGTTTATCCCTTTAAAACACCTTTATCATATAATTCCAATGCTCCTTTTTCGTTCTAGATCTTAGAGTATATTAGAATATCAACAAGAAAGACTACAACCAAACTGTTGGGATACTCTCTATAAAATCTATTCATTATGGAATTTAAAATTTTAGTATAATTAGATATTCTTAATGGAATCACTATGAAATAATAGTGCACATACATTATTAAAATGGTATTTTTTGAGTAAACTTCCTTCCTTACCTTTAATTGGTGACATCCCGACAGTAGGTCCTTAATAAGATATATAAAAGGCTCCAAGAAGTTGATCCAAAAAGTCATATATCTATGCTAAGTATAATTTTTCATTATAATGGTTTTATTATGATTATTTTAATCAATATGTAGAAAATTTGATACGTCCTTCCTTTTTATGAAGATGGGCAGTACATCCCATGGAAATGAACGTGGACGAATAAAGCATGTGTCGACATTCTCTTGTAAATTCATCATCAGTTCTTCCAAATTAATAATGGCTATTAAATAATATGTTTTTTATATAAGATAAATTCCAGGAATAAGTCCAACTTATAACTCATATTCTCTGTCACTATAAAAACCATGAAACTCATTGGGGAACACATCTTTGTCATCCATAATAATGGGCATGTCTTAGAGAATTATTCTATCCATTGTCTCAATCATTTGATCTAGATAAAATTTCTTATAAATTATTTATATCAAACCCATATATAATTATATTTAACGATTTCAATCAACCTCCTTATTATTTTTCATAATTTTATAAATTTTGAAGTTGTTAATAGTGATTTCCCTTTCGGAACAGTTTATGTGAGCTTTGTATAAAGATACTAGGGGCAGTTTTTCTTCCTCTTTTTTCACTATAAGATATTTATATACTATTCATTTTTCTAGAAAAAAAATGGGTTCCCAAGTCTATTATATTTAAAAAACAGAGTTAAATACAATCATTTTTATTAATGAATTTATTGATGTTAATTTAGTGGGTCCAAATACACTTGATGAGGCAGGCCAAGTTGATTTTCATTTGGATTTTTTCAAAATAGTCTAGTGTAAATTTCCAAGTTGAATTCTCTTAATTATATTGAATAAGGAGTTCCTAAGGAGTCATTTATAATTTATTGGAATAGGAGGGTGATAGAAGCACATAACTTTTCAAATACCTCTATATAATCAAGATGAAAAACTAGTATTTTTTATTTATCAATGTTGGGGATCAAATAATACATGACAGGGAAGACATCACTGACACCATGGTTGATTATTTACCCAACCTGTTTAATGGAACTATATTGGCGGGTTCAATGATAGAGGGTATCATCCCCTAAATGGTCAAATTTGAGTAATATTTATTTTTCTCAAGAGCACTCTCCTTGAGCAAGAGATTAATGATGCTAATTCCAGCCTTAATTCTAGTAATGTATTTGTTTCAAATGGATTCCCCAACTTATTTTTGCTTCAGAATTCATGGGTGGTGATCAATTTTGATGTTTGTAATTTGGTCTCCACTTTCATAATTATTGGTGTTCTTCCTTAAGTCCTTAATGCATAATTTTTCACATTAATCCTCAATATTGTAAATAATTCTGAGATGAATTTGTACAAACCAATTTGAATTCTTAACACAATTTATGAGGTCATTAGTAAGATTAATTCTTGTATTCTTTCATGTATTACTTCTAAAATTTACTCATTTAATCAATTTGGTTTTATAAAGGATGAACCACCCAAGAGTGTATTTTTTTCTCCTTTGGAATGTATTAACATTTTTTGGAAACTAGGAAGTGGATGATGAATTACTCTAAGTTTTGATATTATGAAGGATTTTGATATATTGGACTGGAATGTTTTTACAATTTTTCAATGGTTTTGGTTTCATTAATACTTTAATAAACTGGGTTTCAATGATTTTTTGGAAATTCTCATGGTTTATTTCTTATAAATGGTACCCCTAAATTGTAAAACTCATGACCTAGAAGTGTTCTTAAAGGTGATCCCATCTCATCTTTTCACTTTGAAATTGCTGAGGATTTTATTAGCAATATTATCACTCACATATTCTCACAAATAACTCTTAATCCTATGTTGGAATGCAGGTCCCTCATTTCGCCATGGTAATTTCTTCATTGCTGATGATATTATACATTTCCTTCATGGTGGTAAAATTAATTTTCATGATTTTAAGCAACTTTTAAAACATTATAATGGTGTCTCTGGGAAATTATTCTGTTGGGATAAATATTATATATAATTTGAGAATAGGTTTTCCATTGCTTGAAAAATATTATAATATCATATTTATCTATCAAATATTTGACATTTCCATTTTATATTATTCGATATCCAATCTTTTTGGAGAGAACCCAAGAATCTTATTTTTTAAAAATTGTGAATAAAAAATCTTCAAAACTAAAAACATGGAAGCAGATGAGTCTCTTAATGGCTTTGAGGATTTGTTTGGTGATGTTTGTTATTGTCTCTATGTCAGTTTGCCCTTTAATAACCTTTAAATGGACAAGAGGTATTATCATAATATAAATGTGTATATCAAGAAACAATTTTGGAGTGGAAATATAGAAGAAATAATTATAGTCATTATTCCATGGAAGTACTCTTGTAAACCTATCCCGAATGGTGGATTTGGGATAATGAATATTGGGAATTTTAATGATTCCCTTTGAATATAGGCTCATGTAGAATCTTATTTATAGCAGCTCTGAATCTATGGTGTTTCATAAATCACATTTTATTGATTAAATGGAATATGAAGGTGATGTTTACATTGAATCTTTCTATTTTCCAACACGTAAATCCTCGTTTTTGGATATCAGGGAATGTTCAAGATGGTTTATGAGAATTCCTATAACATAAAATTTTTGCTTGATAATGGGAATATTTGTGTTCATCATATTTAATTTTAATCACCAGTTTTTAGTAATAATGTCCATATCACCATTTAGGAATTTTTTTTACTCCTCAAACATTGTTTCTAGATAAGATCAAGTATATGGTTAATGCCTATGATTTTATTCACTATCGTGATCTTCTGGTTGGGGAACTGGGAAGAAATGTAATTCTCAATGGTACATTATTTTATCAAAAGTCATTGGGGGAAAATATTATTAATTTCAACTATTTAAATTCTAAAAATAAGAGATGTATCTATCCCTCATAGCTTACAATCATCTAGATGTTGGCCTATAAGAGAATACCGACGGATTATGTGATTCAAAAAATGAGTCTTCATCTTTTCTCTCTGTGTGTACTATGCCACTAAAATAAGGAGGATGTGGATAATATAATCCTCATCTATGATATTTCCACATCAATATGGAATAATGTCTCTGATATTTTTTAATTGGATGGATTATGGTTTTTGGGTTTATAGGCTTAACACACTACAACACCTTCATCCAGCATTCCCTACAAGTTTGTGCTATCTTAAGGGTTTCTGTTGATGACAGTTGCAATATATTTGGATTACTCGTAAAACATCCATCATTCCATGAAGGGATTATTTACAATGGAATACATGAATCAAATATTGGTAGTGGTTTTGAATTTCTATGTTGACAGAATGGGGTACTATGACATCAGTATACATGACTTCACCACCCTAAATTTTTTTGGTTTACATGATAATTTTCTAAATTCAATAGGGAATATTTAGGTTTTCTAGTTTCCACCTTTTCATCAATGGATCTAGGTAAACATTGTCAATGATTCAAAATGGAATTGTCATCCATCACAAGGAGGGGATATTTTTTGTGTCTAGGATGTAAATTTAAATTGAATGTTTCTATGGATCTTGTGTTTTGACTTCTTATCTTGTAGCAGCATATCTCATAATCATTAATGATATATTTTTTGAGAAATAAAATCATTGAATAGTATTGTGTTGAAAAGTGACCCCCCACAGTAAAAACATGATTTTTACATTTAATGTTTTTATTTATATTGACATATTATGAGTCTGTGAAATTTGACGACACGTGATGCTGAGGCTCGGTCTGCCAAGAATGAATTTCTATAATTTTCTAGGTACTTTCAGTAACTGAGTGAGAGGCGTTTTCTAACTTTTGATCCATTGATCAGAATAAAAATATGAGGGCACCATTGAATCTACAACGCCAGGATTCCATTAAGTGAGACATAAATTTAACCATTGTAGGTGGGGATAAAAAGCAATATTTTGGAACTCATAGGAGAATACTGAAATAAAAAAGTTATTTTATTTCTCTCATTTCATTTCCTCCAACAAACATGTAGCAGTGGCAGGACTAACCATGTGTAAAGCCATTAAATATATTAACTCCTCAAATTCTTTTTAACAATGACGTTGCAAATAGGATGGTTCATATTATATGAACCCCCATTACTTCTACGATCATTACTCACCATCCCCATCTTCTATTTTTATGGGGATTAGGGAGGGGTATTGGTGCAGTTTCATCAAGCGATGATGTTGTGATAATGTTTCGTGACACCAACCACTTGGAGGATGAATCAGTTCTGGCGTGTGGTGTTGGGAACCACTAAATCATGAACCAAATAATGACAATTCATCAGCATCATAGAATGATTTTTGAAGTAACGACGAACACAAAATCTTCATCAAATGAGGATGTTCTCGAAAAATATTGATTTAGAGTTTTTATTTTATATTAGTTTCAAGAGTTGTTTATTCTTGTTCTACAGCCATTATATTAAGCTGGAATGGAGGGTGAAGGCCAAATGAACAAGGCCCGTACCCTCCGACTTGTGTTGAAAATTTTTAGTGTGTTTTTCATGACCATTTTATTCAGGTTGGACGAAATCAGGGATGGTGGGTGATGGCGGCTATTGGCAATGGCAGTCCAAGGAGGAGATATAGGCATACCGTCATGCGCCCCTAGAGGTTAAGGTTATGACCATAGACACAACGAGTAAAGACGATGGTCAGTTAATTATGGTCTTGATGGAGGCAGTAGCGCGTCGGCACGTAACGTCGGTGGTGAGAGTCATGACATAAGTTTCACTAGAAAAGGGTTGCCGACAACAGCCAACCATGGACAGAGGCGTTTGGCGCACCTTCGTGTGCTCCAGAAGGCAGCCATGTCTCTAAAGCTACTGTGGTGGACCGAGACCAAAAGTGTCTCCCATGGGTGACCTAGCATTTCTAAGAGGCACTGCTGCTCTACCTTATGAATATGGTAACCCCCCCCCCCCCACTCTGCGCCAACAAGGGAAGGCCCCAGCCAGTGGGGATGCCGCTCGAACCGAATGGAAGTAGCCATTTGGGAAAACTGGTGGGGCACTCCCCCCCGTTCCACCTCAGCCAGACTCCACACTAGCGAGCCATGCCTCATGCAGGTCGTGCCCCTCAGTGGGCCAGGTCACGCCCCTCTGTGGGCCAGGCCACACAAGCCTAGTAATATGAGCCTACATTGGCCCCTCCCAACTGGGCCAGCCCAGGACTATTCGGGCCAAGCCGGGTAAGACCCAGATCGAGACATTTGGACCCGAACGGGGTGGGGTTGGTCCAGACCGAGTTGGGAAAACTGGGTCCGACTTTCCCCAGACCCCACCCCACCCAATTTCAGCTCGTGGACCATACCTTTAAATTAGGTAATCATGTTGAGGAACTATCTTCAGTGATGGAACCCTTATAGTGAGACGGTCTGTTTGGTATACTCCATTGAGTTATAGAAAATCTTGGAGTACAGTTGGGTTGGATCAAACCCAAATCCAACCGAGCCCTCAGTACTAGAAAGCTTATAATTCGTAGATGGGGGGACCTTTTGATGCACCATTTATCATGTTAGAACTCTTACGAAACGGCAGACCAATGGGATACATCATCGTGGAACTTAGTTCATGTTGAAATTCGATCGATGGCTGGATGATTGGTTCTCATAGAATAAAGCATACTATGAGCAGGAATCCCATGGATGATAGTGAGGCAGAGGAGATTGGATACAATGTGAAGAAAAAAAATCGAACCTATGGGGTTTAGCATCTATCGATACTTTTTGGGTCAGTGCGTAGCGTTCTTGTGTGGGTTTGTATCTATCGATCCTATGTGGGTCAGCACCTACCGATCTTATGAGGGTCAGCATCTATCTATCCTGTGTGGGTCAGCAACAGAGCCTCTCAATAGTTTATAATGATCTATATTTACAACTAATAATTTGTATATCTGTATTTATGTTATCTAACTCATGTGAGCCATGTCTTTGCATTGTGGTAGTTTTTCCATCATGGTATTATTTTCATGGTGGTAAATTTACGGTACTATTAACATCAGGGTGTTTCCTCTATGGTGTTACCATTGTGGTACTTTTACCTTGATGGTTATAGATTCATAGTGTTACCACTGGGGTATTCATCCATCATGGATTATTTTTCCATTATCATAAATATTGGAGCCTTATGTTTCATCATGAATGAGATGAGTATCTTTTGATAACATATGTATATGTATGGTAATATAACTCTGTAGAGTTGATGACTGCTTCGTGCTTTGTGAATGAAGTCATGCTTTGTTGTTTTCCATTATGGAACGTTGAGTGTCTTTAGGGGGTCTTGGGGTCCCTACTAAGTTTCATTATACTCACCTCTGCATGGGCTACGCCTGCACCTTGTTCTATCTTGGGCATAAGACTGACCGCGTTGATCTATTCTGAGGGAGTTCGGATAGGATGGTGCTCATTGGTGGATAATTTGATGAGGCTTGATGTAGGACTACTAATCATGTGTAGTACCTACCTTTCAGGTAGGAACCTTGTTGGATGATCCAATATATTTTTTCTATTTTATGTTGTACTTTTACTTTAGTGTTGTGCTAGTATCCATGCCCCTTTACTTTTATCACACTTTTTAGAACAACAGTTTTCATTATGGATGTTTCTTGTTGGGTTATTGGATTGTGTGTTTATAGAGGTTTAAGTTAAATTCCTTCCCATTATAAGGATCCACATTTTCGGTGCTAGTCCCCACCCTGAGGCATATGGAAAGTGTGCTTGGGGTAATCACGACATGAGCCCCAGGGGACGAGTCGTGAGAAAGTTCTATTAGATGAGTCGATTCTATCTAAGAACTAAGAATGTGATAATTTCTATGTGGAAATAGTGTTAAGTGTTATAAGTGTAGTTTTAAATTTGGGGATTAGATATTGTTGTTGTGGTCAATTTATCCATACACCAGGGCCATGAATTCTGATTTCCATTCGACTGTACGAAAACACTGATTGCGTGCGTTTATAAATTTTTTTTTACGTTCTCATTGAGTCAACTCACAATTTATCAATTATTGATGGTGGCAACCCTATTTTATTTTACGATTCCACCACGTAGACATCCATATAGTATTCCAGAGACTATACTTGATGAAGGCCCACCGAGCGATGAGGCTTCGTTGTAGGGCACAATTACGGTGATAGAACCAGTGTGTAGTGCACAAGTAGCACCATAGGATGATTGGAAACAGATTCCACCATCCCCACTAGCCTAGGGTTCACACTGACTGAGAATTTTTTACAACATTCAGCTGCACAGGGCTCCATGGTATAGTGGCGAGATGGATCTGTAGGTGTCTAAGGACTAGCTGGAGTCTGTGGCCAGAGCTTTTCACTTAGTTGGAACACAAGATTATCTGATGGCGATCTGAACGACTAGTCACCTCCAGGGAGTAGCTGTGAGATGGTGGAGTATGACACTCTAGTTACATGAAGAGGAGACCCTCGCCTGGGTGACCATCGTGGGCCTTTTCAAGGCAGAGCTCATCCCACTGACTCTATTCTCAGTGCATATATAAGAGCTATTTCAGTTCATGCGGCGATGGATGATTATGGCCCAATACTCGAAAAGGTTCACTGATCTCTCCCACTACTCCACTGACATGTTTCAAGACCCTTTCATTATGGGATAAACATTTGAACATTGTCTCCAACATGATATCAGATCATCGATGATATCCCTCAGTATTCCTACACATGATGGGGTCCTAGAGTGAGCACTTTTAGTGGAAGACATCATATCTAAGTAGGCACCGATAGTGAGGGCCACCACTACATGCCAGGTAGTAGAGTCATCCATAATAGGTAGTGGACAGATGATGCAGGGGCCCTTGACAGCCATAACATCTGGTGGACAAACACAAAATAGATGGTCGGTATTGAGGTGCTCATGGGATAGAGGACATACGAAGACCAGGCAGTGCTACTTGTGCAGTAGAAATGGTAACAAGGCTCATGATTTCCCGAAATGTTGAATGGAAGACCGAAAAATGGCCGAGGGACCACCAATGCAGTGGCATAGGATTGAGTTAGAAGGTACACATGGTGGTAGATGGGGCAGAGGAGATGGTCGTGCAATAGGCGGTGGGTGACGATTCGAGGTTCTATAGCCACCACCTTCATGTTGACCACCCCTAACAACAGGGACCAGAAAGACATGGAAGAGCTCATATCTAGGCAGTAGAGGCCTATGAAAATAGTTCTCCAGAAATGATTATACTTATAATCTATGCCGACTCCATCCTAGCTACAGTACTTATAGACATAGGTGATAGACAAACTTTAATTTCCACGACCCTCATTTGGAGATCAATTATTCTGATGGAGCCGTTGGCTCGATCCTCTAGTTAGAGAATCCCTCATGATGGAATTTGACGATTAAACACTAGTTATTGCAGTGTCAGCATACTCTAGAAGGTGAGAGCTTCAGATGGGATCTTCTAGTTGTGGCATCGAGGCCTTACAACGACATCCTGGATATGGATTAGTTATCCATAGTCCATGCATAGATTGACCGTATTAGGCACAATGTGTGGTGTGTCTGTGAGAATGGGACCATGTTTTTCTTCACTGGAAATAAGTGATCCATTTTTTGTGCATGATGGACTTCCTCGGAGAATGATACAGCCGATCACACATTAGTTTTCAAGACTTAGCCTAGGAGAAGTTGATGTTGAGAGTTTGATCTATCCTATAGTGTTGGACATGTATATTGTTGTCTTCTTTGATGATGTTTTAGGACAACATCCTCACAGAGAGGTGGAATTTTACGTTGATATGTACCCTGGGAAGCACCGATATCTACAACAGCATATCGAATGGATCCCACGGAGTTCGTGAGTTATGGGTACAGCTAGAGGACTTACAGAAGAAGGGGTTCATAAGGCCTAGTGTGTCACCATGGGAAGCCCCAATTTTTTTTATTAAAGAAGGAATATGGGAGGGTGAGACTCTGTTTTGACTATCAGTTCCTAATACAGGTGACCTTGAAGAACAAGTATCCACATCTGAGGATTTATTATCTTTTGCATTTAGTTGAATGGATCTCATTGGTTTTCAAATACAGACCTCATGTCATTCTTTCCTTAGCTCAGGGTATGATATGAGGATGTTAAGAAGATGGAATTCAAATGTTGGGTTGGCCACTTCGAGTTCATTGTTATGTCATTCGGCATGACCAACACCCCTACAGTTTTCGTCTTACTTGTGAATTGGTTCTTTTAGTGAAACCTCAATCTCTTTTTGGTGGTCTTAATCAACGATATCTTGATATAAATAGTTTCGGAGGGGGACCACACCACGCACCTATAGATAGTTCTGGATATACTCTACTACCGTCAGATTTTTGGTAAGCTCTCAATGTTCCAGTTCTGGATGTGAGATGTCCACATTATGCGACACGTTATATCAGAAATTGCAGTTTCGGTAGAACCAGCAATAATAGAGGCATTTCATTTTTGGGAACCACCCAAATGTGTGACTGAGTTACAGAGTTTCCTTGGATTAGCAGGGAAATACTAGGGATTCATACCTGTCTATTCTAGAGTTTTGGAAACATTTTTAGAGTTGACAAAGGAAAACCCATCATCTGGATGGAGAGATGAATGCATAGTTTTTTAGGAGCTGAGGCAGAGACTAACAATTTTTCCCATCTTGAGGCTATGAGAAGAAGGTGTTGGGTATGTGGTCTGTGATGATGCATTAGGTAATGGACTTGGATGTTCCCTGATCCTAGACCATGCATTGATCGGTTATGGTTCATGACAGCTGAGACAACATGTTAATAACTATGCAACAATTTACCTAGATTTAACAGCAGTTGTATTAACCTTGAAAATGTGGCGGCACTACTTGATGGGTGAATGGTCTAATGTGTAATATATTCACTAGAGTCTCAGGTATATCTTCTCACAGGAGGACATGAACCTCAGATATCAGTGATGGATAGAGTTCCTCTAGGACTCTGTCTTCAAGATATTCTACACACCTATAAATGGGACTATTGTGGCAGGCACACACTGCCGGAGATCTGGTCAATTGTTTCTAAGTGAGGTGACATAGAAAATATCCATGTTTCCAATATCCTTTGTTGATAGTGATGGAGTAGCTTACCTCCAGTTTATGACTGTCAATCCCCTACTTCTTCATTGGGTTCCAGAGGCCCAGCATGAGGACATTGACTGTGAGGCTTAAAGTGCTAAAATATCTTCAAGATAGGTACCTAATGTATTTTATGATGGTGGGGAGTGTGTATTCCTATTAAAAGGTCACACCATTGTACCGGGGGTGAAAAGGGATGAGGTGTTGAGGGAGTTCATTACATATCCTCTTTTGGAAAATCCTAGTATAGAGAAGATGTACCAGGACCTCCATCATCTGCATTGGTTTCCAGGGATGAAGAAGGTAGTGGTAGAGTTTGTTTTATGATGCCTCACCTATAATTAAGTGAATCCTAAGCATCTGGTTTCAACAGATTTAGCACAGTACATAGAGGTTCCAGAGTGGAAATGGGATTGTATTTCCATGGATTTCATGACAAGACTACTATGTATGATTAGGGGCCACGATTCCATCAATGTTATCATTGACTGACTCACCATGTTTTCCAACATCCTACCCATCTGAGTGCAAGGATAAGTAGATAGCTTAATATGTCTCTATATATAATATATTGTACAACTTCATGCGGTTATATTGACGATTGTCTCTTACCATGACACATGTTTGATATCCTAGATGTGGAAGGGATTACAGGAGGCTTTCAAGACTCATCTAAGTTTATGCATTGCCTTTCATGCTCAGATGAATGGTTAGATACATTAGACCACCCAGAAATAGGAGGATATAATATGTAATTGTGTCATTGATTTATTCCGTCATTAAGAGGATCACATTCCCCTAGTGGAGTTCCCATACAACAATATCTATCACTCCGCCATTGGAATGGAACCATTCGGGGACTTATAAGTTCGACCTTTTAGATCACTGCTATGCTGGACAGACCCATGGGAGTATACACATATGGGTCCAGAGTAGGTACGAGCTATCACGGAGAAGTTGCAGATCATCCAGGAGCAGACGGAGACTACACAAGAGAGATAGAAGCCTTATTATGTCAATAGATGGAGGATTAATGAGTTTTCATAGAAATACATTGTCTTTCTACGGGTCTCACCTCGATGAGGATTGCAGAGATTTGGATGTGGTGACAAACTCTCACCATGATTTATCAGAACATTTATAATACATCAGAGTATTTGTGAGGTAGCATACTACTTGGCACTACCAATTCAGTTGGAGAGGGTTCATGACATCTTCCACGTATCCCAACTAAAGAGGTACATGCATGACCAATATCACGTCATCGACCATAGTGAGATGGACACTAATGATGGGGTGACATTTATAGAGGTACCAATAGAGATTGATGATCAACTAGAGTGAGTCCTTTGTGAATGATTGAAACCTCTGGTGTGCATTCGCTGGATGGATTATAACCTCTACGAGAGCACATGTGTGTGGGAGGCTCAGATTCGTGCTCAGTACCCCCATTTGTTTCCTTAGTAATTCCATTGGATTTCAAGAACGAAAATACCTATGGTGGGGATAATGTGAAGACCCACATATTTAATATACATTTTTAATTATATAGATTTATTATCAGACTGCAAAAACTGAGGCCACATGGTTCCGAGGCCCGGTGTTACCAGAATTAATTTTTTTTCCAAGGTACGTTCAGTAAATGTGCATGTGGAATTTTACAACATTGGAAGCAGTGCTCAGAATAAAATTCAGAGGGCACCATTGAATCCGTAGAACTGAGATTTGTTTTTGGGATATTTTTCATCTGCTACAGTAGTTCATGTGAATAAGATTGATTTTGTGACTTTTAAGAGAATAATAAAATAACAATGTTAATTAATTTCTATCATTTATTTTCCTCAAACAGATAAGTAGAAGTGGTTGGACCTATGACTTTTCAAGCCCTTAAATTGATTGACTCCTCAAATGCATTGATACATCATCATTGGAATTAGTAATGTTAAAATTAAATGAACCCCCATTAATTCCACAAGCATTACTCACCCTCCCCCTCACCTATTTTTATGGAGATTTTGTAGGGGTATTTACATGTATTCACAAAGCGATGAAGTTCTGATAAATTGTCGTGATACTAACCACATGGAAGACATCACCAATTCTCTCATGTAGTGATATATCGTTGCTGAATCTCGAACACAATAACTATGATTGATTGGTGTTGTTAGAGGCTTGTTGTGGGAATGAATATCGTAGACTCTTCCTCAAATGCGGAAGTTTTATAATGATATTGAGGTAGGTTATTTATTTGGTATTAGTTTCTAGAGTAGTTGAATCTTGTTCTACCCACATCCAATCAAGCTAACACGAAGGTCACAATCCTAATGAACAAGACTAGGACACTCTTCCTTTTGATGCTATTTATGGTGCGTTCATTATGAGAATTTTATTCAGGTTGGATGAAACTCAGGATGACTTGTAGAGATAAAGGTCGGCAATGGATGTCTGCGGAGGAAATAGAAGCATGCCATCGCGTGTCCCTGGCAGAGAGGGCAGCAGTCTTAGCCATAGTGGGTGAAGACAGAAGCCGGTAATGACTGGCCATGATGGTTATGGCAGAATTCCATGGCACACCGTCAGAGGAGAGTATTGTGACATAAGACGTGGTGAACAATAGCAACCAACATCAGTCGGAGGCGAATGACGTGTCATCGTGGGCTACTGATGTCAACCGTTGCTCAAAAGTTGCGGTGGTGGACTGGCACTCGTTGGGGGTCCTACAGGTGACCTGGAAGATCCAATAGGCACAACCACCCTATCATCAAAGGAGGGAACACCCCATAGTTGTATCATTAAGGGTGGGCCCCAACCAATGGGGTCATCTTTTGAACAGAACTACGGCATCTGTTCTGGATAACATGGGCGACCACTCCCCCTGTGCCCGCTCAGGTAGACCCTGAACCAGTGGTCCATGCCCCTGCAAGACCCACCCCATCACAGGATGGGTAGCATGAGCCCAGTAGGCCTCAACCCTCTGTGGGTTGGTCCGCACCAGCCTAGCGTGCCGCACCACCCAGGTGGGAAGGTCTAGTCTTTGGCTTAGCAGGCCGAGCCCGTCGCGGCCCAGACCAATCGGTCCAAGAGAGGCCGGTTCATTCTAGGTGAGGTAAGACTCTAACCTAGTTGAGGTAACCTGGACAGGGGCGAGTCAGCCCGAAATGGGTCAGACCGAACCCCGACACAACCATGCCGAATTTTTCATAAAGGATTATAAAATAATGTTCATGCATCCATTTGATAAATCCACTATGGAACCAGGACCCTTGGAGAGAGAAAATCCTTTTTTTATACACCATTGTTCTTTTGGGGAAATTTGGATTACAATCAGGTTGGATCGATGTTGAATCCAATTGGGCCCTCGATACTAAAAGGAATATAAGTGACATACCGGGCGTCCGATTGACATGTCGTCTATCACGTTAGAACCCTTACAAAATGAAAGTACATTGAGAAACTTATTCATGGATATTCATGCTAGTTGAAATATGATCAATGGCATAAAGATTTGTTCTCCCCAAATCAAGCGTACTATGAGTGTGAATCAAGTGACTGGTAGTGAGGCAGAGGAGATTGGATATACCATGAAGAAAGAACATTGATCCTATGTGGGTTAGTATATATCGATCCTGTGTGTTTTAGCACCTAGAAATCCGGTGTGGGTCAGTATCTATCGATCCTGTGTGGGTCAGTGGCTAGCGATCTACTGTGGACCCGCATCTATCAATCCTGTATAGGTTCGCAACAAAGCCTCTCAATCAAATAAGATGATCCATATTTAAAACTAATCTCTTGTACATCTGTACTTAAGTTATATACATGGTGTGAGGTGATTCTTTTCCTTTGTGGTAATTTTATCTTTGTGTTGTTACCGTCGTGGTATTACGTTTGTGGTACCTTTACCAACATGGGGTTACCTTTGTGGTGTTACCTTTGTGGTACTTTTACGATCATGGTGTTACCTTCATGGTGTTATCATTGACGTATACATCCTTTATGGATCAATTGGTCACTATTATAAAATTTGGATCCTTATGTTTCCATATGAATGAGATGAGTATCTTTTTATAACATAGGCATACGTATGAGAATATATCTAATTATAGTTGATGGATTCTTCGTGAGTTTTGAATGAAGTATTGCTTTTTGGTTTTATCTTTGTGGAAATTTGAGAGACTATCATGGGTCTTAGGGTCCCTACTTTGTATTTTTATACTCGCCCCTACATGGTATACACCCACACCTTGTTGGGTCTTCTGCAGACGATAGACTACATTAATCATGGGTGAGGGAGTAAGGTTTCCACTGTGCTCAGAGGTGGACCATTTGACATGATGTGACTCAGGGTTACTGATAATGAACTGTAGCTACCCTTCAGGTAGGATCCTTTGTGGAGGTCCCAGGAGTTGTTTTCTCTTTTCACTTGTACTTGTACTTTTCATTTGGGAATGTATTCGGGATCCTTTAATTTCCTCCCACATTTTACTAAGCAATATACTCCATCATTTCTTCTTGTTGTCTTCTTGGATTTTGTTTTTGTACAGGTTTAACGGAAAATGCCTTCCCATTATAGGGATATGCCTTTCTTGTTCTAGTCTCCAGCCCTTGGCCTATGGAAGGCGTGTTTGGGGTAGTCACAGCATGGGGACCGGGGATGGTTTATGATATCTACTCTTGTATAGGTTATAAAAAATGGTCATTTTCATATTTCATAGAGACATTCACCTATTTTAATGGATTTCATTAACACTATTATAACTCCCAACTATATATGCTCCCATTTATTTCTAGAGGAAATCATGGATGCATATGGGCTTGCTAATAAGGGAATCAGAGTGACTCTCAGCTAGTCATGCATGCTCCATATTAAACAATTCACTTTTTAAGAAATTTTATGTAATAATTCTCTGAATTTATTATTTCTGTAATTTATATTTATAAAATAATACGTAGGCCTTTGGGTATGGTGGCCATTTAAATAAAATCTAATGAATGTTTTCCCATAATAGCCTAAAACTCTACCAAAGGACGTATGAGAATATTTTATGGGAGGATTAGTCCCCAAACATTAATTGTGTAGGATATATGATCTTTGGAGTCAAACATTTCACCATTTTTTTCTCATAGATAACATATGATACATATTTTGCTGTGTTTGTCGATTAATAATACGAAACATTCCCGATATGAAATAGGGAAATGAACTAGAATAAAATATTATATTATTTTCATGAATGAATAACCAGGATACAGATCACCAGATCATTTTTGTACTCCAACTCTATAGTAGGGGTACTATATTCTTGTTCTTAATTATTTGGATGTTTATGTTGTTTATTTCCTCCAACAATCCTTTACTGAGTAAAATATTTTTCATAATTAAAACCATCCATGTTGTTGAAACACTATACAATAGGCTGGGTGTTGACCAGATCCTTCATTTATTGTTCCACAATAGTAGGATTCTTTATATCCATAGGGTAGTTATTATGCAGATGCCCCAATCCTAAATTTTTTTAACACGATGTTGTTCCATTTATAAAGAACCTAGGATTCTTATTTCGACAATTTTATCATGTGGAATATTGGGTTTTTATTCCATATTTCCATAAATGTGAGTCTCATTTATATATGTTTTTATCTATGGGTCAATTAGATCTATAAGGGCCTCAAATATCTTTTTTATCCTTAATATAGGAATAAAAATGATCATATTTCTATCTATGTATCGAATCATCAATGCTTTTCATAGTCTCCTATTTATTATAATAATGATGCAACCCACATTTCTTTGGTGTTCATGATAATGTTAGAGGTGTATCTAGAAATCCTTGTAATGATTACGAAAAACATTATGATAAAATCATATTCAATTTATTTCATTATGAGAAAATCCCATTATATATCAATGTTTGAGGATTTGTTAAAAATACTTATTGAATAATATTTTTATGAAATGTTCCCATTCCATGGATGAAATTTCTTCCATAGAATTTGTATTCTTGACCAGTGTCTACAACAGATCAACATCCCCATCAAAATAATAAAATTTTCATGTAATAATCTATTCATTTGAGCACCAGAATATAGATAATATAATATAAATAGAGTTATCTAAATAATTTATGAGGATGAGATCAGAAGACCCACAAATCATGTAAGGCCTTTATTGTGGAAAGGATTTGAGCAGAACATTTTTTTCTTAGGATAAGGGAATTACATATGACTTAAGTTATTTTTTGTAACATAAAATAATTGTTCATGTTTCATTATAAAATTCTGAATGTCATTCCCATTATATGTGAAATATAGTTTGGTAAATCATAACATTTCCGCTAAAATTGACAATGGTAATGAGAAATCCTATTTTCAGAGATTTATTATGAAAAATAATGTAAAATTAGGTGGGCTTAAAAACTCCAATAATAAGAATAAAAAAAACATCAACATATAAGGATAAACTTGTAAATAAAAATTATATCCTAATTTGGGATTCACTATGAATCAATCATGGTTATACAAGGTGATAGATTTTCACTACGGTTCTTACTAATGTGCTTCAGTTATAATCTCAATAAATAAATTGAACATGAACTTATACCAACTACAATGGCCCAATCCCTTTTCAAAATTAATACATTATTTAAATCATAATGAACCATAAAATACATTCATATTATAAAAAATTATTGTTTCAATTAATGGTTATATTCATAATTAAATAGCATGAATCTAATAAACATCTTTTTTATTATTTTTGAAGATATCAAAATGTCATTTTAGCATTAAAAATTAATAATAAAACATTATGAAAAATCGAAAATTTGTATGAACTAAAAACCTCATTAAGGTAATAAGGATAAGAATAAAGATTTACCTATTATATAGAAGGAATATCTTGAATAAATGAAAAGGTATAAAAATGAATAAACTGAATTATGAATAAAATCTAAAACATGGAATAATTTAATCATTGAATCATAGAAATGTGGAAAAAACAAAATACATGACATGATCATGAGTCAAGGATAACTGTAAATTCCATTTCCCATGAAAGGATATGTGTCTAGGGTAACCACTAAAATAATTGGACATGGGGAAGTGTTAGTCAAGGCTCACCAGCCAGATCATTAATCATTAAGTATAATGAGACTAAAAAAATACCAAATTCAATATAGCTCTATTTGAAAAAACCCATCTTAACATGTTGATGAATTTTTTTTCCAATTGAATATTCATATATAAGAAATTAACCAATATATTTCCAAAGAAAATATGTGGGACATATAATCATGTCAAAAAGAATACCAAGTGGTTGTATCATAAAATTTTCCATTAATGAATGGATTTCACACTTAAATTTTTATTAATAATGGAAATAGGCATATATCATGACAATTGACTTCAAAATAAACTCAAATAATGTAAAATGATTTTTTATGAATCATTTTAATGAGATATAAGGAAAATACTAATGATCATTTAAGGAGAAATGGAGTAAAAATTTATATAAATAATGAAATGAACCAGGATATAGTATTATGGTAAAATTATTTATTTTAGAATAATAATGTGGGATTCGAAAATCTTATGTATTTTAAGTGAAAATGGTTATGAAATCATAATTTTTTTATTTGATCATTCTTGATTATCAAGAATAATTCATAATGGAACCTTTCTATAACATGTATTTACCCATAAAATAAGGTAAAAATGATCTTGATAATTTATTTGGGAACAAATTTATACTATTTAAATGATTTTTATAATATAAAGAATAATTAAAAAGGGGTATAGAGAGATAAAAATTAAATAGAATGAAAAAATAGTGTTTTGGTGAGGATCTCTTACATTATGTCAGAAACTGTTATCCACGTGATCATAATGTCCTGGAAAATCAAATAAAATATATTAAATTATAAATTAAAAAAATTTATATATGTATATTATTTATTAAAATTTTATTATATTCAGTTATGATATTTTTAAATTAGTTATAAGAATCAAGTTTATCATTCGGGAGCATTCCATTCCTTGGTTTTTGAGATCAGATTACTTCTATATATATATATAAATATGAAAAATGAGAATTGTTGTAAATAAATAAAAATTATATGTTATTTATGTATTTATAGAAAGAAATATGTTCTTATCTATTATATTTTTAATATTTTATTATGATTAATTAGTAGACAAAATGATGATGATTAATTTTGAGTTCATTTTGACTAATGATTTCTCATTACATACTAGTTTTGTTATTTTATTCAATACTTTTTAAATACATTGGTTCCATAAGAACAAATATTATGTAATAAATATATATTAATGTTTTTTAAAATTTAAAATTTATTTCTTCTATCCTTTAAGATGGAAAGGGAAATGGAAACCATTTTTCCTTTAATGCGATAAATCAACACATCACAAAAGATGATTTTAGTTTAAGTAAAAATGATTGGGGAATAGAAATGATGATATGTTATGACATTAAGAATATAACTAAATTTATATGAAATAAACTGTTGTTATCATTTCACTGTATAATGTTGTTTGATGAGAAAATAACAATATAAAATAAATTGAAAAGAATAAAAATAAAAAATGATATTTCGATCTCTTTGATTTTCTTCCTTGAGAATCTCCATGAGGATAATTAGTTTGATATTTTAATGAAAAAAAGGTTCATACACATGTCAGATATATATTTAGGAGTACTGGGAAGACATTGGGCAATATTCATGTCTTTTTAGGTGTTAGGAGGAGAGGTGGTGAGAATTTACATTTATTTGGGAGTAGAAGGGTGTTTTTATCTTATTATATTCATTATATAGTTATTTGGAAAAAGAATATTAATGGTTTTTAATCCAATTACTTTATATAGTAAATAAAGAATGTTAGTTCCATATTATGGTTATTATATCATCAATTACTAAAGAAATATTTTACATATCATATAATGTTGTATAACATAGAATACTGTATTTCACTATTCACTAACATTTATTCTATTTCAGAACTATCCGAAAAATTCACCCTACTAATATTTTTACATGTAGACTTTAAACATAAACTACATTTTAGGAAAAACAATTATGAATATATGATATTTAATTATTAATTTAAATCATTATTTATTTGATAAATAACAATTTAAAATTATAACTTATTTTATAACACATTGAGAAATATTTTAATGTATAATAAAGTTATCTTATAATCATAAGAATACAAAATATAAATTTATTAATCTATATTGGAAAAATAAATTTAATTCTAAGTTGTTTTGTTATTTATAAATTTTTTAGTTAATATTTTTTTACTTAAAAATATATTAACACCTAATTTATTATTTTTAAACATTTATTGACATTGAAAATGTTATTAATATTTAATATTTTCATTTATAAGTTACAAAATAGTTTAATTATTGTTTGAAATGTGATTATACAATTCTATTGGACAATATACTATTCCAAAGGGTCACATTAATATATCAGAGGTCCATATAATATTCAATTGGTATATATTCCTTATTTTCTATAAATTCATAATATTTAATTAATTATACATTTATAGTGTTTTTATTTTAATTTTAGTGTGATTTTATATGGTTTATACAATATAAAATAACTATGATATTGGTAATTACATTGATAAAATTTTAGGTCGCTAAAGTGGGAATCCATGGTGTTTAGGTGTGGGTGAAGAGAGGGTTAAATTTTATTTTTTTTAAATATGTTGTGGTGGTTTTGAGAAAACTTACTCAAAATTAATAAAATATATATTTGGTATTTTTAACTGCCACTATATAATAAATTATATTAAATATTATTTCTTTATCTGAGGTTATTAGAACTAAAAAAAATTAAACTACCACAAAAACCAATTTTTCTAGTGTAAGGATTGTGATCCATAAGTCATTTGGGATGTCTATGAATCCAAGACACATCAATCAAATTTAAATTGGGAATAATGTGGCATGAAATGTGTGTTTTCAGTTAAAAGAAGAAATTTTGGTAAAAAATGTGTGTCAATCAGAAAAAAAAATCTAAAACACATTCATAATGACTTTAAACATTATTAAAGTGATCTATAATAAATTTTTTACATTTAATTATCTGAATCATATCAATTTGGCACTTGGTTTAACCATAATTACATAAAGTGTGTTTTTATTTTACAAGTTATAATTTTGTTAAAAATGGGAGTTGACTCACAAAAAACCAATAAGACACTATAATATTATCTTCATAATTTTCGATTATTATACATAAATCATATCTATAAGATTCAGATTCAATTCCATTTGAAACATAGTGTGGCTAGTATGAATCAAAGTGCTTGTTTTTAATTAAAATAAACATTTTAGTTCAAATCATATGTCGCATTCCTAAAACCAAACAAATTGGCTCATTTTGTCATGGTACTTTTGGAAAATTATTCCAAAATCATTAAATGAATACAAATCATCCAAAATTAATTTTCCACATTGTGTTCTTGGAATGACTTGATGTGTATGATTGTAGTTTAAAAATGACATTTTATTAATGACTTTTTTTGTATTTATGATTAGTTTACATATTTACTATATAAAAATCATAGTACTTTTTTAAAAACGTGTACCCATTTCCAAAATCTAATTTAGATTTTTTGAAAACTAGAAACATGTTCGGGCTATTTTGAGGGTCGGTGGTGGTCCACATACAATGAAACATAAATGTTTTTGAATTTTTTAAAGACTATGAAATATTGTACCAACCAATGTAAATTTAAAAACCAATATTCGGCACGTATGTAATAGTTATTTTATTGCATGTATTTATGATGTAATTTCATTGAAGGTTTATATTACATTCTATTTCTGTGTTCCTTAATAATAAAATCACAGTCATATAGAGTTCATTTTTTGTTTTTCTACCACAAGTGGATGCCATTGCTTTTATGATGTTGTTTAAAATAAATCATAATGATATTTATAGTATATTAAAGTAATTTAAACTATAATACATTGTGTTTACAAAAATATTTTTTGGATAACACTATTACAATATAATAATAATGTATTTTTGATTTTACGAATGTTATAGAATTTGAATATAATAAATATTAATACAAAATTCATAGTTAATGTAAATGTTATTTAACTTTATAAAATCATATTCAAAAAATATTCTTTATAATTTTCTTGAGTGATAAATCATGTAATATGTAGTGATAAAATATGATATATAATTTTTATAATATTCCAAAAATGCTTCCAAATGTGAATTTTTCATAACAATAATTCTATAAATACGATTAAATGGAACATTTTGAACACATACCCTACTTTTTCAATTTTTTATGGTAGAGTTTTTTGTCCCATTTAAAAGGCCCCTACCTAATAGACTCCAATCAGTGGCTTAAATTTTTAAAATGGAAAATATAAAATAGTCAATTTTCAAAAACCCGATTAGTTTAGTTGATGTTATTCTATATTATATACAAGAAAAACAATTACAACATTAAATAAAATACAACATAAAAACACCATGGGAAACAACCATAAAATCTTAGATAATCCCTAAAATCCATTTCTAATATTGAAATTATAATAATGCGCCACAAATATAATAAAAGTGTGATATCATATTCTCTGTAACTTTATGCAATTCAATAGAAAATCATATAAACAATAAGACATGATGAATAACTTAAAATTTCATAATCTTGAGCATCACATGGAAGGAATAATTACATAATAACTAATTACAAATAAATAATCACAAGAAACATAACCATTGATATTATACTAGACATATAATTGCATGATTTATTAATTACCAATATCATAATGGGGGAATGAATAATTATGAATATTCGATACATACCATCGAGGCCTTTTTAAATACATCTGATATTAAATTCCTACATACATGGCCATAATCATCTCTGAAAATAGCCAATGCCTCACCCAACTTCATAACTATATTTTCTTATGAGATTTACTGATACATCAATGGGATATGGTAGGACCAACATGTCACTTAATATGTCCAATGGATTCCAAATTCCATTGGTGTTAAACATATACAACATATTCATTTGAGATGTAAATCAATTTCCCAAATTATTAAACATAATCACAAACAATTCTGAGTAGTATGGTGAATAGTATCAATAGAGAAAATCAATAGTCTAATTTATCATAAACCATTTAATAAAACATGGTAGATGATTTTCATATGAGAAAAAGTTAATTAACAATATATTATGATATATATTAAAATATTCAAATAAAACCATCGACGAATTACTTAGAGAAGTACCCCTTTTTTGTTGCATAGAATAGATCTTTTGGATAAAAATTTGTAATTTTCATGAATGTTTTTATAAATCCAGAAATAATTTTTTTTTATTTTCATGACAAAATTACTGTTTTTTTATGAATATTGTTTTGTTAAAAAAATATATTAGAAACTTTAAAAGGGATAAGAAATTGAGGTGTTCCCTTTATTCGGGCTTGCATATCGAGGGGATTTAGTAAGGGGTCCCATAAAACATGTATTTTCCATAACCAAAAGATAAAATGACCAGAATACATGAGTTTGGGCCATATTATCAGAATTTAGAAGAATTACATAAATTATATAAATAATTACATTAGTGTATATAGAGTGGATGAAAATACCGAATGAAAACTGAGGTTCGGGAAAACCCCTTACCAAATGTCTAAAAGTGTTCTATACCTGACCTTATTGTCGTAGATAATCAAATTAAATTCATAAATTAATTAATTAAGTAAATTTTATACATTTATTTTGTTTAAATGAATTTATTATGTTTACTTATGTGTTTTAAATAGTTATATAATACAATTTGTAATTTGGGATCATTCATTTCGTGGGTTTTCATTATAATTTTACTTGTATATGAGTATGGATGTTCTTGTAAAAGGGGTATAATTTTCCAAAATTAGAATTATATGTTATTATTTAACATCCATAAGATGTAATGGTCATATATATTAATTTTTTCTATAAATTATAATTACCCATTAGATATAACTTTAATGAAAATCGTTTAGATAGTCTTGTTGGTTTTTTGATAATCACAAAATAGTTTTTTATTATTAACTAATTACATACATATATATATATATATTAAAGAATAGTAAATATAATATAATTAATATAATTTTATTATTTTTTAACCTTATAAAAGGATTTATGACCTCTTTGAAGTCGTTATGGGAAAATAAAAATGAATCATCCATGGTGTCTGTAAATTGACACATCACACATGATGTTTTCATTTATATAATAAATGGGACATAAAAATGTAATTTATTATATGTCCTCCATTAACATGATATAATTATAGTATGTAAATTTTAGTAGAGTTTTCATGTCACATTTGATAGAGGATGTGATGGAATGACAATAAAATCAAATATATTGAAATGAAAATAAAAGAAAAGATAGAGTTTTTTTACATATTGAATTCCCTTCCATTAGAACCTCCACAAGGCTAATGTTTTTGGACTTTTTGTGTGACCAAGAGATCATATACATGGTGAAGGGGATTGGTATGAGTATTGGGTAGAATTTAAATAGAAACAAATAATTTTATTGTGTGTGGGGAAAAGGTGGTGAGGGTGGAATTTATAGTGGATAAGAGGGGTGTTTTTTTGAAAATTTTGGTCATTTCTTTATTATTTTTGCCCAATAATATGAATAAATAGATAATTATCAGAAAATATATTAATATAAATAAGGGATTTACGATATTATAGTTCATAGATAAGTCCTGATTCATGGAATATTTTATTTATATTATAATGTATATGTACCATAAATTACCATAATTTACTATTCAAAAAAAATTCATGTATTTCAAAAAAAATATAAAAAATTACCTTAAAGATTTATTTATGAATAGAATTGAAAAATGAAATCCATTTTTTCAAAATAATTCTACAAATACGTAAAATTTATTTTTCAATTAAATTCTTCATTTACTCAAGAAAACTTATTTTAAATTTATAAATGATTTAATATAACATTGATAAATTAATTAAGGTCTCTTAATAACATCCTAAAATGATATGAAAAGGATATATTTATTTATGAGAACATTTTATTGATAATAATTTTATATAAATTAATATTATTATTTATAATATTTTTAATAAATATTTATGACTAACAAAAACTACAACACTTAATTTATAATTTCTAAAATAAATATTAACATATATGATGATACAATTATGTCATTCATTGATTTATAATATGCCTAAATTTTATTTATAATTCTGTGGGTGATGTCACTATTTATTTGGTCGGTTTTCTATTCATATTGGTCATGTTACAATTCTTAGGTTCAAGATACGGTTTCATCTGTATATGTTTGTTAAACTATAGAAAGAATTAAAATTTCATTAATTATACAATTATAATGTTTTTATTATTTTCAGGATGTGATTTTGATCGATTTATACAATAAGAAATATAGTAAGAATAAAAAGTCAATCGATATAATTCTAGGTTGTTACACTCTCCCCTCCAATAGTAAATTGCATCCTAGTAATTTGAAATTTCACTAAAAAAATTAAAGGTTGATATTTGAATATTCCTTTATGTAAAGCCCACATATTTATTAAAATATTTATAAAACATCTATTTAAAATAGGTAAATAAAAATGAGATTTGTACAAGTAAACATGGAATCCAAAATAGAAGAAAATTAATGAAAATATAGACTTAGACGAAAATTAATACTATATTGATCTAATATTGAGTGATATACAACATGGTCATTAGAACATCTCCCATAAAAAATTCACAAATTTGTCATCAGCTACAACAACATTGATTTCTCAGTTAGAAAAGTAAACAGATTACATTTTAATTCTAAACTCATTTTCCTATAGATGAATATTTCTTTTACTATTTAGATATGTAGATGAGAATATGATCATATATTATTCTTTTCCCTATCTTAATATAATCCTTTGGTTATGATTTTTCTATCAGTAATTAATATGTTAAACAAAAAGGTGGCTATTCAATGTACTTTTTTCATACATGAAGCAATTCTAATGAAAAATATGGTTTATAATTTATTCTAATGACCATTAAATATTTTATAAAAACATGAAGATTATAATATTCTATAAATTAACCAATATTTCAAAAGTTTCACATGGATAATTATACATTTAAATTATCTTAAAACACATTGAAGACATGTCTATCCACATTCAATGACCGAATTTTTTAGATGAATTTCCCTAAATTCCCAAAATCAACATAGCATAATATTCCAAAAAATAATGTAGCTATCGTACTCACATAAAAAATATATGATTACATTATTCTCCTTTGAACAATTCTCAATCATCCATGCTTCCATGTCTAAATACCCTAAATCCAAACAAATAATAAAATAAAATACCTGAACACTAAACTCTTTCATGGTCATATATAATGTCACAAAAACATCTATTTATTATTATCTCAAACATCATGCACATATTTTGTGTTAAATTTTCCATGTCTTGTTTTGTCACCAAGATCATACTATAATTGAAACACTTCTCTTTATTGTGGATGTAATTTATGGAATGCTTCCATTTCCATAATGAAGATGTACTCTAATGCATTTATTATATATATCATGATTCTTTTAACAATATTTTTATTATTAAAATACATAAATAATAACAATTTTGGATCAAAGTCCAGGATAACCATTCTCTCATATTCATATGTGGTAGAATCATAATCCATACGCAGATCCATTATCCTTTCTTGGTATATTATATCGATTGTTTAGACATTGAATTTCATAGTGTCTCATCTCTTGTGATTTGAATCATTTTCCATATGGAGAACATTTTTTCCTTGTAATTCTTTAGTACTGTAATTCTTGATTTTAATGTTGTAAACATGGTTATTAATAACCACATATATATTTTTATTAAGATCACTAAACATATAAAATTTTATTCAAAATAATCTAATACCATCATAAATGTCTTGAGTGTTGATATCTCTCTAGAAAAATTTGGGACTAAGATTACCAATGGTACATTAGGGAACCCTCTAAATACTCTTCCTCCACATTCCAAATGAAACTTGTGCAGTTTGGATGGACATGATGTGGACATTGAAAATTATTTAGAATAGTTTTATTTTCAATATATAATTTTTTAAAATCTTTGTTAAACTAAACTCAATAAAAATACTCAAATTATGTTGACCTAAAATGTATCTCAATTATATTTAATACTTTCTACTATATAAATATAAAAAATTTGATACATGTCACCTACATGGATATCAAAATTTATAGAATATATTTTGAGATTGATCATAGTTTTGTATATATTAGTGGGGGTGAATAATTAAATGATTCCTTAGTAATACCATCCATGCTTTTCATAGGAGTAAACCTGATAAAAGATGATTTTTTTGTACACAAATCATGATCATTATAAAAAAATGGGAATATTAGATGTGCAAGATTCATCAAATATTCAATTTCTGTTATATTGGATGATGATAATGGTTTTGAACTCATCTGACCATTAAATCAGGATTACCATTGAAATCAAATCCTCTAGAAGAGAGAAATTTTTTTTCTATTATCTTTGTCCTTCTATTTTGAGGATGTTCCAAAATCACATATAAAATTTGAATAAAAAATGGTTTTACTAAAATAATATCATAAGAAAATTAAATCTATTTATAAACCAAACAACCTTTTGATATAAATTCCTAAATAATATAATATATTTTATTATCTCATAAAAACATGAATATTAAATTATAATTTTTTACTACAAAAACAAATGACATAAACTTATATTTTATGCATTTCTATTCTCATAATCATAAACTTTTTTTAATTTGGGACATATTTACAATTAAGTCCTTTATTATGGTTCGTAAATTAATGTATAATTGTGTTAATCATATCTCCCATGAGTTTCAAACAAGGTTTAGTGTAAGGTATGTTGTCATGTTCCATGTTACCCCTAGTTATCCTTGGGACACATTGTCAGAGTTGTTACCCCTAGGTATATCCATGTTAGAACAACATTTAGTTGTATTATTTATAAAGGGATGTGTTTCTTGGAAGAACCACATTATAATTACCTTACCAAAGTAATAGTATGGTCTTAAATTAATAACATGAACGTCTGTCTTAGAGTTATATTCCCTACTCTATGTCTTCTAAATCTAGTTTCAATGTTTTCTAATAAACTTTATCTGATATAAATAGTAAAGACCCCTATGTCGTTACCTAATGATGGTGCCCAACATTTTTACATTGTCATTTATTCAATACACAAATAACAAATGACTATCATTTTTAGAAGTTTGGGAGTCTATATTACATTCAAGAACTATAAATTGCCACATTAAATGATATATAACATTGAATATTCATTGAAAACACAAATAAAATCCAATATTATCAAAATATTTTATCTTAAGTAAGGGGTGATCACAGATACTCTTTAAAGGTAATTAATATATTGGGCACTAATAAAAACAACAAGACAAGATGAATATGTAAAAAAATTACCATTAAATTTAGCATTATGTGACAAAAAATAAAATCGAAATAACTAAATCTATATAAATAATAACATGAAATGTAATATTGGATATTCTACTAGTCAAAAAATATAATGATTAACCAATGGAAAATATCATAATGAGAGAGTGATTGATTCCATTTATCTAGAACATACCATCAAGATCTCGACCAAAATATCTGAAAATAAATGGAAATGTCCTTGAATGAATCATAATATAAACATGGTCAAGGCATCAACCAATTCCATATTATTTTTTCATTTGAGACCTACTGATGCATCAAGGGGTATCAAGGGCCCCACATCTGACTTAATATGTCCAATGAATTCATAATACGAGTACGATTAAAAAATAATAATATATACATATGGGATGTAATTAACTTCCCCCAATCTTTAAACATAATCACTAAACATTTTGAGTAGTATGGTGAATGGAATCAATATAGAACACCCGTAGTAAAACTAGTCAATGAAAAGTAAATAAATTATTGTATATGATTATCCAAATATATCATTAAAATTCATCATATTTGATTATTTACATGAAAATTTTCTAATTATGTCATCAATTAATTCTGGACCTAAATATATTTTTAAATTTTAACAACGCTTTCTTGTGGAAAAATAATTTTTATTTGTCATGTTTATTTATTTTAAACAATATATTAATAAATTTATTTTTTTATAACTCCATTAGTGATTTTGTAAAAATAAAATATCATCAAAATATATTTTCTATTAAATTAGTAATTGGGTAATAAATTGTGGTGTTCATATTTTATGGGAGGAATATAAAGAGTAATTAAGAAGGGGCCGTTGAAAGACTTATATTTTCCAAATCTGAAAGATACATGAATTAGTGTAAATTAAATTGAAAAATGAAAAAAATAATTTTTATAATTTTTATAAAATATATGAAGAATTAATTTTTTTAGAGGTAGAAACAAAAACTCATATGATAATGGAGGTTCAAGATTAAACCCATACCAAATGTTCAAAACTATTCTGAACATGACATTAATGACCTAGATAATCAAATTAAATACAATAATTAATTAATTTAGAACCTTTTATAAATGTATTTGATTTATTCTTTTTTAAATATGTTCATTTATCATGTTTTTGATGAGTTTTAAGATACAATTTTATGGTTTTGGAGCGTTTATTCACTTGGTTTTCATGGATGGTTTACTTGTATAGTTGTATGGATGTTAATTTAAAATGGGTATAACTATCCAAAATTAGAATTATATGTTATTAATGATCATAAAAAATATTTATTGGTATTATATTTTATTTCTTCCAAATGTATGGAAGAATAATTAAATAAAACAATATTTATAATCGATTGGATATTTTTTTGGTTTTTCAATCATCAGAAAATGGTTTGTCTTGTTAATTATTATATTGTTTATATTAAAGTTCCGAGATTTTAAATATAAAAAGTAATAATATTATACAAATTTTTAACTATATAAATGGTTTTATGACTATCTTTGAATGTTTTAAAAAATAAAAATTCTTCTTCCTTGATGTCGGAAAATTGACACATCAGAGGTGTTTTTTTCATTTATATAATACATATAAATATATAAAGGAGTTTGATGGTGGAACATCAATTTACATAATATAATAACTATATATAAATGATAATGGACTTATCATGTCTCTTTTTTAGGAGAGTCTAGGGGAGGACATGAATACAAAATAAATTGAAATGAAAATAAATGAAAACAATTAAGATTATTACCTATAGAATTATCCACCCTAAGAAACTCATTATAGAAATTGGTTTTCTAATTTTTTGAGATAATGATATCTGGAATATGGGTTATTTCATCTTAATTATGTCGGGTTGAATTTATAAAAGGATTGATGATTTGATGGTCTATGAAGAATATGTGGTGAGGGGTGGTATTTACATAAGACGAGAGGGGGGTTTTTTAATTATTTTATTCATTTGATTATTATTTTGGCACAAGACTATGACTAATTTTGGAATTATCATAATATATATTAAAATATTGAATATAAGTTTATGTTATTTGTTCATACTTCATTCATGAATTTTGGAATTGGGTATTTACCATAAAATTTTTATATAACATAAAATACTATATTTTACAGTTCACAAAAATTAAAGTATTTCAAGAAATCCCAAAACATTACTGTAAACATTTATCAATGTGTAGTTTTAAAATATACATATATTTAATGAAAATAATTTTCAAATAGGATGGAATAAAATTTTAATTTAAATCGTAATTTAATCAAAAAAATTATAATACATTTATAAAATATTTTATATGAGAATGAAAAATTATCTAAGGTCTCATAAAATTATAATAAATTTATTATTAAAAATATATATTTATGAATATTTTTTTTTAAATATTGTGTTTTTGATTAATTTTCTTTACTAATAAAATTTTTATTAAATACTTTTGACTTAAAAAAATACCAACACATAACTAATAATATTTAAAATATTTAATTATTTATAAGAAGATATAAAAACACAATAAATTAATTTTTAAGATGATGAAATTGTTTTTATACAATCTTTGGTGATGATACAATTCATTTGGTCAATTTACTATTCATAAGATTAATGTTACTATTCCAAATTTCAACTTTCCATTTGATCAATATACCTTCATTATTTTCTATAAATACATCTTATTTAATTAATTCATCTTTTATAATGATTGTATTAGGTTATCAATCTGTTTTATATGATTTTTCCTCTAATAAATAATTATAAAAATAGAATGTTCATTGATAGAATTTTATTTCATTTCATTGGAGGTGTTTCCTTTGGTAGATCATCATCCTTCCATGGAAGTAGAATTTTGGATTCCACATTTACCCATAGGACTCAACATTGATATATGGGAATACCCTATCTTAGATTCTCAACATTAATAGCCCCAGATGGTGGACATCGTGTTCTGCCACCTCATCCTCCAGAAAAGTTACAATGTCTCATCCAACATCATGTTAGAGAAAAATATATTTATATATTTCACCTAGCTAGGCATTTGTGTCCCCACAATATAGGGAATCTTCGAACATTGGTGTATTAACAATGATTATTCCCCCACCAAGTAGGTTTTCATAACTATGGTCTCTGAACAAGATCAAGACTAGTTACCCACATGCATTAATTTCATTACATGGTGAGTGTTTCTATGATTCCATGATGTTGATTTTTGAACCACTAATATTACCATGGACAACATCGAAATGATGAATCTAGATCTCCATGATGCTATCGTGTGTGTTTTTGAAACATAGGATTCATCTTTACGAGTATTGATGGAAGAGAACATACAGGAAATAACATAGGAGATGTGCTTTGTGTTCCATAAGGAAAAAATAGATGGTTTTGTAGTGGATTCTATTCCCTACTCTAACACTAATTATAGTGACTTAATATAAGACCTGGTCATCAACCACCATAGTTTCCCCATTCATAAAATCATGGTGGCCCCAAATATTCTACGTTTCTTATGTCAATGAATTTTCAAATTCTGAATGAGAGTACTCATTATATGAAAGAATGAATTATTGTTATCATTATGATGGATTATTCTCTTGGATTAATATGTCCACGTTATATGGGTAACCATTTAAGGAATCATGTTTTGAAATTCGTTTACATTATGTCCCATGAACAAGGATACTAGAATTTGATAATGATTATTCAAGAAAAAAACAATCCTTTAATAATAATTTTTTGTCAAATAATATAAAAATGTTAATTTATGATCAAAATGATTATATATATTAAAATTAAAGGTGATATTACATTCTCAAAAATAATTGTGGCGCTAAATGTTATTTACAATGATTTTATAGTCCATAAGTTTCATTACCCCAATGAATATTAACTGATCATACAAAGTGTGTGACCAGTTTTTCTATTTTCTCTATGATCTAATAGAAAATGAGTGGAATGTGTGAAATGAAAAAATATTGTTTTATTTAATAAAAAAACAAAATTGATAATAATTATCCATACACAACTGGATTTCACTAATAATATGCCATCTGACACTTAATATAAGGCCCCAGCCTTAAACCTTACTTAATATTGAATTAAATGAGTAATTCACATTGAGGATATTTTCAGGTTTAGAGTTTTAGAGAATTAGGACATAACTATTACATCTCAAAAGATTACAGTGTAGACGCTTCTACTAAATTTCCATAAAATAAAAACTCTTAAAACGAAACATGTCTAGTTCCATGTTTTTGGTAGCATGACTTTCCCTTGATCCCATCCTTGACCCTATTCCACGTTAAGTCCTGTGAAAAAATTTCAAAAACATGGGATGAGCATAAAAAGCTCAGTAAGGGATACACAAACAATGAAAACTGTTAGTTTTTTCAAAACAACAAGTAAACAATGCATACTTTAACAAAGTAATACTTTTCACCTTTTCGAAGTAGTAAAAAAACTCTTCACTGAATAAAAGTTCATTAATTACCATTCTATAACCAAAAGATTACCATAAAACCCATATAAAGATCACATAACATATAAAGGTAACTTGGGACATAAACATACTTAAGTGGAAGAACCATAAGGTTGACTTCCACACATATCACTTAATGGAATAGCCATTTGGCCAACTTCGATACATACTTAATGGAATAGCCATACGGCTGACTTCCATACCCAATGCATTGGAGGTTATAACGTAACCACCCGTCCTGGTATTCACAGCATCACCCGTCATATGGTTTATCACGTAACCACCCGTCAAATGTCCAAGTACCATTTTAAAATCATAAGACATAAAATAAACACAATGGAAATAAAAAATTTCCACATTTCGATCACAATATATCACATAAATATATTAACATAAAAAAAACATTATAAAACCCATATTCAATACCAAAAATAAATAAAATAGTATATGGTATTTATTTCATTTAAAAAAAACATTACGGCTTGTTCAGGAAGCCAAAGACCAAATAATACTCATGGCGGCAGAAAAGGTCATTGTCACCACGTACGTTAAAAGAAACATTCCTTTTTGTCGTTTCGTAAAATGCTTCTTAGAAAAATATCCCTTTTGTATAAAAGTAAAAGTAAAATGGGTTTATACACCGTATAAAAGAAAGTTGTGTATAAAATGAAATATACCTCAATGAAAGGAGATTGAGACGAAGTCACTTACAAAGACGGTATCCTTGGGTTAAGGATAAATCAATTGCATAATTATGTGTGATAAACGAATACACCAAATATAATGGATATTAAGTGTAAAAAAATCATAGGTTATTCACACATATTAATAGAACGACATATTCAAGGAGTACAAGTTTATCCCAAAGAATCAAATTTGGGTTAATAAGTTCCCTTGCAAAAATTTGACAACCTAACGGCGTCAGTTCAAAATTTAGAAAAAGAGTTGATGAGAGATAAAAAAGGGTATCTCATCACTTGGACATAAAATTTACATCAATAAGGATATATGAGAACATATCCCAACATAACAATATGTGAATTTAAAGTCCCAACAAAAGAAGTCTTTTAAAAAGAGGAGAGTGAAAGGTTCCCTTACCGACATGGGTTTCTTTCGAAACATACATCCCATGAAAGATGGACAATACATCATTTATTTAAATACTCATAAACAAAATTACATTACACAAATAATAGAATAATGGGAAGTACATACACCACTAAAAGGAAATTGTGGAAAATGTAGCATAAATCTCACGGGAATAAAAGTGGGATGAAAAATCCCTTACGAAAACTCGGTAGCCTAACGACGCCACTTAAAACTTCCAAAAATGGATTGATGAGATCAAATAGGGTATCTCATCACATTTCAATAAAATTCAAATCAAAAGGAATATAAAATAACATCCCCCATCATAACAAAGAGGAGCTTAAATGAAGTTACATAAAGGAGAGTACTATAAAAGAAAGAGAGAGGTTCGATCTCTTACGAAAATTCGGCAGCGTAACGGTGCCACCCAAAACTTCCAAAATGGAATGATGAGAGAGAATAGGGTCTATCATCATATGAAAAATAAAAATTAAAGTAATAGTAATATAAAATAACATCCCAATAACAAGCAAGATGAGCTTCAAAAGGAATTACATAAAAGAGCGTGCATAAAAAGAAAGAGAGAAGTAGGATCCCTTACCTCGGGTCCGACTTGACTCGATCATTATTTAATCTCCTAAGTAATAAACTTGAGTTAATTTATACTTAATTAAGAACCTTTTTCAAGTTAATTATTCCTTTTATATCACTTATTACCATGTCATAGTCATTATGTAATCATTTAAGTTAATAATGTTTGTTTTGTTGATACTTGGTTCTTAAGTCGAAAGTGGACTTCTTACAATTACATGTTGTTCATGTGGTAAAAGGTTTATTATATCCAGATTTTTAATCATGATGTATATATCATATATATCATATATATCTAGTATATTCATGCATTTATAATATTACATAACATTTAGAGTTAAGAAATGAAATGCAGCGTTCATGGAGACGGTAAGTCATACGTACGCATGAACGCT
Organism: Viscum album; assembly: GCA_963277665.1. Classification (NCBI taxonomy): domain Eukaryota; kingdom Viridiplantae; phylum Streptophyta; class Magnoliopsida; order Santalales; family Viscaceae; genus Viscum; species Viscum album. The sequence continues at coordinate 1,497,440,988 of OY728156.1, read as the reverse complement.
ACTTCCATTTCTATTTCATATTTTAATGGAAAGAAATAATAATGATATAGAGGTATATTATAATTACAGTATATAATCATATATAATAACATTAAATCCATCCTTTATACGTCCCACGTATGGCATTAACGAATCACATCACTTTGAGGGGGCGGTAGTCCGCACTTCCTAAAATGAAGATATCGCGTATACCCATAATGGAAGCCATAAAGGTAAGCCACAAATGAAAAATACAGAAGCTTAAGTAAAACATAAACATATTAGATATCATATATAAATATGGTTTCATCCTAATGGGCACTTTGAAGGTGTTATAAGAATCTTGAACAATCATCGTTTCGGGAGGTAGAAATTCGCCGTCCACGGAAACAGTATGTCCTTTAACCATTAGATGTAGGTGTGTGTAAGTGTAGCTTGAAACCATCTCATAACAAAATCCTATTATATTTAAGATACTGTATTTGTTACAAATAAATGAATAAAAAGAGTTTAGGGGGTTGGAGAAGCAAAATAAAACAAAAGGACTCAAGCGAAGACATTACCTTAAAATCGGGTAACTTCCTTTGATTTGAGCTCAAAGGCTTCCTTGAAAAGGATTATTCCCAAAGTTAGGCTTAAACGAGTTATATAGGGATGTGGAGAGAAAAAATGGTCAGGTTTTGGCCGATCCAATGGCTTTGGTAGTGTGGGTAAGGAGGTAGTGGTGCGGGCCTTTTATAAGAGGAGAGGAGGGGCACTCTTGTAAAGTTACAAAATGTTACTTTATTTTCAAAAGAGTTTCGGATTTTAAAGGTCCAACATTGATTTATTTCGAGTATAAGGTGATAAGGGTTCTAAATCCACTCATTCAATAGGTTTTGGACATGTGTAGGTCTTAGATATTACATTATCTTACCATTTTATTTAAATTATTAAAGAATGAGGTCATCGCTGCATCATCATGATGTCATAAATAATTTAATTTATATAACATCTAAAAATTATAACAAAAATACTATGATGTAGGAAATCTTTTTATATTTCCAATTACTATTTATAGTAAAAATTATTACATGTATAACCTCATGTAAAAATTGTTTTAGTAAAACATCTCATGTTTGTGTCATTTTTACTTTAACATTAAATAAAAAGGTATTTATGTCATTTTCTAACCAAAGTGGCTCCATGGGGTCCCCATGTTGACCCATGGATTTTCTTGGTCGGCCATGACACATCAAATATTGGTAGGACATGTTTCTAGGTCATTTCATTTTATTAAAACTTTATTCTTACCTTAAATTACACTAATTACTTCTAATAGCGATTAAGAACTTAAAAGTTACTATTCACCAAAAAATTATTTTAATCTCATTTAACCTCTTGTTACTTCTTAATGACAACAATGTATGTCATATTTTTTAAATTCAAAACACAGAAGTCATAAAATTTCATTTAAACGAAAAATCAGATTTTATAAGTACCACTTAGTGGTTTCACTATTCATCAAAATTGAAGTTTTTCAGAAAAATCTCAAAAATTCACCCTAAGCAATATTTGATATTCCTAATTAAAAAATTAATTCTATTTTACAAAATTAAAAAACATATAAGTCACATTAATTAATTTAATAATTAATTCCCACAGTCAGAGCAAATAGTGTGTTTTTATGAAACAATAAGTATCAAAAGATTGACAGTAGTTTAAGACTGATTTCAAAGTGAAATTAATTCCAACGACCACTATTGGATTTAAAGGTAAAAATATATTCTAATTTCACATTAAAACCAATTCAAAGGATAACCTAATCATATAAATAAATTAGATTAAAAATAGTTTTTGAATTAAAATACAACATTTTACACTATTCATTAAAAATGAACTTTATCGGAAAGATACCAAAAATTTACACAAAGTTAATTTTGATGTCCCGATTTTAAATAAGAGTATTATTTGCTCAAATATAATTTATAAGAGTGAACAAAACTATATTTAATGACGGTTCTCCATCAAAAGGCGATAAGTGAACCTTTAGTGAAAACTAGGGAATATACACCTAAAATTGAATTCTTTCCGTATTTTAAGCCTTTATCTTTTATTGGATAAATGTAAAAACATTTAAAAAACATATATAATCATATTTTAGTAATTTCTATCCTTTCCTGCCAATACAACAGCTATGTGTTAACTACCATTTAAAATAATATTATTTTATTACTAGTGTGCAACGTAAGATTTCAATGAAACTCTTTATTGTGCATCGAGTATGCTATCGAACATAGCAACCCTTTAAAGTAATATTAATATTTTATTCACAAATATGGATAAATATAAAAATGTCATATTCTTTATTTACCTGGGGTGTTACATCCTTCCCTCCTTTTGGGAATTGTGTCCTCGCAATTTTAAAATTGGGCTTGGAAACATCCTTGAAAGTCCCACATCGGAACAAGAGTCGGTGAAACAATAACATTAAAATAAAGAAAGATAAGTAAAAAGGTCACCCGAGTTAACCCATACTAGGATTACAAGTATGAAAATATGGACATGGAAGAAAAAACAAAGGGTCGTGTTCTGATGGAGAGTGACAGAAAACCTGTTTAAGAGAAAGTTAACCACAAGAAAATCACAAACTTGTGATGGGTTAAACGGTATTTGATTCCGCAATAGGAAAAGTTAATAGTCAACATTTTTGTTTTATGTTACTTTTTATTGAGGAATTTATTCATAAGAAAACATAAATACTTATCATATTGACTTTCAAATTTTATTAGATTTCTTACAAAAACTCATATTTTATCCAAAAGACGAGTATTTAGGAAGACTTGTTCACATTAAGAGTACTATAATCAACCTCTAGAGAATCTCCTAATCCACAAAAGAGAACTATATACATACCATGTCTTTAGACTTTAACCAAAACCAAATCCAAAAAGGTTTGTACAAGATTAGATAATACCCAAAAAGGATAATCCTTTAAAAAAAATATATTCTTAATCTCCAAAATTTATCAAACAATACCTAAAGTTCAACAAAGACCATTCAATAAATAATTTTTCCATAAAATTCATCAGAGTAAACCAAATTAAGATTGAAACCCAAATATTTTAAGGATTTAATCACATAGTCTTCCAAGGTACAAATTAACTTTTATCTCTAACTAACATCATTTGCTCTTAAATTCTCATATTGAAAAGTAATTAACCTAATCACATATCCTCCATGATAGGTTAATCATTTCCATAGATAACCCAAAATAAACTTACTCTTGATTCCTAAAATAATCTAACTAAAAAGAATCAGTCAAACTAACCAGGGACTTCACGTAGTCCAGTGGTAGGTGATAAATACCAGTTGCACTTTGGTTGTGGGTTCGATTCCCGCAGCTTTGTCCAACGCGACGGGTTGTCACACGGTATGTGTGTTGTCCTTTCTCCAAAATTATATAATTCTTAAAATATTCCCCAAAACGAGATAAAATCTTCAAAAATAATCATAACATATTTTAACCTCAAGTTTATCTCAGGCCTTTAATTTTCCATCATATCATATAATAACCCATAATTACCTCAAAAGTAAGGATCATATAAACTCTAATGGTTACCTTTATAATTATTACCTGAACTTCCACATCGATTGGTCATCTCGTACATGATGCATTACAGATCATACCAAGGTTCAAGTGGTTGATCATGACTCCTTGATAGTTGGTTTTGAACAACCATGAGTTTCCTCATTGAATCCCCCATTTTATCAAGCATCTTAATCAGATAACCAACACTTCCAACCTGTTGTCTCTTTGGTGCCTACTATATCCATCCATTCACTAAAAACAGGAATGTCAGTGTGAGTATATCAACAGAACCATCATGTACTAATGAGAAAGATATACTTACTCATTCAATTTATCTAAAAACTATGACTCTTTCTTAAATCCTAACCATTATGGTAATTTCACTTATGCTTAAAGAATACCCTAACCTCTAAAGTTATCTAAACCGACCTTTGATACCAACTATAAGGCCCCAACCTTAAACCTTAATTAATATTGAATTAAATGAGTAATTCACATTGAGGATCTTTTCAGGTTTAGAGTTTTAGAGATCTAGGTCATAACTATTACATCTCAAAAGATTACAAAGTTGTCACTTCTACTAAATTTCCATAAAATAAAAACTCTTAAAATGAAACATGTCTAGTTCTATGTTTTTGGTAGCATGACTGTCCCTTGATAACATCCTTGACCCTATTCCATGTTAAGTCCTGTGAAAACATTTAAAAAACATGGGATAAGCATAAAATGATCAGTAAGGGATACACAAAGAATGAAAACTGTTAGTTTTTTCAGAACAACACGTAAACCATGTATACTTTAAAAAAGTAATACTTTTCACCTCTTCGAAGTAGTAAAAAAACTCTTCACTGAATAAAAGTTCATTAGTTACCATTCTATAACCAAAATATTACCATAAAACCCATGTAAAGATCACATAACATATAAAGGTAACTTGGGACATTAACATACTTAAGTGGAAGAACCATAATGTTGACTTCCACACATATCACTTAATGGAATAGCCAGTTGGCCAACGTCCATACATACTTAATGGAATAGCCATACGACTGACTTCCATAACCAATGCATTGGAGGTTATCATGTAACCACACGTCCTGGTATTCAGGGAATCCCCCATAATATGGTTTATCACGTAACCACCCGTCAAATGTCCAAGTACCATTATAAAATCATAAGACATAAAATAAACACAATGGAAAGAAAACATTTCCACATTCCGATCACAATATATAACATAAGTATATTGACATAAAAAATCGATTATAAAATCCATTTTCAATACCAAAAATACATAAAAGAGTATATGGTATTTATTTCATTTAAAAAAACATTACGGCTTGTTCAGGAAGCCAAAGACCAAATAATACTCGCGGCAGTGGAAATGGTCATTGTCACCGCGTACGTTAAAAGAAACATTCCTTTTTGTCGTTTAGAAAAAAGATTTGTAGAAAAAGATTCCTTTTGTATAAAATTAAAATTCAAATGGGTTTATACACTGTATAAATGAAATTTGTGTATAAAACGAAATATGCCTCAATGAAAGGAGATTGAGATGAAGTCCCTTACAAAGAGGGTATCCTTGGTTTAAGGATAAATCAATTGCATAATTATGTGTGACAAACGAATACACCAAATATAAGTGGATATTAAGTGTAAAACAATCAGAGGTTATTCACACATATTCATAGAACGAAATATTCATGGATTACAAGTTTATCCCATAGAATCAAATTTGTGTTAAGAAGTTCCCTTGCAAAAATTTGATAGCCTAACAGCGTCACTTCAAAATTCAGAAAAAGAGTTGATGAGAGATAAAAAAGGGTATCTCATCACTTGGACATAAAATTTACATCAATAAGGATATATGAGAAAAAATCCCAACATAACAATATGTGAATTAAAAGTCCCAACAAAAGAAGTCTTTTAAAAAGAGGAGGGTGAAAGGTTCCCTTACCGACGTGGGTATCTTTCGAAACATACACCCCATGAAAGAATGATAATACATCATTGATGTAAATACTCATAAACGAAAGTATATTACACAAAGAGTAGAATAAAGGGAATTACATACACCACTCCAAGCAAATTGTGGAAAATGTAGCATAAATCTCACGAGAATAAAAGTGGGATGAAAAATCCCTTACGAAAACTCGGCAGCCTAACGACGCCACTTAAAACGTCCAAAAATGGATTGATGAGATCAAATAGGGTATCCCATCACATTTCAATAAAATTTACAGAAATAGGAATATAAAAGATCATCCCCCATCATAACAAATATGAGCTTAAAAGAAGTTACATAAAGGAGAGTACTTTATAAAATAGAGAGAGGTTAGATCTCTTACGAAAATTCAGTAGCCTAACGGTGCCACCCAAAACTTCCAAAATGGATTGATGAGAGAAAATAGGGTATCTAATCATATGAACAATAAAAATTATAGTAAGAATAATATAAAAGAACATCTCAATAACAAGAAAGATGATCTTCAAAAGGAATGACATAAAAGAGCGTACTTAAAAAGAAAGAGGGGAGTAGGATCCCTTACCTCGGGTCCGACTTGACTTGATCGTTCTTTAATCTCATGAATAATAAACTTGAGATAATTTATACTTCCTTAAGAACATTTTTCAAGTTCATTATTCCTTTTATATCACTTATTACCAAGTCATAGACATTATGTAATCATTTAAGTTAATAATGTTAGTTTTGTCGATACTTGGTTATTAAGTCGAAAGTGGACTTCTTACAATTACATGTTGTTCATGTGGTAAAAGGTTTTTTATATACAGAATTGTAATCATGATGTATATATCATATATATCATATATATATCCAGTATATTCATGCATTTAAAATATTACATAACATTTAGAGTTAAGAAATGAAATGCACCATTCATGGAGACGGTAAGCCGTACGTACGCATGAACGCTACTTCCATTTCTATTTCATATTTTAATGGAAATAAATAATAATGATATAGAGGTATATTATAATTACAGTATAACATCATATATAATAACATTAAATCCATCCTTTATATGTCCCACGTATGGGATTAACGAATCACATCACTTTGAGGGGGCGGTAGTCCGCACTTCCTAAAATGAAGATATCGCATATACCCATAATGGAAGCCATAAAGGTAAGCCACAAATGAAAAATACAGAATCTTAAGTAAAACATAAACATATTAGATATCATATATAAATATGGTGTCATCCTAATGGCCTCTTTTGAAGGTGTTAGAAGAATGTTGAACAATCATCGTTTCGGGAGATAGAAATTCGCCGTCCACGGAAACAGTAAGTTCTTTAACCATTAGATGTAGGTGAGTGTAAGTGTAGCTCGAACCCTTCTCATAACAACATCGTATTATATTTAAGATACTATATTTGTTACAAAATAAATGAATAAATAGATTTTATGGGGTTGTAGAAGAAAAAAAACAAAAGGACTCAAGCGAAGACATTACCTTAAAATCGGGTAACTTTCTTTTATTTGAGCTCAAAGGCTTCCTTGGAAAGGATTATGCCCCAAGTGAGGCTTCAAGGAGTTAGAGAGGGATTTGGAGAGAGAAAATGGGCAGGGTTTGGCCGAGGCAAAGGCTTTGGGAGTTTGGGTAAGGAGGAAGAGGTGGGGGCCTTTTATAAGAGGAGAGGAGGGGCACTCTTGTAAAGTTAGAAAATGTTACTTTATTTTCAAAAGAATTTCGGATTTTAAAGGTCCCAAATTAATTTATTTCTAGGATAAGGTGATAAGGGTTCGAAATCCACTCATCCAATAGGTTTTGGACATGTGTAGTTCTTAGATATTACATTATCTTTCCATTTAATTTAAATCGTTAAATAATGAGATAATCACGGCATCATCATGATGTCATAAATAATTTAATTTATATAACATCTAAAAATTATAAAAAAACTACTATGATTTAGGAATTAATTTTAGCTTTCCAATGACTAGTTATAGTTAAAAATATGACTTGTATAACCCCATGTAAAAATTGTTATAGTAAGACATCTCATGTTTGCGTCATTTTTACTTTAACATTAAATAAAAAGGTATTTATGTCATTTTCCAACCAAAGTGGCTCCATAAGGTCCCCATGTTGACCCATGGATGGTCTTGGTCGTCCATGACACATCAAATGAGGGTAAGACAAGTGTCTAGGTCATTTAATTTTATTAAAACATTATTCTTACCTTAAACTACACTAATTACTTCTAATCGCGATTACTAACTTAAAAGTTACTATTCACCAAAAATTATTTTAATCTCAATGAACCACATTTTACTACTTAATGAAAACCATGTATGTCGTATTTTTGAAATTAAAAACACAAAAGTGGTAAAATTTCATTTAATAGAAAAATCAGTTTTTATAAGTACCACTTAGTTGTTTCACAATTCATCAAAAATTGAAGTTTTTCCGAAAAATCCCAAAAATTCACCTTAAGCTATATTTGATACTTCGAATTCAAAAATAAAGTCTATTTTAAAAAATTCAAAACATATAAGTCACATTAATCAATTTAATAATTAATTCCCGTGGTCAGAGCAAATAGCCTGTTTTTATGAAACAATAAGTATCAAAAGATTGACACTAGTTTAAGTCTGATTTCAAAGTGAAATTAATTCCAACGACCACTATTTGATTTAACAGTAAAAATATAATCTAATTTCAATTTGAAACAAATTAAAATTATAATACAATCATATAAATAAATTATATTAAAAAGAGGTTTTGAATTAAAATACAACATTTTACACTATTTATTAAAAAATGAACTTTATCGGAAAGATACCAAAAATTTACACAAAGTAAACTTTGATGTCCTGATTCTGAAGAAGAGTTTTATTTGGTCCAATAGAATGTATAAGAGTAAAGAAAACTATATTTAATTACGGTTCGCCATCAAAAGGCTATAAGTGAACCTTTAGTGAAAACTAGGGCATATACGCCTAAAATTGAATTCTTTCCGTATTTTAAGCCTTTATCTTTTATTGGATAAATGTAAAAACATTTAAAAAACAAATATAATCATATTTTAGTTATTTATATCCTTTCCCACCAATACAACAGTTATGTGTTAACTACCATTTAAAATAAAATTATTTTATTACTAGTGTGCAACATAAGATTTCAATGAAACTCTTTGTTGCGTATCGGGTATGCTATCGAACATAGAAACCCTTTAATGTAATATTAATATTTTATTCACAAATATGGATAAATATAAAAATGTCATATTCTTTATTTACCTGGGGTGTTACACTTAATGTTTCATATGATGCTTTCATGTGTTTTTTTTGAGTTTTTTAATTTTTTAATTTGGAATGAGTTTATGGATGTTTAATGTTTCCTTAAACAGTTTTTCTAATAATTGAATTTTATTAATCATTATGATGGATTATATAGTTTTGATTATAATATCTATCATAGATGGGGACCCATTTGAGGAATTTTTCTTGAATTTCATTTCTATGATGCCTGTTGAACAAACATACATGAATTATGTGATCATAATAGGATTAAATACAAAGAAATCATAATATATATTTGCATTATTTATCATATTTTTAATTTTTCACTTATAATGGAAAAATTATTTCTTCACTTTTATCCATAAGATAATGGGTTGTCTTTGAATGTTTCACCACACATTTGATTTATCATGTGTCTAGGTTGCATTTTATAAGCCTGAGATTTTTCCTATCAAAACATTCCATGAATGTGGGTGATCAAAACTTGTATAATCCTTTATATGGAAGAGTTTTCCCCTCCATGAATTGTACTACCTACCATTGGGCATACTAAACCCTTTTGAATACAGGATCATGCCACACCTTATGAGCCATAACAACTTCCCAAGCATTGTTGCATCTGTATTTTATATTAACCTATAATAAAATTAAAAAAATTAGAGTATAAATATATAAATTTTCTAAATAAGTAATCATATAAAAATTAGAAATATAAAAATTACAAAATAATAAAAAATTACTGATAAAAAATTGTTAATGGATTTCTCACAAAATAGGTAATAAGGATAAATTATCTATGTATGGACCACATAAACTTCACCCAAATATTGTCTTTTGTAGTTATTATCATGAAACCAAAAATAACATGACTCATAAGAAACAATATAGCCTTACTGTAAGAGAACAAACAACATCCAATATCCCAAAGTCTCACTATAAACAACATAACTTAGTACTTATTAAGGAAATATCTAGACCAGTGATGATGTAAGAAGAATTATTTATCTCCGGAAAATGTTTATAAAATACAAAATTCCATTGGAATGAAACATTTTTTCATACCAAAGGATTTATTGGTTATGTTATTCATTAAAAATAATAAACCAATAAATGATAATAACTAGCAAGAACAAAGAAATTGAATATCAAATTACATTATTTGGTGGCCTCTATGAGATCACATCCTCAATATTTTCAAGAGCAATAGAAAAAACATTTTGATATATTTAATGACAATATAAATATCCCAATTATATAAAAAAATCACACATTGAAATTTTGGAATGTAGAATATGATCAAGCTAGAAACTAACCACAATTTCCAAATGTTTCTCATGCTCAATTATTGTCATAAAATACCCAAGTATGATATAAATTCAGACCACCATAAAAGAATCTACATACAACTGAAAAATAAAATTCATCAATCCTATAAAATAAATAAAGTGAATTAATAAGATAAATTGGCTTGACCACACATTAGTAATTTATATATATAGTCATGAAATCTATCTTCGGAATAACCACCTTCATAACCCTCAATTAAATAAATCCAAAATGAATGTTCATTTTAGAAAACCACTCATATCCCCTTAATTTATAAAATAACCCTCTATGTCTTGAATATGATACTTATTATTTGTGGTAACATGGACGATAATATGATAATCCACAAAAATTTGAATAGTTACATCAACCTATTTAATAAACAAGAATATTGTTGTCTAATGATATGTATTAGGATTAATGAACACTTTTAAATTATATTCTCAAATTGGAAATTCAATTCACATTATTCTATTCATGAAATTTCAATAGATGGTTGTTAGATAGGATTCTTCCTCCTAAGAGATAAATCATAAATTCCACTTCACTTATGGGTGGAAGCCAGGAAATGTTTTAAGAGAATAACATCAAGAAACTGATCGTAAATTGTTGTAAAAGCACCATTCCAAATCTCATTCATATATTCCTAGAATGAAGAAACAAAATGGTATAAGATAGTTCCAAATACTGTTGCTAAAAATTCTATTCAATTTTCATTTACATTTCGATTTACACTAAATATATGTTCACATACATCATTAGTTTTTAAAATAGTTCTACAATAATATCAGTCCATGTAAGAATTGAAAATTTTCAACAATTCATTTTGCATGATTATTTCTTATACATACATCTCAATAAAATATAAATGGAAAATTAATTCAGATCCATTAATAGATATATTTCATTATTTTCATATAATTTATCAATATTAACTTTGTACTAGAGGATTTTGATGTTTCAACACAAAATAAATCATCTAAACATACAATCCAATATGTCTAACAATACGAGAAGAAATAAAAATCTAGGATACGTCCATATAAATAATGATCCCGTAGTGGAAAAATTAACAAGAATCATAACTCCCTCTATAAAAGGTCCATATTTAATATACATGGTCATTTATGCATATCCATAAAATTTCTTACTCGATTACATTTTATCATTATTAACTGATTTGGATTTCAGTGTTTGAGGATTCATTGTATTCCACGTATCAATTGGGATTTCATGGTTATGATGATGAGATCCATTTGTTTTCACTTGTATAATTGAAGCATAAAACCTAAAAAATAATGAGATATCTCTATAGAACCCATCCATGGAGAATTCCTAAAAATTAATTGATGGTGACCCATCTGATTACAATTGTGACATGCTCTAAGTCGTCGCTTACAATCTAAAATCATGTGATCAAAAGAATATCATAGAAAAAACCTATTTATCCCTTTTTTTGGATGAGGAGGTTTATCATATGTTTATTCAACAATTTTGTTAAATAATTTTTGATCAAGATGATCACAAACTCACACATTTAGGTTATTAATTAATTTTCTTTTTAGTGAATCCCATCATGTTATTATGGGTGAAAATAATTATTCATGAATTATATTCATGTCATCAATCCATGGGAAATATATATTACTTAATTTAGGATGTGTCCATGCATTTTATGGACATTGTTTATACCCCATGTTAGTAATAATACTATATTATTCAGAAACACTATGTTTGAAACAGAACATGAGAATCATGTACCCTACACTGTTGTAGATGTTTCAATAATGAAGCATACATTTGGAATCAACCCAACATTTGAGATGGAAATATACCTTACATTATCCCCATATTTAAAATCAATAGTATGTTGTCAACTGTATATATGGAGTTTTTTCGTGACATGGAGGTACCATGCATCTTACTATTTAATTATTGGTTTTTTAATTTATGATATTATAAAAGTAATATTCATTGTTCATAAAATAAGTAATGATCTATAAAAAATTAATTTCCCATTTAATAAAGGATAATTATGAATATTTGAAAAATATCGTTTTAATATGAGTACAACATTTTGATACATATAAGATTTTGTGACTCTAATGAATTATATTGGTTTCAAATATCCATTATTTATTTTGAAATATTTCTTAATCTAGTTTGACTAGAATATAATCAGCTAATAGAATAAATATTGAGATGCTCATGATAAAAAAAATACACATATATAGATATGAGATATATATTTATATGTAATATAAATCATTTATCATTAAATTTATAGATACCCTATGACAACATACATGTTTTGACGTGTCTAATTAAATAAATTATGTTTTCGTAACTATTACATAAATGGGTTTAACATGTTCTTAAATGAAGAACAATGTTAAATATTCCAATGATAAATTTTTTTGGCAATTCTGTTTACAGATATATCAATTGTTTTATATATCAATATTTTATGAAATACAATAAAAAATTATTGATTTATATTCTAATTTATGTTATTGAAGATATAAATACATTTTTATTTTTCTCTTATAACTATAATTTTTTATCAGGTTTTTAAATAAAATAAAACTCCATTTAATTTTGGGAGTTTTCATTTCTCAAACTCATTCATTTTTATGATTCAACTTCTTGGACTATTTTTTAGATTTATGGTTCCATATAAATGATCCATAAGGTTTTGTAAAGTCTTGTTGTAAGTTATCAACCACCTAAATCATTTGATCTTATTAATGACTTAGTATATAAGGACATATTATTGAAATCACCAATATCATGGTGTTGTTTGTTTGTGGAGAAGACAAAGGGATATGTGTTCCCTAAACCACCATATCTCATTGTATTACCTTATTCTATTTATTTCCAATTCTCACTATATGTTTAGAAGATAATTAATGGTTCACATAATAACAATATTGTTTCTCTAAATCCATCAATGTTTTTTAAGTACAAAAATCACCCCCTCTCATATCTTTTCCTATTTCTTCCTGATCTAAAAATTGGAATCGAAGTTAGTAATCTACTTGAATAAATTATTGAAATTTTTTAACTGATATAAAAAAGTGATATCATTGGATATACTAAAATTTATACATATTTTCCTTGAAATATTCTATTTTTTACTAAAAATTGTTATTTGGGATTAATCAACTTGTATTATAAAAGTTTGTTACACTTTTGAAAAAAATATACATACCGACATTACCAAGGCAATGTCAATGCTTTAGTTAAATAAATCTTGAAAATTTATTCTTATGGAGAATGTTTTTTGGTGATCAATCTTACATATATTAATGATGATAATTGAGAATTCTGTAAATATTATGTTAATATTTATTTGATTTTTTTAGGAATTAGGGTTTATATAAAAGATGTTAAACCTTATGAGATTCATAAAAATGATTTAAAAGACTGGAATGATAATAAAGAAAGGGAATATCATATCTATTAATAATCCGTGAAGGATATTTTATATGGTTTAGGAACTAATGAATTCAATAATGTATCTCAATTTCCTAAAGAATATGATATGCATAAAACAATTATTATTGTCCATAATAAAACTATAAATTACAGACAAATAAGTCACACTATTGTGAAATTAATGTTTTGTACATCTATAATGTATGAAGATGAACTAATAACTAAAATTAATAGAATAATGACAAGGATTGTCAACAATATTTCTTTTTGGGAAGATCCCTTTTCACATTCAGATCATGCATTAACTGTACTCAGAGTACATCCTTCAATGTTGAATTAAATAACTATAGTAATAAATAAATCTAATGTAGTGAAAATTTTATATTTTAACTAATTTATTGGGAAATTAATGATACATGAAGCTGATATGTAGGATTAACATGAAAATCTCATACAATGCGAAGAAGATTACCACAAAATTTTCATGGATGAATCAATCAATTAATGTAATCTATATTTGTGAAATTAATTGTTATATATTTCCATAGAAAATGAAAAATTGTATGGGAAGAAGAAAAAATGGAATGATAGAAACAATTGTTGTTTGGGAAATGAAAAAGGGATACAGTGGATAACATCCCTTCCCAAAAATAAATAACAAAATATTGTTATAAAATAAATATAAAAAAACATATAGAGGATACCGAGATAAATACTTTTGTTTCCCATGATGATTCTTCTACATTTTCTTAGGATGTGCATAAATGATAAATTTTATGTCTGATGAATCATACTATTCTTGATGTAAAATATTTTTATTTTAAATAGAATAGATGTGAAAAATTATCTTATGATGAATTAAATATACATTTAAATATTATATAATATTAATATTTATCATTATATAATCAATATTTGAAAATTAAGGAATCATATGAAATTATTATATTAGAAAAAAAATTCATATTAAATTATAGATTCAAAGTCTAATTCTTCTAAAATATCATGTGATTTTCATGAAACAATGATTAGTGAATTATTTGGTAATGTTAGTAACATTATACATGGTTATATTATTATGATATGAGGGAAAAAATTAAATGACATTTTTCAAGAAGTAAAATTCTGAACTGAAATCATGGAACATGAAACAATTCTGAATGATTGAAAATATATCCAAATTATTTTGTAAGAGGATTACATAGAAACCATATTTGTAGTGTTAACTATTTTTATTACGGTATTAATTGTAATTATGAACATAATTGTTATGTTAGGAAACCTAACAATTCATTTCTTCAATATTCAAGTTCTTCGAAATTATTACAAAAATTTAGTTGTATACTTCAAACTCAAAATAGACATTTTTTGATACCTTAGGATTTATTTACATACAATGTTGTACCCAAAAATATATGGGTACAAATAATCAGACTCATTTCATGTTATTTTTTATTCTGAAACTAATCTGTATCGTAAAATCATTAATTGGTTGATTAATGGGTTTATGAAAATATCTACAGTAAGAGTTATCATCTGTTAAGTGGTTCGTTTTAAAAAAATATTATGTACCTAAATAATTGATCCATGAATTATATTATATATATATATATTTATATTATTTTAATTCATTAATGATTATATAGGAAAAAATATCTCAAAAAAATTATTACTCTTTCAAGCATGTATTAATCTATTCTAATTATTTAACTAAATTGTTATAGAAATCCCTTATCTCGCTAAATTTGTTTTAAATAATTTCAAAAATAACTTTTTTAATTTTTTTTTAAAATTCTAAAAGTTATGATTTTAAAAAAAAATTATTGATATTTTGTTTAGTATTTGTTTCAAAATCCTGGACATATTTCATTCGTAAACATTAATTTTCAAAAATAAATACATTTATGGATTATTCTGTATATTTCAAATGAGAAATATAAAGTTTTTTCTACATAATTTCAGAATATAACTTATCATCGTTTTCATAAAATATTTTAATTTTTCATTATTCTAATTATAAAAATAATTTTCAAACAATTAAAGAAAACTACCATAATCTCGAGCATTATATGACACAAATATAATCTAAATAACTAATTCAATATAAATAATAACATGAAACGCAATATTGGATATTTTACTAGTCGAATAATATCAAGATTTAATAATGGAAAATATCATATTAATAGAATGAATAATTCTATATATCGGGAAGATACCATCAAGGTCTTGACCAAAATATCTGAAAAAGAATGGAAATGTACATAACCAAATATATATATAAACATGGGCAAGGCATCAACCAATTCTATATCTATTTTTTCATTTGATCTCTAATGATGCATCAAGGGTCTATAAAGTGCCCCACATCTAACTTAATATGTCCAAAGAATTTATAATGTGAGAATGGTTAAAATCTAATAGTATATACCAATGGGGTGTAACTAACTTCCCCCAATATACAAACATAATCACTAAACAGTCTATGTAGTATGGTGAATGGTATCAATATAGGAAACCCAAAGTCAAACTAGTCATATAAAAGTTATTAAAATATTGTTTATGATTATCAAAATATATCATTAAAATAGATCAAATGTGTTGATATACGCAAAAGTGTGCTAATAAAGTAATCCATTAATTCTTGATATAAATATCATTTTACTTAGGAAAAATGATTTCTTGTGGAAAAATCATTTGTATTTGTCATGATTGTTTGTTTTAAAAAATAAATTAACAAAGGTAGATTTTTATAAATCCCTTGGTGATTCTATAAAAATAAAATATCATTAAAATATATTATCTATTAAACTAAAAATTGGGTAATAAATTTGGCGTTCCCATTTTTTGGGATGAATATATTGGACAATTAAAAAGGGATCCTTGAAAGACATATATTTTCCAAAATTTAAAGATTCAATAATTAGAGGAAATTATATTTTAAAAAATAAAAAAATATTTTTAATAGTTTTTATAATATATATGAAGAATTGATTTTTTTGAGGTATAAAAAAACTCATATGAAAATGGTGGTTCATGATGATACCCAAACCTATTGTTTGAAACTGTTCGTCAATTGGCCTTAATGATCTAGAAATAAAATTAAATCCTCTAAATAATAAATTTACAACCTTTTCTACAAATATTTTTATTTATTCTATTTTAAATATGTTCATTTATGATATTTTTGATGAGATATAAGAGACAATTTTATTTTACAGGAGTGTTTATTCACTTGGTTTTGATGGTTGGTTTACGTGTATATTAGTATGGATGTTCATGTAAAATGGGTATAATTATCCAAAATTGCAATTATATGTTATTAATTAACATCAAAAATATTTATTGGGGTTATATTTTATTTCTTCCAAATATATGGAAGATTAATTATATAAAACAATATGTATAATTGACTGGATCATTTTGGTGGTTTTTCAATCACCATAAAATAATTTTGTATTACTAATTAAAATATTGTATATATACTAGTTATTGGATATTAAATATTATAAAATAATAATATTATAGAAATTTTGAACCATATGGATGGTTTAATGACATGCTTTAAAAGTTTCAATGGAAAACGAAAATCCAACTCCCTTGATGTCGGAAAATTGACACATTAGAGGCGATGTTTTCATTTATAATATATATATATATATATAGAAGTTTTTCAGTGGATAATCCATTAACATAATATAAATACAACATATAAATGATAATCGAGTTATCATGTATCTTTTTTAAGAGAGTTGAGGGGTGGACAAGAATACAAAATAAATATAAAATAAAATAAATTAAAAGAAATAGGACTATTACAAATTGAATTCTCCACCTAAAGACACTGATTAATAAAATTGGTTTTCAACTATTTTTGGGATAATGATATTTGGAACATGGGAGGTATAATCTTAACTATATAAGGTAGATTTCATAAATGGATTGAATATTTGATGGTGCGTGATGACTATGTGGTGAGGGGTGGTATTTAAAGAAGAGGAGAGGGGTGTTTATTTAAATATTTTATTCATTTGATTATTATTTTTTCCCAAGACTATGAATAATTTTGGAGTTATCATAATTTATATTTAAATAATGAATGTAATTTTATGTTATTTGTGCTTAATTCATTCATGAATTTAGGAATAGGGTATTTATAATAAAATTTAAATATAACTTAAATTACCATATTTTAGTATTCAAAAAAATTAAAGTATTTCATAAAATCAAAAAACATCACCATAAACGTTTATCAACGTTTATTTCTAAAATATATAAAAATTTATCAATTTTTTTTTTCAAATTTTAGAAATTATTTTTTTTATTTAAATCATAATTTACTAGAAAAATATGATTAGATAATATAACACTACAATATCCTTATTGGGTAATTATTTAATAACGACGAAATGTTTTATTGAGGTATATATTATGTGGGTAATCTTAGAAGTACCATGATGTCTGTATACTAAAAGTGGATGTTTTTATAGAACAGATGTACCTAGGGGTAAAAAATCCTACCAGGTTCCTGGTTCCTAACTCACATAACCTTGTACATGAAAATTTACATTACTATGAAACTAGTTTGACTTTGTTGATGAATTCACGTAGGATATTTTAAATTTTTACTACAAAATTTTAGGATGGGAATTAATAGATAATTTTTATGAGTTTATATTAATATAAATTAGACCATGTAAAGATATATGAGGATAAAAATGTATAAAATATTTATGCATTCAGAATGTGTTTAAAACTCAATTAAAAGTCTATTGATTGATTATCCTTATATCAAGGGTGTGCATTATATTTTCTTGTAATATTTATTATTATTTTTATATAGAATGAAAACATGAATATCAAGTGACAACCAATACTTTTTTGACAAAATGTTGGTCTTGAACCAATGATAAAGGTATGATACGCAGTTCACACCAACCACAAACCTACACAACGTCTTCATTGATATTTCAAAAATTTTAGTTAAAAAATATAACGAATACATTCTAATGATAGTCTAGTGGTATGATTTTTTTGTATTAGAGATTAATAAATTAAACATATGAGTTACAGAAATTATTCGAGGGAAAATAGTTTTCTAGTTAGTAATTTATGAGTATTATGATATGCTAATAGTGTATTTATATTTTAAGGCCTCAAAGATAATTTTTGGATATCCATTTGAGGATATAATGGATGATATGATATTGATCAAAGCACAACTAAAGGATGAAATAGAGTTTATATAAATATATTTTTTATATATGCTTTAAATTATAAATAGGCTTCAAAACAATTACCCAATATAAATAAAATATCTTAGAAATAATTTTTTTTCAAAAAAGAGTTTCCTTGAACGAATCACTTTTTAAATTAGCATAGAGTCATAGATTTGAATACCTAAACATACCATTGATCATTCAATTTACTTTGATTGATAATATCAATCACACCTAGTAAAAAATTTTGTTTTTACTCCAGGTATGATTCATTAATTTTATATACTTTTCTCTTACTTCGACACCAAGTTATATGTTAGTCCATGTGACCTTTGTACTTCACATTCTCTCTTCTCTAGATGGGCATTGATATTCCCTTCTCATGGTGTGAGATTACATCCTAGTGAATATTAATCAATTTATATCAAGATCATGATTATGATTCATGAAAATAATTTATTTATGGTGGAGATAATATAATAGCTAGAAAATCAAATGTATTAAGATTGTATTAGATAGCTTGTATGACACGCAACATAAAGCGCATGAGAGAATAAAATTTCCATAGAATTTAAAATTAATTTGTAGTTATAAATAAATTCAAATTAATTTATATATTTTATTACACATGTCACTTAGTTGGCATATTTCTCAAACTATAATGAGTTTTTTAAATTGCTTGTGTTATATGCAAAACTGTGTTTTACTGGACAATAATATATTATTAAAATATTATTATTTAATATATAATGATACAACCTAGATGTTAAATTAGATGTTATAAATATTAATAAATTCTGTATAATATTATATGTTTTACCAAAAAAAATGAAATCAATGGTTACATGTTCAATAGAAAATAATATAATAACCTATTGGAAATAAAGTGATATTTTTTTGAAATTTATTTATCCTCACAATGTTATTTTTTTAAAATAAATTAAAAAAGTAAAAATTATTGAGTTATAATAGTTTAACATATATTTATTTTTTATTCAATAATATATTTCTGATATTCACCTAAATCATTTGGTAAACATAAGATAAAAATAAACCCAATATTACATATAAAACCTATATTTCATTAAGGTGTTTTTCCACTTTTAATGGAGAACATATTTTAAATCAAAAATTAATAATATTTATAGATTTCATATTTGAAATTGCTATTTTTTTAATTATAAACTTATAAATTAAGATAGTGTGAGTTTTTTTTATTTTTATGTTAAGTTTCATTTTTTAAATGAATACTGAAAAATACTAAATTATATTTCAAAACATATTTTTCATCTGATTTATTTGTAAGGATAAATTATATAAATTTTTATTTTTTTTATAATTCTAATATAATAAATTTTTATCAATTAATATGATGAATGACATTGGAATCAATTTTAATTTGAAATTGGATATGATCACTTATTAATATTTTTATCATTTTAAAATAAAAACCTACATTTTCATCACGTCCATGAGATTCAATTTAAATTAAATTATACAACTTCTATTATTGAAATTTATAATAATGGATTGAATATTTTCAATAATAATAAATACACCAAATATTTTGTCCTTTGGGATTTGATTCCCATTAATCTGGTAAATTTAATTGTTATAGACACTGTCTATAATATTTATGAGGACGTGTCCATATAAATGAATATGTTATAAGCGGCAATAAATAATGCATTGAGAGTACAACGAATATATAAGGGTGAAATCCACCAAATATTGAAGAGGAGACACCAAAAACATAAGGTGAATAGTAGGTGGGATCCCACATATCCCAAGGGTAATTTAAATTAATGTGGGGATGAGAAAATCCCTTTGGGGAGTTAATTTTCGAATAAGAAAACATGAAATTATAAATTTTTTGGGATTATAGGAAATCATCATAGTTTAGAAAACCGTTTACTGACCATGG
Source organism: Viscum album (assembly GCA_963277665.1). Lineage (NCBI taxonomy): Eukaryota > Viridiplantae > Streptophyta > Magnoliopsida > Santalales > Viscaceae > Viscum > Viscum album. The sequence goes on along the minus strand of OY728156.1, from coordinate 1,497,420,260 downwards.
ACACCATACTATGAATATTTATAGCTATCAAATTTTTTGGGTACAATATGTGGTAAACCATGTTCTAATCATGTTACCCTCTCTTGATAGAACACCAAACTTGTGCATGAATTCCACAATAGTTGTGGATCCATGCAACATCTATGTAAAATGGGTCTTTATGATTATAGAAACCCATGCACAGTTTTTCATGGTTTACTTAGACCACCCATAGTAGATGTTCCTAGTTGGAGAAACCTAAGAAGATTGCACGATTACAATTTATACTAGCATGATTTTAGAGAAACCATCCACATACCTTGAAAGAAAACCCATATAATATTAAATTGAACTAAAAATGTTCCTTTAATAATGTATAGATATGATTTACCCCAAAACCCATAAAACTAACCTTTAATTGAAAAAAAAGCATATTGAGAACTCCAAAACACCATATTTTTATTAGAACTCGACCCAAAAACCAACACATGATCATAACATTGTATAAAAGTAAAATAATAATAAAAAAATGATGAGGAGTGATAAATAAAACGATATATAAATTTTTTTGACCTGTAGGAATCATACACTCCTTATCTCGATCCATAGTGTGACAAATGCAACTCAAAATGTTTGTTTTTAATTTGAAAATTAAATTTCAGTAAAAAAAGTATTTGACTCGCTACAATCTACTAAACAATCATTATATTATATTTTAAATTATTAAAAAAATTCAAATTTCATTTTTGGATTATTAGAATCAACTACACATCAATATGACACACAGTGTGACAGATGTAACTCACATTACGTGTTGTTAGTTTAAAAAAGGCATATTAGTTAAAAACATGATTCTCTAACTAAGAAAATATAAAAAGATTTCTAATTTTCTTGGTATTTTATTAAAACTATCCAAATTTTTTTTGATGTGTAGTAATTAGTCACAGGTCATTATAACAGACAGTTTGGTCTGTATGACACCAAGTACATGTTATAATTTAATATTCAAATTTTATTTGAAAAAACATTATATACATAAAATCAAGTAATTGTGGTCATATATAATTGATACATTGGGATAATGATCCATAAATAATTTTTGATATGTAGGAATAAACCAAACATTAATGAGACTCACATTAGGCCCTATATGTCATTAATTGTATTTTTTAGTCAAATAGAGGCTTTATATTAAATCATTGCATAATATGTGAAATTAATTAATTTTATTTATATCTTTACTATCATATTAATATTTTATAAATATATTTACAATTTTTGGCCCAATATGGGGTTGTTTTTTGGTAATATGATTCATGCTCATACTCATTAAAAAGGGGGTCTAGGTCAAAAGATAATAAACAATAATATTTTTTGAAATTGTTATTATAACTAATAAATCATAGCTACATTTTTATTTGTACTGAATATTTTTTGAATTTTTTGTATTATAGTGTTTTTATAGTATTTTTGATGTAAATTATATAATATTACATTTTTTTTCCTTCTACTGGTCTATGTTGTGATTTCAGTTGTACAATTCAATAGAATTAATTTTACGAGCACTCAAAAAGCACCAACAAAGTGACCGCAACCATCAACCATTTTTAGTGCTACTAGAGGATCCATTTATCTATACTAATAAAATATAACACTTTTAAAATTTGATGAAAATATCATATTTTTATTTATCATAGATGAACTCTATTTCTTATAATTATTATGTCCATATCTTTAGTGGGTGGGTGGGTTATTTAGAACAAATTATATTCAATGATAGATGTTTCTTGTTGTTCTACCACAAGGGGATGTCATTAAATGTATGATGTTGCATGACATACATTTTAATTTAAATTATTCTAGATCTAGGTTATTTAAATAGATATTATATGGGTTATAAATAGGGTTTTATAAAAGGGTTATTACATATAAAAAATGGTAAAAAATAGTCTCTCCCGTGGTCGAGATATTTTATTATTATTTTCCTAGGATATAACATCATATGTATTTATTGGATTGTGGGTGATCGAACCTTGTGTCGAGTGTCAATGGGATAATATGGAGGACTCCCCTCCAGTGGGGTATCTTCCTACCCACTCTCTCTGTCATAGTGAAATGGATATTTATATTTTAAACTGATGAATAAATATCACATTTATAGATAAAGAAAAATTGATTATTGAAGATAATAATAATGATAACACATTTTCATAGCTTCAGATGTCCCATATTTTGATCAAAAAGCCTTCTCCGATTAGATTATCAATCTCAATGCCATAAATAACCCCTTGTAGAATATATGGTCCATTTATGACAGTGTTTCAACCATAGAAATTAGTGGAAACAACCTAATCATTGAATTTTTCAATGATAGAGATAGATAAAAGATTATTATGTGGATACTCTGTTCATTTTAAAATAAACTCAACTTAATGTATGAACAATAATTTATATCACATATCCATAATGTTATCCACTCTAAATCACCTTAATGGAAACATCATATCAGAATACCCTTCCTTCGATGGTCGAAGTGAATCATGTTTGATATATCGGTGGGGATTAGTGAATTGTTTGAATGAGACCTATCAGATCCCATTAATTGGAGACTAGCAGTGTGAAGTATGGTTTTAGTGAATATTGGGTGGCCTCTAATGTGTTATTGTTTCCTGTTCATAGTGGGATCCATTACGTATATCATTCCTCTGTATGGAATTAAACTTATCTTCTATTTCATTTGTTGCTTCCATGGGCATGTGAAGAACAAATTCATTTTAAGGGATATAGATGAATATGGAAATATCATACTATATTATGGCCCAGGGATATATAAAAAATTCAAGTGGGTTTTCTATTAAGGGAGCTGAAAATGTTTTAGTAAGTTATTATACAATGATTTGAGTGTAAAATAATATTTTTCGTAAAATAATATTTTCTTTTTTGGGACACCTATATTTATTATTGAAAAAATTGATCACCCGCATTGACTGACAGTGATTATCTAGTCAATGAGGTGTTTTTTATGATTCTAAAAATATATAAGTGGAACAAATTTTCCGTGATAGGGTGATTCCATGCCTTTATAATATTAGGATTGCAATAATTGAATGAATGAACATTCCCCAAACAAGCAAAAAAAATATGTTCGGATCCCCTGGGAAAGGGTTTATCCATGGATCTTGAGGTTACCTTAAATCCCTTATAGATTATCAGGGATCCCAATCCTCCTGTAGTGTATTCATAATAAAAACTAATTCTATGGAAGAGGAGACCAAGAGGAGATATTGGTATCAAAATGAATATAGTGTGAATAATTGAGTATAATAGACACTTTGAGGAACTGATGGCTTGTTATAGATTTAATAAAATGAAGAGAATGATAGAGGATGGATCATTCCTTGAATTATCAATGAAAGAGGTTTTACTAAACTAGCTCTACGATCACAATGATAATTATATGTTTTCTTATCATGGCATGGGAAACCCATGATTAGTTCAGACGATTTAGTAACATTTCACTAAAATCCTCTATGATATGTTTTTCTATCCAAATATATATTGGAATGAGAGGACATGTATGATATTGAAAAAAAATGTGTGAGTTCACTGCTACTTCTTAATATTTATCCATTGATATTTGGGTAGTATTTTTCTTCTTTTGAGGTATGACATGTATGTCTTGGTTTTTTAATTCTTTTAAAACTACATTTTCAAATCCATTCACCTTTGTTTGTTTTATGGATGGGACACTAAAATGGATAAAATATAATCATAGAAACACCTTAAGACATTGTGGACAATCCTTCCTAGCCCTCTTCAAACTTGGTGGGGATTTTAATGAAATCATGTTTTAGTGTGGGGAGTAAGGATGTTCTTACATGCCCTTCCCCCAAATTCATGGAATCCTTGACGAATCAAAAATTGGTAATATAGTAGATTTTAGGTACACTATTAATCTATTTACATGATATTTAAGTATAATTAAATAAAAACATATTTAATAAAATATTGATATATTATTTAGATAAGTTGATTTAACCCACCATTCAATTAAAATCCATGTTTCCCACATGACACTATCCACTTCTGACCATTTTATGATCATCAGTAATATAACTCATGTATTGAAGAAACATATTTATGTGAGACATTTACAATTTGAAATATTTTTTATCATTGAAAAAAATGTGAGGAGGTGGATCAAACATTCTAGGATGTGTTATACGATGATTCAAGAATAATAATTCATCAAGAGGCAACTGGTTTGATGGAATAGAGAAAATTAATGTATTGAAAAGCAGATAATGAGTGTGGTAAAATTGTTGGGATGATGAATACTACATAATCAATCCCTTGACATTATCCATTATTTCTAGAATCAAAATATTAGAAACAAAATATCACATAAGACATTGTACTATGTAATGTTAATGGGATATGCATGATCATGAAATTCAAATAAAATAATGGGATGCCAGCACATAGTATTTTAATTGGAGAGCCTGTACAAGTGGCATAATAAATACGTCACCAGCACTATAAACCTCAAATGAAAATATTTATCCAAAGAGTTGGAGATCCAGGACATTATCACCAATTTATATAAGGAGATGAAGATGGGGGTGGTCCATCCATGTCAACTAGATTTGCTTAATGTATTAAACCCCTCATCACTGAGGCTATGAGTAATCCACTGAAATGTGAGCACTCAGACATAGACAGTATGAGATATCATAAATAAATATACTGTACCAAACACATTTCCCCAATTAGCATTTATTAAATATTCATGAAAACATTATTTCAACTTATCTGTCCTAATATTCCAATCATGATGAATAATCATTGGCAATGGAATAATTAATTTCTCTCTCATAATGAAAACAACATCACGATCATTCCATAAATATGAAAACCCCTCTATGATTTAATCATTATTCCCACTAGTTTATGTAATGTGGTTTATATTATATTACAATTGTTTCTCCAGAAACTCAGTTTCTCCCAAATTTCATCAATCATCTTGAAGAAACATTTACCTTTCATCCATAAAGATCTTATTTTTTATAACAACATATTCACACTTGATATATGTCACTCCATACAGACATGTTATATTTTTAAGAGAGGTATTGTTGAATTGGAATTGGATATGACCATGGCTTAGGATATCATGGAAAGTCATTTTCTCTTATTTTCCATGAAAAATGAATTTTTTCTCAAAATGCGTTAGGATATTCATGAAATTATCCATGAAGGTATCGTTAATAATTAAAATCAATGGGTGATATTCCCAGGATTCTCTCCCTAAAGAGACATTCTTTTGGGGTACCCACATTCCACATTTATCTTTTTTTTATTATATGTTTTTATTCATCTTTTTTGAGGATTCAAGTAATAATTAAATTAATGGGATGAAGGTATTTCAACGAAGACATTCCATATCTTATATACATTTTTTCAATTATAGCCTTTTATTTTCAAGATCAAATTTGGAATAATTCATCTTAAAATTGCACCTTATACACCATTATAATAGGTAATCAAAACAAATCTATGAAAATAGTTAATTAGAATATATTCATTATCTCCAGAGTCCAAAAGGAGATGGAAAATGAACTAAATAAAATCATCAGTATCTAGGTTGATGAAAAGTAGATGAAGTCCCTTGAGCTCCCCAAAATCATTTTTTGATCTATAAAATATGACTTCTATTGTTTTTTATACCGTGTAAAAAGAGATATCTAGAAGGGGGTCTAGGATGATCTATAACGAATGGAAACAAACACTCCTAAAGTATGTGATCCAATCAATCCCAGGCTATGTCATGTACCTTTTCAAACTCACAGTCTTAATAATCATCCAAATATGATCCTATATTACAACACTTTTGTAAGGTTTTTAGAATCGGAAGAAATTCCATGGATTTCCTACCATAATACCCAAATTCCAAAGTAACAAGGGGGGTATATTTTTTAGATATTATGCATTTTAATGATGCCAAATTCACTAAAAAAGGTTGTAGGATTTTTTATCACCCATAAACCCTCTATTTTTGTATTCTCAATGAAAAAAATTTACCCTATTCATAATTTTTAGGCTCATCATTGGCCAGTCATCCCATATTTTTATGTATACTCCTTTGGTTATCATGCACAGAATTAAATTTTATGATCGATATGTGGATAGGTAATTTATGAAATTTTTTTTTTTGACATTTTCCATGGCATCAAGATAGAAATTATTTTATTGAATACAATCATGTGACCCTTAAATTGGAATGAAAATCATTATATATTTTCTTTAATTATTTTGGTGATGGTAGGAAAAAAAAGATTATTGAGAGTTGGTTTAATGTTAGAGATAAAAAACATAATCTATGTATCCCATGATTGAATGATATAGGGAATGATATTATTTTTTGGTGAAAAGAAACTTCCGGAATTAAATTTTTTCAGCCATGATATGCTTTAGATAATGGTTTGATGAACCTGGAGGGTGAGTTTATTCCCAAAACCCATTGGTTCCTTGTGATGAAAATGATCATATATTTAATCATGTTTCAAAAAACCCCTTTTTGGTTTGAGATGGATAGATCATAGATTTATAAGTGAAATCAATAGGAATCCCATTAAATTTCCTTGACATACTATTAGATAACCTTTATGTGGAATCCCCCCATTATATTTTTTTCTGATGATCAGTCTAGATACTTATAATTATGGAAATGAATTTATATATATTATAGTGTTAATTAATGATTCTTTTCAGAATATTATTGAGGATAATAATGAATTTCATAATGAATTTTTGTATCCTATTATTGATGAGTCTAATGAAAATTACATTGTATTTATATTTTCTATAGATAAGGCATATAAATCCACTATCATTGAATTGTGATGTTTCTCTATTCACAATAAGGAGATGAGGTTTCAATAATTCAGCCCAATGATTTTTAACAAATAAGTCTCTTAATTAGTATTATATGTATTTACGATTAACCTTTAATAATATAGAGGTTAATAAATCAACTCTTTTCATGGATACCTGAGGTGTATGTTGTTAAAAAAATATTTTATTTAGGATTGGTGTATCCCCAATTAATTTTTCATGGGGGGGGGGAGGATGTGGTAGATGTTTTTGGTGGCCAAATACCATAAACCATCATGTGGAGGGAGATAAATTCATGGGAGGCACCCTATAAATGTATTTGTCACCAAATTCATCATAATTATCTTCACTAGTAATAATATCACCATTGGTTCATCAATTGTTATGCTACATTGTGTGGTATTTTCTAAAATAAATAATTAAATAATTTTAAAAAGGATTTTCCTTGTAATAGTGAGGTATTTTGTACCAACATTTACCAATATTCGTCCATCTATTTTCATATGGGGTTCTACCAGTTTCATTTTGGTAGATTTTCCATGTTCAACTATTGTAGTTTATTTTGGGACATTTTCACATTATTTTACCTATATATTATCACTACAGCAGTTGTGAAAAAAATTTTCTTCCAAACAAGTTGTATCATGGGATGTGTTTGGTCCTTAACTTTTTAATTTTATGGTTATTAATAATTGTCTGAACATTTATCATGATTTTTTATTGAAACATTGTTTCATATTTCACAAAAGAAAAAAATTAGATTATAAAATACACCATTGGGAAATGGTGGAGGTTGAATAATGAAGGAATGACCAAATGGTGGTAAAATATGAGATTGAGAAACTCAATGGGAATAATTTTAAATTTCAGAGAATGAAAAATCAAGAAGTTCTATGAAAGGATAACTCCCTATAAGAAATGGGTAAAACCCATTATGTGTGAAGATGGAGTGTAATTATTATGGGATATATAATCATGACATAGACAAAAATATGTTGTGTAATTATAGAAACAAATCATTAGCGTAATTAAACAAGGAATTATCTCAATGACACAAGGATAATAAAATTGAAAAGAAACTAGAAAATAATGTCTTGACATGAATTGTTTGATTACTAAGATATTAACTGACAAGGACTTGTGTATGTGGGTAATAATCCCACATTGATGATAAAAGGAACAGTTACCATCAAACTAATGAATACTGATGGAATTTTTCAAACCATCCAAAGAGTAGACAATGTCAAGGAAATAAAAAAGAAAATATTGTCATTGGGAAATTGTAAATATAATATTCATAACTCACACTAAGAATGGAATGATGATAAATTTGTAGGGAACACCTGTTGTAAGGAAGGAAGATAATATCTCAGCAAAACCATTCAGGATTATTGGTGAAACATACAAAAAGTTAGTGATAGTTTTTACATTAACTAACACATCAAAATATTTGATGATATTATGGAATCCAATGATTCGCCATATGTCACAATACGGCATGAAGATTCATGTCGATTATAATTTTTTTAATATTATTAAAAATATGTATTTACGAATAAGTTAGTAATATGTTTTTTTGAAAAAACATGGAAGGTAGTTTGGGGTTTCAATTGTAAAAAGTAATGATATCATAATGTTGATCCAGTTTAATGATTAGTAAGAACCAGTTATATCCCTTGGAGAAGAAAGGTATTTGTATCATTCAGTAATTATATTCCAAGAGATGTTGGTTATTCCCAATCAAGTGAAATGAATATTTTTTATATGTATTCAAAAAATTCATATAGTAAAAAGAGATTGTATTCGAAAACAATATCAATGTTTGGAAGAATGGAAATAGTGGATATTATAAAATATATATTTTTGATAGTTTATTTCAACATGATGAAATAAAGAGTTCCTTCATGGAGGCCTAAACTATTCATAAGGATGAAGTGGCAGAGTATATGAGTAGAAACCATTTGGATATAACAAGAGTGATGTTATATATGGTAATAATTTTATTTTTTCGAAAAAATAATTAAATATCACATGATATCGTATCAACCGTTCGTGTTCAATATATATGGATATTAAGACAACAATGATGATTTAGACTGGTATAACAGTTGAATATTCTCAGTTATATATCTTTTGAAGATCTCTATATAAAATGTTTAATGGTCATGAATGATCGATGTTGAATTCATGATATAACAAATTATTTTTCTCATGGATTGCTGATGGTGTCAACATGTTTAATTAATGGAACCCCACTACAGAAAAACTTATCATATACCGTGATTCCAATATTTAAGATGAATATTAGTATATTAAAATTGATAAATACATGGATAATGTGAATATGGAAAATAAAATAGTTAATTTGGAGAAAAAAAATCTAATGTTGATATAGTATCATCCAATTAATTACTAGAGGATGATGATCAAGATCCAGGTGAGTCAGATCCATGACCATCAACTTAGGAGGAAATAGAAGAACTATGGAAATGAAACGATTTTACTTATAGCAGTATTATACAATGATTATTGAAAAATGATAGAGAGAAAAATTATTTTTTCTTGGGGAACTATAGTGTATATGTGTCCTCATGGACATTGGAGATATAGGAGGAAATGTAATCCCATCAAAATAACATGGTTTTTGATATTTTAACATTTCTATGGGATTAATGTAAATCTATAAAAAATTATTATTTAAAATAAAATGAGATAGAATAGACCTGGTAGAATTATTTCATGAATGATTTGTGGTAAATCTATAAAATCAAAAGGAATTTATAGATTTCAATTAAATATTTTTTCATATTGTTAGAATTATAATTATTCAGGTAGTTTTGGTGATGTGTGAAATTTAAAATTCACATCTTGAGTAAAAAAAATTTAAAATTTCTTTTATTCATGGTAATCTTGATGAATTGATTTATATGTTTAAATGAGAATAATTTATAGATTAAGGAATAGTGAACAGGGTTTTCTGGTTCAAAAAAATTATTGACGGGGTTTAGAAGGTGAAGAGGTGTTGGTTCGTGATATTTGATTCATATACAATGAGTATGGGATACATAAATCTTCATTCAGTACATTTTTCATATTTAAAGGGGTTTTATGGTAAATATTTCATAATTATTCTTTTTTATTTGAATGGAATGTCGGTTTTCCTCCCCAAAAATGATTAGATGAAATATATAAAGGCTCAATTGTCTAAAATGATTGATGTGTGGGAATTAGGACCAGAAACAATATTAATGGGAAGGAGATTAAAAAAGATCAATATAATTTGAATGTATGTCTTTCATAGAATAATTAATCTCAAAAGGGATTGAAATTATGTAATATAAATATAATTAATAAAACTTATACCCCTATCAACATTCATGTTATCCATAAAAATGAATCCTCAATGAGAAGATTTTATGATGGAGATGTCTAGAGTAACATATTAATCACAAGAGGATGTTTTTTATTTTATATGGAACCTATAAGACCATAAATATCATATGTAGTCGATGAAGTTATATATTACCTCGTAAATCCAAAACATAATCAATGGAGGATAGAAAAGAGGATCCTGAGATATATCAACGTGAGATCATATGAAAAATTATGTTATGTTGGATCAAAATTTTGATCAGGTGATATGATAATGATGATTTTTCTGGTTATTTTGACTAGAGGAAACCCACTAATGGTTATGAGTTTACACTGATAAGGGGACCTGTGATCTGTACATCCAAATTAGAATAATTTGTTTATGTATCAATGATATAGGTGGAGTTCTTGAAATATTAATCATAATTCAATGGTTCTATTTGACTGAGAAGTTTTTGGGAGGAGCTCAGTCATAGAGAGGATGTTTATTCAATTATTTTTTGATAGTCAGGGTTCCTTTAAAATTTCATGGAATCCATCTATTCATTATATGATTAAATTTTTTTTTTAACATATCACATTTCCCAAGATATGATGAGGAAGGAATTGGGGACAATATGATAATATACCCTAAATAAAATCTGACTGATTCCCTAAAAAAATAAATTTACAGTAATAAGTTTAGATAGTTTAGATCCTTGAGTAGCATTATAGAAACATGAGAACAATGGTTTTTCATATAAACATGATGTTTAAGGATGTGATCTGTTAAAAATTAATCTATAAGTGGGTGATGTTTTGAATAAAACATTATTTTTGATAGTGGCCACCCCTATCAAATTTCATGGAATGGAAGGAAGTGGTAGATGTGCTGGTTGGAAAACCCCCAATAACCATTTAGCAGATGAAGAGAAGGAGAGGGTGTAAAACCCTATAAATGGATAGACTCCTCGATGTCTTCATCAGAAACATCACTAGTAATATAATCACCATTAGTTTAATTAGTTTTTGTGGTGTTTTGTTATGTGGTTTTCCAAATTACTGAAGAAAGAAATATTCGGGGGTGTTCTCCTTATAATTGTGCTGGATTGTTTACAAATTTTAACTACATTTATCCATATAATTTACCATGGGTTTACACATTTAATTTTGGGATATTTTCTTTGTTACATCATGTTTCATTTATATTCCCCTTTTTTACATCATTTTATATTTTTATTAACACTGCACTAGTGAGTCAATCATTTTTTGTCCAATAATTTCAAGTGTTTATCGTAATTTTGTGAATAATTTTCTGTCATGGATGTTATCACTTTTATATCAAGATCCACGATCATTTAATTGATTTCCTATTTTATTATGAAAAAATAATTGTAAAAATTTGTATTTATGATTTAAATAAATTGAAATATTATTAATATAATTTATAATAGAATAAATGTTTTTTAATGAAAATTATACATCCTTTCATTAAATAATCCACCTAATATTAACATTTGGTTGGAATTTTTATAATTCTCATAAGTGGGAAAACAAGAAAGTTAGGGGGATATTTTTAAATATATAAAAAATGTATCTTAATAATGTTTTTTCCAAACACCACTCCTTTAAATATGATGTAAGTTCACATTACAAATACTTTTTCCACTTCTCTATTACATAATGAATGATTTTTTATCTTAATGGAATTTTATTTTGGAGATATTAATGCATATATGGAGAATGAATATGTGTATCAATGATTAAAAACATGTCGTGATATTGATTTCATGGAAAACCCCATCACATATCATTTTCATCAGATCCCCCATATTGTGGGAATCTTGTTTCACCACATTCACCTCTTGTAATATAAAAACAGTGAGTATTTTTTACTCTTTAATGATATTATTTTAAAATAAGGATATATTATTTGTTTTAATTTCTATTTGTGGAAATGAAATAGTAGCCTTTACGACCTTTTATAATATTATGGTTTTATATCCAATGCTTAATTTTACTCTCATTAGCATGGATTGATGACATTTAATAGAAGACAAGGGAGAAAGGATAAATAAATACAATAGGATGCAGCGCCCTTACAACTATACCCTGACGTTCCTGTACATGTTAACCCCGCCCTCCACACTAAAAATTTTAGTTATAACTTTTATTGCGCTCACTCTATCTATATAAATATCCAAGTTCTTATTTATATTTTCACAATGGTTTTAGTGGCCTAAAAATAGTTCAATATTTTGGGAAGAAACATTTAGATGTTTATCTTGTTATCTATTTTATTATTACTTATAAGACAAACTGATTCATTTTTAGTTATTTGTAAATATTTTCTTTAGTATCAATTTTAGTTAGATATATATTGTTTATAATTATACGTTTTTATTATTAATTATTTAATATTGATTAACTATGGAACAACATAGGATTGATGTATGATTATATAATGATTAGATAATTTTTAACTAATGAATACAATAGTATTATGTAAGAGTGAGATTAATTAATTAACAATTCAGTAATTTTTAACTAATTATTATCCAATAAATATCTAATTAATTAAAAATAATTAACTAAATAATAAAGAATGATTAACTAATGATTATTGAATGATTAAAGAATGATTGACTGATGACTAATCAATAATTAAAAAATGATTATTGATTTATTGACTAATTATTAAATATTATTTTAATATAGATTAACTGAGAATTAAATAATGATTTTCTAATGACTAAATTATTATTAATTAATGAGTAATGAATGATTAGCTAATTAATAAAGAATAACTAATAAATGATGAATTAAGTATTAACAAATGATTATAGTGTGATTTTCTAATGATTAAATAATCATTAAACAATTATTTGTAAATGATTAATGAATTATTATATAATTATTAACTCATGATTAAAAAATGATTAATGAATCATTATCAAGTGATTAAATATTTACTAGCTAATGACTGCTGAATGATTAAAAAATGATTAATTAGTGATTTACTAGTTATTAAATTATAATTAGTAAATGGTTAGCTAATGATTTTTTAATGAATAAATAATTCTTTATTAACGAATAAAGAATAATTTACTATTCATTAGAGAATATTTAACTTCTAAATAATTATTGATTATGTAATGCTTAATTAATGTTCAATGATTTATTAACTAATAATTAGAGAGTCATTGACTAATGATGAAATAATGCTTGTAAAAGGATTATATAATGATTAACTAATGATTAGTTAATGATTAACTGATGATTAACTAATAATTAAATAAATTTTAAATAATGAGCATATATTAATTAATTAATGTTTACTTAATGATTAAATAATTAGTAATGATTGATTGACTAATGGGTAAATTATTATAAACTAATTGTAAAATATGGAATAAATACATATTGATGAGTGATAGACTAATGATTAAATAATGATTAGTTAATGATTATATAATTCTTAATGAATGATTAAAAATTGATAAAAAAGGATTAGCTAATAATTAAATTTTGATTAACTAATGATTATATATTTTTTTAATAATTATTCTTTGATCAACTAATGAATACCTATAAAGTAAGTACTTATTATTTATGAATTATTTAAAAAATATCAAGTGATTAATGCATGATTAAATAATTATTAATTTAGGAATATTTAATTCCTGACTACTGAATTTCTAATAAATAAGCAATTAATAAAAATACAATTTTTAATGATTAATAAATGATTAATTAATTATTAGTTATTGATAAAATATTATTTAAATAATTAATAATTATAATGTAACTACTTACTATTTTTTAATTAGGTATTGATTTACTAGTGATTGATTAATTAATAAGGAGTCATTAATATAATAATAAATAATTAAATACCAATTATTAGTTAATAATTATCTAATGGAAACCATTTGAACATTCGGTGACTATAGAATGATTAAATAATTATTACGGAATATTTATTTATTAATTGAACAATAATTTGATATAGATAACTATTTGATAAATATTAATGATATAATTTTTAAATAGTTATTAATTATTGATTAAGGCATAATTAATATAGGATTAACTATTATTTAACGAATGAGTCACTAATAATTATTTGATGATTATATATTGATCAACATTGGATTAACAAAGAACTAACAGAGGCTAAAAGACGAATAACCACATGGAAAAGAGTGTTACCTATGCAGAATATTTTTTAATTCTATGATTTTGATGAATCATACTTTTTTTAATCCTAGTTTTTCCCCCAATGTATATTTTTTTTGATAAATCACATTCTCTTTAGAAACCATTGAATACATCTAAAAAAATTCAAAAATTTTCTACGAAACAACAGTTTCATATTTTAGGATATTAGGAAGTGCAGATATTATTTTATAATAATTATTAAGTGGTTATCATAGAAATAGAATCCATTTATAGATTATACATGTTGTTGTGGCTCTGACATAGATGTATCTAGGGGTTAAAGAAAAATACATCACATTAAGATATACTCGATTGGGAACTAGTGGACAAAAACAATACATGTTTCACACATTGTTAGAAACCATTGGTTATATTCTCTATATGATTCGTATTTTCTTTATAAACCACTGAAAATAAATTTATAGTAATAAAAATTGTACTGAAAAATATTAGTATCATCTTTTAGGTTATAAGAAAATGTTTTAAAATTTCAGAATATTAATGATTATGTAGTTATCTAAGAAATGAAATCCAAATCTGGATACAACTTATAGATATGGATCTAGCTCTAATTTACCTATTCTAGAACCCCAAGAACATCAAATTGGGCTAGGCACTATCCTGAATTAGTAGATGAAAATAGGAATTGTTACCTATAGTGTTTGAAATGCATAGCGCATATGATCTAGATGCTTCATATTTTCTTAAAAAATTGTGGAACATACCTTTAATTATATTAAAAAATTTAATACAAAAAGGAAGTGTAAAATTTTATGATATAATAATATATTATGAAATATTAGTATAATAATTATTACATGGTAAACTATAATTTTCAATATTATTTACACATCATAATCTTGATTAAAATTAATTTTCCACATAGAAAATCTTGTATCCTAGTGTCTACTGCTATGGAAATGTTATTTAAAATAATTAATGATCTTATTATACTATATAACCAACATTGATGGTTAAAAAATCTAAATGTTTGTCCCTAAATGAATATTATGAAATGATTTAGGGTTTCATAATCCTACGAACTAATCATGGGATCTATTCTATTAGATATAGATAATTGAATGTTTTGGCTACAATTTGTTGTCTACCATGTAAATTAGTGGCTAATAAGAACTTGGTTCTTAAAAAAACTTATTTTCACACATTTTATTTAGTTCAATGATGGATATATATGTTGCTGTTTCTATTATAAAACAACAACATATAATTAAATAAAGGCTTGGACATATAAGAGTTGTTAATGAAGGTGGATCCTAAAAATGAGGCTATTTCTTATTATTTTGAAGAGGAAACCGATATGATATCATATATATGCGTCAAAATTCAAATTATGATGAAGAGTTTTCTAATGATTAAATTTATAAGTAAAACAGTGTGGGTGGAGTGGAATCATCAAATGTTTGGAAGGGTGTTTATAGAAACAAAGCTTTTTTTCAACATTTGTAACCCACAATAAAAAATTTAAAAATCATTACATCATGGAAGATAAATTAGAACATTTTCATGAATTTGAAAATAATTTTATCATACCTATAAATGAGAGTACTAGAATTATATTTATTAGGATTCAGGACCTATAAAAATCATTACATGTTAGAAGGAATATAACATGTTAATATGAATAAAAAATATACTAAACATATTTCTTATTGAGAGGAAAATTTGATATTTAGTATTGAAATCATGTCATACTACGATCATCATATGTCGTGTCAACTGTGCGGATGATTATTGATTCCACATGATGAAATTATAGATATTCTATTTGGAGGTTGGATTATTTCAGTGATTGAGGAAACTCGTATGTGTGTTCATCAATACTGAAAACAATATAATGCTTCATTGGAT
Source organism: Viscum album (assembly GCA_963277665.1). Classification (NCBI taxonomy): domain Eukaryota; kingdom Viridiplantae; phylum Streptophyta; class Magnoliopsida; order Santalales; family Viscaceae; genus Viscum; species Viscum album. The sequence continues at coordinate 1,497,403,946 of OY728156.1, read as the reverse complement.
ACTGGTTTTGTGTCATCTATTATCATCGATATTATTAATACATAGCTATATGATTCTGTATCAATTCTATGTAATGTTTTAATGTATATATTGGTTATAATATTTACAATTATATGAAATGGATGGTTAAATAAAAAGAAATATTCAAAGTCATTAATGATTAGGATGACTCATATCAAGGGTTGATACAATTTCTATCCATATAAAGACACAATGACCATGTTTTCTACCAAATTCACATTAAATAATATGTTTCTCAAGATAACTTATGTAATCCATTTCATTTCATGTTTAATTGGTCATTCTGAGAATTCCACACAAATATTTTTTCATTTCATTTCTGAAAACAGTTCAAATAGATTGATGGATCATTTTTATATGGAAGATATTTGAGTGTACTATTGATTGAGGTAAACCAAGATGGAAACTGTTCCCCTCAACCACTTTTATCTTACATTATAGAGAATAAAATTTTGAATCATGGACACAAGATCACCAATATTGTGTAATACATCAATGGTGTCGTCTAGGGGCTTCATAAATAAAATATAATTTTCCTTGTTTAGGAGAATATTTATCATAATGTCATCTACATCCTGGATAGGAAAAAAATTATACGGAATAGATTCTGTGCGGAATAAGGTATGGAAGCCACATTCAATGATAGATTAAATGTAACATTAAATAGTTTTTAGCATATTATGTATATTGTTACCACTAAGAAGGGTATATATTTGATGAGAAATAGTGTATGTACCCTCTCATGAGTAGTATTAGTTGAGGAATGGTTGTATTAATATAAGTGAGGATATTTAAATATTTAATCGTATTAGAATTCTAGTTTCCATGTGCATATGATATCTTAAAATGAGCCTATAGTAACATATCATTGGAAGCATTTGACTATCTAATTTAATGTCTTGAGACCATTTCTAACAACTATGCTTCACCATAGACCTCTTTTAGGGAGTTTCTACATATCCCAATTCCCTAAGACCAACTAATATTGACAAAATATAGCAACATGATCCAATAATGAGGGAAAATAAAGTCCTTCATGGTGCAAAAGGATGGGGACTATCCTAAAGAACAAGGTAATATTTTAGATGCATCATATGTCAACAAAATGGTTATGGAATTAAATTATTCCATTTTATAGCGAGATTGAGTTGACACTATCAACAAAAATGAGGTATTTCATCCATTGTGATCATTTAATATTATAAATTACATAAGGATAATATAAAATCCTACATTTATTGAAATTTGGAGACATTACAAAATACATTTACTCTTATATAATAAATACTTGATAAATTATTTTATTCTTTACATAAATCACACAAAATGTAAAAATTAAAAAACGTTGCATCATTTAAATAAATAAATTTTTTGGATAAAAGTTTTTGAAGAATGAATTCATACACTTCTTTGAAGGTGAGTTAAAAAATTAGTAAAAACATAAAATCGATTTGTTCCTCAATTATTAAAGGATAATTTCAATCATAAAAAGTGAAATGGATGAGAATAAACCCACTAAATAACAAAATTAATTTTCTATAATATAAAAAAGACATGTTGAAATTAATCAACAATATAGTGTTCGGATGACATGACCATGGATTTTGAAAATTAATGAAAATCGATCAAATTTTCATGTTGTAATATAATAAAATATTCTAATGTTTTTTACAAATTTTTTTAATTTAATTAATCATTTTTACATATAATTATATAGTCAATTCTTTGGGGGTCCATTCATTAGAATAAAAAATGTAATTAAATTTTTAAGGATATAAAAATCAATTTATTTCATGATATTAAGAAACAGCTTGACAATATGATGGATTTCCCTTCTCATATGAATTAAGCCTCATCTAATACAAAATCATTTTTGTTAAAAATTATCAAGATATTTATTTTCAATTATAAATCATTCAAAATTTATTTATTCGGATTCTTCATTCCCATAAAAAATTTTATGATTAAAATTTCCATTTTATCATGAAGAACTAAGATAATTTGATATTTTCTCTTTTATAACAATATTTCCAAAAAAACTAGTAAATTTTTTTTAATAAAAATTTATGAAAGTAAGATAATTTTATTGATATAAATATATAAAACCAAATCATACATAACACGCTTTACATGCTAAAACTGAATCTATAACCAGAATAGAGAAATTCTTTGAGAAACATGAAGAAATTCAATTTCTTGTTGGTAAGAAAAAATTCATCAAAATGGGAATAAAAATTTCAAGTATTAAATTATATTATTCATAACATTATTCTAACCAAAAAAATTATATTTACATTTTACACAGAAGAATAATTTCAGTTTTATATGTAGAGATGGTTGATACAACGCTATTGATAATGTAGTCTAGGAATGTTTCATGTGATGCACTAGCAGTCTTTGAGGATGGATAGATAAATGCGTTTAGAGCACATGATTATCCCCACATTCCGCCACCATCTGCCTTTATATTATACCTATCTCTGACTATATTGAATGGAATTGTTGTATTGAATTTTTCATTTGATGATCATCATCTCCTTGATTCATTAACCAAGAGATGGAGACCTGAGAGACACACAATCCACTTGTCCATGTGAGAGAAGACCATCACACAATATGACGTGGTAGTTCATCATGGTCATCCTTTAACAACATTGGTATTTATATAATTTTTTTTTTCATTACAGAATTAAATAGGTAAATTCATTATAAATATATAAAGAAATATGTGGTATATACATAACATAATGAATATATACTTTTAGAAGAGTAGCCTCACCTATTAAATTATAAATATAATTTATTTATCTTTTAAATCAGAATATGATTTCATTACATCATGGAATGAGTAAATAAATATTTTCAAAATGATAAATTATGTGTTCATGATTTTTTGACACATAAATTTTAATTTATAAGTTTATAAATAATATAGTGATATTTATGCTAATTTTTCTGCATAAAATATTTTAAAAAATTACTAATTCATTTTATTTTGATTTTGAGATAATTTTATGTGACTATAATTAGTTTTTCAATGCTCATAAAACCAATAATAATTTTGAAATATGCATTTCTAAATTATTTAGTTTATTAATTAAAAATTTAATTTCTCATATTTAGAGTATTTTTTTCATTATTTTCTTTTATTATTTAACTCTATGAAAAAAAATTCTATGGTTAACATTTCGGATTTTTTAGAAATATGTGAATTGTTTGTGAATAGTGAAATGATTATTTTACATTATATAACATAATAAGATAAATGAACTATTTGAGGGTTTATTTATAATTTCAACACCATAATATATAAGATTACTTTAATCATTTCAATATTTAGTCTTGTAAATAAACAATATTCATAGTATACTAAAAAATAATAAACTAATGAATATATTATAAAGAAACATCTCATTCCTCCTCTATAAATACGACACCCACCAACTCTTATCCTTAATCCAAATATCTTTTTTTCCTGATTAATTTAATCCAATTACTTTAACAAAACTCTTCTTCATGTCCATGACATCTTGTTAACACCATATATACAAAAAAATGTTTCATAAGGAGGTTCTCAAGGATAATATTTTAAGAGGTAAAATCATATTTCATTTTCATTTTTTTCAAATTTTATTTATTTCCATATTCACTCATAGAACCCCAAATCCAACCAAAATGATGACTCTACAATATTAAATAAAATATAATTTTTTTAATGTATTTTTCATCATCAAACATTTATTCTCCTATTGATATTCTAGAAAATGAAAACATCATCTATGACGTGTTGATTCACCACCTTCATGGATGATGACTGTTCAATTTCATTACCACCTTTGTGGATTGTCATTAACCAAGTATTAATGTTAAATAACATTGTATTATACAAATTAAAATTTATTGATTGGTTAGGAATAATATATAATCATGAAATTAAATAAAATGATATAAGTTCATGTAAGTCATTAAAACCCAACGAAATCAATGAAATCATTTTCATTAATATTCAAAATAATGAATCATCCTCAAATCAATAAAAAAAATTATATTTGAAATCATTTTTATTTATTGAAACATATTAAAACAATTTCCTTTCACATTTGGTGTTCTTCATCCATTCAACAGGAAAATCACTAATGAACCAACCCTGGAAACCATGAAATAAATGGACATGAAACAAGGAATATAACAAAATATAAATAATAAATGAATAGAAAGATGTTATAATATTATAATTTATTGAAATATTAATTAAAATATAGATCTATAATATATTAATAACACTTTTTAAACCATTATATAGGAGTTGTGAACACATTTTAATAAAGACGAACTAGAGGTAAGAGGTTAATCTTAAAAAATTCCGCATTTCCTTTTTTTGAAATTCAAAGAGAATGTTTTTTATTATCACAAATTATGAATTTATTTTCATATTTTCAAGAATCTATCATGTTTTTAATTATCCACTAAAATATTACTTATATATTTTTAAGGCAAATTATTTTCTTGGTATTCGTGATGTATTCATTTAAAATAAGTTATTTGGCCGAAAAAAATTGTTTTATTGATGAATGTTTTAATGATTTATGAATATGTTATAGTTAATTGAAATTTTACATGATGGTGGATGGTTTCGTTATAAATGAAAAATTGTTAGGACCTATATCTACATCAAATTTATACAGTATTATTACATTGAAAGTTGAATATAATGGTTATTCCAAATATCACTCAGATGGTTACATAATAAGGTTTCCAGGGGGATATAATATTAGGCAGGCATGAAAGTAAAAATCATATGGTATCCATGCAGGTTAAAATATGAAATAAGTAACAACCCATGTAACATAAATTTTTTCGATTTATATGTTTTATGTAAATCACATGTTTTTATAGTGTAAGTATATGATACTTTATCGGTGAGAAGAATGATTTTTTGAAAATGATTTCATATGTTTATGAGTTTTCATGGAATAAAAGATCAGTTCACATTTATATCCCATACTATGGTTTTTGGGCCTATCCATTGTTTTTGAAAATATTTTCACACAGTTTTTCGTATGGTGAAAGAAAAGATGAAACCAAGGTGATTGTCTAGAAAATGGTTGATTAAAAAACTCATGATTTAATAAAAACTTTTTTGTTATGGAAGAAACATATGTCTTATTAGTAGTATCCATATTCCATGCTATTTGGTAAATAAGTATAAAATATATCATTGGTTTTAAATGCAATACGCTGGAAAGATCTTTTGGAATGTAGTAAATTGAAATCTAGATGAATTAACAAGATTATGTAATGGTTATGTATGGGTCCTTGTACATTATATCTTAATGGATGTTTTTATTATAAACACATATATAGAAAATCCTGATAGTTTATAGAAATTTATATGCGTCGACATTGGGGGTGATGATGATGTTTCAGATCATAGTTAGATATATATATGATTTAATGAGATGGAATTTTCATAGCTTATCACTAATGTTGATGAGAAGACTACAATGTGACAAACACTTGAATATGTCATTTGTCTTATTGGTGGGTAATTATATACTATTGACTATGGTATACAAGTGAACATGTTGTATCAAGGGATTATTTATGATTTTTATTAGGTTAGGAGATACAGTTGTGGATCTATGTTCTAGGAATAGACATATAAAGAATAATGTGTCACATGCCAATTAGATTTCATTGTTCTTGAGGCATGTGGAATAATTATTAAAATATGGGATTTGGATCAAATCTGTATCCTGTCCACTATTTTTGATGTCTAGGAGCATCAAATAAATTTTCAGCATGACTCCCCTTGTAGAGACTGGTATGCTCACTCATATTTATTTTTTTCTAATTCCACTATGTGTAATTAAATTTAATTTTCCCTTATTTATAATATTTTATGTTGTATGTTATATTTGGAGTCTGTAACACCAAAATGTTAGGATATTAATGCATAACATGGATGCATATCTTTTTTTAATGGTAATTCATGTACCACTAATATTTTTATATACATTTTTTCCTTAGATAATATATTTCATAATATTATATATTTTGGTTTTTGTAATTTTATAATAAAAAATCTCTTGTAGGTTCAGATCTGATAGATTTAACATTTCTCAATAATATATTAGATTCCTCAAAGTGAAGTGTTGGGATTCAAGATTCCATGGAAATATTTCCTTTTTTTAATTTCAATTTGTTGAGTGGAACTAGACGGATAGATTAATTTTACATCTGGGTTTTGTACAGTGTATTCCCTTTCCACCTAGAAAGTCAACAATGATTCTTTCTGTGGAGATGATAGAGAGGTAGAATGCTGAATAGATGTTATGAGATGTATATTATCTAGACCGCGAGTATATATGAGAGTCATTTCATATGAGGGGTTTGTGTACTAGGTAATCCCCTTGTGTAAACAATCTTGACATTGATCCATTGTATAGAATGAAATCTATAATACATCACACTCCACATATCAAATGGATCTATAATCTATTGTGTTAATAATTTAATATTAAATTTTTTATCCTTTTTAATTCATTTAGATTATATTTATTTCACACTTGACTATAGAATATTATCTCCATGTTTGATCCAGAGGATGAGGAGGTTTTAATCCAGAAAGTGTTCCATGATTTAATGTAGGTGATGAGGTAAGTGTATCAATTTTACATGATAGTATCTTTGATCTCTCACCCCATGGAGATAACATTTTATCCTAGGGTGTTGAGGTTTGTACTCAAAAACATCCTCATGAATCTACTGATATTTAGGATCCATGCATGTGATGTCGTAGACCACATCATGATACATGTGAGGCCGCGCCTATTCCATAAAATGAGGTTGTATTTTTAGTAGTTAACTCTCACCAGATTGGAGATGTTCATCCCAAATTAATGGATTTTTTTTTGTTATCAGGAAATCCATAGATTTGTTTGATTAGAGCTGATTTGATCTTCTTATATTGATCATTCCCAATCCTCCACCATTTATGCCTGAGTATTCATAAGATGTATAGTTCCCCAAAGGGAAGATGGTAGATTTTTTAACATATTTAGTGGATGAAGGATTGGGTTTACATGATGAAATTCATATGACACCACCTCCTGATGATTCATATCCAAAGAATCTTACATTTATGGTTCATGTTCCTGACAATGATCCCTTTACATCTATTATATTATACCATAGTATATAGGTCACTGATCATGATACAAGAATATAATTCTCAAAAAATATTTTTAGATGATATTCCATCATAGTCAATGATTGTACTAATTTATTTAAATGTATGCTACATATATAAAGGATTTAATATAACAATATATTGTATCCCCTATATTATTCTCTCCCAATAGACTGAAGTCTTTCATTTTTTATTTTTTTTCTGATAAAACTCTTTTAAAGGGTCGAGGGGGAACCCTTAAAATTCTCATAGGCATAGATATAACATTTACCATAGGCTTAGAGACATTAATTGACCCATAGGTCTTCAGGAAATCAACAGACTATGACTACTTAAAACTGCCCCTCCGCAGCATCTTTATCGTGATAAGATCTCCACCATTGCATGATTGTTCGTCTAGCATTTCCACATGGAGAGGTGCACAAGATTGGTACCGATGGAAAATTTCAAACCCTGTCTTTATTCCACATCCATTTAGCACTAATCTGGTTAATGTTCCATGCTCTTTCCCTCTTGAGAGTGATTCCTTGTAGAATCTATCTGTGAAACTACATATCAGGTGGCCCTGAATTCCTTGAGGTGACCCGAAGGCCATGAGGTGGCCCAAAATCCTTACTGACACGAAGGCTTGGCTGGACAGAAGGCCTTACGGATAGAAAGCCCAAACCAGTGGACCAAGATTAATAGTTTTGGCCACTACAGTTCCGAGCAGTACCTGCTACAGAAACTAGTAGAACTCCTGGTACAGTGCCCTGAAATTATGCATCCACTTGGTTTTGAAACTAGGTCTTTTGGACGAACTAAAAGAGAACTCAACAATTGGACTGAGGCTCATGTGCCTTTATATTATTTTTTCTCTATTTAAATGAATAAATTCATTTAACTATCAACTATTTTATTTTATTTACCAACTTTTTCAATTTTCTTTTATGCATTACGTAAAGATTATATTTTATATGACTAGAAAATATAATACATGAAGCATATGAAAATATATTAAATACCAATTTGGAAACATTAAAAACATATAAAATATAAACTATAAAGACTATAAAAAAATCATAAACATATAATCATTATATTAAAGTAAAAAAATTTCATAGATATAATAAATTATTCAAAATGAAAAAAATGTAAAAATATATATAATTTCAAATGTAACATTGTAAAAAATATTTGTTTTCATTAAATTACATTACATTTATTGTTTATAGTTCAAGCGTATTATTTTCAATTTTTATATATGTTTGTTTTTTGTATATAATTTTACTTATATTTTAGTTCTAAATTCACATTTATATAAATATAAATCCACTAACCCCAAAAATTATTATGATTCATGTAGGTGAATTAGAATGAATATTACTTATAAAAATTAAATAAAATCTGATTTTTTTTAAAAAATTAACTTAACATATAAATGATTACTAAAAATTATAATAATTATTAATATAATAATTGAATTCTATTTTACATGTCCCAAAATTCATTTCATAAATACAAAAAAAATAACATTTAATATATATCTTAATATTCAATAGAGGAATAAAATACACCCTATATATAAATTTAAAAACATGTATATCTTCAAAATATTATATTTTTTTAAATTTTTTTGGAAAAACCAGCATCAAACATTCCTCCTTTAGACTGAAATCAAAAGGAGACGAGGCATATGTCATCATTCAACAATAAAAATCATAATTTTTTATCCTACTATTATATAAATAAATAATATTATTATGAAAATGTCAAAAATAAAAACACATCAACATCACACCCTATGTGGTGGGAGAGGAAACATTTTCCTTAATTAACCCCTGAATAGTCATCAATGTCCCCACAAAAGAGGAATTATTGCACCACTACCAAATTCTCCGGGATTCAACCAGAACCATGTATGGATTCACCTCCATGGCCTCCACACATGATCTACACATAGACATAGATTTAATACATGTAATCATGTAGAGTTTGTTTATATTATTATATATTACTAATTTCTAGATAGATGGGATGATCATGGAAATCACAAAGTTGATAAATCCTCTACATTTTGAAGGGAATGTGGAGGTTCATATAGTGGAGGATTCATTATCAATGATAATGAGGACAAAGGCGGTGGTGGAAGAGAGGGTGTTGGTAGGAGAGTCTGAGTTTTTCTCTATGTGTCTAGAGGATATAGTATAAATTTATATGGTGGTGTATATGCCTTGCTCCTACACCATCCACTAAGAAAAAAATATAAAAGTGGCATAGCACACATCATAGATTCCCCATCTATCGCTTCAGTGTTCATCCAAATATTTCTGGGTTTTCCTAATATGGTGATTATTAAAATTTTGAGTTAGGGCACCAATTATGTTAAACAATGAAATATTTTCATCATCATATTAGTTTATTTTCATGGATTATGATCTCCAAATTAATTGGGGTCCCATTTGAGGTGTTATATTTGGAATTTTAATGACATGAAATATCATGATAATGGATACAAGAATGGGATAATAGTAATTTAGTATTGAAATAAACATTTAATTCATTTTTTATCAAACAATTGGAAAATGTCAATGGATGACCAAAAATAATATAACTATTCCTATAAGATGGATATTAATTTGGTGTTAAAATAACCTCGTCATTAAATGGAGGTAAGGTGCTATTTTAGTCCTTTAATTTCATTTCCCCAAAGAGAATTAATTGATCAAATGGGGTGTGGTATTATTTTATGATATTTACTAATCTAAATGAAATGAAATAGAAACAAAAACATTTATTGAAATATGAGGCTTTATTTAAAAAAGAATAAAGGAAACAATATTACACCTTCACAGCTATATTATACATTACAATACCCCATTTGTACCATTAGGATTAAAAACATATTTTCCCGTTATTCTTGTGTGTGTGAATTTTTCAATTGAGAACATTGATATTAATGTTGTAACAAAACTCTGGAAAATAATGAATTACTATTTTCGTTGTGATGGTTTAGGCCACCTGGATTTAGATACGAAACATATATGGGAACTCATGATAGGTGTTTTATTTTGAATTTCAATATAATGACCTTAGATGAAAAAGGATTAGAGAATATGGTGAATATATTATGATTCACTAATATAAAACATGTAAAAAATAGTGGAAGCCTTTATCAATTTTTTTGTTTTGCACTGAAAAAGAGACTTCCATCATGGATTCATCCAAAATTGGATTTATTGTTTGTTTGGTTCATCTTTTATAAGTTGTTGTAAAACATTATAAAAACATTCCAAGACTGCATGGGATTGAAACCTGTATACACCATCATAGACACACACACAAGCACACACACACACACACACACAGACGAGTCAGATACACCACGTGTCAGCCCACTATAAATAATGAATAGATGACCCATCTACATGTTGGTTAAAACATCTCCTTCCAACCCATCCCAACCTCCCTAGCTTGGTTGCACCATTTTTTATATTCTCCAATAAAAAATAAAAAATATAAATTGGAAAATTAATTTTAAAATTACCATCATTAATATAAAAAGAAAAAATGAATAATCAACCAAATAATTAAAAAATTTATTACGGAGAAATGTATTCTTAAAAATAAATTAATTTAACATAAATTAATTAATTATAAAAAGTAATAAAAATTATATAATAAAAACTAATATATAAAGTGAACAAAATATATTAATAAAAAAACATTAAATGAATAAATTTCAATAATAATAATTAATTTTTTAATGTAAAAAATGTTATTAAAAATTAATATATTTATAATATATATTTATAAATTAAAAATGTTAGTAAAAAGTTTATATTTAATATAAATATAGAAATTTAATAAAATTATTGAATTAATACAACATAATATCTAATTCATTTTTAATTGTTTTTTCAATCTCTGAATATTTTAATTAAATTTCAACAAATTTTAACATGTATTCATTTAATACTATTTATTCATTGATAATGTTAAGTTGTTATTTACTATTATTATAATATAATAAATTTAAATATATATTCTTTTAAAATATTGGTACATTATTCTTTTTAAATGTTTTCACACATCAGTATTCACTAATATATTGAATATTTTAAATATATAAATTTATTAATATATATATATATTACCTATTTCATTAAATATGATTTATATGTTACAAAATATATATGTTTATATTAAATAAGTCATATATTCAGTTAAATATTTTTATAAGAAAAATACTGACTAATTGTATTAACTAATGTATGTGTAATTAAATTCCATTTCATTAAGTTCAAAATATATTAAATGTGTGATACATTAATTTATCACATATATATACAAAATTTTTCCATTTCTATAACTAATCGACACCCATAATATTTCTATAATTTGTTCAATTTTTAATATACATTTTAGAATTTATTTAATTTACATTAGATGTTTTATATATATTATGTACTTAATAGGTATGTTTAATTCATTATGGGTATTTTTATTCAAAATTTATGATTTAGTAATTTTTAATATTTTTTTAATTAATTAATTATTAATAATTTTTAATCATTTTTAATCTTATTTCTCAATAATTTTTTTTTGTAAATTATTACATTTCTATTTTTCAATATTCAATATTTTGGTATCTGTATCTATATTAAATAATTATTTATAAATGTTTATTATTTAACATGTAATGTTTTTAATAAGGTTGTAATTTATATAATTATTATGTATTTTTTTAACTTTAACATATGTAATTATAGATATTAATTTTAAATTTTTATAATAATATATATAATTTATAACTCATTTTTTTAAAATATTTATTCATTATTATCATTTTTTATTTCATTAAAATATGTTTCATATTATATAGTTTTATTATTCAATTTAAAACATATCAATATTATTTTTTATTCACACACACAGACACACTAATTTCACTCATACATTAACATAATTAATCCAATATTATATAGAGACATGCACAAACATGCGTAGTTTTGATTCACTCCACTTAGAAAAGATGATTACGAGGGTTTCATGGGGTTTCAAGTTCATAAGGATGCCAAGATGTGTTTGAGCTTTGCTGGTGATTTAGTTATAATGTTTTTGTCTAAGATGCCTCCCCCAAATAGGCTACTCATCATGGGAGTGACCGACCTATAATTTTTCTTTGTATTGTAATTTTTAATGAAACTATGACGTTCTTCAACTAAACATCAAGGTGAATTTTTTTCACTTCATCCTCATAGTTCTTCACCCTTCATCATAGTGAACCATCATATTCAATAATGGAGGAACCTTCATTAATAGAAAATGAAAAAAATCAAATATCATGTCTATAATGGATGGTGGATCAACATTATTATAAAATAATGCATCTCTATATGGTGGTGAATCATTTTAAAAATTGTACTTTTCAGTTAAACAAATTAATTAACACACTAAGAAAATATTATTATTGGATGATGAAGTGTAAATAAGGGAAATTGAATTGGGAATTTTTGATGCTGGTATTTTTATTAAGGTGGATAAAAGGTGGGTGTTTCAAGAAAAATCATATTTATTTGGCAACCACAAAATCCTATTGGAAAATAATAACAAATAATGGGAAATTTATATAATTTTCTTTGATAAATGTATCTTCTAGATTCATCTAAGTGGGATTACATTAAGTAGAAGAATTTTATGGGTCATGAAGATATAGAAAACAAGATTGCAGAATTTATTTATTGGGATATTTCTGACACAAATTATTGGTGCTGTTATCTGTATATAGTGAGATTGTGGACGATTCATAACATGTTATGAGAGGTATTTTCTATAACATTGAATTCTCGATCATAAGAATATCCATTGAGTATGAGAATCTACATACCTTTTAGCCAATTTGTAAAAGGAATACACCATAATGGTGTCTAATGAAGAAGAAACTTTTGTCATCAAATATGGGCTATTTTTGGGGGATAAAAATATAGTAGTAAACTATATGTTAGAGACATATAAAGAAAAGTATTGAGATAAATTATAAAAAGAAATGATCAATCAATCCACACCAGTGAAGGATATTTTGATCATGTTGGGTCAAACCACTATTTTCATAGAAGTTGTGGGATGATTGGAGATGATGAAATATATGAATCCTGGTTCTAAGAAAATAAAATTAGTTGTAATTATAGATTTGGGGGTATATGTTGTTTATAATCCAATCATAGTCACCAACCATTCAACTCCTTCATTAGAATCCATAAAGAAGTCTGCCCTCCTCCCGCAATGATGTTGATGTGCTCTAACAATCCTAGAAATGTTTCACTCCTTTTTTTCAAATAATCACAGTCCATCCATCACTATATGTTTTATTTGAAACCACATATTTAGTCACTAACAATAATCCACTTTGGGGTGGTCACATTGATAAGAATCTAAACCAAACTGCCATTTTTTATCGTTGTGGGAACAAGAAGATCATCATATTGTCCTACTAAATATGGTCATAACAGGATGTGATTCAAAGGTTGGGGGGTTAGAAATTGATGACATAGAAGAAGAGGAAATAAAAATCCAATCCCTCTTAAACCAATGAAAATATTTTTTTGGGACGTCCATGGTGTTTTAAATCCTCATATTTCTAGGATGATAAATATTTAGTGTGATAAAAATTCCCCCATCATTGTTTTTCAGTCTAAAACCAGGATGGAAAAAAATGATATATTTGCAATTTACTCAAATATGGGATTTTATGTATGCCTAAATGTGTATAAACAATGGTATACTGACATATATTATCTTCTTTTGATATAGGGTGTTGATGTTATGATTAAGGGTTTTTCTAACAACTATATTGCTGGTCATATCCTCTTGAAAGGTTCTCATGAATGTGGTTTTTATGATTTGAATGTCTATCACGATTAGGGTAAAAATATAGATAATGGGAGATAATTATATTTTTTATTACATGTCTCCCATACCATATAATGATCAGCATATTCATTAATGAAATATTATACCATGATGGAAAAAGGGGTACTAAGATATCAAGTAATTTGATGACCTAAATTTGGGAGGAAATTAAAGCAGTGAGTCTTAGGGACAATGAATACTATTTTAAATATTCCACTTTTTTTTGGGGAATCACAATTTCTCTCTTGTGATGGAATGTATTGAGAGGTATATGCGATATAATTAGTGGTTAAAAATGTTCAATAACATCTTGGTCCCTCATTTGACAGCATCGTCTTCAAATCACTATAAAATTTTCCTCAACATGTTTACCATGTCCATGAATTGCCACCAGGATAATTAATTTTGATTTGAAATTCTATGGATCATGAATTAAAAGTACAATGGTTGATTTTCCCAATATATGATGACAATTTATCTAAAACATATCGTATGTTAATATAGGTGAAATATAACTTCATGTAATAAAATGTGGCATGAAATTGCAACCTTTTGATTCTCATTTTTATCATATTGAGAAAATGATGATTATTCTCTATACCATATAGAATTATAAACCAATATTGTCTGAGATTCCCATTCGTAAAGATGACTTGGATTCGTCCCTCTACAATTAAGAGAGATTATAGATAACTCGATCACATGAAAATAACATTAAATAATTAAATTTCAATACACAAAACAGTCACTATAAAACCACATATAGTAATTATAGTATTCATTTCATGAATATAAAAATTACTAATGGTAGGGATATTTGTAATGTGTTAGATATTTATGATCATATCCTTCACTATTTCTTTGTTTTAACATGTATGGGTATTCTTTTCTTCTCCATGAGATTTCTTCTTATTTCCTTTTATTTATCTCATATACTAATAACCACCCCATTTCTATATAAATCCTAGAAACTGAAATTATTTTAGTGTTAATGAAAAAATTCACTACATGACAAATCATGCTCCATAGGGATTTCAAACTCTCTACTTAAAAAATTACTGTCATATTTCTACCTTTGATATTGTATATATAATTAAAAATATATATATTGGAGATGTTAATATTGGTAATCTCACTGATACATTGGTAACTCATATCTCAATGATCAACACCACTACGCTAGTCAAAAATTTCATACCAACCAGTTTATGAAATGTTTCATATTAAACTATTTTCAAATATTCTGGGTAAGCATCATTATGGATTTCCCCTTGACATTTTTTTAATAAAATTTTTCATTTTTTATGAAGAGATTGATTTATTATTAAAAAATGATTCCAATATTGTTTTTCAGTACATAAAAATTTGATTTGTTTCCATAAGATGTATTGTGTCTTGGATTCATGAAAAGACTAAGGCCTATGAAAGGGTTGATTGGGCACTACTACATTTGGTTATTTGTAATATGGGTTTTAGTTTAAAGTGTATTAACATGATCATGTGACGTGTTATGATTGTTCATTTCTTATCTACATTAATTTAACTCTTTTTACATGTTTTTTTCCCACAATGTTTCTCAATTTTTTTTTGAGATAACGGGGGATTAAATCAGTGATTCATTATAGTGGAATTTGTAGACATTTAAAGTCAGTTTTAGGCTACTATTACCTCTCCTCAACCTCTACCTATATTTATCAGTGCTACACCTCTTACAATTGGTCATTCTCTTCCACTGCCTATTAATCCTACTCCCACACCTCCTCCTCTAGAAATTCCCAATTATTTTGAATTATATACTGTGGATCCACAATGTAAAATTATTTCATATGAGATTATAAATCATATTGATAGTAGAAATCAATTTCAAAAGATATATATAAATTTTTTTTTCATTGCACATGATATTATATTTAGAATAATAAAATTAATATTTCATAAAAATAAGGTCAGTACAGATTTGAAAAAGTATCATCAATTTTTTAGTTTCTTCATCTAGATTTTAAACAAATAACTATAGTGGTATGGGTATATTATATCATTTATTTAATATTTTGGATTATTTTGTTTTAAAATTTAAAATTTAAAATGTTTATCTTTCTTTTTAAAGGAATACTATAATGGAGGAGGCATATTGTATAGATACAAATAGATAATATTATGACATTAGATACAACTTAAACTACTATTGATATGTTATCAACATATTAAAATATTTTGTTTGATTTTTTTGATATTCCAGTAGAAACTGAAATTTTAGGAAGCAAAATGATTGTGACTCATTTAAAAAATATATAATGTATATTGTAACTAGTGATGATTTGTTCATAAATGCTATGAAAAATAGTTTCCATGTATGTGAATTATCAAACACCCATTATTAATTTTATAATATTGAAACATTTTATTTATATTTTACTTTTTATTAAATATATTGATATAATTATTATCGCAAATGAATGAAATAATATATTTATTTTTAGACCCACAATTTATTTCACCAATAGCGAGGATAATGACCAATTTAGAGTGAACAATTTATATTTTGATAGACATCAAAGAGTTCAACTATTCATTATTGAATTTTCATGTATCATAATTAATCAAAAAAATATATATAATTCAGATTTATATAATTTTAATTAATGACCACTCAAATAATGTTTTTTTATATTATTTTTCATTTGATTTTAGGTGTTTTTTCAAGAGATAAGACACTTTAATAGCCATGCTCTATCCATGGTGAAGTGCGAGAAATTTTTTTATTTATTTGATTATATATTTTATAATTTTGAAATAATGGTATATATTTTCATTGAATTTAAAATTAATTCATATATAATATTTCTAAATAGGGCATCAAATTTCATTATAGAGATAACATTTAAGATGAGCATATAGAAAAAATATTTAAATAATGTGATTTTTAATTTAAAATCACTAAACTTTGTTTATAAGTATATAGAATGATATAATTAATTTAAATATTATTTATATATGTGTTTAATATAAAATAATGTGGAAAAAATATGTATAAAATTTCTATGATTTATATATGAATTAATTTTTACATGGACAATTTTAATGTTCATGATGGAAAAATTTAGTTATAAAAATTTTCATTATTTTTTAAATTATTTTATTCAGAGTACATATGAAATGCATTCTATTAAATTTGATGTTTTTTGAAGACCTACAGGAATATACTAGAAAATTTCAAATACACGTACAATGTCATTGGGAAAATTAGATGTCATGTCAGATTGTGGTTTTATTTGTTTGTTTTATACATTGAAAATTTTAAGGATCAAAATGTAAATGTGTGTGGTGTTATTGCTAAACTTAATTTTGTTATGTATTTGTATTTATATGGGATTTTATTTATTTATTTTTATTATTATTTTATGTCTATTATAAAATAAGCAATATGATAATTTTTTCCATTTATGTTTTCATATAATCAACACGAAGAACAATGAAATTAATTTTTTAGATGTGTTTTTCCATAAAAAGCATAAAATCGCAAAAAGAATCATTATGACGTCAATTTTTTATAGAAAATGATGTGATAATTTATTTTTAAAGCTATGTTATTATAAAATTGTATGGCTAAACAAAATTAGAATTTAAATATTTTAGATATGGTTTACCAAACCGGTTATAAAATATCTTATTTATTATATCATTGATCCCACCAATTTTCATCAAACCTCACATAGTAAACCATAAGAGAAAGAAATTATATTTATTTTTATGTAATTATTTTGAGAAACCCATGTTAAAATATAATATAATATGCATTATCACATTGGTTATTAGAAAATCAAAATCATAAATACTTTATTAAATCATTTTTTTAGAGATACAAACATTATTAATCGTTTATCACATCCTTATTTCACTACTAATGTGTAAAATCTTACTAATATTTTTCATTTATAATTCTAGTAATTTTTAACTATTGTTAGAAAATATTAAAAATTACACCTACAATAATATCATGAGGTTACCATTATTAAAAAAACTAACATGGAACACCCTTTTTCACTAGAAATGGTTTGATCAGTATGACTAAAAGTATGTGTTTTCCTTGTAAAAATGAAATTTTTGTTAAAAAAATGTTCCACTCATTGAAAAGTAGTTGTATTATCGTGATATTTTAGAAAAACTATACATATATCATTTTATGTGTGTATGAATTTTTCGCGGGTCATTCTGACACCCAATGCGGGAGATACATTTCTATGTGCATGTATTTTTAAATGAATAATTTATTTCCAAAACCATGTCACATTTTATGAAAATGAACTCAAATAGTGTTGATACATTTGGAAACTGATCCATAATTCATTTTTGACATTAATTAACAATCAACATAGTAATATAATACCTAGTGTGTCCAATATGACTTGATGTGTATGTTTTTTATTTTTCTAGTGATATTTTATTAAAAAAATATTTATTCTCAATTTATTTAGTTATATTACTATAAACATAGTATTTTTTCAAATACGCCAAAAATATATTTTTTGATTTGACTGCTTTTATTGAAACTGAATCATGATAATACACTTTTGAGATGGGATCACGCCCCAAAGAAAAGGAAACATTATTGTTTTTGAATTTATTGATGTCTATGATAAATTGTTTTATTAATTTAATTATTAAAAACAGTGTCTAAAATTCTATTAGATTTTTAATTCATTATTAAAGATAAAAAACATAGTGCTGAAAATAGATTTATTGTTACTAAAATATTGATTTTAACCGAACCATTTTTTAAAAAAACGACCAGTTACAATGCTAAAAATAATGTTGATAATGGGTTCCAAAATCAGTGTTAAAAAATAATTGATATACATATCCTTTATCCTAAAATTTTTATCAATACTAAAGGACCCCTTTATTAGTGATTTTATTATTTTTTATAAAATTTTCATAAATAAATTTAAGCACTAAACACCCCCTCGACCTGCTTCAACTCTCATGCATGCCCCATTGCATGTTGTCACAATTCCCATTTATCAGTTCTTTTCAATTCCCAGCTTTACGATCACCATTGTGCTCACCTGGAATCAATTTCATGTTCTCCAACATGGAATTGGAACACCATTACTATTGGAACTATTTTATTTTATTATATATTAGATTATATTTCATTTTATTTATATATATTTACATAAATATTTTTTGTTTATATATGTAAATTTTTTTTAAATACAGTTATTATATATATGTTTATGGTTGTAACATCCAGCCACTCACCCATTGTCAGGGGATGAGGTAGGAGTTCTAGTAGACACTAGGTGACATCTCCAAGACTACAATAATTTTCTCACAATTTAATGCGATTCAAAAAATATTGGGGGATGATTTAAAATTATAAAATAAATCAACCAAACTAGATAACCATTACAACCACAACTGTAGATGAATGTGTAAAACCAAATTCAACTCAATGTAAAAAAATGAAACAAAATAATATTAGAGTATAATATATGAACCAGACCATCAAAACCCAAAGAAAGAGATGAAAACAACTAACTACTCCAAAACATATCCATGCTCAAATTCAAATCTCCTAACCCAAGGTATCATGATTCATCAGTAAAAAACATGATACATTGATGTTATATTTTTCATGACATATCACATTATAAAATTCCCCATGGTGCCGAATAAGGGGGGCATATAAAACAATGTAGGATTTCACATATTACATACCAACTAATTCCACTAGGATATATCATTTTAGTACATTTATATAAAATAGTTCAACATAATTTCAAATCATTTATATGAAATAAAAATTTATTTTTTATGAAATTTTTTATTTCTAGGAGGGAGTAGTTAAACTAGTCTTATAACAATTTCTCAAACCCCATTTCGGAAAAATTATTACACAAATACACATGTACACAAATCCCAAAATACACACATGCGTTCAAAATTGATATTTCTATACTAATGTATGTTCTTTCATCAATTCACCATGTCATCACAAGGTCATAGTTAATATCACGACCCATCTCGGTAGGCCCATGCCGTGACATTCTCCAAGACCGACACCCAAGGGCTAGGGGTTGGTGACTACCGCTAATGGAGTCAACATGCCAGTGGGATGAATTTTCCTAGATACTTGTACCAAAAAGCACTCAAAAAAAATCAAAAAGTTGAAAGGTGAGCAGTAAGTAATCAAGAACCAGTGTACAATAAAAAGTAATTCCCTAAGTTGTGTAACCATGCCATTATAGAAGCCCAAAAAAGAACCTAAAATAGGAAGGCAGAAAGGGAACACCGACAACAGTATGTAGAATATCCCACCTGATCATTGGAGTAGTGAAGCTACTAGTAGCTAATGTAGTATTTCTTGACTCCATAGTCCTACAAGACCCGTCATGGTCCTAATCCACCATGTCCATGGTCTTAAGGTTTGTTGATCTCGTCGTCCTGAGTTCCCCTATAGAAATGTCGAACGTCTGCACCAGACACAACACATGAGGGTGAAGTCTGTGCCGGGGTGAGTAACTTAGTACTCAGTAGGTGACCCTGAACCCGTCGATGGCCTCTCAAGAATCCACAATGGAAAAATACGGCTAAATATCCATGATTTAATCAACAAATATTATTCATAGTAATCTATAATCAGGCATATGCCATTACATATATCTGGGTCATCCAAATATACGCATCTCAACTACAATGAAACAGAAGGACCTTACCTCAATCAATTTTCAGGACTTCCAAAGATGGCTCAACACATAACTCAATGATCAGTATTATATGCTCCATGTACTATCCATCCCTGATGGCACCTTTCTGAGAGATTGACTCCATTATGTAAAACACAACGATTTTTAATGAATCATCCGAAAGCACGTGATCCATCAGGAGCATTGTGATTGAACTACCTCTAGTACTAGGAAATAGAGTTCTTGCATTCATAGTCTTGATCTAGAGGCAATACCAAGGGAAAACATGTGATGATTCCCACTCCATGATGGTGTGTTCAGTTGGGGGAGCACTGCTCCAGTATAACCCACGATATATCAATCTCCCCAATAATATGTGGCCCACACAAAAGACCATCGATAGATTACTAACATCAACGATAAGTGTCAATTACATAAATTTGAATGGCCCAATCCTTGTAATTATGTCATGAATTATAGGTAACTCCAAATCCTCTGAAGTACTCGCTCCCAGTAACTTCTCCGAGATGGGGGAGTAATACTCCATATGTGAGGACCTGCACCCTACTCGGTAGGGGATGACAACTTTGGTATTTTATTTACTATGTGGAATATGTAGCCTAGTTTTTCATGTGAGTACTGACCCTAGGCTAGAGGACCCACACCCTGGCAAGGTAGGCATGTAGTGACTATGTTGTAGCACTACAAAAGAAGGACATTCACCCTAGGTTGATAGGGGAGTACCTACTTCTAACATAGAGGACCCTCTCCCTACCCTATAGGGAAGTACCTGTCTCTATGTGAGTTTAGTATAGAGGACCCACTCTAAATAACAATAGGGGATTAATGACTCCAAAGATAGGAAAACCATCTTAGAGGAAAATAAACTCCCACTCATGATGTGGGGAGCCCCTTTTCTATCGAAGTAGATGAGTTTGGAAAACCCTCTCCTTGATTCATCAAATGAGTAGCCATCCTAACACTCACTACAATGATCACCCTGATTCTAATCCATATGATATCGACCATGCCTCATCTTCCATGAAGTTCCATAGCGATGTAACCTGATGAGCTATCATGTCATAAGGGTTCAAATGCAACAGACGGCGTGCCAACTGAACACCCTATCTGAAATTTATAGTCTTTTTTTTTCTAAGGGCCCAGTTAGATTTGGGAATGATCAAACCCGTCCAAACACCAACATTTTCTAAAATTCGCAGGGCATATCTCAAAAGGACAACATCAGCCTAAGTGTTCCAGCACCATAGTCATTTATTCCAACGATCATCCAGTTTAGGTGATATGCTCATTTAAGTGATCTGGGCCGTAAGGGGGTCCAAGTACGACCCCACACGGTCAGCCCGACCCGACACGGCACGCTGGACCTGGGCTTGTTCAATTTGTCTGGTCCTAGTCCGACATGTTGGACTACAGGCTCAGCCCTCTAGCCCATCGGCTTGGCCAGCTAGCCACAGGTGTGGCTCGACCCACCTGGTTGTGTGTGGCCCATCGGGCAACAGAATCACTCAGCCCGCTGGTCGATCATGGGAGTCCACTCCCCTACCTAATTTCCTAAGCAATTTGGTCATCAATTACAAGTATCCAGGTGGCGTTTCATCTCTTGGTCAGTCTATGTGGACCTTCCCACTATGAACTAATAGTCTTGGGTCTGCTCCACGCATCATCTTGATTCCAAGGACTTCCTCTGCGAATCTACTCTTGTCTCAACAGGAACACTAGTTGGAGTCAAACCGCATGGCCAAATGGTATGGACCAGCCCACAACCAACCTATATGTGAGGGTCCACCTTCACCTGTGGCTCAATGATTCGAACTTCCACCATGGCATGCCACCCCACATTAACGCCTTCGGCATTGGTCGGCCGCACCTTTTCTGCAATGGTGCCTTCAGGTGCCGCTGTTCCTCTACAGCCAGTGGGTGATGGTCGCTGCCTCCTTCAGTCAACAGAACCACTACGTGCAGCCCTCATGATTCCACTTCCTCTAGCCTCCCACGTAGAATGAAACCATAATGTGTTCAGTGGAGTGTCTGGGCTTTTTTTGTATGGCCCGCACCCTCTGCGTTATCATTATAAGATAATAAGGACTATTAGATTATAAAAACTCCCAAAATCGGACCCCACATTATCCTCCCATGTTAAATATTGAAACATGAGTCAACCTGTTGGAATGGTCACCCGTTTTATAGAGAAAATTCAGGAATGGGTAAAAAAGGGGAGGAATCAAGCATACAACCCCTACATCAGGTTCTTTGGAAGCCTTTGAGGATGAGGATGAAATGTCCATGCCTGAAGGTTTTCTTCGGCGCTTTCTATCACCCATGTATTCATCCAAAATCCATTGCTCGAAGCCTAATTATTTTTTGGTGGAATTTTTCCTAGAACATCATCTGAGGTTCCTCTATATAGTCAGAGAACCCTTGCCTAATATTCATTTAAAAAGTGGAGAGGAAAGGATCAATGAACAATGAAATTAATGAGGTTCATTAATGAGTGTAATTAATAAACCTATATTGTTATCTCAATTTATTGGATGAAATTTCATTTAAATTTCACAATGGTGTGGTTACATATATTATGAATCATGAAATTAAATGGTTTGACGTTGCACTGCGGTTCCAGCATCGTTTTTAAAACAGGTGCACAAAGAAAAAAATAAAATAACCAAAACTTATTATATTAATTTTTTTATGTCAAAAAATTTACCTTTTCATCCGCACCATGGAGGTCAATGTTAATCATACCTTTAAATAATCTCAGCTCTACAGATTCAAGGATTCTGTTAGATTTTCAATCTGAGCACACGTTCCAATGATAAAATTCTCTGCCCTCACATTTATCGAACGTACGTTATAAATAGATCAAAAAATTATTGACATTCTCCCTCGACCCGCGCTAGTCGATGTCAGGCCCCATATAACGGGAACACCCCCTCATGATCTCGATGGTATTCTTGGTTTTTCAAGATGAGTTACCATTTAGAAGTTAAGGATTTTACAATAAAATAATTGCTACATGATTATTTTATTGATGGAATAAAAACTAACATCCACTGGAGGCATGTTCCAGCGATTTTTAGTTTCTACCTAAGGAATGCATACACTCACGAGCTCAGTGGTGTTCTTGTATTTATAGTCCAAAGCACCGTTTTTTGTGTTATAATTATTTGAAAAATAAAATAATTTTATTTATTTATTTTGTTTTGGCATATGAAATTTTCGAGTGTTCTCATTGGAGGAATGTGATGAATAAACATGAGGTGATCCTAGTGTAAACCCACAATCCTGAATGCAACAGTGCACTCAGATTTCTGATCTGGGAAACTATAAATGAGTTATTGCTCTTTTTCAGTAAAACCACTCAGACATGCTATTTAAAGATTAACAAACATTTTGAGATATAATTAAGGGAACTCTGAACCTCATAATCATTTTCCATTATATTTCGTGGTCTTGAAATAATTTCATATAGATAAAGAAAATAATTTATAATGAAATTCGAAGATGTTAAATTCTCCCATCATTTTACCTTTTAATCCATGAAACGAAAACCCCAAATCAATTAGGAAGAAACTGGGTCCAACAAAGGATCATGAGCTGCTTCCAAGAACAGAGCATTAGGGAATACTATGATCAACAACTCTTATATCCATATCTTTATAGGTCAACATTGTTCCACAATAGGAACCTATTTATTTAGTTGTGATAAGTAGAGGAATCACTATGCATCATGATAGATCTATAATCATGGGGTTTAGAAACTCCTTTCCTAGATCCTCCAGCGGCCTTACCAAAATATGAAATAATACACAACTACTCCCACTTTTTGTATCTACAGTGTGTATAAAAGGCTTTGAACAATTCATCATGGGAAAAACATCTTCTGTTCTAAATCCACCACCATATAACTACTCAAGCATGAATCTTTATGTGAGTTTATACCATGCCCCCCAGGCTTCCCCCATATTTTGAAAAGGAAATACCTTATCCACCATGAAGATAGACCACATTGCTTTCATAATATCTTATTTCCAAGTATGAACGGTTCTATTACACACCCAGATTGGCGTCACAAGGTATTGAAACCATGTGTAAGGGATCCCAACCAAAAATCTCGCCTCTATGAGCTAGGTCACACTGCCAGCAGGTCTCATCCATCAGGAGTCACTAAGCGTGAGGGTCAAGTCCACGGTCCAACCGGAACATCAATGTCTTGAACAGTAATCACTGAAAAGAATTTACAGAACCTATGTCTAATTAGGAAGGATCAAAATGAAAATACATAGGTCATACCTCAAACCTCTCCTCGAGTTTATTGGTCGTAGGACATAACTATGTGGAGCTTTCCTCACCCGCGTCCTCCATCTCCCCGAGCCTAGTATGGATCACCCACAACTGCTCATCAAGCTCCTCTACCACGACTTTAATCAAGAGAAACTCCACGCTCCACGTAATATCTTTTCCAAGGAGGTTCGTCTGTCATCTCCCTCTCTATAGTATGACGGGTTGGAAAATATCTAGAAATATTCCCTAGCTATTAAAAGTGCAACATTTCCTCTCTTGTGGCTTATCTTCTCCGTGGATATGCTATTGTTCCATTAACCCATGTGTATGTGTCTAGGAATTGATATGCCTACTATGTCATGATCTTGTCTCCATTCCTATCCTATATCCATTAGAAACCTCTATTTTGTGACCTCTGATGTAGGTCACATCCACCTGCTCCTCTGCCAAAAATCATTCAAACACAAGGGCTCGTTCATGTACCCCTGTATGTAACACCCTAACCACAGTTATCTAGAGTCAGTGAATTATTACAGAACATTGGCATGATACAAATAATCATGTTTCAAAAGGATGATCCGTTTTGTATCCATGGAAGTGCTAGAAACAAACATAATTTTTACATTACATTATAAATTAAAAAACATTGGGTCTCTGTAGAACACTCTCATATCCCTTAGCCTATCCCTGCAGGTCATTCATAATTTAATTTTTCACATCCTTAGAAAAAAAAGAAAGGGGTGAGCTCATATTCTCAGTAAGAATAACAATATAGAGATAAAATTCATATATAAGCATAAACATTTAAGAAAATGTATAAGACTAAAAAATAAGACAATTAAAATTTAACATCAACATAATATATAAAATATTAATCAAATAATTCCATTTATATATTGACGTGGATATTCTACTAGTCAAATTACCACATGTAATATCAATAGATAATTTCTTAATGATGGAATTTATAATGCCGGACATCATAACCACATAGTCAAGGCCTCATTCCAAGACTACAAATAATTTTTTGTCAAGGCCTTGTGCCAAGACACTAGTTTGTCTCATGAGACATATTGATGCATCGAGGGGCTATACCAGGCTCCACCCATCACATGCTATGTGTAATGCATTCTTTATATGAAATGGTTGAAATATAACATCAACACTCATATTAAAACTATAATAAGAACTATTAATATCTTAAACATAAACCACAAATGGTATAAAAATAACACACCCATAGTCAAATATATAATAATTCCTTTAATAAAATATATATGACTGTATCTAATTCAAACAAGTGTAAAATCCATAAATGGATTTTGACATAGATGAAATCAAAACTATTTGAGAGAATTATCTCTTTGTATTTTGAAATAATATAAAAGTCACACAATTATAAAAGAAAATATTTATTTTTAATATATTATTATATGATTGTAATGGAAGATTAGAAGATGTTATAATGTCAGAAGATAGATGCACCCGATAAATAAGTTATGAAAATCATTCTTACTTTATTTTGTTAAAAACGTTATAAAGTACCTTGTTTGGAAAATAACAGAAATATTCCTTTAAAAAAATTTTATAAAAAGTTAAAAAATGGTATAAATGACATTGAACCATATTATTGGAAATAATAAAAATGTTTGAAATATATTTCTAGGAACCACAGATGCCGATGATAAAGAGTTCCCAGTAGATAATCAAGTATAAACAACCTCATATAATAATGAGATTTTAAAATTAACCCTTAATTTTTACTTTTCCGTGGTTAAGGGTTCCTTAACCTCCTGTATAATAGTTAAATAATTTTTATTAACGTATTAAATAACCACATACATATATATGATATCAAATATGATCTTCTAATATTTCTTTGTTGATAATATTTTTGTAGTATCCTTGTTTCGAGTGTCAACTAATTTGTTTTCGTTTATATGTATTGTTATGTAAGTCATGGTTTTTATGGATAAAATGTATTTGATTCATATCCATAATGATATTATGTTCTTATTCATTAATTTTCATCATAAAATGAAAATTATTCTTGAATCGTTATGATGGGGAAATAAATATTATCATGTCTGATGAGACGGTAATCTATACATACGTACGAGCGATAATATCAATCCATTAATCATAAATATAATATGTAATTGGAAAATATATAATATATAAAGAGTCATTAAAATTTAATATTTATTATTAACATCAATTAAAATCATTATTATACTCATCCAAATAATAGTGTGTTCAATGAAAAACTACCCTAATGCGTGGAGACGGTAAAGCATACGTACGCACGTATGGTGACTTTTTCATTGATAAGATTGATAAAATAGTGAATACAGTTGTAAAATATTTATAATAAAATCTTAGTAAGTAAAAGGTACTGGATTTATTATTTTGGAGTGGGAAAAACAATGAATGTGGATGTAGAAGAATAAAATAACATTTGAACAATGTGATGAAATTATAACCTCTTCTTTAGGTGCTTTCTTTTGATTTGATAAAAAGTGCTCCATAGGATGGATTTATGGTGAATTTTAGTAATATAGGTCTTTGTGGGGGTAGTTGGGATGATATTTGAGTATGGTTTGGATGAGAGAAATGGATTTGGAAGGAAGAAATTAATTGATGGTGTTGTATAGTTTTATAAGTGAGGTGAGGGTATCTTTAAGAAAAGCTTGAAATACTATTTTATTATAAAATAATTTTTAGTTTCCAATGAATCCAAATTGATTTATTTAGATTATAAGGTGGTTAAGGGTATAAATACTCAAAACCAATAGGTTTTAGACATGTTTGTATCACCATTTTAACCTTATCTTTTAGATTTATCTCTTAGTTAAATAGTTTATCTTTTACAACGTTTTCTTGTATTTTTACAATACATGGTTAATAAACATTATATAAAATTCCACGATTTCACCATGTTGTTCATTAATGAAATATCTATTATTACTTAAGTAATTTTCATGGACCATTTATTTTTAAAACTATTACATAACATAATAATATAGGATATTTCTGAAATCTCAATTATGGGAATTTTGACACTATTTGGTATTTTGTTTTTGTGAAATTTCATAAAAACATTATCACTTTGAAAGAATTTCATTTAATAAAAAATAACATGTAATATTCATCAATAAAATTCTTTTATGGAATAAAAACATTCATATTATATTTATTTTAATATTTATAATATCATTTAATGTTTCTTTCAAAAATAAAGAAACGTACTACCTCATTATTATGTCATATATTAATATATTTATATTATTTCTAAAATTTATAAATAAATTTCCATGATAGAGGAAATATTGTTATATTTATAAGGAATATTTATAGTAGGAGATATCTATAATATAACCTCATATAATAATTTTTTACTAAATGACACATGTTTTTGTTATTTTTTGTATTCACATTACATTAATTAAAATAAAATGTCATTATTACTCCCAAGTGGCTCCATGGGGTCCCAAAATCAACCCAGGTATGACCATGGTCGGCCATGCATTGGCCAATAGGGTTAAGACATGTGTTTATGTATTTAATTTTTATTATAATATTATTTTTTATCATAATATCCATGATTTACCCTTTAACCTTGGTAAATAAAATATTTACTGATTTAACTGTTCGTAATGTCCATAAATAAAAGATACATATTTACACAATATGGAAGTCATGATTCTATATATATAAGCCATTTTTCCCAATTAAAAATATATATGTTTCATAAATTAATTTAAAATTTATTCATGTTGTTAAAACCAAAAAGTGGGTTTTTAAGAAATAAAAAATTTCAAAAGATTGACATTATTTATATACAATGTAAATGTGAAATTACTTATGATTACCTAAATAATATTTATTGACACAAAAATAATGTAATGATACTCTAAAACCCCTCAATTTTAAATTTTACACTATAAATTATTTTGATTAGAAAACTAGTTTTAAATTTTTATTTAGTGTTTTTCAATATTAATAAAGATATGAAATTTTTCAGAAAAGAAAAAAATATTTATCCAAACTAAATTTTTATGTCCCACTCCTAATTTGTTTTTGAAAAATTGAATATATAATAGTGTCAAATATTTGACTTAAAAGGGTTCTCCATTAAAAGATGATAAAATTGGATTTTTTGAATGACAGTTATTTTATCAAAAGACATGAATTTTTCCATATATTATGTCAAAGACACACAATAGATTAATCATAAAATTATATAGAATATATATAAAAAATTTAAAATTTGCTTATTACTATTCATAACCACTTTCAAAATGGCTAGTCTCATAGGTCATGATGCGCTTGAACTTGGTTTTGCGTACATCACATGATATTGTATAATTTAATGAGGAACATACTGTGGAAGCTTGGGGTGTTACATTCTTACCTACTTCAATAAATTTCATCCTTAAAAGTTGAAATTGTTATTTGAAAATAAAAGGTTAAAAAATAGAAAATACCATTGTGGAAGCCCATATTAGAAATTTGGTTAATAAAATTTATTCTTAATTTGAGGGAATGTGAAATGCATAATTTTCCAATAAATTAGGATTTTGAATAAGATAACACTTTTGGAAATTATAATTGGTGTAGAAATGTAAATATTTATAGGGAGTTATTGAGGTCATCAATTATAAACAAGTGAATGGAAATTTTAGTGCCTTAATCCATAAATCTATGATGATTTAAAATATTTAATGTTAAACAAAAACAAGGTATTAGGTTAAGGCATTTTTGGTTTTAAGATATTTTCCCTAATGATTATGA
Source organism: Viscum album (assembly GCA_963277665.1). Taxonomy (NCBI): domain Eukaryota; kingdom Viridiplantae; phylum Streptophyta; class Magnoliopsida; order Santalales; family Viscaceae; genus Viscum; species Viscum album. The sequence goes on along the minus strand of OY728156.1, from coordinate 1,497,374,057 downwards.
ATTAATGAATTCATATAATAAGAAAATAATAATACTTGACAAGTAGAGTTATATCCTTTAACTAAAATCTACCACAAACTCATCTTCCACTACAAAACATAACAGAACCAAAAAATATTTTATTTATCCTAATCATATAAGGGCCCAAATATAAATATATACAATTTAAATGAATAAAACTATTTCTCAAAATCCACAGACTTCGTGTAGGCATGTTTTAGGTGAGAAATCATTGTCGCACTTTGGTTGTGGGTTAGATTCCTGCAGTTTTGTTCGATGCGACGGGTTATTGCCCAACATATTGGTTGTCGATTTTATAAAATTATAGTATTATAATATTCAATAATTAATCAGAAGAAATGTTTTAACCATAAACAACACTCTCTAATGTTCAACTTACTCCATTCCAACCTTTATAGTTATCCAAAATACATCTATCAAACTCTCTCTAAAAGGTTTCTAAATTCAAAAATAAATTTTAAAATCAGATTCCCCAAACAATCTAAAGTTTCTCTTATTTTCAAATACTGATGAAATGATTAAATTATTCATATAAAAACAATAAATAAAACAAAAAAATATTTGATGTAAAATCCTTATATATATCACATTATTCTTCTTACCAGAATATAATTATTGAATCCAAAAACAAAAATACATTAATTATTCCACCACAATATTAGAAACATCATATGCTTTGGAATTCTCCCTTGTCCTTTTAAAGGTATAATTCCTTGGCTCTTAGGAAACTCATTTGTATAATTCCCCATTTATCAACAATTGTAGCATTCAACATTGACAACCCCTTTCTTTCACTTGCAATCAAAAGCCTGGTGACCTTTTTCACTACATTTGTAACAAATTCCCATTTCATTCAGCTAAGTACCAAGGTTTTATTCCCCACCATTATCACCTAATGGAAAATAATTAATTCCCATTTCCCCCTTATCAGTATCTTGCTCCACCATTCACTTCTTCTCTTTCTTGACATTAATGATATAAGACATAGAGAATGGGTTTTCATTCATGATAGCACATGAGTCTATATCTTCATACGCCGAGAAGGATATTGAGAATAAATTATGATAGAGAAATGGTTTTCACCCATCAAATAATCAATAAATCTTACTCCCTGGGTTATGTATATAATCTGTTGCATGGATTTTTATCCTTGTACTATTTGACTCATACTTTAAGACATTCTCACCCTATTTTTGCCTCAGAATTAGAAATTTCCATTTCATATCTGCTTGATGGTTATGAGGAAAGTATTTTTCTATGAAAATATATTTATACTCCCTTAAATCCATATTTTATACTTCTTCATCATCATTTTTGTTTTAAATTAATTACCACCATTGATCTGCATCTTCTATGAGGGGATAAACTCCCATGACAGCTTTTTCACAGTCTCTACCACCCAAAGTATGAATTATTTTTTCGAGGGAACTTATACACTGCTCAACTAAAAATGTATTTTTAGTCTCATTTAATTTTGGTGGTTTTTGCCTCATGAATTGGTATAACATTGATTCTCCACATTGTGGATCTGGGTGCTCCATACGAGTAATGTAATCATTCCCAACCTGAGTGAGTTTTCCTAGTATTGTTAGATGTTGTTCAGCACCAGTTTCATCACCAGCACCAATATAATTATCTTGAGTAGGAGGAAAATACCTACACGGATTGTGTGCATTGATTAGGTTTCCATTTCTTCTAATAGGTTCCATTTCTAAATAATGGCATACACTATATTAGTTTATGTATCACAATACATAATTCCAAACTAGTAAAATACATAATATAATTTGAATAGTTTATGCATAGAATCCATAAACATAAAAAACATTTTTATTGATAATGATTTATTCATAAATCATTCATAATTGTTTTTAAAGAAAATGTTAATTATCCTAAGCATTTCTCCCAGGAGTATCGTATCAAAAAGGTGCAACATGGCCCGTTATCATGTCCCAAGATTCCCATGGCCAATCCTGATACCTCTTTTTAGAGTTTTCAATCCTTGTTGTATCTGTTCCAGAGGTGCCACTACTAGCACGTATCTATACATGGATGTATTTCACTGAAAACTCACAAAATCAATAAATTACAAAAATTGATTATGTACGTTCTATAATAATGTTCAATGTCTATCTTATAGGAATTTTCTCTAATCATAGTTTTTTAAATCTAGTTTCTAAGGTTTGTACTAAAATTCCTCTGATACTAAATGTAATTTCTTGACCCCAATTGGCCAGAGTCGGTGCATTATTACATAACATTGTCATGATACATGTAATAATGTCCCTTAAAACGATAATTTTAGTAGCCATGGATGTATTGGATACATACATAAGTTTTACATTACAATATGAATTGAAAAAAATAAACATTTTGTCTCCATAGAACACAATCATATCTTTTAACCTATCCCTGTAGGTTAGTTATGATTTACTTCTTCACATCTTGGAAAAAATAAAACATTAAAAAGTGGTGAGCTCTGATTCTCAGTACGGAAAACAATATAGTGGAATATTTTATAAATAATCAAATAAATGTAAGGTAATGTATAAGACTAAAACACAAAAAATTTAAACACAAACTTCAGAATAATTTGGAAAATATAAATCAAATAATTCCATTTACTTATTCACATGGATATTTTACTAGTTGAATTATAACAAGAAATATAAATATCTAATTTCATAACGATGGAATGTATAATGTCGAACATCATAACCTCATAGTCAAGGCCTCATGCCAAGACTACAAATGAGTTTTTTTCAAGGTCGTGGGCCAAGACACTAGTTTTTATCATGAGACCTATTGATGCATCCAGGAGCTATAGAGGGCTCCACCCATCACTTACTATGTCTAATGCATTCAACATTTGAAAAGGTTGAAACATAACGTAAACATTCGTATTAAAACTAACATACAAAATGTTAATACATTAAGAGGAAACAATTAATGGTATAAAAATAACCCATCCACAGTCAAATATATCACAATACCTTCAATACAATATAAAAGATTCTATAAAATTCAAACAAGTGTAAATTAAATCAAAGGATGTAGACATAGATGAAATCAAAATTATTTGAGAGAAATATCTCTTTATATTTTTAATTCATTTAAAAGTCACACAATTATAAAGGAAATATTTTATTTTTAGAATATTCCTATAATCATTTATGGTACTCTTATAAGATTGTATAAGGGAGGAGGATAGCCACAACCTCTGTATAAGTCAAAAAAACATAATTACCTTCACTTATTTTAATTGTCATAAAATACATTGTTTGGAAAACAAAGACAAGATTCCATTAATTTTTTTTATAGAATTTCAAATAAGGGTATAAAATAATTTAACCCATATTATAGGAAATAGTAAAAATGTTATGAAATAAATTTTTATGAAACACGAATGTGGATGATAATGAGGTCCTAGTAGATACCCACGTATAAACAACTTCAGAGAATAAAGAGATTGTACAATTCACCTTTACATTGTACTTTTCTTCAGTCGAGGGTACCTTAAAATATTGTATATTAGTTAAATAATTGTTATTAAAATAAAAAATAACTACATATATAAATATGATATCATATATTATATTCTAATATTGCTTTGTTAATAATATTTTAGTAGTATCATTTTTTTAGTGTTAACTGATAAGTTTTCCTTTATATGATATTATATAGAAGTCTTTTTTGTAATTGATTGGATCTGTTGTATTCATATAAATTGTGATATTAAGTTCATTAAAAATAATTTTAATCATAAAATGAAAATTATTCTTAAATGGTTGCGATGGGGAAATTAGACTTATCACGGTAGTGGAGATGATAATCCGTACGTAATCACAAGAAACAATGTCATTCTATTGGTGGTAAAAATAATATGTAATTGGATTATATATCATATATATAGAATATTTAAAGTGTTATATTATTTATTAACATCAATTATACTCATTATTATAATCATCAAAATATTTAAGTGTTGAATGATAAACTACACCATGATGTGGAGACGGTAAGTCGTACGTACGCACGTATGGTGACATTGTCATTCATACATTTAATATAACAATAAATAAGTTTGTAACATAATTATAATAACATCATAGTATTTATAAGGTACTATTGTTATTATTTTATATGGAAAAGATAGTGGAATTTGAATCATAAGAAGAAAAGAACTTCGGAAGGGGTGATGAAATTATTACCTCTTCATCGGGTTATTCCTTCTGATTTGATTTAAATATCTCCTTAGGTTGTCATTATGATCAATGTAAGGCCTCTAGGTCGAATTGAGGGTAGTTTGGAGGAAATTTGAAAAATGTTTGTCTGAGAAAAATGGTTTTGGATATGTGAAATTAAGAGTAGTGGAAGTACCCTTTTATAAGAGAGGTGCGAGTCACATAAAGAATAGTTTGAAATATTATTTTATTATTAATTAATTTTCACTTTTTAATGGGTTTGAATGGATTTATTTCTATTATATAGTGTTTTGGGTTGAAATATTTTCAACCGATGGGTTTTAGGCAATTTGTGTCAACCTGTTAACCATTTCTTTTGGATTTAACTATTAGTTAAATTGTATAACTCCTACAATGTATTCTTGTATTTTTATATTACATGGTCAATAATAATACTATAAAATCCCAAGAGAAAAAATGTTGTTCATTAATGAAATAATTATTATTATAAACATCCTTCAACTAATACTTATATTTTTAGGACAATTATATAATTTAAAAATATAGTTTTTTCTTTAAAAACTCATTTATGTCAATTTTGATGTTATTTGGTAGTTTGTTTTTCTGAAAGACCTACGAACATTATCACTATGAAAAAAATCATTAAATCAACCTATAACTTTCTATATTCTCATAGAGAATTATTGGATGGAATCAGAATGTACATATTATATTTATTTTATTATTTATGATATCAATTAATTAATGTTTTTCATTAATATGGAAAATACTGCATCATTATTGTGTCATAAATAAATATACTTATATTATGTCTAAAAATTATAAATAAAATATTATCATATATTAAATATATTTTATATTCATAATGGATATTTATAGTCAAAGTGATCAATTATATAACCTCATATAAATATTATTTTACTATATGATGCATGTTTTTGGTATTTTTGTCTTAACATTACATTAATTAATATAAAATGTCATTATTAATCCCATGTGGCTCTATGGGGTCCGTAAATTAACCCATGTATACCCATGGTTGGAAATATATCATCCAATATGGTTAGAACACTTTTTACGGTAATTTAATATTATTAGAATATAATAGTTACCCATATTAACAGGATTTACACTTAAACCATGGAAAATAAAATATTTAATGATGTAACTATTCGTAATGTATAAAAATAAAATTTTCTTCTTTAAAAATGTGGAAATCCCGATTAAAAATATGGAATCAATTTTTAAAAATTCATAACATATATTTTTAAGAAATATATATAAAATTAGTTTCCATTGTTAACATTTAAAGGCATGTTTTTAGGAATTAAAAACTATCGAAATATTGACATGTGTTTATATACAATTTAAATGTGAAATTAAATTCAATGAACTAAAATATATTAAATGATAAAAATATAATAGAATTATTCTTTAAAACCCCTCATATTTACAATTTAATACTATAAATTATTTAAATTAAAAAAAGATGTTTTTAATTAAAATTTTGTGTTTGTCACTATTCATCAAAGTATTAAATTTATCAAAAAAGAACAAAAAATATATTCAAAATAAATTTTTATGTCCCTATTCTAAATTATAATTTTATTTTGTCAAATTATATATAAAAATGTGTCAAATATAGGATTTAAAAAGTGTTCTCCATTAAATTGCTAAAAAATTACATTTTTTGAAAGACACTTCTTTTATCTGAAAAAATTGATTTTGTCCATATATATTGTCTAAGAGTCCCAAAAGATGAAATTTAAAGTTATATAGGATATTCATATAAAATTTAAAATGTGGTAATTACAATTCATAACCACTTTTTAAATGGTTAGATTGATAGGTCTAGTTGCTCATGAACATGGTGTGGCATACATCACATGCTATTTTATATTCAAAGAGAAACATATCATGGAATCATGGGGTGTTACACAACATGCATAAGAATTTTGAGAGGTATCACATATTCACTTATTTCCCAACACAATACCTACTCGAATGACTAGGCCTTGAAGTAAGGGTCCCACACCATATCTCCCGAGTATTGAGAAGCATCCTTGGATTTTGATGTGTACTTTGCTACTGTTATGTTTCCCTTCCATAGGGGCAGCAACTCCTAAATGCATATAGAACACAAAGTCATCAGAAAGAACACCACTCCAAAGTGGTGCTCATAGTCTTTCCATGTGAGGGTCACCTCATTGTGAGTCTTAATCGTCAAACTGTACAATCTTTCTGCTATGCCCTGTTAAAGGATTGATGCCAGGACTACCATCTGGTTAGGAGGTGTCCACCAAAGGCGGAACAAATGTGTAACACCCTCAATCCAATCCTCATGTACCTGAGGATCTATCTCTCCATATAACCTAGGAGGTCTATGTCACTAGAACACATGTAGGTAACTGTGCAAATAAATGTCCTCTCCCTGAATCGCTAGCAGTAGATTCTGACCATCGGGTGATGGTAGCACTGGTTCACCACTCTGTGGGGCCATCTAAATCAAAGGTCCCTGAATAGATGCCCCTGTCACTAGGAGTGTTATCCTTCTGAACTCATATTAGGATCTTTTCTGGTTGTCCATATGGAAGAATCCTGATATATATCATGATGTACCACGTTTAGGAGTTATATCTTGAGTGAGGACTCGATAAGGAATAAGGAAATCACAAAAATAAATACAAGATGCACATTCCCTTCTATTCCCTCAATATAGTGTTTCCATTTACCAAGTAGGGAAACAGGTGTCTAGATTGCTGGTGTATGGATATGTCGGCTGCCACACCAACACTGGAGTCTTTCCCCTAAATGATAAACTCAAAACACATAAAGTTTTCACTCACAACAAAAATAAGAGAACCTTGTTCATAAAGGTAGAACCAACCACCATGATTCCAGTTTGTCATGACCCGTCTTCTAGGGCTTGTGCTCTGACATTCTGCAAGCCCACCTCCTGAAGGCCAGGGGTTGGAGAAAAGTGCTAAAGGATACAACATGGAAGTGGGAGTTATTTTCCTGGATAACTACACACACATACACTAACAATCAAAAACAAAAAAAAGGTTAAAGGTGAACACAAATTAATTGGTATCCAGAGTACAACAACATGTCAATAACTGAGTGGTGTAATCAAGACTATATACATGTACAAAAAATGAACTGAAAACAATAAGGAAAAAAGGGATCACTAATGACTGTATGCAGAAGATCCCACCTGATCAATGATGTAGTGAAGCTACTAGAACATGAATTAGTATGTCTTATTTTCCTAGTCCTACTAGAACCCACATGGTCCTTAGCGACCATTTCCAGCATCGAAACTTTTTTTGGTCCCATATTCCTGAATTCCCCTATCGAACCATCAAATTTCTTCAGCAGACACAACACGTACAAGCGAAGACCCCGCATTTGTGAGTAACTCAGTACTCAGTAGGGGACCTTGATATCCTTGAGGGTCTCTCATAAACCCACAATGAAAAAATATTCAAAACAATTATGATGTAAACCAAAAATATTATGCAAAGTCAACTCTACTCAAGATTATGCTATTTCATATACATAGTTTTTCCAGATATACTCATCTAAACCACAAATAAATATAAGGCCCCAACCTAAATCCATTTAATGGAATGAAAAATAAAGCTCAAATAGTAACTCGAGGATCGGGAGTACATTCTCCATGTAATGGCCATCCCTGATTGAACATTTCTTAGTGATTTAATACATCAATTACAACTCAACCATCTCATATGTAACATCTGAAAAGGCGTTCATTATTGGGAACTTTATGATAGAACTGCTTCTAGTGCCCGACACAAGAGGTCTCACAATCAAAGTCTTGCAGTTGAGGAAAACAAAGGGAAACCAATAGAAGATGTCCACTCCATGACACTGCATTCATTTGGGGGAGAGATACTCAAGTCTAGCCCATGATATCTCAGTCACCCTATTAAGAGTTGGCCTGCACCTTAGTCAGTTGAGGGAGTCCTAACATAAATCATGGGAATCGATTACATCATGTGGAGGGGACCTCTCCTCATAATAGTGTCTAGCAGTTGAGGGAAATCCAACTCCCCTGAAGGACCTCCTCCCCATAACTACTTAGATGCGGGGGAGTACTACTCCATATGTGAGGACACAGACCCTAATGGGTTGGGGAGTAAAACTTTGCCAGTTTGTTTACTCTAGGGGACCTACACCCTAGTACATCAGGGGAGTACCACCCCCAGAGTTAGGGACCCACAACATGTCATGGAAGGGGAGTGTCGACCCTATTGTATCACTGCATAAGGAGTATCCACACCCTAGGTTGACAGGGGAGTACTTACTCCTAACATAGAGGACCCACACAATACCATTTAGGGGAGTACCTGACTCTATGTGAGTTATGTATGGAAGACCTATGCCCCAGTCCAATGGGGGAGTACTGAATCCAATAATAGGAAAATCATCTTTGATTAATATAAAACATTACCCATGACGTAGAGAGTCTCGTATCTAATTGAGTAGTGGAGTAAGGAATACCCATGACTTGAGTCATCAAATGAGTAGCCATCCTAACTCGACCTAGAAGAATACCCCTATTTCTAATCCTATGCTTATCATTTATACCATAACCACAACGATGTTCCACAAGGAAGTAACCCGTTGATATATCATGTAATAAGGGTTCCAATGCAATAGATGGTGTGTCAATCAGACACCTGGTATGAAAGTTATAGACAACTTAGTGTAGAGGGACCGATTGGATTCATGTACAATCCATCCCAGATAAACTCCCTCATTCCCCAAAAGTCTTATAGAGTATCTCCAAAGGCCCGCCTCATATTAAGGGTTCCAGCGCCGCATACAGTCTGTCCAACAAATGTCCAGTTTAAGAGATATTCTTTTTTAAGTAAACAAGGTCATAAGTGGGTCCGAGTGCGGTCTGACACGGTCGGACCAACCTAACCCAGCCTGTCGGGCCCGTCATGAAGGGGTTGGGCTCAGCCGAATGTATCTAGGCCACATTAGGCATACTGGGCCATTGGATCGGCCTGCTAGGCCATGGGCTTGGCCTGCTGGACACATATTCGGCCCAGGCCACCTCACTGGGAATGGCCCATTGGGCTGTAGAACCCCTCAGTCTGTTCGCCGAGTGCGAGGGACCAATCCCCTCCAGAACGATCGAAGCCATTCGGGTTTTCAAAGCCATGGACCTAGGTGGCACAACATCTCCTGGCTAGTCTGTGTGCACCGTCCTTCTATGGACCTATAGGCACGGGTCTGCTCTCTGTCACAGAACAATTTCGCAACCTTCATTAGCGGCACACCGCCCAGATCAGTAGTAGTGGTGGATGGAAACACAACTCCTGGATGGTCCACATGGAAGACCATCTTCGGACCTTAGGGCACAGGTCCACCCTCAGTCGCATCTTGATTCCACGACATTCCATCATGGCTTTTCACACAGATTTAACATGACCAACATTGGCCATCTGGCCCTTTTCCACCATAGAGACTTTGGGCATCATCATTATTTTGTGTCCTATGAGTTCCACTCACCATCTACCCCAGTCACCAGTCCCACCGTGTGGCTCCATCAGGCCCCTTCTTTATCTTGTCACTGATGTAGAACTCAACCATAATGGGTTCAATGGAGGGTCCATGGCATTTTTCATTTGGCCCGCACCCTCTGTGTTAGCAATATATTAAGGGAAGAAATATAAGATTATAATAACTCCAAACATGAAACCCCAAATTATCCTCTCGGGTTAAAGAGCGAATCATGGGTAAACCCATTGGATGGTTGACCCGTGTTTTTCATAAGATTTAATAATGGGTAAAAAGGGGAGGAAAAAAACCATTACCCCTATTTCATCCTCATTGGAGACCACTACATATGAGGAAGAAGTGTCTACATACGAAGGTTTCCATCAATACTTTCTGTTGCATGTCTATTCCTCCAACATCCACCACTCCATGCTTCATTCCTGGTTTGTGGAATTTGTCATGGCACTTCATCCGAGGATACTCCATTCATTCCAAAAACCTATGCACGAGCATCATATAAATTATAGTGTGGTGGGAATGATCAATGCACCACACAATTAATGGGCATTATTTGTGAGTATAATTAATTAACCAATTTTAATATCTCAATAGTGGGGGTACACATAAATTTAAATCTCCAAATGGTGTGGTTATAGAAATTATGACTCAATCTATTAGATGGTTTGATGTTACATTGTGGTCACAAAACAATTTCTCCAATGGTTTCACAGATTGAAAAAATAATATAATAAAATTTTATTTTATTATTTTATTTTTGACATCCATAAAATAACTTTTTCATTCTACCCTTTGTGGTTGAAGTTATTCTTATCCTAAATGAATCATGGCATGACGGATTCAACAGTGCCCTTATATTTTTATTTTGAGCACTGGTTCAAATGATATAATTCATTGCACGCACGTTTACTAAACATACCTTAATTTTTAAAAAAAATATTAACAGTCACCCTTAAACCGCGACGTTTGAGTTTAGGCTATGACTATGGGGGAATACGCTCTCACACGCTCCAAGGTACTCATAGATTTTCAATCCAAGTTACCATTTATAATTTATAGAATTCTTAATATAATAATTGTTACATTAATTATTTTATATATATCCCAAAACTATCTTCCAGTGGTGGTCCATGCTGGCCAATAATAGTATCTGCCTAAGCAAACCATACCCTCATGAGTTCGGCGGTGGTATCCGATTTCAAATGTGAGACATTATTGGTGAGTTATAAAGATTTGAAAAAGAAAATTATTTAATTTAATAATTTTAATTACCGTTATACCATTTTTTGTTTTTCTCATCAGAGGCATGTTCCAACTAAACATACGTTGCACCTAGGTTAATCTCGCCATCCTAAAGGAAAAATTGAATTCGGATTTTTGAACTAGGCAGCAATTCAAGTGTTATTCCATTTTTTTGGAAAACCACTCGCACACTCTATTTAGTTATTTACAAAAATATCAACGGATCATTCCAGGAACTCAGGGCCTTCGAATAACATTATATCAGATTTCACGGTCTCAAAATAATTCCATATAAATAAAATAAAATTAGATGTATATTCTTAGACGTTATAGTTACCATGTTCCCCAAATAGAATTAACTCCTTTCACATAGTCATTTTAGTGAATCTAAGCTCATTCCATGAATGTCTTACAAAAAATCATTCGAATAAAATCATGAAAATATATTTCAATAAAACATTAAATTTTTTTAAAAAAAATTCACAGTGATTTTTCATTAATTCAAAATAATAACGTGCTTGAAAATCAAAATTTTAAAAAAATTAAACAATGAACATTCCACAAGCCACCATATTTCTATAATTTCTCCAAACCATCACTAATGAGGTTTCAATCAAATCACAGATCCATTTCACAATTAAATTTAGGATATTATATTAGTTTCAATATCGGACTTAAAATTATGAACATGATGAGTGGAGAGAGAATACACCCTCCTCTCAAATAGACATAGAAACAATGAATGGTCCGAAAACATAAAAAAATGGATTGAAACATCAAGAACCAACCATAAATCACCATACCATCAACCAAACCCACCATATGTAATCATTATTAACATAATAAAATATCTATTTCTCCCTTAAATGTAGGATGAAAGAATCTATGACATGGTAGAGGTATAAACCTATAGAAAATGATCAAGAAGAAGAACATACTAATGAATCTTACCCACTAAAAATTGATTAATTAACCTAGCAATCACTCTAAGATAAAAATTAATGGTCTTCAGATCCTTTGATGAGATGAATTAGAGATAAGACATATTTATGGGGAAATGATGTATTAATATGGTAAAATGATTTAGATTCGCATATTGTTAATCTAAAATTTTACAGTGCATGGTTAGGGAACACTGTTTGGAAAACACTGTTCTAATCATGCATGTTACGCTGCCTCGAAACCAACCACACATGGTTGATCTCAAGATAAAAAAGTGTTCACATACCATGTTATTACCCTTAGTTATACCTCACATAGTTTGTCCTCAACTACCACAAGGTTTGGGAAACTATGTGCCCAACCATGCACATACCGAGTGCCAAATATTTCACTTACTTGATTTCTGGGAGGTATTTTATGGGTTCTATGTAGAGTGATTAAAATATGATAACTAGAAAGGCCTGAAAAATTTCAAGAAAAATCACTTATCCTCAGGAAAAAATCCAAAATAATATATATCCATTAAACCGATAAATTGAGGGTCATGTACCATAAAACCACGGTGATAAATTCTCTCCACAATTAGTATTTTCATTCATCAAATAAGAGAAACACACAATTGTCCATAATTATTACAGGATATTAATAAACCACTTCCATCTCACAGTCAACCATTTCTTCTTGAATCTAACATTTTTTCCCTAAAAGCCCCACTAAACTGATTCCTTTTCAAAAAAAGGATTTCTCTTGCCTCTCCACAATCTATATAGAAAAATGAATCCACATAGATTCTAGCTTGTGGACAATTTGACAAAATAAAATCATATTTTTAGGGGCAGGTTGATACTTCTTCAATGGAAATACATGAAACACATTATGCACTAAATTATTTTTTTTGGAAAGGAAAACAGATATGCCACCTCACCGACCAATTGATGAATCTACAAAGGAACTGCATATTGAGAATATAACATTCCCTACATCCAAAAATGATGATTCCTATTCATTGGAGATAATATGAAGAACACATTATCAGTCATATAAAATGAAAATGACCTTTGACTAATAATGATGATTTGCATATGATTTTTTATCACTCTAATCCATTTCCATAATCGTGATGACCAACTAAATCTTCTCCATTGTCTCCATGACAAGGATGGGTCCAACTATTTTAATATAAAATATTTCCACCCAATAATAATAATAATGGATGTAATTCCCATAAACTGATTCAAATAGATCTATATATATCGATGCCATATAATTATTTTCATGTGAGAACTCCACAAATAGTTTATACTCCACCATAAGCAACTGAAATCCATCACACAATCCATAATCATTTCCTGAAAATTTTGTTTCATTCTTTTGGATTAACTATATGATTATAGATGACATATTGTACTCAAATTCTACATTTTCCCAAGGGCTTACATGAAGAATTTAAAAAACATAATGTAAAATTTGGATCTCATTCTAATACTACCAGTAATGGTTAACAAACCATTTTTAGTAATATATATATATATATATATATATATATATATTACATATATTAAACCATATTAGATTAAAAAATATGGGCGAAATATTCCAAATTATTAATCTAATAAACTATCAAACATATGGAAGAATGTTTCTAAACTATCCTTGGTAGGAATGTTACAAAATCAATAAATATCATATTCCATTACCATAAGTGAGTCATTAATGAGAATATGATACATTTTGGTCTCTAGTAAAAATAAACAACCTAAAATCAGATAAACATAAAAAAAATGTTTTTTTATTTCATTGGATTCCCCCCAAAATTGTGCTTTTAGTCACTAATACATCATTTGTATTACAAGATGAACGACCCATCTCGAATGGTGGTAATATTTGGTTTTCCCATTTATGTTTTATTCTTGACATCCTGACACATATATAGAGCTATAATTTGGTTTCAACATTTACCTAGTTTCCTCATCATTAATATCTAGTAATTCCCAATCAATGATCATAATCATCTACAACTCCAAATGGTGGGCATTGAGTTCCTAAACATCAGCCTCTAAAAATGGTACAACATTGTGGCCAATGTCATGAATGATTATCCCATCTCCCTCATTCCCACCCAACTAAACATCGATGTCCCCAATATATGGGGTAGCATGAGCACTACCACATTCTAAAGGATTCTACCACTGCCTTGTAGAAATGATCACCTTTATTTTTTGAATATGATCCCAACCATGAACCTAATTTCATGCATGTCATCCCATGATGAGAATCTCTATAGGACTGATTTCCAAACACCTATGATGCCAGTGGTCATTATGAAAATGATGCATCATATGCTATATGTGGGGAGGGTGATGATTGGTGTAGTGGGGGAGTCATCATCAACGGGGATGAGGACATAATTAATGGTGGAATAGAAGGTGGTGGTTGGAGTGTTAGAGTTGTGCATTGTGTGTCTATAACAGATGGTAAAAACTTATGTGGTTGTGGTTATTCCATCCTACCCCATATTCCACAGTCAATAAATATACAAGATGCTCACCACCGATCTCAATTTATAATCTATTGCATATGGATTCCTCTGATGCATTCTCAGGTTTTGTAAGCTGGTGATTTTTTTAATTTTGAATGAGTGTTCCCATTGTATATAATAATGAAATATTTTCATTTTTGTGATTGTTTATGTGATTTGATTAGGATCTCCAAATTAAATATGGACTCATTTGAGGTATTATATTTTGTAATTAATGGAAATAAAATAGGTAGTTAATTCGTGTTTGTTATTTAGTAATTATAAAATGTCAATCGATGAACAAAAAGATTATAAATATTCATATTCAATGGAATATCACTTTTGTAGAAAAATAAGATGGTCCTTAAATTGAATTTTGTACCTGTTTTAGTCCATAAATTTCATTTCCCCTATGGAAACTATGTTATCTTATAATGAGTGTGATTGAATTTTTTATTCACTTAACTCACATAAAAGTAATATAAAGGAGGATAATTATATAAAACAATTTTTTATTTAACAATGAAAAAGGGTTAAAATATTCCTCCTTCTATTACTAGATTACACTATATTAATCACTAATATAATTATGGCAATAATTTTAAAATAAATAGAACATTCTTCTTCAGGAATAGAAATAATGCCTGACGCATTATCACCAATATTTTAGAACTCTAAAAGTTCCAATTTTTAATTATTTCATTAACATAAATAAAATTATATACAAAAGTAGATCTAGGCTTCATCAGCACTTGAAATTTCCATAATTTTTATTAAATAGTGTTTATATTTTTTGTTATTTTAAATTCTGAGGGCTTTTATCTAAAATAAAAATATCACTTATAAAAGAATCATTTATCTAGACTTTTTTATACAATGATAAATAAATATCTTTTTCAGTGCATTTTTATCAATGAAAATTGATATTTTATCAGGGATTATCTTAAAAATGATAAAAGACTACCTACAATAGTGTGGTATTAAGACTAACTACACACTCAATAAAGAAACATAAAATTAAATATAAATTAAATTTATTTCTCAATAAAATAAATGAATTCAACGTCCAAGGATTACATTAATTTCAAATAGTGGTATGTATAATTACGTTTTTTTCATAAAACCAATTAATAACACAAAAAAATACAAAATCATTGACCGTCGACTTTGGGTCTGCTTCCAAAAGAGACTAATCAACATAGTAGTATCTAAAAACAACATTTTCTTGAATAAAAGGTTTTACCAATAATAAAAAATATTAATGTTTGAAATACTATAAAGAAATAAAATAATCAGAAATATTATACCATGTATTAATAGAATAAAAATTTTAATATGAAAAAATTCACATTGAGTCATAAAAAGTATATTATATTTCAAGTTTATGGGTGAATATTTCATATAGGTCACAAATAAATTATTTATGTCCCTCTTATTGTATCATGTAATTATAATTGTGTGTTATATTTTTTGAGTATGTGTTATATGTTTGGAACTATCATGTCACATTTAAATAAAAACATGCACTTCCTGTCATACAATCAACACTATGTGTACTATTAACATATTATTGATTAAAAAAGTTGAAAAAATAGTTATGAGTCATTTTTAAAAAGATTGCATCAAATTATAGTGTTTTCAGTTTTTTCATGAGAGAAATGGATGAGTTGAATTAAAATCAAACATTTAATCATAAAACACACAATTGAAGTCATACCAGGAAGTCTATATGTCTATTTTATGTCATACATATTCGAAAATTTCATAAATGAAATATGGATTCATATAAATATGTATCAGAGAATACTAATATACTCTAATTTCTCAGAATAGTATAAAAAATGTTTTCCACATTTTTTGGGGATTTAACATCTCTTAAGATATGATGAAATTGAAAGTGATGTTGTAAAATTTTTAATGTCAGTTATTGTTAAAAGGTCTTATAATCTATTTAAGTTATATTATGAAAAGTAATTTATTAAAATATGAAAAATTAATAAATAATTATATACCATAAATTCCTTATTGTCATTTTGTAATGGATGAGAAATATTCAATGAATTTCAATTAGTATGAGTTATTTCATAATAATATGAAAATAAATAATTATTATACTTATCAACATCATATGTTTTTAGGATAAATTTTTTTATACATTTGAATCATAACCATGGAGAACTATTGGTACATGGGAGACACTAAAAAAATCTAGTTTTATCTTTCTTGGATAACCTAAGACAAGATTGAGGCATGGTTTTTTGACTTCCATTAGGAGTGTTATCAAAATCTAAATATATTCACATTAAGATTATTTCCAATATTTAATTCATCCAATATTTAGTATTTCCATTAATATCTACCATTTTTCCAATTTAACATACACATATATTCTTCATTACATGCATTAAATGAATGTTATGATGGAAATTATTATATATCCAGGGTGGAAGGTCATAAAAGTTTTATCATTCATTAAAAATAATTTCTATTATTACAAGGTATTTTTTCCTTTTCAAAAACAACAGAAATGTTTTCCACACTTACATCATATTAGTGAGTGGAAGAATGTCTTGAAAAATGATTAAATTCTTGTTATCCATTTCTGTTTTTTTAATCATAAATAAGAGTTATACGTATTTCAAAACAACTGATAAACCACTTATACTATTTTTCTCCCAGGTAGCAGTTGATAATGGAAATTTTTTTCACAAATTGGAGATGATTAATTCCCCTTAACACAAAAAATTGAATAATATTCCCATGATAAGATGTAAATTATGGTGAACATAATAATTCCATGTTGGTGAAAATGATCCATTTTTTAATAGTCATACACTTTTATATCGTCCTCCAAAAATAATTTCATATCATTAATATATGGGGAAAGTAAAACAACAATATAATTTCTACGTTGTTTTGGCCTATAAATCATTATACTCACCTTGATATATTTCTTCTTCATAATTATTATAAAGGATATTTTGAAAATTAAAAAATGGTGATGAACAATTTTTTCATATATGCCTTTGATATGGATTCTTTCGAACTGTGCGCATTAAAAGTATAATATTTTTAACATCATTTTTAAATATAGGTAAATATTGATCGATTTTCAACCAATATAGAATGTCAATAGGATGGTGTATTTTCCATCACATATATATTATATTATTACATGTACATTATTTAGTCATTTTAATTTTTGAATATACATTACAAACAATAATTTATTAAAATATACTAAATTTAATTTCTAAGAGTATCTATAATGGATAAACCATCATGTGAACTTCATTTCATTAAATAATGTGGTGTCCCATATTTAAGAAACTGATATACTTTAGAATTCCTTCTAGTATTGAATAAATATATTTAATAATATACATATATTTTGGTACACCAATACCATATGGCATAATATATTCATCACATTATAATGTGAATGTAAATGATCTTTTTCTTTAATATGTATACATTTCAATAGTTTTATAAAATAAATAAAATTAATGTAACTCCATATATTTTTTCAGAATCATGTTAATTAATCATAACATTGTTGATAAACTTATAAACTCTATAAAACATGTATACAATGGTCTTTCATCAGCACCATATCTATTCTCAATTATCATCCCATTACCAATTCCATCTATTTTGATATATTGAATATTTTCATTAATTTTATCATACTTATCATATTGAAAATCATCATCATTCATTCATCATGAATTCTATGATGTTTAAGAATGAAAAATATAATGAATGTGACTCAAATTAGAACCATTAAAATTTAACATATATTACATTTCTCGACATGTTAACTTGTTCATATTATAATATTTCAAGCATGCAAATAAAAAAGGTTTTCATTTAGTACATTTAATTTATTGAATTCCAAAAAATACATCAAAACCATCCTCATATTCCTCATTTCTTAATAGTGATGTGATCCATTTTAAATTAAAGATTGTCTATAAATAATATCACAAATTGAAAATAAGTTATATATATATATTGGAAAATAATTCAAAATTTACTTTTATTAGTAAAAATATAACAGTATGATATATTGTTTCACATATAAATGAAATAGAAAATATTTTTTTAAAAAAAGTATATCATCAACATATTTATTAATCGTTATTTCCAAAAAATGATAATGTATCATAAAATCAGGATGACAATATAAATTTTTATTATCAATACTCTATATTGAATCTCTATAATCTATTATACCATCTAAAGTCTCATTAAAAATATAGATAATAACATACCATAGACACACATTAGTTAGTAAATTATTATTATTTATTACTTAAACCAACAAAATATTCATTAAATAAAATCTAAATCATAAAATATCATTAATTATTTAATGTAAATGTAATATGCACAAGTAATCATAACATTAAAAAAAATATAAAGAAGAGATGGAAAATATTTTTTTCAGAAGAGATTAATCATGTAAACAAACCTAAAAACCCATTCATTAAATTGAATGTCCTATGTATTCATGAAGAATAAAATTTATTAAAAAATTTATACTAGATTCTTGTTGAATGAAAATCCAACATCAATAGAAATATGTTTTAGGGATTATAATGTGCTAAAAGGCAACATGTGAAGGAAGATGATATTAGTAAGTCTCTGTGAATGAGACTAAGGCCCACTTGTTAAAAAATAATGGTTTAGGGTTCTAAGGGTAAATTAAATGATACAATTTTCACCTAAAATAATGAACCATAAATGTGTCAACCTAATGAGTCATAATAATTGTAAGGGTTTGTCACATATGTTATTTATTAACAAATGTGATACCACTTTTTACAATATTAGTTATCTTATAACTGATGTGACATATTGAATTTTCAAAATTATTTTATATATATATGAGGTTTAAAAATAATAATTTCATGAATATAAAATTGGTTGTAAAATAATCAATTTCATATATTTGTCTCTTTAAATTTTTTGTGTTAAATTTTTGGTTTTGTGTGTCTGATGCATGATTTGAGGTAAATTGTATATTTTTTACACAAAACAGACACGTTGTGTAATATTAGGCACATAATATTCATATTTCAATGTTTTTAATTAATATATGACACAAATTACATATGGATATTTATTAAAAAATATCAAGATAATATGAGTGTGTTTTCACTATTTTTTTGGTGAAATATTTATTAAATTTTTTTTATTTTTAAAATTGAAAACATGCACATGAATAGGCACATTGAGCATAATGGGTTCAATTGATGTTTAGTAAATTCATATGTATAATAAATAGGGTATGATTTGTTTTCATTAAATAACATGTAAATGTGAGTTTCTTCTATACACATTAAATAAGTGATGCGCATTTTTTTAATAAAAATGAAATTTTGAAAGGAAAAACAGTTCATTGAGTTACATCGGAACCACTGCAAGTTATATTGAGGTGTCATTGATTACTAGAGGACATAAATGATGTATAATTAATTTTCAATTAGTTTCAAGACCATAAATTAGTTTTTCACATGTTTTAGTGGGTGAAACACATTTTGAAAAAAAATTCACTTTTAAACTGAACACACAACTTTGAGATATACCAACCATACCATGATTTATTTTGACATGTAAATAATTTATATAAGTAAAAAAAGTCTTACTGATAATTTTCATCAAATATAATGAAAATATAACAGTGTTTTTATTTTTCTTAGTGAGTGTTTCATGTTTTGAGTTGAAATGTCACTTTTATATAAAATCACTAACTTTCATCTGTATAAGCCACACATTGTGTTGTAATCAAATTATGATTGTTCAAACACATATAATTTATTTAGGGATAATTCTCCTAGACTATTATGACAATTCGATCATGTCTGATATGTTTTGAGTTTTTGAAAAATGTTTTGATTTATAATATAACATTAAAAAAAATCACATCAAAATTTACCAATAATTCATTGTGTCAGGTTTACATTAGGTTAGTTCATAAAAATCAAGAATGATTTGTCGATAATTTAACTAAATTATCAAGTCAATATGATAAATTTTTATCTATTTTCATTGAGTGATGCATGTTTTTAATTAAATGCAACATTCAATAAAAAAACACATACAATCATTCAATGAATATAGTGTGTTCAATTGACCTATAAATAATTCTTAAATGTCAAAGCTATAATATGGTTTTGAATCCAACAGTATTATGATAATATGAGCATTATTTCTCAGTTTTGTCTATGTGATACATGTTTTTAACTGAATCTTGAATTTTAAATTAAATACTCACACCATAAGTTATACCTAGAAAACATTGTGTCAAGTTAACTTTTGGTTAATTTTAATATATAATAAATAATATATAGATAATTTTACTAAACTATTAATAAAATACATATTTTTTTATCTATCTTCTATGAGGGACACATGTTTAAAAAATTTAAATTTTTAAATTGATAAAATGAACAATAATACATACTAGGTAAATAATTTGTTATAATTTCGTGTAAATTGAAAATAAAAGTTTTTCCCCACACACCAATAAATACAATTGAAGAGTGCATCTTAGAATCATTTACAAACCCTTATCCTAATTTTGTGTTATTTTAAGAGATATTCGACTGTATCGGTAGAGTATTATTTACGATATCTTCATCCTTAGATTGATATAAAATATTAGTTTCAAATTTTACACATTTCAACAAAATCGATCTCTAGGTATACCCCATCATTGATCACAATGATCAACATCGCTAGACTGTGGGATTAAATTATCTTCTCCCAAACCTTCTATTGCAACTGAATATACAATTAGCTCAAAAGACAATATAGTTCCCCCATATATTGCTTCAATGTCCCCTCCAAATCATTGTGGAGTCTCCTGAGTGAGTGAGTTCTCCAATTTTTAATAAGAGTAACCATTGTTCAAGATAATTAAATATTATTTTCCTTATGATGTTCTATGTTATTTTATTATGATCTCCAACTTTTTAGGGACCCATTTGGGGTGTTATAATTTAAATTTCAATGAAATGATGTCCAGTTCATGAGGATATAATTATTTGAAAGTGATGATATAGAAATAAAATAGTGAGAAAATTTCAATATTGAATCAAGAAATCTGATATGGTGAATGGATAAAAAATTAATGTAAAAGATTATTTTTAATGAGTTCTTATATTTTCCTTATGAAATTTGTTTATAAATATAATTGAGGAGCTTTTTTCATCAATTATCATTTCAACTAGGCTAATTAAGTCATCACGTGAATAGTGTGATTGGTTTTTCTGTGATTCAGAAATATCACATAAAATGAAGTGAATGGAGAAAAAGAAAAAGAATTGGTGTTCATTTCAGAATTAAAAAAAGTTAAAATAATAATCAATCATAGATAATGAATGAAAGTTAAGATGATGGTAAGTTTGTGTTCCATTATAAGTGGGATTTACCTCTAAACATATTCCCATTTAGCTTAAGTTCAATATTGAATTAAATACAAATTATTTCTTCATGATCAGTGGAGTGTGACTTGTGGAGTGAATAGTCACCTTGTGGTACATGTTCTATTAGTACTTATTGGGCATGGATTTTAGTTTAGGTTATCTTTTGGCCATGTGATTTTCAAGGGGAAGAAAGTGTTCGTGGTGGGGAGAATTGTCACACCCCGACCTCAGATGTAACTTTCATTTATTTATCTCTCGATGTTGGAACTTTTTATTGAGGTTTGTCTTGGGTTTCCAAAAAAAGTCCATGAAATTTTGTGCTACTTTTTTACATCTAAACCTATTCTTGGATATTGAGAAATTTTTGGGATAATAGTGTCATGATGGAGAGTTATGATGTCGCTGGTGTCTCCATATTGTGTTTAAAACATTCTAGGGTGAAGTTACCTAGTGTTTGGGGTGTAATTTTGGGGTTTTCACCCAATTTTTGGGGTTTTATGGTTTGAGCACGACCTTCCCAAACTGTGCAACATTACCATGTGATGTTACAAGGGATTTCTAGTAGTCCTCGCACGGTTTGCGCACGATTCGACAAACCCTGTAGCAAAACCGTATTGCCATATCCAGGCTTTATAAATTTTGACTTGGAGCTCTTAGTTTTGGTGATTACACCACCAAAATCAATCCCTGTATATTAGGCATTAACCATTGGGGCCTCCACATCCTTTCTCCTTATATTTGGGGAGATTTTGGAGTCATTTCTCAAGAAAGTTTATGGATTCATCATGTTTCCTACACCAAATCTCATGTCATTATCTTCCCCTCATTGTTTCTTAGGTTTTCATTGGGGTTTCATCCTTTGGATGAAACCTAGTGTTTTATTTGTCTCATATGGTATGTTTCTCTTGTGTCTATGGTGTGTGGATGGTCCCTTGGGCATAGATATCTCTTCCCTTGATGTTTCACTGCATTCACACACTATTGAGTTAGGTGTTTCTATGATTTTTCTTCACATTACAAACCATTGATTCTTGGACTCTTTGGATTTATTTTTAAACAATATTCTTTCCTCCATATGTATTATAATTAACTTTTTTTTGTTTTTATGTTGGTTACAATTGTTAAAAATGGATTTTAAAAGGATTCTTTGATTATTTCTATGTGTGGTGCCTTTGAAGTGTTTGATAAAATTCTTTTTGATTATAAAAAGTAAATTGAATACTTATTGTATTTTTCGATATTGGTTTTATATATTTTATTTGTTGAAAAATGAATTGGATCATTGAAGGTGATTTGGGAGCCTATTTAGGGATTAATTATTTATGGTAAAATGTTTGGAAAATTTCCTTCGGGTTTATGAAATCATTATGAGAGATGTTGAAATTGTTCTTCTTTAAAGGGAAGTTTTATTTCTAGAAAAATGTATTTGGGTATTATTATGGATCTTCAATTCATTTCATTGGATTTTCACACATACATGGGTGCACTAGGTGCACACATTGGTGGGCATTCAAGTGAAAATGAAACTTAAATAGGATGTTACACATGATCCTTGATTTATAAAATGTTGTCTATTATCTCTCCAATTATTATCCATCTAAAATAGAAATTTATTTCTAAAAACTGTATTGGTATTTAATGTGACTTTAAATTGATTTTGGTTTCTTATATATTTGAACCGTGGGGAATTTTGCGACATGATTGGTTTCAAATGATTTAACAGACTGTTTGTCTTTGCATACATTGAAACGGTTTTTGAAATGACTTGGAAATGCTTTGGTAAATTTATTTGGGTGTGTAATAATGACGGATCATTGGTCATTGTACTTTTAAAGTTGATGTTTTGTGTTGATATTTGAAAAAAATTAATTTAGAAAATGTGAATTCCCAATGGAATGCATTGAACATTTTATGAAATGGTTTGAATGTTAAATGGTGTGATGGTCTAATTGGAAATTTGTTGATATAAAATGATCAAATACATATTTTTAGGGATCTTCTATCTCGGTTAACCCTTTATGGGTGAATGTATATGAGGTGTCCGTCTCTAGGGTAGGCTAGTGCGGTGTGATGAGTCACACGTGAAAGGTCCTTCCTACTTAGACAATATTATTATCACCAATATGGGTTCTTGGGCATCTTATAGATGATATAGTGATAGTTTCGGATCAACCCCAATTAGACTGGTTGGTACCCCCATGATTTTGTTAGGCCAAGCGGGCTTTCCCACTACATTTGTCAGTTAGGGTGGCCAGTTTATTATTGACATAGGAGCATCACCATACGCCAGCAGGTAGTTCCAAAACCTAGTACGTCCAAGGGTCTTCTAGGGATATTTAGGATCACCCGTGGTTACTATCTCTATTTCATGTTTACTTTCTGCTAAATTGAATGTTATTTTGATCAATTTTTATATTTTCGTCATATACCTGGTGTTGTTGATTATTTTTTTAAATGAAATGTTTATTTTGATTGTGGAAACATGGTGTGCATAGCTTGGAAGAAGGTAATGAAATTTATTTATTTATAAAAAGAAAGAAATCCTATTTTTATAGCCTTATTTTCAAATTAGTGTAAATGGATTGTTTTGGGAAAGGAAACACATGGACTCTTTATTGATTTCCTACCAAGCTATCTAGTTCACACCCTACTCGTACCATTTGGTGTTATTGGACCCGAACTATTTTGCAGGTTCCGATTTTGTTCAAGTTTTTCTAGTTCGAGTATCTCTTGGAGAAGGGTGGTCTTATAGTTGGACGTGACCAAGAGGTCACATGGAGATCATTCTAGTAGCTATTTGTTTTATTTTTTTGTATCTTATGGTTCTTTCTATGTTAGTTGTATTTATTTGTTTTCATATTTCACCAAATTGTTATTTTATTGAGAATCAGTTATTTTTAGCTTTTCTACGTTTTCAATGTTTTATTTTTTTATCATATTATTATTGGGTTAAATTGTTCCCTCTTTTTTTGTTTTGATAATAGGCACTTTTTCCAGCCTGTTGGGATCGGGAATGCCCTTTTGGCCATTTTACAGACCGGGTTGGGTGTTTGGTCAGATGGCACCCCAGCTTGGTTCGTAACAGTTATCATATATAATGAAATATGATCAGATGATTTTATTGGGTTATGGTCATAAATAAATGTTTTACTAAATATAATTCCAAATGTTCTAGCAAAGATCTTCTGATACCAACTATCTTACCCCAACAACAGTATGCCTGAGCCCATGATTATTTTACTATATTAGAACAAAATACAAGGGATGAAATCATGACATATCAAAGAATGTAGCAGTCCTAGGAGACTAGTTACAGACATAGTTATCACATTATATTATAAAATATGAAAGAAAATACAATAATCCATGAATGATATATATTATTTCTTATTTTGAATCACTAATTTTATTCATTGATTCCACATTGGTATCATAGGAAAAGGAAAAAAATAATATTGTGTGACCTCATATTCATTGAAATGGAATTTCTACAATATAATAAACAATAAATTAAATAAAACATGAATAATATAATCGTAATAAACCAAAATAAAATATGCCATATAATACATCTAATTAAAAGGGACATAAATAAATGGATAACATAAAAATTTATACTGTCAACTGGATTACAATAACATGTTTCATGATCATAGAATACATAATTCCTCACATCATTATCCTATAGGGAAGAACTTATTCCCTGAAAAAATATGTATAAATGTAAGGCATATTAGTAATACCAAAACTAGTTCATATCATGAGAACTACTGATGTATCAAGAGGATATAATGGCCCATTCCCATCACTTAATAAGACAAATTAATTCCACATATTAATGGGGTGAAACATAATCATTGTAAATATTAATATTAATAGTAATACAAATGAAATGATTATTATTTTACAAAATTATTTATCTTCATCATATCCCCACCAAATTAATATATAAAATTGTATCAATATTGTACATCCTCATTAAAACATAATATTCACTATGTCTTGATGATATAGTTGAATATAACTTTAAAATATCAATTGATGATTTATTGGGGAAAATACACATTTCATTTTGAAATCAATTATTAAAAATATAATCATTTCATTAATAAACGGTATATTTATTCCGAGATAAGTAACTTGAAACATGTAAATAATTTTTTAAAGCATTGAGTGGTCATTAATGTGGGAAATTCCATTCATTAAATATTTAATAAAAGAAAATTTCCTTTCACAATTAGTTAAAAAAAATAAAAAATTGGATCATTTATAAAATGACAAAAATATAGTTTTTTCAATTTTTTAAAAAGAAAATCATGAAAGATAATATTATTTAAAATAATTGTAGAATGTTAAAAGAATTATTTATCCCATATTAGAGGATAATATGGATATTTGTGGAAAATATTCTCTGTGAATAAATTTGTATTTAATTTATGCTATCAAAATATCATGAATAACATTATTCCATAGTCTTTAAAATAATATTCATTACTCTAGTTAAATTTAAATATAAATTAATCAAGATCAATAGAAACACTAGGTGTTGGACCCTAGAGGATTCCTTCTCATTCACATTAGTTAGCATTGCCTAATGTCAATGATTATTTTCTACCAACTGGTCAAGGATCATAAGATAAGGAACTTAATTTTGCTACATCGAAAACAAAATATAATAAATCAATATTTAATATAATGTATTTTTCGTAATATCTCATTAAGTAGACTTCACATTCATGTCACCACCATATATTCCCAATACATCATCCTTTGACTTTTTGAAAAAAACAAGTCATCACACTATGGTCCAAAAATTTATCATGATGATTATATTCCAACAAAATGGAGAATATATCAGTTCCTATAAATATGGATGGGATGAATAGTTCCTTAATAACCCACTGAAGGAATGTACTTCATGACACACCCAGCATACCCTACCTCATCACAAACATATTTCATCATAGTTTTTATCATAAAATCATGGATTACGATTCATGACATACATTAATGATGATCTTAATGTTTATGTTCCATTACACCCACTTAGATATATGAATATATAATGACACCATATTACCTGACATTCTTATTGAAGGATTTATTCTCATAATCTCCTATCATGGAGATTACTATTTGAAAAATTCATGAGAAGAATAATCATCATCTTACGAGTACTCATTGATGATTTTATATAATGTTTATCCCATTATAGTATGTTATCAAACTGTAGAACAATATTAAAAAAAATTCAAATTCAATTCATTCTTGTAATCATTACAGCTAACTTTTATGAACTTATACATATGATAAATTCTATAGAAAATTACTACATTGTTTTCATGATGAATAATCAATAATATGTTATAAGATGATTAATTAATAATAAATACATATAATATACATGTAATGAAACTGTGATCCATTGATCATTGCAAGCCAACTCCATGGAAACAACCACAGGTTAATTTGTTGCATTGTGTGATCGATAGGAATCAATGTGTTTTTATTTAATTTAAAAGAGTCATTTTATTAATCCATTGTTTCGTATTTATGTTTAATTTATTTTATTATAATATTCCTAGTATATGATTTTTTTATAATGATCTTCTTTTTTACTCTCTTTAGACTAGTTTTACCAGTAATTTGTAGAATGCTCATGATATTTTGAGAATTGGTTGTAGTCTAAAGACTCTAAAACATTATCTTTATTTTTATACATAGATTTATTATCAGAAATTATTATTATTATATGAAATATTGTTAGAAAAGTTTCCTTTAAAATCAGTGAAAATGTTATCACTTTTTAGTAGTGAAGAAGATTATTTATTGCAAAGTTAAATTCATTAACAATAGATGTTGGGGAATGTATTTGGATGTAATTATTATCAATAATTAATGTTTTTCATTATTTATCCATGAGTGTATGACTTTTCATTTCTGATTTTACATAAAATATATTTTAATTAAAATTATTATTGATAGAGTTTATTTCAATTTTCATACTTCTGGGTTTAACAAATATTTTTGCTGATATGTTTATTACAAAAAATGGTGTATCTATTATTAAAATATAGTGATTTTGATGATCCGGATCATTCTAGGAAGATATAATATAATTTTCAGCCTTTACACACTTTCTCTAGAATCAATATCTATCAATAACAAATTTCACATCCATCTCATTAGTCGCCCTAGATGATGGACATTTAGTTTTACCAACTCCCATTTCAAAAAGGGTACAATGTCACACCAAAAGTCACGAGAGAGAAAAAATCTCTATTTTCACACCCAATTGGACATCGGCAACCCCAAAATATGGGGAATTATTGATCATCATCACCTTCTTAGGAATTCCAATACAACTAAACACATGTTTTCAACCATGGTATACAAACATGAGGTAGGCCAAAAACATACATTCACTGAGTTCATCACATAGAGAGTGTTATTAGGTGTTAATAGAACTGATTTTTAAACCGCTTCGAAAATGATGGAAATCATAAAGATGAATAATCACATGTGTGATGAGGGGTTGGTTATTTTTCTATAGCGGAGGAGTTAATGTCGATGATGATGAGGATGGAAGATGTTTTGGAAGAGATGTTTTTGGGTGAAGAGTCGGAGTTTTTCATGGTGTTTTTATTGGTGATTGAAGATGGTTTGGTTTTATTGGCCATCCCTAGGAAATCACCAACCATTGATAATGTATATAATGGTTGTTCAATAGCTATCACACATTCCCTATATGTTTCCCCTAGGTTCCCCTAATGCTTTGTGAGGTTTCTTGAGATGATGAATTTTAAATTTTTAAATGAGAGAACCCAATTTATAAAATATTTAAATATTGTAATCATCGTGATGGTTTAATTTTATGGATGAATGTATTAAAAATAATTGGGGACCCATGGGACTCGTAATATTTTTAATTTCATTTTGATTAGGGCAAATTAACAATAATATAAGAGTATAAAATTGATGATTCCGATTGGAAATTGATAATTATTTCTAGATTGGAATCATATAATCATAAAATTATAATGGATGACCAAAATGATTATAAATATTTAAAATTTATGAGATTTTAATTTCATCTAAAAATGAAATTTTCTTTAATGTCACATTTATGGTGTCCTTTTTTTGTTTTTTTATCTTATGTTGTTCTCATTCTCATTTCATGACATTTTTAGGATTTTATAGAATCAATGTAGGCTCCACATAAAATAGGAGGATGCAGATGATTGGTTCATGGTTTAGGGAAAATATGTTCCAAATTATCTGAAACTATGTGCCCTATATCGATCCACAATCTAATTCACATGAAAGAGTTCATGGGAATGGTTTTTTCATGCCTCACCCTATTCCTAGGATTTTTTTTATTATACACACATGTTTAGACACACATGTGTGTGCTGCATTTAGGAAAACTATTGTAAAGACCCTTAAATTTCAAGGAAATTTTTTTCTTAATTTTCTTTGGAATTTTACAAGAACGCAGCTTCTGACAGCTCCGAATCCCGAGGCTCGGTGTGCCCGGAAACTTTTTCCGAACTTTGGCTTGAGTACGTTCAGTGAACGGACGAGTGGGTTTTTCTAAATTTTGAACTGGTGCCCAGAATCGAATTCTGAGGGCACCGATGGAATCGCAGCGCCGGTTTTTGCATAGAAATGCCTATTCCAGAGTTGTGTTTGTTCGGTTGTGGTTTTTAATTTTTGGGTTTTAATTTAATAAATAAAATAAAGTTGTGCGACAATTTAATTTTTATTTCACTTAAAGACCACTTCAAGCTGTTTAAGCTGAGTTGATGCGGATAGGCTGCTATCCAAAAATATCCTACCCCATGGTAGGATATTTGTGAGGTGGGGCCCGCATGAGCCCCATCGTTTCTTTTCCCTATGTAATGCACCCGCAAAAAACCCGTTTTAATGAATGTCAACTGACGCGTTTTCATAAATTCATAACGCGCCATTTAATTGGGCGGTTAACATCATTAAAATTAATTCGATGAATTAATTTAATCGTTTCCTAACCTGTTTACAAACCGTTGGCGTAATAATAAAATAAGACCAACGAATGGCTTGTTGAGATTTTTCATTGAGAGGTTTTGACAGAATTTTTTGCCTTATTTTCCCTCCACGAAGAACGCAAAGATCGTGAAGAACGCGAAGAATGCCGACAACCTTGGAGATTGATGACGCTTCTTCCGAGACGTTCTTCCCCGCAACAAATCTCCGATCATCAACTGCTTGAGGTAGGAGATTACGGGTTTCTTTCTAATCTTCTTTGTGGATTTTAACAACACATGGATTTAATCAATATAATTAAATTTGTTTGTTTTGATCCTCGGAGTTCGTCGACACGACACAGAGTTCTGCGACGACGCAACGCCCTTCCGCGACATGACAACCCTCTCTTTCTGCGATGACCAATTCCGCAAATAACGCGCGTGCGACAACTTGATGAGGTAGGGGTTGTTTCGAAATGTTAATACTCCATGTTGCTTTCCTCCAAGGCATGAACACAGACCATCTAAATTAACAAGTTGGTCAGCTGTTTCTTTTTGTGGGTCAGGGTTTATCAATTGCTGGAAATTATGGTTTTATTTCAAACCGCTAACATGGTGGGTGCGGACCAACGAAAAAGTCCGAACCCACCGCCCCTTTCGTTCTTGGTGTGCGAAACGGCGAACGTCGACCAAGAAAGACCATGCGGGAGTTGGGAAATCGCGGCGAAGGAGCGCGGCGCCGTCGCGCCATGCCGAAAAAAGCACAATGACAGCGCGTTCGTTTTTGACGTGCGAATTGACGGACAATGACAATCGGCACCGCAAGGGCGATTTGAGGGGCTTGTAGTGAAGGTCAAGCCCCGAGATGAACATCGGCGCAGACGAAAATGAAAACGAACCACCAGAGCAACTCCGGTGGCCCACGGAAGCCGCAGCGGCGAGGCGGTTCCGCGGCCGCGTAGAACCTTGGTTCAGGGACGCGGTGGCCTGGCCGCGTCTGGGTGACTCAGCACGGTCCCACGCAGGGCCGCGGCTCTTGGACACCGCGGGGGCAGCGCCCACCCCGCGGGTTCCTCCGCTCAGCCAGCTCAGCCGAGCCGAGCCGGGCCGACCCGCCTGGCCGGGTCGGGCCCAGGCCTGGCCGGGGCATGCCAAACCGGGTCAGACCCGGACCCGGGGTCGAGTCGACCCGGTTTGGGCCGACCCAGGGGGGGTTGGTCCGGGTCGGCCCGGGCCCAAACCCCTCGTCTTCGGACCTTTTCGGTCTATTTCACGTAACATGAGCTACGGGCCTCCGATTGACGCGCCGTCAGTGGAAAAATGATCCTTTGAATGAGACGGTCGTTTAGGTTTATTGTAATCATGTTTTTCGAATACGTTGATTTCAGCTGGGTTGGTTCGTACACGAAACCAACCGGGCCCTCGGAGCGGAAACGCTCATATCTTGAGCTTCGGGCATCCGATTGACACGCCGTCTACGAAGTTGAGTTCCTATTAGTGCGGCGGATCTTTTGGCTCACTCCGCCCGTGGTTTGGATGCAGGTGGAGTACGGTCGGGTTGGTTTTGCCTTAGAAACCAATCGTGCCCCTGGGACATAAAAGCCAATAACTCTTAGACTGGGCATCCGATTGACGCGCCGTCTACGATGTTGAGTTCCTGTTGATGATACAGAATTTTTGGATACATCAACTCTGGACCTTGTGACAGTTGATGTATCAGCTTCTCGGCTCATGGAGCGGACCCTCCCGAACGATCTTGCTGTGTGCGGGAACCCTAGTGCTGGCTGCGACTTCGACGACGATGACTGTGTAGAGGTCCTCA
Organism: Viscum album; assembly: GCA_963277665.1. Taxonomy (NCBI): domain Eukaryota; kingdom Viridiplantae; phylum Streptophyta; class Magnoliopsida; order Santalales; family Viscaceae; genus Viscum; species Viscum album. The sequence continues at coordinate 1,497,342,315 of OY728156.1, read as the reverse complement.
GTGGACTGCGACGATGAATATTGTTGGTCTTGTATCCTATGTGGGTCCCAGCTGTGCTGGTCTTGTATCCTATGTGGGTCCCAGCTTAGATGATTCAGTGCTGGTATTGTATCCTATGTGGGTCCCAGCATAGGTGAATCAATGAAGAGTACTAGTCTTGTATCCTATGTGGGTCCCAGCCGTGCTGGTCTTCTATCCTATGTGGGTCCCAGCTTATATGATTCAGTGCTGGTCATGTATCCTATGTGGGTCCCAGCTGTGTTGGTCTTATATCCTATGTGGGTCCCAGCTTAGATGATTCAATGCTGGTCTTGTATCCTATGTGGGTCCCAGCATGGATGAATCAATGAAGAATTCTGGTCTTGTATCCTATGTGGGTCCCAACATAGATGATTCAGTGAAGACAGCTGGTCTTGCATCCTTAGTGGGTCCCAGCATAGATTATTCAGTATCTTTATCTGATCATCCCATTCACATTTTTCGATGAAGTATACCTATCTAAGCTGAAACTCTGTTTGACCTTCCTTTGTGGATTGTGTTGAGCTATCCTGTGTGGATTTACGTTTACTTTGTGGATTGTGTTGAGCTATCCTGTGTGGACTTTCATTTTACTTTCCTTTGTGGATTGTGTTGAGCTATCCTGTGTGGATTTTACGTTTTGCTTTCCTGTGTGGGCTGGGTTGTACATGAGCTCGGATGTTGGAGCCAAGCAAGAATTGATGACTTAGGTATATGTATGGGCATATACCTAAGGCGTGTCGGATGTTACTTCGTGAATGTATCTTTCCTTGTGGTTTATCCTTTGTGGATTTCGGGAGACCTTCGGTGGTCTCAGGGTCCTTACTGAGTAGCTTATACTCACCCCTGCACGGGCTATGCCTGCACGTCGTTGTGTTGGTTGCAGACGACGGACAGCATAGCGGAATCATGGTGGAGGCTTGCGGAGTAGGACGATACCTATAGGTGGACCAGTGGGTGGGACGTACTCGGAGAGGACGGCTGGACCGAGGAGCTGTGGAGGCTATCTGTGCTCGCCCTTCAGATGAGACTTCCAGAGGACGGCTTGACGCTGCGGCTTTTCTTTTCAGTTGTTGTTTTCCCCTTTCAGTTGTACTTTACAGTTGGGCTTGTATTTCCGGCCCCATTTCACTTTCAGCACAACTTGTTACAGTTTATACTTAGTGATTACTCTTTCTGCTTGCTTACTATGTGATGGTTGTTTACTTTACAAATCCAATGCCTTCCCTGTTTATTGGGATTTATGACGTGGTGCTAGTCGCCAGCCCCTGGCCTATGGAAGGCGGGCTTGGGGTAGTCACGACACGAGCCCTGAGGACGGGTCTTGACAAATTGGTATCAGAGGAGTTCGGTTCTACCACAGACTCTGATCTTTCTTCTGTGTGAAGCAATAGTGTTCAGCGTATTGGGTGTGGTTATCAGTCTAGGGAGTCTAGTGTTGGTGCGGCGGCCGGCGTATCCGTACACCAGGACCCTGACTTCTGATTTCCGACTTAATACACGAAAACATTGATTGAATGTGTGCTCATGTTTTCTTTGTGATTACTTGTGTCAGCTCACCAGGTATACAGTTCTAACCATGGAGCACCTGTTTCTTTTCCGGAAGGCCCCATGACGGCAACCAGCTAGGGTTCCGAGAGTGGAGCGTGACGACAGCCCACCGAGTGACGAGGCCTTGGTGCAGGGATCCTTGTCAGCAGAGGCACCGGTGGTACCTTTACCCGTTGAGCCACCGATGTTACCAGCCCCATCCGCTGATGATGCACATCACCTTAGTGCACTGCATGAGTTCCAGCGCCATTGACTTCATAGGTTCCACAGGGATATGGACCCTCAGGCCGCCGAGACTGGTTGGAGGTAGTTGTACGGGTTTTCAGATTAGTGAGGACACCAGCAGACCTCATGGTGATCCTCGCAGCGAGCCTCCTACACACGGAAACAGGTAGATGGTGGATCTTGATGCTCCAGGTGCACGACGAGACATCTCTCCTCTGGACGGAAATTGAGAACATCTTCCGCTCTGAGTTCATCCCACCACCCTCCATGCGGTGCGCATCCCAGAGCTGCTACAGCGACGACAGGGCAGCATGACAGTGGCCCAGTACTCGGAGAGATTTACTGATCTCACGCGCTACTCCACAGATATGGTACGGGACCCGTTCTTCTGGGCCCGGACCTTCCAGCAGGGACTGAGGCACGAGATCAGGCATTCGATGATCTCCCTCAACATTCCGACACAGGAAGAGGGGTTGGAGAGGGCCCTTCTAGTGGAGAGTTTTCTCGCCGAGCAGGCTCCAGTGACAGGGCCCTCCGCAGGACGGCCCGTAGTAGGGTCTTCTGCAGGTGGCAGTAGAGAGGTGACACAGAGGTCCAAATGGGACAGACCATCAGTTGGGCAGTCTCAGGATGAAGATTTTGTTGTGCGGGGCACCTGAAGGAGAGCCAGCTACACGAGGGGCAAGCATTGCTACGCATGTAGCGTGCGAGGTCACATGGTTCGAGACTGCCCGAATCGTCTTACAGATTAGCAGTAGGTGGTAGAGGGACCTCCCACATAGAGGTTCGGCCACGGTAGTCTGTAGGGTGCAGGAAGACGAGGCAGAGGAGCTGGCTGAGTAGCAGATGGTGGGCGACACATCGAGGTGTTTCCACCACCACCACTAGGAGGTCCACCCCGACTGTAGGGAGTTGTTGGACATGCGAGAGCTCAGCTTCAGGTATCTGAGGCCTTCGATCATGGAGCTCTGGGAGCAGATGGGCAGGAGAAAAACTAGTGGATACGTCCTTTGTACTACTAGTTCCTTGTTGTTGTTGTGTGGTGTCTTTGTATTATGATCTACAATAGTAAAAGATGCTTACCTTTGTGATGTTTTCATTCCTGTCCTCTTTTGTGTTGTTACTAAGAGGTTCCAGTTTAGACTGTTGACTTGACCCTCACTTGTGAGACATCTATTGGAGGATACCTAGTTACCACACACTGATGCCGACAGTGTGACTCAACCCTTGGAGGCGAGTGTAATGGTTGGATCTATTGGTAGTAGCGTCGAGGCCTTACGACGTCATCCTTGGTGTGGATTAGTAACATCCATGTCCGGATTGACTTTATTAGGCAAAGGAAGTGGTTTATCCAGGGGAAGAGACCAGATTTCTCTTATCGGCAAAGAAGAAATCTTAGCAGTTCATGTGTGATTAGAGATGGTCCAGGTCATCCAGGAGTGGATGAGTAAAGCTCAGAGCCAACGGAAGTCCTATGCTGACAGGAGACGGAGGCCACTTGAGTTCGAGGATGGCGACCATGTCTTCATGAGGGTCTCACCTCGACATGGATTATGGAGGTTTGGCCGAAGAGGCGAGTTGTCTCCACGCTTCATCAGACCCTTCCAGGTCCTCAGCAGGATTGGAAAGGTGTCTTATCGCCTGGCTCTACCACCACTGTTGTGCCGGTTGCACGACGTTTTCCACGTATCTCAGCAGAGGAGATATGTGCACGACCCGACACCAATCGTTGACCATGGAGTGCTGGTATTTGATGATGGGGCGACTTTTGCCGAGGTCCCAGTGGAGATCGAGGATCGACAGGAGTGGGTCCTACATGGACGATCGATTCCTCTAGTGCGCTTCAGATGGAAGCTCGGGAACCTCCAGGAGATCACATGGGAGCGGGAGGCTCAGATGCATGTCAAGTACCGCCTTTGTATCCCTAAGTTTGTGGTGAAGCTTTATGGGGACATAAATCCCTTTGGTGGGAGTAATGTAAAGACCCTTAAATTTCAATGAATTTTTTTTCATAATTTTCTTTGGTATTTTACAAGAACGCAGCTTCTGACGGCACCGAATTCCGAGGCCCGGTGTGCCTGGAAACTTTTTCCGAAGATTGTCTCGGGTACGTTCAGTGAACGGACAAGTGAGTTTTTCTAACATTTGAACCGGTGCCCGGAATCAAATTCTGGGGGCACCGATAGAATCGCAGCACCGGTGTTTACTTAGAAACTCTTCTTCCGGAGTTACATTTACTCAGTTGTGGTTTTTAATTTTTGGGTTTTAAGTTAAGAAATAATATAAAGTTGTGTGACAATTTTATTTTTATTTCACTTAAAGCCGCTTGAAGACCACTTCAAGCTATTTAAGCTGAGTTGATGCGGATAGGGTGTTATCCAAAAATATCCTACCCTCTTAGTAGGATATTTGTGGGGTGGGGCCTGCACGAGCCCCACTGTTTCTTTTCCCCTAAGTAACGCACCTGCAAATACCCGTTTTAATGAAAGTCAACTGATGCGTTTTCTTAAATTCTTAACTCACCATTTAATTGGGAGGTTAACTTCGTTAAAATTAATTCAATGATTAATTTAATCGTTTCTTAACCTGTTTACAAACCGTTGGCGTAATAATAAAATAAGACCAATGAATGGATTGTTGAGATTGTTCGTTGAGAGGTTTTGACAGAATTATGTGCCTTCTTTTCCCTCCACAAAGAACGCGAAGAATGTGAAGAACGCCGACAACCTCGGAGATTGACGACGCTTCTTCCGAGATGTTCTTCCCTGCAACAAATCTCCAATCATCAACTGCTTGAGGTTAAAGATTTCGGGTTTATTTCTAATCTTCCTTGTGGTTTTTAACAACACATGGATTTAATCAATATTATTAAATTTGTTTGTTTTGATCCTCGGAGTTCGTCGACGCGACGCCGAGTACCGCGATGAAGAAATGCCCTTCCGCGACGTGACAACCCTCGCTTTCCGCGACGATCAATTCCGCAAAGACCGCGCGTGCGACAGCTTGACGAGGTAGGGTTTGTTTTGAAATGTTAATACTCCATGTTGCTTTCCTCCAAGACATGAACACAGACCAACTAAATTAACATGTTGGTCCGCAGTTTATTTTTGTGGGTCAGGGTTTATCAATTGCTGGAAATTATGGTTTTATTTCAAACCGCTAATGCGGTGGGTGCGGACCAACGAACAAGTCGGAACCCACCGCCCCTTTCATTCTTGGTGTACGAAACGGCGAACGTCGACCAGACAAGACCACGCAGGAGTTGGAAAATCGCGGCGAAGGAGCGCAGCGCCGTCACGCCACGCCGGAAAAACTACAAAGATGGCGCGTTCGTTTTTGACGTGCGGATTGACGGGAAATGACAAACGGGGCCGCAAGGGAGATTTGAGGGCCTTGCAGTGAAGGTCGGGACCCGAGATGAACCTCGGCGCAGACGCAAATGAAAACGGACCACCGGAGCAACTCTGGTGGCCCGAAGAAGCTTACGCCGGTGCACCGCGCCGGCACGGCGGCGCCGGTGGCCGGAGACGGCGGTGGCGCCCAGCGCGCCGCCGAGAAAAACCTCGCCGCACCTGAATCCGCAGCGGCGAGGTGGTTCTTCAGCCACGCGGAACCGCAGTTCAGGGATGCGGCGGCCCGGCCGCGTCCGGTGACTCAGCGCGGCCCCACTAGGGGCCGCGACACTTTGACACCGCGTGGGCAGCACCCACCCCACAGGTTCCTCCGCTCATCCGGCTCATCGGAGCCGAGCCGGGCCGAACCGCCTGGCCGGGTCGCGCCCAGGCCGTGTCGGGTCACGCCAAAACGGGTCGGACCCGGACTCGGGTCGAGTCGCCCGGTTCGGGGTGACCCAGGGGGGTTGGGCCGGGTCGGCCCGGGCCCAGAACCCCTGTCTTCGGACCTTTTCAGTCTTTTTCCCGTAACATGAGCTACGGGCCTCCGATTGACGCGCCGTCAGCGGAAACACGATCCTTGGAACAAGAAAGTCGTTTCTCTATATTTAAATCAATGTTTTGGAATACTTTGAGTTCGGTCGGGTTGGATTGTACACGAAACCAACCGGGCCCTCGGAGCGAAAACACTCATATATTGAGCTTCGGGCGTCCGATTGACGCGTCGTCTGCGACGTTGAGTTCCTCTTAGTGAGACGGATGTTTTGGCTCACTACGCCCGAGGTTTGGACACAGGTGGAGTACGGTTGGGTTTGTTTTGTCTTAGAAACCAACTGGGCCCCTGGGACGGAAAAGGCAATAACTCTCAGACCGGGCGTCCGATTGACGCGCCGTCTGCGACGTCGAGTTCCTATTGACAATACGGAACTTTTGGATACATCAACTCTGGACCTTGTGTTAGTTGATTTATCAGCCTCCCGGCTCGTGGATCGGACCCTCCCGAACGAGCTTGCTGTGTGCGGGAACCCTAGTGCAGGCTGCGACTTCGACAACGACGACTGAGCAGAGGTCCTCAGTGGACTGCGACGATGAAGAGTGTTGGTCTTGTATTTTATTGTGGTCCTAGCTGTGCTGGTCTTGTATCGTATGTGGGTCCCAGCTAAGATGATTCAGTGCTGCTCTTGTATCCTATGTGGGTCCTAGCATAGGTGAATCAATGAAGAGTGCTGGTCTTGTATCCTATGTGGGTCCCAGCCTTGCTGGTCTTGTATCCTATGTGGGTCCCAGCATAGATGATTCAGTGCTGGTCTTGTATCCTATGTGGGTCCCAGCATAGATGAATCAATGAAGAGTGCTGGTCTTGTATCCTAAGTGGGTCCCAACTGTGCTGGTCTTGTATCCTATGTGGGTCCCAGTTTAGATGATTCAGTGCTGGTCTTGTATCCTATGTGGGTCTCAGCATAGATGAATCAATGAAGAATGCTGGTCTTACATCCTATGTGGGTCCTAGCTGTGCTGGTCTTATATCATATGTGGGTCCCAACATAGATGATTCAGTGAAGACAGCTGGTCTTGCATCCTTAGTGGGTCCCACCTTAGATGATTCAGTGAAGACAGCTAGTCTTGCATCCTTAGTGGGTCCCAGCTTAGATGATTCAGTATCTTTATCTGATCAGCCCTTTCACCTTTTCGACGAAGTATACCTGTGTGAGCTAAAACTCTATTTTACATTCCTTTGTGGATTCTGTTGAGCTATCCTGTGTGGATTTACGTTTCCTTTGTGGATTGTGTTGAGCTATCCTGTGTGGATTTACATTTTACTTTCCTTTGTGGATTGTGTTGAGCTATCCTGTGTGGATTTTACATTTTGCTTTCTTGTGTGGACTGCGTTGTACTTGAGCTCGGATGTTGGAGCGGAGCAAGAATTGATGACATAGGTATATGTATGGGCATATACCTAAGCCGTGTCGGATGTTACTTCGTGAATGTATCATTCCTTGTGGTTTATCCTTTTTGGATTTCGGGAGTCCTTCAGGGGTCTCGGGGTCCTTACTAAGTAGCTTATACTCACCCCTGCACGGGCTATGCCCGCACTTCTTTGTGTTGGTTGCAGACAACGGACAACGCAGCGGAATCATGGTGGAGGCTTGCAGAGCAGGACGGTACCTGGAGGTGGACCACTGGGCGGGACGTACTCGGAGCGGACGGCTGGACCGAGGAGCTATGGAGGCTATCTGTGCTCGCACTTCAGGTGAGACTTCCAGAGGACGGCTCGATGTTGCGGCTTTTCTTTTCAGTTTCTATTTTCCCCTTTCAGTTGTACTTTACAGTTGGGCTTGTATTTCCGGCCCCTTTTCACTTTCAGCATAGCTTGTTACAGTTTAGACATAGTGATTACTCTTTCCGCTTTCTTAATCTATGATGGTTTTTTTTCTTTACAAAGGCAATGTCTTCTATGTTTATCGGGAATTACTCCTTGGTGCTAGTCGCTAGCCCCTGGCCTATGGAAGGCGGGCTTGGGGTAGTCGTGACACGGGCCCCGAGGACGGGTCGTGACAACTGTGCATATATATTTCCTCTTGAACAGAGGATCCCTACTAGTGATGTACGGTCTGACAGAGCATATGTACAAACCATTAGGCTTCAGGATCATTAAAAAATTTTAACTTCCAAAACTACCACACCGTTCTTTCAAAATCAACAGACCGTAACTCACCAAATTCATCTATCCCATCCTATGTAACATCTTCCCCTTCATACCTATTTCATTAGCCTTCAATATCATTGTAGTTTCGGTGTTGAATCATCACAAAGTCATCAATTAATCATATCCATTCATCATATTATTCATCTTCATTGTATTTTCCCATTAGTTTATTTGGTTATATTTTTATTGTATATATGTTTACATTTATAGGTTTCAATAGAGAATTTATGGGATAAATCTTGATGGATATGGTGTGTTCATTCATTTATTGGTTCATACCTGGTGTGGTTATGGTTTAAAACATGTTTATGGATGTTTGAAAACAAGACGTATGTGGATACATGATTTGAAATTTCTTGATTATTTTAGTACTAATACAACTCCATCAAATAGGGTTTTATAAATGATGAGGGTGGTGAGAAATTAGTTTGCAGATATATTTGGGATTTTTAAGGTATTTCTAATGATTTTGGCTATTTTAAATGGTTGTTTTAATGTGTGAATCAATTTTGTGAAGATTCTTGGTATATGAGGTGTTTATTGTGACATATGAAATTAAATGGAGCATAATGGAATCCATGTTATCTAGTAGAGAAGACATGGCCTAGACCTTAGGAGTGATGATCAGGTTGAGGCTGGATCTCCCAAATAATATTGAAAAAACTACACTAATTAAAAATACATGTTATATGTATTTTTGTTTTGATCCAGACCATTTTACCCTATATATTGTTTGATCACCATGAATATGTGTATTGAAAGTCACGATTAACCCAAGTGCCTTAGGGATTACCCATGGTTATTATGATATTATTTTTATAATTCTTTTATTCATCTTTCCTATACCTTTTCTATTAATTTCATGTAATGTATTATTTTAAATTATTTCATTTATTTCATATAACTATAATGATAATATGTCTTATAATGTCATTTCATAGAATCTATTATGGTGTTATCCTACATGAAATTTTATCACACCATACAAACAAGCTAGGGTGTGTGTAGACCTTATTATGATTAAACCATGTAATGGAATGTAATTTCATAGTGGTGGTGGTGGATCCTATTTATTTTGGTTCCTCAATGGAATGGGTTTATGGAGGTGGTATGGGGTGTCAACCAATATACCACATGGATTTGTTGATGGTTTAGTTTGTTACCCTACCCTTTTAGGTATTTTTGGTTTCTATTGAATTCATAACTCATGTTTTAGTGGTGTCCTGTGTCTAACTACATTTTGGTTATTTTTTATGATGTGGTATTCAATTCTAATGGGTTATTTATGGTTGATTCTCATTCAAGAATAAATACCCAAGTGTTCATCCTCATATATAAGAACTGGTGTGCAACCCATGAATATTGGGAATTCCCACAGGGCCATGCCCTCGGCTTGGTCGGGTGTTAGGTTGTAAGAATGAACATATTGGATCTTGACAAAGATGGAATCAGTGCATAGTTTTTTCTTTTTTACATGGGACATGTATTTTGGGAGAGTCTATATTGACTAGATCTAGGACTATTGGGGCATGAGGTACAAGTTGTGATCGGGGTGTTTTTCTAAGTCATCTTGTCAAATTTTATAGGTCTCTATGTGGTGTTTCGGATATAATATTAATTCTACTCTTGGTGATTTTTATTAGGTGAAGATTGTGCATGGATTCCATTTTAGGGTACAGTGGTTTTGAATAATATTGTGTTGTTTATGGTTTTTATTGATTTCTGCATGTTTTTGAAGTATTTTTTTATAAAAAAGTTTTGTATGGTGTATTAATAGTAGGACAAATATTTGATAATGGATGTTTTATCATACCTCCCATAGGCCTCATTTACTACTGCAGGGAAAGGAAAAGGTGATTTACCCCACACTAGTTTGTTAGATACTAGTAAAAGTCGTCGTTTAGAGAATCTTAGAATTCGATTAGGGATTGGAATCTGAACATGCTCATGATAAGGGTGACAAACCATGTCCATAGAATGAGATAGATCAGATGTTCCTAAAGAGAAAACATACATCATTTTGGGGTAGTATAAATCCCCAAGAGACTAAGGATTGGATTAAAAATTTAGATTGTATTTTTTGGATACATGATACATCTGAGGGGTAAATGTAATGTTTTCATTATTCATTTTATGGGGACCTAGTCTTATGTATTGGGACAAAGTGGTCGAAGCCAAAATGATTAAGTATATGTTTTTGATGGACATCAAGGTACTCTTCAATAAGTAATATTCTCTTGATTCCATGAACCTTTTGATGAACATATATATTTTTAGAGGTCCAATAGGGGTATTTATGTATGTTTTAATATGATGGGTGTTTTACTTAATTGTTATTATTTTTACATGAGATGGTTTCAAATGACTAGTAGATGTATCATCGTTTGGTGAAGGGGTTACAACATTAAATTATATCCCTATAATTATTCATAAAATTTTACACAAATGATGATACAATTAACCAAGACATAATGGTTGTGATAGATCATGATGGAAATTAGGTTTAAATGGGGAATTTGAAGAAGTGGTCCTAGTATGAAGTGGCTCATATGAAATGAAAAGTAAGAATCCTGAGAATGAGAGAAGGGACATGGTAGATCTGGTCGCCCATCCTGACATCCTTAATTTGTGACCACTGATTGTGGGTTCGATATATAATCATAGTGCATATAGTCGTGGAATGTGAGAAAATTGGGTCATTATACACATAGACTATCATAATAATGTGTTATTGGGCCAGTTTTAGAGGTTTTATTAGGGTGGTGTGTCGACTAAGAGTGGGGTAGTTTTTCACCCCACATGGATTTCAGAATTTAGTCTGGTCTATCAACGCTCAATTTTTTATCATTCTATTTGGTGTCACATAAAATCTATATTCTCGTATGGGTAGATTCATTTCACGTTTTATCCATTGGATAATAATTAGACACATCCTTCAGAAGAGACGAAGTACCGCCCTGTTATGGATCATGCACGAGTGTAATCAGATGTAGGACATGTGACAGTATAGGGAAAAATTTATATTTAATCATTTATAGTTGTTTATTTATGTGACATTGGGGTTTAGAAATATATTATTTCCACATTGTTCTATAAATTTTTAAATTATAAACCAATATTATTTTATATTTCATGGAGTTCATGACTCTACTTGGTTTGATAATGGAGAAGAGTTTTAAATTTTTACCATGTACTCTTAAAATGTTAGGTATCACACAAGAATGGAAATTATCAGTTGTGGAAATAGATAATTTGGAGTTTCTTATAGTCATGGAGTTTATGTAGTGATTTAATGTTGATAATGATTGTCGTCACCTAAGAGTAGGTTATGTGGAACCTAATTAATGTAATTAGGTCTTCCAATGTGAACAGGATCCTTGATCTGATCAAGCTGGTCATCGATTTCCACAGTTGGATAGTCCCAATTTAAGGGTTCCTTTCACATTTTAGAGGAAATTTCAATGGATTTTGTACATAGATTACCTATTATAGTTTACGAGTTCTTAGGGTATTTATAATGTATTTCTCAGGGTTTCCTCAAGATCTAGATGTGGAATTTACCAATGATTTGGAACATGGATCATAACTAATCTCCCTGCCCTCATATCATATGCCCCATTCATGTTGATGGAATTATATATACATAACAATGATTTTGAATTTTGAATTTTCATTTTTCCAAGAATATCATGATGGGATTCCCCAGTTCAATTTGATAAGAATAATGACATATCCCTTATTTTCGGTATGGATTACTGAATGTTGAATAAGGTAAAAATAAAGAAGAAATATCCCTCTCAATATATTGATTAAATAATTTAAAAATGCAATGGGGGAAATATAGTTATCCATTATTGACTTGATCTATAGGTATCATTAGGCTGGGGTGAAATAAGAAGGCGCCACTAGGAAGTCCCCCATATGTATTTGTGACCACATTGAGTATCTTTTCATGCCATTTTGGATGAAAAATACATGATTGTGTGTTAGGGAATGAAAGAACATGATGTTATTTTTTTATTTCAAATACATTATCAAAAATTTTATAGATGATATCATTGTCTACTCTGAGATCGAGGATGAACATGTGCATTACATGAGGATTATGGAAGGAATTTTTTAGGATATCATCATTATGTTGAGATCTCTAAGTGTAAATTCTAGATGAGGGAGGTAATGTTTCTGATCGATGTGATTTTGAATCATTGGGTTTCAATGGTCCCCATGAAGACGAAATATTTGATTTAATGGGGGAATCCTGATATCCTTTTTGATATTAGATGTTGTTTTTTCCAAGAATGGTACTATAGGAGGTTTTTAAGAGATATCTATCTACATAAATAACCCTTGATAGCCCTAAATCATAAGGGGGTGAGGTTTTATAAGTTCCCATAACATCATGTATCCTTTGGGGTTCTTACATAGTGATGGACCAATAACCCTATTTTGAACATAACATAATATGGAATGGGATATGTGTTCTATTAAAATTCTTCCGGTATGGTTGTATCATGTTTGTTATGTAGGATAACCATGTGGTTGTGTATGGTTCTCAAAAACTATGAAACATGAGAAAAACAACCCATCCCATGAAATGGAACTGTAAATGGTGATGCATTCCATGATGTTGTAGATTAACTGTATTTTTGGGGATCAGTTGGAAGTTTTCTCAGATCATAATATCATGCCAAAAATTATCTCTAATAATTATTTTATTCTAAGGTAGTGCCAATAGTATGATTATCTTTAGGGGTTATATATTGATATAATATATATACTAGGTAAAGGGAATGTCGTGGTAAAATCCCAAAGCATTATTGTACATTTAAAATAAATAAATGAGTCCAGTGATTAGTAAAATTTTATTTCTATATTCATGAAAATGCTTCTAAAAAACAATGAGTATATAGGAGGAACATTAATTACTAGTTTTCACCTAACACCCTCCCTAATGGAACTAATTTTGGAATATTAGACGAGGGATGAATTTTTATGGAATTCAATGTAGTTTCAAAATAGTGGGGAGGTTCCCATCGAATGACTGAATTTACCTATGGATTTCATATGTTTTAATGGATTCTTTGTTGATCTGTTGTCTTCATGGATAGTGGTGATGCATGAAATCAATGAGTATTAGTTTTCCATTCATTCTTGAATAGCCAATATGTTCTATGATATTCATCACATGTTTTGGAGTTAAGGTATGAGGTGGTATATAACTGGCTTGGTATCCGGATGTTATACTTATTATAAGTTTAATGTTCTACACAACGGACCCTCCAATTTGTTACATCCATTACCCATTCTAATTTGGATGTGTGATCAGAACACAAAGGATTTCATCATTGTTTTACATATTACACCCAGAAGGATTAATTCCCTATGGGTGGTTATTGACCATCTGACGAAATAATCCCACTCCATTCTCATCATGGAATCAACCATGGGGTATGAGTTGGGTCATTTGAATGTTAATGAGATAGTTAGGATTCATGGTATGAGATAAAATATTTTTTAGAAATGGCCCATGTTTTACCACTCAAATATTGGAAGTCCTTTAGAAGAAAATAGGGTCTCATGTCCAGGTTAGTATGAAATACTATCATCAAATGGATGGTCATGCAATGTAAGAAAATTATATCTGGAATACATTATTTGAGCAAGTTTGTTGGATTTATAATGATGAAAGGATACATTTATTGAGTATTTTAATTATTAATATAATAAAATTTTCAAATACTGTATAACTATAGACCCCTTTTATGTTCTTTCTAGTCATCCATGCCAAACTCTATTATGATAGAATTATGTGGGAGGGGTTTCTCTATTGAGATAAATCCATTTATAGGATTTCTCTAATAATGTTTTCTGGATAAAAAATTATGTGATTATTGAATTGAGCCTCTATAAGTCTTATTCCGATAAACATAGTTTATTCATGGAATTATCTATAGTTGGTCATGTTTTTCAGAATGTTTCCCCCTTTCACAGTTCATCATCATCATGGTAAGAAAGGGAAGCTTACATTGTGGTATGTCAGATCATTTGATGTTATCAAGGTATATTTTAAGGTGGATTATTAGTTAGATTTTCCACCCCAGTTGATATAGATCCATGAATTGTTCCATGTCACTGAACTAAATAATTATAATCTAGACCCATCTCAAATGTTAAATTTGGAATAATTGGAGTTATAATTTAGTTTTTCTAGGTTTGAGTGACTAATGCGGATTTTAGACTCCTAATTGAAACTAAATTATGAGAAATCCATATAGTTGGTTAAGATTATATGGTAGAACGTGAAAACAAATAATGACACATGGGATCGAATGTATTGGGTTGATGAATAGAATCCAGAATCATTCTCAGGTTACTCTTTAGGTTGAACTTTTGAGGGAGGAATGTTTTCATCATGGGGAGAACTGTCACATCTATGGTTTCATTTTGATGTATCTTCTAATTTTTTTCATATTATTATTTTTTAATTTATCCATATGTTTTTGAGAATGATGGGTTTTTTGAGGATGGATAATATGAGGATCATGGTGGGGCATGGTTTAGGGAAATCTTGCACTAATATAGTCGAAACCAGGAACACATAATAGTGCCTATGTATTTGTGTCATGCCTTAGTGCATGATATTTTATAATTATATGGATTAGAGTTTTCCTAGGAATGTGGCTCAGTATAATGTCAATCATAAGGAACATGGGTGTGGTCCCCCTCTTGTAAAACTATGAAACCATCCTAATTTATAAAGAGATTGAAATTCCTAAACTACCCATCCATTTTATTAAACCCAAATCCACGTAACTCTTCCCATTTCCCAAATCCACTAACCCTAGTCTCACCACCACATTCCAAAATTCTTCCTTAGGATTCAATATCATTGTGTTTCTGGTGTGTGAACTTCATGAAAATATCATTTAAGACTCTATTTTCCAATTTCAATCATTATTATTGGTATTTTCATCACTCTTTCTTAGTATCACACTATATAGCATGTAGTTTGACCTAATTTGGGTTTAATATTGAATATTTTGGTAAAATAATGATGGATTTGGTGTGTTCATTCCTTTATAAGGTTCAAACTTGGTACATTTTTTATTTCCTACCCATTTTCGGAAGATTCCAAACAATAGTAGGTGGTCCCCTAATTTGACAGTGTTTGATAATTTTATCATGGTTTCCATGGTTTCAAAATGGGTTCAATAAATCATCTTATTGTCTGAAACATGAAATCAAAGTGATTAACCATGAATAATGGGTTTTTAATTATTTTTTATATTGAATAAGGGTTTTTCCTAATGGAATTAATTTTTTGAAGTCTCTTGCTTTAAGAGGTGGTTCATATGACATACAAAATCAACTTGACTATAAGGTAATACTAGGTATCTTGGTAGGAAGACTAGTTCTAGTACATTAGGTGAGTTTATAAGGATGAGGAATAGTCTCCATAATAGAATTTAAGTAATACAAATATCTAAACAAATATGTCATGGTTAATTCTTGATCGACCATGGGTGTTGCGCTCCGGATATGGGTCGATCACTATGAGTACGAGGATCCTAGAACACTGTTATATCTAGTTCCATGAGATTTTCTTGGGGCCAACGCTGTAATTTCCAGATAGTTTGTTCTTTTATTTACCCTAACCTTTAATTTTATTTAATTTCATATCTTATTTTTAATTTTATAATTATTTTATTTAAACTATAATTTTAATTTCTCTAATAATTTCATTTCATAGAATTACTTTTTGTGGTATCTTACACAGTATTGGATGAAACACGGGATAAACCCTCGGGTGGATGTAGACATTGTTATGTTTTACCCAAGGAATGAAAATTCATTCCATATTAATGATGGGTGATTTGGTGGTTAGATTTTTCTTATTTTAAATTGTTTTTAGTGGGGGCATGGGGTGTCGACAAGCATAAACCATGGTTGTTTTGAGGGTGTTGTTGGTTAGTGCCTATTGGTTAATTTAGATTAAATTATAAATATAAAATTTGTAACTCATATTTTAGTGGTATCTTCTGATGTCCTGATTAATAGTAATTGTTTATGATGTGATATTATATTATTTTGGGTTTATCCTAGTTGATACTCCTGGGTGAAATTGTTCCCATATTTGATTCTTGATGCATAGAAATCAGTTTCCACCGGTAGGGATTTAGAGTTCCCTAAAGGAGACACCATATTCTGGTTTGGGTATAATGTTGGATGGATTCCCGACATGGATTATGTCACATAACATGCAATGAGGAAGTATTTTAGATCGTTAATATAATTTCTCTGTTGTGAATTATGTCACAATACAAGGAGGGTGATTTTTTATTGATGTGATTCCCTGATATGAAAAAAGAAGGAATTGAAAGGAAAAATGAAATAAAAATGTGATTTCATTTCCCAAAGAACTATTGGTATAATAATTCCCCATAAACCATTATATACCACTATATTCACCACTAAAAAATGATGAAAATAGGTTCCAAATTAGTAGAACAATTATCAAGTAAATATTTCATATACATAGGGATACTCTACTAAGGTTTTTTATGATGATAATATATCCATTTATTAGGTAATAAATTTACACGAATAGAAGGATCCACTAATGTAGATAAGACCATTATCAACCATATAAATGATGATCATTAGTGTTAAAATGTGACAGTATTGTAGTTTTCTGAAATGGTGACAACTGTTATCAATGAAAAAAATATCACTCATAAATGATAAGTTTATCAGGGAATCTTATATTACTATTAATAATCCACCTTTACTTGTTCTTTTTTTGTTCTAATAAATGGATCTTATATTAGTGTATTTTTTCTCATAATAATATCCGACATCAAATAGTGTTAATTTGAAAATTTAAACACCCTTTAGAAAAAAATATTGAATTTCATTTCAATTAAATTAACATTAAAATACAATTAAAATAAATTAATATGATTATAAAATTTCAAAACATTTGTTTGTAAAATTAAATTTCATGCACAATTTATTACAAACATGAAAAAATAAAAAGAAAATATTTGGTTACCATTGGATCCTCTTCAAAATAAGCCTGATCTTGTTACCAATATCCAAATAAATCACCTGAGGTTTAAAAAAAGTGTTTACATATATAAAAAAATTATAAACCAGTAATACTTTAATGAAATAATGTAACCATAAATATGATAGAATGTGTTAATAAATCCCCTATTTTAAATGGAAAACATTTACGTTTAGTAATAAAAATTACATCATTTTTAAATATTATTTTCTTTTTATTACTACAAGTGAATAATGTCTTATATATTTCTTCCATATAGTATCATGAAAATTTTAGTGCCTTTGATTTGTATGGAGTATGTTTCCTTTGCTTTGAACTAACATTTCAGTTTAAATAAAAACACACAAATTCAATCATACCAGACACACCATGATTCATACTGGCATACAGTTGACTAATACACATCACAAAATAGTTATGAATTATTTTCCAAAAGAATAAATATAATTTGAGTTTGTTATAGCAGTAACTAACAGATGTTTTGAATCAAAATTTTACATTTAATTTAAAATCATGCACTTTTAGTCCTAACGAGAATACTCTGTGTCTTATTGCTGTATGGAAACGACCTACACATCCAAATTGACTTATGGATCAATTTATAAAAGTGTCAAGACAACTGATGAATTTTTTTCATATTAGTTAAAATGGGTTTTCACATGGGTTTTTTGGGTGTTTGACATCACTTTTCATGAAATTATATTCTAAATGACACTATGAACTAATTTTACATGTATTTTATTGTAATCCACAGTTTTATAGTGTTTTTAATAATTTAAAAAAAAAACATATAATAGAAAAAATTATAAAACTACTTAATTATACAAAATTCCATTATGATAGTCATTATGACATGAATGAAAAATATTATATGTAAAGAAACTAGAATGAAATATTTTATAATAATGTGATAATAATTATATTCCATTCTGATCAACATCAAATATTTTACTAAAAAATATCTTTTACAATTGTGGTGTAACAATGTGGTATGTTGATACCGTGGATAAAATGAAAAAATTATAATTTTATCCATATTTGTTAAGATTTTATAGTCTAGAGGATTGTTTGTTTTAATTCCATTACAATGATGATATAAAATTAATTATATTCCCATTGAGTTTATTTCCAATCTTGATGTCAACCAGTCCTTAATATATCCATTAATATCTAGAATTTTTCCCATGAGACTACCACAAATATTCTTCTCCACATTCTTTGAATTAATGTTATGTTTGACCTAATGATAAATCCAATATAGAAGCTCAAAAAATATGTATCATTTCGTACAAATAATTATAATTATTAAAAAATTTATGTCAGTCCAAATGTGACATTAATGTTTTTCAACCATTTAAAATATAGATCAATGGAAAATGGTTTTGGAGTAATAAAAAATTTTTGCGAGCCATTGATGTTATTTTTCAGTCTTCAAGAAAAATATAAAAAACAAATACCTGCAATATAATATGTATAATATTATCTCCCCTGATTCAGTTGAAAATATGATTTTTTAATAAGAAATTTACATGTTTTATTCATATTAACACCTTATCTAAAATATATTATAAAATATATAATGTTATTTACAAAGAACAAAATAATTTAATATGGGTGAAAAATATTTCATTTTTTTAGAACCATACACAATAATACATTTCTTCCATAAAATTATGAAATCAATAATTAACGGTGATCAGAAAACATCAATAAAATTTTCATGATGTTTTGGTTCATAAATCAGTAAACATAACATCATATATTTATACTTGGTATAATATTTAGGGGATATGTTGTAATTTAAAAAAGTAGTCCATGAACTATGATTGCTACTAAATATTGTTTATGGATTCATTACATCTATTCAATATCCATGTTTTGTATTTCTAACATCATTTTCTAATATCAGAGACTGTTCATAAATTTTCCTCCGCTCTGGAAAATCAGTTGTTTGATGTAATTCTCTATAAAATATCTCATCATATGCAAGACATAATATAAATTTATTATAATTTTAATATTAAAATTAAATTTTCAAACAATTAATTATATATAGATTACAAATCTCCTTAGTAAGAGCCTATATATCTGTAAAACCAACCTCTAATTTTTCATTCAACATGTACTGTGATGTCGTGCATTTAGGACAGTTAAAATGAAATTAATGGTCCTTCATTCTTAGAACATATTAATTTGGGAAGGAATGTATATTATCGTACAAAAATATTTAGGACGTATTATTTTCATTTCATTATAATGTGAATCCATTTTATTGTTTTCTATAGAATGGATTTTTTTATAGGATCTATCAACTACATAATTCCCTTTATTTCTAAATCCATTTTTCCTATTCAAGTTAATAATGCATAATATTGTTTATGAAAAAATAAATTACCTATATCCTGGATACAATGGTCTTTTAAAATCACCATATATATTATTAATTATCATCTAATGCACAATTACATCTACTTGAATACAAATAATCATTTCATTAATTTTATCAGAAATATCAGCTTGAAATTCATCAGTATAAATATATCCAAAATTCAACTAATCTATACCATTAAAAATAAAATAGTTCTTACCTATATTAAATCCTAAAAAAATAAATTATCATTGATTTATTGGATTTGAAACCTATTTTATTACATAATTTCACTAATGTATAGAAAAACATGTGTCTGGGTTGTACCAATTGCTTCTAAAATTCCAAAAAATCATAAGCACCTTCATTAATTCATCTCTTAATCATTGTATATTTATATAGCTTCAACTAATTATTATATAATATATATATATATTGTATTGAAATAATATATATATATATATTTATTTAAATTTAATTTAAAATTTATTTTTATAAATAATAAAAATAAATTACATAAATTTTACCACAAATAAAATAAATTCAACATATTTGATTAAAATTATTTTAACTTTAGCATATTTTTTAATCATTATTTCCTAAAAAATATAGCATGAAATCATCATGATCATCAAAATATATATTATCAATACTCCATATTCAATCTTTATAATCCATTATTCCTTAAAAATTTCTATACAAAATAAAGATAAAAACAACCATAGAAGAAAATTAATTAGTAAATTAATAATATTTATAAAAATTCAATAATTAATTATTTCATCTAACCATTATAGAAAAATGATAATAAATCATTTGAAATACTCTTGATATACATAAATATTATGAACTGCCAATAAAAAAGGCAAGAGATGAAAAATACGAGTAGTTGTAGATATAATTCAATAAAATAATCCCGAAAATAATATATAATTAAAATAAACTGTTGATGCAAGAAAAAAATTAAACAATAAAACAAAAACAAAAAATACATTTCAAACTTATGATAGATGTGAGGTTTATGAAAATAGAAATATGGTATAGAGGGAGAGATATAGGAAGTGGTAGTGTGGGACAACTGAGAGAGGATAATGGTGGTAACTCTAATTAAAATAGATTAGAGGCCACCAGATTGATGAATGAAGGGTTATGTTTCAATGTGTGATAGAAAATAGACAACTGCCATCAGAATGAATGAGTCAAAATAATAATATTCTTAACATAATAAAATGTATATCTAGGTTTGAATTATTAGTTTGAGGAATGTTTTGTGGGAGTATGAAAGACATTAGTGTTTTCCTTGGGGTTTTGATGATTGAAATCTTGGAATAGAGGAAAATATATGTTGAGAGAATGATAAGCACACAATTTGTAGTAACCATACTCCATAACTGTTTGTCCAATAGAAAATTTTCAATAGCTAGGGAAACTATACTAGGTGACCTAGGATACTATGTTGGTCTAACTCCCAAAAGATAGTGGTGAAGACAGTTGTAACAAATGGTTTTCCAAATAATGTTGTTGTCCAAGAAAACCATGTTCCATGGCCACCTCAATGAAAAAAAAGAGCACTATTAGTGTAAAATTTATCCAATCGTGCAACAAAGCCATGTTCCATTTTAATTGTTTGGTATTTACCATTTTCCCTACTCATTATTTTTTTCTCCCACAAATTTATATTGAATTTGACCACAATAGTTATGGTGATAAACCATGAATCATCCTCCAAATCTATGGAGTTTATGACTATATTATTAATTTTATTATTGATTTTTATTGTGAATTGAATTGTTAGGTAAGTCGTCATCTCCATTTCCATCCTTTTTTAAGAAGATTATTTGTTTGGGGTTTGGTCTCATTCCATAGCACCAAAAAATTATTTTACCGGGTGTTCATAATTAAGGTGTTTGATGTCATTCTAATTAAAATAATCTCTAATGTTTGGTTGATATGTTTTCATTGAAAATGTGGTTGGACTTCTCAATGATTCTCCCACTGTATTTACGTCCACATATTTTTATTTAGTTGTTCTAAATTGATTCCATTCTAAATTTTATTGACATTAAATATGGGAAAAAATTCGGTACATAGATTGAGTTGTGATGCCCTTCACAGGTCACGACACGTCTTTTGAGAATGTGAGACCAAACCTATGTCTACTATTGGGGAATGAAAAACACATTGAAGTGGTTTTAGGAATTTTAAAAATTTATTATAGGGTGATTATGAAATTTAATTGGGAGTAATTTTTTTTATGTGGGTGTGCATAAATAGAAAAAATGAAATTCTTATGTAACAACTTTGTGAAAGATTTAATGGAATTTTCAAATTTTTTAAATGGATTTTGTTTATATTTATCCAAATATGTTTTTTCAAATAAATAAATAATGTTTTTATTTGGGGTAATGTTTTATAAAGGATGTTAAGAACGCATAGTCTCTAATAAGAGTTTCTTATTGGATTTCAAATTGTGTTTGATTTGGGTGTTGGTTTTGTATATTTGAAAATTACATAATGGTTTATATTAAGGAAATGAAGGTAATATGAGGATATTTTCATGGTTTGATGATAATGATATTATCCCGGTATGACATGTAGTTTCAACAAAAATTAGGGTTGTTATGAATTAATGAAAAGTGGTTGGGGCTGATTGTGATGTTTTTGGTTTTAAAGCACTATTCAGATCATGGTAAATATTATGTGAATAATGAAATTGGAATTTTATAAATTTTTAGATAAATATGAAAATTGATGAAAATTTAATGTTTATGAGATATTTTGTTAAGTCAATAAGACTCCTTAATGTATCAAGGATATAAAAAACACAATATGACCTAATCTAATCTTTGGTTGAAACTCCATCCAATATTACACCTCACTAACCATTTCAAGTATCTCATAATGAAAAATTAATCAAGGATATAAAATTATATACTTCCAAAATAGATGATTTACATGCCTTGAATAGATTATCAAGAACACATGATCACACACCTCAAATGATAAGAGCTATACATGATATCACAGATATGATTTCTCAAGATTTTGAATCATTTTCATCATTTTTCTGATCAATGTTATCTTTTTTATTGTCTCATTCAAAATTATTGGTCCAACCAGTTATGTCTCACATGATTCTACCCAATAAATTTTAGAATTAAATGAAATCTATTAAAATTATTCAAAATAATCATTTTTAAACGTTTCCTTATTACTGTTATCATTTGATATTTCCAATAATAATATTACCTCATACCATTTTCCCCCAAAATCCACCACAATACCCCAAAGAATGACTTCTAATCATTGTATCACCATTTTTTATTTTCCATCCATTTTCGGATGATATGGTGTGTCCTAGTGATCAATGTCCCAAGGTATTGTTATAAATATTTCAATATATGAGGAGTAAAACTCATATATCAGCATGATAATAACAAAACCGTTTCAACACTTATTATTTAGTACATCCTGAATATAGATTGCTGACATGTATTTCACCATATTATATTATTCCATTGGGATGAAATTGGCAATCATTTTGAGCTGATATAGAATCACTAATATGGAATAATGTTTCTGAACCACCACTAATCGAACTACTGCAAATTCCATAGAAATATTCTCCAATTTCCACATAAGAATAGGTAAATACTTTAGTATAACTGATTTTTGTTGATACTCTATAATATCATCATGATAGGGGAGGAATATAAAAACATAATTGTAAACATTTATTTTCATTAAAACCCACCAAAATTGTGATTTTATTTCCATATAAATCTTTTGTATTACAAAATGAAAAGACCATCTCAAATGGCGGTACACATGAATGGGTTGTTCATGAAAACCCATAGGTATGACCATCTATTCATGAAATCATATAACCAATATTATATAAATCTTACATACCTAAATGTTATCCCCACAAGTGAGGTTGAACCTCATCTAAACAAATTCAGAATATGATTTCATTTCCTATTTATCCTTTTAATTAAATTAAGAACAAATGTAATCAAAAAGAAAATTGTAACACTATCTCAGTCATCATAGTTCAAATTATTATTTTCTATCACTAATATAAACATTCTTAGATCTGAATATTCATTCCCCAACTGACCATATAACATTCTACTTAATTTATCCACCAATGAATTTCCTTTAACCACTGTATGCATCAAAAAATGTACAAAAATTCATTAAAATACATCAATCTTATTTTCCTCAGACTAATAAATTTTTATGATAAAATGAAATTAAACATCTTATGAGGATTAAACATAATAAATTTATATCAAATGTATTAATGAATACAAGTATTTAAA
Organism: Viscum album; assembly: GCA_963277665.1. NCBI lineage: Eukaryota > Viridiplantae > Streptophyta > Magnoliopsida > Santalales > Viscaceae > Viscum > Viscum album. Next base: position 1,497,318,662 of record OY728156.1, on the reverse strand, counting down.
AAATGAACCTTATCAGATAATTCCAAATCAGGATTTGGGTAGTTTTTTAAATCCAACCATAACATACGTCAGCCACAAAAACAACAAGATCTCCCTTCAGGAGAAACAACCCCAAAAAAAATTTCATGCATCATAATATAAAACAAACCATGTACCGATTCTATAAATATTATTATAATTGTCTATTTTTGGTGAATTTGATGCTCATTAAATAATTATGACACTAATCAATCAATTTTAATATAATAATTTTCATTATTAAAAATGAAAATTATGAATCTAGTAAAGAAATTTCATGGAAAAATGATTGTAGATACCAGTGAGGATAATGGAACATTATATATCAAAATCCTTCATTACTGGTTTTCAATAGATCAAAAACACTATATTTTTTATATCATTAGAAAAACATTTTCAGAGATAACCTAGATAAAGTTACTCATATATTGTATCTAATAATCACCCTTTGATATTTTTTTAATAATTATTAGAAACAAACTAGATACCCAATACTATTTTCAATTGTTTCTCATGCTCAACATTTTTCTGGGATTACACTGAAATGTCAACAAAAATGAAAACATATAAGAATACAAATACTATTGAAAAATTTGATTTTTCAATTCAATAAAGAGTTCTAGTGAATTCACAATAACAAAAGGAATTACCAAATACTCGAGATGATTATATCTTTTCCTGAATTAAATAATCGAAATATCTTCCTTTAGAACATGAATGTGGACATATCACAAAAAAATATCAATTTTAGAGAACCTCTTGGCTCCCCAAAATTGATAAAAAATATCATGAATGGATGAAATAGGATAACAATTCAATATTTTTACCTGTTTAAGATTATTATAATCCACACAAATTCATAGAGTTTCATCCACCATTTTTAGAACCTAGAACAATATTACATAATACACATACTAGGTTGAATGACTTATTTTCATTCCAACTCATCCAATTAGAATTCAAATAACCTTATTAATGTTGGATATATCAGATAAATGAATTGTGAGACTATACTATTCCATAGAAAGTGATAAATCAGAAACTATACTTCTATAAATGGGAGAAAAAAATATGAAATTAATGTGGAAAACATCATGATACTGATAAAAAATTGTGGGAAAACATCTATTCTCAATAACATGCATATATTTTGACAGAAAGGCTTATAAATATTATAAGATATTTCCAACTATTGGTTCCATCAATTTTGTTCCATATTCCATTACATTCTGATCCCCTATGAATTGATGATGAATGCCATCATTAGTTTAAAACTAACCCTTACAGAACAACTAATTATTTATGATTTGATCATTTTCAAAAAAATCTATACAATGGAATAACTCATAGAAATCAATATCCAATATAAATAAATACCATATATAATTGTCTCCATTGATAGGTATAAAACATGATTTCAATATAATATTCTGATTTTTTATTCTGAAAATATGATTTTTATCTTTTAACACAAAATGGATCATATCCGCATGAAATCCCCAAACACCAATAGACAGATAAAGAATAAATGAATGAGATTCACCCATATTAAACAATTTTATCATATGGTATGAATTCATAATAATGGTACCTCTCACCATCGAAGGTCTATATTTATTATCCATGAACATTAATTCAACACCATATAATTACATAATTATTGATCATTTCACTTTAATACTCTATTGATATTACGCTGGATGAGGATTCATTGTATTCCTTGAATCACCATAGCTTGATTGGTTATATTGTGGAGAGTTATTCTACTACACTCATCTGATCGAAGCATAAAACACCTCTGAAACATTAATTTGTCCATTGCAGTTGACTATGGACATCTATGTAAATTCCCCTAATGATGTACCATCTGATATCAATTGTAACATGCTCTAGGTAACGGTGTATAATCTTTCTTTAAGTGATCTAAGGAAAAAAATGAATATAATTGTATTCACACTTTTGTTTAAGAGGATGATTCATTAATCCAACCATCTATTTCAGATTCATATAACCACCATTAAAATTAGTGTCCCTCTTCTTCTTATTCCTAGAATATGAGTTACCACAAGATCAAATTGGTATCATCATTCTTACTTTAAAAATGATTCAAAATAAGTCCCTTTCATCCACCATTTCTCTATTGACCATATCAATTTAATCAGATATACAAGGAATGTATATACATGATCAAATCTATTGGTTCCACCCAGATTCAAAAATAAATTTTTTTATTGGAACACTTCCAGCAATTTTAGATAAAAGAGATAGTATATTCCTAAATTTATAATCATACTATATCAAATATAGATTCTCTTGCCCCAAACTGATGAAATCCATTGTTCTAGAAATCCTGAATATTTCTGGAAAGAAATTTTTGTTGAACAATTATTCTAAATTATACCTGGTAATTACTTGATCGAACAGTGTATGAAATTATAAATCCCACCATTAGAATGGAAGATCCCACTAAATGTATGTTTCCAACATCACTATGATATTTTCTAGTGATCCAAGGAAATCATTGATTTGATACTTCTTATTTAGCCACACTTGTAACATTTTTTTGTTTGCAATCACACTTAATTATTGGTGGATTATGCTTTTATGATTTTATCAAATGGTCCACGTTACATGGATCATAATTTCAATTCCCCCAATTTTTTTAAAGGTTGGGGCCGAAGCCTCATTTATTCTTAAATCAAAGCAAAGACCTCTTTTAATTGGGTAGAGGGAGACCCATTACATAGCCTGAAGGCCCAATGGGCATTTATCCCATTACATGGCCCGTAAGCCCATTTTCATGGTCCCAAGCCCACTCTGTGAATAGTACGACTACAGTACCTGCACTGCTATAGTACTGCACAGTACCCACCGCTGCTACAGTACTTCGCCGCCGCTATAGTTCCTGTTATTGGTACAGTACGCCGCTACTATAGTACACTATAGTACTGCTATAGTAACATGTGCCCAAAGGTTTATTACCTATATCTCCTTGCAATTACATTCTTAATAACCTATTTGAGTTGGTTTTTATTATTCTTACCTGGATGCATTTGTAATAAATAAAAGAAAAAACATTCTACTATCATTGCATAATAACTAATGACTTATGAATTTCAATTTTACCACATCAAATGTGGCATAAAATGTTTTTCCAAAATTATATATTTTCTTATATTAATCTAATTTTGAAAATTACTCAATGATTTTTGAAAATCAAATTGTTTTTATCTATTTTAAAAAATAAAATTTTTCACAGAATAATTAATTATTAATTAAATTTAAATATTCTCTCATTTTGGTATGTCATTCCTATGAATTCATTTAATGATATTCTGATTGAAAAAACCCATGATGTTGAGATTTCATCTCTTTGATGTGTCTCCAAACAATCATGTTCCCAATCTACCAGATAAAATTACGTTCAACAGAAATAGATTTACTATTATTTTTTATTCCCAAAGACTCATTATACAATGATCCTAAACCTTTATATAATCTCGTGATATAGACCAAAATTCAAGTTATTATACTTGAGGATCGAAAAAACGGATACAATTTATAATATCCCTCCCATCAGCTATTGGATTGAGAAGTAGTGGGTGTGCTACATAGCCTTAGGTGACCTCCCTAGGAAATCAGATGCCGGTAATAAATTCTAATGTACTAATAAAATATTTATGGATATTTTTATATTTGAAAAAAATATTAACATAATAACCATCACTATTGGATTCATGATTAAAGGGAAATATAAATGAATGTAAAAGCAAAGAAAAAAATATATCATAAAACAATGAAGAAAAAAAGGAAAATATAACCCAATGTCATGGAAAAAAACATAAAGTCCAAAACATACCCAATATAAAATACCACATACACTTCCCATGGAATCAATATGAATCACCAATGAATTGGGATACATATCCTTTATAATTTACTCAATATATCACATGTGTAATTGCACTGATGTTCCCAATAAGGGGGTGAGGATAAAACATAGTATGATTTCTACAAATATATCCCAAATCACCCTACTAGGATATTTTTTTGGATACTTATACAATTAGTCTAAAACATTTTAATGTTGTCAAGATGAAATCCATAATAATTTTATTTGAAAAATATTTTTTCAGGGAATGATATAAATATTGTCTAAAAAAGGGTTCTCAAATCCCAATTTGGATTACACATTCTAAATATCAATACATAAAGACATTAACACACGTATTTCAATTTTATAGTAAAACACACATCACACATATCACATTGGTATACCATGTAAACACAAGGTATACACTACTAAGTACACCTAATTCACCAGACCCATATATAGTGACACGTCAATGAATTTGAAATCAATCCCAATAAGAATGTAAAAAAACATGAAAAAAATAAATCCATTTCATATCAATAATGAATTAAAATAATTATATATAATTTTCACAAGTATTTTTCAGTGAATCATAACAAAATAATATTTTAAAATCAACACTTTAAAATCACGAAACAAAGCCCATTCTATATACCAGCTAATTCTATAATTTATCAAATCTATTACAATAAGTGTTGAAATAAAATCGAAAAGTAAATTTAAAATTAAAATAAATAAATTCAGTTTTTTTGACACTATGAATTCATGTTTTAATAATTACTTTCCATTAGAGAATCCACATGCCTCTACATCTATGGAAAAATTTAATAAGAATCCAACAATGTAAAAAACACAGCTTGAAACTCCTACAATCTGCCATAGATCTTGTTCAATTATACCAAAATAAAAAATCCACATCATTATTGACATCACAAAATGTGTATTTATCTTCACTATAAAATATAATAGATCCAATAGAGGAAATAATAATAAATATATGGAAAATGACTAAGAACAAGAACATATCGATGAATCCAGGACTCCAATGCACTTATATTTTTCAAGTAATCGGTCATGAATTGAAAATAATGGTCTCCACCACCTTGAAAGTGAGAGGAATTCAAGAAATTGATTTTTAGGGGGACAAGAGTTATTACAGTGAAGAACTCAATTATATCCTCATTTTTCAGATCGAACCTTTCACAGAGCTCAATTAGGTAACACCTTTAGGAGAACTATGAAATAATCAAGCATAAGTCACTCCCTCTAGACTCACATCCCATTGTTGGCTCATAGGGTCAGAGAAACCATGAACCAACTACGATATTACCTTTCTTTTTCCTTGAATAGATTATCCTAGGAATTTTCATGTTTTGGACAAATTTTACACCTACATAGTTCCCACTTTTTTCCATTTATAGTTTAGTGATGATGATATATGATTTATTATAACCATCCTCAAATAGTGAACATCCAAAAAATACTAAAAAAAATTTTAAAAACATATTTGAAACACATAATACTAATCCCCATCATTATACAGTAATAATATACACAAATATCAGGTCATGTTCCTAAAACCTAGCATCTTATAGTGTGTGTGGGGGCGTGGGGATATATATATATAATAATATTTTTTATATTATACCATATATTAAAATACATTTGTATATATTATAATATATATAAATATATATCCATTTATTAATATGAAAATATGTATATATATAAATTAAATATACACTTGTATAAGTATATATTTTTATATATTTTTTAAACGTGGAAAATGGTCATATGCTATTTTAAATATAATAGATAAAAATTATTTCCTTTCGATTTATATAATAATATTTATATATATTATTAAAGATTTATGTATATTTTATATTTAAAAATAGATTTTATACATTGGAATTACTTTTATATGATGATATATTTACATGAATATTTATACATATTTATATATAGTTTTATATTTAGAATGAAATTGTTATAATTTATTTTCACTAAATAATTTATATTAATTAAAATTATATTTTAATGATATTGATATTTTATGATGATAAATTTATATATGATGTATTTATATAATATTGACACACACACAGACATTTCTGCTCGTATTTGTGGATATAGTTGAAAAAATTATATATAGTAGATACGTGCACTAAATGTTTACATATATATATATTAACATATATTACAATATACGAATAAATATATATTTTTATATAGAGATAAAAGTATTTATATATAAAAATATCTTGAATAGATATATATATAAATTAATTTTTTTAATATAAAAAATTTTATAAAATTTTATTTTAAACAAAATGAAAAATAAATATTTATTTCCATATGGTTTATATTTTTATATATACATTTTTACATAATTATGTTTAAATATATTTTTTTACAATTGATTTTTCATGACTTGTCCCCCATGGCCCCTGTTGTGACTACCCCATTCCCGCCTATCGAGGGCCCAAAGATGGCAATTAGTGCTGAACGAATCAACCTGAATGTTGGTTGAATTTTCATGGATAGTTGTACACACAAACATGCCCATCTATGTCCCAACTCACAATTGGGAAAGAACATACAACTGGAAAACACATACAGGTATAGATGAATGTAAAGGGGCAAGAATAAAAGCCCAACCAAAATAGAAAAAAAATTAAAAAACAGAAAACAACTTCTCAGGTCGTCTACCTAGGAACCTAACTGAAGGTTAGTTACAACTCGTCACAGCAGCTCTCCACGTCAATTGTTGCCTCTGTTCACTTTCATGTCCTGACTCCTTGAGTCTCAGTCAAAGCTGTCCATCATCTAAACATGACACAACAATGCGCGAGCAAAGCCCATGGTGGGGTGAGTATAAAAATATCAAGTAGGGACCCCATGACCCCCTAATTTCTCTAAGAAATCCAAAAAGGAAAACCCACATTCCATAATATCAATCACAATAAATATGAAAAGACAACTCACACTAGGTATATTCTAGTATAGTAACTATAAGGCCCGAACCATAAAAAATTATATAATCTTGTGGTAAATTAAGAATTCACAATGAGGATCTTTTCATGTTTAGGGTATTAGTGAATTAGTCAATAACTATTATATATCAAATTGAATATTGCATGTAGACACTACTAATCATTATCAATTTTTTTATAAAATAAATATTCTTAAAAAGAAACTTGTCTACTTCAATATTTTAGAATACGTGACTTTTCCATGATCCCATCCTTGGCCATATTACACTTTATGTGATGTGAAAAAAATCTCAAAAAAATGGGATGAGAAAAGAAAGAAGATTATAAGATACACAATAAAGGCAAAATGATTGATTTTCAAAACAACTAGTAACCCATGAATACTTTATCATTATTAATACTTTTCACCATTATGTAGTATTAAATACACTCTATTGAATCAATGTTCACTATTTGCCAGTTGGTAACAAAAATATTACCAAAAACCAAATAGATATAACACATAACATATAAATGTAACATGGGACATAAAAATACATAAATAGAATAACCTTACAGTAAACTTCCACAGATATCACCAAATGGAATTTCCATACAACTGACATCCATACCCAATGCATTGGATGTTATAACATAACCACCTGTCCTGGTTTATCATGGCACCACCCGTCATTTGGTTTATCACGTCACCAACCTTAAAATGTTCAATTATCATTATAAAATCATAACACAAAAAATATTTCAAATATAAACATTTCACTAATTACTTTCCATTTGCAATCACATGAAATAATATCAATATATTGAAAAATTCAATGCATTATCAAACCATTTAAAACATTTATTAATGATATTTGTTAATAAAAGTGTCCCAAACCACTTTGAAACATTTAATGGTATTAAAAAATGTGAACATTAATTACAATATAAATAATTCGATAAATACATTTTGAAAACATGGTGATTCATGAGAAATATTTAGAATAAAAATCATTAAAACATTTAAATTGATATTTTAGTTAAATACTTCCTAACAAAATGAGAGACACATGAATACAAATAATTGAGGAATAACAACAATACAATATTATAATATCTTGAGGATAAGGATATTCATGATATAATATATCAGAGGGCATTATATACACCATATACAAGTGAATTAGTGTATAAAAAACAAATAAGTTTTAAAAGAATGTAAATTGAGACAAAGTCTCTTGAAATGATCATATCCCTAGATTAAGGGTAAATAAATTCCATAATTATGATTTAGAAATAAGAAAACAACCGATATAATTTGATATTATGTGTAAAATAGTGAGATCTGATTAAAACCTAATCATATCATGACATAATCATGAAGTATATGTTTAACCCCAAGGAATTGAAATTGGGTTAAGAAGTTCTCTTATAGAAATTCGAAAGCCTAACGAAGTCACTTTAAAATTTAGAAAATTTGTTGATTAGAGAGAAGAGGGTCTGTCATCACTAGTAAATAAAATTTATACCAAAAAATATATATAAGAACATATCCCAACAAAAGAATATGTAAACTAAAGGGCATATCAACAATAAGTCTTTCAAAAAAGGAGGGTGAAGCGGTACATTTTCGATTGGGTAACATACGAAACATACAACACATGAAAGAAGGATCATATAATGAATATTTAATTGCACATAAATTAAATTATATTAAAAAAAATCATGGGCAGTACATACAACACAAAAAAGGAGATAGTGGAAAATTTATCATGAATCTCACTAGAATTAAAAGTGTGTAAAAACCCCTTACCACGTTGTAATCAATCGAGTCGAATGAAAAAAAATTAAATAACAACCAATTGAATCATATAATACCAATAATATGAAGATAATGATGATAATATATATCAAATTTATGTACACAATACACCACACAAAATAAATAAGTGGACAACAATGGAAATATCACAGAATTAAAAGTGAGATAAGAAACCCCTTACCTCAAATCTTACGTGTCTTGTATGTTCCTTGTTATTCCGGAATAATAAACATAATTTAATTTAAAAATTATTAAATTCATTCTTCATTTTTTATTATTCCTTTTATATCACTTATTATTTTTTTATAAAAATTAATTAATTATTAATTTTCATATCGAACATTTTTTCGATGTTTGAAACATTAGTAAAAATGAGCTTGTTGTAATTACAAATTATTCATGTGGTCAAATGACCATTATATCTATAATAACATTGATTATTTTAATTTAAAATATATAATATATATCCAGTATATTTATATATACACATGTATTTATAATAGTACATAACATTATAAAATGATACATGAAAAGCACCGTTCATGTAGACGTTAAGCCGTACGTACGCATGAATGCTACTTTAAATTCAATTTCGCATTTTAATGGATTGATAAATAATGATACATAGGAATATTATAATTACAGTATAATATAATATATATTTTGATTCACTCTATCCTTTATAAGTCCCACATCTGGCATTAACAAGTCATATTTCATTGAGGGGGCAACAGTCTGTACTTCCTCAAATGAAATTATCGCTTCTAAACATTATGGAAACTATAATGGTATGATATAATTGAAAAATACTCAAGTAAAGAGACATTAAAATTATAATATATATAACATATAAATATAGTTCCATCATAATGGACACAATAAGATGTGGTCGGAGAATATTGAACAATCATTGTTTCGTGAGGCAGTAGTTCTCCATCCATAAAAACTATATGTTCATTACCCATTACGTAAAGGTGTGTGTAATTGTAGTTATATTAATTATCATAACAAAAAACAAGTATATTTAGGATGTTGTTGTGGTTATAAAATTGTGGAATGTAAATAGTTATGCGTTTGGAGAAATAAAATAAATCAAAAAAACATAAAATATGAATCTACCTTTAAATAGGCTAACTCACATTGGTTTGAACCCAAAGGCTTTCCTCAAGATTCTTATTCATAATTTAAGGACACTAATTAAAAGATAGGAATCATGAGATTTTATTTGGGTAGAGGTTTGTTGAGACCAGTGGCTTGAGATGTGTTAGTAATGGGATTGAGGTGAGGGCTTTTTATAAGGGGGAGGAGGGACTCTTTAGGAATGTTTGAAAATATTATTTTATTATATAATAATTTTCAGTGTCTATAGGTCCAAAACTCATTAATGTCAAAGATAATGTTACTTATGTTAGAAATAAAATCATACAATATGAATTGGATAAGTTTTAGATATTGTTTAAATTTTTATAATATTATTGATTTAAATAATTCATTAATGAGGTAAACTCTGCATCATTCTTGTGTCATATATTAATTTATTTATTTTATGTCTAAAAACAATAAATAATATACCCTGATGTAGGAAATATTTTTAGATTTATAATGAATATGTATATTCAAATATTTCAATTATATAACCCCATATGAAAATTGTTTTAGAAAAACAATACATGTCTATGATATATTTATTTTTTACATAAAATAAAAAGTTATTAATTTAATTATCATACGCTAATGGATTTAAAAGGCAAAAGCCTCACCCAAGGATTTTATTGTCTGGCCATTACACATCCAATATGTTTAGAACAAGTGTTAATGTAATTTTATATTACTATAATATACTTTTTACCTTGAATTAACCAATTTACCTTTAACCTCATTTAAAAAAATACAAAAGTTACTATTCACAAGAAATTATTTTTATCTTATTAAACAACATTTTACTTACTAATAAAAACCAGGAATGTTAGAAATTCTAAATTCAATTCACAAAAGATTTAAATTTTCATTAAAATGAAAAATAAAACCTTTCAACTACTACCCAGTGCTTTCACTATTCATCCAAAATTGATGTTTTTCGGAAAAATACCAAACATTTTGCATAATATATATTTGATATTCAGAATTAAAAAATAATTTCTATTTTACCAAATTGAAAACATATAAGTTCCATTAATTATTTTAAATTTAATTTTTGATGTCAAAACAAGCGTGTTTTAAAAACTAATAACTATCAAAAGATTGAAACATTTTTATGTCCAAATTAGATGTGAAATTACATCTAATAACCAAAATTGGATTATGTGTTAAAAATATAATCTAATTATACTCTTAATCCATTATAAAAAATAATATATCCATATATTTAAATTATATTAAAAGGATGTTTTGAATGAATAAAAAGTATTAGTCACTATACATTAAAAAATGTACTTTATATGAAAAATACAAAAAAATTAACCAATGTAAATTTCAATAACCCGATTGTAAAGAAAAACTACATTTTGTCAAATAAAACATATAAAAGTAACAAAAAATAGAATAAAAAATCATTCACCATTAAAAGTCAGTAAATCGACCATTTAAAGAATATTTGATTATAAATGCTTAAAATTGGATTCATTCATATTTTAGGCCTCTAAAATATATTTCACAAATGTAAAAACATTTAACAAAAATAATTACTAATAATTTAGTTTTTTCTATTCTTTCTAACAAATAAAACAACAAGGCTGTAACTACCACTTTAATTAATATGATTATTATATTATTTCTCATTATAAGTGAACATTGTGTGCATCGTAGGTTTTCAAAGAAACACATGGATACGTATCAGGTATTCCATTGATCATATAATCCCTTTTATAGTAAATTTAATATTTAATTTACAAATATTTATAAATATGAAAAATTCCATGTTCTTTAGTTGCCTGGGATGTTAAATTGTTCCCCCATTTGGAAATTACGTCCACAAAATATTAAAATTTTGATCGGAAATGTCATTTAAAGTCCCTCATCAGAACAAGAATATAATAAACTATTACATTAAAAGAATTAATGATATGTACAATGGTTAGCTGTGATAACCCATATAAGGATTCCATGAAAACATGGATTTAGAGGAGATACAAAGTGTCAAGTATTGATAGGGAGCGATAGAAAACATGATTAAGATATGGTTAACCACCAAAAAATCACAAACATCTGATGGGTTAAATGCTCTTTGATTCCCCAGTTGTAAATGTTAACATGCTACATTTTTGTTTTATGTTACTTCTCATATTGGTGAATAATTTATTTATGACCATAACTATAAATTTAAGGAATCGTACTTACATTTCATGTAGACTTTTATCGTTAACTAAAATCCTATAAAAAACTCATTTATTCTGCAAACGATTAGTAATGAAGATGACTTGGTCACAGATGAAGTTCAATAATCAACACCTATAGTATCAAATAATATACATAAGATTAACTACATATTTTCCCCATATTTATACATCAATAAAAACCAAACAGGTTAGTATAATATCAGATAATCCCAAAAAAGGATAATCATTAATAAATATACTACTCTTAATCTCCAAAATTCCAAAAATAGTACCCATAGATCAACATAGACCATTCAATATACAATTGTACTTAAATTTTTTTAATGTAATCCAAAAAAGATTGAAATTAAAAATTTAGATTGATTTAATCACATAGTCTTCCACATTAACTTTTAAAATTTATCTCAAAATAACATCAACTAATATTAAAGTTCCATACTAAAGTGTAATTAACCTAACCACATATTCTCAATGATAAGATCATAATTTCCACAAATAACCCAAAACTCTTATAATTCAACTATAAAAACACACATTCCTTCAAAATCATGTTCCCCCATTACAACATAGTTGAAATCATAAAGTATTCTATTTTTCATAGGCATATCGTGCTCTCCCAAAATAGAGAAGATCTTCCTAAATAAACTTTATCATATAATCACTAAATAATTTACCAAATTTATGTATATCCATTTAAAAAAACATAAGATCCATAAATAAATGTATTCATCATACATTAAATCATTTAACGAAAATGAATAAGTCATTAAAACAAGGTACATCACATATGATAGTGGTAGGGGATGCACCCTTGTCTCCCTTTGGATGTGGGTTTGATTTCTATGGCCTTTTCGGATGTGACATGTTTTCTGCCATATTATTGGTTTCCCTTTTCATAAAACAAAAAAATAACCCTAACATTTATTAACCTCACAGTTTTCATATTCCTTTTATTTTTATCCCAAGACATTAAAACCTCAAAATCTTATATATTTTTTTCACCTTTATATGGTTAAATAAAAATATTCCTTATAGAAATTACATTATATCTTGATCATGGTGTCCATATGGTTTCATCATCATCTTGTTCATATAAGTAGAAGGTCCATGCATTGAAAAATTATTTGGAGATCCTTGAAAATAATTTTTATCCTTCATCCAAATAAACCTAGTACGACATGGGTCATATGGTTGTTAGTAGAAAAATTGGTCTGGAAAATAATCATGCATGGAATATAATTTCAAAACATCTGATAATACACAATTTTTAAATAATATTTGGACTAAGTTTCAGTTTAAAATGTAAAGCAATGTTCCTTTTAAAATACCATAATTATGTGCTAAGAGACTATAGTATAAAATAAAATATAAAATGCTTGTGGAAGGTTTTCCTTCGTCAGCACCTTTTACAATGTCATAATATTCATCAAAATCGTGTTATAAGGTAAAATATTTGTTAATACCTTGATAATATTTACCATTCATTAAAATATGAGAATATTGAGAAAATATAATTTTATTAAATACAACAAATGATCTATGATGATATCGAGGTATATGGGAGGTTATTGACATCTCGAACAACTACATGCAAGTGATTTGTATTCTAGAGAATGTTTTACAATCTTCTAAACCAGACATTGTAATAATTATTGAAAGCATTTCATTAGGAAGAGATATGAATTTTATTTGAGATCCTCCTCCTTCCTTTTTTAATAGAAATTATTTTATATAAAAATGTTATAAATAAGTATTTTACTAAAATAATAGACATAGGGACTAACCATGTGTTTTATGAAAAATAAAAATCCTTAAATATTTTCAAACCAACATCGGATACCCACTATAAGGCCCCAACCATAAAACATAACTTAATCATTAGTTAATCAATATATCACATTGACGATCTTTTCAGGTTTAGTTTTTCAAATAATTAGGCCATAAATATTACATATCAACACGATTATTACAAGTATACATAACTATTTTGTATCCATTATTTCATAAAATAAAAACTATTAAATATAAACATGTCCAGTTACATGATTTTGACATCATGACTTATCTATGATCCCATCCTTCACCCTATTGCAGTTTATGTCTAGTGAGAAACATTTCAAATTCTTAGGATGAGGAAAAAAATTCTTACAAAGGGATTCAAAATGAACGGTAACTGTTAGTTTTTTAAAACACCAACAAAACTATGAATACATTATCATAGGTACAAATTTTCACCTTTAGGAATTAGTAAATAATCATCACCGAATAAAAGATCATTTATTACCCTTTTGTAATCAAAATATTACAATAAAAACCATAGAAAAAACACATAACATATAATGGAAACTTGGTACATAAGAAAACATAAATGATATAACCATATGGTTGACTTCCACACATATCACTAAATGGAATAGCCATAAGGCCTACTTCCATACCCAATGCATTAGAGGTTCTAATGTAACCATCGGTCCTGGTTTATGACGGCCCCACCCATCATTTGTTTTTTCATGTAACCACCTGTAAAATTTCCAAGTACCATTATAAAATCAGAAATAATAAAATATATCAAATATAAAAATTTCACTAAAAACTATTCTTTTTTCAATCACAAGAAATCATTTCAAGATATTGAAAAGTCAATGATTTATCAATCAATTTTAAAACCATTAAAATCATTAAATCAAGATATTATTTAATCAATGTGTCCCTTACAACGTTGAAACCAATAAAGAAATTAATATTTTTGAACATTAATGGCCATATATATAAATCCATAATACAATTTTGAAAACATGGCCAATAATGGGGAATATTTACATGAATAAATATTTAAAACATTTAAAATGACATTTTAGTTAAGGAGTACCAAACCAAATGAGAGACACATGAATAAAACAAATTGAGAAATAAAATCAAACAAATCTTTTTATATCACAAGAATAAGGATATTAATGATATAATATGTCAAAGGGTAGTATATATGGCATATAAAAGTGAATTGGTGCATAAAAAATAAGAGTTTCAATGGAATGCAAATTGAGACAATGTCCCTTGAAAAGATTATATCCATAGAATAGGAAAAATTCAATGGCATAAATATGTGTGAAAAATTAGAATACAACGAATATAATTGGATATTAAGTATAAAACAATTATAGATCATTCACACATATTCATATCACAACATAATCAAGATGTAGAAGTTTTACACAAAATAATAGAAATTTTATTAAGATGTTTTGTTACAGAAATTTGACAGCCTAACAACATCACATTAAAATTCAGAAAATGAGTTGATGAGTGATAAACGGTTTTCTCATCAAATTTACAAAAAAAAATTTGAAATAAGGATATATAAGAACATATCCCAACATAAGAAGAATTAAATTAAAATAGATAACCAAAATAATACTTTTAGAAAAAAGAAGGTTGAAAGTTTCCCTATCGATTTGGCTACATTAGAAACATACAAAACATGAAATAAAGACCATAAAATTAGGATGTAAATAACTATAAATTAAATTATATTACAAAAAAAATCAATCATGGTCTGTACATACACCACACAAAATGAGATAGTGGAAAATATAGCATGAATCTCAGGGTAATTGAAAGTGAGATGAAAAACCATTACCACATTGTAACCAATCGAGTCGTATGACCAAAAGTTAATAACCAAAAAATGAATAACAGAATACAATGAATATAAGAGAATAATGATAATACATATCAAATGTAATTACACAATACACATCATTAAATAAACAAGTGGTGAGCAATGGAAATCTCGCAGAATTAAAAGTGAGATAGGAAACCCCTAACCTCAAGTCCAACTTGCCTTGTATGTTCCTTGTTCTTATTTAATAACTAACAAAATTTAATTAATATATTAATAAGGTAAATTTATCATGTTTTATTTTTCATTTTTTATCACTTATTATCATGCTATAAAATTTATTAAATTATTAGGTTTCATAATGTACATTTGGTCGATGTTCGGAACATGAGTCAAAAATGAACTTGGTATCACTACAAACAGTCCATATGGTCAAAAGTCTATTATCTCGATAATAAAATTAATAATTTAAATAAAATATATATCATATATATCCAATATATATATTTATTTATTTACAACAGTACATAACATTTGGAGATAAGAAATGAAATGCAGCGTTCCTGTAGACGGTAAGTCGTACGAGCGCATGAACGTTACTTAAATTTTTATTTCCTATGTTAATGGATTGAAATAAATGATACATAGGTATATTATAATTACAGAATAATATAATATATAATTAAATGTTCTCTGTCATTTATACACCCCATGTATGGCATGAACCAGTCATATAACTTGGAGGTGGCGGCAGTACACACATCCTCAAATGAAATTACCCCTTTTATCCACTATAGAAACCATATAGGCATGCTATAAATAAAAATTAAAGAAGTAAAGAGATGATATAAATATAATATATATCACATATAAAAATATTTCCATTATAATGTCCACCATAATATGTTGTAGGAGAATATTGAGCAATCATCATTTCGTGAGGTAGTAGTTTGTCATCAACAAAAACAGTTAATTCATTACCCATTAGATGAAGGACTATGTAAATGTAGTTATAATACTTCTCATAAAAAAACCTACTATATTGGAGATAATTGTGTTGTTATAAAATAAAGTTATAAAATGAGTTAAGGGGTTGTAGAATTAAAATTAAAGAAAAGAACATAAGAGAAGACGTTGTCTTTAAATCGGGTAACTCTCTTTGGTTTGAACCAAAAGGATTTATGGAATTTCCTTCTGCATATGGTAAGCATTATATGTGTAATATAGGGATCTTGAGATATTATTTCGGTAGAGGATGAATTATCCCATGGGTATGTGATGAGTGAGTAATGGGGTAGAGGTGAGTCCTCTTTATAAGGGGGAGGAGGGTCTCATTAGGAATGTTTTAAAATATTATCTTATTATATAATGGTTTTCAGTCTCTAAATGTCCAAAACTCTCTAAAGTACTAGATATTATGACTCACATTTGAAATAAAATCATCCAATACGAATTAAGGTTTTTGATAATGTTTTAATTTTTATAATATTATTTTTAAATCATTCATTAATGAGATAAACACTATATCATTATTGTGTTATATATAATTTTATTTATTTGATGTCTAAAAATAATAAATAAAATACCATGATGTATAAAATCATTATATCTTTATAATAAATATTTATAATCCAATATATCAAAAATATAACCCCAGATTAATGCTGTTTTAGCAAAATAATACATGTTTATTGTATTTTTATTTTTACGTTAAATAAAGTGTTATTAATGTCATTTTCTTATAAAAATAGAATTCAATGACCAAAAGTCACACGCAAAGATTTTTTTGGTCATTAATTACTCATCCAATAAGGTTCAGAAAAGTTTTAATGTAATTTTATATTATTATAAAATATTTTTTACCTTGAATTACCATATTTACATTTAATTACGGTAAATAAAAGTAAAAAACTATCATTCACCAGAAATTATTTTAGTCTATTTAAACCACATTATAATTAATAAAAACACTATGTATGTTGGATTATCGAAATTATATTGACTGAAGTAGTAAAATAGCATTTAAATGGAAATTTATACTTTCCAACTACTACTCAGTGTTTTCACTATTCATCAAAAATTGATGTTTTTCAGAAAAATACCAATTATTCATCCTACTCTATATTTGATATTAAAAATTCAAAAATGATGTATATTTTACCAAATTGAAATCATGGAAGTTGCATTAATTAATTTATAATTAATTCTTGATGTCAAAACATAAATAATGATATTAGGAATTAACAACTATCAAAAGATGGACACTTGTATATGAACATGTTCAAAGTGAAAGTACATCATATAACCAAAATTGGATTAAATGGTAAAAATATAATCTAATTACACTTTAAAACCATCTAGAAAATTATCTAGACATATAAATAAATTATAATAAAAGGTAGTTTCTAATTCAAATACAGTATTTTTCTCTAATCTTTAAAAAATGAACTTTATCAGAAAAATAATTTTTATTTACCCAAACTAAATTATGATATACCAATAATAAAGAATAATTTTATTTTTTTCAAATAGAAAATATAAAATAAGAAAAACAATACTTATAAATGTTTCACCATTAAAAGAAGGTAAATATACTTTTTAATGAATATTAGAGTATTTCTGAATAAAATTGGATCTCTTAGCATTTTTATTCTCTAAAATTTATTTGGATAAATTTATATACATTTAAAATACATATATAATAATATTTTAGTTTTTTATATTCATTCCCAACATCAAAAATGCTAGGAATTAACTACCATTTAAAAGAATAACATAATTATATTATTTTTTCTTTAATCTCAACGCGGTGTGTAGAATAATTTTTCAAAACATCCCATTGTTGTGTATCAGGTATGACATCAATCATACCATCTCATTTAAAGTAATTTTATTATTTAATTTAAAAATATTAATAAATATGAAAATTATCACATTTTTTATTTACCTGGGATATTACATCTTTCCCCCTTTTCAAAATTGTGTCCTTAGTATTTTAAAATTGGGATTGGAAGCACCATTGAAAGTACCACATAAAAAATAGTAAATAAAACTATAAATTTAAATGAAACAATGATATATACAATTGTTTCCTGTTATATCCCATAATAGGATTCCATGAAAACTTGTATATGGAGTAGAAGCTAAGTGTCTGGTTCGGATAAGGAGTGATAGAAAACATGATTTGGAGAAAGTTAACCACCAGAAAATCACAAATGTGTGATGTGTTAAACGAACATTGATTCCCCAATAAGAAATGTTAACAAAAAATGTTTTTGTTTGAAGTTACTTTTCAATATTTTGAGGAATTTATTTATGTGATTAACTAAAATTAAAAGTATACATAATTACTTGTCATGTAGACTTTCATTCTTTACTAAATTCATATCATAATCTCAACAATTCTCCAAACGATTATTATTACATATGACATGGTCACACATGAAGCACAATAATCAACTTCTAGAGTATCAAATAATCTACAAAATATGAACTTTATATTTCCCTCATATATAAACATAAAACAAAACAAATAATGTTAGTACAACATCAGATCATCCCCAAAAAGGATATTTTTTTAAAAAAATACTACACTTAATCTCCAAAATTCAACAAATAGTACCAAAAGTTGTTCAATGACCATTCAATTTTCAATTTTCCTTAAAATCCTTCAATGTAATCCAAAATAAGATTGAAACACAAAATTCAGAAGGATTTAATCATGCAGTCTTCCACAATAACACTTAACATTTATCTCTAAATAACATCGACTACTCTTAAAGTCTCATACAGAAGTTTTTTTAACCAAGATTCAATTTAACAAATATAGGTTAATTATTTCCTTAAATAACCCAAAACTCGTATAAGTCAATAATAATAACATTTATTCTTTCAAAATAAAATTCTACCATTTCTCCTCAATTAAAATCTCCATGTATTCTATTTTCAATATCATTATAGGGGGTCCCCAAAATAGAGAATATCATCCAAAATAACCTTTATCACTTAATCAAAAAATCAATTTCCTAAATTAAGGACTTCTATTTCAAAAAAAAAAATTCCCTAAATCAACTTAATCTTGATTCATAAAATAATTTAACTAAAAATAATAAGTCATACTAACCTGGGAATTCACATAGTCTAGTTGTAGGTGATGCACCCTTGTCGACATTTAGTTGTGGGTTTGATTCATGCCTCCTTGCTAGAAACGACGAGTTGTCACCCATATTATTGGTTGAACTTTTTATAAAACTCAAAAATAACCCTAACATGATTTAACCTCAAAGGGTTTCTTATCCAATATATTTTCATCCCAATAAATTAAGTCATCAGAGTCATATATATATATTTTCACCTCTATGTGATAAAATAAAACTATTCCTAATAAAAATAACATCATTCATTGATCATGGTGTCCATATGTTTTCATCATCCTCTTGTTCACATATATAGAAGTTCCATTCATTTTAAAAATTATTTATAAAACCTTCGAAATAATTTTCTCCCTTCATTTAAATTAAACTTTTACAACATGGGTCATATTTTTGTTTGAAAAAAAATAGTTTCAAAAAATAATCATGTTTGATATATAATTTAAAACATCTGATAAAAAAAGTTTTTTATAAAATAATTGGACTGAGTTTGAGTTGAATATTTCAATCAGTGTTACTTTTAAAAAAACCATATGTATGTGTTGAGAGACAATTTTGTAATATAAAATATAAATATGTTTCACAAGTTTCTCATTCTTCTGCACCATTTTCAAAATCATAATATGCTTCAAAATCATGTTATGATGTAAAATAATTAAAAATACCTTCACATATTTACATTTCAGGAAAATATTAGAATATTGAGAAAATAGAATTTGATTAAATACAAACCACGATCCAAGATGATATTGAGGACTAGTGGAGGTGTTTGAAATCTCAAACAACTGTTTTCTAGTGATTAGTATGTTAGAAAATGTTTCACAATCGTATGAGAATGACATGGAATAATAATTTCATTCATGTCATCAGGAAGAGATGAGAATTTCCTTTGAAATGTCCCTCCTTCAACTTGTAAAAGACATTACTTGATCTGATAAAGTTTTAAAACATGTACTTATCTAAAATAATTGACATAGGGACTAACCATGTGTTTAACGAAAACTTCTAATCCCTAAATTTGTCTAAACAGACCAATGATACCCACAATAAGGCCTCAGCCTTAAAAAATTATATAATATTGAGTTAATTCATGAATTTTTCTTTGAGAATCGTTTCTTGTTTCATGTTTTTGAGATTTGGGTGATAATTATAACATATCAACTTGAATATTACATGTAGATAGTACTACTCATTTTAATTTTTTTCATAAAATACAAACTCTAAAAAAGAAACATGACTAGTTTAATTTATTTTGATAGCATGAATATTCCAGGATCGCATCCATGACCCTATTCCACTTTATGTTCTATGAATAACATTTCAAAAGCATGGGATGAGCAAAAAAATTCTCATTAATGGATGAACAAAGAAGGGAAATTGTTAGTTTTTCAAAACAACAAGTAAACCATGAATACATTATCATAAGTAATATGTTTAATCGTTATGAAGTTGTAAATACTCTTAACTGATTAATAGATCATGGATTACCCTTTTGTAACCAAATGATTACCATAAAACCCATAGAACGAACACATAACATATAAAGTTAAGATAGGACATAGACATACATAAATTAAATAACTATATGATCAACTTCGACACATATAACTAAATATAATATCTATACGTCCGACATACATACCCAATGCATTGGATGTTATAACGTAACCACCCATCCATGTTTATCACGACACCACCCATCATTTGGTTTATCACATAACCACCATTTAAATGTCCAAGTCCAATTATAAAATCATAACACATAAAATATTTCAAATATAAAAACTTCACAAATAACATTTCATTTTCAATCACAATAAATCATTTCATGATATTGACAAAATCAACGCATTAGCAAACTATTTCCGAAACCATTTATAACATTTAATTATGATATTTTTGAATCAAATTGACACGTACAACTATGAAAAATTTAAATGAATTAACATTTATATACACTACGGACAATGATAATAAATCCTTAAAACCATTTGGAAAACATGTTCATTAATGTGAAATATTAAGACGATTGAATCTTTAAAACATTTTAAATGATATTTTAGTTTAAGAGTTATTAAACAAATGAGTGATGCTTGAATACAAATAATTGAAGAATAACATTAATAAATTATTAGAATATCATGATAATAATGACATTCATGATATAATAAGTCAAAGGGAAATATATACACCCTATAATAGAGAATTGGTCTTTAAAAAAATATGTTTTTATTGAATGTAAATTGAGACAAAGTCCCTTAAAAAGATCATATACTTAGTCTAAGGATAATGAAATGTCATAATTGGGTGTGAAAAATGGGAATAAACCCATTATAAGTGGATATTATGTGTAAAACAATCATTGGTCATTAACACATATTCATATCATGACATAATCAATAAGTATAATCTTAACCCAAAATAATTGAAATTGGGTCAAGAAGTTCCCTGACAAAAATTAGACAGCCTAACAGCATGACATTAAAATTCATAAAATTATTTGATGAGATAGAAAAGGGTATATTATAACATGGACATAAAATTTATAGATATAAGGATATAAAAGAACATATCCCAACATAATAAGATGTAAATTAAATGACATAACAAAAATAAGTCTTTTAAAAAGGGAGGGTGAATGGTTCCCTTATCGATTTGGTACCATACGAAACATATAAAAAATGAAATAAGGATCATATAATAAACTTTTAATTACCCATATATAATTTTATTTTACAAAAATAATAAAATCACCGGATGTAAATATGCCACAAAAAAGGATATAGTGGAAAATAAAGCATGAATATCACGGGAATAAAATCTGAGATGAAAAACCCTTACCACATTGTAATCAATCGAGTAGTATGAAAAACAGTTAATAACCACCAAATGATTCATTGAATACCATTAATATAAATATATATGTGATAATATATATCAAATGTTAGCACAAAATACAACACACACAATAAATAAGTGCTGAACAATATAAATATCATGGAATTAAAAGTGAGATAAGAAACCCCTATCCTCAAGTACGAATGGTTTTGTATGTTCCTTGTTATTCCTGAATAATATTCTTAAATTAATTTATATTTTCATAATAACCTATTTAAATTTTTATTATTTCTTTTATATCAATTATTATCTTTCTATATCTATTAGTTAATTATTTGAGTTCATATCCTATAATTTATCGATGTTCGGAACATTAGTAAAAAATGAACTTGTTATAATTACAAATTTTCCATGTGGTCAAAAAAATATTTTCACCAAAATATAAATAATTATTTAAATACAATATATATCATATATATCCAGTATATATATGTATTTATAATAGTACAAAACATTTGGAGATAAGAAATGAAATGCACTGTTCATGGAGATGGTAAGTCGTACATATGAATTATCGCTAATTTGATTTCAATTTTGTGTTTTTATGGATTAAAAAAAATGATACATAGGTATATTATAATTTTAGTATAATATAATATATTATTTCATTATCTATATCCTTTAGAAGTCCCACATCTGGCAAGAACAAGTCATATCACTTTGATGGGGAAGTAGTTCACACTTCCACAAATTAAATTATACATTTTACCCCTTATGGAAACCATAAATGTATGATATAAATGAATAATACACAAGTAAAGGGAAAATATAAATGTAATATATACCAATTATAAATATGATTCCATCATAATGGCCACCATATGTGGTGGTAAGAGAAGATTTAACAATCATCGTTTCATGAGGCAGTAGTTTGTCGTCCACAAAAATAGTATGTTCATTACCCTTTAGATGGAGGTTTGTGTATGTTTTCCTTGAATCCTTATCATAAAAACTAATTAGTATATTTTTGGAAACTGTTGTGGTCTTAAAATTAAGGAATAAAAATAGATTTAGGGTTGGAGAAGAAAAATAAAAGTAATGAACTTAAGAAAAGATTTTTCCTTTAAATCAGGTAAATCCCTTTGGTTTGAACCAAAAGGCTTTCTTGAAGTCCCATCTACCAAAGGTAAGGCTTATAGGTGTAAGAGAGATATATTGAGATATTATTTGGTCATGTTTTGGATGATACAAGGGGCTTGAGAGGTGTGATTAATGGGTTAGAGGTGAGGGGTTTTTATAAGAGTAGGAGGGGCTCTTTAGGAATGCTTGAAAATCCTATTTTATTATATAATTATTTTTCATTTTCTAAATCACTGAAACTCAATAATGTTAAATAAAATATGACTCATTTTTGAAATAAAACAATCCTTTTTGAATTGGACAGGTTTTAGATGTAGTTTTGATTTTATAATCTTTTTTATTTAAATCATTCATTAATGAGGTAAACACTATATCATTATTTTATATTAATGCGTTTATTTATTTGGTGTCTAAATATTATAAATAAAATAAAATGATGTATTTAATATTTTTAGATATTTAATGAATATTTATATTTATATATATCAATTTCATAACCCCACATTAAAATTTAATTTTCAAAACAATACATGCTTATGATATATTTATTTATACATTTTATAAAAAGTTATTAATGTCATTATCTTAACCAAATGAAATTAAAAGGAAAAAATTATCACCAATGTATTGAATTGTTCTGAAATTTATCACCCAATAATTTTATGACAATTTCTAAGATAATTTAATATTATTATAATATAGTTTTTACCTCGAATTACCCTATTTACCTTTTACCGCGGAAAATAAAAGAAAAAAATTACTATTCCCCAAAAATTATTTTAATATTATTCAATGAAAATTTTATTTCTAATAACAACCATGTCTGTCAGATTTTTTATTCTCAATTCACATAAGCTGTAATATTTCTTTTAAATGAAAAATTCACCTTTTCAACTACCACATAGTGTTTTCTTTATTCATCAAAAATTGATGTTTTTTAGAATAATACCAAAAATTCATCCAAAACAATAATTGATATTCCAAATTAAAAAATGATTTCTATTTTACCATATTAAAATAATATAAGTTACATTAATTAATATAAAACTAATTGAAACTATCAAATCAAAAAACCATGTTTTTTGAGATAATAACTATCAAAATATTGACACTTATTTATGTCCAAATTAAAAGTGATTGTACTTCTAATGACAAAATTTAAATTAAATAGTAAAAATATACTCTAATTAGAATTTAAATCCATTTAAAAATATAATCTAACCATATAAAAAAATTATATTAAAAGGATGATTTGAATTAAAATTCACTATTTTTCACTATTCATTAAAAAATGAACTATATCAGAAAAATACCAAAAATCTTCCCAATTTAAATTATGATGTCTTAATTCTAAAGAGGAATTTTAGTTTGTAAAATATAACATATTGATATGAAAAAATGTAGATTTAAAAAGGTTTATCTGTTAAATAGAGGTAAATCAACCTTTATAAAAATAT
Source organism: Viscum album (assembly GCA_963277665.1). Lineage (NCBI taxonomy): Eukaryota > Viridiplantae > Streptophyta > Magnoliopsida > Santalales > Viscaceae > Viscum > Viscum album. Next base: position 1,497,293,433 of record OY728156.1, on the reverse strand, counting down.
TCTAATATTTATGCTTGAAATTGGATTTATTCACATTTTAAGCCTGTAAAAATTTTTGAATTAATGAAAAAACATTAACACACATATATAATCATTTTTTAGTTAGTTCTATTCATTCCCACCAATACAATGGCTTGGAATTAACTAACATTTAAATTAATAATATTATTATATTACTTTTCGGTACAACTCAACATTGTGTGCAATGTAAGTTTTCAAAGAAACCCATTGTTTTGTATCAGGAATGACATCAGTAATAGCATAACATTTAATGTAAAATTAATATTTAATTTAAAAATATTATTAAATATGAAAAATTTCATATTCTTTATTTACCTGGGATGTTATCATAACAGTAGGATCACCAATCACAGCGTCAAACACCTCAGATGCTAGAAAACTCCTCCTCAATCATGTAAAGTGGGCCTGCAAGGTCACCCATAGTTTCTTCCCACTAAAAATGAAATTCATAGGTGCTACTCCACATCATGTATCATGGGCTATTGATGTACCCCTCCTGTCGAGTACCGAGGTCTACCAAGTGACACATAGGTTCTCTCTACGGTGGTCCTGGAATGTCACATAGTGGTGCATCCCATTGGTCTATCGAGTCACACCTAGTCTAAAATCTATAGTTTGTAGGTCTCATCCAGTCGCACTATTCCGTAGGTTGCACCTTTGGGGGAACTTCTCCTTAACCCAATTGTATATTTTCAACTGACACATAATATCACAAAGAAATAACAGGATGATTCATCATGTCATAATGGTTTGAACTTAAAAGATGGTGCGTCATCCGAGGCACCCGGTCTATAAGTTATAGGAATTTTAGTTCCTAGGGCCCTATTTGATTCGGGTATGATTCATCCTAGAAAAACCCCAACATTCTCCGAAATTCATTTCTAGTATCTCAAAATGACCTCCTTGTCTTAAGGGTTCTGGCTCTACAGGCGGGTTTTCAGATAGACATCCGTTATAAAAATATCACCTAATTAAACATAACTAGGACCAAAGGTGGTCTGAGTCCAGTTTAACCAGGTCATAATGACCAGACCCAACCTAGACATGGTCAACTCAACTTGTGTCCCACCCTACCAGGTTGAACTGGCCCATTTGGCTATTGGTCCGGCATGTTCAGTCCGGCCAACCTAGCATCACGACCTGTAAGGATCACCTTGGCTCGCAATTACGAGCCAGATCCATTCTCCTAGGATGTGGCAAAGCCGCATCCTGAAGCTGATGATGTGCCTGGTGGACTCGGTTGTGCATTCTTCATCAACTGTCTCGTGGAGTTGTCTCCCCCACTCAGCGGCATACTGGCACCATGACCCGTCACAGTCATGGCTTTTACGCCAATATGCACATCATTGAGGAGTTCATCCTCCAGTGGCTTCTGACTGGGCCGACGACCTATCTCATCTCCATTGATCTTGCAGCTTGTACCACCACATGCTGCCATTACATTCGGTTTTCCACCAAATACACAAAAAAATTGAAAACAGTGGAGGGTATGGGCCTTATTCGTTTGGTCGGTGCCCTCCGCGTTAGCATTATAACATGTTAAAGAATACATAAATATAAAAACTCCAATTAAAGTACCCCACAATAACCTCTCACATTTTAAGAACATTTATATATTAACCTGTTATATGGTTGATCTGTGATCGTCATAACAATCTACAATGGGGTAATGGGAGGAAATCGGGCATAAACCCCTACCTTGTATTCATTTGACAGTGATATAGAAAAGGAGTGGGTTTACATGTTTGATGGTGTTTTTCGGTGCTTATAATCACCCATCGATTCCCATAACATCCATTTCTCGATCATGTTTTTCATCGGGATGGAATGTCATTGGTGCTTCATCAGAGCTTCCTCTTGTAGCTCTCACAAAACCTAAGCCTGAGCTCATATTAAATAGAGTGTAGGGGAGGATCATTGCACCACTCAATTAATGAGGATCATTAATGATTATACCTAAACAACCTATTTAATTCACTAAACGATGTAGTTACACCCTCCTTTATCTTTCTCCAATTGTTTTGTTAAACCAAATAAGTGTCAAGCCATTAAATGGCTTGAAGTTTCACCTCAGTATCACCATCGTTTGTCCCAAAATAGAAAAAATAAAAAAATATTATTATCTTCATTTATTTTATTATTTTTTATTAATGTCCAAGAATTTAAATTTTTTATGTCCCTTTTCGGTCTACAAAATTCATTCCTAAAGTGAATCTTGGTGCAGCAGACTCAACTGTGCCATCAGATTTTTAATCCAAGAACTTGTTCAAATGATAGAAAATGTTGCCTACAAGTATACAGAACATACCTTAAAAAATATCAAATTTTTGATTTGGGCACTATGGGCCATAGAATCCCATTCCTTCCATATATGAAAACTCTTAATATTCTTAAAACATAAAAAACAATTATATGTAATTTTCGGTGAATTACATTCTTCAAATCATAGGGGTTTTCATCTCTAAAAGCTATAATGAAACTAGGTGAACAAATTGGGGTATTGAGCTTTTATCTATTCCTAAAACTCCCATGTTCTCCCATGGATATCCTCGTGCTACCAATGGAATCACACCAAAGGAATCGACTACCCACAAAGAACACTCTCTTGTCGATCCACTATCCCCATTGGGAACTCCGCAAATGTCGCCACATCGTCGATGCCCAGATCACCCTTGTTGATAACCATATATGGATCATTCACATACCTCCTCAGCTATAACACATGTAAAACATTATGCACCTAGTTCATCTAAGGGGGAAGATCTAGATAGTATGCCACCTCTCCTACACTACAATGGATCTGGAATGGTCTGATGATCCTAGGAGAGGGCTCACCTCCCCAAGAAAACCTCTATAATCCTCGTCAGAGTGAAACCCATTTGATTACTTGGACCCCCTATACATACTCCATGGGTATATGAATCCTATGATGATAAGAATTTAGTTGTCTCTGTGAAGTATTCTTCCACTCCTTGGTAATCTTCAAATTCATTGTGGTATCACATACTAACTATGGAACCATAAATGATGACTACCTTGGGTCTGTCCAGCATAGAGATGATCAGCATGGTCACTCATACAGACACTCAAACAGAGACATACCGATGGTGGACTGATAACTGTTGTTGTATGTGTGCACCACTAGTGGAAGGTGTCCCTCCCAACTATTGCCAAGAATAAGTACATAAGCACAAATCATTTCCTCGAGGGTTTTTATGGCCCACTCTTTCTATCCATATGTATGAGGGTTGAAAGAAGTGCTCAAGCATAGCTGAGTCTCGAATTCCTCCTGAAATCTCTTTCACAAGTGGGATGTAATATTTTCTGTGAAATATGAGATGATTGTTGATGGATCCCCATGATTTATTTAAATCGCTTTTACGTTGAGGCGTCCCAATCTCTATACTTTTCCCTACTCTTGGAAGGGTAAGAATTGGGAAGACCTGGTGAGTCATTCATTGAACAACTATATTTAGTCATCGAAAATGGACGTACATGGTACCCTATCATGAATTCGATGTATATAACATCCCACTACCATTATGGAACCACATATGGTTGAGCTAAGCCTGTGGGAACCTGATTCTAAGCCCTCTCTTTATGAAAAGTGAGGCATCGAGATTCGAACTATGCCACCACTTTCATCAACAACAACCACTAGTAATAACACTAGAGGTACTTGCACATCTTCATGGCTCAATGATTTACCACCAAAGTGGATTTGTGTATCTCACTCAACACCTTCTCTTTTAGAATCATAGGTACCATGGTGTGTCCCTGGAAGTGGATGACGTGCTCCCCACATTCAAAAAATCATTTAGGAGATTGTCCTAAATATAATTGTGCATGTCGGGCCTCACAATAAATGGCCACAAACTGAGCCTCCCAAACATGCTGATGGAGCGGGGAAGTAATAGTCTGAGACTAGAGGTAGCCTGCTACATCTCTATCTACAAAGGATATCTACAACACAGCTAGCATCCCTATCACCTCACTCTGCAACTGTAGACTAGACCTCCTGCTCGGTGTGTTAGGTATTGTGTTCCCCTTCACAAGAATGTAGAATATCTCAACGTCATATTCCTAGATGAACTACATTCATCAGCGTTGTCTCTGGATAAGGTCATTCTGTGAGAATATATACCCTAGACACATGTGATCAATGTAAATAGTAAACTGTTCACCCACTAATTAGTGATTCCACATATTTAGCTCATAGACCAGTACTGTTAACACCATGTCAGGTGTAGTGTTGTTCTTCTCGTAATGTCTCAACTACCATGAGATATAAGTGATCACCACTCACTCATGCATAAACATACAACCTAGTCTATTCCTTGATACGTCATAGTAGACTACATACCCAAAACCCACTTCTAGTACACTCAAGACGGTGGAACTCGTCAGACTCCACCCCTGCTCATGGAAACTCTATTGTGACTTATCTATCAACATGTGAGGCTTCCCATTCTTCATCAATGTAAAAAAGGTTGCCACAACCCTGTAGATGTTTGGTACAAATCTCGTATTGCACCCAAACAATTGTAGGAAACTCTAGACCTTGGTCACAATCCTAAGTTGCTCCCAAGAATGCACTACCACTATCTTCTCTAGATCAACAACTACTCTAGCCTCCCAGATAACGTTCCCATGAGGAGGACTTCACTTATACAGAACTGGAACTTTGAGAGCTTTTTATAAAGCTGGTTCTATTGAACTGTTTCCAGAACTATCTAGATGTTCCTGGAATGCTTCTCCTCTAACGTTGAGTACACCATGATGTCATCAATGAATACTACCATGAAGCGATCATTGTAAGGATAGCTGATCTTGTTCAGGATCCTCATGAACATTGCTGGTTCTTCGGTCACACATAATGGAATCACCAAGAACTCATAATGGACTTAACGACATTTCAAGGTTGTCTTCGGTATGTCCTCTTCTAGTACCCTGAGCTGATTATAGCTTTATTTGAGGTCTATATTCGAAAACCAATGTGATCCCATTATCTAGTTGAAGATATCATCAATACATAGAAGAGGATTATTGTTCATTATGGTAACTTGGTTTTGGCACCGACAGTCCACATAAATCCTTAGACTTCCATCTGTATTCTTAGTGAACAAAATCAGGGCTACCCAATTTGAAATATTGGGCCTTACTAACCCCTTCCTCTATAAGTCTCCCACAATTACCCACTACTCATGATGAACAATGAGATTCAAACAATATGTTGGTGTGGATATCAGTGTCATCCCTGGGTACATTTTGATGTAAACATCTACCCCCATAAGAGGAGATTGTCTTGAAACATTATCAAAGAAGGCATCAAAAAAATGGTCCACCACGACAGATATCTTGGACACCTATTGTATCCTTCACCAAGAGTGATGACATCCAACTTATGAGTGACCGTCTACAACCTATTTCATGAGAGTCCATCCTATGAAACAAAGGTTTCCCCCTCACCAATAATAGAAAAAATGATCACATCCTCACAGTAACACAACAGATTTCACATAAAATAGTCATTATGAGCATGGACTATGGATATCAAGTATATACCAAATATGATGACATAAGGCCCTGATGCTGCTACTAAGATATCCCAACCCAATCACTCGACTCCTAGAGTGAGCTCACACTGCATGAACCTATGTGTAATAATCCAATCATATTCTGTAAAAGTATTTAAAAGTAAGGATAGAGAAAATGGAACAATCAAAATCTTTGTGCTCTGAATGTGTGTTGTGGAAATTAACGAAGGACTTGTAGTACTGTTTATAATATTGAAAGATAGGGTGGAATAAACACAGATGGTACCTATAATCATCTAAGGAGTTTCATGGTCGTGGGCCTTTACTGCCTTGAGCTTTTCACACCCCTGTCCACCGGCTCCCTGTGGTCGGGGTGGACAACCAGGGGTGGTGGGGGTAGAACCTAAAATCATCATCCACCACCTTCTGCAGGACTTGTGCCTCTGCCACATCTTCCACCCTATAGACCTCTATGCTCATACCTGATCTACTTCCTCGGTGTTCCCTTGAACATCTTCTAGTAATCTATTTGACTTTCCAGGAAGTCATGTGACATGTGTCCCTACCCACCACCCATAAAGCTATTCCTGGCCCCCATCTGACTCCCTCTAGCATGGAATCCTCTCACTGGTGAACCTATGTTCTGGGGTCGACCTCTAAAAGACTTGGCCCACATGGGAACATATTTCTAGTGCTTTCTGCCTACTAGAGACTCTTCCCCCTGGGGTCTGGAGGAAGACCTAGATGTGGGTGCCTGCTCAACCAAGAATCCCTCCATCAGAAAGGCTCTCTCTAGCACCCCATCCTGTATAGTGAAATTGAGAGGCACTACAGAAGCCCTGATCTCCCACCTGAGTATCTGCTTGAATTCATGATCCATAATGAACAGGACACACGCCATGTCTATGGAATAGATAGAGAGGTAAGTATGTCACACCGAGTACTGTGCCACTATCATGCTTCCCTGCTATAGGTGAAGCACCTCTTAAATGCACACATAGAACTACTTCTCAAGAAAAAAATTATCCTAAAAAAACCTTTTGAGGTAAAACCTAGTGAGGATCACCTCATCATGAGTCTAGATGGTCAAGCTCCACTATCTCCCAATAAATCCAGAAATAATGTTTCCACCAATATCTTTATTTGGCCTGGTTGTGTCCTCACTGTAATGAAGACCCACATCACAACCATTATCCAATCCTCAGCGACCTGAAGATCCATCTCTCCCTGGAGCCTAGGAGGTATCTATCTCTAAATCTCATGGAGGGAACTGAGACTATGAATGTCCTCTCTAGGAACCTAAAATATTAATTGTTGACCATTAGGTGGTGGTTGCGCTGGATCCCCACCCAGTGGGGCCATCTCAATCACTAGTCACTGAATGGACACCTCGTCCCTAGGCGGGCTATCCTCATGAACTCGTATCAGGATCCTAGATGGTCATCCATGTGGAGGAATCCTGAGATAGATCAATATGTACCACAGTTAGGTCATTTTACCAGGTGAGCTGACTCTAATTCAAAATCATGATACACTTATGAAATGAGTGCTTTCATGTATTGAGCTAAAAATTATAATTTGATGACCTAGTGTATGGATACGTTGGTCGATGCACTATCACTAGATTCCCTAAATATAAAATTAGTACTTGAAACATTTAACATTATTCATCCAAGGAAAAAAATTGATTCTTGGACATTGAGGGGAAACCGAACTCCCTCTAATTCCACATTTTCACTACCCGTCCCCTGGGGCCTGTGTCGTGACTACCCTAAGCCCACCTCCTGATGTGTAGTTGCTGGCGACTAGTGCTGGATGTATCAACATACTAGTGAGAAGAATTTTAATGTATAGTTGAACGCACACACATGACCAACCAAGTCCCAACTCGCAAAATGGAAATAGAATACCACAAAAAAACATAGTACAACTACAACTAAATGTACATGGGAAAGAATACAATCCCAAATAAAATGGAATTAAGAAAAAGTGATAACAAATTTTGGGTTCATCATCCAAGTCTCTTACCTAAATGGTAGGAATATCTCTTCACTATGGCTCTCCATGACAAATGTCATTGTCGTCTACCGTTAGGTCCTGGCTTCCCGAGTAATAGTCAAAGCTTCCAATCGTCTGCACAAGACACAACAAGGTGTTCGTGAAGCTTGTGTAGTGGTGATTAATACAATACCCTGTTGGGACCCCAATACCCTTGAAGGTATCCTATAATTTTACAATGGAAAAACCACATAGCGTAACCTCAATCATATCCACAAATAAAATACAGACCAGAGAAAGAATAATCTAGTGTACTAATAGTAGAATCACCAGTCACATGGTAGAACACCTGGACTGCTAGGAAATTTATCTTATTTTGAGTATAGTGGGACGGATGGGTCACACAGACCTGCTCCCCGCTATCCTTTAGATTCCTAGGTACTACTCCCCATCATGTACCGTGGGTCTTCCGGGTCACATGGAGCAACTCCCCATTCTGGCCTACAATGGTACTCCTAGTGTTGAGTACCTAAGGTTTGACAAGTCACACATAGGTTCTCCCCAGTGTGGGTATTCCATGTCACACATAGGTGCTTCCCACTAGGTCTTCGAGGCACAGAGAGTTGGAAATTAGCAGTCTTCAGTTCTCAGCCATTCGTAGTGTTCTGTACATAGCACGCTTAGGAGAACTGGCCCTCATGCCATCGTTCATATTTAAACTTTCATGGAATATTTTAATGAAGTATCCTTATGATCTTTAATGTCTTAAGGGTTCCAACGTAATAGATAGTGCGTCAATCAGACACCTGGTTTGAATGTTATAGGCATTTTAGTGTCGAGGTCCCAGTTTTATTATAGAATGATCCAACCAGGGCATACTCCAAATTCTCCGAATGACATGTGGAGTATCACAAAAGAACCTCCTCATCTTAAGGGTTACGTTTCCACTAATGGTTTATCAAAAGGACATCTGGTTAAGGTGTTATGCCCAATTAAAAATAACTAGTCCGAATGGGGGTCTGGGTCGGGACCGATCCGGTCGGACCGACCATGTCTAGGTCGACCCAACCTAGATCTGATCTTACTGGGTTGAACTAGCACTCTAGGGCCCGACCTGGCCCTGTTCAATATAAACTGACCCACATGGATGTAGTTATGGCCCACAAGGATCATCCCAGCCCGCAGTTGTGGGCCTGATCCATTCTCCCTGGTAGCGACATAGCCGCGTCCGGCACCTGCCCACGCTGCATGTGGTTCCATCCGTGAGTTATGCGTAAACCGATTGACGAGTTGACTATCACACGCGGTGCCATGTTGTCACCTCAGAACAATAGTGTGCCCCAGCCTATCATCGTCATGAATTATTCTCCACCCAAGTGTGCCAATGGGCCATGCCTCCACCAGCACTATGGCCCATCGTGTCAATGGATTCTGCCATCTTAGAGCACCGTCGGGGAACACCTCCTCTAGCAGCTACCGGCTAGGCTGACGTCTTTTCTCTTCCCGGTTGGGAACGTGGCTAGTTGCACCGCGTGATTCCATAAAATCTTATCATCCATGAAATGTAATACCCAAAACTAAATACAGAGGATGGTTTGGGGCTTGTTAGTTTGGCCCGCACCCTCAATGTTAGAATTATAACATGAAAAGGACTATATAAATGTAAAAACTCCCACAAAGAAGACCATGCAATATCATCCCTCATTTTAAGAATGAACACCATAAACCTATGTGATGGTTGATCTAGGATCCTCAAAATAATAAAAAATAAGGTAATTGGGGGAAATCAAGCATAAACCTCCTACCTAGTATTCATTGCAAGGTTCCACAGAAAAGGTGGGAGTGTACATGTATGATAGTGTTCATCGGAGCTTGATGTTTCCTGTCGATTTCCCCAACATCCATCGCTCGATCATGTTGTTCTTCATAGCGTAAAGTCATCAGTTCTTTGTCAGAGCTTCTTCTCATAGCTCTCCCAAAACCAATGTTCGAGAACAGATTAAATATCGAGGAGGAGAGGATCAATGAAACATACAAATAATGAAGTTAATTAATATATATAATAAATGAACCTATTTCATACTCTCAATGGTACAGATACACATTCATTAGTCCAATGCTGGTCGATGATATGCTTCCCTAAAGAGAATCCTGGTGTTGCAGAATCAGCAGTTCCTTCATATTATTAATCCAATCACATGTTCAAAATATAGGAATGTCCACCCTAATGTTTACTGAATGTACCTTAAAAATTGATCACTATTCCGTTCCCATATCTCTGGGCCTTGGAAACATGTGACATCGATTTTCACAGACTTGTAATAATCCAAAATAATTTAAAAATAATTATATGTAATTTTCAGTTCTTTATATGATTTATCATAATTAAATATAATAAAATTACTATGTATTTATATATAAATAATACAAAAATATAAAATAAATATAAAATTTAAAATTACATTATCTATATGAAGGTTAGAAATGATAGTAAATTCATTATCCACTAAAAAAGGAAATGAAGAACCTCATAAAATGTTTAAATCAAAGAAAATATTAAAAAATTAAGTTATAACATCTATAAAATCAATTTTAGAGGCCATTTGAGATTTTTTACCACTAAAAAACAATAAAAAAGGCTTCCCATTTTTAACATATTATGGATCACTTCATAAGAATTGATTTGATATATGGTAGAGCCAAAACTGACAGTCAGATCCAAATTTATCTTCGATTGATGATCAAGTCATGTTTTCAAATTTTCATAGATAGTTTATTATTTATTTAATTTTTATATCATGAAATTTTTATTAAAAAACACGAAATCAATAATAATTAATAAGTGATTATTTATTTTTGGAAATTATTTTATAAGTTATTTTTTAAATAAATACCCTACTAATTCTGTGTAAATTCGTTTTTATTCATCTATAATTTATATTTTTTGAAAAAAATTATATTTATAAAAATATTAAATTATGTAAATATTAATATTTTATATTAAATTATATATCATTTTTTATTCAATATTCCATTGTGACTATTAAATGTTGTTCCCTCACATTTTTCTCCATCACCTCCTAAGGGATTTTTCATTAAAAAAAATTTTCATATAGATCTCCAAATTCATCATATGCTTTAAAATATGTGGGGAAATACACTTCTGCTGATCCAAAATTGGTACTTCAAACAGTCCAAGATTAACCCATATCAATAATGATTTTGGGGTTTTTATGGAAACCCAAACGCCTTAAATTTTATAGACCACTCCATAGCCTCTAACAAACCTCAATCATCATATATTTCTTGTAATAGTAAAGAATACATTGGCTCCAACACTCAACTAGGAGTCTTGGTAGAGTCAACAACTATAAGAAACTCAATATATTCCAAAGTGACCATTTTTGGTTTCATACTCTAAATAAGAATAAAATCTAAAACCAAATCATCATAGAGACAAATATCAAAAAAAACTCAACCAAGATAACACTTTAATCCAAGACACTAATATCATAAACCTAGATTAAATAAAAAATTATGAAAAAAATACTATTTCTCAAAACCACCATTTCATTTTATAATTTAATACTAATTTTGAATCCAAACCACTTCGAGTTAACATGTTTCATAAAACTAATTCCAAATCCAGTTTCACACATCAAAGAAAGTCCCTTTTTTCTACAACCGGAATTCCAATATAATTTCCCTTTCCAAACCCACCCACAATATCATCATACAATACATTAAATCCACCCACATAAAACACTATTAAATAGAAGGCTAATGTTCATTCATGAGATAACTACATGGTTTAGAAGACCACGTACTAGTTGTGTATCATCTACATGACCCATATTTAATAGTATACATGGTCTGTACGAGGTTTTCTATTCCATTAAATCACACTATGCGAGAGTAGATCACTTCTATTTTAATCCCCCAAAACATTCATAAACCTAAAAAACTAGATAAATCACTAACATCATAATCCCATAATCAAAATTTGAGTCTTAAAACATATCTATGTGACAAAAAAAATCTACAGTAAGAACATTGTATTTAATAGCATGCATGACCTATAACACCAAGCATTTAAGGAAACATAATATCCAAATAAATTACAATATAATTACTATTATAAATTATTTCAATTTTTCCAATATATTTCAATGAATGTATAAACTATGTTAGCATTTCTTACACCTAATAACAACATTTTTCGATAGCTTGTGTTACACGACATACCTTTTTTTACCGAACACCAATATATTAATATAATATTTTTATTTAATTTAATGGAGAAACTATTTTTTATCCAATTTTTTTGAAATATATATATCATATATATAAATATATAATTCATATTTAATGTTTAGTTTAAAAATTATTTTTATAGTTATTTTTTTATTTCTTATGATGTTTGGGTTTTTAATGACTTTTGAAAATATATATTTTTAATTCAAATATGCTTTTTCATATAATTTATTTATAAGGATGAATTAATATTTTTTGTTTTAAATTAAAATTAAATCATTTTTAAAAAATGATTAAAAAATAGGGATCATCAATGACTTTTAAATTGGAAACTGGATATGAAACCATATCACTCTTTTGAATGTTTTTACATTAAAACCCTAAATTATCACCCATAAAAGGGATTAAATTTAAATTATTATATACTTGTTATGTTATTGGAATTTGGAAAAATTTATTACATATTTAGATTATATATAATATATAATTTATAATATAGTAAATGTAGTTTATGATGAAATATATTAGTAACATATAAAAATATAAATTATAATGATTAAGAAGAAATTATGATTAACAATGGACAAATCCTTATGTGTAAGGGCCAAAATAACCAATAAAATTCTCCAAAATCTATTTTAAATTATTATTTAAAACCTTTCCTACAATTGAGTTTATATTTTTCCATTATTTAAACCCTTTCCAATGTGAAAAATGTGGTTGGAATTCTCTTTTCCAAAATTTTTAAGAGTTCCACTCCTCCTCCACTATAAAATGGCCTCCTCCCCTACCATTTCCACAATACTACAAAGACACAATGGATCAACCAATATCATCCAAAATATCACCCATAAATCCATATACTTATCCTTGAAGCCTCAATTTTGTCATAAATACATTACAAGAATCCCTTCGGGGAATAACAAAAGAAGTTACCCTAAGACGATATAACATTTTTCTACAAGTTCATTAGTTTAATTCCCATTATCAAAAAACTCTACTCTCCTTAATCACCGGTTATATAAAAAAAACCAGTATCCAAAATATACTAAGATTGTTTTATTATATGTTTTATACCTACATTTATATACTTCCTCGACCCTAGTTACCCAGAGTCTGTACATTATTACATAACATTGCCATGATCACAAGGAATAAGAACATAAAATACTTATCGGTTTAGTACCCTTGGAAGTACTAGATATGTACATAAGTTTGTAATAACATTATTAAATGTAAAAAACAACATTGGTTCTCTATTTAAAACACTCATATCCATTAGTTTATCCCTATAAATTAGTCAACATATACTTCTTCACATCCTGGTAAAAAATAAAACATAGAAAGGGGTGAGCTTAAATGCTCTGTAAGGATAAATATTTTGTGAAAATGATAATAAATAATAATAAACATTTAAGGAAATGAATAAGACTAAAACATAAGCCTTTTAAATAAAAACATTAGTATAATATGGGAAATATATATGAAGTAATTCCATTTATATTTTCAAATGTATATTCTGCTAGTCGAATAATAACATGTAATATAAATAGCTCAAATCGTAATGATGAAATGCATAATGCCGGAAATCATAAGCACATATTCAAGGAATTATAACAAGAATAAAGATAATATTTTTCCAAAGCCTTATGTCATGACACTAGATTATCCCATGAGACCTACTAATTCATCGAGGAGCTATAGTAGGCTCCACCCCTCACTTACTATGTCCAATGCATTCCACATATGAAAATTATGAAACATAGGAGAAACATTCATATTAAAAAATGAATATGAAATGTTAACACATTAATCGTAAAATATTAATGGTATAAATATAAAAGATCTGTAGTCAAACATATGACAAAACTTTCAATACAATATGGAAGATTGTATTCTAATAAATCAACTCTAAACAAGTGTAAAATCCATCTATGTATGTTGACATAGTTGAAATAAAAAAAATTGATAGAAATATCTATATATATTTTGAAATTATTTTAAAGTCATGTAATAATAAAAGAAACCATTTTTTTTTGAAAATATTATTATAATCTTGTAAGGGATGTTTCAAAGTTATTATAGTGTCGGAAAGTAGCCACACTAACCGTATAAGTTAAAAAACATTATTACCTTCATTTTTCCAAAAGGTATTAAAGTACAATGTTTTGAAATCGAGAGAGAGATTCCATTCAAAACAATTTATACAAATTCAAAAAAGGGTATAAATGAATTCAACACATATTCTATGAAATTGTAAAAAAAATTAAATACAATTTAAAAAAACACTGATGAGGATGATAATGAATCCCCAATAGATAAATACATAAAACAAACTCAGATAATAAAGAGATTGTAAAATTAACCCTTATCGATTAGGTAACATACGAAACATAATCTTCATGAAAGAATGATCATTCATTTTTGATGAAAATACCTATAAATTAAAGTATATTGAACAATGAATACAATCAAGGGCAGTACATAAACCAGAAAAAAGGAAATAGTGGAAATATAGCATGAATCTCATGGGAATAATAATTGAGATGAAAACCACTTACCATGCAATTTTCCTTATTCGAGGGTAAAATAAAATCCTCTATAATAGTTAAATAATTTTTATTAAATTATATAAGAACTAAATAGATAAATAATATATCATATATGATCTTCTAATATTGCTAGGGTAATAATATTTTAGTAGTATCATTGTTTCGGGTGCTAACTGATTCGTTTCCCTTTATATGTGTTGTTACGTAAGTCGTGTTTGTTATGTATTGGATGTATTTGATTAATATCCAGAGTTAAATTAAGTTCATAAAAATTATTTTTAATAAAAAAATCAGAATTATTCCTTTATGGTTACGATGGTGAATGAATTTCAATGAGTTCGTGGATACAGTATTCCGTACGTACGCACGAGAAACAATATCAGTCTATTGATGGTGAAATAGTTTGTATTTGTATGTTATATTACATATAAATAATAATATCCATGTTATATTCATTGTTTTCATCAATTATACTTCCTTATTATACCCATCCAAATATTTAAGTGTTGAATCAAAAAAAAATCACAACTATGTGACAGTAAGCCGTATATACACACGTATAGTGAATTTTTCATTCATATAATGGATAAAATAATTAGTATTGATGTACCATATTTTTAATAACATCATATTATGTAGAAACTAATGTAGTTATTAATTTGGTATGAAAAAAAATAAATAGGATGTGGAAGAAGAAAATATCTTTGAATGAGGTGGTGAGATTATTACCACTTCCTTGTGGTCCTCCACTAAATTTGAAAAAAATGGCTCCATAGGTTGGCTTTCTGATCAATGTACAGACTCTATGTTGATTTGATGGTATTTGGGAATATATTTGATGGTGGGTTGGCTTATCGAAATGGATTTTTATAAGTTAATTTGGGAGCCGTTGATGTACATTTTTATGAGAGAGGTGAGGGTCATTTTTAGGAAATGCTTGAAATATTATATTATTATTAAATATTTTTCTATTTAGAATGGCTCAAAATTGATTGATCTCATGTATAAGGTGGTTTTGGGTCAATATATTATCAATAAATATTATTTATACATGTTTATGTCACTATATTAACCTTATCGTTTAAATTTAACTGTTAGTTAGATAGTTTAACTTTTATGATGTCTACTTGAATATTAATTTTAAATGGTTAATAAACCTAAAATAAAATTCCATGATAACCACAAGTTGCTCATTAATGTCATATATATATCTATATATTAGTCCATTGGTACATCAAAATAATTTTAGGAATATTATATCATCTAATAATATATTATTTTTTGAAAAACTCATTTATGTCAATTTTGACACTATTTAGTATTTGGTATTTGTAAATGTCAAAAAACATGATTAATTCAAATATAATAATTTAAATCAAATCTAACAAGTCATATTAACCTTTAGAATTAGTGTAATGTGTAAAAAAGTAAAATTAAAATATATTTTAATATTTATAACATCATTTAGTTTATCCTTTCCTTAATAATGTATTTATTGCCTCATCATTGTGTCATAAATTAATTTAAAATTTTAATATCTAAAAATTATAAATAAATTACAATCATGTATTAAATATTTTAATCTTTCTATTAAATATTTATAGTTGAATTATTCAAATATTTAACCCCATATTATTTTTCTTGTTTTTAAACATTGAATTTATAATGTTTAACTCTTCTTTTAATAATATATAAGAAATGACTAAATATAATAAAAGTTGATTAAAATTCATTATTTTATTCTCCTGTGGTTTTTTTAAAATCACGTGTCCAATAGAATTATGAAATAAGTTAGGGTAATAATAATATCATTTTTATCTCTAATTACCCTATTTACTTTTAACCATGGTTAATAAAATTAAAAATATTATATTCACCAAAAAATAGTCTCATCCTATTGAACCAAAATATAATTAATCAAATCAACCATTTCTCTAACTGTTTTGAAATTCAATTCAAATATGTTTTAATATATCGATTTGTTCAAATTTTTCAAATGTTCCAAAAATGTGGGTAAAAGACGGTAAAAAGTTCAATAAAATTATATATAACTAATATTATTGTAAAATAAATTCAGTGAATAATGTTGGATTAATATTGGTATTATGTATATATCTGGACTTTAATATAAATTTAAACTAAAAATAATTACTGAAATAAAAATTCAATATTAAACAATGACGTATTATTTTTCACTATTCATCAAAAATTGCATGTGCTTAGAAAAATACCCAAAATTCACCAAAAGCTATTTTTGATATTTAAAATTTGAAAATGATTTATATTTTACCAAATTCAAGACATAAAAGTTGTAGTAGGTAATTTTAAAAAAAATATTACCATTATCAAAAATAGAAAGCGGGTTTTTTAGAAGTAAAATCTATCAAATGATTGATATGTTTTTATTTCCAATGCAAATGTACAATTACATAAAAAGCCTCATATTGGATTAACTGATAAAAATATGATTTCATTATACATAAAAACCATTAATATTAATAATTTTATAGTATAAATTATTTCAATTTAAAAAAAGTCATTTTCGATTAAAATAAAGTATTTTTCACTATTCACCCAAATATGAATGTTATCAGAAAAGAACTGAAAATATATCCAAACTAAATTTTTAAATAATTATTCTAAATAATTTATTTTTTCAAATTTAATATATAAAAGTGTCAAATACTGTATTTAAAAAGGGTTCTCTATTAAAAGGCGATAAAAGATCATTTTTTTTTGAAAAATGCTTCTTTTATCTTAAAAATTGATTTTGTTCATATATAATATCTAAGAAACACATAATATTGATGTAAACATTTTATGGAGTATATAAAATTCAAAATTTTATTTATTTTATTCATAACTAATTTTTTAAAGGTTAGTTTAGTATGTTATGTTGTGCTTGAACTCGGTGTTGTGTGTAGTGCAAGCTATTGAATTACATTAATGAAAAAACTTACTATGAAATATTGATATGTTACATTCATCCCACCTTCTATAAATTTCATCCTCAAAATTTTAAAATTTGTCATGGGATCATCATTGGAAGTCCCACATTAGAATAAGTTTCAATAAAACTATCTCCTTAATAGAATGAAATAGAAGTGAAAAGGTCACTCGAGATAACCCATATTGGGATACTGGGTAGGAAAACATGGATCTGGAATATAAACTAAGTGTCATGTTCTAATGTAGAGTTATAAAAAACTCAATCTGGGTAATGTTTATAACAAGTAATCAAAAACATGTGAATTGTTAAATTGTCATTAATTTCCCAGTAGGAAAAGTAAACAAACAACCTTTTTTGTGTTATGTTCCACTTCTTAATGTTGTGGAATGTATTTATGATATTGAATAAGAACATAAATAATTATACTTAATATTTCATTTACTGATTTCTCTATTAATAAATTTCTATCACTAACTCATCTTTTCTCTAAATGATGAGTATTCAAGATTACTTGGTCTCACCTAATGCGATAATATCAACTTCTAAAGAGTAACATAATCCACAAAGGATGAACAATCTATTTCCATTGGCTATTGAGATTAACCAAATCCAAAATGGTTATTACAAGATCAGATGATCACCAAAATGGATAATCCATAATAGAATGAATTATTATTGTTAACTTCCAATATTAAACAAATAATACCCAAAGTTCAATCAGGGACATTCCACAAACAATTTTCCTTAAAATATGACAATACAATGCAAACTAATATTGATACCCAAAACTCAAAAGAATTTAACCACATAGGCATTTATTGTAAATGTAAACATTTATCTAAAAATAACATCAAGCACTCATAATGTATAATACTAAAGTGTAATTAAAAAAATCACATATTATCTATGATAGGTTACCAATTTCCATTAATAAGATTAATTTCTATAAAATCATTGATTCTTCCAAAATTAAAATCCACCAACTCCTCCAATTAAATACCATAGTATTCTATTTTCCTAAGGCATATAGTTATCCCTATAGAGTTAACGCCGTCCCAAATAACATTTATCACATAATCAAAAAATCAATTTCATATACTAAGGATATAAATTTGATAAAACATAAGATCTCAAATAAACTTATTAATGATCAATAATGTCATTTAACTAAAAATAATTAATAAAACTAAGACGGGACTTCACATAGTCCATTGGTAGGCGATAAATCCCAATTTCACATTGGTAATGGGTTTAACTCCCGCACCTTTTTCTAACACGATGGGTTGTCACATAGTCTTCATGATTTCCTTTTCAAAATCTATATTTTAAAACATTTCAAAAATCATATAAATTACTCAAAATATCCATAACATAATTTAACCACACATGTTATCTCATACCTCACATTTTCAACGCAAAAATTAATAACCATTAATTGAATCGAATTCAAGGATCATATAAACATAAATGGTTCTTTATAAATATATACAAAAATGAAAAGATAATTCTTTATCAAATATCATTTTCACATAAGAAACTACAGGGTTACACCTAAAAGGGAAAATTATTCCAATGTAATCCCATCAACTAAGGGAATTAATACTTTTAATCATTTAACAATCCATTTATTTCTACATATGTTATTCCATGACCATGTGGTTATCCTATAGAATAGGGCATTGAATCAGGTAATGTCCAAGTCCCCGACATTTATAGCCTATGATTGAAAATTGATTCATAGAATCATAATTATTTTCTTCCATAGTACTCTTAATTTTGCTCAGAAATTCTTTACATTACATCCTTCCTTCCCACTCATAATTAATTTATTTGTTCCATTGAGTAACTTTCCTGTGTGTATCCTTTCAATTTTCTAGCAAGATGGAAATTTAGATTTATTTTTTCCACGGTATCCACTATTGGAGAAATTATTATTCTATGTGTTTCTCTTCTGGTTTGAGTTTGAGGGTTTGTTAATGTGTATGTTATTGATAATATTGTTTGAAACCTTATTTGGGATAAACACTATATCTTTAATTCCTATCAACATTACATTTATTTTCTCATTTTCCACCATCGTGTCCACATTGTACATCCTGTTCAATGTTACAATGACTTCCATGTAATCCATTCATTGAGCAAAACCATAAATCATAGTGTGAGTAAAAATAGTCATAAAATCATTTAGATAATATCATGACACCTTATTTTCAATCTAAAACACCTTATAATTGACCATTTTTATTTATTATCATCCTATATTAAAATCCTTCAGGTTGTTTTGGAATGAAAATATGAATTATCTTAAGCATATCCCCTGGGAGTATCGTAACTATGAGTGTAGCAAGGTCCGTTGTCGCGCACCAGCTCCCATTCGAGTATTGCTCAAAGTGGTGTTTTCGAGTTTTATCCCAGCATACATTTATGCCAAATCCACCTCAAATATCTTGTATCCAGACATGGATGTATTTCGTGGAAAACACATATAATATTTACCTAACCAAATTTTTTGGATGTTCTTCTATACTAATCATAAAATTCTATTTTAGGGTAATGTTTTCTAATCAGAGTTTTTCTAAATATAGTTTACATGGTTTATACTAAACATTCTCTGTAACCATCTGTAACTGTAGAGACCCAAAACATGAAGTAAATATACATTACATTACTTTTTTGGAATACTTAATACACAAGAAAAACAAACACCATAGACCGTAATAGTTTAGTGCCTTTGGAAACTCGGAACGTAATGTTATAATCATGGTGAAAGATCTTCAACATCTCCCATAAAGATATTCCCATTTTGGTTTTCTTACCTAAAAGCATTCTTTAAATCCTGGGGAAAAGAAAACATATAAAGGGTGAGATAAAATGCTCAGTAAGGGTAAGCATGGATAAAATAAAACAAATCATATACATTTGAACATAAAAACATGATCATAATGTTTAAACATCGAAATAATGAGCAATGACATAAAACATGGAAGTACATAAGTTATAGATCATAAAAGAACATTAATCATGATAAAATATCATGAGAATAAAATTTGTAATTGTGGAAAAACATTAATCCCATGAAATGATTTCCATAGTAGCCAAGGCATTGCTGCCAGGACCATCTTAGTGGACAAAGTCCCTTACTAAACTAGGTTTACATGTCGTTCTATCATTGTATTACTGAACCTGATTTACTTTTCATTCCATCCATGTCTATCTCATTAGATATAAATCATTACCCAATGCATTGGAGGGAGATATATATCCCACCCATATCCTAATGAAATCATTCTTATGTGTTCCACAACATAAACATAAATCATTCATCATATCCCAAAGAATAAAAAGGGTATCATTAACATCATCTCATCAAAACACAATCCATATAAAAAATTGGATATTATTTTATCATAATAAAAGTTAAACCGTGTAAATCATAGAGACCATATTCATGAAACATAATCATACAAAATAATGTCATCTTAGATGAAAACTAGTTTTGACAAAAAAAATTGAAATGAATTCTTGAGGAAAAATATCCTTTCTTCTTAAAAATAATTTTATTCACAAATTGACATGAATTTTTAAAAGAAATGGACATTGTTTAAAATAATCATGAAATCTTTTTGAGGAATCTTCATGAAAATAAGTCTTTATGAAACCGTAAAAATTGCATCATGATGTATATGTTAAAAAATAACATTCTCCTCATACTATTGTCGGAAAATTCAAAAAGTTCCTCGTATGGTAAAAAAGTGAAATATTCCTTACATACCATGTAGTAAAAATAAAAAATGTTTAAAAGGGACTTTAAACATACATGAAACCATTTTTAGGAAACATGGACATGGATGATAACAATAACCCCAGAAAATACTTAAGAATAAACAATCTCGGATAAGAACGAGATAGGAATAGTTATCCCTTACCTTAGGTCTGATATGATTCGTACGTATCAGAACCTACCATATAATGATTTAAATAATGTCATTGACTTATCACAGAATCATATTCATTGTTATGATATCATATATGTCTCACTTATGACTTTATATTACCCGTTATTTTGTAAATCCCATGTTAAAGAAATGTTTTGGGTATAATAATCTAATTTATCGTACGTGTTTGGAATTGTTGTTCAAGATGTTTTTTTAATTATATTTTGATTTACATACCTAAAATAATGTAAATCATGATTTATATATCACATATATAATCAATATATAGCCAAAATATACATGTATTTATAATAGTATATAACATATGGATGTAAGAAATGAAATGCACCGTTCATGGAGACAGTAAGCCGTACGTATTCATGAATGCTACTTTCATTTCTATTTATTATTTTAATGGAATAGTTATATTATAAATCCATTATAATATCATATATAATATCAATAACTCCATCTTTTAAACATCTCACATAAGGCATTAACGAATCACATCATTTTGAGGGGGCGGTAGTCCGCACTTTCTCAAATGAGATAATCGTATTTACCCACTATGGAAACCATAAAGGTTTGATATAATTTGGAAGTAAAGAAGAATAAGGAAATCATAAACATAATATATATCATATATAAATACAGATCCATCAAAATTCAAACCATGAGAGGCGATATGAGAAAATCGAACAATCATCGTTTCGTGAGGCGTTAGTCTGACATCCACAAAAACATTATGTTCTTCATCCATTATATGGAGATGTGTGTTAGTGTAGTTATAATACTTCTCATAACAACATTCTAGTATTTTTAGGATACTGGTTTTTATAAAAATAAAATGATTAAAAAGAGTTTAGGGGTTGGAGAAGTAGAATAAAATAAATCAACTTAAAAAAAACTATTACCTTTAATTTGGGTAACTTCTTTTGGTTTGAACCAAAAGGACTTATTGAAGTGCCTTCCGCCTAATGTAAGTCTTCTAGGTGGAGGATAGAGATTTAAGTAGCTTATTTGGGTAGAGTTTGGACGAGCCAAAAGTCTTGAGAGGTGTGAGCAATTTCCTAGAAGTGGTCTCCTTTTATAAGGGAGAGGAGGGGCTCTTTAGGAATGTGTGAAAACATTATTTTATAATAAACATATCTTCTGTTTCAAGAGGTCCAAAACACATTAATGTAGAATATAAGATGACTAATATTTTAAATAAAATCATCCAATAAGAATTGGAAAGGTTTTGGATAATATTTTAATCATTATAATATTATTTATTTAAATCATTTATTAGTGAGGTAAATATTGCATCCTTATTGTGTCGTAAATAATTTAATTTATATAATGTTTAAAAATTATAAACAAAATACCAAAATTTTGGAAATCATTTTATATTTCCATTGAATATTAATAGTTTAAAATATAATTTATATAGAAACTCATAAAAATCAATTACTGAAGGATTTTTGTTAATGCCAATTTTGTCTTTACATTAAATAAATTAATATAATGTGTCATTTTATTTCTTAAGTGGCTCCATGGGGTCACAAAATGAACCCCTGGATAACCATGGTCGGCCATTAATCATCCATTATGTTTTGGAAATTTGTTAAGATAATTTTGAATTATTATAATATTCTTTTAACCTTGAATTACCCTATTTACTTTTAAGTGTGGTAAATAAAAGTAAAAATTTACTATTCACGAAAAATAATTTTTATCTAATTGAACCACATTTTACTCCTGGATATTAACCATGTCTCTCAGATTTTCGAAATTCAACTCACAAAAGCGGTAAAATTATGTTTTATGAACAATTGCAAAAGCTCATAGGAGGTGGGTAAAAGAATGTGAAAAGTTCAATACAATTTTTATAAATATAAAATTATAATAAAATTATTCCAATGAATTTCATTGAACATATATAAGTATTATTTATCTATTTCTATATAAAATAAATTTAATTCAAATAAATGTTTATTAAAATAAAAAGTCGGTTGTTACAAAAAACTCAGTGTTTTCACTATTCATAAAAAATTGATGTTTTTTTTTTGAAAATAACACAAATTCAGGCTAAGCTATATTTGATATTCCGAATTCAAAAATGATGTCTATTTTTTCAAAATCAAAACATAGAAGTGGCATTAATTAGTTTTAAAATTAATTCCCTTTATCAAAAAAAATAGTATGTTTTTAAGAAACAATAAATATCAAAAGATCATCACTTGTTTATGTCCAATTTCAAAGTGAAATTAATTCCAATTACAAACATTGGATTAAATGGTAAAAATATATTCTAACTACACATTAAAACCAATTAAAAATAAAATATAACCATATAAATTATTGCGATGAAAAAAGTAGTTTTTAATTAAAATATACTGAGTTTTTACTATTCATCAAAATATGAAAGTTATCAGAATAATATGAAAATTTTATCCAAATTCATTTTTTTTAATCCTGATTCCAATGAAGTATTTTATATTGTCAAATTGAACTTATAAACATGTCAAAAACTATATTTAAATTGGGTGCTCCATCAAAAGGCATCAAAACTGCATATTTTTTAAATACTTATTTTACACGAAAAATATATTTTGTTCTCTTACCATGTCCTAGAAAATATGTAAGATGAATAATAATGTAATGAAATTCAAAAATTAGTTAATACTAATCATAACGGCTAGTTCAAAATAATATTATAACAATATATCGTTGTTTAGTGAAACCCGGTATTGCGTACTACACACGCTATAGAGGAAGGTTGTGATTGCGTGTAATGCAAGCCAAGTCAGGGTTGTGTGTTGTAAAAGACACCTTTGTTGTTGCGAATAAAAAAATCCAACCATATTTCCTTTATACATTGAATATATATATATATACTCAATGTTTCGTAGAATAACTACTATCAAAATTGCGTGAAACATGATCCAAGAATAGTGTTGCGTATACAGTAAGCTAATACAGTGTTGCGTGTAGTGCAAGGTAATCTAGGTTTAGCGTACAACAAAATACATCAATGAAATTAAAAGAATATTTTTCATAAAATCTCGGGGTGTTAAATTCTACCCCCCTTAAAATAAATTTCACCCTCGAAATTTATCGGGGTTATAAATTGTTTAATATTCATAGAAACCCACATCGTAAAAAGGAATAATAAAACACAATTTTAAAAACTAAAGTATGAAACATAACGATTACCCAATGTAACTCGTCACTGGGTTTCCATATAAGTGAACGTAGGTGAAAATATGGATATGGATGGAAAATATAACCATCAAGTTCTAAAGGAGAGTGGTAGAGAACATGGATATGAAAAATTCACCAATCACAAAGCCATAAATTTTCTGATGATCTATGGTACCATCTGATTCATCAGATATAAGATAACTAGGACATCATTTTGTTTTCAATATCATTTCATAAAGATGAAGAATTTGAATTCGAATAAATAATTTATTTCGGTACATTCTCACTGTTTTTATGACTTGAACAATTTCCAATTCATCTCTTAAAGAAATGAAGTTGAATTTTTCATTCTTGAAATGTTATTAGATCATGTGGTAGAATGATAGGTCATTCCATCTGTCTCAAACATAAGGTTAGAAAAAGTTATCAAATATACATAAGTCTATCTATAGTGATTTTAATCGTATACAATTCCAAAAATGAACTTATACATCCTCTATCATAAAACTTAATAAAATAAAACTAGTTTCTACTAACCAGGGACTTCATGTAGGCCAGTGGTAGGTGATAAAGGCCTATCACACTTCGGTTGTTGGTTTTATTCCCACAGTCGTGTCCGACGCGACGGGTTGACGCTTGTTCTTTAGGTTGTCCCTTTTCTTAAACTACACTATTATAACATTCCATCAATAATATCGAAAAAGTTCTAGCCTTATACAATACTAACTTACATCCAACATAATCCATTCAAATCTAAAGGATTATCCAAAATACTTCTGTCCAAGATCATATTATAAAGGAAAAAATTAATAATAATTTTATCTTCTGAGCACTTGAATACCATCATTTATCCCCAATATATCATACGATATATCTTTTTGGTCACATTAAAAACATGTGAATACCTTAATCATATATTCTCTTGAAAAATAAATACCCATTGAACCTTATTGAAAACATGAATGATTTCATAATTTAACACTTTCCACAATCCAAAATCCCAAAATTTCAATATACTCAATCCATGATATTACTTGGTCCTCATTTTAGTCATGAGATCATTAATATTATCAAACATATTATTTTCTCTTTATCCCTTAATTATGCGCAAAGCATCTGCTTTCCAAAAATATTTCAATCACTTTTCAGGTTTATCGATGCCATATTCTTATGGAAAACCACAATGGACCAATATATAGGTATTCCAATATACCATAAAAGTACCTCAACAACATTATTCTGGAATACCAATACATAAACACTTCAAAACATCATCTTCAATGATTGTAATGGAATAAGTCCTTCCTTGATTTAGAAGTAACCTCTTAGGTCAGGGAATTGAGTTTAGTAATGCCCATGTTCTCCACAGATAAGACACTGAACTCCATACCAGTCTGTCACTCTATGACCCTTCTCTCCACAGAGATAACATCTTCCCCTACATTTTAGGTATTCCTCAAGGTTCTTATTCCCTTCTTTAGAAATTACAATCTTCCTTTCTTTATGCTCCTCAACAAGCGAACATGCATAAAAGTGTATCTTCCTCTTATTTGATGAATTATAAATACCACTAAATTTCACCTTGTTAATCATATATCACAATGACTAATTCAGCATAATCAAAATACCATTCTCTCTAGGAATTATGAAATTTCCTTGCTCATTGTCACCAATTTCTCCATTCGATTAAATGTTAACTGAATTACTTCTAGTTCCCTCCATTGACTAAAACATAAAAAGAATTCTGTGAGAGGAAAAAATCATGATAGGTAAAAAATCATAATAAAGGGGGAGTAACTTAAATATCTAACATCTTAGGATTAATTCTAATATCGTTACCATAATTCTAGCACTATAACCTATACTTATACTTATCCTTAGGGATATCCCTAGACATACCTTTGAAATATCTCTAGGGATATCACTAAAGTTTTTTCATCCTAGTTTCCAAATGTCAACTAAACCTTTCCTCTGATACCAACTGTAGAGACCCAAAGCATGAAATACGTAGACATTACTTTTGTGGAATAATTAATACATAATAGAAACAGACACCAAAGTACAATAATAGTTTAGTGTCTTTGGAAACTCAAAATATAATCTTCTAATCATGGTGAAAGATCTTCAACATCTCCAATAAAGTTCTTCCCCTTTTGGTTTTCTTACCTAAAACCATTCATTAAATCCTGGGGAAAAGAAATCATATAAAGGGTGAGATGAAATGCTCAGTAAGGGTAAGCGTGGATATAATAAAACAAATCATATAAATTTGAACTTAAAAACATAAACATATTGTTTAAACATCAAAATCTTGAGCAATGACATAAAACACGGCAGTACGTAAGGCATAGATCATAAAATAATATTAATCATGATAAATTAGCACGAGAATAAAACATTTATTTGTGGAAAAACATTAAGCACATGATATTATTTCCATAGTATCCAAGGCATTGTTTCCAAGACCATCTTAGTGGAAAAAGTCCCTTTCTGAATCGGGTTTACTTGTCGTTCGAGCCCAGTATTATAGAACCATATTTACTTGCTGTTCCATCCATGTCTATCTCATGAGATATAAATCTTTACCCAATGCATTGGAGGGAGATATAGGTCCCACCCATCTCATAATGAAATCATTCATATGTGTGCCATAACATAAACATAAATCATTCATCATAACCCAAAGAATAAGATGGGTATCATTAACATCATCTCATCATGACATAATCCATGTAATAAAATGGATATCATTTTATCTTAAGAAAATTTAAACCTTGTAAATCATAGATACAGTATTCTTGAAACATAATTATTTTAAATAATGTCATCTTAGATGGAAAATAGTTTTGACAAAACACTTGAAATGAATTCTTGAGGAAAAATATCCTTTCTTCTTCAAAATCATTTTTTTCACAAAATGCCATGCAATTTTAAAACAAAGGGATTTTATTGAAAATAATGATGAAATATTCTTTTGGATGCTTCATGAAAATAATACTATATGAAACCGCAAAAATTTGTTCATGCTGTATAAGTTAAAAAATAACATTCTCCTCGTACTTTTGTCGGAAAAGTCAAAAAGTACCTCGTATGGTAAAACAAATTCCTTACATACCATGTAGTAAATTTAAAAAATGGTTAAAAAGAACTTTAATCATACATGAAACCATTTTTAGGAAACATGGACATGGATGATAACAATAACCCTAGTAAATACTTATGAATAAACAATCTCAGATAAGAAAAAGATTGGAATAGTTATCCCTTACCTTAGGTCTGATATGCTTCATACGTATCCGAACATCCTGTATAATGATTTCAATAATGTCATTGACTTGTTAGAGAATCAGATTCATTGTTATGATATCATATATGTCTCACTTTTGACTTTATATTCCACGTTCTTTTGTAAATCCATTGTTAAAGCAACATTTTGGGTAAAATCATCTTATTTATCGTACATGTTTGGACTTGTTGTTCTTGATGTTATTATTACTTATATCATTATTTACTTACTTCCAAAATATAAATCATTATTTATATATCATATACATATTCATTATATATCCGGCATATACATGTATTTATAATATTATATAACATATGGTGGTATGAAATGAAATGCACCGTTCATGGAGACGGTAAGCCGTACATATTCATGAAAACAATTTTCATTTCTATTTATTATTTTAATGAAATAGGTATATTATAATTCATTATAATATCATATATAATATCATTAACTCCATACTTTATATATCCCACATAAGTCATTAACGAATCACATCACTTTGAGTGGGCGGTAGTCCGCACTTCCTCAAATGAGATCATCGTATTTACCAACTATTGAAACCATAAAGGCTTGATATAATTGGGATGTAAAGAAGCATAATGAAATCATAAACATAATATATATCATATATAAATATAGTTCCATCATAATGGCCACCATGAGAGGCGGTAGGAGAAAATCGAACAATCATCGTTTCGTGAGGCGTTAGTTTGCCATCCACAGAAACATTATGTTCTTCATCCATTAGATGGAGGTGTGTGTAAGTGTAGTTATAATCCTTCACATAAAAAGATCCAAGTATTTTAAGTATACTGTTGTTGTTAAAAAATAATGTATTAAAAATATTTTAGGGGTCAGATAAGTAGAATAAAAGAAAAGAACATAAAAGAAACTATTATCTATAATTTGGGTGACTTCCTTTGGTTTGAACCAAAAGGACTTCTTGAATTGCCTTCTGCCTAATGTAAGGATTTTAGGGGGAGGAGAGGGATGTAGGAAGATTATATGGGTAAATTTTGGTAGAGCCAAAATGCTTGAGAGGACTTAGGAATTGCATTGAAGTGGTATCCTTTTATAAGGGAGAGGAGGTTCTCTTTAAGAAAGTGTGAAAACATTATTTTATTATAAACTTATATTCGGTTTCAAGAGGTCCAAAACTCCTTAATGTCTAAGATAAGATGACTCACATTCGAAATAAAATCATCCAATAGGAATTTGACAGGTTTTGGATAATATTTTAATCATTATAATCTTATTTATTTAAATAATTTTTTAATGAGGTAAATACTACATCTTTATTGTGTCATCAATAATTTAATTTATTTGATGTCTAAAAAATAAAAAAAAATACAAACATGTATTAAATATTTATAGATCTCTAATGAAAATTTATAGTCAAATTGATAATTTATATAGCCCCTTATAAAAATTAATTACTAAAGGATTTTTGTTAATGCCAATTCTGTCATTACATTAAATTAATTAATCTGATGTGTCATTTTCTTTCATAAGTGACTCCATGGGGTCCCAAAAACGGCACAAGGATGAACATGGTCGGCCATTACTCATCCAATATGGTTTGTACAAGTGTTAAGGTAATTTTGAATTATTATAATAATCTTTTAACTTTGAATTATCCTATTTACTTTTAACCGTGGTAAATAAAACTAAAAAGGTACTATTCATCAAAAAATATTTTTATCTAGTTGAACCACATTTTACTCCTTGATATTAACCATGTCTCCCGGATTTTCAAAATTCAACTCACAGAAACAGTAATATTAAGATTTATAAAATATTAAAAAATCTCATAGGAGGTGGGTAAAAGACGGTGAAAAGTTCAATACAATTTTTATAAATATAAAATTATTATAAAATGATTCCAATGAATTTCATTGAACATATATAAGTATTATGTATCTATTTTGACCTAAAATAAATTTAAATCAAATAAATTATTATGTAAATAAATATTCAGTTCTAACAAAAAAAACTTAGTGTTTTCACTATTCATCAAAAATTAATGTTTTTCAGCAAAATACCAAAAATTCAGCCTAAGCTATATTTTGTATTTAAAATTAAAAAATTATTTCTATTTTTCCAAATTCAAAAAATAGAAGTGGCATTAATTAATTTTAAAAGTAATTCCCATTATCAAAACAAATAGCGTGTATTAAAGAAACAATAACTATCAAAAGATCATCACTTGTTTATGTCCAATTTAAAAGTGAAATTAATTCCAATAACCATCATTGGATTAAATGGTAAAAATATATTGTAATTACACTTTAAAACCAATTAAAAAGATAATCTAACCATATAAATTATTATGATGAAAAAAGTTGTTTTTAATTAAAATATAGCTTGTTATACTATTCATTAAAATATGAAAGTTATCAGAATAATATGAAAAATTTATCCAAATTAAATTTTTATATCCTGATTCCAAGAAGAATTTTATTTTTTTAAATTGAACTTATTAACATGTCAGAAAGTAGATTTAAAGTGGGTGCACCATCAAACGGTGGCAAACCTGCATTTTTTTAAAAAATACATATTTTACTCAAAAAATATATTTTGTTCTCATACCATGTTCTATAAAATATGTAAGATGAATAATAATGTTATAAAATTCAAAATGTAGTTAATAGTCGTCATAACGGCTAGTCCATAATAATATTATAACAATATATCGTTGTTTAGTAAAACCCGGTATTGCGTACTACACACACTATCGAGGAAGGTTGTGATTGCTTGTAATACAAGCCAAGTTAGGGTTGCTTGTTGTGAAAGACTCCTCTGTTTTTGAGTATAACAAAATACAACCATATTTCATTTATACATTGAATATATATATATATATACACACTCAATGTTTCGTAGAATACCTACTATCAAAATTGTGTGTAACATGATCCAAGAATAGTGTTGTGTATACTACAAGCTAATATGGTGTTGCGTATAGCGCAAGGTAATCATGGTGTAGCGTACAACACAATACATCAATGAAATTAAAAGATTATTTTTCATAAAATCTCATGGTGTTACAGTAACACCCCAACCTTAGTTACCTAGAGTGGGTACATTATTACATTACATTTGAATGATCACAAGGGATAAGATCCCCTAAGACTTAATAGTTTAGTAGCCATGGAAGTATTGTATACATACATAAGTATTACAATACATTTTAGAATGAAAAAAATTGTGTATCATTTGAAAACACTCATATCCCATTGATTATCCCCGAAAGTCAGTCATAATAAACTTCTTCACAACCTGCATAAAATAATACATTGAAAATGGTGATCTAAGATACCCCGTAAGGATAATAATATAGAGAAAACATTCAAAAATAAGAAGAAACATTTAAGGAAATGTATAGACTAAAACACAAGCCATTTAAACATAATCTGTATCATAATATGGAAAATATAAGTATAATAATGAAATTTACTTATTAACATGGATATTCAACTAGTCGAATAATAAATGTAAAATTAAGAGATAATTTCATAATGATGGAATTAATAATGCGAGAGATCATAAACACATAGTTATGGACTTGTTCCAAGACCAGAAATAATACTTTGACAATGACTAGTGGCAAGAAACTAAATTGTATCGTAACCCATATCGATGCATCGAGGAGCTATAACAGGCTCCACCCGTCAGTTACTAATCCCAATGCATTCCTCATTTTAAAAGGAAGTAACATAACTAAAAAATTCATATTAAAACTAGTTTACCAAATGTCAATAATGTTTACATAAACCCTAAATGTTATAAAAATAAAACCTCCATAGTTAAAAATATCACAAAACCATCACTAAAATATGGATGATTGTATCATTATAAATCAACTTCTTACAAGTGAAAAATCCATTAAAATATGGTGAAAAATATGAAACCAAAACAATTTGAAAGAAATATCACATTATATTTTGAAATCATTTAAAATTCATGTAATAATAAAAGTAAACATTGAATTTTAAAATACTTATATATGCTTTTATGTTAAGCTTTGATGGTGTTATAGTGGTCAAAAATAGCCACACCTACTGTATAAGTTAAAAAAATTCATTCCATAATTTATAAAAAATGCCATAAAGTACCTTACTTTGAAAATGAATTAAAAATTCCTTTCAAAAAAATTTATAAAAATTATAATAATGGTATAAATGAATTTAACCAAAATTCTATGAATTAGTAAAAATGTTTTGAAATGAATTTTTATGAAAAATGGATGAGGATGATAAATAATTCCTAGTATATACTTACATACAAAAAACGTATAATAATAAAGTGATTTTTAAATTAACCCTTCTCGATTTGGTAACATACGAATTATACATCCAATGAAAGAAGGATAATAAAATGAAAATTTAAATATCCATAAATTAAATTATATTAAACAAATAATAATATCATTTTCAATACATATACAATACAAAAAAAATGTGGAAACATAACATGAATCTCATGGGAATACGAAATGAGATGAAAACCCCATACCTGGTACGTTTCCTTAGTCTAGTGTAAGTTACCCTCCTTTATAATAGTTAAATTTTTGTTATTTAATTTTACAAGAACTGAATACATAAATATGATTCATATATGATCTTATAATATTTCTTCATTAATAATATTTCAATAGTATCATTGTTTCGGGTGTTAAATTATTTGTTTTCCTTTATATGTTTTGTTATGTATGTCATGATATCTTTGGATAGGGTGTATTCGATTCATATAATGAATTATATTATGTTCCTAAACATTATTTGTAATAAACAAATTAAAAGTATTATTTAATGGTTATGATGGGGATACAATCTCATTGCGTTCATGTGGACGGTAATCTGTACGTAGGCACGAGGCACAATATCACTAAATTGTTGGTGGAATACTATATAATTGGATGGTATATTACATTTAAACATTAATTAACCCATTATATTAATTATTTATATCAATTATGTATCATTATTATATCCATTAAAATAATTATGTGTTGAATAGCAAACAACACCACGACGTAGAGACAGTAAGTCGTATATACCCATGTATGGTGACTTTTTCATTCATAGGATGGAAAGAATAATGAGTATTGTTGAACCATATTTATAAAAACATCAAAATATGTATAAGGTACTTGATTTATTATTTTTTTAGGGATGAAAATGAAAGAGGATGTGAAATAAGAAATGAACATTGAAAGAAGTTGTGAAATTGTTATCACTTATTTGAGTGCTTCCTTTTGATTTGATCAAAAGGTCTCCTTAGGGTGGATTTCAGACCAATGTAAGACCGATAGGTAGAATTTATTGTACATTATAATATATTTGATTAGTTTTTTGTTGAAACAAATGGGTTTGGATGGGCGAATTTTAGAGAAGGAGAAGTACCATTTTATAATAGAGGTGAGGGTCTTTTTAGGAAAATCATGAAATATTATTTTATAATACAATAATTTTTGGTTTATAATGGCTCTAAATGGATTTATTTAGAGGATAAGGTGGTTATGGGTCTAAATATTATTTACCAACAGGTTTTAGACAAGTTTAGGTCACAATATTAACCTCATCGTTTAGATTTAACTCTATGTTAAATAGTTTATATTTTATAATGTCTTCTTGTATTTTTATATAACCTGGTTAATAAAAATACAATATAATTAGCAGATAACCCCTTGTGGTTAATTAATGATATATCTATACTTATATAAATCCTTTGGCTGATCCTAGGATTATTTTGAATTTTATTTCATTTAATAATATAGTATTTGTTTTAAAAACTTTTTTATGTCAATGTTGATGCTATTTAGTATTTGGGTTTTTAAAAGACCTGAAAACATGATTACATAGAAAAAAATAAATTAAATCAACCCTATCATGTCATATTAACCAAGAAAATTATTTTAATGCATCAAATGTATTAATTTGAATATATTTTAAAATTTATAACCTCAATTCGTTTAGTCATTCATTAATTACGTAACTTATGCGTCATCATTGTGTAATAAATAAAATTATTTATTTAATTTTAAAATATTATAAATAAAATACAATTATTTAGTAAATCTTGTAAGATTTATAATAAATATTTCTAGTATAATTTATCTTATATGTAACCCTATATTAAAAATTATGTAGTTATTAAACATTTATGTTAACACGTTTAACTCTTCTTTAAATATAATAAAATAAATTTTATTAATATAATAAATGTGGATCCAAAATAATCATATTATTTTTCATAAAGTTGATTTTGTTAAAAAAAACAGTTATACAGTTGAATTAAGACATGTGTTTGGGTAATTATATTATCAATTTGTATATTTAATTAACCAAATAACTTTTAAGCCTGTTAAATAAAATTCAGATGTTACTATTCACAACAAAATTCCCTTTTTAACCACATTTTACATACTAATATCAATTGTGTCTCTCTTATTTTTAATTTTCAATTCACGGAAGCTTTAAAATTATGTTTTCTACCAATTTGCACTTGTATATTGAAGTTGGGTAAAAGAAGGTAAATATTTGAATTAAATTTTATATATCTAACCGTAGTATAATTTTACTTCAATGAATTATGTTGGACTAATATATGTAATATGTTTCGATTTTAAATTTAAAATAAATTTATACAAACAAAATTATTTATATAAAAAGTAGTCTTTAAAAAAATGTTGTTTTAACTATTCATCTAGAAATGAATTTTCTTAGAAAAATACCAAAAAGTCACACAAATATATTTTTTATATTTCAAACTAAAAAATTATGTCTATTTTAAAATGTTACCATTTTCAAAACCCGGAAACTGGTTTTTGAGAAGTAAAAACAATCGCAAGGATGACATGTGTTGATGTCAAATTTAAAGGTCAAATTATTTCCTATAATGAACATTTAATTAACTGATAAAATATAATATAATTATACTTCAAAACCATTAAAATGTATGATTTAATACTTTAAATTATTCGGATTAAAAATTATTTTTGCAATTAAAATTTAGTATTTTTCATTATTCATCAAAATATGAAAGTTATCAAATAAATCAAAAAAATTTATCCAAAGTAAATTTTTCTGTCCAAATTCTGAAAAAGAAGTTTATTTTGTGAAATAGAAAATGTAAAAGTGTCTAATATTTGATTTTAAAATGGTTCTCCATTTACAGGCAGTAATTTGTTTTTTAAAAAATTGCTTATTTTATTTTAAAAATTGAATTTGTTCTTATATTATTTCTAATAACCACATTGTATGGATGTTAAAATTACATGGAGTATATAAAATTTAAAATGTAGTAAATTCTATTCATAACCTCATTTTAAGGGCTAGTTTGGTAATCCATGGTGCGATCGAACTCATTGTTTTATGTGGAGAATGATATTGAATTAAATTAAAGAAATTAACTTACTATGAAATCATTGGGCGTTAAAACATACCAAAACAACCATCTAATGGCTACCAAACATACTATTCACCGGTATGGTGGACTACTGCCTCACGAAAAGAAATTATTCATGTTTTTTCTTTACCACCATTTATTGTGGGGTTATGGTTGAAAAATCTATTTATATATGTTATATTATATATTTTTTACATCTTTATACTTATTTAATTTCTCAATAACACATATCCTTATACATTATTTTTTTTAAATATGATAACATCTTTTGTGGAAGTGTGCACTACCCACTCCTCATAGCATTGTGATTTGTTCATTCTATACATGAAATATATAAAAATTGTTCAAATTAAATTTATGTGACATAAAATAACATATATGATGTTCATGCCCTAATTATATGTGAGGATATATAATAGATAATTATTATACTTACACATTTCAAACACTAAAAACTATTAATGTTATTCGTGGACGTGTTCAGTACTGCCTCTTTGTCATGATGTGATTCCTTTTACATACTACGAATTGTGTATATATATAAATATTTGATTAAATTAAATAGTATTTATGATATAATGAACATTAGGGAAGGACATAATGCCACATACCATATATCCATAATGTTCATTGAGTAATGTGAATGTTACTCATGCATGTGTATTGTCTACCATCTATGTGTTTATAATGTCGGTTAATTTGTTATAACATTCATTCATAATTGGTTTTAAAAGTATTATTGATTTATAAAAACTATAATTATGTCATGATTTATATTTTTAGATGTTTATAAAATGGGCCTATTGACCATAATTTTCCAACCAATGTTGTTTTTAAACATGAAAATCATTTTTCTAAATAGTGGATGTATAATTAATTATTTATTTAGTGGTATCCAAAATTATGATAAGGTAAATATAATTAATTACAAAGTGAAAATTCTTCTAAATAAATTAAATAGTTTACATTATTTTTTTATTCATTAATTCAAATACAAATGAAAAACGCCAGACTGATGGTACTGGATGTTCATCTCACTTTTAAATCTGAATAATAATTATCATATTCACCACATAACTATTTTTTGTGTGTATATACTTTCTTTTTTAATATATTAAATAATTTATCATGAATTCTTATATTATTAAATAACTTTATTTAATTATTTACTTGATGAGTCTTATGATATGAAATGTTTCAAGGTGATATGGGACACTATGGAGTGTTTAAGAATTATTTTACATAAGAATATTTTCAAGATATTTCATTTCAATTGATGAAATTATATAACAATTTTACATTAACACATTTTATATTCCAATACAATTTTTATTAATGAAGTTATTCATGTATTAGTAGCCTTTTCCCACTTTATGTTATGAAAATTATTTTAGAAAATGTTTTTATGAAAACCTGACTTTATTTCTCTAATTATTCAGAGAATCTGTTTTGTTCTAAAAAACATGATTACAAGAATGGTTTTCCAAAATGTTTTTAACCATTACAAATTAATTTTTTAAATCCATTTGTATAATTTTGTTCGTTTAATAATGACTTCCAAGGAATCTTATTTTTTTCTGAATAAGGAAATTTTATAACCTTTTATAATAAAAAATGAATATTATTTTACTTTTTATAACATTTTTATGATTTTCCACCATCATATCATTGAATCATATTCTTCATGATTAAAAGATTAATTTTTGAATAACATTATTCAAAATGCGGTTTTCAATTAAATTGTTTTTCAAAAGGTTTAAAAAAAATGAATTTTTCCTCATGAATTTTTTTGTTATGAATTTTTATTCTATATCGATTAATTAATGAAAAAAAACCCAATAATTTAATCCACATAAGAAATTAATCATAAATACCAAACATAATATTTGTATAGGATGGTTTAGGGTATATTTTTTTCGATGATAATATTAACATTCACTTACATTATTCCACTTAGTCATTTTGAAATATTCAATTTCCAATGACATTGAAATTCCCAGAAATATCAAAATAATTTTTCATGAATATGACTTTTTCTTAAATAATATACCATCATTAATATGGTTTTTACATTGAAAGGTACTTGATCATTTTTATAAATATTGATAAATATATTAACTTTATTTAATAATGATAATTGATAAGGCATATTTTTTATTTCATAAAAGGTACCGTTAGTACATGAAATACAATGGTTGGGGACCATTTAAGGTATCCCATTGGGTTGGGGTCTGGTTAATGAGATCCCCGTGAGAAAGTAGGAGGATCAAGGAGCTTTCACCATAGAAAAATATAATTGGATTCCAAGAATGAAAGGTTATGGTACCGGCCATTGGGACAAGCTAGTGCATGCATAGTAAATCCAAGCCAAATAGCCATGTGAAGGTGGAGAGCTGATTTCATAATGAAGATATTGGGGAGGAGGAGTTTCAAGTAGTTTGTTTGTGTTTTATATATTGTTTGAAGCCTACGAGAAATGAATTTCTATAAGACCTATAGGTCATGTAATACTTATGCCTACATTCCTTATAAGGGTTCCACTTCACCCCTTGAAAGGTGGATTATCATAAAATAATAAAAAATAAAAGGCATTTTATCTATTGGAGGAGAGCCACATGATGCATTAGAAGACTCTAGAGAAGAAATTAGTTGTTGAAAATCCTATTGATTTTGTTTCCAATAATAATTGTTTAGTTTCATCCAATAGTATTCAAATCTTTGGAGGATGTATCCTGAGAGTAGAGGTTTCCATGTGCTTTATAAAAGACATAAAATAATTAATCATCTCCCTTATTTACTATGAGTTATTATACATCTAGTTTTTCTGCGCCCACATATATATTGAATCATTCAATTTTTTGATAATTGATTAAATGGATTGTGATTCATTTTCATACAAATCAATATTGATATATATTTATTTAGTTATTTGTAAGGATTTTTTTCAGTTATAACCTTTCCATATTTTTTATACACTTCCTTCTCCGTTTTTAGATTTCATGGTATGAGTGATCCTTTATTTACCATGTCATAATTATTATTCTAATTAATTCATTATTAATTCTACTATGCTTTAACCTTATTGTGAATTTTATCTCACACATATATTTTTTACATTATCCATTAATACATGATCTGTAATATGAATGAAATCAATGGATATACTATGTGGAACAATTTTTTACTTTAAGGAAAAAAATTATGTACTAATTAGTGTATTCATTCATAATAGAAGGATCATGTATATATCTTCTATATAAAAACTGCTAAATCGTTCAGTCCATTGGGATTTTCTTCCTATTAATTATGAAAATTTAATGGTAGTAGACACTAGCTCCAGGTTCATTTGGGTCAGGTCACTACAGTTGGTATCAAATGAATTTTAGTAGAACACTTGGAAACTATATTTATGAAATTAGATATTAGAGAACATGACCCAAGGTATGATTTGTGCATAAATATAGAATAACATCCTAATGTTTTGAAATGTATAGAATGTCTGGGTATTCCTAGAAATGAATATATATTTGGAATCTATAAGTTGATATGGTATTGGAATAGATGTACATAGGGGTAAAAACACTGAAAAGGTGTGTTGAGACTTACTCGGTGTAACCTAGTACACAACTACGGGCCTTACTGCACACCTGGATTTATCCTTCTGGGGGATACAATTACTACAATTCACATTTTCTATAAAACCCATATGATGTATTTGAATAGATATTGACAATGAATGAAATAGGAAAAACCCTATTCCATGTATGGACACTTGATGAAATTAAATCGTTGAATTATTTACGTATTGATGTTGTATTTTAATCCTTTGTTAAAAGTATATTTTATGATTAATCATAGTTCATGGATGTATATCATATTTACTTTAGAAATAATATTTATTTGGTTTTAAAAAAGGAAAACCAATTTGATGGGTTACAACCA
The DNA here is from genome assembly GCA_963277665.1 of Viscum album. Lineage (NCBI taxonomy): Eukaryota > Viridiplantae > Streptophyta > Magnoliopsida > Santalales > Viscaceae > Viscum > Viscum album. The sequence continues at coordinate 1,497,254,356 of OY728156.1, read as the reverse complement.
ATCATGTTCCTAAATCCAACGGGACATGAACCCATTTCCGAAGGATGGTATGGGTTTCACACCAACCACTAGCCCATAAAATATCATGCTTAATATTACATTATTTTAATTTAATCCATATGATGAATAGATATTAAAGGTGAACTAGTATTGTTTCTTTTTAATGTTTTTATATTAATATCGTAACCATATTATGTTTAACGAATATTTAGAAACAAATAGTTTGACTTTTGACACTATTATGTTCATTAATATCCATTATATGATGATTTTAAAGCATAAAAATTGGTTCATTATTGGACATCCATATCATGGAATATTGGATAAATTAGAATTTGATTGATACAAAACCATTATATGAAATTGATTTTTTGTAATTGAAATGCAAAATGAAATTATACTTCATTATATTTGTAGGCTATAAAATAATTACACTGCATTTAGAATATTATAATTAAATGTGTTGTCCAAATACCTTAAATTTTTGGAAATTATTGAATTTTAAATCATCATAGATTTATGAATTTTAGGCCCCCAACTTTTCATTGATTATTGACTTGTGTTTTATTGATGACCTTAATCACTTACTACAAATATATATGCATTCCCCACTTGTACGAATATTTACATACAACTTCTATTCTCATAATTGGAGACCATGTTACATGTTATCCCATGTGACCTTTTTAATTCCAATTATCTCTTTTCATAAATATTTTGTATGAACCCTTCTCCCTCTGTGGGATTTCAAACCTATGAAATATTAAAAAATTAAAACCGTAGTTTAAATGTAAATTTTGAGGATGAAATTTATTTAAGATGGAGAAAATGTAATTCAATGAAAATCTAAAGTAGGACCATTGAATTCAACATAATAAGAAGTAACCTATTCTTTAAATTATAAGTAATAAATAGTACTAACTACCCTATGAAAATATATGGTTTTCCAAAATACTAAATGAATTAATGGGATACATATTAATTTTAAATTAAACTGAGAACCAATTGAATATAGAGGGAATGCTTTTGTTGAATAATATTTTTATGGTCACAATCCTATTTTATACTAATATATTAAATAAATTAATCTTAATGTATGATATTAAGGAAATATATATATTTTATATTAAATCACATAATTTTTATATTCATGAAATATGTTTTATTACCAAAAGACATGATCATATCTCATAATATATATAGAAACCTATATGTTTATTAAGTCACATTTACCTCCCTTTAATGTAGAATCTAATTTAAATTTTTTTTGGAATTATTATTTAATTTACATATAAAAACAAAAGTAAAATTGTATAGTTAAACATAATAACTATGTTAGGGTGAATGTTTGTATTTTTTCCTATGATGATGCATTTCCTAATGAGTACTGACATAAACTAAATTTTAATTCAAAATTGATTTCCATATATTTATTTAAAATGTTAAATTATATTTTTTATTTGTTTTCATGTTTCATTAGAAAAATTTATTATAAATTATTTAATAATAGGTCGCATTAATCAATTTCCATTTTAAAATTTATATTATATCGCAAGAATATTTTGAGTGTTTTCACATTAAAAAAACACATTGTCATCCCCTTCATGAGATTAAATTTCAATTAATTTCTTCCACTTATATTACATGAAATTTTAAAATAAGATTACATTTTTTGTAATAATAATAAAATTTAATTTATAATAAGATAAAATTATATTTTGATCAAAAAATTTAGTGAATGTAATTAAAAATAATTAAAAGATTAAAGTGAAATGAAGGTTAATGAGGGACTAAAACTTATACATTAGGGATAATATGAACTAAGAACATGTCCAAAATAACTTTTTTATGAATATTTAGTGTATAATACCATGTATCCAACTAGTTCCATTATTATAGCCTCATAAAATGGGAGAATGTGGGTAAAATTCCATTTTTCAAAATTTAAAAGACTGCCACTAATCCTCCACTATAAAAGTGTATCCTCTTCTCTCAATACCTCCTACCTCTGAAGGCAATTTTAATATTCATATATAATCCTAAATATATCCTCAAAATTACTCCCATCATCTTATAATGACCACATTGTGTAGATATCCATCCATGGAATATCTTTGGTGAAAACAAAATATTTAGCAAAAGAAGAGGTAAAAATTTCCCTCAAGGTCTATACTATTATTTCCATTCTCCACCAACTAATCACTTCTTATTAAATTATTATATAATATAACTACTGTCAATACTATCATATTAGGTTAATATGAGAAGGGTTATACTTAAACATACACACGCCACTATCTAATTGTTAACGAACATACTGTTCTAGTGTATGGCTAACTAGCACCTCTAAAACAAAGATGTTTTTTTAAATTAATGCGCCTAATATTGGGAATTATAATGTACCCAACATTTATATATTTTATAGTTGATAAATATTATTTAAAAAATCATCTATAATAATTTTATAACGATCAATTCTAAAAATATATTTTTTCTAGATATGATAACATCGATAGTGGAAGTGTGGACTACCACCTGAATAAAATTATTCAAGTCTTTCTTAAAATATAATATATAATTTAATTTATTAACCCTTTCACACACTAAAAATTGATAATTTCATTTGTGGATGTGTGGAAAACCACCTCATCAACATGGTGTCACTCCTTTTACATGATAACAATTCATTATATATATATATATAAGAATTTAGGATTATATAACATGGTATTTATGATATGATGATCATTAAAGAAAGATATAATGTAACTGACCATATTTCCATACTGATCATTGAAGAATAGAAATCTCACTCAGCCATATGTAAATCATAAAATGTAAATGGGGGTAACATTGGTTCATTTTTTGTAAAAAAATCATAATTTCTTTTAAAGTATAATTGATATATAAATATGATAATTATATCATTATTATTGTTCTTGATATGATTATATAATTAAATTTTTATCTATTTTCAACCTATATATGTTTTTTAACAAATGAATTGAATTTGCTAAAAACACCCCAAATAAAATTAACTGTTTATATAGTTGTATTAAAATTGTAATAAGTGAAATAAATGTATTTATAATCATGAAAATTGACCAGAATAATGTTAAAAATTAACATATTTTTATTAATTTAGGATAAGAAGGTAGAAGATTCAATTCCAACTCAAGTTAAGTGTTTTTCATCTCACTTTTACATATTGGAGAAAACTATAATATTAAATGTTTACTTATTTTATATAGTGAATTTATTTAATATTTAGATATTTTATATCTCTAAAACTTGTATCATAATGGTATTTAAACCATTAATTTTATGTTATTTTTTATGGATTCTGACTTAAAATGATTCAATGTTGTGTGGGGATGATTAGAATGTGTAAATATTATTTTCATAAAAAATTATTTTATTTTTAATTTTTACATATTCGATGAAATTATATAACTATTTTTAAAAGTCATTTATTTTTTCTCTCTTCTATTTTTTAGTGTCTTCTTTCAATTATTAATATCATTTATCACTCTTTGGTACTCAATTTATCAATACAAAATATTTTTATAAAAACCCAACATCATTTCCCTCATTAGTCAAACACTACTTTTCTTATAAAAATCACATATTCATAAAAGGTTTTTTCAAATCCATGTAACCAGTCCATAATAATTTTTAAATATATTCACCCTTTATACTTTGACCAATTTTTTCAATTAAATTTTATTGTATCTTTTAGAAAACGACATTGTTTATCCTTTTTACCGGGAAAAAATGTTCCCTTACATCGTAATGAAAATACAGATTTTCCTATCGTCATTTTGTTGATTATTCTTTTACATTATCGGTCATAAAATTTTTAGGACATAATTTCAAAATTTTATTTATAATTAATGTTTTTTCAAATGTTTTTTAATGGATATTTTTTCTCGAGAATGTTTTTATAATATATATTATTAATATTTCTATTCCTCATAGACAAATCCTCTATATTTTGTTACACTTGTTAAATGTTGTGTGGAATCCATCTATAATAAGACTCTAGTTGGTTTATGTTTGATTTTTCAATGGGTAGTAGCGACATTCACTTCATTGATTCCTTTTAGTCAGCTAGAATTCTTTAATTTCCTACAATCATTTGATATTTAATTTTCCCTAAATATGCATATAATTTTAAATTGATATGAACAATTCATAAACCATATACCATTTTTCATATGGACTTTTATTTGAATATTATTGTTTTATTTGAAGGAATATCGATAAATAAGGATCCATTATTTAATATGAATATTTGATAATGTATAATGTTTATTCGATAGGAGAAATGCTTATGGCATGAATGTAATGGCCTGAAGACAATTTAAGGTAAGCCCTATAGGTTTGGGGCTGGTCAATGAAATCCCCCTGATGCATCGATAGTCTCATGAGATGAAATTAGTTGGTGGAAAATATGTTGAGATCATTTCCAATCAGAATAGATGGGTTTCTACCCATAGTTTCATATTTTCTAGAGGATGGTTCTATTTAAACAGGTTTCCATGTGACTTAGATATAACTCCAATAATTAAGCATTTATCAAATATTTTATCTTTTATTATTCATCTATGTGAATATTTATTGAGATATCTATCATTACATTTCATTTTTAGTGAATTAATTAAATTTAAAAACATTATGTTTCATACCATTCATTAATTATTTTTCATTGTCTACATAATTGAATGACATGTGTTTCTAGTTATTACTATGAAATATTTTTTTTCACCTCCTACGTAGTTTTCTGATTAATTGGTATTTGTTTTATGTTATTTACCATGACATAATTCGAATTATCATTGATTCATTATTTATTAAATTATACAACACCCATAACAAGAATTCAAGTATAACATTATTTCACTTCTTTTCAATAATATTCTAAGAAGAATAAATTGAATGATATGTCAGGATATACTAGATAGAAAAATGATATCCCAAATAGAAAAAATTTATGTTGTAATTAGTGTCTTCATTTTTCATACAATAATCATGTATGTACATGTTTAAAAAAGACCAAAAAACTCGTTTTCCATTTGAGACATGATTCATTATTATCGTGTCAATGTAGTTGATATAGACACCTACTTTGTGTTCACAAGGTTCATGTTTCTATACACTATAAATATACAAGCAGGGCTTGGGAAGAGAAATAGTTCATGAAAATCATATTATTATTACCTCCTAGGTCCCATGAATCCTTTATCCAATTTATCTGGTCTCTGAAATAATAAATTTCACTTATTAAATTATTTCGCAATGGACTAGAATGATCTATCCATCAACTAGAGATAGAAACATATTAGTTGAGAGGCCAAAATAGAATCCTAGATCCACACAGGCTGACGAGAATAACCATGGAATTATAAATAAATCATTGGGGATGAATATTCACAATAATAACAATCATAAAAAAGACATCGCAAGAATTAAAAAGATCATGAAATAATAACATAATGTAATAAACACAGAATATGATCCAAAATAAAAACAGAAAAAAAACAAAACTAGACATGATCTTCATGTTACCACCTAATTACAACATTCAACAAGACCAACTCACTCCAAGAGTCAACCATGACAAGAAGCTAATCCAAAAAACTAGATCAGACCAACGTATGTTGAGTGGCCCATGTTGGGTGAGAGCATACAAAATATATATAGTTATGAACAATAGAACCATAGAGGTATTTTACTGAAATAATGCATATATTGTTTTTTAAATGTACATATAAAAAATATTGTTCTAACATTCTAAAAAACTAACACATCTTTCCCGAAATATAGTTTCAGAAATAGAACATGGATTTCCTTTTAAAATATAAAACCATTTAAAAATTTTGTTTTTGAAATAAAAAAATATAAAGAAAAATATAACAATGATGAGTGAGTAAATAATAATAATTAAAATGAACACATGAAATTAGGTTTATATAAAAAACATACTAAATGTATAAGAATCACTATGTGTATATATAAGAAAAAATACGTATAGAAAGAATCTAAAGTGCCACAAATCGATAAAAGAACATTCAAATTACAATGTCATGAAAATGTTCTAAAAATACATATAAGAGGACCTAGAAACACTCAGTTTGGATCCACCATCCAATGTATGATTTTATCTATATTCGATCACCAATATATCTAATGTCAACCAGCCTCAATCATAGCACAACCGTTGTGGCCAACAACAAACTAAGTGGATCCATGTCTGCTCATTAAGATAAATATATTAACCATATCTATACCCTATAGATAATTTATATGATCCTGTGAGTTTTGTATAGGGTGAAATGTGATGATTTAATCGCATGATATATGTTAAATATAACCCATAGATGTCAACATGAATTCCATTCACACCTCATACCCCGATATTTGTAAATACCCTCTCTTACTTGAATACATTAGTATGGGATATCATCACACAGAAAAAATTTTGAATGATACAACATGATCTTGAAATATAGATAATATCAAATTTTTTCCATGAAACACATTAAAGTGGTAATTGGGAAATTGATTTCGATGAGTTTGGAATAAGTTTCTGATGATATATGAAAGTACCAAATGGGCATGTGTATTGAAATACGAACCAAATTTTAGTAAAAATGATCATACCATAAAATTAACAAAAATAATTTTTTAATCCATTTGTTACATTCAACGTCCCAAATAGGCCTTGGAACAAAAATTGTGAAATAATTAATTCCAATATGTCAAATGATCCATTGGAAAAAACTTTAGTAATGCAGTTCTTTAAGTCCCATTTGATAACATTTGGAAACTAAGAGAACCATTAGTTGAAAAAATGTTCATGAACATAATCATTATAAAGGGCTACCATGTATATTCTTGTAAACCACTATTTGTACATGCTATCAAAATATTGATACTCACATATCACACTCGAATATTTATGTATGGCCATAAAATATTTATTTTGAAAAAAAAACAAACCCAAGGATGAACGACAATGATACCGAAGGGTTTTCCCTTATTCAACATGAATATAATGATGCTAAAAACAAATTCAAAACCTAATTCCAATTTAATACCCAATATTATCAAAATTACAATATGTTCAAACAAACCATTATACCCCAAAGTACATTTTAATATGAAACATCTTATATTATCAAACACCTAAAATTAATATCATTTTAATATATATATTAAGAACTAGGAAAAACCATTGAAGAAAAAATTTTCATCAAACCAATAACCTTGAAAATAAAAAAAATTCATCTTTTCAACCCACAAATATGAATTAATTAATGAAAATTCATTTTGAAAATATTATGCGTTATATGGAATGATTGATAATGGAAGTGGATAGAAACACCTACCTTAATGGTATGTGAATGCAACAAAACTCTGTAATTTTGGAAAAAAAGAGCACAAAACCAAACCCCACACCCTATAATTATAAGTGACTACTCACATGATCCAAAACTCAATCTCCAGTTTCAATATATGGGATAAATATTCCATGGAAAGAATAATAAAAGAAAATTTATTGAAGAAAGGAGAATGTGGAGAATGATGCAATGATAGGATCCAATAAATGATGATGACAATACACCCAAAATCCAAGATGTTTGAGAGGAAGATTACAAAAAAGACTCCCACATTTTATTTGAAATAATGCAGGCTAAAGGTTAACACTTTTTAGTATTAATTATATAAGGATATGTATTGGGATTTTTCATTTTAGGGATTAAGGGAAAACTGCATGGTTTACCAAACCATGCGCTAACCCAGAACACCATACTAGAATGAAACATATTCCTTTCAAATTTTGGAAATATTGTTTTGTATATCATGTGCCAAACATGCTCCTCTCTCAGGAATGACTTCCAACTTCACTTAGGATAGTTAAATGTTTTGAGGATTCATGTGAAAACCATGAAATTTAGATTTCATCAATTTATACACCCATTAACACTTGTAGAAAGTTTAACTCTTACCTTACAGAAGTCATGCACTATGACTCACCCACCTGATAAGGACACATTGTTACTATTGATACTAGATTATTTTTTGAAAAACTATTCATTACTTATACAGGACATAACATTAAAGATGAAACTTCACAACAAAGAGTATTTTGATCAAGTAGTCTCAGAGTTTCCATCATGACATTGCACAGTAACTATAAAAAATGAAATAAATATAAATAAATATCATAAAATAATTTTTTTCATTATAAAATCCACCAAAAAATATATCAACACCATCAAAATAAATATAATAATAAATAAAACCATAGTCAGTGTGTGTTGAGGATTATTGTTCATTTGTAATTTTTGACATGTAGGAATCGTACACACATTAATCTGATTTACAATGTTACTTTTATGACTAAAAATGTTTGTTTTTATATTAAAAATGAATTGTTTTTTGAGAAATAGGAGTCACTCACTAATAAATGGGAATTTTTTTTATTATTTTGATACATTACAATAAATATCCGTAATTCATTTTTTCCATTTTGGAATCAACCACACATCAATATGACAACTACTGTGACATGAATGAATTATAGAAAACGTTTTCAGTTTTGAAGTATAAATTTAGTTAAAAAACATGTTTCTCATTAAAAAATGAGAAAAAACTTATATTTTCATGTTTTTTATGAAAATTATACATAAATAAAATTTAATTTGTTTTAATCAGCCTATCATTTGACCAACTGGTGGTGTAGCTAATATGAATCAAAGGGAATGTTTTTATTTCAAAGCAATATTTTAGCTAAAAACACACAACAAATATTTAATATCATAAAACATGTTTGGATTTTCTTGATACAACTGGAAAATCATACAGAGGTTGTTTATTATGTATAGAAACTAACCCGGAATAAAACACAAACATGGTGATTCAAATAAGAATTGAGGTTTTTATTTTAAGTTTAAAAGACACATTTTATTTATCCATTATTTAATATTTATGATTAATTTATTTGATTCTAGTATTTCTAAGATAATTTTTATTTATCTATGTACTCTCTTTTTCTAGAGGTCGTGTGTTTTTTAGCAACTGGTAGCTCGGTCATATATTTTATCAATGGTGTTTGTGTCCAAATATAAAAAAATAATGTTCATTATTTTTTTATGTTTGTGATATATAATATAAACATATATAAATTCACTATACAATTATTTAAATGTATTTAATATAGTTATTATTTTATTTGTGATTAATATTTAATTATAATTATATATTTTATTCTATGATGGAGTGTGTTGTTTTTTCTGTAGACAATATTTACAAAATGACATTTAAAATCACTAAAACATGAATATAAATATCCCTGTTCATTATCTATTTTATTCACTGATGAGGGAAACTAGTATTTGTGCTTATAAAATCCACAATTTTTTAATTTACCTAAATAAATCTGCATTTATTTTTCATTGATGAAGGCTATTTTATGCACCGTAAAAGTCCATATATATAGAATTTGTTTATTTGGAATAAATTATTTTCATCATTTGATGTTTAGGGTTGAACTAACAAGTATATTAATTTTCAATTATGACGTTTCATGAAAAATATAATAGTTAAAATTATTGTAATTAGTGAAAATTTAATCCTTATTTTATTGGTTTAAAAAATATCTCTCTGATAGGGTTATTACATCACAAAACATAAAAAATTTTACCACATCATTAGGGGAGTTTCCATGGATTTTCTTGGGGTTTTCACAATCTAAGATATCCTAGGACTGAGTGTGATGGGCCTTCATGTGTTTCATATCTATATGATGAAATCATGTCTTCCCCTACAAAGTTTTTTCAACCTCCACATCACTAGATCTAGAAGAAATGGTTACTAAATTTGAAAACTTGTAGATAAATAACACTTTTATATATAACTATAAAATAATTATTTTGGAAAATTAAAACATGGGATCATTTTTGAGACTTTGAATATCCATTGTAACAATCAGAAAACTCATCTCAAATATTTGTATAAATCTCTATTCCCTAAATAATACCATGTAGATCATATGAAGATTAGATGATGTTGTCGATTACATAGAAATTGGTCGTTATCTCCTAATATTTGGGTTCTTCAATGATAGAGATAAACAGAATATTTTTATGGGGGGACCATGGTTGTTTGTTAAAGAACTCATATAAATGAATGACATAAATAATAGGAAAGATTTATAAATTTTAAACATATCCAAATCAACCTAATGGTTACATTATAAAGAAATCAACTTTTCTGGAAGATTTGAGCCCATCATTCCAGATATATTAGGAAAAATAATGAATTCATTTAATAATACAATTCATCACTAATTTATTGGTTACTATGGGTGCATATTTTTTATATGGTTAATATTCAACATCCTATAATGTGTAGACTATTTGTTTCATAGAGGGATCCAATAACTGGATCTTATTTTAGTTTTAATATTTAATTATCATCTATTTCTTTTTTGGATGCTTTGGGAGTATAGAGAAATAATACATTTCAAGCGATAACAATGATGATAGAAATATCATAATTCATTATGTACCATGTATGCACATAAGTAATTTAAGAAATTAGTTTATTCTCATATATAATAAAAATAAATTCATACAATAAAAATCATTTAATATTTGAGTTTAATATCATAAATTTTTCAAAAAAAAATAAGATTATTATGTTGGGATGATATAATTTCATGTTGGAAGAATAAAACATCCTAGATGAGATGAAGGTGATTATCATGGATATTGTATTATTTTGGATGATTTTGAAAATATAAAAGTGTATCACATTATCCCTCTTAGGGTAAGGTTATTTATTCCTCCAAATAGGCTTTTATGTTTTTAAAAAAATGACAAGCCCCCCCCCTCTCCAATCCCATAACAAATATTATCAGATCAGCTGGAAATTTTTTTATCACCTCCTCTTATTGATAACTCAATTCCCAAAATCGTATGATAAGATCCTACTCCAGCCTTTCTGTTTAGGAAAATGAAACGGCTGAGGTGGAAGAGGAATCCAAGCGGATAAATTAGTAACAAATTGAATATAGTGTTAAAAAGTATGAATTAGAGACACTATGAGTAACTGATGGCCATTAACAGATTTCCCAAAAATGTGGAGAGTTATTGAGGATGTATTAGAAATCAAATTATTATTGGTGGAGGATGGACTATGCTAGCCCCAACCAACCAAATTATTATTTTATGATAGAACATTATTGTGCTTAGTAACTCATGATATGTTTAGAGACACCACTACCATTACATAAAATGTTTCTCGGATAAGGTTTTTCATTTATTAAAAATATTATACATAATGTTTGTGGATTTTATCCAAAAGGGGGATTTTATTGATTTTTATCAATCTTTTTCCATAGAAATTTGGCTTTCCTAAACTTATTTTGTGAGATGATATAGATTTTGGGGTTTCTAATTTATCTTCAGAACACATAGTCACCATTACTCACCAACCCAGAACCCTAAAATTTTCTATATAAGATTTTTGTGGATGGCCATAAATATAGGTTAAATATTATAACAGAATATTATTAAATATATATTTGAAAAAAATCTTGGAACACTACTTTTTATGGAATTTTCAGGAAATTATGTTATAGAATCAGATTAAAGCAAGTGTTTGTAGAAAAATATATCAAAATATTTAATAAATATAAGCATCCCAAATATATTATCCTTTTATTTTATAGAAAATTATTAAACTATTAAGATGGTTTTAAAGAGTCTTTGAAATCTATAGTATTATGGAATGTATATACAGTTTTGCAAGAACATTTGAGTAAACCCTCCATTTCAGGCAATTAAAATATTCCCACACAGTACCATCCACCTAAAACCATTGCATGATCATTATAAATATTTCACCTAGATACACGATGTTGTATTTTTATAGAAATGTCATATTTGAAATCTATTGGGTCATGAATAAGGTATGTGAGGAGTTAGTTCGCACATCTTTGAATATGGGAGAAGATGATTCATGAAGAATGTTCATTAGTTTTGTAGATGTTTTGGAAAATGAGATAAATTAAATTACCTCCAACTAGATAAATTTTGCAACAATAGTGAATGGATGGAGAATGTAATATATTCATACCTTCACCCCATGCCATTATCTCTAAAATCAGAAGGCAATAAACAAATATAGAATCCACACATCGGTATATGGAATGTTTCAATGAAAAAAAATCTCAGGTAATTTATAACAGATAAGGTGATTCTAGTAGTTCCTGTTTTCATCAGAGAGATTTAGAAATGTATCATAATATTTATATCACCATATATCTTAAATTTTAAGAAAATTTCTGCAGTCAATCATTTATAGATGCACCACATTATCAAGCTTTTTTTATGACTAATAAATGATGGGTGATCAATACATCTCATCCAAATGATCTTCTTGTATTAATACTTAGATCATTGATGTGAGAAATCCTGAAAAGATATTTCATATCTTGGATGAGTAAATTCTAATGTCCCTCAATCAAAATCATTATAGCAAAGCACCAGGCCTAGACGACTATCATTCACTATTCATAAAAATAATTTGGAGCCTTACTGTTCCAAATATTTTGATCATTATAATTTGTAATTGGGGTTGGAATATTAATTTTTTATCTGTAAATGAATCTATCATCACCCTCATTCAAAAAAAAGTAAAAAATATACAGGACTCAGACATTAATCCTATTATTATATGGAATGCGATTTATAATATATATTGTATGATTCTAGTGAACTATCTATTCTATCTATTAAATCATACATATCATAAAAATAAAATATATTCCATCACTATAAGACTTATTAATGATAATTTAATCATCTCACACGAGTACATTCACTCCATGAAGACTATATCTATTTTAAAGAGAGGTATTATGTTGTTGAAACTAGATAAAACCAATGCTTATGATATGGTGTAATGGTCTTTTCTATAGATTATCGAGAGATAATTTAATTTTTGATAAAAATTAGTTATTTTTATCTTAAAATGATTCAAAATGGTGTATTACATAACAAAAATCAATGGGGGTTTATCATAGAGAATCACTCCCTCAAGAGGCCATCTCCAAGGGGAACCACTTTCACAGTTTTTCATTAATTTTTCTGATGTCTTATCTAATAATATTTAGGCTAAAAAATATTCTTCATGGGGGTGAATGTATGTAATCATATCGTGACCATTTAATATATATATGTCTTATTGATGATATCCTTCCATTATATAGTGATACACTAGAAGAATTAATTTTAATCTAATTTAATATACACCACTATGAAAGGGAATAGGGTCCATCTATAAATGTGATGAAGTTTAAAATATCCTTCATATTTGGAATCCATAATGATATAAAAAATGAGCATAAAAATATTTGGTGTCTCGGTGGTTAACAAGCTCCAAAATTACTTTGACTCCCCAGAACCGTGGGTTGATCCAAAAAATATGTTTATTGATGTTTTCATGATAAGGTGAAATAAAGATTTTGAGATCTAAAATTAATAGGATATAAAAACTAAGGTCATAAAATCTATTAAAATCATTGATATAATAAATCCACTGCTATGTCTTATCCCATTTCAAAATCATTGTCTCGATAATAGGCTATTTCCACACCCATATTGTTAAATATTGATGGGGATATAAAAATTGGGAAAAATTGATTGCCTGTCATGGATTAATATGTGCATACCAAAATCTGGTATGGGAAAGATGTTTAGAGACATTATCCATTTTAATCAGTCCCTACTACCTAAACAAGGTCAATGAGTTTTTCTTCCCCCTGAAACCCTCTATTTTTTGATTCCAAAAGTCAAATATCTACACTATTCCTATATTATAGGGTAATCCATGGGCCTTTGGCCCATATTTGTATAGAGATGAATTTAGGGATCAGACACAGTATTACATTTTATGATCATTTAGATTATTTCTAATAGAAGCATAGTTAAAATATTGAAATATCATTGGTTTTCATAGTGAAAAAATTATATGGAACTCACTCAGGTTGCCCCGGGTTATGTAGGAAAATCATTATATAATATCATTAATGATTGAGATTATAAATTGTTCATGGAGATGTTTGATATATGGTTTAATTAAATATAAGAAAACCACATTCTATGTACCCCATATTTTAATGACATTACGAAGGATATTAATTGATGTTTTAATGAAAATTAATATTTATTAGAGATAAAATACATATCATCATATTCCTATGGACATAATTTCTCTACACTTCTTTTGATCTAGTCATTATTTATTATAATGGAAACAGTGGTTTCTCATTACACAACATCAAAAACCATTTGTCTGAGAAGTAATTATTATATTGTTAATCAAATTTCAAGAGAAAACTATTTCATTGTTGAACAGAAATATCATGGTTGGATTCATGGAATTGATAGGAAAACTAGACAATTTCTATGAGTTCATGTCTTCTCACATACACATGATCCTGCCCCCCATTTTACATCATAATTATGGACATGTATTCTTCTCCATCTGGAAATGAAATTATTGGTTTAGGAGAGCTGGTCCATGGTTAATGTGGGAAAATTGTTATTGATTTTCATTATTCTCATAATTCCATTTGGGATCTTCTGATAGTGTATGATCATGAAATTTACATCAAAATTATTATTTCTATAGAGAGAGTATTGAAATTCATTCTCATTGAATCATAATTTTTTAATGTGTGCAATGATATTCAAATATTTGATAGCCCCCTTAAAAAAATTAATCCCTATGATTTTAGCTATTCAGTCACATATTCATTAATTCAAAATATTCTATTTATTAATGATTAAAATATATATTAATAAAGAAGATAATTTCATATTAAACTATAGATTTTTTTGGTAGAATAATTTATTCAAGACTATGGTCACCCCTAAATTTCAATAGGTGAGGGAATAATGTTTTAGATGTTTTGGGTAAAAAACCACACCAAAACAACAAGTAGAGGAACAAAAGTATGGGGTGAGGGGCCCTATAAGTGGGGAGATTCTATAAAGTCTTTAGAATCAATTTCATTAGTAAGATAATTGCCAAATAATAATCATTTTTGAAGCATTTTTTGAGGTGGTTCTCCCACTTATCCAATCAATAAATTTATTATGGTTGTGTCCATATATTTCTGAGGGATTATGTACCCACATTACCTATAATGATCATTCTATTTGAATATTGTTTTTCTCCATTCATAATGTGTTTTTCAACATTACATCTTGATTTATTTATTTGTGTATTTTTTATTATGTTTCTATTATTGAAGAAGCAGTGGGAATATTAGTTTCAAGCAAAAGAGGTTATATCAATGGAAGGTTCTTGCACAGTGTTATTCACATTTTTTGGGAAATAATAATTCTAAAAATAATTATTATGATATGTTATTGCAACCATATTTTATATGTTACATCAAAATAATTTTATATGGTTTTAGAATACACTATCATGAAATATTTGAGGTTCTGGACTGATGGCATGTCAATATGGAGGTGAAATTCAAGACTGAAAATTTCAATGGAAATAATTTTTCATTATGGAAATTGATGATACATGAATTTTTGTGGAAATATAACTTCATACAAACAATTGATGAAAACTAGTAACTGTGATGATGGATTATACTTCTACTGGGATCCCTAATCACTAAATTGATAGAAATGTGGTGGGTACATCTAGGAATTTACATATCATAGTTATGGAAGTAACAACAATAACAACAACTGGATATGGCCAACATCCCAATGATTCAATGTTAACTGGCTTTATAGAAACATGGAAGATGATGTCATGACAAGAATGGTTATATTAATATGAAATGGTCATAGAAGGACTTTTGTACTTGTGGAATGATCACATCATAAATATAATTTTATTCAGTTTCATCAAACTCAATATGCATGATGGTATCATTTGAACTATCATTGGAGAACACCATTTGAATATAATGAAGATGAAAATATAGTATTTTGGATTATATTATGATATAGGATGTAATAATTTCATTGAGAATAGTGTGATATGAATTTTGGTGGACATGGTTGTGATGATGAAGGTAAATAAGATCTCAAAGATCCTGTATGTGCTTATGGGTGAGACATAAATGGAGGCAGATTTATTGGCGTCATTATCTAACTCAATGAAACTGTTGATGATTTTATGGGATCCGATGCATTAAGATATGTAAGAACGAGGCCCAATGATTATTATAGGATATAATTTTTTTACGAGTGTTAAAAAGGTATCCTTATAATGTTGTGATCATTTTGTTTTGTGAAATCAACAAAAATTGATGTTTATGATGTCAGATGTTAAATAAAAGTGATCTTATATTTGAACCATTCTAATGTTTGGAATGCACCAACTATATCCTTGGGGGATGCAAGGACCATTGTATCCATCATTGATGATTATTCAAGGATATTTTGGGTGTGCCATATCAAGAGGAAATTATATGTCTTAGAATTTATAAAAACATTCAATGCACAAAAGGATCATTAATATATATATAAGTTTATGTTTATGAGGATTGACAATGGTGTATATTATACAAGTGAAATGATTGAAAAGAAAATCAATAGAAAGGCATTAGGATATAATTTATGGCGACATACACTCCTCTGTAGAATGGAGTAGTAGATAAGATGTACAAAACCCAATTATATAAAATATGAGAAATGTTGAACACTATAGGAATGAAAAAAGCATTATTGGTCGATATCATCAATACCTATTATTATGTGATCAACCCATCTCCATAATCCATGATTGATTTGATGATATTAGTCGAGTTGTACACTGGTAGATCCACTAATCATCCTATATTACGAAATATTGGAATTCCTATATATATAATGTTTAATGAGAATGATATATCAAATTAAATTCTAATTCCACGATATTCATAATCATGGGGTACATTAATGGTGTGATAGTTTATTATTTGTGGAACCCCACTACCCGTAAAATTTTATTCAGCATAAATTTTTATTTTTAGAAGAAATCCAAAAAATGATATTTGATGGAGACATGGAGAAAGAGAATAAATAAACTATGAAAGTATAGGTGAATGACATATCCAATAAATAATAAATTTCTCGTAAAGAATTACCGAAACATGATGATAAGTTAATAGTTATTTTTAGGCCATGATGGTCATCCTAGGAGAAAATAGAGGATGTTTGAAACTCATAATATGTCATTTAGAGAAATACTCTGTACTTCTTATTGACGGAGGATAGAGAGACATATTTGTTTATGAAGACCCAGATTGGACATGTAACCTCACGAATTGAAGAAATACTTGAGGACCATGAATTCATACATAGGAAAAAGACTTGGTATCTTAATCTATTTACTCATGGAAGGAAGGAAATTTGAAAAATGGGTCTTTAAAATCATGTAGCATGGAATGGAAAAGGTCGAATAAACTCAGCCTTGACTACTGGTAATGGGATATTCCTAACTGGATGATATTTAATTTAATGAAAATTTTAATCATGTTGTTAGATCTACCCAAACATACATTAGTGTAATAATAGTTTTGTGTTATTTATTCTATGGAAATATTTTTTCATGTGGTAAGACTAAAGATTGTTCAGGTTGTTCTGGTGATGTGTGCAACATAAAGTGTACATCTACAATATTTACTGGTAAATAATGATTTCCTATATTAGTGATATTCATAAAAATATCTCTATTTTCTATCAATAAGACTTTTTAATTGAGTTAAAATATAATATAGTTTTTATGTTTATCAAACACTCCAATAAACTCAAGAATGTGCCAGGTGTTTGTAAAAGATATGTGTTTCCTCTTTCATGTGTCATGGATAAAACGATCATTATTGATATCCTTGTTCAAATATCAAGGGTTTATATGGTAATTATTTTATCATTATTCTGTTATATGAGAATTATATATTGATTATTGGCCCTAACAATGATAATATATACAAGATGATGGCATAATTATCTAAGGAGTTTGATATAGTGTACATAGTACCAAAACCATGATTTTCAGGATGCATATTTATAGGGAAATATATAATTGTAATATATCTATATAAATGATTAATTATATACTTAGTGTATTGAAATTCATAAACATGATGTAATATATCCAATGTCTACCCCACCCCCCATTAATTTCATGTTATGTTATACCGTGAGCCCTTTTGTTGAGGTATTGAAGCTGAACAACCCGAGTAAACTGGACCAGTCACCCAAATCTTCCAATAATAATGGGTGGTAAAAAAGGTTTCAAAAGAATTATGGATGATATCAAAAACAAGAAATAGAACCAGAGATCAGTATGGAAAAAAAAATTGAGAGATGCAAGTGAGCTAAACATACTAAATAGCAATAAAAGACATGTCTATAAAAAACTACTCACAATGTGACTTAAAATCACCTCAAAACTAACAAAAAATAGAAATTAAATGTTAATAATAAAATATATAAAATAAGTATGTCATTGCCAAAATACTAAAAAACAAGGTCTACAACTGACCTAAAGTTTATGCTAGCTGTGGGAATCATTGCCTTGTAGGATACCACTGAATGATCTATACAAGTTCTAATAACCAAAATACAAAATTCCATGATTTAAAATTAAATAAGATTGCAATATGTTGAACAAATAAATCATTTTAAAAACAATACATGTTATTTCAAACTATTCCTTCAATATTTTCCAATGATAAAAATGAGGTAATGTTACAGAATTATAAATATACATGTATGCCAACATCCATGAAATATAATTTAATATAAAATAACAGTAGAAATAAAAACTACCTTACCATCTTAGTTGTAGCTAATGGTACAATATGTACAAGACACTCAAAAACAAAACAAACCATAAGGATGGCTCCAACTAAGATTGAGGTATTCCTTAGGCTAATGAAACACAATTGTTTTCCACCACGTGGTGTCACACGCAATAAGAATAGCATTGCCTCAATCTCTATATGAACATGGATAACTATAGGAATATTTATTAATTTTATTAAAAACTGGTTTAATAGAAATAAAATCTTCTTTAGTGTGTTAAAATAAATATTCCATTTTAAAATAATCTGCTATCATTTTCAAAGAAAAATCCTTTTTCAAATTTGATCCCATGACCATTTAAATTTAAAAACTTGAAATTGCACTTTAAACATCATGCAGTTAATATAAATATAAATAAATTCACGAAATTAGAAAAATTAAACATATCCACCGACACCAATAGCAATGAAAACATAAACAACATTGATAATGGGGGTTGAATTCCCTACGATCGAACTTTTTAAGAAAATGTTAGACAAAATAATGTAATGGATTGATAGAAAACACAATCATATTACCATTCGATTAAAAAAAGATGCCACAATCACATGTGAGAGGGAAAACAAGAGGAAGCCTTACCAAAAGAGATAAAATCCCAAATCTGGATATTTAGACATTATACGAGTCAATCCAAAATGAATGAAGACACCAAATATCACATAGGGTAAGATTTATAGGTGAGAGTAGAGGGCTGGAAAAACAAATGAATCCTCATCCTCCGGCAAGACATCATTAAAATTTCAACACAGTGAATTACATGGAATGTAATCATTTACACAATGTGAATCCCATTTATTTTATCGTACACATAAAAAACATATAATATTCAGTTAAATCAATTCTTTTCACATTAAACAACATATAACAAATAGACGATGTGTAAAATGTATTATTGTTAATTCATCCCATTGGATGAGTTTGACCATAATTACACGTCCTGGAATCCATTTACACATCATGTTACTACTTAGAAAATAGCATAAAATCTTATGGAAATGTTTAAAATAAAATAATCCATTAATTCACCATTATAGGTATCCAACTAATTGAGGATTGAAAATACTCATTCAATAAATAGGGAAACCAAATAAATGATCAGAGAATATCTGAAAAAATTTCAATGGATATTTTCATGAAGAGACAATAGATATGTATCAAGTACATTATTCCTCAGTAGTTGGTATCTTGATTTTTAATGTTGTTCGTACAAGAACAAAAAAGAACAAGAATTTTGAGGAGTTAGTTGTCACTTGGAGAATCTAAAACGTGATAAAGGGAGGAATTTAATGGGGATATTGAGATACATAAAGGATACCATAAATGCTATAATATATTATAAAGGATGATATTTTTCTATCTTAGGATATATTGATTCTAATTTTATAGGTGATCCTAATTGGAGGAATTGTACTACATGATATTTTATTACTACTGATTTTGGAGTTGGGATCAATACTTCCATGTTCGAGTCACTTTTGGATTTATCAATAATAATAGAAGAGATTATGGATGCTACAAATGTTTTCAAATTGGGAATTTATATGAGAATGATGTTGGAGTAGTTTTGGCATAGACCAAAGTTGATTACATTGTTATGTTATAGTATTAGTGACTAGAACATTGTATGGAATGAAGGTTTTCAATCTATAATGTAGCACATTAGGGTAAAAAATCATATTATCAACGATGTGGAAGAGGAAGGATGTATGTACCAGAAAAAAAATTAAACAAAATAAACAATAGAATATTTACTAATGAACATAATTAACTCTAATATGTTTAAATGGTATTAAAGTTCGAGTGTCCCCATAGAGATGTGAGATTCATAGTTTTTATGATATCATAGGTGAGTGCATATTTTATTGGTTTTCAGTCCATTTCCACGAGGGATATATGTTTCATGAATTTTTCATTTCAGATGGTGGATGACACATTCGTTCACTACAAAATTATTTGTGTATTTCTTTTTGGGTATGTCTATTAGTAAAAGTAATTATTATGTTGGTGAAAATATTTTACCAACACAAATAATCGTGGTACTAATGTTTAGGTAAAATGAACTATCTGAAAATTTTACTGTGTTGGATAACATAGTTCAGTTACAATTATTACAATAGGAAAAGATAACATATTGTTTGAAAAAAGGGTTAGTAAAATATTTGTATGACATATTTTTATATTGATATATGAATTACCAACATTATTCTTCATTTTTTATTAAAAATAATAATGTTTTCTTATACTTTCATCAATAATATAATTAAAAATAATGATATACCTCCTAATATAACCAATCCCAACAATTAAAATCATATAATTTGATTTTTAGTTGACAATATATATGATTTTTTTAAAATATCTATCGAAATAAATAACATTATATTGAATAATTTAATCATACATAATAAAAAATATTAAAATTAAAATTATATTATAATAATGATATATTACTGATGACTCATCAACACTAAGTCATTTAATTTGAAAAATAATGTTCTAATATATAGAAAAATGATTATACAATTTTATTATTTTATTTATTTTTTTTTAAAATTATACTCCCCCAATTGAAAAACAAAAAGTGTAATCACATGAAACCCCCATTATTTTTTCATGCATGAAATAAAAGGATCACATTAATAGAATAATGGTTCAAATTGAACGGAATGGAAATTGTTTTGGTATAGTCTCATGAACATCAGGATAAACCATCACACTAGAACTATTAACTGCCAAAACTACATCTCATACTCCTGTAGAACACATTCATGATTTTCCAACATCATCCCACACTAGTAATAAATCAAAATACACTTATTTCATCACCAAAATATAATCATAAAATAGAAAAAACATAAACTCAAGTTGTTCTTCATGGTATAAATTCCAAATACATACTGATACAGACTAAATAATATTAAATATTTTATTGTATAATAACTTCTATGGAAAAATTGATGAACCAATGTTCAATCTCATGGTGGTGAAAACCCATGGGACAAATGTAAAACCCCAAATCATTGTCATACGTACCATTAGAAATATATTGTTTCATTTAATAATCATGATCTGAATCATTAGATTTGAGACTAAATTGGTGGATGATTGAGTGAGTATGCATCCTCCCCAGCCTACCTGCCACCTCATTCCTTTCAATGAAAATATATGAAACACCCATGATGGATAGTTTTATTTCAATCCCTCTCATTTTAGGAATTTTTTTGGATGATTATTTCCAAAAATTATATCAAACTAATAATGAGGGATCATATGTGATTCCAATTCATCCTGAACCCCCATGGAACTGATCATCCCCACCTTAGACGTGATGTGGTTCATTGTGACATTTCCCCATGTTCCCCATTCGAACCAACATCATTAGTGATCCTATCATTTTCTCCATCAACCATGGTGGTACACTATGGTATTTTCTCATCCCATTATGTAGAAGGTTTAACCACTACACCAAATATAACATTGGAATAGGATGTACCTACACCACATGACACCGAATCAGTGATGCACTTACCCTTCCTATCACCCCTTATTCCAGTGCCTTCATTATAATGGGAGGTGCAGGAATGGATGAAACAAGAGGACAAGAAGATGATGAGTGTTTTATAGGGATCATAGTGGTCATACCCCATTGGAAACCTGACGGGGAGTGATGACCTCCCATAAATTATCTCAGACTCATAAAGATATCAGACTGTGGAATTTATCCAGAAAAAATTAAT
Organism: Viscum album; assembly: GCA_963277665.1. Classification (NCBI taxonomy): domain Eukaryota; kingdom Viridiplantae; phylum Streptophyta; class Magnoliopsida; order Santalales; family Viscaceae; genus Viscum; species Viscum album. Next base: position 1,497,231,723 of record OY728156.1, on the reverse strand, counting down.
ACTATTTGAGCATGGGTGTTAGACTGATTCACCTATCCCTTACATCCTATCCTCCCACATCGTGAGTAGAATGAAGTCCAATGCCCTTGCAGACATTAAAATTAAGAAAAAAAAAGTTTTCAAAATAATTAGTGCATTTCAGAAAACCAATATCCCCATCAAATAAGAGATGAAGATGACTTAGGAGAGGCTCCAAGAGGTCTATCTCAACGTAGATTTGAGGAGATCAATGAAGCATCAGTAAAAGTGTATCATAATCGATTGGAAGAATAAAACTAATATTTTCACTAATAGCATGGATGACGTATGGGTTCTGAATGGGGAGTATAAGATGGGTTAGAATCCTCAACACGACATGATTGCAATCCCATCCATGATCTAATATCCAATGGAAGATAAGGATGCGTCTATTATCACACATTCACAACTATGATGACAAAAAATAGTGGAAATAGTCACTGAAAAAAATGGTGGATGCTCAAATGCTGGTAATCCAAATCTCCCACTACAGCCCGAGAATGATGTTCCCACATAGATTTGATGAAACCCTCAAATATTTCTAGAGAAGGTCGTTCAGAACAAAAAATCGCCATGAAAATTTTGGAGTTGATGGAAAAAGAATCTATAAAATTCATTGTTGAATGAAAAATAGCTTTATTTCCCTTGAATGTAGATAGGACCTTATGTTATCTAATGAAATTCTATGTATTCATGAGTATTTTTTAAATCATATGGTACATTCAATTTTCCACCCATCATATAAGAATTATATGTGGTGAATAAACTGTTCAATGTGATCACTTTAACATCAATAAATCACCAATATATTATTTTAAACCTGAAGTCCTCAATTACACATCACACTCCATCAGCATCTATTGAAATCAAAATATTCACCAAATATTAAATCAATGGAAGAAGTAGTAATATGAGTGGAATATAAAGGTTATATTGATCAAATAAACATTGATTAAACATTATATTGATACCTTATACACATTGTTCTCACTACTCTGCAGACTCCAGGACCAACTACTAATGATCCCAAAACTTTTGGTTCTTCTGGATAATAAAAATATTAATAACTAAATAGAATATTTTATATCCCTATAAATATATTCAAAAAAATTCATATAATTCAAAATAATCATATGAATCAGTATGTAAAAAAATTATTCATTATTCATGTGTCATTATTAACATTACCTAACACATTTAAAATTTACTAACAAACCCAAAAAATTCACCATCTAGACAATTTTAATAAAATTTAATTAGGTAAAATTCAATTCATTTCCATGTGATCGTGAAGAAAGATCATTTTAGTCCATTTCCATTCCATATACACTTAGTACATAATAGGTGATGTAATAATTTGACAATATCACTATCACTGAAGTTCAAATTAGCCATGATTTCCATGAAACTAAATATCCTTAAGGCATTGAATAAATAAAATGAATATGATTATAAGTTAAATATAAATGGGGTGAAATGTCAATTTATAAATAATAATTCATCTTATAAAAACAAAAGAATATTATATAACTGGATACAACAACACCATTACCATTTTGATAAAAAAATTATTTATATTAAACTTAATAGTAATTCATTTTCAGTTTCTAATGCTTGGTTTATTAGAATATATTCCCTAACAACATCTATGAACAAAATTTGAAAAAATATTTATAATATATACATATATCAGCATTCAATTAAAAAAAATTAATTTTGATCTATGCAACAAACAAGAATCATCAACATTATAGATTGTGGTTTTACATATTAGGTGAAATGTTGTTTCATCATAATAGAAGTCAATCAGATAGATAGAAATCTGGTATACAAATTTTTATTATTGTAACAATACTTATAAATTATAAATAAACCTAAATTAATATATAACATACCATTTAATTATATGTGATCCTTATGAATTTATAATTTTTATTTCATATATAGTTTTAAAATACCTTGTAATATTTTTATAAATTTGACATCGAACTTTATTATGAATATAATTATCAAACAGTTGCAGATATAATATTTTTTTATAAGGAATATAAGAGATTTCAAGCTATCTTGATAGATGTTATGTGGATTTGTAATTTTAATACCATCTTCCAAAAACATTCTAAAGGGATGGATACAAAAATTCAATATATAAAGCATAAATCAAAATCCATTGATTGTGTATATAATGTTAAAATTGATTCATAATAGATGGAACAACACATTAAAACAATATAAACGATTTAATATTTCTGTGATTCAACAATGCATGAAAAAAATTATGGACGTGAATAATAATGCACTACAGTTTCTTAGATTGAATTCATCTTAAACATAATAATTATATTCAAATGAAAAAGGTATTTTAAATAGATCAGTAAGATATCAAAGGATCTCAAAAATTTTGAATAAATTTTATGAAATACTTGTTACTCCCATTTGAGAAGATTAATTGAATAACTATGATGAATTACATATAATTGTAATTTTTTTACAAAAAAACCCATTTGGGGAAGTTGAAGACATATTGAAGTATATAGGAGAAACATTTTATTGTTTCATTCGATTACACTTTGTTTGTATAAACAACCTAATAGGTAATACATTTTAGATGAATTACCTATTTGTTTTTAAATAACCCAATACATCACTAATATTATGTTTTTGTCAATAAAACATAATAGATCAATAAAAACCATTATATTTAAGTGTGGAAAAATAATTTTGATAAATTTTTAGAATCTGTAATCAAATTGAACACTCCACTCGAACCCTATCCATTATGAACAGGTTCATTTCTTCTTTTTTGTTTAAAATAAAATGACCTTTTAATGAAAAAACCATTACATGATGATATTCAATAATGAAATTAAGATTATAGGGTGATGAAATAACCTTTTACAAAAATACATTAAAATTCAAGGAATGAATATTTTATGAAAATATAATTTATTCCCACATATTTTGATCAATACCATGAAAAACATATCCAGCAAAATAATCAAAGGTCATGAAATGTACCACTTCATATTCTTTAGGAAACCCCTATATTAGAATTTTTAATATGTAGCGTGAGAATGAGTCAATACTCTTAACACCCTAATAATGTTGAAAACCCAATTTTCACTGAGATTTCAACTATTCAATGAACAACCATTTATTAGGAATGACATTCGTGTTGAAAATAGTATGAATCTGATTTTAATTACATGAATCCAATGTTTGAGTATCCACATATTGGTAACCATACCTTTTCTGTGCTAGTTAAATAAAAAAGATAGTAAACCATCGAATTTATTCTCATTTGAATGTTGCTTCATGATTCTAAAATGAATCTTGAAGGGTTATCTCATTCCAATAATCATGCTACTAATGTAACAATCGATGCCTGATATACTAAAATAAATGTATAATATAGTGTGTTACATGTCTTATTTCCAATCTATAATTATGTTCTTATTCACATAACATCACAATATATATAAAAATCAAGGTTGTTTAGGATTAAAACCATCCACAAAACATCAAATTCAAGTTCCTCATACAATAAATTTGATTATAATATTCATGAGTGAATTCCAATTTAATCAACTGATTTTGATAAGAGATATACTACATAGGACACCTAGGATCACCAGGGAGGGAGATTTTGATGATATGGCTGTATTGGTGGATTTATGATTGTAGTGACTGGGAGGTGGGGAGGAGGTATGATAGGAAGCTGGGGATTCATGAGAATTAATGTGATTATCCCATATTTTAAATTTTAATCTATCTATATTTTTATTGAATAAAAATTTTATGTTTATTATAAATTATATTTTATTTAAATAATATTATAAATTTTTTCTCAATTATTTTTTAAATATTAGTTATAATTGATTTTAATTATCTCCAATATTGTTTTAATGATGTATGATATTATTTATGATATAGTTATAATTGTTCCTCTATAATAACACTGTTACCCGTTATTTCATTCCAATATTTTTATGTGTAGTGTTAATTAGGTGTGACATCCAAATAACCAGGGATGTTTTTTAAATCATTAAACACATGAGATATATATATATATATCTTTATATATTCATATATTAATTTAAAATAATTATTCATTTAGTAGTTATATTAATTTGATATATAAAAATATATTTGTGTTAACAAATTATTTGTTGTTATAAATATATAAATAAATATTTAAATATTTTAATAAAATTTTATTTAATATTATTTATTTGAAATGTTTTTATAATGTTAATACATTCGTTTCTAATAATTATTATTAATAAGAGATTCATGTGTAGGTAAAAAAATTTAGCCTTAAAAAGAATAGATTGTAAAATTAATTATAAGTGAAAGAGTTTTTGGTGTTGAACATATAAAACCAACAAATATAGCTATCAATAAAAATAATAGATGTTAATTAAAATTAATATGGTGAAAACTAAATATCTATTTGAATTAATCATTTCAACAAACAAATATATTATATTTCACTATAATTTCATTTGAAAAATATTATTTTTGTAGATGATTGTCAAGGGATGGAAAGAGGTTGTAGTTGTACAATGCTCCCCAACCCCAAAAACCATGTATTATTAGAAGAGTTGGAAAAGTGGGGCATCCAATAAATTCGTAGCTTCATCGATGGTTTTACCATAATATTTATGGATTTTCCAACCACTAGTAGTTCATCTGTTTGGGAGGTATTTCGTGAGGTAGTTTTCAAACATATTGAATAGATTAATTTTAATGAGTTTTCTTATGGTAATATGGAGTTAATTTTGTTCCACCTTTACCCACATTTATCCTTCTCTTTTATCCTGGTTTTTTACCACATTAATTTTGGGGATTCTCCATGTAATATTTGGTGACATTTATTTCCTCATTTTTACTTAAGTTTATATTGATATTATTTCCCCATGTATGGGCCAACTATTTTTGTTTCCCACATTCCTCGTGATTCTTACACTTGAAGGATTTATATTAGTTCTAGGGTTCTTTTCTTGTACGGCCAGACCATTGATACACAAATTGAATTCCTACATACTTTTTAATAATCAAATTAAATAATAATGTATTTAATTGGTAAATAATTTGTTAGATTTTGAGTATAAAAATTTAAATAAAAAATTATAATTCATATAAATTATATAAGTAATTATTTATGAATACCGAAAAATATTTTTAGTTTCTTATAGAAAAATATGTGGGATTATCTATAATTTTTATGTGTGAGAAAACACGGAAGAGAGATGGAGATAAGGTAAGAGTGATATTTAATAATTCAAAAATAATAATAATGTTAATGTTTAATAATTAAACTCATATAAATATGATGTAATCACACATTCCAAACACTAATGATACATTTTTTTATGCTTTATTAGAATGTTGATTGTCTGAGAAGAGTTTGATTTTTATGATCTCAATCTATCGATTGAGATAGAATATGGGTTTCAAAATTTACCCGCATACCCTGGAATTATAATCTAGGAGTAACCCATTAGAAATATTCATTATCCACAACCCAAACATTGTGAATTTAGTTCTACTACCTCCGAATCCAAAAATTGTACCACTTCACACCCAACATGTTGGTAGAGGAATCATTCTTCCTCCTTCGCATGCAACTGGGCATCAGTGTACCCACAATATGGGGTAGATTTTGTAATTAGCCTAAATTAATTCAACAGAAATTTATTTCTTATAATATTCTCATATAGTATGAACCACAGGAAAACACATTTTTAAAATAATAAAAACATTGTGAATGATAAAGTAATGAAATAATAAGTATTTCTAGATATTAGGAAAACTATACCAAGGAAAATAGTTACATGACATTAGAATAAAAATGTGACCCTTATGAACAATAATCTAGGAGTGTAAATAGTACCCTCAAGAATTAAATTATAAATACAATTTATCGATCTTATAAGTTATAATATGATATAATTTTATAATTTTATAAGTAAATAAATATTTCAAAATTTATTAACTTCATGTCAGTATTTTTGTAAGTCATAAACATTTAATTTCAATTTTTTGATAAATATAATAAATTACATGAAGATTTATTTTCATAAAATGTATTCATAAATTAATATTATGATGTATTATTATTATTATTAGGTAATTTTACGAGGCCTTAGAAAATTTCTTAATGTCTAAATTATTTTAAAATTTTTCAAGCCAAGAATTTAGGAGTAAATTATGATTTTATTTAATAATATAGTTCAATAAAATTTAGAAAATTAATTATATAATTTGGAGATTAATTTTTATTACACACATCTAAAATATTTTATGGTCATTTTGTGTGATTTTTCAAAATTACATGAAATTTTTATGAAAATTGAAATATGGTAATTTACGTCATGTATACATTATAAAGTAAATATTAAGTTTCATGAGTCATAACTAGTGTAATAACCATAAAATATAAATCCCCATCATTAGTTTAGTTTTTTTCAATAATTATCAAACTTTTCATATTCTTAAGGAAAACTAAAATAACTAATGATTAAAATAATGAGTAAACAACACACTTCCCCCCTACAAATACCATCCCTCACCTCCTACTCTACTCACACCTATAAAGACATAATACTTTTCCATATTTCAAACAAATCTCTTCTAAAACCCCTACCCCATGTCCAGAATCGTTTTGTACTATAAAATGAAAAAAAAAATCACCAAAAGTGGTCTTCAAGATGAAGAAATGAAGAGGTAAAACTCCCTTACATTTCCTTTAAATTTCATTCCATGTTTCTTGAATTTTTTCTATCCTAATCTCCCTCATCAAAATGGTACGATAACATGATAACCATAAATATAATGAAATTTTATTATGTTGATGGAATAATTTATCATCATATATCCTACCCCCTCATTTTATAAAAGAAATGAAAACCCCATCCGTGTTTGGTTAATTTATCACATTCAAGGATGATGAGATTTAAATTTCAATTACCATATTCAAGTTTGGTCATGAATAGTTTTTATAGTTTAAAAATATTATTATATATTTATTATATATTTTTTAATGTCCTGGAATAAATTTATTTACATTTTACTAATTCATAAAACAATTTAATTTCATTGTGATAAAAAACATCCAAAGTAAACCCAAATGATTATCATTAACTCTTTATCTAATTATTCATCCACATGAATTAAAACAAAATGATATATAAGACCTAATTATCATCATTAGGTCATTCAATAACATATAATTTAATTTCTGGATAATTATACCCATTCTACATGATCTTCCATACTCATATATAAGAAATCCCATCACAAAAATTTATAAAAAACACCACAGAATGGTGAAATTTGAAACTATAACACATAAAAACATTAAAAATAAACGTATTAAAATAATAATAAAACAATTACATGTGTAATTCATTCATTTATTTCTAATTAATGAATTTAATTTTATTATTCATGACATTTAGATCAAGTGAATATCCCTTTCGGACATATTGTAAGGGAATATACCAGAACCGCCATTTTTCATTTGGGTTACATTTTCTCCGTTTTTAAACAATTCTTACTGTTTTATTATTATTATTATATATTTTGTATATATTCTTCAAGATCAAGTGAATATATCATTTTATCCTTCCTTTTTAGGGATATAAATTTTTGCTAAGGTTCACTTCGTAATTATTCTGAAATGCAAGCCCGATTAATGGGATGTTCTTAAATTGTTACCCATTTTAAAGTGAACACCATATTCCATTTTAATCCAGAATTTTATATCTAAAATTACCATATTTAATTATTTTATCCTTAATGGATTAAATCTGGTTTTATATTAAATATTATAATTTTTTTCATTAAATACATTATATTTTTTTTCAATAAACCATACTAAATTGATTTATTCATATTGTTTCATAAACACACATATTATATGTATTCACTTTTGATTGAAATAAATCATTATTATATATGCCTATTTCCCCATATGACTATCCATGTATGGTTAAAATCCATTATTTCATGGAGACCATTATGATTTTCTTTTTTGATCATCAATTTGACACGATTAAAATACACAATCCCTTCCATGGGTAAAATTTTTGTTTCATTCCTTATATATGATTCTTTATATGGAAAAAATATTCATTAACATGTATTGATGGGTGAACCAATATTTTTCTCCAATGAATTATGGAATTATTAGTCTAACGATACTTCATGTGTGATGGTCTTGGTGGTCAGTCTTGACTCGTGCTCCATGTGCAAATATCATAGTGTCCAGCCTTGACTCATTCTCCTCCTTGTGCAACAAGTATGGAATCATGTTAAAGCCATGTTTCATGTTGCATCAACATTAAAATTATTCCAGGAATATATGATCCAGTGTATCATATGTTATGATTCCATGTGTTTAATCACATTAAATTCCTATTTATATCATTATGTTAGGCCTTCTAACCCATGTGAAAAGTTATATTTTAATGTTTATTCTCAATATATGATATTATGGCCATCCCCTTTTTCGTGTTACAGTCAAGTTACCATATGAATATGTATGGGATATATGGTTTTTATAAGATATCAATGGATGTTAAAAATAAAAATGTTTTATTTAGCTTCATTATTTCTCTCTTAAGTACCGAGTAATCCAAAAACATTATACATTAGGATCCTCGTCTTGTAATATTATAGTTAATTTTGTTTAAAATCATTTATTAATCTTTTAAAAATTCAATGGTCACAATAATTATAATAATTGGATGCTCTTTTTTTCTAGGAGATAGAGAATATAGCACATTATTATAACCCCAAGGGATAATACTGTAAAATAAAACTTTCAAAAATATTGGTATGTATAGTGTAGGAGGTTTATCAGGAAAATAAATCCCCGTATGGATACAACAAGTTGATGTGGTTCTTAAAATGATATAACCTGGTTTAACAACTCTGATATGGTATATCTGGCCTAACATGGGGTAACCTGGAACATGACAACATTCCTAACTGGACACCTAGTTTGTCACTCATGATGGATATTCCTGAGATAATTAGTAAGCTCATTATGGTTCCTTATTCTACGAACAAACCAATGCCATAAAAATATTTTTAATAAAATATATCATGGATAACCTAGATTGAATCCTCGTGAATCACATGATAGGATATTCTTATAATTTACATTTTTAATCTTTTATGTTCTATTTTTGTTTCATTTTCCTTAATAGGTAAGTATTTAATACTCCAAATAGTTATTCTTTAGATAATGGATTGATGTAGATGATCATTTTCCAATAATAAATATTATAGGAAAGGTGAGGTTATACTTAATGATATTCCAAATATGATGGGAATGGTTGCTCGAAACATTATGACCACACTATATTAGTAAGATCAACTTATTAATAACAACAAGAATCACATAGAACTCCCGCCTTATTCAATGAAAGTGAAATATTTCATCCAAATATTCATTCATAAAAGGCCTCACATGTTTATTTAATCCTTTTATAACATCAACATGGAATAGTGGATTGACTATATTTAGAAGATATTATATGTCCTTGAGTGCTCAGATGAAGAGAATTTATTGAAGGAAGTTTACTGTTTTAATGAGAAAGAGGATTAACGGTGGAAGCTGATCCAAAATATGACATCCAAGGAGGAAATTTATTCCCATGATAGGTGGAATCAATGAAAATGTTTTTCAAATAATATTTCCCATGAACCCACCATCTCAATATAGAATTATTTTTACATCGACAAATTTTGATGTAAGATTATTCTATCAGTGCATATCAGATAAAATTTTCATGTCTTCAAAGATACACCTCCGTTTTTTTCATGAACACTAATGGAAAGGTGGAAAACATATTTTGTTGACTAAATCTGAGTCTATGAAAATAAATGGATATTCAAGACATTGATTATTATGGAGAGATATTATGTCTTTCCACAATGGATGAAATAGATATTTAATACTCTCAATGGAATCCCGGTCCTAGAGAGAAAAAGTATGAAATGAAGTCTAATATGAGAGGATTAGAATATAAATAACATAATGGAAGGAAGACAAAATATCTATCATGTCAAAATTTTTGAAGAATATTACTATTAACTGACAAAAGGAAACCTAGAAATGCTAAAATGTGGGAGAAGGGGGAATATATCTAAGAATTGGAGATGGGATATGATGAATTCCACTAGTGATGATGACTAAAGGAAGGATCAGGTCAATAATCATATTGTATTGAAGTGTTTCAGCAATATGTAATATGGGCAGTTTCGAAACAAATTCCCTTCGTCTAGGGTTTTTTAGAAGTAAACAATGTCCTCCATTAAAACAATGAAGGCAATATAGTATCACTTCTACTATTGTGTAGCAGAAAATCATTGTGGTGATAGGTACACTGGTTATTCATTCAGGAGTATCGATTGTACTATTTTATTTACACTCTAATCTTTCCATCAAATATTGAAACATTAGTTGACCCACAAATTGTAATGAGGTAAAACACTTTAAATCCTATATCAACATCTAATTCTATAATACTATAAGGAGGAAGAATAATCTCCATTAAAATCAGTGTCTCATGTGAGGGTGTTACATATATATAAGATATAATATCAATCTCAATTAATTAAAACAAAGGAGTGAATCAATATTTATGAAATTTCCATCAGTTTGGATTAATGTGATGTAGTCCCTGATGAATTACGAGGTCTTACTCCTGATAAAGAGGTTGAGATCATCAGTTGATCATATACCTAGATCTCATCTTATATCAAAGAAACCTTATAGAACATCCACCAATGTGTTATATGAAATAAATAAACAGTTATCAAAAAATATGGAAAATGGGTTTATGTGCCTCAGTGTATCACTATAGGGATAGATAGTCGACTAGCCAAGAAGAAGGATGGATTGGTGTTCCTCTACATTTATTACCATGAATTCAAAAAAATCAAGATAAAGATCACGAATCCCATATCATGGATAGATGAATTGTTTGATCAGCTATGAGGGGCCACTTATTACTCTAGGGTGGACCCTCAATTGGGATATAACCAATTAATGGTGATGAAGTAAGATATTCCCAAGACATCGATTCTAACAAGGTATAGACACTATGATATCATACTGATTCTCTTAAAACTCACTAGTTCTCTATGAATATTCATGGATTTAATGAATATAGTCATGAAAAATTACTACAAAAAATTAGCTGTAGTCATTATTAATGATTTTCATATATACTCCATGATAAAAGAGGAACACTAGGAGAATTTTAATACCATGGTAGAGACTATGTGAAGGGAGAAACTATATAAAATGTGTAGTAAATGTGAGTTATAGATGAAATAATTAACATTATTGGGGAATTTTATCATAAAAAACGTGACATTTGTGGACCCTTATAAGAGAAAGGTAATCAAAAAGTGGACCGGACCCACATCTATAACAGAGATGCTTAGTTTATTTGATCTTTTTGGGTATTACCCGTAACCTGTGAAGAATAATTGATGATTTTTGAACCAAATTATAATGATCAATCATATGGGAGAAATGTTTTTCAAGACCAGTGAATGTAATGACTACAGTAAAGAGTTGAAAAATATGCATATCTGTACACACATGCTCAAACTACCAAAAGTGGGGTACTATTTGAGGTGTAATGTGATGTTTCAAAGAAGATAATATGTCGTGTGATGGATAAAATAATAAATTCATAGCCATGACCTCATGGAACATAAAAATAAATTTCCGAATCTATCCAACACATGATAAAGACATGGAATCTGCCATCTTTTCATTGAAAATATTGCGGTATTATCTATATTATGATAAGTGTGAGATATATACTACTCAAAGGGGATGGAAAAAAATATTCCCAATGAAGGAACTAAATATTATCAATCTAATATGTTCATATAACATCTAGGATTGTGCTTGCTCAGTCCACTAATATCCTAGTATGGAAAAAAAGGTAGTAGAATCTCTATATAGATAGGTTAGTAGATCATTATTAATGATGATAATTAAGAAGGTTTCATTATTCATAGACAAAAAAATCATGTATATAGGGATCTCAATTAATGGAAAATCATCATTCCTTTTGTAAATGACTTCTAAATAATACCATATATTTAAAATAAAGGATTCACAATGAAATGATGTGGATATTTAGAAGAATGTGGAAGCCTTATGAAAAGGAATGTCCTCAATGTTTAAAATGGTTAAGGATTGAGATTTTATATTTGTGTCATGCCTATGCGTACCATTGAATCTAATATCCCAAATGAGCATCTTAATGACATTAATATAGCATCCTTCTCTATTCACCTAGGGGTCATGAAGATGTATTGAGATCTATGAGAGAACTAATAGAGGCACAATTTGACGAAGTAGATTACTGAGTATAAATCAATATGCCTAGTATGTTCCAAACTGAAGGCCAAATGGAATATTATATGGGGATGATAGAACCACTACCGATAAAAACATGGAAGTGGGAGAAAAATACCATATACATTGTCATTAGTCATCCATGGTCATCAAAAGAAAACTATGCTATATGGGTTACTATGGATTTTCTCACAATGAAATCTCATTTAATCAAAATTTAGGTGCACTAATCATTATATCAACATTCAAAGATATACATTAATGATTTGTTAAGGTTATAAGTATTACCACTATCGATTTTATCAGTTCAAGATATGATAATCTCATTGATGTTTTAAAAGATCTCTTATATTCTCTAAGAAATATGCTATACTAAAATATAATAAGTCATCCCCAATATCATGTCAAATATAATCAATCTATTCATTAACTAGAATATTTTTTTGGAGTGTGTTTATATTCTTTAATGGTGTATGTGAACAACATCTTCCTCTAGTTGAGTTCTCTTACAACAATAGTTTCCACTCTAGCATCCAAATTGAATCCATATGATGCCCATTATGGTAAAAGGTGTAGAAAACTAGAATGATGTGATGATGTCGGTGAGTATAATATTCTCGGAAATTAAATTGTAGAAGACATTTACTAAAGGTGAACACCATTCAACATGACTTCAATGCATCCCAAAGTGGAAAAACTTTATTACAAAAATCAACTACGGGACTCTGAAATTAATGTCAGAGAGATTATATTACATTATATATCTCCACGGTATATGATGATGTTAGTTAGTTAGAAATAATATATGAGCCCTGGGTACATCGCCCCCTTCATGATTCTTCTTTGATTCGGAGCTATGACCCCGAAACTAGCACTTCCACTAACCATGTATCATGTACAAGATGTATTCCTTGTATCCCTCATAAGGATATACATACCAAATCCCTCATAGAAACTGAAATCATAGGTTATACCATTAGGGAATGATCTCTCTTATGAGGGGGATACGACAAAAATGTTGGACTGTAGAGATAATTTTCAATGCAACAAGGCTAATAACTGTGTTAAAGTACATTGGTGGAACAATAAGTATGAAAATTCATCATAGGAATCCGAGGAAGTGATGAAGGAAAATTACTATAATGACCCAAAATTTTTAATTATATATGTTCTCTAATTTTGTGCATTATTTTATTTTATACTTAATAAAATTATTTCTTTTAATTAATGAAGTGGGTATAATTATAATGAGACCGTTAGGTTTCTACTGTTATATGATCGTTGGTCAATATGACCATTGGAAACTATAATCTTAACATTGTGTTTTTATAAATACAGCTATCTTGGTTAATTAATATATAAAGAAGATTGAATGGCCTCATCATATAGACTCAACCCTTATGAAGCCCATCTATTGGAGCTTCGGAAGGAAGAAGTATCACTGGACTTTTCTTTGGACCAAGCTCAAGCCTAACTTCAACGTATGAAGTTTGTAAAAAATCTCTTAAGGGACAAGTTCAAGATGATAGAAATCTCTACTCGGGTAATTTTGTCCGAGCCACCACAAGATTTTATCACCCGAGCACACCATACTCTTATGTCCTTTGTTGGGTTTATAAGGGGCCGTGTAATGAGACCTTAGCTACATTGTGTAATGATTTTATATAAAATTTTTATTTCTTATTATGGAAGAGTTTGTGAATTTCAAATATCTGGATAAATATAGGTTGTATATTATTGATGAATATATGAAAAAGGGCAATTTTAATTTTTTTTTCATTAAATAATAAATAATGTGAAATGATTTTCAAAAAATGGTCCTTCTACAGTTATGTTTAGTAAAAAATTTAGAGTCTAATAAGATCAACATGGTTTTTAGTTAATAGTTATGTTTTAATAGTAACAGACCCATATGAATAGTAATGAACAGTAATGAATCGTAATTTGAAAAAAAATAGAAACTTGACCAATGAATGTATAAATCCATTTTAGACATCTTAAAAGTGAAAAAATAATCATAGTTTAAGTTTTGGTATTTTTGTATGTCATAAATATTTTATTTTCAATTTTATAATTAATTTATTAATTTAAAATGAAAATGTGTTTTCATAGTATTTAATCATAAATTGTTACATTATTGTCTTATAGATATTTGATAATTTTATGGGACCTTGATTAATCATTTAATGTGTTACAAAATTAGTTATAGTTTTAAGGATGTATTTTTTGGGATAAATAATGATTTTATTTAAAAATTAAATTAAATATATTTAGAAAATTATTTTCAAAAATATACTTCATTTTTGAATTTAGAGCATCAATATTAGGTTAGGGTGATTTTTAGTGATTTTTATAAAAAAATTGAATTTTCAGTGATTAGTAAAAACAAAGTTTTGAGTTTCGGGTGATTAATGATATCATTAATGATTTACTAATGATGTAAATTTTCTAGTCAACTTATGAATATTGAGATTTTCTATGAGGTGTTCCATGTGGACAATACCATGGGAAAATACCATTGGCAATCGCATGGTTTTGCAAATACCACTAATGAGGTGTCCCTTGTAAATTAATTAATTATTCACTCACATTCCCTATAAATTCCAAGACATGTCCCTCATTCATTTCCTTCCAATTTTATCCTCAATGATGTTTGGGTCTCATTACCTCCCAATGAGTCCTCCCAAGGTGTCCTCAAGCCTCCCAGGGTCCCTACCTTCAAGATTTCACAGTTACTCTTCCTTGGTAAGGGATCTTTTCACCCTCATCTTTTAAGTCATTAATTCCTTCATATTGTGTCTTCTATTATCCATCTATTTATGATGATGGTATGTTATTATATGTTCTAATTACTGTTCATTTCGGGTAAAATTGATGATATATCCTTTCCGATCTCACCAATTTGTTTTCTGAATTTTTATGTGACGCCGTTAGGCTTCCAAATTTTACGTAAAAGGAATCACATCTTCTATTTTCTTTCATGTTTCCTTTTCATGTGTTTTTTCATTAAAATTTACATACCATATTCTTAAATTCATTTGATTCATTATTTATACTATATTATGTGTTATTTATAAGTGGGTTACTCTGGTACCCTCTCTTTTCAATGTTTTCAAAAACCATGTTATATAGTCATTATGCTACTGAAATTTTGCCTCAAACATTCTATCTCTTTCCCTCCATAAATTCTATTGTTTTATTTATGTGAATACCCAGACATATTTAATTTCCTTGGGTGTTCATAAATATATAAAGATGGCATATTGAATTCTAGAATTGACATACATATAACTCTCACTCCCTTTTCATGAGTTATAAATGAAATATTGATCTTATTTTTTTACGCCCTTTTAAAACAACACGATCTTAATATGAAACCCATTTCTTTTATTCTCCATGGGTTATATATGAAATGTTTTATTATGATCTATGTCTCTCACATTAAATTAAATATATTTTAAGGGTGTGCCCTGATAGCGCTCCAATGCATTGGGTAATGAATTAATCTCTAGAGATGAGAAGTTTCAAGATA
Source organism: Viscum album (assembly GCA_963277665.1). NCBI lineage: Eukaryota > Viridiplantae > Streptophyta > Magnoliopsida > Santalales > Viscaceae > Viscum > Viscum album. The sequence continues at coordinate 1,497,215,776 of OY728156.1, read as the reverse complement.
CCTTGGTGAATAACCATGGTAATTTTTATGACACCTCAGGGATAAACCATGGTGATATGATCAATAATTTCTAAATTAAATGTTGTAGCAACATATTTATGTTATGATTCATTCTATTTTTGTTATGAAATCCCACTCCTTGCATTGCTTATGCTTTTATGACTATTTTCATGTTCTTATTTCCCAAGATCACATGTCAACCATTTCATTTTTTTAATGAAGCTTTTTCTCACCTTTTCCTTTGATGCATGTCTCTAGTTTATGAGATACAGTAATTTTACTTGTGAAGAACTTATGATGAGGCCTTAAAAGTGGTTTAGATAAATGTCTTATGTTGTTACCATTTTTATTATTCATGATTTCCAAGACACTATACTTAAAAGATTCTCTGTATGTAAAATGTAATTTAATAAATAGTCGGTATTCTATAGTTGGTATCAATGTACTTTAGTTATTTATGAAATTATGATATATAATCATTAGGTAGAATCCAATAGAAAAGTTTAAATAAAGGAAAACTTACTGGTATTTTGGTGAATATTGAGTAAGTGGTTTATTAAACAAATACATCCCACTCTGGATACGAGAAGGTAGAGGTAGCTCTAGAACAAATGTACATAGGGTTAAAACCCAAAAAAAACTTCTTGTTCTAGGCTTGAATGGGATCGGGAGCATGAAAACGGGTCGTTCTTGACTCTTGGTTACAACACCTCTGGGGGATATGTTTGGTTTATCATAAGCTTATTATTAATAATTATGAAGGATTTATAGAGAAATTTAATTGTTTAAATAAGTTTTAAGACATAAATTATTCATAGTTAATAGTTTTGTAAATTAAATAAGTTCCTCGTTATGGTTTTATTGTTTTAGAAATGGCATGAAATAGGAGGAACCATGCAATGGTGACCGCAATGGGCCATGTGCTGAAGACCCTCTGATGGAAGCAGGAATGGAAACATTCATGTGAATGATGAACAAACTAAATCATGTTATGGGAAATAACTTGAATCAAGCTGAGAGACCAATCACACTGTGAAGGGAACAACATTATGTTGAGTCCTATATGTGTCAATGACCACTAACCGTTAGTGGATCGACTTACCCTTTGATTACTGAGCAGTGGATCAACTCTATCGAGATGATCTTTTCTGTGCTCCGCGGTTCAGAGCAAGATAATTTCACCCTGACAATCTACCACTTAGAAGGAGAAGTTGATCTATTATGGGAGATGATTAAAAACATGAGGAAAAGTGTGTAACTTGAGGATATAGAGTGGTAAGAGTTTAGAGACATTTTCTTCAGTATGTATTTCCCTTGATCCATGAGAACAAGAATGGAGAAGGAGTTTCTCGAGCTGAAGATGAATGAGAACGAATCTGTTGGAAGCCATGAGATGAACATCACCTGACTTTCACATTACACCTATAACCTTTTCATGGATGCAAATTTCAAGGTTGATAGATTCTTCGGAGTAATGAGACCTCATCTATGGAATAATATATCCAACCGTGATTATGAAAACTATGAGGAGATTATGTGAAGTGCAATGAACGTCGATCTAGAGTTTCATGATATGCATTGATTTCATAAATCAATCTACAAAAAAAGATCAATAATGCCTAGCTTAGGGAGGACCATTGATCATGGATGAGGATCCAAGAAAGTGCAACGTTCCATGTGTAATAAATGTGGGAAGAAGCATTCGGGGAACTCCTTGTTCAGTAGTAGGAAATGCTACATGTGTGGAAGAGATGTCTATATTGGGAGTAATTGTCGAAGTGAGGTGAAACCTCAACATCAAAATACTAACAACATGGTAATGAGCGTGCATTCCCTACCTGATGTCCAGTCGATTATGTGTGGACAACTCAGGCACATTTCCAATCACTGTCCAAATCCGAGTGTAGTGGAGGGGAAACCCCACCAGCTTCAGCAAAAGACAAGGGATCAGGGTCGTGATTTTTCTATCATGAAAGATGAAGTTGAATGTCATAATGATGTGGTAGATGTTAATCTTGTTGTTATCTAATATCTTGTAAGTACTTTGTTTGATTCTGGTTCTACGCATTCCTTTATTTCCTCGAAGTTTGCAATGAAATTAGAATCAACCACCGACATTATAAAAGTAGAGTTACCAGTCAAGTCTCCTTGTGGTATTATCCAAGAATCATCACTGTTTAGAAACTCTAGTATTTACTTTGGTGAGCCCAATGTTATCGAAAATCTAGTAGTCATTCCCATGCTGGAATTCGACCTTATACTTGGGATGCACTGGCTCTCAAAGTATAATGCTAATATAAAATGAAAGAGTAATGAAATTTTAGTATAATTGAATGGAAAACCTAAAATTATATTACAAGGAGAGTTATCTCAACATGATCTTTGTCTATAAGATCATCCAATATCCTGCTTTATTGAATTGATCCGTGAAGAAAAAGAATGAAATGAGAGTTTCAGGATAGAAAATGTTCCAATCGTCTAGGAATACATTGACATATTTCCTGAGGGGTTTCTTGGACCTCCCCCAGAAAGAGAGGTAGAGTTCTCCATTGAATTCGTAAATGGATCTCATCCGATATTAATGACCCCATATAGGAAAGAAAATGTGGAGCTTGAGGAATTGAAGAAACAACTCCAAGATCATTTAGAGAAGGGGTTTATCCAACTGAGTGTGTCTCCTTGGGGAGCACCTATTGTCATTTTAATGAAGAAGAATGGATCGATGAGGCGATGCATTGATTATAGAGAACTCAACGGGATCATAGTAAAGATAAATTACCCTCTTCTATGAATTTATGACTTATTTGACCAATTTCATGCGGATCAATTCTTCTCTAAGATATATCTTTGATCTAGTTATAATCAATTGAGGGTGAGGAAAGAAGATATTCCAAAAACTGCCTTCCGATCAAGATATGTGCATTATGAGTTTGTTGTTATTCCTTTTGGAATGACTAAGGCACATGATGTTTTTATGGATTTGATGAATAATTTATTTAAATACTACCTTGATAACATTGTGGTAGTTTTTATTGACGATTTTCAAAAATATTCCAAAAATCGTAAGGATCATGAGGATCATCTAAGGGTTATTTTGGATACTCTACAGAAGGAGAGAATTTTTGGAAAGCTCAATAAATGTGAATTTTGTTTACCAAAGGTTGCTTTCTTGGGGCACATTGTTACCAATTAATGAATCACAGTTGACCCTACAAAGACAAAATTTGCAGAGGAGTGACCTTAGCCTACAACAATAACTGAGATTCAAAGTTTCCATGGATTAGAGGGATATTATATGATTTTTTGGATAAAAAATTCACGAAGTTCAAATCCCTTAACAAAGTTAACAAGAAAAGGGGTCATGTTCATCTATAAAATGGAGTATGCTAAATGTTTCCAAGAGCTGAAAAAGAGATTGATTACTGGACCTATGTTATATCTACCCTCAAGTATAAAAGGATTCATTAATTTTAGTGATGCATCTCTGAAAGGGATTGGGTGTTTCCTCATGAAAAATGAGATGGTCATTTCTTATGGATCTCGACAGTTGAAGACTCATGATCAAAACTATCCTATGCGTGATCTGGAGCTGGCTGCGGTCATTTTTTCTCTGAAGATATGGAGGCACTATGTTTATTGGGAGAAATGTGATATATACACAGCCCATCAAAGTTTGAAATATATTTTCGCCCAAAATGAATTGAACATGAGACAAAGGTGATGGTTGGAACTCCTTAACGAATATTATTGTTCATTTCATTATCATCTCTAAAGAGCAAAAAATTCTCTGATGTATTAAGTAAGAAATACCTGGTTGTTATGTCCATTATGAGGATTCAAAGAGATCCTTTGATCAATGACCTAGTAAAACTGGACATGGGAATCATAAAGGAAGGCACATCACCAACCCTAACCCAAATGTTTTCTCAAATATCATTACTAGATAAGATCAAGAAAACTTAAAAAAATATCCCTTGTTTCTGAAGATGGTTAAGGATGTAAGGATGGGAAGTTTCATGAGTTTAATACTGATCAACAAGGTCTACCGAAATTTCTAAGAAGACTATGTGTTCCATATATTCTAAAAATAAAGAAGGAGCTGATGTATGAATCTCATAGCTATACATTATCTATACATCCTGGTACCAAGAAAATGTATATGGAACATTGTGACCATTTTTGGTGGGATAATATGAAAAGGGAGATTGATGAATACCCTTCAAGGTTCTTGGTAAGTCAGTAAGTGTTGGAAGAGTGACAACATCCTAATGGGGAATTGCAACCACTATTCATACCAGCATGTAAGTGGGACAATATCACTTTGGAATTCATCCCTGGTCTCCCAAGAACTTCCAAATGAAATAAAGCGATATGGGTTATTCTGGACCGTCTCACCAAGGGTTCCCATTTTATCACTATTCGTGAAGATTTATCTCCTGATCAACTTGCGATGATTTACATGAAAAATGTGGTAAGGCTACTTGGAGTTCAACTTTCAATCTAATCTGACCGTGATCTAATGTGGACATTAAATTCTGGAGAAGTCTTCCATAAACTCTGAGCACTAAATTGAATTTCATTATGGCCATCACCCTCAAAATAATGGCCCATCTGAAAGGTCTATTCAAATAGTTGAAGACATCCTAGGAACTTACTCAATGAAATTTATTGGGGGATGGGATCAACATATATCTTTTGTTGAGTTCTCCTACAACAATAACATCATCTCGAGCATTCTAATGGCACCATATAAATCTCTATATGGGTAGAGATGTGGAACTCAAACTTGTTGGGATGAATCTGGTGAGAGAAAGCTTCTTTGGCTTGATCTTGTGAAAGAGATGATAGAAATGGTCCACACCATCCAACAACACATTAAGGATGGTAAGAGTCGGCAAAAGAGATGTTTCGACAACCATTGAAGGGATTTGTATTTTTATGTCAGTGAAAAAGTCTTTCTTTGGATTTCAACTTAGAAGTGAGTCATGAGGTTTGGGAATAAATGGTATCTCAGCCCTAGGTACATTGGCCCCTATGAAATCCTTGATCACGTGGGAGCAGCGGCCCATCGTCTTGAGCTTCCTCCAAATCTAGCCCATGTTCATTATTTCTTCCATGTATCCCTCTTATGGATGTACATACTTTACCCTTCACATGTACTAAATCTAGATGTGGTACAACTAGAACATGACATCTCTTATGAGGAGCAGTCGGTGAATATCGTGGATCATAGAGACAAGGTTCTATGCAACCATACTACCCACATTGTTAAGGTGTTATGAAAAAACCACAAATATAAAGAAGCCACATAGGAACTAGAGGATTCTATCAGACAGATGCAGCGTCACCTGTTCACATCAGTGGGTATGAGATGAAATTTTGGGGATGCAATTTTTAAGGGGGGAAGAATGTAACGACCTGAACCTTTTAATTATATCTGTTCCCTACTTTTTTGTGTTATTCTATTTTAGACTCAACAAAATTATATCCTTTATTTAATGAAGTGGGTATAATTAAAATGAGATTGTTGGGTTTCGACTGTTATATGATTGTTGGTCAATATGACTGTTGGAAACCATAATCATAACTTTGTGTTTTTATAAATATGACTACATTGGTTAATAAATACGGAAAGACGGTTGAATGGCCTCATCCAGTATACTCGTGCTTTCTAAAGCCCATCTGTCGAAACTTGGAAAGGAGGTAGCATCACTGTACGTTTCTCTGGACCAAGCCCAAGCTGAGCATCAACTTATGAATCTTGAACGTAATCGCTTAATGGAGAAGTTTAAGCTGATAGAAATCACCACTCAGGAAATGTTTTCCAAGACACCACAAGATTCTATCACCATAGAACACCTTACACTTAGTTCTTATGCTTGTGTTTTACGGGGCAATGTAACGAGACCTTAAAAATTTGTGTAATCCTTTTATATAAAATTGATATTTCTTATTATGGAAAAGTTTGTGAATTTACATTATCCAGATAAATATAGGATGTGTATTATTGATGAATGTTAGAAAAAGTCTATTTTAAAATGTATTTTTATTCATTAAATAATTAATAATGTGAAATGATTTTAAAAAATGGTCCTCTGTATATGTATTTGGTAAAAAAATTAGAGTCTAATAAGATCAAATTATTTTTTAGTGAATAGTAAAGTTGGAATAGTAACATACCCATATGAATCGTAATGAATAATGAATTGTAATGAATATTAATTTGACAAAAAAATTATAAACTTCACCAATGAATGTATAAATACATTTTAGTCATCTTTAAAGTGAAAAAAGAATCATAGTTTATGATTTGGTATTTTTGTATGTCATTCATATTTTATTTAAAATTTTAAATTTAATTTTAAAATTTAAAATGGATATGAATTTTCATAAAATTTAATCATAAATAGTAACATTAATTTCTTATTGATATGTGATAATTTTAGGGGACCTTGATTACACTTTTAAGGTGTTACAATATGAGTTATTGTTTTAATGTTTTATTTTTGGAATAAATAATGGTTTTACTTAAAAATTAAATAAATAATATTATGAAAATTAAATTCATAAAATGGACTTCATTTTTTAAATTTAGAGAATTGGGGATAGGTTATGGTGAATCTTAAGGGTTTTTCTGAAATAGTTGAGTTTTCAGTGAATAGTAAAAATGATTTTGTGAGTTTCGGGTGATTAATGACATAATTAATGATGTAATAATGATGTAAACAATCTGGTCGACTTATGAATAGTGATATATGATATTTTTTTTACCAATTGGCCAATACCATGGGAAAATACCATGGTCTAGCCCATGGTTTTGCAAATACCACTGATGAGGAGTATTTCGGAAATTAATAATTTATTCACTCATTTTACATATAAATATCGTGCCGTTTACCTCATTCATTTCATTCCGAAATCATCCTAAATGATTTTTTGGTCTCCTTACCTCCCAAGGAGTCCTCTTGAGGTTCCCTCATCCCTCCCAAGATCCTTACCTTCATGCTTTTGAATTTACTATTTAAGGTAAGGGATCCTTTCACCCTCCTCTTTTACGTCATGAATTCCTTTATGTTGGGTCTTCTAGTTTCAATATAATTATATTGAGGGTATGTTCATATATGTCCTAATTACAGTCAATTTCATGTCTAATTTTTGATAGATCCCTTCCACTATCATTAATATGTTTTCTGAATTTTTATGTGACGTCGTTAGGCTGCCGAATTTTTTCTAAAAGGAATCCCATATTTTATTTTCTTTCATGATTCCTTTTCATGTGTTATGTCATTAAAATTTCCACAACATGTTCTTATATATGTTTTATTCGTTATTTATAAAATATTATAAGTTATTTATCAGTGGGTTACTCTTGTACCCTCTATTTTCAATGTTTTATAAAACTATGTTATATAGTCATTATGCTGTAGAAATTTCGCCTCAAACTTCTTATATCTTTCCCTCCAGAAATTATATTGTTTTAATTATGTGAAGACCCAGACCTATTTAGTTTCATTAGGTGTTAATAAATATATAAATATGATTTATTTGATTCTGGAATGGGCATACATATAACTCTCACTCCCTTTCCATGAGTAATAATTGAAATAATGATCTTATTTTTTTAATAACTTTTAAAACGTCACGATCTTGAAATGAAACTCATTTCTTTTATTCTTCATGGGATATTTATAAAATGATTGATTATGATATATATGGAACTAAGGAAGGAAAATTCATATTAATGGTGTGTCCTGATGGCGCTCCAATGCATTGGGCAAATAATTAACCTCTATAGTTGACGAGTTTCATGATACCTTGGTGGATAACCTTTGTAATTTTTATGACACCTCGGGGATAAAAATTGTTGACATGTTGATGAATGTCTAAATAAAATGTTGTAGCCACTTATTCAAGTCATGATTTATTCTCATTTTTTTGAAATTCCTATTCTTCTATTTCTTATGCCTTTATGACTTTTATCATGTTCTTATTACTCAAGATCAAAAGTCAACTGTTTCATTTGTTTTCCTTACTGAGCCTTTTTCTCACCCTTACCATAAATGTATGTCTCTAGGTTATGAGATGAACTTAATTTACTTAATATGAAATTATTATAGGGAATTACAAGTGGTTTAGAAGAATATTTTATGTTGTATTCAAATTTATTTTTCCTGATTTCCAAGACACTAGACTTTAAAGATCAACTGTATGCAAATTGTAATGTAATAAAAAGAAGGGATGCTATAATTACAAAAACCATGTTTCAAAATATTATTTAAAAATAAATTTGGCCATAAAATTTTATATGTGGGGAAGAATTTAATTACCCTGAATTATTTCTATGGAGATTCCCTTGTTATAATTATTTCGTATAGTATAATCCACATAAGATCACATTTTGAACACAATTAATATATTTTAAATGATAAATTAATGAAATTAAAGGTATTAATTGATGTTCAGGAACCAATAATGAAAAAATTATTACATTAAATTTTGAATAGTAACATATCATTTATGAATAGTAAATCAAAAAATTGAATAGTAACGTCACCATTGAATGTATAAAAATTAAGTGTCGTTATATTTTTATGTCTTAAATATTTAATTATAATTTTATGATTAATGTAAAAAAAATTTAAACAAATTATTTTCAAAATAAAATATTCATAAATTAATATTTTTATGTATGGTGATTATATTTTAATTTACAACACCTTAGTCAATTTATCAAACTGTTATAAAATTAATTATAATTTGGAAGTCCATATTTTTCAAATAAATTATGATTTTAATTAAAACGTAAATCTATTCAATAAAGAAAATTATTTTCTTAAAATGGAGTTCATTATCTTATTTTACATATCTAAAAATGGGTAAGCTGAATTATTGGTATTTTTCTAAAAATACATGAATTATTATTAATAATGAAATAATATAATTTACATTATTTAAAAATTATAAGTTAAATACTCAATTCCATTAGACATATATGAAATGTGAACCATAATATAGAACATCCCATCAGTTTTTTAATATTTTTCATGATAATTATCAAACTATTCATTATTTTGATGCAAAATAATAAACTAATGATTAAAATATTGACAAAACACCCCTCTCATCCACAATAACACCACCCTTCATCACTATTTCTCCTTGAACCTATCATGAATTGATCATTTTCGAAATTCTACAGAAATATCCTCCCAAGACCATACCCCATGTCAATATGCTTTTGGTTTTACCAAATGAAAAAATAGATTCCTTAAAGAGGTTCTCAAGGAGAAAGAATCATGAAGTAAAACCCCCATTCATTACTTTTAATTACATATCATGTTCCATTTTATATTTCTCTCCCATCACCTCCCCTCATCCAAATGGTATGAGAAATAAATTATTATAGATATATTGTAATTTTATAATCCTAATTGAATAATTCATCAACATCTCAATTTCTATAGAGCCACAGTTTTTTCTTAACAAGATGTTGAATTATTTCTGAATATTATCTGATATCCACATGTTGAGATGACATTCAATTATGATACAAAATTTTCCAAATATTATTTTTATGAAAATAGTTAATATATATTATACTTCCCATTTTATTATAATAAAATAAGGCATGATATATCATAAATTGTTAACAATATCAAAAATATGAGATTATAGTTGGGTTGGGGACACAAGGCTTACCCTAGGCAGAACATAAAATTTTTCAGTGTGGGGATTTCAGTCCCCTCACTATTTGGAAGAAGGTTTATTTTGAAATAAATTCATAAATTTATTTAATTTAGTAATAGTCTCTTAACCTAATTTCCTTGATAGAAATCCATAATTTTAAAATTTGGCATCATAACTCATTTGCACAATGATGAATCCCTCATTCCTCTCTCATCATATCCATCCATTGGCCAACAACAATGAAGAACAACGATGTACATTAAACTCATGAGGGTCGAGGAACAATGGATTGTTTCCATTCATCGACCAACACGTTTTTCATCAACAAAAAGTAACTGAATGTAGCTTGGAGTCATTCATTAAATTTTTACACCTTGTTTTAAAATATTGATCATATTAAACTCTTTTCTTAAATTTTGTTTCCATTTCTAGATCATATCATGAGCCTAATTGTTTTTTTTTCATTTAACCTTAGTCATTCTTACCCGAATTGTCGGTGAATTAACATTCTGCCATGAACACTAGGAAAATGATCCTAAATCCTTGGGTTTTGGAGCCTTTTCCCCATCCTTTTTTCATGATCGTCACATTCACATCCCCATGTATAACTATGCTTCCAATTTTTGGGAAACCAGAGCTTTTTTCGGTGCCCGGAAAGAGACAGATCTAGGGATAATTCATCAGAAAACAATGAAATTGTGAGTTTGGAATTATTTGGGAAACATAATGTCATAAGGAATAAGAATATATGGATTTTACAAAGATCAAATGAGAAATTAACATGTAAAAGAGCTTAAAAGATATATCCAAACCTCATCCACAATTTGGATTGATTCGCGATTAATGAAATGATATTCCCAGGTTCATCAGCCAGATATGAAGCTTTCGAGATCAGACGCAGTGAAAACCAAGGTAGACTAACCAAATTCAGAGCACAAGAAATGATCCGAAACATATATGGATAACTAGATAAAACTCTGACTACAAGCCATATTCGATGAAGAACACATGACTTGTATCCCTATCTTAGCATTGACACTAGGTTTTTGGAAATAAAAGCAACAGAATGGAGTGTACTATCTTGGAACACCATGAAATACATCCCCATGTGAGGTGGATCATGTGAAAGAGCCCACAGACATGTGTCAAGAACACAGACACGGGTTGGCCACATGGACACTATATTGTGTTCAACAATATGCCATGTACCAATATACAGAAAATGACTCCATGTACACGGACATAACCAGCCGACATGACTCGGCCAGTGGAAAAATAGGGCATTCCATGTAGTCACCACACATTTCATGTATCCCCGCCTGGTATTAAACCTGTATCCGGCAAGAGAAGCTCCTAGGAAGTGAAGAGAGACCACATGCCATGTGGAATCCTCACTCTTCATGATATCTTTGAGCTCTACTGATCTTTCTTTAATCCTCTATATATCATTTGTTTTAACTCGGATATCGGTCAAGATATGCATATCCAGTGTATTTTTTCACAGAGAATTTGATTCTACACTCAGAATTGGCTATTGAGATATGATGTGGATATTCCATTTTGGCTTTTAAATAGGTGACACCTAACATTGATTGCAAATAGATAGGATCCTCATAGCAGTACTGGGTTTACCTTCTATATAGGCTACGATGTGGCATTCCATGATGATAGTTCTGGGTTTACCCTCTATATGGGTTAGGAATTGGGGTTCCTTGATGATAGATCTGAGTTTACCCTTCAACTTGGCTGGGATGCAGTGTTCCACAATAGTCCTTCTGACATTACCCTCTAGCAATTCTAGGATGTGGCGTTCCCTGAAGATAGTTTTGGGTTAACCTATAATTGGGGTGTGATGTAGTTTTTCCCAATTATATTTCTTTGTTTCCCCTCCAGTGGTGTAGGGAAGCAGTGATCCTCTATGACTACTAGAAAAGAACCATTATCGATGCCACATAATGATGAGGAATGGTTTTATTTACCTATGGACTCATGAGGAAGGGGAAATTTCCCCACCGATACACATTGTTGTGGTGCATCCGAACACCGTAGGGGTGATTTAGTGCCACCCAAAGTAGATTGTATCAATGTGTGGCGATTTAATCACCTTTGACATGTGCCTCCTATGCGGTTACAATGAGGTGAGGAATATCATAGATGGTTGTTACCTTAAAACTGATGGTGACTCACTTATAATGGGATGGGATGTGATATGGAGATCCCCTTACTCTCTGGTGTGGGTTTATATAAATGAGAACATATATTGTTGGATGGAGATGTAATATTTAATTCACTATCACTGTACCTTGTTTCTACACTGTGTATTTCTAGTGTTATATTGTATTTCTTCCCATCACCTTTTTAGGTCATCCAAGTGGGTATATATATATTCATTAATACATTAGATATTACCATCACCGCTCGTGTATTTTGTAGATGATGAATTGTTCGATAGTGAATACAGAGGTGTGTAGGGATATGAGCTGCATGAACTATGTATGATGGTAAGGAATGTCATTAAAGAGTTAGGAAATCTACAAAAACTATTTTACTAGTTTTTTTTCATTTTGGACATATTTCCTGTTTGTGTAAGTGTTTTTCCTTTTTTTACCATTCATATTTCACTACCGTACTTTTTATTGTATAGATGTTCATGCATGTTTACATTAATTTATTGGAGTTTCCTCATTTATTTATTTTCCCTCTGATTATTTGTTTTAATTTGGATACATGTGTGTTTATAGGTGTTTAGGAAATTGCATCCCAAAGTAGATATGAATTTGGTCCTATTCTCCAACGCCTGGCCAATAGAGGCGGGCATGGTGTAGTTCTGGCAGGGGCCCAACTTGTGTTGGGTCATGGAAATGTGATATCAGCCGTGGTTTATTACATAGGAAATTTTTCGGACATTACACATTAAAATTAATGGTTGGAAATTGGGTAATTTTGTCGAAGTGTCTAGGGAGAGGCGCTCAGGGCTGGGAGTCCAATGTTTGTATGGTGGCCAGCAAAGCCATTCACAAGGACCCTGATTACCCGCATGTCAACTCGGAACCCTTAAAAATTGGTTGAAGGAGAAAATGATAGATGTATCATATTGGATTTTAGTCTTTGAATAACCTCCTTGAGTCATATCCCACACTTTTGTTTATGTGTGTGTGTGTTTATATGCCTATCTGACCGTGGTAATCTTTGACCATTTTCCAAATATCTCTGTGATTGCTGCCTGTTAGGATTGGTGCTATATTTTGTTACAACAACCTGATGATCGAAAAGTTCTCAATATAGAGACTATCATTTGACCATTTTCATAAGGGTGGATTGACTGAAGAGCCTCTACCTGTCGAGCCGTAGTTTGTACCTGTATGACAGACTGAGGACATGCGCCAGTTGAGCATACGTCGCGAGTTTTAATGACAACGACCACAACGGTTCCATGGAGATCCCACTCCACAAGAGGCAAAGGACATGCTAGAGTCAGTACATTGTGGGTTTAAACTGGTTAGGACCCCAATGGATCAGAGAGTGGATTTGGAAGCTAGCCTCTTGCAGGGTGTAGCTGGGAGCTGGTGGAGTTTAGTTACTCAAATACATGATGAGGCGATGCCCACATGGGATGAATTTTAGTAGCTCATTCATAAGAAGTACTACCCCAATTATTTTTTCTCTGCTTGGATCTAAGAGATTCTATAATTGTAGCTAGGTGGGATAATAGTGGTAGAGTACATAGAAATGTTTACCAATCGTAACCACTACTCCCATAATATGGTCATATACCGCTACTTCAGCACATATAATATCTAAGAGGTGATCTAAAGAGGGATATGATCCAGTGTAGTTTCCCTATGAATACCAACATATTTAAGATGTATTGTGAAAGAACATGTGATGGAGATCATCCTAGATGAAGGATTCAAGGTATCTATAAATGAACGTTGGTGCGATAGATCCATGTCATCTTCAACAGCAAGCCTGAGGCTTAGATCTTGGGAAAGGATACCCATCCAGGAGGAGACTTAGTGGCATGGTTATACAGGGCTGAGGCATCATATTGCCCAGGGGAAAATTTGGGGGGGATGATGTTTTTCTTGTGACTGGAATGGTCACATGTCTCGGGACTACCTGACCAAGCATACCGAGTATCACAGGTAGGCAGCAGACATACCACTAGGGCAGAGGCAACACCATGATAAGTGGTCTCCAAATTGGGGGTAAGGAGAACCCCCTTGAGGTATATCTAGTAGAAGAGAGGGAGTAGCTTTAGGTGGGGGACAATGATATAAGTTACCTAAACCACCACCAAGTGTTTGACATTAGGCTCTGGTGGATGGTGGTCAGGACCACAGATAGATTTAGGCTATGGATGTTCACGATCCAACAATACACATAATGATTTGATGTTAAATTTGTGTTTACTCTACTATTTCCTCAGTACAAGTAGACATATACTCAAGACACTCATTTATCTATTTACCCACGGTACATGAGCTGCAACTCCTGATAGAGATAATGGAATATCATCTCCACGTTGACATTATTGCATGGAACATTTTCTCTGTATCTTCCATCTACCTGCAGTGTTGGATATCAGTTGGAGGAGAGAGGTTCACTTGGGAACCATGATCTATTATGATGGACCCCTAAGATTTTATATTGTAAATGGATTGAAATTATATGGTTCGATCACAAATTGATCATCACCCTAAATTACTCAAATTCCTTCGTATAGATAGGACGAGGTTCTCATTTTTCGGTGAGAGATACCTCATAGCGTGACTCATGGTAATTTTGAGAAAGAGGTCATATCATATCACTGATCAGCTAGTGTGTATGATCATTGGGGAAATATAATATATAAGAATCTATATCGCATCATTTTTGGAGGATTATATGGACATCATTCCGAAAGATGTTACAAGACTACCTCTGAGATGGGAATAAGAATTTTTCACCAACATTCAGCCATGGACTTCAAGATATCTTTCAAAAAAAAATGGGATGGTTACCACTATGATCTGGTATCATAGGTTTTAGTTAGAATAACATTGTGATAATGGTTTCATCAAACCTAGTGTATCCCCCAGGGCAGCTCAGTTTTTGATTTATAAGAATGCCAATAAGATCATATGAATATTCGTATATTATCATCGCCAGAACTAGGGTATAGTAAAAATAAATTACCCCATGCCGAGGATCGATGTCCTATTTGATTTGGTATGAGGTTCAATATGGTTCTCCATGATCGATCTCAGATCTAAATACCACCAATTGTTATTTTGTGAAGCTGATATCTACACGTTGGACTTTCGATGTCAATATATGAACTATGAGTTTAAATAGATTCCTTTCTGTGTGAAAAATCCCCCCACATTCTTTCTGACCTTGATGAACCTGATATTCTACCCATACATGGATCAATTTTTTTCATTCAAAAAATACTCATCTATTCTTCTATACAGAAGAAACTTGAAGAGAACTTGAGAAGGGTGCTTGATTTTCTTTAAGATCACTACCTTTTCATCAATATCTCATAATGCATATTCTATTTTAATAATGTTTACTTCTATAGAAATTTATTTTCCATGTAGGAATTAACCATAGATTTGGTGAAGGTCAGTGTAGTTCTTTATTAGGAAGCACTCAAGAATGAATCATAAATGTGGAAAATTCTTAGCCTGTAAGGATAATATAGGATATTTTTGGGAGACTTCACTGGAATTGCAGCCCTTCTGACTGCCCTGTCACTGAAGGGGTAGATGATTACTTGTTCTAAGAAGTTCTTGAATGTCAATAGGGAGTTAAGAGAGAATATGATGAGAGATCTAGTTTTTTCCTGTTACCACAGGATCCAGTATCATATATGGTTTATTGCGACGACTCGGGATTTGGTCTCAATTTCATTCTGAGGAAACATAATGTGGTCATTGTATATGGGTTGAGGAAGTTGATATATCATGAGAAAAATTCTATGACACATGATCTGGAGCTGGAGGTAGTACTATTCATTTTGTAGATGTGGATGAACTATCTTCTTGAAGAGGGCATTGTGGCATACTCATACCACCAGAGTATTAGGTACATATTCACTATGAGTGATATGAACCTAAGACATTGTCAATGGATTGGGTTCTTGCATTAATACAACTTCAAAATCATTTATACTCTAGGGATGTAAATTTTTGAAGAAGATTCTCATGGAGGGAAGTCCCACGATCACCTTTTATAGGATGATTCAGAGTAGTTGGACCCCCTATAGATGACCCTGGTTGAGTAGGAGGGCACAATATTCCCTCAGTCAATGACGTTTACTCTTCCACTCCTCAAACGTATGAAAGAGGATCAACAGAAAAACATTAACTACCATGTTTCTTGTGAGATAATAACCACATGTGATGCACCCGATGCATATTTTAAAGGAGGAAAACATGAGATCATCTTCCATGGGTGTAAAATAATTACACTGACGATGCCGAAGGATGTGATGAATGAGTTCCACACATATCTCTTACCTATACATACCGATGTCGAAATGATGTACATGGACCTTCAGTAGTAGTTTTGGGGGAATGGAATGAGATAAAGTGTAGCATAGTTTGTATCTACGTTCCTTAAGTATCATTAGGTGAATAACAAGTCATTAGGTATTTCAAGGGTTCTTACAATCTCTTGATATCTCGTATTAGAAACGGACAACATTTCCATGGACATCTTTAGTAGGATTCCATTCACAGAGAAGAGTCGTGGTTCTATCTCAGTATTTGTAGACTGACACACAATGTCAATACACGTCCTATCCATCATGGAGTAGAGTTATGTAGAGAGTTTGAGGAAAAATTATTTGCAATAAATCATCTGGTTTCACAGGGTACCCAAGATGATGGTCTTTGATCATGATGTGCAGTTTACATTTGGATTGTAGAACATCCTACAAGAGGCATTTGAAAACCAGATAATGATGAGTAAATCTATTCAACGCCAAAATGATTAGAAGACCGAGCATAAAATCTACGTGCTGTAGGAAATGTTGAGAGTGTGCATTATAGATTCAGTGGGGGATCTCTGAGGATTTCCTACCATTTTTGGAGTTCACATACAATAATAGTTACCACTCCACAATTAGAATGGCACCTTTTGAGGACTTATATGAGATACATAGTATGTCACCCTTATCATGGATTAATATTGTAGAATTATCTCTCATGGACGAAGAGTTTGTTCAGGTGATGACAAATAAAGTGAAATACATCGGTGAGTGTATGAAGACAACACATAGTAGATAGTAGTCCAACATAGACCACTATAATAGGCCCTTGGAATTTGGGTAGGTAGACCACATATTCTTGAGAGTCTCCCTATGATGTGGAATGCACAGGATCATCTGGGGGATCAAGCTATCCCTAAGGTTCATCGGGAAACTAAATATTGTGTGATGTATCTATGAATTTTCCTACCACATCACCTTACCCCCACATCTGGAGAGGGTGCTAGATGTCTTCCACGTGTCTTAGTTGAGGAGATACGTCTATCACACCATGATTGTTATTGAAAATGTTGAGATGTATATTTAGAATGGATCCATATTTTTTTATTACACTATAGCGATTGAGGACCAATTGTTTGGGGAACTTTGAGTATGAGTTGTTCTACTAGTTAAAATGTTTTGGAAACAAGGAAACATATTAGATATTTCCATGGAGAAGGAGTGCTAGATACGGGCTTAGTGACCCTATTTTTTTGGGACGGAAATATTTAAGGTTGGAATGATATAGAGACACATTTTTTCCATATATTAATTTGAAAAATTACTTAATATTATTATAGATCCTAGTGCTAAGACGAAGTGTGATCCTTAGGTTCGATCCCCCAAAATTAATTATATGAAAATATTTTATATATTTTATATTTTACACATAAATTTAATTAAAGAATGTGGTATATATATTAAAAGGTTTCAAATATTTGAAATATCAAATCACAGTTGGGTCAGGAATGAAATATTTACCTTATGTGTGACATAAAATAAGTTAGTGTTGGGAGTTCAAACCACTCGCTCATTGGTAGTGGATTTTAATTGGAATAAATAAAATAATAATATTACTTAATTAAAAGTAACATAAACTAAATTCATTGATATTAGTTATGAATTTTGGAATTTGGCCTCATAATTCCATTGCACATCAAAAACTCCCTTATTCTTCTCTTATCCTCTCCTTCCGCTGGACAATGACATGAAGAGTGAAAAAAAACATTGAAATCCTACAAATCGAGGCACAACAGATCATTCGCCTTCATCAATATTACTTTTTTCTTCCACGTAAAGAGACTAAATATATGTTGGATTTTTTTTTGTATTTTTAACCCTTGAATTAAAATATTGGGCATGTTGAACTTTGTTCTTCTTCTTGCGTTACAGTTCCCATATCCAAGAATGATCCAAATTATTTGTTTTCCATTTTTTCATGGTTGATATAATAAAAAATCCGGAACAACAATTGGTTGGACAAGAAATCTTCTCCAATGATCCTAGAACTTGGTTTTTGGTGCCTTTCCTCCTCCTTAATTCATGTTCTTCATTGTCACATCCCTGTGGATTGTTCTCTGATTTATCTTAGGGAAAGCTGACCCCATTTGGGTGCCCCGAATGAGACTGATCAAAAGAGAATTAGTTAATGGGAAAAGAAATCATGAGATTGGAATATTTTTTGAATCGAAATTACATGAGGATGAAGAATTTGGGTATTTCATGACAATATGATGATAAATGAACCCACTAAAGTGCTTAGAAGATATGGCGAAACCCTCATCCATGACCATGATTGATTTTTAATGAACAGTGAGAAATTGCCACATTATTCGCCTAGATCTGACAATTTTGGGAGAAGACACAGTTAAATCCAAGGTGGCATGACCAAATTAGGTGCACCGGCAATGATCTGACATAGATATAGTGAACTGGATAAAACCCTGTATACAATCCTTCTTTGAAGAGGAACACACGAAATGAATCCCTCCCACAATGGTGATTCTAGTGTTTTTGAAAATCAAAGTGATGGCACAACATGTACTATCTTGACACATTGTTAAAAACATCCACATTTAAGGTAGACTGTTTGAAAATTAATGAAAACAAGGATATATAAGATAAATGTATCTATCATATTATTATGGAGAGTGATAGAGACTATTTTAATGTTAATGCTTTTTACAATATAGAAATAAACAATAGGTGTGAATAAAGGTCATTGATATAAAAAAAGAATGATAATAGGAAAACATCATTGTATCAAGACCCATTTTAAAGAGTTTAGGAATTCATTTTCTCTATATGATTATATAGAAATATAATTTTTTTTGAATATTTTCTATTTCATAATTACAATATTATATTTTGGTGGTTCTTTTACCTATTCCTACATCATATCCTATCACAATTGTAATCATTTGGTTATGTAATAAATTAATCTAAAAAATCTTATCTAATGTTCAAAATAAACCAATTTATAAATGTATAACCATTTCACCCATAACATTATTATAATAAACAACTTTATAATCTGTTACATGAACGACAAAAGTATCTAATTTAATTTATGAATATCAGTTATTTATTAATCCAAGTATAATTGACTCATAATCAAAAACATATTAATGGATATCTCTCCCTCAACTATATGCCTTCCAACAAGTGTAAATTTATATTGAATTATATTTTTTGGAAGCATAAAATATATTATAACAAATACTCAAGGAAATAGTACATCAATAAAATCATTACATATTTCATAAATCATAAATCAAGAACATAACATAAAAATTAATTGTATATCCTTACTCCCATATCCAAATACAGAAGAACATTAATCATTCCACATTAGTTGTATCAATTACGTATGATTGACCTTAATCCCTTGGATTTTTCTAGGGTATATTACCATTATATTTGGGGAATTCATTTATTTATTTCAAAATATTAGTACATTAGAATAATTTGACATTATAATTTTAATTATCTACCTTCTAATAAAAAATTTGGATAACTATTTCTCCACACTTATAAAAACCTCACATATGATTAAAGAAAGTACTAGGGTGTTTTTTTAAAATTATCAGAGGATGGACAATCACTCATTTTAACTTTTCCCAAATCCATTTATTATATATACCATCATATTCATCCCTGATTTCACTTCAAATTCATAATACATACGAATTTCTATATCTTTGTTCATTCAACATAAAACTAATTTATTATAATGTAATTATTTATGAAAATTTTTCCATTAGAAAACATTGTATTAACACATGAAATAAATAGTCACTATTGCACATTGTGTTGTTTATTTAATTAATTGCATTCCTATATATCAATATAAAGTATGATTCATACCCTGAAACACATTATACATCCTTTCACTTTAATATATGTACCTTCACTTCATTTCAGATTTTTTCTCATGAGGGATATATTTCTCGAAGAATGTCTCGTCAAAATAATTAAATTCCATGATTTCTCTTTGCACTTCATCCCTATTATTATGGATAAAAGATCACCAATGGTCAATATCACATGTGATATAATACACCAAAGTGGAAAATTTTCCATTCAACCATAACCCATGTCCATAATTATCTTCTATAGAGACTTAATCCATTTCTCAGTTATGATTGGAATATTAGTATCCCCAAATTATAGGGCCTTCCATCCCTAAATTGATACAACAGTGTATAATTTCATTAAGCAAAAACTTTCACCAGTAGGGAATGATTATTTTTAATTACTCGATTAATCTTCTTAAATATGACCATAACATTCTTAGTTATAATACTGACTATATAGTAATTATTTTATGGAAATTACCTACATTGTTCCTTTGTATTCATAATCATCTTTCTACCAGGTTCTATTTCAAATCAATGGAATCAACTAGATCAGAACCTAAAATAATGTAACATAATGTTGATTATAAGAACTAGTTAAATATTTATCTAAAATTGAAAATTTTATGCATATCAAATCTAATAAACATAATGATGGTTTCTTTTTTTTGTTATTCATTACAAATTCTCAATATCTAGTTTATAGTTATTGACAATAATTTATGATTTTTTAAATATAACATAAATGGTTTTTAAATAAACTATTTGACACCAACTATTAAATTTCAACCCCTATATCATAGAGTTAGTGCCCTACCATATTACATTAGAAGGATTCTGAGGAATCAAATCCTAATGGATTGACAAGTTTAGTTGTCTTAGAGAACTACATACATACATAGAACCCATTTTACACTAATTATAATTTAAAAACATAATTAATAACAAAAAAAGTTATATGATCCATTTTCATTCATTAAATGTATTTTTCCTCATATCCTATAGAAATTAAACAAAATAAGGGTGATATAAAATGATCAGAAAATGATAAGTACAATGGATGAAATAATGAATAAATGAGAATAATCTATATAGTAAGATATATAACTGAGAATTAATAACATGTAATAAATAATTGATATAGAAGTGAGTAATCAATATAAAAATGGAAATAACTGAAACTCATTATATGCAATCAATAAACTCATAATAAAGTGAATCAAATATAGTTTTTCATATTAAAAATCCTCTAAGTAATAATTATCAAAAAATTGTTTTGCTTAACTACTAGATTCCATGATTCCTGGATACATGGAACCATTTATATCATAAAAATACACAACATGCTTTAAAAAATATATCTTACAATCTAGTTTGGGTTTTATAACCTTCAATCTACTTTGATGGTGTAAAGACCCGCAAATTTCAAGGAAATTTTTTTCTTAATTTTCTTTGGAATTTTACAAGAGCGCAGCTTCAGACGGCACCTGATTCCGAGGCCCGGTGTGCCCGGAATCAATTTCCGAAGTTTGGCTCGGGTACGTTCAGTGAACGGACGAGCGGGGTTTTCTATCTTTTGAACCGGTGCCCGGAATCGAATTCTGAGGGCACCGATGAAATCGCAGCGCCGGTATTTGCTTAGAAACGCCTCTTCCGGAGTTGCGTTTGCTCAGACGTGGTTTTTAAATTTTACGGCTTTAAGTCAGAAATAAAATAAAGTTTGTGCGACAACTTTATTTTATTTCACTTATGCTGCTTGGAAGCCACTTGAAGTCACTTAATGGCGGCTTGAACTGAGTTGAACTGGATAGGATGCTATCCAGAAATATCCTACCCCTTGGTAGGATATTTGTGCGGTGGGACCCGCACGAGCCCCGCCGTTTCTTTCGCTGAGTAACGCACCCACGAAAACCCGTCAAAGTAACTGAAAAGTCAACCGACACGTTTTCTTTAATTCTTAACAGACCATTTAATTGGGCGGTTTATTTCGTGAATTAAATGGACTGTTTCTTCGTGAATTAAATGGGTCGTTTCTTTCGAATTGATGGATCGTTTCTTAACCGGTTTCGTGTTGGCATGTTTATAAAATAAGACCAACATAAAAATCCTTGGAAAGGATTTGAGAGAATCTTCGTTCCTCCACCCTCTCCGCGAAGAACGCGAAGAACGCGAAGAACGCGAAGAACGCGAAGAACGCGAAGAACGCGAAGAACGCCGGCGACCGGAATTCGACGACGCACACCAAGATCTGCGACGTCGACGAGATCTACCCGCGACGTTCTTCGGCGACGCCTCTTCTTCCGCGGCCGACCCTCGTTCGGCAACAAAGGTGAGAATCAGATCTTTTCTTCTCCCTTTTTAATTTCAATATCAACGGATTTAAACTAATTAAATCCGTTGATCTTGATCCGGAGATTGGCGACGCGACGAGCGATTCCGCGACGACGCGGCGATCTCCATCTTCCGCGACGACCCCTCATCCGACGACGACGATAAGGTAAGGGTTGATTGGAATATTTTCCTTCCCGTGATTTATTTCTTTTAAAGTAAAGAAGCATGATCTTCGAACAATTTTAACATTTAAAATTGTTGTTGATTGTTTTATTGTTCCTCCCGTGGATTATGACTAACGCGGAGGGTGCGGGTCTAACGAACAAGACCCGGCAACCCTCCGCCGATCTCCTCTTTTTGCGCGGATTTGGCGGACGACGACGAACCGTGCGGCAAGGGCAATTTGTTGGCTCCGCAGTGAAGATCATCCCCCGGGAGGAGCATCGGCGTAGACGGGAAAGAAATCGGGCCACCGGAGCATCTCCGGCGGCCCGCGGAAGGAGGCGGCGGCGCGGGTCGCCGGCGCGGCGGCGCCGGCGACCGGAGGCGGCGGCGCCAGGCGCGCCGCCGTGGGAATCTTCCGCCGCGGCTGAAGCCGCGGCGGCGGCGGCGGCCGGTTCCGCGACCGCGCGGAACCGGGATGGACGCGGCGGCCCGGCCGCGTCCGCGTGACAGGCGGCCCCCGCGGGGGGCCGCGTCTCCTTCAAAGCCGCGGGTCAACCCCGCGGCGGCGGCTCTTCGGCCGCTCGGCCGAAGACCGAGCCGGCCGGTCCGGTCGGCCGGGCCGCGCCCAGGCCGGACCGGACCCGGCCGAGCCGGTTCGGGCTGGTTCGGGTCGGCCCGGTTCGGGCCGACCCGGTTCGGCCGACCCCAGGGGGGGGTTCGGGCCGGGTCGCCCCGGGCCCAGTACCCCCGTTTCGGGCCCTCTACGGTCTTTCGCACATATCGTGGGCCTGGGACCTCCGATTGACGAACCGTCAGCGGCTACGCGATCCTTGGATCGAGACGGTCGTTTCGGTATATTATACTCATGGTTTCGGAAGACTTTGGGTTCGGCCGGGTTGGTTCGTACACGAAGCCAACTGGGCCCTCGGAGCGGAAACGCTCATAACTTGAGCTACGGACGTCCGATCGACATACCGTCAGCTGTGGTAGTCTCCTCTAAGTGAGACGGAACTTTTGGCATACTCCGCCCGAGGATCGGATACAGGCGGAGTACGGTCGGGTCGGTTTTTCCCTAAAAACCAACCGGGCCCCTGAGACGAAAATGCCAATAACTCTCAGACCGGGCGTCCGATTGACGCGCCGTCTGTCGCGTTGAGATCCTGTTGTCGATACGGAACTTTTGGATACATCAACTTCGGACTACGTGTCAGTTGATGTATCAGCCCTCGGCTCGTGGAGCGGACCCTCCTAAACGAGCTCGCTACGAGCGGGAACCCTAGCGCTGGCTGTGACCTCGACGACAGAGCAGAGATCCTCCGTGGACTGCGACGACGGCAGAGCAGAGATCCTCCGTGGACTGCGACGACGGCAGAGCAGAGATCCTTAGTGGACTGCGACGACGGCAGAGCAGAGATCCTTCGTGGACTGCAGCGACGACTGTGCAGGGACCTCAGTGGACTGCGTCGACTACTGCACTCAGCGATCCCACGTGGATCAGTGCTTCAGGTTCTGTGTGAGCCCGATCCTCCGTGGGTCCTTACTACCGGTTCTGTGTGAGCCACTGCCTACAGGTTCTGTGTGAGCCCGATCCTACGTGGGTCTTTTTGCGGGGGTTAGTACCTATCGATCCTTCGTGGGTCCGACGACTGAGACGGATCAGTGATCGTCTTTGACGTCATCTGAAAAAGTATACCTGGTTGAGCTGAATCTTATGTTACTCTCCTTTGTGGATTGTGTTGAACTATCCTATGTGGATTTACTGTTTACTCTCCTTGCGGATTTGAGTCTTGCTTTCCTTTGTGGATTGAGTTGTTCTTGAGCTCGTGAGCAGAGCTGGAATTGGGGACTTAGGTATATGTATGGGCATATACCTAAGTCGAGTCAGATGTTACTTCGTGATTGCATCTTTCTTTTGTGCTATATCCTTTGTGGATTTCGAGAGACCTTCGGGGGTCTCGGGGTCCTTACTGAGTAGTTGTACTCACCCCTGCACGGGCTATGCCCGCACCTTGTTGTGTTGGTTGCAGACGACGGACAGCGCTGATCACGGTTGGGGCGTGGAGCAGGACGGTACCTGGAGGTGGACCACTGGGCGGGACGTGCTCGGAGCGGACGTGGGACCCGAGGAGCCTGGAGGCTATCTGTACCCACCCTTCAGGTGGGATTTCCAGTGGACGACACGAGGCCGCCGTCTTTTCTTCAGTTGCTGTTCTTTTTCTTTTCAGTTGTACTTTACAGTTGGGCTTGTATTTCCGGCCCCTTTACTTTTCTGCACTTTACTTTCCGCTTGCTGACTCTGTGTGGTTGTTACTTATAAAGGCAATGCCTTCCCTGTTTACTGGGATTTTACGCCTTGGTGCTAGTCGCCAGCCCCTGGCCTATGGAAGGCGGGCTTGGGGTAGTCACGGCACGGGCCCCGAGGACGGGTCGTGACAAATTGGTATCAGAGGTGGTCGGTTCTACCGCGGACTCTGATCGTCCTTTCTTTCTATGTGAAGCAATAGTGTTTAGTGTATTGAGTGTGGTTATCAGTTCAGGGAGCCCAGTGTTGGTGCGGCGGCCGACGTATCCGTACACCAGGACCCTGACTCCTGATTTCCGACTTAATGCATGAAAACATTGATTGCGTGTGTGTTTCAAGTTTTTCTTTGTGATTACTTGTGTCAGCTCACCGGGTATACTGATCTGCTTATGAAAGTCTCAAGTTTTCCTTGTGATTACTTGTGCCAGCTCACCAGGTATACTGTTCTGACTGTGGTGCTCTTGTTCTCCTTTTCAGGATGGCCCCGCGACGACTGCCAGCTAGGGTTCCGAGTGTAGGGCGCGACGGCAGCCCACCGAGCGACGAGGCCTCGGTGCAGGGCCCTTTGCCAGCTGTGGCACCGGCGGTAGTTTTACCCGCCGAGCCACCGATGCTTCCAGTACCAGACGCTGACGATGCACGTCGCCTCAGGGCACTGCACGAGTTTCAGAGCCAGCGACCGCCCAGGTTTCGCGGTGAGGCGGACCCCCAGGCCGCCGAGGACTGGCTAGAGGCGGTGGTACGGATCTTTCGGCTAGTGAGGACACCAGCGGATCTCATGGTGATTCTCGCAGCGAGCCTCCTGCAGGCGACGGCAGGACGATGGTGGAGCCTGATGCTCCAGGTTCACGATGAGGCATCCTTGCTCTGGGCGGACTTCGAGAGCCTCTTCCGCTCGGAGTTCGTCCCGGCCACCCTCCGAGCGGTGCGCATCCAGGAGCTTCTCCAGCTGCGCCAGGGCAGCATGACGGTCGCTCAGTACGCGGCGAGGTTCACTGACCTATCTCGCTACTCGACCGACATGGTACGGGACCCCTTCTTCCGGGCCCGGACCTTCGAGCAGGGCTTGCGACAGGAGATTCGGGCGTCGCTGATCTCCCTCAGCATTCCGACCCAGGCGGGAGTGCTGGAGCGAGCCCTCCTGATCGAGAGCTTCCTGGCAGAGCCTTCTTCAGCGGCGAGACCTAGCGCAGGGCGGCAGGTAGCTGAGTCTTCGGCAGCAGGTAGCCGACGGATGACTCACGGGTCCAGGCAGACCAGACCCCCACGCAGACGGCCTCAGGACACCGGCTCAGCAGTACGAGGCACACAGCGGAGTGCCAGCCTTTCGAGAGGCAGGCTGTGCTACTCTTGCGGCGGGCAGGGTCACATGGCTCGTGACTGCCCGACTCGCCGATCAGAGGAGCATCAGACGGTGGAGGGGCCACCCAGGCAGAGGCAGAGGGTCGACCGTGGTGGTCCGCAGGGAGGAGGCGGACGAGGCCG
Organism: Viscum album; assembly: GCA_963277665.1. NCBI lineage: Eukaryota > Viridiplantae > Streptophyta > Magnoliopsida > Santalales > Viscaceae > Viscum > Viscum album. The sequence goes on along the minus strand of OY728156.1, from coordinate 1,497,189,432 downwards.
AGGAGCTGGCCGAGCAGCGGGTGGTGGGCGACGCTTTCAGGCTCTACCCCCACCACCACCAGGAGGGCCACCTCGACCACAGGGAGCCGGCGGGCAGGGACAGGCCCAGCTCCAGGCAGTGGAGGCCTACGACCCCGACATGCCAGAGATGATTCGAGGTACGATCTGTGTCTATTCCACCCTTGCTGCAGTACTTATAGACACAGGAGCGAGTCACTCTTTCATAGCCTCTGCCCTTGTTCGGAGCTCGGAGATTCCGACTGAGCCGTTGGCTCGATCCTTACGGCTAGAGACTCCTACGGGAGCAGACTCGACGATTACGCACTGGTGCCGGCAGTGTGAGCTTACTCTAGGAGGCGAGAGCTTCGGCTGGGATCTCCTTGTAGCGGCGTCGAGGCCTTACGACGTCATCTTGGGCATGGATTGGATATCCACGGTTCATGCCCAGATCGACTGTTTTAGGCGCAAGGTACGATGTGTTCGTACCGACGGGAGCAGGTTTACCTTCACCGGCGAGAAGGGAACCTTTGCAGCACAGGATGGACTTCCGCGGAGGAGAGTGCAGCCCATCTCTCATCAGTTGGCTAGCCTCATCCTAGGAGCAGTGGACGTGCGGAGTCCGGCTTTTCCTGCAGTGGTGGACCAGTACGTGGACGTCTTTCCCGACGACGTTCCAGGGCTACCTCCTCGTAGAGAGGTGGACTTTTACATCGACTTGTACCCCGGGACAGCCCCGATATCTACTCCAGCATATCGGATGGCCCCCGCCGAGCTTCGAGAGCTGCGGGTACAGTTGGAGGACTTGCAGAGCAAGGGGATTTATCCGACCCAGTGTTTCACCCTGGGCTTCCCCGATTTTGTTCGCCAAGAAGGCGGACGGGAGCTTGCGACTATGTGTCGACTATCGTCGCCTGAATCAGGTGACGGTGAGGAACAAGTATCCGCTGCCACGGATTGATGACCTCTTCGATCAGCTCAAAGGAGCGCGGTGGTTCTCGAAGATAGACCTCCGGTCAGGCTATCATCAGCTCAGAGTTCGAGACGAGGACGTGCAGAAGACGGCCTTCAGGTGTCGGTATGGCCATTATGAGTTCTTGGTTATGCCGTTCGGCGTAACCAATGCTCCAGCAGTGTTCATGAGCCTCATGAACAGGATCTTCCAGCCATACCTCGACCGATTTGTCGTTGTCTTCATTGACGACATTTTGATATACTCGACGACTGAGGAGGAGCATGCCTACCACCTGCGAGTTGTGCTAGACACACTCCGAGAGCACCAGCTTTATGGAAATCTCTCAAAATGCCAGTTCTGGTTACGTGAGGTCCATTTCTTGGGGCACGTCATTTCTGAGGCGGGAGTTGCAGTGGATCCCACGAAGATCGAGGCAGTGCTAGCTTGGGAGCCACCCAAGAGCGTGACAGAGGTGCGGAGCTTCTTGGGCCTAGCCGGATACTATCGGAGATTCGTGCCAGACTTCTCCAGAGTTGCGGCACCACTCTCAGCTTTGACAAAGAAGGGGGAACCCTTCGTGTGGTCAGACAGATGTCAGCAGAGCTTCCAGGAGCTGAGACAGAGATTGACCAGCGCACCTATCTCGAGGTTGCCAGAGGAGGGAGTTGGGTACGTAGTTTACTGCGATGCATCAGGGACTGGACTCGGGTGCGTCCTGATGCAGGAGCGGGCCGTGATCGCCTACGGATCACGTCAGTTGAGGCCGCATGAGCAGAACTACGCCACTCATGACCTGGAGTTAGCAGCAGTGGTCTTCGCTCTGAAGACTTGGCGGCACTATCTGATGGGCGAGCGCTTCACAGTCTTTTCTGACCACCAGAGTCTCAGGTATATCTTTTCTCAGAAGGACCTGAACCTGAGACAGCGGAGATGGCTTGAGTTCCTCCAGGACTATGACTTTGAGATAGTCTATACTCCTGGGAAGGGGAACGTGGTAGCCGATGCCCTCAGCAGGAGGACGGGCATTCAGCTACTTGAGGAGGCGACAGAGCAGCTAGCCTCCTTGCAGATATCCTTCGTGGATAGAGACGGAGCAGCCTTTCTTCAGTCTCTCACAGTCTCTCCTCCACTTCTACAGCGAGTCAGAGAGGCTCAGCGTGAGGACGCCGACTGTGAGACCCGGCGTGCACTGATATCCTCAGGTCAGGCGCTTGATGGCTTCTCCCTTGGAGCAGAGCACGACATCCTTTTTAGAGGGCGTACCTTCGTACCAGTCGCTCTACGAGAGGAGGTGCTGAGAGAGTTTCACACTTCTCCCTTGGCGGTACATCCCGGAGTGGAGAAGATGTACCAGGATCTCAGACGACAGCACTGGTGGCCGGGCATGAAGAAAGCTGTGGCAGAGTTCGTTTCACGATGCCTCACCTGCCAGCAGGTGAAGGCAGAGCATCAGGTACCAGCAGGCTTGGTACAGCCCTTGGAGGTCCCGGAGTGGAAGTGGGACGGCATATCTATGGACTTCGTGACTGGACTTCCACGCACTTCCAGAGGTCATGACTCCATTTGGGTGATTGTCGACCGACTCACCAAGTCGGCACACTTCTTACCCATCAGAGAGCAGGGCTCAGTGGAGAGCTTGGGACGTCTTTACGTCCAGGAGATCGTACGGCTTCACGGTGTGCCATCATCTATCGTCTCCGATCGAGATGCTCGTTTCACTTCCCGGCTTTGGAAGGGGTTGCAGGAGGCATTCGGGACGCGGCTCCATCTGAGCACAGCCTTCCACCCTCAGACGGATGGTCAGACGGAGAGGACCATACAGACACTCGAGGACATGCTCCGTGCATGTGTTCTCGACTTTGGTCGCAGCTGGGAGGACCACCTACCCTTGGTGGAGTTTGCGTACAACAACAGCTACCACTCCACCATCGGGATGGCACCATACGAGGCGTTGTACGGCAGACCCTGCAGATCACCGTTGTGCTGGACAGACCCTGGGGAGTCAGCACTCGTGGGACCAGAGATGGTCCGAGCCACGACAGAGAAGGTCCAAATCATCCAGGAGAGGATGAGGACAGCTCAGAGCCGGCAGAAGTCATATGCTGATAGGAGGCGGAGGCCACTAGAGTTCGAGGATGGCGACCACGTCTTTTTGCGTGTCTCACCTCGACGTGGTTTACGGAGATTTGGCCGAGGCGGCAAGCTGTCTCCCCGCTTCATCGGGCCTTTCCAGGTCCTCAGCAGGATAGGAGAGGTGGCTTATCGCCTGGCTCTACCACCTCAGTTGCACCGGGTGCACGACGTCTTCCACGTGTCTCAGCTGAGGAGATACGTGCACGACCCGACGCACATCATCGACTTTGGGGAGCTGGACGTAGACGATGGGGCGACTTTTGCGGAGGTCCCTGTGGAGATCGAGGATCGACAGGAGCGGGTCCTACGTGGGCGGTCGATTCCTCTTGTGCGCGTCAGATGGCAGCACGGGAACCTCCAGGAGAGCACATGGGAGCGGGAGGCTCAGATGCGTGCTCAGTACCCCCATTTGTTCCCCTAGTTTTTGATGTATCTTTACGGGGACGTAAAGCCCTGAGGTGGGAGTAATGTAAAGACCCGCAAATTTCAAGGAAATTTTTTTCTTAATTTTCTTTGGAATTTTACAAGAGCGCAGCTTCAGACGGCACCTGATTCCGAGGCCCGGTGTGCCCGGAATCAATTTCCGAAGTTTGGCTCGGGTACGTTCAGTGAACGGACGAGCGGGTTTTTCTATCTTTTGAACCGGTGCCCGGAATCGAATTCTGAGGGCACCGATGAAATCGCAGCGCCGGTATTTGCTTAGAAACGCCTCTTCCGGAGTTGCGTTTGCTCAGACGTGGTTTTTAAATTTTACGGCTTTAAGTCAGAAATAAAATAAAGTTTGTGCGACAACTTTATTTTATTTCACTTATGCTGCTTGGAAGCCACTTGAAGTCACTTAATGGCGGCTTGAACTGAGTTGAACTGGATAGGATGCTATCCAGAAATATCCTACCCCTTGGTAGGATATTTGTGCGGTGGGACCCGCACGAGCCCCGCCGTTTCTTTCGCTGAGTAACGCACCCGCGAAAACCCGTCAAAGTAACTGAAAAGTCAACCGACACGTTTTCTTTAATTCTTAACAGACCATTTAATTGGGCGGTTTATTTCGTGAATTAAATGGACTGTTTCTTCGTGAATTAAATGGGTCGTTTCTTTCGAATTGATGGATCGTTTCTTAACCGGTTTCGTGTTGGCATGTTTATAAAATAAGACCAACATAAAAATCCTTGGAAAGGATTTGAGAGAATCTTCGTTCCTCCACCCTCTCCGCGAAGAACGCGAAGAACGCGAAGAACGCGAAGAACGCGAAGAACGCGAAGAACGCGAAGAACGCCGGCGACCGGAATTCGACGACGCACACCAAGATCTGCGACGTCGACGAGATCTACCCGCGACGTTCTTCGGCGACGCCTCTTCTTCCGCGGCCGACCCTCGTTCGGCAACAAAGGTGAGAATCAGATCTTTTCTTCTCCCTTTTTAATTTCAATATCAACGGATTTAAACTAATTAAATCCGTTGATCTTGATCCGGAGATTGGCGACGCGACGAGCGATTCCGCGACGACGCGGCGATCTCCATCTTCCGCGACGACCCCTCATCCGACGACGACGATAAGGTAAGGGTTGATTGGAATATTTTCCTTCCCGTGATTTATTTCTTTTAAAGTAAAGAAGCATGATCTTCGAACAATTTTAACATTTAAAATTGTTGTTGATTGTTTTATTGTTCCTCCCGTGGATTATGACTAACGCGGAGGGTGCAGGTCTAACGAACAAGACCCGGCAACCCTCCGCCGATCTCCTCTTTTTGCGCGGATTTGGCGGACGACGACGAACCGTGCGGCAAGGGCAATTTGTTGGCTCCGCAGTGAAGATCGTCCCCCGGGAGGAGCATCGGCGCAGACGGGAAAGAAATCGGGCCACCGGAGCATCTCCGGCGGCCCGCGGAAGGAGGCGGCGGCGCGGGTCGCCGGCGCGGCGGCGCCGGCGACCGGGGGCGGCGGCGCCAGGCGCGCCGCCGTGGGAATCTTCCGCCGCGGCTGAAGCCGCGGCGGCGGCGGCGGCCGGTTCCGCGGCCGCGCGGAACCGGGACGGACGCGGCGGCCCGGCCGCGTCCGCGTGACAGGCGGCCCTCGCGGGGGGCCGCGTCTCCTTCAAAGCCGCGGGTCAACCCCGCGGCGGCGGCTCTTCGGCCGCTCGGCCGAAGACCGAGCCGGCCGGTCCGGTCGGCCGGGCCGCGCCCAGGCCGGACCGGACCCGGCCGAGCCGGTTCGGGCCGGTTCGGGTCGGCCCGGTTCGGGCCGACCCGGTTCGGCCGACCCCAGGGGGGGTTCGGGCCGGGTCGCCCCGGGCCCAGTACCCCCGTTTCGGGCCCTCTACGGTCTTTCGCCCATATCGTGGGCCTGGGACCTCCGATTGACGAACCGTCAGCGGCTACGCGATCCTTGGATCGAGACGGTCGTTTCGGTATATTATACTCAAGGTTTCGGAAGACTTTGGGTTCGGCCGGGTTGGTTCGTACACGAAGCCAACTGGGCCCTCGGAGCGGAAACGCTCATAACTTGAGCTACGGACGTCCGATCGACATACCGTCAGCTGTGGTAGTCTCCTCTAAGTGAGACGGAACTTTTGGCATACTCCGCCCGAGGATCGGATACAGGCGGAGTACGGTCGGGTCGGTTTTTCCCTAAAAACCAACCGGGCCCCTGAGACGAAAATGCCAATAACTCTCAGACCGGGCGTCCGATTGACGCGCCGTCTGTCGCGTTGAGATCCTGTTGTCGATACGGAACTTTTGGATACATCAACTTCGGACTACGTGTCAGTTGATGTATCAGCCCTCGGCTCGTGGAGCGGACCCTCCTAAACGAGCTCGCTACGAGCGGGAACCCTAGCGCTGGCTGTGACCTCGACGACAGAGCAGAGATCCTCCGTGGACTGCGACGACGGCAGAGCAGAGATCCTCCGTGGACTGCGAAGACGGCAGAGCAGAGATCCTTAGTGGACTGCGACGACGGCAGAGCAGAGATCCTTCGTGGACTGCAGCGACGACTGTGCAGGGACCTCAGTGGACTGCGTCGACTACTGCACTCAGCGATCCCACGTGGATCAGTGCTTCAGGTTCTGTGTGAGCCCGATCCTCCGTGGGTCCTTACTACCGGTTCTGTGTGAGCCACTGCCTACAGGTTCTGTGTGAGCCCGATCCTACGTGGTTCTTTTTGCGGGGGTTAGTACCTATCGATCCTTCGTGGGTCCGACGACTGAGACGGATCAGTGATCGTCTTTGACGTCATCTGAAAAAGTATACCTGGTTGAGCTGAATCTTATGTTACTCTCCTTTGTGGATTGTGTTGAACTATCCTATGTGGATTTACTGTTTACTCTCCTTGCGGATTTGAGTCTTGCTTTCCTTTGTGGATTGAGTTGTTCTTGAGCTCGTGAGCAGAGCTGGAATTGGGGACTTAGGTATATGTATGGGCATATACCTAAGTCGAGTCAGATGTTACTTCGTGATTGCATCTTTCTTTTGTGCTATATCCTTTGTGGATTTCGAGAGACCTTCGGGGGTCTCGGGGTCCTTACTGAGTAGTTGTACTCACCCCTGCACGGGCTATGCCCGCACCTTGTTGTGTTGGTTGCAGACGACGGACAGCGCTGATCACGGTTGGGGCGTGGAGCAGGACGGTACCTGGAGGTGGACCACTGGGCGGGACGTGCTCGGAGCGGACGTGGGACCCGAGGAGCCTGGAGGCTATCTGTACCCACCCTTCAGGTGGGATTGCCAGTGGACGACACGAGGCCGCCGTCTTTTCTTCAGTTGCTGTTCTTTTTCTTTTCAGTTGTACTTTACAGTTGGGCTTGTATTTCCGGCCCCTTTACTTTTCTGCACTTTACTTTCCGCTTGCTGACTCTGTGTGGTTGTTACTTATAAAGGCAATGCCTTCCCTGTTTACTGGGATTTTACGCCTTGGTGCTAGTCGCCAGCCCCTGGCCTATGGAAGGCGGGCTTGGGGTAGTCACGGCACGGGCCCCGAGGACGGGTCGTGACAGATGGCCTTTCATAAGGCATTTTAAAATATTATTGTAATAAATACTAAGTGTTTTCCAAATAAAATTCGTCATATATAACTATAGATGAAACAATGGGATTAATTAAAATGTTCTTAACCCCATGTATTTCATGGAAAAATCATTCATAATATAATAAATAATTAATTTAATTTCATAAATAATGTTCCTTGTTATATATCAATATTGAGTAAAATTAAAAAACATATAAATATTTCCCAAGTCATATTACTATAACCTAAAAACTGCATATAAATATTGTATTTTAATTATGAAATAATAATATCGATCATCAAACAATATGGATAGAAAAAAGTTTATAATTATCATTGGAAACTAATTTTAATGAAGTTATTGTTTTAAGAGAATGTTAACAATATGAAAATGAAGTGATATTGTAAGATTAAATTTAAAAATTTGTATTTTTCAATATGAAAACCATCATTTTAATAAACTCCAATAAAACTACCCTAAATATATAAGTATTAATAATATGATATATTAAAATGGGAATTCGATACACCACTAATAATATTTAAGCAGGGAATATAAAATGTATCTCTAATATATAAAAAGATATACGAAAATGTTTTACCTTGAGAGAAAATTATCATGTGTGTATCAATAATTCAGAATAATAAACCTATGTTTAGTATTTAATTGTTATATAACCCTTTTTTATATTCAATATCAATTTTATTTTCCTCATTACAGTTTTTTATACAACTACATAAAGAATTATGTTTATGCAGGGTGTTTTGACACAATTTCATTCATGTTTAAAAATCAAGTTTGATTGGTCAACAATGGTCAAAGGGGTCACGATATAAACATATCCAAAATAAAAATAGTGAAATAATTATAAAATTTTATAGAAATTATTATTTTGAAACTAATCATGAATGATTTTTCTAATAAATAATCCAATGATAGAATCATTAAGAAGGTAGGACATATGTGCACATGAGTAATGATTATATTTTTCAATAATCATCATTCAAAGATGATATGTAATTAATTTTCATTAAATAATTATATTTATATCATAACTACTATTTTATTAATCCATATATAATTATATATATAATTATTTTTATATTAACAGAATCATTTCTTGTTGAGGAGGTTGCAGTCCACACATCCATAAATGGCATTATAATTTTTTTGCTGTGCGAAAATGTTATTAAATAAAATTATATATTATTTTTAATAAATGTTATATATTTCATTTATAATATATATATATATTATAACATATGATAAATGAAACACATTTGTAATACGTTCCATGTAATGAGTGAACGTATCACATTGCTTTGAGGAGGAGGTTGTCCACAATCAACCAATGGTGTTATATTATTTACACTGAATAGAAATCAGGAAATATCCTGTTATACTAATGTTATATAATTATTAAGAAAACATAAATATCATATTTTTCATCTTAAAATAGTGTTTCCATCATAAATTCAAACCCTGAGAGGTGGTGATGGAAAAAACATAACAACATTTCCTAAGGCAGTATTCCTCTGTAAACATGAACTCTAAATTCATTACCCATTAAATAGATTTATGTAAAGTATTAGGTGAATAAAATAACATAAAATAATACCATTATATATTGTATACTTATGTTATTTGATAATCATGAAATATGGAAAGTTGAATGTCTTGATAATGAAATATAACAAAATTTTCCATAGATAAATGTTACCACTTTTTTGGGTACTTTCATTTAATTTTTACCAAATAAAATACTTGGTTTTCTGTATAGAAATATTAAGGCTTCTAGGATGAATTTAGGTTTGTTTAGAGCTAATTTGGGAATATCATGGATAATTAAAAATTGCATGATTGTACATAATATGTGGAATGGGTGGGTGCTATATTATAGTGGATGAAGAGTGGCATTCTTGTAAATATAAAAAGTTAAATATTATTTAGAGGTATCCCATACATAATGTGCCTAAAATAACTAAAACAATACATAATATTTATTTTATGGAAGAAATATTTCCATCGAATCAGTTTTGTACATGTTTCTAGGTTGTTTTGTCCATTATGAATATGTTTCAGTCCATTATTAACCATAATTTTACCTTTGACATTGTAATTAAATTAATGTTAATTATCTAATATTTTATTTTTCAAAAACTATGATTTCTATACAAGACATTAAAAATAATATTTATTTAATATATTTAATCCCTTTTTTCAAAATTCAAATAACAAAATTGGTACAAATAAATGATCTTTTTGTCGAGCATATGGGATTAAGAATCACATTTTAAAAGGAAAAATGTCTTAAAGTTTAAAATGTTTTATGAATTCTATATAAATGTGAATTTGACTCAGATGACCTAAATTGGATTAATTTATGTATAATTTATTTATGGTGACATTAAAACCAATATAAAATATAATATAACTATATAAACATATTATACTAAAAAGAAGTTTTCAATTAAAATTCAATACATTATTCTATTCATTAAAAATGAAATCTTAACAAAAAATACCAAAAGTTCCTCCTAATATAATTCTTTAATTCCACTTTCAAAAAATAAGTTGATTTTAAATTATAAAATTTATAAAATTGAAAAAATTATGCTTTAAAATAGGTGTTCTAGAAAAAGTTGGAAGAAGTGCCATTATTAAAAAATTAATCGTTATGCACAATATTAGTTGTGAACATACCATATAATTATTAAATCAACCGGATGAAATATTTTATTATTAAATAATATATATATTATATTTATATACTTCACTAATTGAATCCAATTTAATTTATTTTCATAAAGCTACATTGTAATTAAAAATTATTTTTATAGAAATATTCCATTCATAATAAATTGGTTCTAAAATAAACTTATAAATAATTTATATAAAATTATTCCAAAATATATTTAAATAATTTTTTTAATCTTATTGATAAAAAAATATTTCTATGTTGTACCTTGTTATATTAAATAATAATATAAGAGTAATATATTTTTGATTAGTATAAATCTATATTCTATGTAATGAAAAATATCAAACAAAATCTTCTTTAAGTGTAACATGTTCCAAATCAGTGTTACATGAATTACAAGAAATATAATAGATTTATTTAAAATATTAAATATATTTTAATGTATCAGGATGTGATATACATGCTATTAAATATATTTTCATACATTTCAAATTAGAGGTCCTACGTGCTATTTCTTTATAAGTGCGATGTTGGAGGGAGCACAATGGAATTTGAGTGGGATTTAATTTGGTATTGACACCTCAATCATATGGGTATCCTTTTACTATGAGAACATTAACACCTTTTTTTATTTTTCGGATGTGTGGGCCATTTGGATAAGGAATTCACTATAATAGTGGCTAGTGGAGAAGGAATTTTTGTCAATAAAATATGGGTTGTGGATGGGGATTAAACTATAGTGAAAACATTTTTTCTAGAGTCAGAGAAAGAAAATGATAATGATAAACTATTGAATGTGATGATCAATAAATTTTCACATGTGAAGGATAAATTGATCATGTTAGGTCCACCCACATTTGTCATAGAAGCTAAGGGTTGTCTATAGATGAGGTATTATTCCATCCCGGGTTTTTATTACCATCCACTAGTTCCACTGAATGCTGTTGGATTAAATGCTACTTAAAATCTTATCCTAGTCACTCCCTTGTTGACTCCTCCTTATGTCGAAATCAAGAAGTCTAAACCTCATCCAACCTTGATGTTCATCTGCTATAACCCTTTATGCCTGGTTTTTTATTAGTATTGTGCCAATTTTACGCACCATCAATCAAAAGAATATTATTAAGAATCCATTATTTTTATCCCTAAAATGTTACTATTTAGGAGGTTACATAGATTTTATTATATAAAAACATAATTTTTTAGATTACATTAGGAAAAAATATATTCACATCCTCTAATTGATTATGATCATAATTATATGTTTTATGGAATTTTTGGTTGGTTCATAACTTTATAATATAGAGGTAGGTGCTAAAAAAATCACGTCCCACCAACCCCATTAAAAATATTTTTTGGAACTATCATGTGATTAGAAATCAATGGATTGTTCAGCTACTCAATTTTTATTGTGCTAAACGTTTCACTGGAAAGGTTTTTTGGTCCAAGACCATGCATTGAATCAAAGTAATGATGGGTATTTCATCTATGTTAGGATTTCATGGACGTATTCTAGTTTCAATTCACGGGAATTGTGGAATCCCCTGTCTCCTTTGGATTGTCGATGTTGATGTTTTGATTAGGATTTTCCTAAAAACATATTGATGCTTGTATCCTATATCAAGGTCATCTGGGATGGGTATTTGTTTGTTTATATGTTAATACTAATCATAGGAACAAAAAAAGATCATGAGATATGCTAAAATAGGTTCATTTGGGTCTCCCAAACAACTTCATTAATCATGCATACCGTAATGAATCATTATACCAAATAAAAATGAAACATGGTGATGTGGGATCCTATATTTTAATGATAAAATTATCTTGAGGCACTGAATGTATAGGTTCTGTGTAATCATTTATACTGTGGAATTAATTTCTAATTTTTCCTGGTGAATATTCGTTTGTCTCATGCGGTTGAACATCATTATTGGTTTGTGTTCTCTTTAGAGTGGATAAAAATCATAATAAAATTATAGGTCTCTTATGTTCCTTCATCTTCTAAAAATCACCATCTAGTATTCCTCCAATTGTTTCTTATATCCATGAATGGCCACCTTGATAATTGATTTACATTTGAAAATCTATCCATCAAGGGTATGGAGTGTGAAAGGGTGATTTTTTCTTGATGTAATTGAAATGGATCTGACATTCGTTGTATGTTATGGAATGATGAATTGAAGATAAAAGAATGGATTGGTGGTTATTTATGACCTTTATATTGATAAATTTATAATTTTGAGAAATGAAATATGGTTATTTATTCCACCCATACTATTAATCACATCTTCTCTTTTACATCCACACTTGAATTGGACCTAGATTAATCTCTCATAAATAAGTAGTGCTCCAGGTTCATTCATGTATGTGAAGCTTACATTAAAGAATATGAATTGATTTATAAATATTTTTAACAGAATTCTTCATCTATGTGTTTAAATAATCTCTCCCTCCATTTTAGAATGTCTGAAAGTAGATATACTAGTAATGATGTTGATATTCATGATTATATCATACATTTTTTCATGATCTATACATATTTTAGGGTTGATATATTCCAAATGGGCATTTCTATTATATAATTCATATAATATTGGATCATATGAACAACAATTGTTTTAAGGAATCATTGATAATGAAATCTATTTAGAATTGTAGAATATCCGCTACAAAAGTGCTCTTGGTGTAGATGTATTTTACAATCCCTTGTTTAAAAAATTATTTCATACTATTGGCACTCATGTCACACATTTGATGAAAATATATTTATTTAAAATGTTTATATAGGTATTTTTAGTGACACTATGGTAACACTTATCCCATATATGTACAACCATACCATGATCTAATATTTTAGATATGTTGATATCTGCAATGTTTTGTATAATGTTTTCCAAAAAATTCTTGTCAAATATCATTGATGATGGCTCCCTGACATTATTTTTGAATACTAGAGCACATTTGATGTGAGGAGTCTTATTTCAAGTAATTTTATTTTTTATATTATTTTTTCCACTCTAGTAAAACAAGTTCACCTATAATAATTGGTAACATGGCATGGATGCTTCACTAAACTATGGCCTATGATAGGGCATATTGGTCCACAATCTTTTTGGTTGTGTGTAAGAAGGGTTTCGGGTTGATGTTAATTATCCTCATCATGTGATTTTTTACAACTTTTTCATATTTTATCCAGAATAATGGTGGAATTTATCATATTCAACTAATATCATGGATCATAAAAAATGGGTGAGATGATGAAGGATAAGTTCAAAACATCCTTAAAACCAATGTTTATCTACATGAAAAGGCAGTTGCAGAAAATTCATCCAAAAATTCTACCTCTTAATTTATTTCCCACTCATCCACATGTATCTACATATGTCACTCCTCCACCTCCAACATATCTTAATTCTATGACTTCTCATCTACAACATTCAATATTTTTTTCCTTTTATATTTATGAATGTATCAACCATTTTTAATCATGTACAACTATACATTTTTGGTAAATTTCAGTTGAGGTATGTTGATATTACATTGGTAAATTAATTATTGTTTTATTTTTTAGAAAAAAATAATAATATTTATATATTTATATTGTTTTTATTGTAATACATTAAAGATAACAACAAAATATATAGGAAAAAAATATAGGTTGTTATGAATTGAGATACAACTTCTCTTACTCTTGAATGATTATCAATATATGCATATTATTTGTTTGATGTTTATAACATCCCAAATGAAGATGATTTTTTATCATTCAATGAAGTTGACACATATTATAAATATATATCCTGGAGGTTGTAACTGGAGATGATTTTGGAATTTACATAATAAAACAATCCTCCATGTATATCAATTATCATACATATTTTAGTTATATTAATTTATTAAATCTTTAAACAAATGTTTTTATTAGTTAATGTTATACAGGTTGTTTGAAAATGAAATGAAATGATTATATGTATATATTTATACTCTGATAATTTTTTCACAATTAGTGAGGAAAATGAGTGAAGTAGAAAGAATAATTTGTATTGCAGAATGACTTCATAGGAGTGCTACTATTCAATCTTAGATGAATGAAAATTATCATGAGTATAGAAAATAAATATATTTTTGTTTTATATATCATAAAATAATACCCACTAATAGTATTTTTTTAATATATTAGTATCCATTGTTTCATAGTTGTTGTACCTATGATATTAGTCATATTTATAGACATGCTCTATCCATGGTGAAGTGAGACAAAAAAATTAGAATGTATTGTAAAAAAAGATATATTATTTTAATAATTGTTTTTACAATCTTCGAATTTAAATTTATTTCATACATATTATTATGAAATATGGAATTAAATTTAATTACAAATACCATAAGAAAAAATCCTCAAATATCAAATATGATAAAGAAAATGCGACTTTTAATTTACATGTACTACATTATTTTGTGCGTATTTTAAGAGTTATTTTGAATTGAAAATTAAAATTTTAATTATATGTTTCTTAAAATTTGTTTAAAGGAATATTGTTATATATCTTAGTATTTCTGTATCAATAAATATCCATTATGGCACATTTAATGTTCCATAAGGATAGATTTCATTATAAAAATTCCATTGTTTTTTCAGTCATTTTACTCAAAATACAGGATAAATTATTTCTATTAAAATTTTCAGTTTTTTATTACACATAATTTATAATGGTAATGATATAAGAAATATAAAAATTCAATGGTTTAATCATTTCATAGGTATCCTTGTGTTTTAGTTTATTGTTTCCAAACATTGTAATATTTTTTTTCCAAATGTAAATAGTAGTGCTGAAACTACTCCCATTTTTCTATTTCTAGTATTATTTTGAACTATTGGAGGATTTTATTCTTGTGATTTTATTAATAATATTTAGGCTATTTTTAAATTAGTGATTTGATAAATTGTTTTTCATGTTGGTTTGTATGTAATCATTGTTGAAATCATTTCCGGTTCAATTTTTCAGATATGTTTTTTCATCACTATTTTGAATACATATAGTAGGAACACTATATAGTAATCTTTTATGAAACAAAATGTGTTAAATGAATTACCACACCATTTATTATAAAATGGACATGGAAAAACCCCAAAATATAATTTTTGTTGGAGTTGGTTTACCATATTTTGTTTTTTGAAATAACCAATTTCATAAATCATTTATCACATTAATTATCATACAAACCAACATGAAATTCATTTTCAACCTTGGTTATTTCATAACTGATGTGGTAAAACATCTCTAAAAATTTTAGATTGTTTTTTAATATTTTTTTATTGAAAAACTGATGATAAAAAAACAATATAATATACATGATCATTTCTATTATAGAAAAAACAAATTTATAAAGTATTTATAAAGAATATTTTACAACGAACAAAAGTATGGAATTATTTTTCACACTGGTTTTTCATAAACAAATTGTTAAACCCGCTCAATAGTATATATGTATAATTTTTAGTAGTTTTAAAAAATGATGAATGTGTATTTACAAGATTTATTAAAATAATGTCATGGGGTAACCGTTGTTAATAACACAACATATAAATCCTATTTGTACATGATATTGTGTGATCAGAATAAATGGAGGTATTTTTTATTAGGTTAAAAATTAATTTTTTTTAAAAAAACGTGTGTCACATGAAAAAAAACCACCAAAAATAGTTGGATTATCTTGATATTTTAGGACAATGACCCATATTCAATTTTTGATGCATAAGAATCAATTATTTGTAAATTTGATACATAGTGTGGTAGATATGTATCAATGTGAATGAATTTATTTTAAATTGATATTTTACTTCAAAAAAACATATAACATATTTTACAAACATACTCATATTGTCTTGATACTTAAGGAAAATGATCTATAAATCATCTGTGACAAGTATGAATAAAGCACATAGTAATATGGAATAGAGTGTGTCGAGTATGACTCATTATATAAGATTTCTATTTAAAAGATACATTTTTATGAAGAATTTTTTTATATTTATCTTCATTTATTTTATTTTAAACTAAATAAGATATTTTAGTAGAGTTAAACTATTTTTCTCAAGCTAGTAGCGCAATCAATATCTTTAAATAATGAATTATGTATAAAAGACCATGAAACCTTAATCTTTTGGAATTTTTTTATATTTGTGATAAAATATTCTTATTAATTTATTTTTATATGTTAATGTTTGAAATTTAGTAATTATAGTGTTTCATTATCAAAGATATCTCCTTTAAAATAATATAAATATGGATTTATTTGTATAAAAAAACAACTGACAAAAGTCTTTACCTTTATATATGATAAAAGCCCATTTATATAGGGTACATATATTTCCAATATTAATAGAACTAATAAAGGAATCTGTTATCCAATCATTATTTTAGTGATGATAATTTCTCCCGTTATAAGAACATTTTTAACACATATAAAACATTAGAAAAAAATTTATGCACTTGCCACCCCCTCAACCCTCTCCAAATCCCCATTTTTATTTCTTATAATGCTAATTTTCCTATTTTTCAATTAAAAGTATCTTTTTCACAATTAAGAATTCCTAAAATCAATATTGTGACATCCATTCTGAAATTGGACAACATTACCACCGGCCTAATCTTGTTTTGTTGTATGTTTGACAATATATATATTATATTTTAAATATTTAAATAATTTTTTTAATTATTATATTATTCTATATTTAATATTATATAAATTTATAAAATATTGTTTCGGGTTTGTGTTAAATCCCACCACACACCCATTGGTTCAGGAGGAGGTGGGAATGATACTAGGCCATAGGTAACATACCCAACAAAAAATAGGATGGAAAAAAAATTCCTAGGACCTCATAAATGTTTTTGTGGGGATTTTACCACTGATAAAAATACAACTGAACATGATAAAAATTACATCCACTATTATATGATTCATTGGTAAACCCTAATAAAACTCAAAGTAAACCAAAACAAACAGAACTATACTAGATTATATTTCATAAAAAATGTACAGAAACCCAAATGACATAGAAGGCAACAATGAGAAACTCTCAAACTGCTCCAACCTCTAAATCTACACACCCATAAAAATTATATAGATAAATCACTATAGAACAGTGCTACCATTCCTTTACCAGTGTCACTATATATGAAATATAAAAATGAAAAAAAATTCCAAATATACTGGTGAGTATAAAAAATATTATAGTTTCTCAATTGTCATTAAAAAAAATTTACTAGGAAAGAAAATTTTAGGACATTTATAAATAATAATATTAAATAAATCGAAGCATTTTATTTCTAATTGAAAACATTTTTATAAGAAAGAAATATTTTATTCTGAATGAAATCAATAATGTCTTAAAATCATTTCTCATATCCCAATGTGGATTACCCATTACACACATCAACACATCCAGACATAAAATACACATATTCTTACTTGGAAGTCAATTATAATCCCATGAAATATATCACATAAATCCTCATAGTCATTACAATGTAACCAAAAAACAATACTTCGAAGATAGATAACCCTTCCACAGGGTTTGGTCAATGAAAATGAACTGAAAATATCCACATATTACAAATTCCTTTACAAACCAACCATGTTAATTCATTTCCAAAATGAATTAGTTTTACTAAAAAAATGTCCAGATACCATTTTCCATGAAGCAAAATAAAACAATATTATAAAATAACTATTTTAAAATCCTTACATAGAGTGCATTACCAAAACCAACAAATATACATAATTTCACCAAAAAATTATTGAAAATGATTCAATTATATAACAAATAAATTTAAAAATCAAATGATGTTTTTTAATAAATTTGAAAACAATCTATCAATATAATATTAATAGGATTCTAGAGGGGAAATGATTACATTTTAAAAAAATGTGAAAATGATGAATATTCCAAAAACATCAAAAACCCACTTGAAACTCCAATATTTGACATTAAATATTGTTCCCTTCTTCCAAAGAAACCATATATAGTCATGATTGTTGTCAAAAATATTATTTTTCCCCAACAGAAAAGATCCATGATTCCATGTTTCAGATAATGATGAAATATTAAGATGATGTTCCTGAAAGAGAAAATGAAGAGGAATATGAGCTTCCAAAACACATATATTCACATAAAAATCACTCCATGATAGAATGGAATAATCTATATTTGTTATGGAGGGAGAGGAATTTTAGATATGAATTTTTGGGTGGGATAATGTGGGATTATGTTTGGGAATCCATGTTTAATCAACACGTTTTGGTTATAACTTTTAACAGTTCTTAGTTACGGAAAACTGTTTCATAAATAGTTAGATTACCATGCATTGTCCAATGCCTCCAAACCCATCTCACATGATTGGATCTCTTTATTAGAAAAACTATTTTTTAGGCCATGCTAACCCCCTATGTTCATCCTTGAACTGTTTCTCTTATACAGACACATGGTTTGGCCAAACCATGTCCATATCCATGAGCATACACGGTGCACACTGTTTCACATTCATGGTTTCATGGACATGATTCATTGTTTCCACTAACTGCCATCAAACTACTAACACCCAAAAAATACTCTAAAACATTCCAAAACTTTTCTAACCACCCTAACCATAAAAAAATAATTTCACCATATTATAAATGATTATGAATCCATATACATGAAACATGGGGTACTAAATTACCCCAACCATTGGTATTTACATCCATAGAATAATGAAAACAACAATTTGACAAAAAGTGTTCGGCACCTTTTTTTCTCACATTCCCTTTATTCTTCATGAATCTGAAAATGTTTCCATAAAACACAATCTGGAATAAAAATTCAGACACAATACTTTCTCATAAGTATTCAAATTCTATAAAAACACGTGAAACAACATTCTTAGCAGCACTAGGTTAATGTGATCTCATCAATTCAAATATTCAGGATCGGTACTACTAGAAATAAACACTATTACAAAGATATAAAACTAATTTTATAGCCTCTAACCCCATTCTTATAGGGTATAGACATGGTTCTCAGAACTGTCATTGATGGAGGCGTGGGTATAAACCTATACCCATGGTTTCTATAAAAACCTTGTGTATAGAAAATAGAGATTCTATCATACTTTTAGTTTAACCATAGCAGTGTAAGTATATATATCCCCAAATATTGGATAACCATGGGTATAACTCATCTCCACAAAGAAACTATTCCCACCGTTCTCCAAACCCTGTGTATATATAGTTGTCACAATTTGGCAGTACCACCAGCAACACCTCTTCTCATAACCCCTAAAGATCTAAATAAAATAATACCAATAGTAAACATTCAATGAATTAAAAATATAATATATTTTTCATTCATATAGATACTTTTAATAATATTCAAAGCATTTACTACACTAAAATATCCGTTTATATACATACAAAAAATGATAATTTTATTCTTTAATAAACATCCACATGTCTCTATACTGCTAGTCAAAAATGGAGGGGAACTATTTCACTTTCATCACCAGAATCCTCATCCTCATCACTAAAAATAACATGATCATGACCATAAACGACATCCTCATCAAAAATAAGATTATTTAGAGCAGCTACAACTTCATCCTCAACACCATCATTGCCATCACCAACACCAACATCATCATTGTCACCCCCATCAGCCCAACCGCCACTAGGAACTGCACTATAATCACTAATGGAATCAATTAAAGAGAGCATTGACAAAATATGTTTATCAATTAAAGTATAATATTTTTATTTATGTGATTAAATTATAATTTACATTGCTTTTATGATTTTTTCAGTGATTAACTTACTTATTTCATAGTTCGATTTACATTTTCAACATTTTTGCAATGATTCATTAACTAAGACACTTCTATAATAACTCATTGCAGCTCATGGGTCTATGAATTTTTAGAGGAGCCTGTTGAGGACCAATATATTTGTGGGATTATGTACTTACCTGGTTGACATCAGACCCTCTATAGTTATCCTCACCTAAAATCAGACTCAAATTATTATTTAGTCTAAAGTATTAATCTTCTTTATCATAGACATCCTCTGGGGAATATTGTTGAAAATATAAAGAAGATATTAAATTATTAATATCATATAAATAATTGAAATACAAAAAAAAATTCTTGAAACCTTTTTTTGTGTGTGAATCTACTGTACTCCCATCCATTTTATTCCAATATGGGATAATAATTTTTCTTTAGGAATTGGGCCTTCGATTACTGATTCATGTTTCTATAAATTAAATTTATTGTTATACCCATATTCAAAATAGAAAAATTTTATAATATTTAATAATAATGGAAATGAAATTTTAAATGAATGAAAAATTCATAAATTTATACATGTGTAAATCATCCATGAAATATTCATATATAAAAGATAATCATAAACATTATATTATTTTTGCAACTCACTGTGAACATTCAATAAAAATAATCTATTACGTATTGATAAAAATAGAAAAAATAATTATGTGGACTCTACCAAAATTCATTGAAAATTAATATTAATGTAGTATAAAAAAATTTAAATAGGGTTATTGTCTCTTTTCTTCTAAAATACAAAATTGATACATTAATAAAGTGATGAATTCCGTAAATCCAAATAAGTATCCTTAGTGAGTGATTGATTATGATAAGTAGGACAATGATTCATATATTTACAGTCCCTTAACAATTAGTTAAATCATTTAATACTCTATTTCTAGAGAGATAATGATGAAAAACTAATATAAAGAATCAAACACAATGATAACTCATCAGTAAGATCAAAAATAAGTGAATAAATAGATTATGATTAATTATATTTTCATTGCATATCACAAAATTAAAATTCAACATATGTACCTATATAATATATGGACAATATATCACAATATGTAACTCTTAATATTTAATACAAATATACAATCCAATGATGTTGACAGAGGTTATAATAATTACAGTTAACATTGTAATTATATAAAGGAAGGTGTCCCCTAATCTGTCTAATATAAGGAAACTATATCAAATTTACAAGGGTAATGAATCATGTTAAAATTAATTTATTCATCATGTTTTTAAAAATTGTTATCTAAAATTCAGTACCGGGTGAAAAGATGCATTGTCTGATTTTTAAAATTATCATTTTAGTGGTATATCAAAATTACTTAAAAGAATAAAATGATTTCTATTGTATATTTTTGATATAAAAAATTAATTATGAATAAAATAATAATACATGAAAATATATATAGATTACTAGGTAATAATATGAATCAATATATTATTTATATTAATATTAAATTACCTAGCATGTGTAATTCTCCTGCATTGAAGACCACCCCAATGTGTGTAGATATGTCATTTTAATTTTATTCTTTTTTTTATCCATGAAAAATCCTAAAAACTAAAAAATAAATTGAGGTAATAAGAATTAAATTTTATATGTAAACCATAAAATTTTGTAAATACCGTAAACATATCAGTATTTTAATATGAGATCATTTTTTGATTTTTTTTTGAAAGTCGGGGAATATGTGAATACCAACTAAATCAGAACCAAATCTACTCATCCAAAAAACATATAAATGATGCTTATATTATCACAATATTTCCCCATAACCCACCAACCTTGTAATTTTAGTAGCATCCCTATCACAAAAAGTTTAATATATTCTTCAACAAACATGTTAACTCATATAAATAATACAATAATATAGATATGAATATATAAAATATTCTAACTCATATTAACACCCTCTATTATTCAATGATGTAATTACTGAGATATCTCAATGAGACTTGTAATACTAAAACATGGTTGTTTATCATGTATAAATTTCCAATGAAACATCTACACATCTACAAATGTTTATCTGTCATCTACTGTTCTTCATTGTTATACACCATTATATTTGTTTGGTAATTCCCTGATTTCCATATATGTTTGTTTCCACATCACCTACTAGAAGATCTCACTAAATATGATAAAAGTGAAAATAGAATAAATATTTCATGATATAATCATAAAAATTTAAGTGATATAATTAGACACCGATATAATGAAAAACCTAATTCAGTATGAATTTTAGGCTCTGATGCATCTATGGGTTTTCTAGGATCAGTTTCCAATGAAGGATGTGTTAGTTCCAATATATTCTCATGATGAAATAATTACACTAGAGTAGAGGTAGAAGGAACATAATTATCATATCATGTATGGGTGTTAAGAAATATAGGTTTCATTGATATAGATGAATATGATTAGTATGATTGGGGATATATCAAATGATATGGATAGGGTAATGTTTGGAACATACATGGAGAAAACATAAATAAGGAATATAAAGAGGAGGTTAAATGATATACTGATAGAGGCATGGTTTGAAATATACCAGTGGTTTCATAGAAAAGATATTGGAATAAGAGGCTAAATATCAAGATAATGGAGTAATAGGCAAGAAAATCCCTAGAGTATCACACAGATTATGGAAAGATGTGGTAGATAGGGTGTCAGATGGTGGGTAATGGTGGGAATGAGTATAGTGTGTGCTCTATATAGTTCTAAGAGAATACCTTATAAGACACAAATTTTTTATGATGCGGATGAGTAAACTATTGTGATACTAAATTATTAGAAAAAAATTGATTAAAAATATGAACATGACATTATATGTAATGGGAATGAGAAAATTACAATTATTATACACACCATGGGATGAGATGTAGCAACCCTTTCTCACATATTTTTTGATTAGATTCATCTAATAACTTCTTTTGAACTCCTAAAGTATTTTTCATATTAAAAGTAAATATAAAAGAGAAACTTTTATAAATATTTTTAAACAATCTTGTATACAATATATAAGTCAATGAAGTCATAACCGACATCAGAAAATATTTTTAAAAAAATAATTTTAAACAATGTTATGCATTATTATAAACAAAATTTTAATACATATATTCTAAATTGAAATAAATCTAATTAAATTTACCAAAACAACTTCTTAAACAATTATTTCATTTGAAACTGGAACAAAATAATGTTATTATAGTGACACCAACCAAAGAATGTCATTAAATTGTCAAATGAGTGAATTGTGAAAAATATATGGTTTATTTTATGTATTATACACCACTACTTAAGGTTTATAATAATCACTTATAACAAGACAATCCAATTCATAAAATTATTTAATTTGGGAAACCCCAAAGGGTTTGTCATTGGTGTAAATTTAATATCCAACATTATAAAATATATGTTTTGTTGTTATGACATTAGTGAAATTATAATCCGAAATCATATGAACCTCTACATGAAAATCATTTATTCAAATGATTCTAAAATGTTTTGTTCATAAGAATGTAGAAATAGATTAAAGTTGATAAATTTTAATACAAAATATTTATTATACTAACCACATCATTTTTTGGAATCAATCCCTATTTATTTCATCATAGTGACTTGACCTTAAGATCAGAAATGCAATACCAATATGTTCACAACATGTCTATAATAATACACATCTTCATATCATGGCCAACTATCTAATGCATTGGTATAATAGTACAATGTTGAATTTAATATAATTTCGTCATTATATGTTCTCATTGTCCCACTTGATCATATATAATAGTACAAATTAATTATTAAATATTTTTTTCACAACCCAAGGAATTGGGACCAAAATACAATGCTATAAATTCAGGGGAAATGATATCAATAGGGAAACACATTTCTAAAATTTTATAAATGAATAATAAAACTAAATAGATATCTATTTTTAGTATTAATTAATTTTATGGTCATAACATTGATTTCAACCATGTAAGAGACTTTGGGATATACAAACCTTTTCTCATTCTCAAAAGAAAAGATCAATAAAATATACCTATAATTTTTTTTATGATCCATAAATAAAATTATAATTAATGTCCAAGGTACATGTGAAATTACATTGAATGAGATAAGATATAAATAGAAATTAGGTATTGGATGTAGTCATTGAACAAACCACAGTTAAAAAAGATTGTGTCATGTACCATACCACGCCATTAAAGAGACTATGTTAGCAATGTCTGTGACCTAGGAAGTCCTCCTGTTTTGGGAATATGTTTAAATAAGGTATCAATTTCCCTATACTACTCTTCTTTATTTCTTATTGATAGTTTTTTTATTGTTATTACATTATAAAAATACATTGTATAATATACAGACATTATTTATCCAGACAACTTAACATAATGGAACCATCAGGGAAATTATTATTTTATACATAATATTTTGTTTTTCACATATTACATTTAGTATGATACATCACTATAAAGAAACGATTTCCCATGGAATTGCTTCTTTTGGAAGATGAACTATTAAACACTGTGTTTAGGTGAAGATGAGTGTTATTTCTTTCCAACACATAAAAAATTAATGTAACCTATTAATATATTTTTAATAATAATGAAATGGATAATCATTTAGATATATGGTACCTAAAAATGGAAAAAGAAAATAACTTGTATCATTACATTATTTTATAAAAAGACATACTTCCTATAAGAATTAATTAATGTAGGAGGATGTGATAATAATTGTGTTTTATGGATTTTTTTAAATCATTTATAGTGACTCATTTAGATATGTTGTTGGGATATCAATCATTAACCATGATATTCTCTAATACATATAGAAACTTATTTGCCTATATTTTTTCACATATGAATCACATAGAACAATAAATTAGTTTTTTCTATCATAAAAGATGTAGTTAGGATCAAATACCCCAATCTATCATTTTCGAACGAGAGAATAAGTTATCTTTCGGAATCCCTTTAATAATTTGAATAATTGAAGGATTCATTTCACATTTTATTTCTTTCATTTACATTATATTAAAATAATTTCATATCAAATTGATAGGAAAATAAGGATACTCAAAAAGGTAAAACCATTTTCCCAATTCTTCATGGATTTTATGTCCACATTCATCCCCCTTTTAGATTTCATCTGAAATTTCCCAAATAAAAAACCAAAATCATTAAATTCAATAGGAACATCAGTTCTAGTCATATGTTTATGTGGTTGTATAGTTTCAAAATAATTATAAAACATCTACTGATTCTTCCAATATTTATGATTCATTAGAAATAATCATTGATTCCCCATAAAACAGAAAATATAATGATATGTAAACCATCTTGATCGAATATTCATCATAGGAATAGAAAATATATTTTTTCCAATTATCCTCCAACCAAAAATATTTTCATAATCATGGAAATCTTTTATAGTCCATATAAGAGAATAATATAACTAATTTTTTTGAAGATTCATCAAATGTGTGCATACACATATCCCAAAGTATCTTCAAATATATGATTCAAGGATTCATGGGGATGTTTATATCATTTTTTGGATCATGTGGAAAATATATCAATATAATGATATTATTAACAATATTCATAATACACATCAATGGAGTATGATTATAAACATGAATAAAAATTGGAAACATGCTATGAGAAATAAGAATATGACCAAACCAATTAAAACCATCACATGATAGACCATACCTAATGTTACGCACCTCAGATGAACAATTAGTATGTTGGGCATCAATTTCCCTCAATCGTAATCCACATACAAGTAGAGATATGCCATCATTACATTAAATTCCCTCATTATCATTACATCCCATATTGGATAATATTTCCATTAACATGAATATAATTTGATTCCTCAAAATTAATGGAATGTGACTAATGTCTTTTTTTGGAACATGTGATGGTGTTATATTTTCATTTTACATCAATCATGTTGTACCAAATCCATTATTATTTTTATGTTCATCTTTCTCCACCCAAAATAGTGTAAAATAGTTTTCTAAAATCATGTGATTTATCAACATATAGTCCAAGATAATTTATTAACATTTATAAGTAATAATTATTTGATGGAATATAATCACAATTGTGAAGAAATTACATCTAAAAAGTAATAATATAATCAATAGAGGTATTAGAAATTCCATATGTAGTTTTTTCATGATATAGACACATTAAAAATTACACCATGGTCCTTTTAGTACATTCTTAATATATTGGAGTTATGGAATCATTGATTAAAATTTTCGATCATTAAACAAATCATTGTCATTATCTTCGACATGTGTATTGACATAATTGGCTTCTTTCACTTGCATACTATATCTCTCGTGATTATGAACAAGTGTAATCTAATGAAATATGAAATTCCACAATCTTACCCATTCTATTCATTATTTTATATTTGAATATTGTCTCTTCTCTCCATGGTGACAACAATCAAAATATTTTTTTGAATGATAGCTATCATTATATGGTAGATAAGTTATTCTTGGAATTACTATGGACATCCAATATAATTATGGAATGGAAATATTGTAAAACCTATATATGAATAATTTTCAAATAAAAAATAAAAAATCAAATTTTTCATGCAACTCATTTGAAATATGATCGGTATGATACATCAATCTTGAATCAATTTTATTATAGGGAAAATAATATGTTCCAATAAAAACAGAAACCATAAATAAAAAACACATTATGCCAAATTTTAAATTTAATGTTTTCAAAGAATACTTGTATGAATAAAAAAGGCTAAGAGAAATAACAAATTATTTAAGTGAAGACTATAAATAATAAACCCAGGTGTGTGTCCCCAGAATTTAGGAACTCACAATCATGGTGGATAATTTGAATAACCTTGATAAAATATAATACGAATTATTCACATCCACTCAATTATGTTTTAATAAACCAACTCATCCCTCTATATCTTTGCTCGATCCGGTCTACCAAATGGTTTTAATTTCATTTATAATAAACAATGGATAAGATCATGTTCAAAGGACATCACCTTACACAATGGACTTTATTTCACCTAAATATTAATAAAACTAGAAAAAATAATTTCATCAGTGACCGTAGGATTAAAACATCATATATTTTTCTTTAGTATATGAGAAAAATGATTTCTGAAATATAGAACATTCTAAAAAAATATTACACAATGAAATGAAAAATTCATTATTAAAAATGTTGAAAGTAAATAAAAAAATATTATATATATTTTAAATATATCCAACTATCATATAAAACATCCAAAATATTCAAAAAAGTGGATTTTATGAACAAGAGGCTAGAAGAAATATAATCGATAAATAATATAAAGTACAATAAAAAATTATGTCGACCAATATCCAAGTAAAATTTATGAATATACAATATTTTATCTCATCCATTAATGATAAATAATTCAAATTCCAATAATGTAATGCTTGATATTTTTCCTTACATTTATGGAATGAGACATAGTCTATATGCAGAAAAATTATGTATACTGGTTGTCAAAATTGATTATCATTATGATTCCACCATATTTTATATACACAATATTTTAGAAAAAAAACAATGAAACTATATTTGGGAATTTATATAATCATATAAACAATTTAGTTACATGAAATAAAATTATCAAAATAAAATTACATAATAATCATTTTAATAAAAATTCCCATTAACCTAAATACATTTGTAAATAAATTATTTTTTATACGTTCCATGCAAACACTGAACTGTAACCACAATCCCAATTAAATGATTTACAAGATCTTTCTATTTAATACATAAAATAAATATAGTCCCATAACAAAATATTGATCCTATACAAGAGGTGAGGTCACTATCTACTATATATTCTAATCTAAAACGGGTATGCCACATGGAATTATACAAATATTAATCCTATACTACTATTTCATATAATAAGTGTAATTAAAATTATAAAAAAACTATAGAATGTGTTTCATATCCTCTAAAGTGTACATATTTCTTGATCCCCCTTGAGTATAGAAGTTAGTTTCATGATATTTTTTAAATATACTAATAAAAAAATACAATAAAAACATTTAGAAAATAGTAACCTCATATCTAATAAACCTTATATTAGATATACATGTTTATATCTAAATCCATTAATATTTATTTTTCAACACCATTGTTTATCATGATAAATCAAATCATAAAAAGTGAAACCATATAAATGATGTGGATGATAAAATTAAAAAACACTTGAAAAAATAAATATAGACTCATATAATTGTAAACCATTTATCAATGAATTGTATAAATTATTTAAAATAATTAATAAATCATTCCATAATTTCAGTATTAATTATATAATGATAAAACAAAATTGACATTTCATATAACACATATAAGACTACATTTTCTCAAACAAGTATTAAAAATACAAAATATCTCTTATATATATTTACATTATTTTTATGAAGAAAATATATATAAGATAAAAAAATATTTAAAGGATTACTATATTAAGGAATTGAAGAAATTAATTCATCACTTATTGGGGTTTATTGGGATCATATGAAGAAATACGGATACAAAAACACCCAAAAAAACTCCAATGAAAATAAAAAATTGCACAAGATTCCAACCTATTCTCAAACACACACACACACTACCACTCCAAAGAGAAGTGAAAAAGGAATAAATTATTCTATAAAAAAAATAAGGAAATCAACCAAAGTCACAGAACAAAAAATAAAATCAACGTACTTCCATAAACATTTTAAAATAGTCGAAATGTTTAACATTATTGATTGAATGATAATTCACATTTTCAATAATGTAATTACATGTATAAAAATTCCATAAATATATATTTAACCATTATTAAAACAAATATTTTCATAGATCGATCATAGGATTAAATTGATAAAAATGGAAACATTATTAATCATAAAAGTAGAAAAAACACGTTTAGGTTATTTTGAATAAGATTCATAAAACAATTATTGAAATATAAGAGATCAACAGAGGGTATGGTAGGTTTCCGCTCAATAGGGTTAACACTCTGTAGGTGGATAGGGAAATTAGGGAAGGGGTGGGGACACCAAAGGTTGCCTAATGAGGGGTGGTGTGACAAAAAATATCACTTGAGGAAAGAGTGGTGTTCCAAATGTTATTTTTGGCTTGTGGGAGAGAAGAGACACTGATTTGTTTTAGGAGGGGTAGGACGAGGCTGAGTGGTCCTGTATAATTATGGATCCATATTAACAACTTTTAAAAATCATTATGTATAGCTCAATATATACCAATGTTTTTTAAACCTATGTATATTGTATGGGGTAAAAGATATATTTCCTTGGATTCCCTAAAACGTGGGTCTATATCCATTTGTATATAGTTGTTTTCATGTTTTATAGGTTGATACATCTTCAATTAAGAAAAACGAAACTCATTATGCAACGAACTGAACCTTGGTGGAAAGGGAAACCGATATGCCACCTCTCCAACCCATTCAATTATATTAATTTGGAATTTTATCGAGGATATAAATTTACCTATATCCAATAATATTGATTCCCAATACATTTATATATTCTATAGAATACATAATGTCAATCCATAAATGAAAATGTCCATCGATGATGATCCATATTCAATTTCTAAGGACTCTGAGTTAATTCCATTATCTTTCTGATCAATTGATTCTTATCAATTGCCTTTTGCAGAAGACGTTGTCCAACCAGTGATGTGTCAACTATTCCACACAAAAAACATGTGAATGAATTAGAAACCCAATTCTTCAAAAAGAAGAAATATTTATCAAGGAATGAAATGTATTGTTAAATGATAACCCCACTAACGGTAATGGGACAACTGATGAGAAAATAAAATTTATCACAGAATCCCTAATCATGTCTTCCAAAGCAGGTATCATCCATACATGTCTTCCAACCATCTGATAATGATATTCCATGATCATAGTCAATTATGACACATGGTATATCTATAATGGTTTACAAATATGATTTGTAATCCTTAGAACATAGTCTGATTCTATCAAAACTAGTTCACCAAGACTTTTTACCACTTCTCATGTATATAATTTTGTAATGTCTTACACCTTATGAGATTCATGAATTGTAATGAAATAGGATAAAGTCCTGATATCATACACTATCAACTATATTGAATCATGTTTATAATCCATCATTGGTAGACCTATTACAAAATCCATAGATATCGACTCCAATTTACACACACGAAATAGTAATGAATATAGCATACCCAGAGTTTGGAGATACCCTACGTTAACCTGCTGAAAGGTTAGGAATCTCAACACAAACTCAACCAAATTTATTATTGTTTTAAACATCCAAAATTTATACTTTTGGTTTCATATAAATCTTTCATATTATATAATGAAACCCCATTTTGAATGGTTACATATAAGATGATGGTTTTTATAAGAATCCATTGGTATGTACATATAATCAAAAAACCAATAAAGTGATTTTCTATTAAGATTACATCCCTAAAACTATATAGTTTTCACTTAATTTCATCACCTTCATTATTAAATTTATGTACCTATTTATCCTTTTAATACATATTGGGAAAAAAAGAAACTGAAAAAAAAATTTCAACACTGCCTCAGTCTTCCTAATCCAACGTCATGTTGGCATTCACCGACATCAACTACCACTGATCTGATGATTCATTTAAAAACATACCTTATGACTTTCTATTTAAATTATTCACCACAAAACATCCACTACCCACTATATATATCAATTTAGAGTAAAAATAGGAAGATACTTAATCCATAATCTTTTCCTCAAATTCATATCACGTTGTAGAAAAATGTGTTTCAAGATCTAATGATACACAAACACAAAGAATATCGCACCAATATGGTATGTTTACCATGTAATGAAATAATGGTACACAATACTCAATTCCAAATAATTTTTTGGGTATTTCATGACAGGAAATAATAATTTTTAGGAGCCATAAGAAACTACTTGATCTCACTAAAAGGGAGCAGACGCCAACCCAGATCCGAAGGCTTCAAAATTCACCACATAAACATATCCTAATTCAATAAATATTAATATTACTGATGGCGTATAATGATATTTATTCTCCTTGAAACAAATCTATCATTAATCCATCCATTATAATGTGACACTATATTTTTCATAGTTTTAAATGGTGAATGTATTTTGAAAATTTCCTGAAAATAATGACAATAAAAACTAGCCAGGACAAGGAATCTAGTGGATGATCATAAAATTTTCTTGAGATATCTCTAGATCATTTACATATACACTTTTGACATGTTTTTTTATATATTTTCAGAATTTTACTTGGGGATTTTTTTGGAGAAATTTGTGATTTTGTGAATTAATATGGGCTTTCCATAATTGGCGAATGGTTTTTCAATACCATGCTCCATGTACCAATTAAATGCTAACCCTCAAATAGAGTGGTTTTTAACATTTGGTGTATGGTTTTTCAAACTCTATGAACTCTTCTGTTTAATATTTATCCCCCCTCCATCAGATAATATGTTCATGGTTATGGGGAATGTTTTGGAATTATGTGAACTCCTGCATAAGAAATTGTGTGTTCTTGCTTCAGTTATTTTTAATGTTGGATTTATAATTCCTAAACACCTCAAATATTACCCTAAAATAACCCAATATGATCTTAAATTATTTTTATCATTTTTCTAGTCCCCTAATCGAATTACAATGAACTCTAGTAAGCATTCGTGAATAATGAAATCCCTAATTGAAGGTCAACACCTCTATCGATAAGAGATTATAATCCAAATTTGTTTCCAACATGACACCCATAATTCCATAATTGACGAGGGGACATATTCCTCCATTAATGATGGGTCTAAATAATGATTCAATTTGTTGTAATGAATTTTTTCATGGATATAGGTTTCAGATATAAATTTCATTCTTCTTCACGATCGTAGTTGATTCTTTTCCATTACAGATTTATGTTGGGAATCATACATCATCAATATTGAGCGAGTCCACATATTTTACAAATACCATTGTCCGGATTTACTTATTCATATGTATTTTTTATTTTCATTTTCTATGATTTTGAAATTTCATTGGATGTTTAATTTAAATAGTTTAATAATATTGAGATAATGTATTGGGATGATTTTGGGGAAATAAGAATTGGATGAATTGGTTTAATTAATTAAGAGAAAGACTTGACTATTGAATTCATGGGATAATCATAATGAGTAATTGAATAATTGTTGAGATATAAAATTTATTTAATAATTAGAGTTATGGGATTTTTGGATTAACAATAAAGGATTTAATTTCTAATATGAGTGAATATTCATAAGTGGGTAAATGGTTATTTTTTCTTATTATTTTCATGTGATTTATACCGTGAACGTTGTATAAATTGATAATGGTATACCATGAAATGATATATTGATAATATATTTAATGATCATTAACCTTATGCAATTTGAAATTTTTGTGATATTGTTATTTTTTATTATTTTGACATATATGACATTGAGGTGTGTGATATTTATTGATTATCCAATTACCCATATGTTATTTGATGGTGTGGGATATGGAAAAGGCACAAAATTATCATATGAGATAGGATGTGTAGAAATGGGAATGTGGCACCAAATGCCCATGTGAACATGTGGTGTGGGATAGGAAAAGAAGCACCAAATTCCCACACTGTGTTAGACATGATGTTAAACACCTATGAAAATTGACATTGGGAAGTGGATCCAATGAGGATAGAATATGAATTAAGATGTTAAATGAGAACCATTTTATTATGATAAGTAATATAACTTGGTGATAGTCCACACATTGGCATGGTGCAATGTAGTTTTTGATTTTGTAGTTTTGCTTTGTAATATAAATGTTTATGTTGTTAATTATGGAATAATTATATAACAACATCACTCATTATTACACTCATAAACAAGATTTATTTCAAAACAACTTCACATGATACAATATGGAAGATCAAGGTGTTTAGTGTATTTGTGGATCAGGAACATTACACAACAACATAAAACCTGAAATACAACATCTTTATTGAAAACATCCATTGCATGACCACTATATTTATCGTAATAAGCATTGCATGAGATTGCCTAAGGACATTCCTAAGAAAAAGGTTAGATAAAAAGACTAGTAAGGGAATTAACATGGAATAACATGAGGAATACAATACATGTTAGACAATAGGAATATCAATGGAGAAAAAGAGATACATGAACATAAAGGAAAGATAAATCATGATAATCTTTACACGGAGATGTAGAAACAACATTTAATATGATATTATCATGATCCAAGGATCATTTCATAAGGAGCATGAGTAAACCCTCATTCCACATGAACCATGAGTAAACCATCACTGTAAATTAGTTATCATGCATAATCCCACATCCCACATGATGTATCATGATAATATACTTTACCCAGTGCATTTGAATTCTATCAGGGTGCACCTTTCTTAAACATTTTTTTATATATAAGTGCTCCACATGGACCATATAACATAGATTCAATAAAAATCATCAATTATTCAATGATATAAGAATTTTAATGTAATAAATTAAAATCTTCAATCAATAAGTAGATGTGCATAACAAAGAACACCCTTTATAGAGAGAAGGGACATGGTATTCACTACACAATGACTTTAGCTTGGAAAACCGCGGTGCAATTTCGGAAGCATAACGAACATACATAAGAATTCATAAACATGGTTTATGAGAGAGAATGGTGTGTCACATTATATGTACATGAAATGTAATTTAATTGGGTGAAGTAGATACAAGTCCCAACACGAGTAATGGAATTTTAGATTCATAATAAAAAAAATAGCATGAATGTAATTGAGGAGAGCGAAATTTATTACTGTATTTTGGCATGGTAAAGGGTATACATGGAAGACATATATAAGAGAGAAGTGGGTATCACATAATTAAAAAATAAAGAGGACAATACAAGGGATGTTCCAAATTATACCCCAAAATTTATAATTAAGAATTAAAGGGCATAAAAATATTAAGAATCTTGGATAAAATGAGAACCGAAGGAATCCCTTATTTGGATGTGTGATCCCAAAGGATTGAGAGGGGATTTAGAGAGGCTTTGTGGGAGCTTGGGGTGCCTTTTATGGATTATAGATAGAGTAGGGAACATGATGGATGGACTCTAATGGATTTGAATGAAGAGAAAGTGGGAGCTTGGGTTGGATTATATATGAAAGTTGAAAGAATTTTTTATTATTTCGGTTTGGGACACATCAAATTAAACATATCAGAAACACAAACTAGACCATGGTTTTTGCGCATTTTATTTCAATAGTGTGTTGGAATATAGTATTTTATATTTTTAATTGCCGAATGTCATTAAATAATATGTTTTCTTATGTGGAGGTGAGTCACACTCTCAAGGAAAACAATTTAAAAATATAAAATGTTTTATAAGTCATAGAGTGTCCACTAATGGATCATAAAATTAATAAAAAAAATCTAAAATCACATTTTATAATTTATAAAATATATATTGGCTGAACATATCATTAACAGTATTTTATTACTTCAGTATTGGGTCATTTGGACGTCATAAAACACATTATATATTTAAATCATATTTAATTTCTACCCATAAATACGAATGTCTCAGAAAATTATGAAAACATCACCATTGGATAATGTAGACGTCTTGATTCCAAAAATAGTATTAAATTTTTCCAAATAATTTTCTATATATTCGAATTTTCACATTAAAAAATCCGACATTTATCAAAAATTCAAGGGTTTTGACAAAATTATCTTTCAAACCATGAGAAAAATTAAAATTTTATTCATAAAAATTACAGAATAATTTATATATTATAAATATTAATTTACTAATAATATTTTTTAAAATATTATTTAATTCAAAAATTCATCTATTTATCAAAATAGACTACATTGTTTAACAATAACTAAAAAAATACAATTTGTGTTTTAATTTTTTTTACAAAGATACAATAATAAAATTAAAGTATATTATTTAATATTTACCAAAATAATGAACATAATCATAGTGGTATGGTTTTGTTACAAAACCCCTTAAAACACCCACATATGACCTTAGGGTATGGTGTGTGATTGTGATAGACTCTTGGGGTGACTCGGAAAACATCACTAGAGTGGTAATATCTATTAACATAAAATTCTCTTGTAGGTGGTTCTCTCAAGATTAATGTATTCAAGCTCGGCTTGGGCTTTGTCAAGATTGAAGACCAATGATGCCACCACCGTTCCGAGCTCTGACAAATTATCTTCGTATGGGGAATGTCTACTGGATGAGGCCATCAATTCCTTTGTCTAAGTAAATTTGATTTTCTAAGGACCTATATATATAATAATCAGGTGATAATAGTTCAATATCTATATTAGCAATGGTGATAATTCTAGAATAAATTTTAAAATCCAAAATCATAAAACCAATGATATTATAATTTTATATAATCATTTTACATAATAATACATTTAACTTGATCAAGAGAAATTTTCATTAATGGATGTTTGAGTCATTTCAATCTTCCCCCTTATGAAATTTTACCCTCAAAATAACATTTTCCCACACTATTACAAATTTGGTTAACTCTGTTTTATCACATCCTATGAGTCCCACATAACTTAATAAATCATGTGGTTTCACCAAAACACCTTGACAAGGGGAATTTTATTATTTCATATAACTTTTTCCCTACGGTCTAAGATTTTATACGGTTTCTCCTCAAAAGAATGATTATCCTCAAACTGTACGAACTCTAAAGAGAATACATGTGAAGGGTCTGGTATGTACTTCTTTAAGAGGGATACATAAAAGAAATCATGTACTTTGGAATTTGTAGTGGATGTGTTAGTTGATAGGCTATAGCCCCAACACTATCAAGAATATTGATGGGGTTGATGTACCTCGGAAATAACATCCCATTATTTCCAAACCTCATGACCTTATTACACCAAGATATGAATAGAAATACCATGTCTCAAACATTAAACTCAAGGTCTAGTCAATGGTTATCTGCATAATTATTCCGTAAAGCCTTGTCTTCGTTGATATGCTACTAAATGGTTTTAACAATCTCCAACATTTCATCGAAATATTTTGGTCCTAGAAGCATCTGCACACCGAATTCATCCCAAAAATACAGTGTTATTCACCCCTTCACTTACCGTGGTTAATAAAGTTCCATTCGAATGCTCGAGTGGAACATTTCTTATAGTCGAATTCAGCCAGAGGAATTTGTTGATCTCACACTCCTTTAAATTCCATTGAACATGATATTAACATATCTTCCATTGTTTGAATAGTTCTCTCAAACTAGCCATCAGTTAGAGGATAATAGGCTATACTGATGTTCATTTTAGTACTCAAATCATGTTGGAGACTCTTCCAAAACTAATAGGTGAATCTTGGATCTCGATCGGATACAACAGATAGTGGTAATCCATGCTACCATACAACAAACATTATATATATCCATGCCAGTTAATCCAATGAGAAATCCGGACAATCCACAACAATTGTAGTTGCATTGTTGCCTTTGGATATCTTTAGAAGTCCAGTGACAAAGTCAATGGTGATGTTCTCCCACTTCTATGCTGGTACGGGAAATGGTTTCATGATCCCCCTTAGACTTCTTCCTCTATCCCTTCACTTTCCAACATGCTAAGCACTATAATTTATACTCAACAGTCTCCTACATCATATTATACTGCCAATAATGCATTCATATATCTCGATAAATATTTGTTCTTATTTAGTGAATATGGAAATTTGAACTACGTGCATCATCTAAAAGTTCCTTCTTTAGATAAGGAATTGATGGAACATATAGTCTCTTCCTAAATCTCACAAGTCCTTCTTCATTAACATTGAACTCGAGGGATTTCACATTTTTGACAGCTTCTACATTTCCTTGAAATCCCACACCATCCTTTTGAGAATCATTTTACCTTTCCAAAACAGGCGGTTGAGAAATATTTTTGAATGTATTGATGATGTTCATTTCATTATAATTTCCTTGTCTCTATTCACCAAATCATAGAAGATTGGATCCTTCTCAATTCTCATCAATGGTAGAATCGATGGGTCTTTTCAATATAGAGAATCTTCCACATTGTTCGCTTTCCCGGGATGGTAATGGATTGGAAATTCATAGTCATTGATCATCTCTAAACATCTTCATTGGTCCATGTTAAACTCTTTTTATATTAATATATACATGATTACTTTTTAGTCCATATATATTTCACTCTTCTCCCAAAAGAGATAATGTAGTCATATTTTTAATGCAAAGACCACCGCATCCAACTCTAGGTCTTGTGTTGGATAAGTCTTATCATGAACATACAATTTCCATGAACCATACACAATGACTTTTTTAGTTTACATCAACACACAACCCATTCCCTTCTTCAAAACATCACTGAATACCTAAATATTTCTCCACTTATAGGTAATTTGGTTATAGGAGCAGTGATAATCCTCCTTTTAAACTCCTTGAATCTTTCTTCACATTTATAACTACAATAAACCTTTACTCCCTTCCGAGTTCACTTTGAAATAGGGTTGGAAAATTTTTAGAAATTTCTCTCAAATCATCGATAATATCCATCTAACCCATGAAGCTACAGATATATGTTACTGATGTTGTCCTTGGTCATCCCTCTATTGCATCTATCATAGAAGGAACTATTGATATCGCATTGCTTGTGGTGATGTTGCCAATGAATAATACCTCATTCAACCAGAACTCACATTTTTTGTACTTTACATAGACCTTATCATTTATATAGTCTCTAGTACAGTTGTTAGATACTCCTCATGATTTTGGTTAATCTCACGATAATAGATGAAAAAGATCATTGACCAATCCATCTTCTTGATGAAGAGAAATGTTTCACCCCATAGTGAAGCCCCTGGGAATATAACCCCTTAATCCTGATTCTCAAGTTGTTGTTTTGTATACTCCTCAAAGTCCACAAAAACAATTATATATGGGGTCTTGGATTCTAGAAATTCCCCAGGTGTATGAAACATTTGTAATTAAACATATCTTCAAGGGGTAAGACACAGAAATTCCTTGGGAAACACTTCATCAAATTCCCTAACAAGAGGAATGTATTCAAGGATGTTTTCCTTTGTAGACTCAATCATTTGAGCCAGGTACACATTCACATAACGTAGAAATATTCAAGCATGATATTATGGAGGAAATTAAGATTGATCTTCCTACATGCACTTGTATGGAATCGGGGTTCGATTATCCACATAGAGAGTGATTTCCCTCTCACGTCAATTAATGTTGGATCTATATAGGGAAAGAAATTCCATTCCATGAATTTCATCAAATTCCACTGAGGGAGTGTGATGAAGTTCATCAGAAATTTCAATCCACCGATTATGATATTGGAGGAGTTATATTCATGGGAGGAAACGATTTCCCCATTTTTTGTATTCAACCAAATCTTCACATCTATGTTGTTTGGGGGTGTTGGTATTGATCTACTAAACAGTCATGATATAAAAGAATGTATAAAAATTGAATAAAAAATTATGGTCCCTATTCTTTAATTATTAAAAAGAATACATGTCACCACTTTATTTTATAGGTTTACTTCAGCAGTAGTGATGGAAAAACATAGCCCTTTATTCCTTTGAGGTTGTTGGTTTTCTCCCAAAACCCTTGCTTAGAGAACTGATTTGCAAGGTGCCCTATTTATTTGCAGTTGGAGAAATGAACGATCCATTGATATTCGAGCAAAGAATTGTTCTCCTCCATCACACCTATGGGGTTTTCATACAGATAGTTAATATCCAGGTGCCATTCTCTTCTATACCTAAATCATTTCCACATTCCCTTCATCAAATTTTAGAGATGATTCTTTCCACACCAATGGAAATTGCGGTGCTGGATTTTTTGAGAACTGTTGGATTTATCAATCGGACCTCCAGAATTAAATTACACCTTACACTTCATATCCCCATGATACCCCTGAGATTAGTCAATCTCTATTTAAAACTCGATGGGACATAAGAAAATATTTTAATAGCAGTCAAAGTCACGGATCTATAGTGCTTTCCACAGGCCATGTTTCAACCCTTCAAAGAAGCGGTCAACCTTTCATTTGGCGGTAACAACAATGCCGGATGTGTATCATGAACACCTTCTGATATTTTCCATATATGCTCCGACAAATTCATAGTATTTTTTTCATCAGGGAAAGGATGTACCTTTCTATATTAGGTATGAGGTTGCAATGAAAATATATATCGAAAAACATCCTCTAGAAATCCTTCCATTCCAATTCCTCGATCTCCTCCTCAGGCATCATATTTTTGATCAATGTCCACCATTGATAAGCTTCACCATCCATACACTAATCATCCAGGTGAACATTCTATTGATCTGAATAGTGACAGATGTAGAAGATCATTCAAATTGAGTTGATCCATTGTCTGCCGATCGAGGGATCATATGATCCAGTAATAGAGGAAGTCCTTTATCTAATGAAGCTCTTGATAATGACATATTATTTCATGTGGGGGGGGGGGGGGGGTTGAACGTTCCTCATGACCAATTATTCTATTCAAGTATTCAGTTAACTAAGAGAGTATTGATACATAGTTCACGATTACAGCATTCATAAGAATGGGGATCTCATTTGAACTATCATCACATTGATATTCACATCAGTTCTAAGCTCGAGCCCTCATATTAAATGACATTCGGTAGAATTAAAGTAATGTTTGGGGAAACACATAAAGAGTAATCCAATTAATCAAATGAATGACATATATACAACTTTTATTCTGTAACTAATGAATCTATCGGCTTCAATCTATGCTATTCATGATCAAATTTCTATCTTATATTCTTAGGGATTTTTTTTAATTCCCATAATAATGGTTCATACTAAGCTTGTGAATTTACCAAAGCATATCCCCTAGGAGATTAATAACCAAGATTGAAAAAAATCCCACTGTCATGTACCATGTTACCCTAGATCAACTCTGAAACTACTTGTTGGAGTTTTTACTCAACGGTACATCTATGCCAAAGGTGCCCCCACCTACTCATATCCAGATAGGGTTGTATTTTACTGATAAACTACTTACTCAATACCCAAAAAAACAGAGGGATATTTTTATTTTAAATAGTCTGATACCTATGGTTTCACTAGGAGTTTCTATTCTTATTACAATGAAAAACCATACCTATAGTTTGGTACTAACTATAATGACCTAACTCATTATTAAACACATAAAAATGATTTATAACGTAAAACGTCACATGATACAACATGGAATATAGAGAGGTCTATTGTCTTTGGGACATTAGAACACTACATAAAATATTAAAACATTAAATGCAACATATTTATTTAAAAATTCCATTACATGAACACTTCATTCCCGCATAAATAAAATTTCATAGCATAACCCGAGGACATGCATAAAAAAGAGTGAGTTATAAAGCTATGTAAGGGAATATATATGGAATAAAATGAGGAATACAATACCTGTTAGACAATAGGAATATCATTAGATCACAAGAGAAACATGACATAAAGCAATGGTTAATCATGATAATCATAACATGGAAATGTGGAATCTACATTTGACCTGATATTAGCATGAGCCAAGGCTTATCGCATAAGGAGCCTGAGTATACCCTCATTTCACATGAAGCACGACTAAAACCATGTGGAAAAAGAATTTCCATGACTCAACATTCATTGAACATGATGTATCATGATACTATACATTACCCAATGATTTAGAGTGCTATCAAGGTGCACCATTCTTTAGCCATTAATTTCATGCATAAGTGTGCCACTTGGATCATATAACTTGGATTCAATAAATATCATCATTTATTCCACAGTAAAGGAATAAGTAATTCATAAATAAAATTATTTAATCAATAAGTAATAATGCATAAAATTTAATACCATTGATAGGGGGATGGGCATGGTATTCATTACATAATTACTTTGGCTTTGAAAATCGTGGGGCAATTTCGACAGCATAACAGTGTGACATAAGAATTCATAAAAAGGGATGATGAGAGGGAATGGGTTGTCTCATCATTTGTACATAATATTTATAGTAAGGGGTACATATAGATACATGTCCCAACATCATTAATATAATTTTTTATTCATAATAAAAAATATTATCTTGAATTTAAATGAGGAGAGAGAAATTCCTTACTGAATTTCGGCATGGTAACGAGTTTACATGGTTGACCTAGATATGTAATAAA
Organism: Viscum album; assembly: GCA_963277665.1. Classification (NCBI taxonomy): domain Eukaryota; kingdom Viridiplantae; phylum Streptophyta; class Magnoliopsida; order Santalales; family Viscaceae; genus Viscum; species Viscum album. The sequence continues at coordinate 1,497,148,398 of OY728156.1, read as the reverse complement.
GGGTTATATAATAATTAATGCTTAATGGGGACAATATATGGGAGGTGAGAAATCATACCCCAACAATTATAATTTAAATTAAAAGGTATTAACAATATTAATAAACATGGATATGATGAGAACGGAAGGAATCCCATAATTTAAAGTGTGATCTCAATAGCTTGAGAGGGGCTTGATAGAGGTTTATATGGATCTTGGGGAGCCTTTGGAGGATTCTAGAGAAAATATGGAAGATTTTTGACGAACTATAAGGTCTTTGAGTGAAGAGGAATGGGGAGTTTGGGTGGGTTTATATAGGAAAGAAGAAGGAATTCTTTATTATTTTGTATTGGGTCACCTCACATTGAACTAATCAAAACCAAAATCCATCCCATGGGTTTTTTCAATGTTTTATTGTAAAATGGGAGTGGAAAAATATTTTCTAAGGCCAATTGATAAACTTTTAAAAATAATAGGTTTTATAATGTGTAAGAGAGTCACCCTCTAAAGGAAAAAAATTTAAAAAGATACAATGTTTTATAAGTCTAGGAGGGTACACTGAGGCATCAAAAAATTAATCGAAAAAATATAAAATCACATTATTTTAAGAATAAAACATATATTGGACGAAAATATCATTCATATTTTTTTTACATCACTATTAGGTCATTATGCTATCATAAAACACAATATATATTTAAATGGTATTTAATTTTTAGCCAAAAATTTGACCGTCCCAGAAAATTATGGAAAAATCACTATTTTATAATAAATAAATCATGATTCAAAAAATAATATTCATTTTATCCAAATAATTTTCTAAATATGAGAATGCTAATGAGAATTACTTGTTCAGACCAGTTTCTATGATCAACAAAATTTTTAAAATTATTTTCAAAATCTTGGCTATAAGGTTGTCCTCTATTACAGGTAAGATTGTTTCTCCTAATCATTTTGTATTTATTAATGGTAGTTCTATTCAATATTGTCTTATTACTGCATCAGAATGTGAAAACCATCATAATAATTCCACAAGGGATGGTAATATTTCTCTCAAGTTGGACGTTAGGAAAGATTATGATACTATAAATTAGAATTTCATTTATAAGGTTCTTCGTTTTGTTTTGTTTTGAAGATGTTTTCATGAATTGGTTTAAATTGATTTTTGAGTCTGCTTGTATCTCTGTCATTGTTGATGGCTCCCCTGAGGGATTATTTTCTTGTTCTAGAGGTTTCAGACAAGGCGACTCTCTCTCGGCCATTATTTTTTCCATTGTGGAGGATTATATTAGTAGATTACTTTCTATTATGGCTGGCAATGGGAAACTGGAGACTATTAGGGCTGGTATAAGTTCTGTTGCTCCCACTCACTTTTTGTGTGCTGAAGATATTATTCTTTTCACTATAGGGGATAAGATAAATATTGAAAATATTAAGCGTGTCCTTTTTCATTATGAAAAAATGTACGGGAAAGAGATTAGATGGAATAAGTCCTTTGTTTATTTTTGTAGGAATTTTATTCTTTCTAAGAAGACTGGAATTATCATGGATTTGGGTATTCATGAAGGTATATTCCCCTTTACATATTTTGGTGTTCCTATGTTTTGGGGGAGGCCAAAATCTTGTTATTTTTCTGATATTATATGTAAAATCAGACGACAGCTTGCTATATGGAATGGTAAGCCCCTTTCCCTTACAGGTCGGGTTTGCTTGGTTAGGGATGTGATCATTTCTATGTTTGTTTATTCCTTCATGGTCTATACATGACTGAAATCTCTTAACAAAATCATTAATGTTTCTATTAATAATTTTATTTGGAGCAGTAATATTTCAGAGATAAAATTAGTTACTGTCTCTTGGAATAATTATTGTAAACCCTCTGATGGTGGGGGTCTTTTAATTAAAAATCAAGAGGTGTTTAAATATTCTTTACATGCTTTGTTCATTTGTAGGCGTGTCAATAGTAATTCTGAGTCTCTGGAATTTCTCTATAATAAATTCATGGACATGCTCAGGAATGTCGTTTTTAATTATATGGATTCTTCTGTTTGGCCAGCTTTAAAATCCCTCTTCTCTTCCATTGACTCTCATGCCAGATGTCTTGTTTTAAGGAACTCATCATTATCATTTTGGAAGGCCAATTGGACTATATGTACTTTAGCTGATTCCTTGTTGAATGATGATTGTAATTTTGGTATGGATGCTACGAATAAAGATCATCATGATAATATGTGGGTTCTCCCTAATCATATTTTTTATATTATCAATAGTTACTATTTCTCTAACAGAGAAGATTTTTGGGCATGGGAACTTGCTATAAATGGCCTGATGAATTTGAAAAAAAATTATAGTCATTCTATATCTTTCAATATAGGGTGTAAATGGATGGGGGATCTTCATATGAATCTTATTAGCCCCTCTTAAACATCTTTTTCTTGGAGACTAGCTCATGGGAAGCTTCCTAATGATAGTTTCCTTCAGAAATGTGGCATCTTTCTCTGTTCTTTGTGTGTTTTTTCCATCAACCTAGCGATGATATTGATCATTTGTTTATTACTTATGTCAGTGCCTCTTCAATGTGGAAGGCTGTTTTTGATATTTTTTAATATCCCCATGCCTAATATGTCTTTAATTCATCATTTCTTTCAATGATGGAATTCTATTTTTCTCTCTCCCTAATTGATGGATGTTTTTAGAGTTGCTTCTTTTTAACTCCTTCATTTTATTTGGTTTTATCGGAATAAGATGATTCATGATAGATTTACCTTCTTGAAAAGTGGGGTTTTATCGGCTATTCATGGTGTTATACGTAATTTTGATATTACAAATAAGCATTTTTTATTAATTTTGGTTCATGTTTTGTCTATTCTTAACAGGAGAGGTGTTAAGGGTAATTTCAATCTTTCGCGCGGTACTTTAGAAGTTCTCTAGAAGGAACCTCTTTTTGGTTGGTTAAAAGTAAATTCGGATGGTGCTTCTAGGGGTAATCCAGGACATTCTGGTTATGGTTCTGTTTTTAGGAATCATTAAGGGGATGTCCTTGGTTGTTTTCATGGATCCTATGGCTTTGATTCTTCACTTGAGGCTGAAATTCTTGGCATTATCATTGTTCTCGATCATGCTGTGAAGAGTGGTTGGGATAATTTAGGGGTTGAGAGTGATTCTTCTATTGTTGTTTCTTCTATAAGGATGGGTCTCCATCACTTGTCCTCGAAGCATACAAATCTTTGGATTAATTGGTTGGAGGCTTTATTTTATTTGAATCATATTATCACTCACATTTATAGGGAATCCAATTCTGTTGCTGATGGAATGGATAATAAAAGTGTTAATGGAGTTGATTTTATATGGTAAGATCAAGTTCCTAATAATCTCTTCCCTTTTCTTAAAATGGAATGTGACAAGTATCCCATTTTTAGACTTTTTAGGCTATCTCTTATCCATGTTTGTGGTTGTTTTGGAAGGAATTTTTCATCCTTGTGTCCTAACTTTCTATTTGGGGTCTGTCTGTTTTTTCATTGGAGAGGCTTGTTTCTTTTTCTACAAGTAGAAAGTAGAGCCCGCTGTGCTGCATTCAGTTGTAGTGGTCTTCCCAAATTCTGGTAAGTTGTAGTGGTCTTCCCAAATTCTGGTCAGCTAGCCGTAATACCCTTGGGTGTGAAGGTGTTCTTTCAGGCATGTGCCGTTTGAGCTTCTTTTGTAGGCTGATCATTGGAGCTAAATGATTGTTTGAAGTGGATTTATTTTATTTTTCTACTGGTACATAGTATCATGCCTTTATTCTCTCTTTTTTCTAATCTATTTTCTTTTTTATGCAGATTTTTTCGGGGATTCTTTCGTGGCGTGTTGGCCTGGAGTTTTTTGCTTTGACTGCTATTTTTTGAAGCTCCATTATATTGTTGGAGCAGTGCTGATCTGAAGAATTCGGCTTTTGCCTTTTATGGGGGCTTGTAGGTGTCTTCGTTGTTTATTTTTGGAGTATTGTTTGATAATGTGATTATGATTATACATAGGGTATCATGAAGCCTTCTGTTGTGTGATTCATTATGCATCAACTTCTTCTTGTCTTCGTGAGCCCACCCTTTTTCATTGGGTGTTTTTATATTTCATTTCCTTTTCACCGTAACCATACTTTATAGTTGTTTGGTGTTTGTTGTTTGTATTTTTTCATGAATTTTTTTTCATTTTTCTTTAATTAAATTACATTATATATATATATATAAACATAATAATTGTGCTAGGTTATAGTTACATAACCCCTTAAAACATCTGGATAAGAGCTTATGGTAAGTTTTGCGATGGTGACAGACTCTTGGGGTGGCTCATATAACATCCTTCGAGTGGCAATCTCTATCAATTTCACTTCTCCCATAGGTGGTTCTTCTAAAGCTTAACGTATTCATGCTTCACTTGGGCTCGGTCAAGAGAAAATCCCAATGACGACTCCTCCATTCCGTGATCTGACAAATTGTCTTCGTATGGGGTAAATCTTCTTGATGAGGCCATCAATTCCTTTGTCTGAGTAAATTGGATTTGTTAAAGCCCCCTATTTATACAAATCATCTAGTAACTGTTTAACGGCTATACTATCAACAATAAAAACTCATAATGATATTTTAAATTCAAAAATCATAAAACCAATGAATTTCACATTTTATATTAAAAATTTACATAATAAGTCATTTAAATAGATAATGAGAAATATTCATTATTGAATATTTGGGTCGTTACAAATTAAACTCCATAACTGTTTACATTATGCATTATTCATTTTTAGTATACAACAACATACACATTTATTTAATCGATATTGATTTAGATACTGCTGGTGGTTGGCTACAAAGTTTTACTCATACTATACTCAGGATTCCGGATTTTTAGTCTAATAGACATCATTATTTTAGTAATGTATTAGGGGGATGAGTCATATGTAAGATGGATGAGTTGGTATGAATAGTGAATGGGGAAAATGGAGGTGATTCAAGAGATAGATGGTAGTTGTAAGTGTCTTTTTTATTTTATAAAATGCATCTTTAAACATGAATCATATATTGTAGGACATATCCATAGTTTAGTATTGAATATTACATTCATGTATTGGACGCCATGTGATACTATTTTTGATCCATTTATTGTTATTCAATTGGATATGGGTTTTCATTTCAGTTATTTATCTTCTTTGATAAAGTGGTTATAGTCTCCCTATGATCATTATCAGGCCCTAAATATTATTCATCCAAATATAATGTATGGGGAGACATGCATGAGGTCATCTGACTAACAGACTTGGGGCACCAGTGTGTCATACTCAATTCATGATGATAAAAAGTGGTATGATAGGTGTGTTCTTTTTTATTTCCTTTTACATACTATTTGGAAAATGTAGAAATAATAAATGGTTGAGTCATGCCTTGGTGAAGATCATGTGAATGGGAGTTGCTAACACATGTTCAAGGGAGAAGTCTGAATACCTAGGGTGTATTTTTTTTCAATAATGTGTGTTGTTACATTTTAATGTTATTTCACCTAGAGTGATGCACTTATTGTGTGATGTGATTTTTGGTCATGAAATTTTATGATATTTCACTCATGTTAATATATATAATTAATGTTTAGTATTCATTTATCATTATAAGAACTAAAGATTGATATGTGACTTGAATCATTTTTGGCATATATATGGAAAATATGTCAATGTGGAGGTTAAATAAATGAACATGATTTTATTTTCATTTGTGTTTTGACTAAAATATGTTCCCAATGTAAAATTGAATATTGTAAAATTTTGAAATATGTGAATAAATGTGTCTCTATAAAGAAACTAGAATAATAAAAATGTGTCACCCTTGTTAATCCAAAAAAATATGTTTGATAGGTAAGGCTAGAGATAACAAATTAGATTCGACAGTCTGATGATAAAAGGTGAATGAATTGTTTTATAATTTTGTGAATCCCACTGAATTACTATATTAATGTTCTAAAATGTTTCCTATGATGAGTTTTTGAAAATATAAAAATATTACACAATGATGGTATTTCTTGATAGGATGATATAAGGATATGACTAGAAATGATTCTTCAATAGTGGAACCTGAGGCACCAATTGTTCCATGTGAAAGATCTAGAGAGTATTTTGGTGAGAAAATTTCATAGTTTTTGCAGTTCCTAGAGATATTCCTAGGTCAATTTGTGACGAGAATATCTAACCTGACATGGGTGCTTCAGTTACAACACTCTCTGAATTTCACTATTGAGTGTGGACCTGAGGAAGTTCAGTTCTTAATTGAGTCCATAAAAACAATAATTAAATGTATAGAAACACCTTTAGAGAATAGGTTCAAGCTATTAGTATGTATGTTATGAGGATTAGATATGAACTTGTGTGATGTTGAGGCTTAATCTAGGCATGAAGATAGTATTTTATGGATGTTATTTTTGGAGATGTTCCATGAAATCTTTTATCCATAGACACTATGAAATTAGAGGGCAGATGAGTTAATGATATTTCCTAAGGGGAGTATGTCCGTAATGGAATATACAATATTAATTATAGATTTTCATGGATTTTCTCCATCACTCACAGGGGATGAGTTTTCAATAGAAAGGTATTTATATTACACGATTAATTTATAGATTATGTCCCTGGATAATATCTTTTATAATGAAAAGGTTTTCTAACATATTGGATAATACTATTATATCTATGGGGAACCTGGTGTAAGTTTTTTGTGGTGGAAAAGTGGTTTCTTATAGATGATTAGGGGTTAATCTATCGAGTGTAGGAAGCATCAATATGTGGATGTTGACCAGATAATTGGAAATAATATTGGCTTGGGAGTAGGATCAGTTTCCATGGAGCATGATTGGGTTATTTTCGACAAGTTTAATAGGCTAGAACACATTTTTAGGTAATTTTCTAAACAATCAGTTGAGTTTTGAAATTTTAGTATGATAGGAAATATATCATGGTTCTGAAAGAATCAATGTTATAAGTGTAGTGATGAGTTCACTAGATGAAACCAATGTACTGAAAGGGGATATTCGACATCAAATTAGCCTAGAAGTTGTATTTTTTCTATCCAAGGATGTAAAAGTAGTAGACATGGTACATTGGTTCATGATTTATTGTATTAATAGAGTGGTGAATCTTAGGAGACTCAAAATACATCACTATGATTTGAAGAAGGATAGATTCATTCCCTTCACTATTGATATGTGGATAAGGATCATAGACCATCAATAGTTAGAGGTACTATTTTTGAATCTTTAATGATAGCCAATGCCTTATATGATAATTCTGTATCTCATTCATTTATATGGTCATAAAATTTGAATGTTTTGAACTTTTTGGATGATATCATGACTGGGGTGATGTCCATAAATACAAAATTAGGAGTACGGTCTAGATACATCTGTTTATGAATTGAGTGATCTTTCGGGGTTGGTAGAATCATTTCATTTTGGATAATCAAATAATTTTACTTTATTGATTTTACATAATTATATTTATGCACTGGTTTGTATCATACTGATCCCACCAAGATTTTTAATGTAGGATAGTGATTGTTACGTCTCCTGGGGTAGACAATTACATTCACCATGGGTAATTGGATATCAAGGTAGGTACTTTAGAGTCCTTTCATCAACAACTGGGGGGAAACACCACCCAAGTATCTAATATGTTGCTGGATGATGGGGGTGTAATGCATATTGACATTCCACCATTATTATATTATTTCTAGGATGGGTTTCTTGAGGAATTCACAGGTTAACACCATTGAGAGAAGTGGAGTTTACAATTAAACTCCTGAAACTGGATGAGACCATTTCAATTCCACTATATAAAATATCACAAATAGAACATTAAGTGTTAAACACTGAACCTGATTATTTTATAGATATTTTTTTTATCCATTTGAGTACATCAACTTGGGGTACTCTATTTTTTTACAAAAAATTATGAATATGTGGTTGTGCTTATAAATTGTTTATTGGATGTTGATATGCATGACTATGATGAAATAATATCATTTTCTTTACATTGATGATAATAATTAATAGTTGAGGGTATCTTGTGTCTTATTCATATATTATATGTGATTGGGGAATCATTACTTATGATTTTGATCTTCTGATCAGCTGAGGAATTATTTTAGAGGAAGATAAGTCCATTATGAGTTCACTATGATTCCGTTCGGAATGAGAAACACAAAAAAAGGGTATATGTTCATGATAAAATGACTCTTCCATCCATACCTGGATTAGTTTGTGGTCTTATTTGTGAATTATATCATTGTGTAAACCTGGATTCATGAAGACCAATGCCAATAACCTAAAATCATCCTGAGTACTCAAAGAGAGCATCATCTACATGCCATAGTATCTAAATTTAAATTATTTGTGGATCAAGTAAATTTATTGGGTCACATCATCTAATAGGACAGTGTTTCAGTGGACCCCTAGAAGTTCTGTGTAATTATTTATTTGGAGTATCCCAATAATGTTGATCATATTCATATATTTCATGGGTTTTCATGGTTTTATCAGAGTTTCATGCGCGAAATTTCACATTTGAAAGCACACCTTTTGGGCATGAAAAACGTGTAAAGATTTAATGATCTTGAGTATGATAGAATTACTTATATGTGTTGAATAAGTGATTAACATAAACACTAATCTTTATCATACACAATCATGGTAGTATTATAATGTTTTTTGTGATTATTTTGGATCAATCATTGAGTATTATTGATGTAAGAAGATTATGTTTTGATGTTTCAGTCATGGTAGTTGAGGCCACATGAATGGAACTAACTTAATCCTATGATAGAGTTTGATGTATTGGTTTGTGATATGTAATGTTTGTGGAAATATTATTTGGTATAAAAAATGTATATTTATAGTGATCATGATATATTAAAGAATACATTTTCACAATGATATTTGAATATCCTAAAATAGATATGGAATTACAATATGAAGTCATTTTATTTTGAGTTAGTATATAATATAGCTATAGGAAACAAGTATAATAATTATCTCTTCATGAAAACACAGAATCAAGATGTTCAGGAGTCTAGTTTTGGGTAGACGGTGATGACCTTATTGGTTTATATTATTATTTTTTCTCAAAAAGGTTATGAATAAATGAATATACGATTTTTTTTGTTAGATATGAAAATTTTTATACTAATATGGGATATATAGTATGGGGATCTAGAATGTTTAGAAATGAGGGAAAGACTTGATGTTGGGTTGATACATTTTTTTTGGATGATAAATGAGGTTGAGATTATATATGTTATTAATTAGGTTTTGGAGCCTACGAGCATGTGGTATGAGATGAAGGGTGAATTCCATTCCCTGATGTGTGCAGTCCATCTATGTTGATCAGAATATTTTGTGTCCTTTAATTACAGGTTTGGTGGGAATACATGAAAAATGATATGGTAGGGTTCATGAAACAATGCTAAACCTATCAATAGTTAAAGGATTCACATAAATTATATTTTTGTTAACTATAGATATTTTCATTGCAGAATCAATTGTGGAATGATGTTAATATGTACATTATAGATGGTATCTTGAGGATTACTTAATATAAAGACACAATTTGGGTGATTGTGGACATCTTGACAAATATTGTTTATTTCATTATAACAGAGTAGTCTTTTTTAGTGGATTAGTTGTGATGAATGTATGTTCATCATATAGTCCCTCATGCATGGGGTTGTCATGTAGTGCTACTTTATACAGTGAATCATTTTTCTCTTTACACTTCTAGTAGGGATTACAAATGGAACTTCATACACAAGTTTTACAGAGTAATAATTTCCACCCACAAAATGATAGGTACTTGTAATGAAATATATAGGGTCTTGAGGATTTTATTTAGGAATTTGTCGAATATTTTTTGGGTTTTTGGAGAGAAAACTATCTTTCGAATAGTTCACCTAGAATAATAGAATTCAATTAATAATCTTATGGAACTATATGAGGAAATTTATGGTTGTACATGTGGATAACCACTCTGTTGGGTTGAGATAGGTGAGTCAGAGCTATTCGAACCTAGTCTCTTGCTGAAAATTATGGTGTAGGTTCACGTAATTAGGAAGTGTTTTTTTAGGTATCTATATAGAAAATTTTAATATTATAATTGATGTTGTTTCCCCATGGAGTTTAGAGTGGTTAGTTATGTTTTCCTTTCAATGTCTCCTTGATTGGGTCATGATATGATTCAGAGAACGGGTGTGCTAGAACCAAATTTTATATGACAATTTAAGGATATGAATAGAATTTGGCCGGTCTTCTATCAATTGGCTCCTCCACAGTGGAATACTTCTATGAATTTCATGTATCATATGTCACAACATAAATGGTTACCCCTGAACCGTTCTCATGTGATCGATGTGGATGATGTTGTGTTTGAGACAAATGTTTCCTTTGAGGGGAATATGATATGTGTGATGGATTGAAGCGAGAATGTTTTGTGGGGAAAGACCATGTAATTAGTTTATATACTATGGAAAAATGGTTGTGGTAAGAAGGAAGCATGGGATAGAGAAGAATATATTCTTCCATAGTGGCCAGATCTTTTTTGGCTCAAAATCATAGAAATTCATTGGAGTACATCTCAAAGATTAGTTGTTATAATTTTGGGATAATGTTAGATCCCATCCTTTTCTAGAGATTTTTTTATCTTCATTAAATGTGATATTTTATCCTTATTTGAGTATATATTATTTTGTATTCACCTTGGACTATTACTGGGTAAAATTAAAAAAAATATGATGGACATTAGGTTCTGCATGTTTGGATCATAGTTTTTCCACACCGTCACCCTTACCCACCAAACCATGTTATAATAGACAGAGGGCGTTTTAATTTTTTTTCAAACAGTGTGACCACGTAAGAGTAACTATGGACTCTCCCTATATTTTTTTCACAGTAATGGATCATGGTTTGTCAAACTATGTTCTCCTACATATAAAATCAGTCTCACTAGTTTTAATATTTTGAAAATTAGATTTAAAATTATAGAATCCAAAATAATTCATCCCAAATCAACCAAATTTGACACTAAACTATTTATATCATCATGGGAGGATCTTATATAGATTATTATTATTTCATGACACTATTACTGATGAATATATGCTCTTATTGATTACATGAACCTCTCCTTGTAAGTGATTATAATCCCGATAGGTTTCCTTTGTCTCTCGCATCATTATCTCATTCACTAGGATGACGTTTTCCTACATTGGTGGTGGATATAAATATCTATATATATCATTTGATATATCTAATTTATTCAGTGTTGTAATTATTTCTTGGATCAAGATGCCCTTCTTTTTCATGATTTTATTTGATTTTTATCAATTTGGTATTTTTATTTGTATGAATTCGTCATCAATTTTGATGAAGTTGTCTAAATTGAAAATCTCATAGTCATGATTTGATTATGTTTTTTTAATGTTGAATTTAAATTTCCATGATTGGTAAATTTCATAAAATATTGAATTTCCATAATTTAATTGTCTTCTGATAATAATTTGGGTTGATTTGGTGTTTCATTGGGAATGTAGCGGTTTATGTGGATAATTATGGAATGTTGAAATGTGGTAATTGATTACATTATTAGTTTTCCTTATTATGTTTATATCTTCATACATTCTTATTGATTATATGTTTTTTTATACACTCATGGTATTGCCATAATGAGTTTTACTCACACCCGATTCAGTATGCCTAATCGATACCCAAATAGAATTCATTATTGCATTATTGGATAATGGAATCGGTCTAGTGGTAGATTAATGAGATGAGATAGAGCATGAATGAGGGAATAAAAATTGATTTGGGACCCACATGGGAGTTTGGAGTGTTTTTTTGGGATTCATATTGACTCTTGAATCATATATTAGATTACTAATATTTTTTTAGTTTTGAAAATTTTATTACTATTTTTGAAATCATGTGTTATTAGTTATGTTCTCTTTATGGTTATTCAATTTGATTTTGTTTGTTTACATTTATTGAATTAATACTTTGATAAATAGAATATTATATCCCCATTATTGATATTAGAACCTCAATTATAGTTGGAAACCACTTTCATACAGGGAGGTTCACCTGAGGTCACATGACTGATTGACTCGGGGCACTGGTGTGTGGAACCCTGGTCAGGAAGTAACTACTATATATCTCAAAAAATATTTTTAGAAATTTCCAAAATATAATAACATCACACATTTTTGGATCCATAGAAATACCTTATTCATAGATAATATGATACCAGAGATGGAAGTCATGTATATATAAATCACTCATTGAATGTTTTCCATATTTGTGATGACTACAGAAGATACAAACCACTATTTCCCAACGTTTCTCATCATAAAATTATTTCCTATAAAATAATAGTATTCCATCAAAAAAAATCCACCAAAAACAATATATACCTATAGAATATTTGATCCCTTAATTCTATAAAGAAAACTATTGAATTTTTATGATTTAATGGAATAAACATAAACATATAATTTCCATATAAACTACTAAATTCATTATCCATAATATCGTTCTTATGAATCCATAATTTGTTTAATTAAAATTGAAATTCAATGTTTTTGAATTATGGGACCCCCTAAATTGATCAAAAATATAATTATTTATTATAAAAGGGTTCTGATTCTTTATTGTGACTTGTTTATACTTAATATAATCCACATAATTTTGAAGAGTTTAATCCTACATTTTCACAAACAAGGTTGGTGCATCCCAGAGAGACGTACATGGATGAATTGACCCTTTTCGTTCAAACAATACCTACTAGAAATTAAATTAATTTATTTTACTAGTTACATATGATAATACATAAGAGATAGTGTATTGGTCTTTTGTATGTCATCAATAACAAACTATAAATAACTCGTGGGAGGAAACCCTAAGAAATTATAGTGATGAAATAATGAAATCAAACAATAATTGTTGGAAATCTGTTATTCTCAATCTCATCCATAGATTCCAATGTCAAGTATATCAACTGTTATCAAATTATTGATACTACTATTTCCAAATTTTTTTTATTTTTCGTTTCATTTCGATCATCCCTAATGAGATGCTCAACGACATCCTTATATAAAAAAAACATCAAGTCAAATAATCGATGAAATATTTGAAAATTTTCATCCAATAAAAACCTAGGATTAAGATATTGAAATACATCTCAATAACAATGAAATAAAAAATAAATTAACCTCCATAAATATTTATAGTGCATGATTTTCACATAAATTCACTAATTTTTTATGGGCAAAGGGATTTTTCAGTTTCATGCAAATTAAATCACTAAAACATGTAACCCAATAAGTCTAATAGAGTGAATAGAACTTATGAAATTGAACCACAAGCGTTGAAATATGTTTTCATAATGGTGGAATTCCACTGAACAATTCCAATCTCCTTTTAAGTACCAAACTTATCATTCAAAATCATATAGTCTGCTCTGTAAAATTGCTTTCTTGTTGTACTTTTCTATTTATTATCCTATTGATATTTCACTAGATTAGAAGATATGGTATTCCAATAATTAATATTGATTTATTAGTTATTATTATGGAATTTATTCTACTTTCCTTTTTCCCATTAAATAATATGATATCTTTGAAACATGAGAGGTGTCCGAAGAACCAAAAATCCGAGAATTATTATAATGGAACTAACAATGTCATGTCTAATTAAATTTGGACATGCTTTAGGTGGTCTAATAAAATATTCCTTCATGTGTACCAAAAAAACACATTAAAAAAATAGGTTTACATATTGGTTTAGGAGTAATTTTCATGGATACAATAGTTTGATTATGAGTCATAATACTAAATTGAAATAGGGGTGCCTCTTCCACTTATTCTGAGCATTATTGTTGACACATATTCAAATGGGTATCAACATGATTTTTGAAAATATGTTTCCCTAGAAGTCATATTCTTCTAATTTTTCTATATTTTATAATATCTGTACAGTCAATATCGAAAGAACCATAATATTTGAGTGAATCTATAGCCTCATCCCTGACAAAAAACAATGTTCTCTAAAGGATAGACTACTGTAAATTTCATGTGAAAAGTGGAATGAATTAATGATTTTTTACACTTACTCTTTCACTAATAGAATATACTACTTCTAACTAAAGAAAGATATTTTTATAGTAATTTGGAACCATTTAGAGTAAAATTATTTATTGATTAATTCTAAAAAATCCTCCCATGTCGTCTCTGCATTCCATCAGGATAAGAAAAATGGGCTCAATAGACTCTTTGGTATCTAGGTGGATGTAATGAATAAAAAATAACTTAGGATTCCCATATTCATTAGTTGATACAAAAGGGGTTTTTCCATGTTTTCAAAACCATGTTTAAAAAAAAGATATTGTTATGGAAAAAAGGGGATCTCTAAATTAAGAAATGAAACTCTTATAAAATATATTATCTAATAAATCCCTAGCTATGGGATCTCCATTTTCAAACTCCAGGTCTCAATAATCTCTCTAGTACACTCCAATATTTCTAACATTGGGTCGGGATAAAAAAATTGGAAAAATCATTGGTTTGAATTTATTAATAAATACATACCCAAATCTAGCAGGGAAATGGATTTTAGTGACCATATCCATTTTAATGATGCCCTATTCAATAAATAATGTTCGTTGATTTTGGTTCTCCCTGCCACCCTCTACACATGGATACTCAAAGAAACATATTTCCCCCATTCTTATTTTTTAGGATCATCCTTCGGACCTCATCCCAACATCCAATAGAGTTTCCAATGGAGAACTTGAGCACTAATACATTGTGGGATCAGATAAATGATTAGAAATGCTCAAATATTAATATTCCTATTTATCCTTAGTATTTCGATGACAATGATTCAATATAACCACTCTAATAACCCTGGGATTTATTGATGCAACTATTTATACTATCTTTAATGATTCAAGTGATTTATAGTTAATGGAGATAGTTGAGGGCAAGTTTAATAATATAGATAGAACACTCATTTTGATCGTCACATATATGATGGTTATGGGGTTAGATTGTATTTTTTAGTAAATAAAAATTCACATGATTATGTATATTAGCTCAGGCTTCACATTTCCATAAATATTATTGAACCAGGAGGGAATTTTGATATAGCATGTCCTTTGTAACCTAGTGGTTCCTCCCATGGTACATTACTTTTGTGGCAGGTTTGTAGATGAATCATCTCCTCCATAAAATTCATCTCACCCTACCATGGAGACGTATCTTAATCAATTTAGTTTTGTATGACTACAATAGAATAACCCATGAATGAAATAATACCTAAAATGTAATGATATTTGGATTTCTTGGAGTTCTATTTCATAAAATTATATTTTTTATCTACCAATCTACCACTAATTATTTTGATCTATCCTTCCCCCCACTAGTGAAAAAATGATGTTTCATGTCAATTTTTGTTTCTTTTTATCTTCAGTTAATATGTGAAGTTAATACAAAAGATATTGCAAATAAGTTTTTAATTTTAAAAAATAAAAATAGGAATTGTAAATAAATTCCTGTAGAAGTTTTTCATGTCATATATCTTATATATGAAATGGAAAATCATATATGTATTGATTATTCAAGTTGGTTATATGACAAAAAACATGAAAAATAAGCAATGATTATAAATTTTACATCTTTTTTAAAAAAATTATTTATTAAAATATTCAAATAAATTTTTCATGTCAGTTATTAAATAAAAAATGTTATATTTTAATTTTATGATAAATTAATATTTATCTTACCAGCCCTAGAAGATATCACTAGAATGTAAAAAAATAGAAAAATAAAAAAAACAACATAAGAACGGAAAATTTTTTCATTCATGTTTATAATATATATTAAAAATAATCTAAAATACATTCAAACTAGTGAACCGATTCACCCATTCAATTTATGTATCTCTCAAATGTAGTCCAATATAAGTCATTGGGTAATAAAAGATAAAAAAATAAAAATAATAATAGTTTAACATGTATAATAAATAAATGAAATAAAATATTAAGGAATGTTATATAATGAAATAATACCTTTTGTAACATCATAAAAATACCTTTTCAAATTATTTCATACATAACTCATAAAACATAGTATCAATATTCAATTAAAATTTATCTAATACAATTACAATTATAAGATGTTTTCATTTCAAAATAAAATATTTATGTAATATATGAAAATATATGTAATTGTAAATGAAAATTACAGATTTATTTTTAATATATGATATGGTTTCTATTATTTGTAATTATATCCCTGATGAGATTCCATGACCAATTTAAATATAATATTAATAAAAAGTTTCAATGTTAATTATAACATAAGTAATTATTAAAATATTAAAAATAATATTTTCAACACATTTAGAAACATATATCACACATGAGAATGGATAAGTGATATACAATAATGTGTCTTCTCCCTTAGATAAAAAACAACCAAAAACTAAGGTACATTTATATATACTAAAATTTAATTTTAGAGGTTATTAATTTAAATAATATATAATTTTTTTGGGATATATGTTACATAATATTGGATATATGGAATCATCCAATAATTAATAATTAAAGTCTTTTGAGATCTTCTGGAAATATAAATTGTGTAGAATGTATCATTAATTTTCCTTTATATCGTTGAAATAAAAGGTGGGTTCATAAATCCATACACCTCTATCGGGTCATGTTGTGTAATATTTTTATAAAGATGCCTAATACGAAACAAACACAATTTTTTATTTTCAAAAAATTAAATAAATAAAAGTATTTTTCTTAATCGACATACATGGAAAGAACATGAAAAATATTGATTCCCAACTCATATATAGTTACATGTATCATGATATCATGGTTCAAAATTTCCAAATTCCTTGACCACCCACAAACACCATATTTCATTGTAATCTTGTGACATCCAACTAAAAATTTCAATATGCTGAAAATCTATCATTACTTCTATATTCTGTATCTAAAGTCGTAACACATTTTATTTTTTATTGTCTATATAGTATTTCCTCAACTTTAAATTACTCATATTTATAAAAATATAATCATTAAAATGATTAAACGAATATAATAAAAAAGATGTTACTGGTATAATATACACATACCTCTATTTTAAAATGTCTAACCATTCATGACGACCAAACTAAAAAATTCCAATACATTGTCCAATTTTACTCAACCCATATATAAGAAATGGTATTATTACTAATCAATATATTAAAATATATATAGGGACCAAGGATTATATTTACATATATCTGGAAAATAACTTTTATAAAAAATATAATTTATCTTCCCATATGAATCAATATGATTCTAGGGGTCATCAACATATAATGCACCATAAAATGGAAGATGTGGATGAGTTGATGTAGGAGAATGATAAAAAGGAGTGGGGTCTTCAAGAGTAGATCATTGAGATGGGAATGAATGAGGTGTGGGATCTTCTAGAAAAGATAGAGGAGTGAGATCAGCAGTTTGAAACCATATATTCATTTTAACAGAAAAACTATACCACATCTCTAATCCTATCCTCTATCGTAAAATGAATACCATAAACTTTATCTTCCAAATATTATATTTTTAATAATCTTCATCCATTAAATAATAATTAGAACATGGAAATTATTTTTTGTTGATACACCTAATGGGTATCCTAAGAAATGACCATCATGTTTGGGATTTCCCAATTTTATACCAAAAATATCTTTCCTACCCCCAAAAATGAAGACATATAATGTGTTATTATCCTAAAAAGAGTCTTTTATATAATAATCGAAAAAATATGTTTTAAATTACAATATATAATTAAATAATTTAACTTAAATATATAAATTGTCAATAAATACTACAATCCTCTCAACTAGAACTTGAAACTATTCCAAAAGATATTATATTTATTTATCATTTTTCTTTTCAAATTTTCATTTCTAGCTGGTGAGGGTGGTTAGAGGATCAACCTCAACAGGTCATGAAGACTCATGTCTTAGTTTTTAAAAAATTATATATATCATCAATTCTTACATTAACATAAACCATACCTGATAAAATTTATGAGGGAATACAGTTCTATATTTGATCTCCTAATGAAATCCTTTAACATCCTAGAATTTGAACTTCTAGTTTTGGTTCCAAATACATAATCATAACAAATGTTACCCCTTTTTTTAACAAAACAGTAAACATAAAAAAAAATATTTGATGACTACCATACAATATGAAATTTTAGGTTTAGAAATTTAAGGAATTAGGAAAACATATTACACATGATTTATTAATAGATAACTCATTTATAAAAAGAAAATACATATTATCTCCCAAAATGTTGTCACTTCTCTCAGTTTTCATCGATATATCCAACTTAAATCATTTCTTCATAACCAGAGGGAACATAAATAAATGAAAATGTGTGCATAATTTTGTTTGTTAAGTTTAAATAATAGAGATATGTGTTCTTAATATAAATATAATTTCACATGAAAATATCATTTTTAGATAACACTTTTCATATAAAATATCATATCCCTAAGTCCTGCTATAATTTTTAGAAATTCATAAAACATGAGTCCTAAGTGTATCAATACAATAAACCCTGAAAGTATAATATAAGTGTAACTCAATGAAATGTGGTAGACAAATACACATGTGATATCATTACCTATAAGTCAAGGTGCATTTATAACATATAATAGGGAACATAATAGGGGATTAAACTACTATGAGGGACACACCACCATCCCATGTTGCAATCCATTTTTATTAAGGGACCAGTATTCCAAATCATCCCAAAGTGGATTAGGTTTCCCCGTCATCTCATAGTGGAACAATACTTCTGACTTGTATCCCATATAAATATCACGTGATATAAATCATTACCCAATGAATTGGAAGAAGATATATGTCCCAGACATCAAAAAATTATAACCATACATATCTGTTTCACATGAACATAAATCTTTAATTATATTAGAACCTACTGAATGTAATGGGTTTTATAAACATCATCATATCATAACATAACCAATTGAAAATAAATTGGTTTCATAAATATCATTCCATCATAAACATAAACCAAAAATAGGATTAATATCAATAGTATAATTGAAAAATAAACCAATTAAATCTTACGTAGAATCATGGATTGTTATCAAATATGGAAAATAATCTTGAGTAATCACATGAAAATAATTCTTGCTAAAAATATCTTTTCTATTTTGATAAATGTTTTTTAAATCATAATACTTTTTTTAAACACTTTACCATTATAATATTAATGAAAAAATTATATATAAATATTTGTATCCATTTTAAACATCATTGAAATAAATTATCATTAAAATTTATAAATGATAATTTAAAAAATTATTAATGCATTTTTAGTATACATTATTTTGAAGTAACAATGATTTTTAACTGAATTGAGAATAAAACTACATTAGACGTAAATTATTATGAAAAAAATTATATTCATGATACATGTAAAATGTAATTATATAAATCTCCTAAAATAATATAGGTTAATAAGATAATATAGTTCTTATAGAAGGAATATCATGACAAATTTACCACACTAATTTGGTGTTTTTTGAACTGTAATCCCTTTAAAAGAAATATCATCATATCGATATGTAAATAATGAAACATTTATGTTTATATATCATAGAATAAATTCTATGTAATTATATATACACAAATAATGTTTTTCGTGAGTATTAAATAAGTTCCAATGAAAAAAATATAATACTAGATATTCCATTATGTTGTGTTTTGAAATCATTCGTACAAGTTTATACCTCAACTTCTTCAAAACAACTCCTTAAGATATCGTATAAATGACCATATTTATGGACTTTTGGGATGAATTTCACTTATATAAGTGTTATAGAGAAGCGAAAAATAAATTTTGATATTGTTTTTAGAGATTGAAAGCTCAATGTAATGTGAATAAGTGATGTGGGAGGTTCCATTATATAATTGACGTGAGAGGAACATTTGGAATTTTCAAATTATTAGTTTATAACAAATTAATTCTCAATCAAAATAACTCAAAAGTCCATGTTGTAGTTGGTATTATATGATAGGTTTATAATTTCATAAGAAATTGTTTTTTAAAAAAAAGTATGTCATTATAGAAGTCTTTATTATGATTACCCCTTAGTTGACACATTTAAATTTCTGCTACAAAAAAAATATGATTATCATGTTGTAATTTTTATATGTATAGTGTCAAATTTTATAAAAAATGTCAATATATGACATTTTAAAACTTATTATAATCCCTTGGTATTTTTTAAAGATTTTTATGATTTATAAATAATGTAATAAAATATTACATTCATTAAATAATATTAGTGTCAATTTTAATTCTATTCATTACATTGAATTTAATAAATCAAAATAGAATGATATCTTAGAAAATATTAATTTAATGCACCCGTAATATGTCATATGAAAAAACTAAATAAGTGGGGGATAATAGTTAATTAAAAATATATATTTTGATTTTTTTTTAATATTGTTTAATTGATTTTTCCTTTTGATGAATAATGGATGCTTCGTTTTCGTATAATTATTTATGGTAATTATTTAATTTCTAAAAAGTTTAAATAAATTACAATGATGTAATGAAATATTTTATATTATCAAATAATATTTATTGTTTATAATAGCTACTATTTATCCTTATATTACAAATATTATAGTTATTAATTATAATAGTGTGACATGCTTGGCACATCATTAAAATAAATACACAAAATTTCATAATAGTATTCATAAGGCTCCAAATAGTTATTAATTCCAAATATTGATAGTTTTTGTATAACTAAAAATATTATATTTACACTTGTTTTTGGATCATTTAATTTTATTATTATTTTAATTAAAATCATTTTATTTATTTTAATATATTTCCAAAAGCACATCATAAGAGCTGTAAAATCATCAATGATTATTATTTCACATTTAAAATTTTAAAATAAAATTATTTCCAAAAAATCCCAAAATAAAACTATTTATAATATTTTATATTTATTAAAAACTCATAATATCCCTATGATGAAAAAAATAGATATTTAATAAAAAGGAAGTGATATTTTTTGACTTTCCTAGATTTAAATATTATATAAGTATTTTTAATGGAAAAGTGTCCATTAAAGAACCCAATACAGATCGTTAGTTTTTAAGGGTCTTATTATACTCATCCAATAAATCTTTTTATGTTATAAGATCATTTTAATGAAAATTTATTTTATTTTTAACTTAAATTCCCCAACTTTCAACTTACTGTGATAAAAAAAATTACCAAGGCTGGTATTTGTAATGAAAAAAAAAATGTTGTATTTTTAACAATTTTGGGAATTATTTTTTTAAATATTGGATATATTATACGAAACATAATTCACTTAATTAGAATAATTTGAATTAAAATAAATCATTTAGGTACAATGAAAAAAAATTATTAAGGGGAAAAACACATAATATTAATGTTTCTATATAAAAATATTTGTTGAAATATAATATTATTTCATAAGTAATAATTATATATTTATTATATATCTAATTATACTTTAAAAATATAAAATAACATTTAATACTATAAAAAATGAGACATAAATATTGTTTTAAATTCAAAGGCTATGTTTTTGCAATATTCATCAAACATTCAAACCCCTAATGATTACAAAAAATTCATCATAATACAATTGTGATATCATGATTTAACAAATTAAAATTATAAATGTGTCAAAAGATAGTTTTAAAATAGGTACGCCATAAAATGGTATCAAAATAATCTTTTGAAAAATATACATTCTATACATAAGAATGGATTTATACTAATAATAATACAATCGATCACAATTAATGAATTTTAAAACATTTAAAAATTATTCTATATATAAATATCATTGATATATACAAATAATATAAAATATTAATATAAAACTCAATTATTTTCATTAAAAATATTTTTTTATGAAAAACAAATCCTTTGTGTTCATTGGTTTTTATTACATTTATAATCATCTAATAATCAATAAATTCATTTTGTTAAAATGTTTAAACTACATATTTATAATTCAATTAATTTCAATCATTCCTGCATTTTAAAAATCTATGTGATAACTATCTGAATATTGATATTTTGGATATTGTTTAGTCATTGTGTTTTTTGAAAAGTAAGATATCAAAGTGATTATATTTATTTCATAAAACGAAATAGGTTATAATCAATGGATGTTACATTCTACCCCCGTTTAAATTAATATCTCCTTCAAAATTCATTACATGGGTATAAATGGAAGAGGATAACTCTACCTCATCACATCCTTACGTCCACATATATGTTTCCCAAATCTTTTTATTTTTCTACAAAATAATTACCCGGATAGTTGTATTTTTTCCTCGAAGATTATCTCTTAAATTCAAAATAATTACTGATTTATCAATATAATAATGATCTTTCTATAGAGGTATGACCATTGAGTTTACTACGTTTGAGTAATAAGATATGTACTCATTCATGTGAGAATCATGTAACATAGGATAATATTGTCACATATTTGGTTGAACCATCATTTGATAAGCTATAATCCCAATTTGATTATGAATTTCATGAAATTTTGTCCTCAATGATATGAAATTTTGTTTTAATAATAAAATAAAAATGATTGAGAATTTATTGTTTTGGAATCTCACATCGGAAAAGGTTTAAATAAAAATTCATCTAAAAAATAGGGGAAGGCATAGTTGATGATTCCCAGATAAATATTATTTTGATTATGATAGCATTTGTGTGATGTGAAAATTGAGACACAGAAGAGAAATACAACCATCATGCTCTGATTAAGAGTGATAAATTACATGGTATTTTGAAATTATAGCATTATATTAATATATATCCAGGGTTTTATAAAAATGTCGTTGGATTTTCATTATGAAAATAAAAGAAATAACATTTTAGATTTGATATCCATTAAATATATTTTAGGAATTATGTATTTTCCCTATCTATTAACAAGATTAATTATACATACATGACAAGTGGAGTTTCTTAAGTTGAGAAATTTATACTAAAACCCCATATTTTTCTCCAATTGGTAGTATGAATAATTTTATTCCACATGTTCTAGAATAACTTTCTAATTGTTTTTAAAGGTGTAAAACATGAAAATATATTCCTCATGTCTGTAGACATAAAATAAAACAAAAAAAGTTTGTAAAAAATATAATATTCAAATATATATTTAACAAATACATGGTAATGAACCACTTTAATCTATAAATTCAATAGTAAAACCCGATGATAAATATATATCATTCATAAGAGAAAAATCCCTAAAATTCCTCCTAAAGAATCTAAACTAAGATTCCAACATAGAATTATGAAATATTTTATATCGCAATCTTCCATGATAAATGTTAACATTTAACTTCACAAAACATCATTCATTCATAATATCTCATATACAAATTGTAATTTCACTAATAATCCACAAGGTAGGTTAAATATTTATAAAAATAACCTAAACCACTATAAATTCAAAGTAAATTTATATATGATTATAAAATATTATTCAACATATATTCCACATTCAAGATCTCATTTTGTTCGGTTTACTATAACCATATAGGGTTTCCACAAGAGTTAATACCTTCCCAAATAACAAATATCACTTAACACCAAAGCAATTTATAATCTCATGGTTATCTATATGATAATAATTATTTCTCTAAAACAAAAATAACCATTATCCCAAATATATTTTAAAAAAATGAATAATTATATAGAAATAAGGACTTCATATAGGATAGTGGTAGGCGATCCACCCTTGTAACCTGTTGGTTGTAGGTTGAACCCCTGTGACCTTTCTAGACTCAAGAAGATGTCATCTATCCTATAGGTTGTGCTATTTCTAAAAAAATATTTTTTATAATCCTTATAAAATTATAGTAACGAAATAAATATCCACAATAATTACCACCCAATATTAATCATTGAATAAACAGTTTAATCTCAAATTTTATCTCATGCCTTTAATTTTTTATACTATAATTCAATAACCATTAATTACATTTATATAAATAATTGTCTCCATTAATATCATTACTCATCTTCATATATCTTATCAAAAAACTTCAAAAGGGGTTTCAATGATTCTTAAAATATGGGTATATATACATATGTTGGTGTTTAAATATCTATAGATAAAATAAATTGAAAACATACAAATCCTCAATGTTATGTATGACCTACTCTAATACCAAGTGCAACAACCTATAATCCAATTGATAGTATGAATAATTTTATTCCACATGTTCTAGAATAACTTTTTAATTGTTTTTAAAGGTGTAAAACATGAAAATATATTCCTCATGTCTGTAGACATAAAATGAAACAAAAAAAGTTAGTAAAACATATAATATTAAATGAAATATTTAACAAATACATGATAATGAACCACTTTAATCTATAAATTCAATAGTAAAACCCGATGATAAACATATATCATTCATAAGAGAAAAATACCTAAAATTCCTCCAAAAGATTATGAACTAGGATTGTAACATAGAATTATGAAATATTCTATATCGCAATCTTCCATGATAAATGTTAACATTTAACTTCACATAACATCATTCATTCATAATATATCATATACAAATTGTAATTTCAATAATAATCCACAAGGTAGGTTAAATATTTATAAAAATAACCTAAACCACTATAAATTCAAAGAAAATTTATATATGATTATAAAATATTATTCAACATATATTCCTCAATCAAAATCTCATTCCCTCAAGGTATCTGTCAAAGCTTCTATCTATCCCGTATCACTAAGCACCACCTGATACTGTACCACCAAGGTCTTCGTTTATGCATCAATCATCCACACGTGACACAAAAAGTGTGGGAGAATCCCATCGAGGGGTGAGTAACAAAATACTAAGCACAAACATCAATCCTCAATGGAAAGACCACAATTGATAGTGATGACTATGTACTATCAGACCACCATCGAGGAGAGTACACCAAGTACACTAAGGACACCACTGAGGAGAGTACTCCATGTACAATATGTACCCCACTAATGTCAGTTCATCATGTTCACTATTTACACCACTATGGAATGTAATATATGTACATTAAGTACACCACATTGGTTATTAAAACAATTAAAATATCTAAACCAATGGGGTGAGTACAAAAGGTACTATAAAAAGACCACTAATGATAGTACTCCATGTATACTAGTTAGACCTCTAAGGCGAGTACACAATGTACACTAAGTACACCACTGATTAGTGTAATCAAATACACTAAGAGTCATCTCATACTAGTATAATCTATTGTATTGAATGAAAGACATCAGTCTCAACACTGAACACCTTGGGAATCTAGGGTGATCCTCTCTAATTAGTCCTATGGATATGCTAGTTCACATATATATTTTCCCCACTATGGGAAAACTAAGGCCCACAGAGCTACATCCCACTATCCTTGGACTATTGAGGTATTCTTCTATAATGTCTGTCATGAGTATATTGGGTCACACAAAGCCGCTCCCCACCATGGGAATACTGGGTCACAGAGATATGCTTCTGTCATTCGCCATCGTACTGAGATACTTCTTCCCAATAAGTATCGTTGGTATTCCGGGACACACAGCGCCTCTAAATCCATGGGACGGCCATGTCACATAGTGCCTCTTGTCACTGGACCATAGTAGGTGATGCACACATGGTTTCCTTTCAGCAGTCTTCATGTCTTAGTTAGCAAGAGGATATTTGAACTTTGTGCACTTGATTTCGGTATAAACCACTCTTAATTACATTATTCTTATTCCAACATATGTGATATCCTCATTAGAGTATTCCAAATGATTCACCTCACTATGAGGGTTCCATCACTGGAAACAAATCATCAATCAGATGTCTGGTTTGAGAGATATTATTATATTAGTAAACTGGGGCATGTTGCATATGGGCTCGGTTCAACCATGTTAGACTAACTCGATCAACACATCTCCTGGATCCTATATGACCCGGCCCAGTTCAATTAACCCTATCTCACCTATTTTGGTTATGCACTAGCCCGATATCACCCGGATAGATGGCCATGATTATTGGGACTTATTAGACCTAGCCCAATTCATCTAGGGGTCCATCCCACCCGAACGCCCACCGACCCAGTCCCATCTAGCCCGACCAGTAACTTTTTGGCCAGTTTTTTCTCTGCGTGGGCCACATATTGGTCGAGTGATAAATTTACATATCAGGAAGTAGAATCATACCAGGCATCTCCAGTCTGAATGCCCAGTAACTTATCTGAATTCAGTGTATTGCAGCTAGCTATGTCGTTAACATTTCACCCCCTACACGCGATCATTGGACCACATTCCAACATGACCTGCAGCCCACACAGTTCTGGATGCTCCACCTGACATGGAAAGATGGCTACATCCCTCCACCCACCACCACCCACTCCATGCAGCTCTTGCTGTACCTACAAGGCCCAAGATGGTCGTCACGTCTCCCAAAGTACACTATCATGGAATGCTGCCCCTAACCTTGGCCATTGACCCATTCCACCACTGGTGGTCACCAGAGCTAGAACTGGGGACTCTTTTAAGGACCACATGGTCCATTATAGTGGTTCTTTCTTCACCCATTATACGCCTCTTTCTTCTGTGGGGTGTCATATTTCTTGATCAGGACTTAAAAACCCTCATTCCACCATTTTTATGGTTTGACCACAATGATTGTAGCAGGTGGAGGTGCTCGGGCATTGATTGTGTTGGACCGTGGCATACACGTTTGAGTTAAAACATTGGGAGGTTCAAGATTGAATTTCTATAAACCAAATAAATTAATTTCTTGTACAAAACCCATTGAAAAGGAACCCTACATCAAGAACAAGCAATCCACAGATCATCTTATTCGTGGGTGTATATGCATTCATTGTTTTAGAATGGTGAATGGGAAAATGAATTCAAATCAATGAAAACTCTACCTCGAGGAGACTCTTCATCAGAGCAATCTATACATAGGGATTTTTTAGCGTTCGTTGCTCCCTAGTCTCGTTCATCAGGGTGCGTCGATGATGCTGGCAATTTGTTGGCATGAGTCATTCATCATTATAGAGGATTAATGACGTAGATTCATCAGATGATTTCAATGCATTGATACCCATTCCCCAAAAAGGATTACCCATTAAAGTAAAAACATGTTGCAGTGTTTCTGTTATGCTATGTTGTCGCATCGTTAAAATGTTTAATTTATGAATCAATGTATCTGTTATGCCTCATTCAATGTGTTGTTACATTTCCCATCAGGAGAAATAATAGGACTTCATATAATGTGACTCTTAATTGCATCATCACAATATAGTAGTGTGGATATGTCACCGCTCAATGGTTAAGAATACAAAAAAATAAATTTCAATGTTATTTTGATTTTTCATTTGAGATTTCTAAAAAATAACATTTCTGGTCATCGCTCGTCAGTAGATGTTATTTTATTCCTATGCGAATCCCAATGTTTTGTGTTCAATGGTTCCCCAATTCTTTTTTATTTAGTCACTAGATTAAAATTTATAAAAAAAATCATTCACATTTATTTAAATGCACTAAAAAATGTTCGAAAATTTATTTCAGGCTCACCAGGCCTCAGAAGATGTAGATGTCTTAGAATTAGGCCACTAATTAATCCCATATTTTTTTTTGAAAATATTTCACAGAATATCGGAGGAATTAAATTATCCCCACTTTTAGGGCATCATGTCCCTCTAAGAAAAATAAAATAATAAGAAAAAAATAGGAATATTGATCATGAATATGAGCCTCACGCTCTGATGTTCTCCCTTGGAGATTCTCGTGGAACCACTAAACACACACAAGAGTAATCAATCCTCCATGAAGGACCCTCTCCTGTTGATCCTCTATATCCACTAGGGACTCCTCAAAATTCACCCCATTTTCAATTTCCATCTATCCCAAGTCAATGATGTGCAATATATCATACACATACCTCCTCAACAAGGACACCTGGAAAACATCATGCACCCAATCCATTTGTGGGGGAATTGATAGAAGGTACACTGCCTCGCTAACTCTGCTTAGAATCTGGAAAGGTTCAATGAACATCAGAGATAACTTTGTTCCGCGACCAAATCTCAACAATCCCCATTGGGCTGAGACCCGATGATACACATGGTCTCTCTCCTCGAAATCCGAGGGCCTCCCTCTCCTACCTGTACAAGAATTATTTCTACTCGGTGTAGTCTTCATCTTCTCGTGGATGATCTGCACCTTCTCAGTGGTAAACAGCCCCATTTTTGTACCCATGAGAGTGGAATCCCCATGGTATGTCTGACATAGAGGGTAAATTCATGGCTTGCCGAAATAATCCTCAAAATCTTCCATGCCGATGTTGGAGTGATAGATGTTATTATATAAAAAATCCACCGGTGGAAGGTTGTCATCCAAACTACTACCAAAATCATGTATTCAAGAACAAAGAATGTCCTCTAAGGTATTTAGGATCTGCTCAGTCATATCATCGGTCTATTGGAGAAAAACTATTATTAAGAATAGCTATGTCAGTAATGCCTCTTATAATTTCATATAAAGCCGAGATGAAAGGTGTGCAATATAATCAAAGACTGTTGTAGATGGGGATCCATGTAGTCGAACACTGTCCTACACTTAGAGGAATCACAAACTCTCTATTGAACCCTATTCCCAAATTTGTTGGAAGTGGTCTAACATGGTGAGTCGGTCTACGATCCCCCATATGGTATTCTGCCCCTTTATATACATGGTAATCCCATCAAAAATTCCATCTATATTCCATACCTCTTCCATTTTGGTGCCGTGAGGGCTTTCATCAAACATGATTGAAACTGGTGATCAGTCTTCAATGGCTAACATGTGAGGAATCTCAAGACGAAATGTTTCACTGGTTTCATCATCTCCAGCCACCATTACAAACATTGGAGTTCTTGGAACATCTTTTCTCACCTAGATGTATTTCTATAGGGGATTTATAGAACTTCATCATCACCTACTCCCATAACGCAATTAGTACTATGGTGCATCCTCATAAAATGTTGACCTTATCCCAACATATAGAATATCCATCAGGTGCTTGCCCAGTAGAAATATGAGCACATTTAGTGTTGCAGATGGTATCTATGAGTTGGGCTCCCTAAATAAATATAAGAGTTGAGGGGAAACTACAATATATTGATGAATTTATTTTTTCTTTATTATCCATGACAGATATGTGAATTAAGGAAAACCTCTCTATGTCCATATTTAGTAGCTCTAAACTAAATATACTCTAAGATGATTTTCCACCATGTTCCCATTGCTAGGAGTAAATACTATCTCAATGTCATAGTATTGGAGGAACACCAGCCCACATCAATGTCTCTGATTTAGATCCATTTTAGAAAATACATACTTGTGACTCTGTTAGTACGAGTATATGCTGAATCATTCACCCATAAGGTAGTATCTCCACATCATATGTGTGAAGACTAGCACTACTAACCAAATATTTGGTCGCTCGTTAGACTCTTTATTAAATATTGAAATTACTACAAGAACCTTTCCATCAATGTGAAATGCCACACCTTTCAACCGATCGATTTCATTCATCGTGCTATTGTTAGTGGGTACTAAATCTCCACAGTCAATTGGTTAAGGGGGTCGGCAATCCACACATGCCCCTGAACACTGGGTCTTACTATGCCCTTCCTCTCTATACCTCCCACCAACACCTTCTACTCATGTAGTTATATGAAATCCATCAGATGTATTAATTTTGATGTCATTTACATCTCATGATGTAGAATTTTTCTGTAGATCCTCTCCATTTTGGGAGGTAATCCATGAAATTTTTTGAAAAATACATCCCCCTACTATGCCACTACTATGTGGAACTGAAATATCAAACCACCCACTGGAAAATGGATAAGGGTTTCCTCATGTTGCTACCCTTTCTCATGTCCAATACCACCATGATCTTAGTGTGGACTATATTTGGGTGGTACTTATATCAAGTGAAAACGTATAACAACTCATTCTACTATCCCCGCTCTTATGCCATGTCTGCCACCCAGTATATTTATCTTTCCCTATCAGTTTCATTTACTGTATTTTCCATCCACCATTTTAGTATCAGCATGATGAGCTGGAAAATCTCTAGAGAGATGTCCCCATCCATCTATTATAATGAATGTTATATTTTTTGGTTGACTAGACTCATCCTATGACCCAACACTAATAGATCCCATATCATGGGAACTATTCTCAGAATATCTCACCTGTCTATGTCTCTGTGTTTATCTTTGGTTTCCTACATTCCACTACTGACATCGACAGGCTCTATCTACTCATCCAAAGTACATTGAGCTATAAAGGATCTCCCTAACCCCTTTAAAAAGTAGGAATGCACCAAGGAATAGTTATAGCATTGATCTCTCTAAACAAATCATGGTCGGAGGTCTAATCCTTTAGCACTTTTTGCATCATAGTCATCATGTAACTAGAAGGGTTGGTAGGCCTCGATGAATACTCATCTAGAAACATGTTATCCTACTGTAGCTGTAGATGCTATTGGGCACACATTTATTTTAGTATTTATGTAAAGTGACCCTTCTCGGTGAGAGGTTATCATGATATATCTATGTAAAAGTCACCTCATTGTAGGATTGAGTGCTCTAAATATCGTCATCTCCCTACTAAGCCTCGTAGGAAGCTCACTGCCCAGACTACCATCTTATCTAATTCTTTCATGACTATACATGAAAATATTTCACCTTCTTAAGCGTGTATTTAGCCCCTTTTGTGTATGGCATGCCAGGAAACATGAGGGGTCTCTGTTAATGATACTTGTCTATGGCATTGATCCTACTTGGCTCCTATACCTATAACACAGGTAGTTCCTATTGACCAATGGGCGTTGGAAAATCCGGGACACCACCATATGGTTGCATCTTTTGAAAATCTCCCTCTGCAAAGACTTATCACTCTGTAGAAAATCCTCATGGTCATGCACTGGAATCTTGGATGGTTGTACGCATAGAGGAATCTGGGAAGAAAATCAAGATGAACTAATGTCAGTTTATTATTACTGGTAATCTGAATCTGACTAAAAAAGAATTATATATAGCACGTAATGAATTAAGAAACCCATTTTTTCATGTACAATGTAAGAAAAAATAATTCAGGGTCTTGGTGTATGGATACATCAGCCGTCGCACCAATAATAAACATCACACCCTGAGTGCCAAACATGAAACACTTAACATTGTTTTACTATTAAAATATATAGAAACATAGTTCTTCTCATGGAACTTATCACCTTGGATGACACGACCCGTCCTCGGGGCCTGTTCCGTTACTACCCCAATCCATCCTTCCATAGGCTAGGGGCTGGAGACTGGCACTAAAGGCGTAAATCCCGATTACTGGGAAGGCATCACCTTTATAAAAGTAAACAAACACCATAGAGTACATGCGGAAGTAAAACACTATGTAAAACTGAAACAAGATGTGCTGAAAGTAAAGGGGCCAGAAATACCAGCCCAAATGTAAAGTACAAGGAAAACGATAATACATCCGGAAGGTGACAAGAAGCTCCTGGATCGTCCACCAAGGATCCTACCTAATGGGTAGGTACAAAATGGGCAGCTCAGGGATCATCCACCACGGATCCTACCTGAAAGGTAGGTACAGATAGACTCTAAAACACTCTCTCCTGTTGACCTCCTCTGAGTGTCACCTCGTCGTGAAGTCCACCACCGAATACTGTCTCGTCGTGAGGTCCACCTCCGGGTACCATCAATTCCACGAACACTCGGCCTCTGTCTGCGCTACACGTCCTCTGTAACCAACACAATGTGGTGCGGGCATAGCCCGTGCATGGGTGAGTGTAAAAATAATCAGTAGGGACCCTGATACCCTCAAGGTCTCACTAAATAAAACAAGGATGACCACTAAGAAGATATCAACAGATAACCTCTACATAGGTATATGCCCATACATATACCCAAGTTATCAAGTAATCCATCTCAATCATGAGGAAACACAAAGATTATGAAATCAACGGATAACCACTACCCTGGTATATTCCCATAAATATACCTAATTTATCAACTGACCCACCTCAATCATGAGGTAAACACAAAGGTCATAGACTCAGCTCAACCAGGATTTTATTCATGATGTCGAAACCATGGCTGCTGGAGAACTCCTCCTCTGTTGAGTACAGTGGGCCTGCCGCTACAACCAAGCGCGCCCCACTAACCTTGGACAGATCTAGTATTCCATCGGTCGAATACTGTAGGCCTGATGCTACGACCAAGCACTTCCCACCATGGGTCTACCGCTACAACCAAGCGCTCCCCTCAAAGCCTCAAGAGGTACTCCTTCTGTTGAGTACCGCAGGTCTGCCACTACAATCAAGCACTCCTCTGCTGTGGGTCTGCCACTACAAACAAGCACCCCCCTCATAGCCTCCATAGGTACTCCTTATATTGAGTATCGAGGGTCTTCCGCTACAACCAAACGCTGCTCCACCATGGGTCTACCTCTACAACAAAGAGCTCCCCACTGGGCTATCCGAAACATACCGAGTTGATAGATCAACAGTCGTCAATTCTCAGCCAGTTACTAGGTCTCTGCACTCTGCTAGCTCATCACCGGGAGGGTCTGCTCCACGATCTACTGGTCAATACTCAAAGTATCACAATGTTCCATAAAGAAGATTCTCACGGTACCACCTCATCATAGAGGTCTCAACGCAGTAGACGGCGTGTCAATCGGACGTCCGGTCTATGAGTTACTGGCCTTTTCGTCCCGGGGGCCCGGTTGGTTTCGTGTGCGAACCAACCTAGCTGTATCTCAACTATACCCTGAACTCTAATAGGGTATACTCATAGGGACCGTTTCTAAACGTGATTACCAACTCCGCTGATGGTTCATCAAACAGACGTCCGGTCTGATAGTTTTCAGCTTTTCTATTCCAGTGGCCCGGTTGGATTTCGGGTACAATCCAACCCGGTCATACTCCAACTGTGTTAAAATCATTGGATAATAATGCCAAATGTTCTGTCTAGTCAAGAGAAATTCAACCAAGTCGACGGCACGTCAATCAAACATCCGAAGCTCACGTTATAAGTGTTTCCGCTCCGAGGGCCCGATTGGTTTCGTGTTTGAACCAACCAAGCCATACTCAAGTTTCCATGAAACCTTGAGTGTAATAAACCTAAACGACCATCTCGATCCAAGGATTTCATCGCAACTGATGGTGCATCGATCGGAGGTCCGTAGCCCATGTTATGTTAGTTTGAACAAAAACAGTCCGATATGGGGGGTCTAGGCCCGACCTGGCCCAACCCAACCCCCCTGGGTCGGCCCGAACCCGGTCGATCCGACCCGAGTCCGGGTCCGGCCCTCTTGGGTGTGGCCCAGCCTGGCCCAGCCTGGGTGCCGCCCGGCCAGGCCTTGGCGGCCCGGCCCGGCCCGGCGCGCTGGCGCGCGGGGCGCACTTGCGGTTCGCTGGCCACCTCGGTTACACCGAGCTGGCGGTCAGGGGGGGCTGCCCCCTATCCCAAATAAGGCAGCCCCCACGTGGGGCCGCTCCTGCCTCCATCCGGGGGTTTAGAACACCCAGTTCTTCCCCTGATAGGCCGGCCCGCTCCGGCTGGCCGGTTGCTGCACCATGGGACCGGCGTGGGCCGGTCCCTTTGCTCCGACGCCGGCGGTCGGAAATTGGCCACCATTCCCTCTTCTGCCGCGGCCTCAGCCACAGTCTTGGTTTGACCGGCGCGGCGCAATGGCGCCGCACCCCTCCGCCTCGGCCCCGCTCCGGCCGCTGTGTTTTCGTGATTCTCCGGCGTGGCGCGACGGCGCCGCGCATCCTTTCCCATTTCCGATGTTTCTGCGCGGTGTAACGGCACCAAGCCGCCTTTGCATGTGCCTCAATAAAATCAACAAACAAGGGGGAGGAGGGTCGGCCGTGTTCGTGTGGTCCGACCTCCTCCCATTATTGCAGAAATAGGTGGCCCAATTCGAAACGAGGAAATGACGACATAAGTATTCATGAACAAACAAATAAATCCCCTACCTCGAGCGTAGTTGAACCGAGGTTTGTCGCGGAATTGCACGTTGCAAAAGAAGTCATCACGGAAGGAGGATCGTCAAGTTGCAGAGAAAAGATTCTTCAGCGTCGCATCATCAATCTCTGAGGATCCGGCGTTCTTGTCGATCTTCGTCGGAGGTCGGCATTCTTTGCGTTATTCACATTCTTCACATTCTTCATCGAGGAAGAAGAACATAAAGACATCTCTTTTTCTCCCCAAGACTCATCACAACAAG
The DNA here is from genome assembly GCA_963277665.1 of Viscum album. NCBI lineage: Eukaryota > Viridiplantae > Streptophyta > Magnoliopsida > Santalales > Viscaceae > Viscum > Viscum album. Next base: position 1,497,113,937 of record OY728156.1, on the reverse strand, counting down.
CCCAACCATAATAAAATAAGCCGCCACTTATTATATTATAGATTTCTTATGTATTAAAATTCAAAAATTTAATTTAAACCACTTAATTAAATGTTGTCATTAAAATAGAGGTTAAGGAGTTAAGGAATATGAGAGGTCACCCACTTAATGGGATGTTAGAGTAGGTTAATGAATGTGAAGGGGTGGGGTTCGTGTGGGACCCACATCACATTTAACCTCACTTAGGTAGTTAGGTTCACCCAACCTCCATCCTTAGGTTTTAACCACTATAAAGAAATAAAATAAGTAGTACAAATTTTATTTCTCGAAAGTCTTTATCCAAAAAACTAAACAACTCTTCCCAAGCAAACGCAACTATGGAAAATGTATTTTTATGAAATTACTGGTGATGTGGTTCCATCGGTTCCCTCAGATTTCGATTTCGAGCCCCAGTTCAAAAGATAGAAAACCCCAATCATTCGCTCACTGAACGTACCCGAGCAAAACTTCTGAAATTGATTCTGGGCACACCGGGCCTCGGAATCAGGCGCTGTCAGAAACTGCGTTCTCGTAAAATTCCAAATAAATTAAGAAAAAATTTTCCTTGAAATTTTTGGATCATTACAGTACTCCCACCTCAGTTCTTTACGTCCCCGTAAAGCATTAACACAAACTAGGGATACTAAAGTGGTACTGAGCACGCATCCGAGCCTTCCGCTTCCATATTCCCAAATAGAGGTTCTCATACTGCCAGTGAAAGCGCACCCGAGGAATCGACCATCCTCGTAGGATCTGCTCCTGACGATCCTCGATCCCCAATGGAACCTCCGTGAAATTCACCCTGTCTCCAACGTCCATGTAACACCTCGAGCATCCACGATACGCTTCTCTTTCAGTAATTCAATAGCTTGCATTGTACGCAAGTTTGAGATTCTAACACACCGCGAACAATCAAAGTAGTAGTTATAAATAGTAATAAACACTTTTTGAAATTATATAAATTTTATATTTCAAAATGGACTTCATTTTTGTATTCGGAATATCGAAATTATCCAATGTTGAATTTTTTGTAATTTTCTGAGAGTTTCTGATTTTTTATGAATAGTGAAAAATACATAAAAACAACTTTTTTAATCAAAATATTTTATAGTGAAAAATTATACTATTGGGTTGTTTTAAAGTATAATTAGAATATATTTTTACTATTTTATCCAATTTTTGTAATTATAATTAATTTCACTTTGAAATTGGACATAAACAATTGTCAATCTTTTGATAAATATTGTTTCTTAAAAACACGCTATTTGTCGTGACAGCAGGAATTAATTATAAAATTAATTAATGCAACGTATATGTTGTGAATTTTGTAAAATAGATATCATTTTTGAATTTGGAATATCAATTATATCTTAGGTTGAAATTTTGGCATTTTTCTAAAAAACTTCAATTTTTGATGAATAGTGAAACCACTAAGTCGTAGTTAAATTACTAATTTTTCGTTTAAATGAAATATTACAACTTCTGTGATTTTTTTTTTCAAAAATCCGACATACATGGTTGTCATTAGGAAGTAAAATTTGTTTCAATGGGATTAAAATAATTTTTTGGTGAATAGTAACTTTTAAGTTTAATTAATCGCGATTAAAGGTAATTAGTGAAATTTAATGTAAAAATAGTATTATAAAATATGGAATGACCTTTACACTTGTCCTACCACTATTTTATGTGTCATGGTCGACCAATAAAATCAATGGGTCAACTTGGGGACCCCATAGAGCGACTTTGGTAGGAAAATGGCATAAATAACTTTTTATTTAATGTTAAAATTAAAATGTCACAAACAAGAGTTATTTTACTTAAATAATTTTAAAATGGGGTTATACAAGTAATATTTTTTACTATAAATATTAATTAGAAAGTTAAAAAGATTTTCTACATCATGATATTTTTATTATAATTGTTAGGCATTAAATAGATTTAATTATTTATGACACCATGATGATGCATCGATTACCTCATTAATTAACGATTTTAATAAAATGGAAGGATAATGTAAAATCTAAGAATTACACTTGTACAAAGATTATTGGATGAGAATATTTCGAACCCTTGTCACCATATCCTCGAATTATATAAGTTTGGGACCTTTAGAATCTGAAAAGCATTGTATAATAAAGTTACATTTCAATCTTTCCAAGTGTGCCCCTCCTCTCCTCTTATAAAAGGCCCCCACCACTACCACCTTATTCACACCTTAAAGCCATTTGGCTTGGCCAACCTCTACCCAAATACTCTCCCAACTTCCCTATCTTACTCCAAGAATACTCCCTTTGGGCAGAATTCTTTCCAAGTAAGCCTTTGGATCAAATCAAAAAAGAGTTACCCGATTTTAAGGTAATGTATTCTCTAATGTTGTTTTGTTTTATTTTGTTTCTCCAACCCCTTATACTCTTTTTATTCCTTTATTTTGTAACAAAACCAGTATCTAAAATATACTAGGATGTTTTTATGATAAGGATTTGGTTTACACTTACACACACCTTCGTCTAATGGTTAATGAACATATTGTTTCTGTGGGTGGTGAAATACTGTCTCACGAAACGATGATTGTTCAATATTCTTTTAACACCTCGAATGGTGGCCATTTTGATGAAACTATTTTTATATTGATATATATATTATTTTTATGTTTTCCTTATGCTTATGTATTTCTCATTTATGGAATACTTTATGATTTCCATTATGGGTAAACGTGATAATTTCATTTTAGGAAATGAGGACTACCACCCCCTCAAAGTGATTTGAATCGTAAATGCCATATGTGGGATGTATAAAGGATGGAGTAAATGGTATTATAAATTATATTATAGAGGAATTATATTATTCCTTTATATAATCATAACTTCATTCCAATAAATATGAAATAGAAATGAAAGTAGCGTTCATGCGTACGTACGGCTTACCGTCTCCATGAACGGTGCATTTCATTTCGTACCTCTAAACGTTATGGAATATTATAAATGCATGTATATACTGGATATATATGAGATATATGATATCTAAATCATGAATATAATTCTTGATATAATGGATATTTCACCACATGACCAACTTTTAATTATAAGAAGATTATTTTTGACTCAAGTACCTAAGATCGACAAAATGACCCTTATAAACTTAAATAATTACATAATGTTCATGACATGGTAATCAGTGATATAAAAGGAATAATGAACTTGAAAAAGTTTCTTATGAAGGTAGAGGTTAACTCTAGTTTATTATTCAGGAGATCAAAGAACGGTCGAGTGAATTCGGACACGAGGTAAGGGAACTTCTTAACCCAATTTTCATTCTTTGGGTTAATCTCCTATTTTCAAATTATGTCATGATATTATTATGTCCTATCTTGTATTTGTACTTTCTTTATGTGTAATTATAGTGAATACACATAATAAATCTATTTTATTTAAAAAAATGATCTTTTTGTGGGACTTCGTCTCAATCTCATTTCATTGAGGCATATTTGGTTTTATACACAACTTTCCTTTATACGGTGTATAAACCCCTTTGACTTTTACGTTTATTCAAAAGGAATATTTTTTATACGAAGCGTTTACTAAATGGAAAACCGAAAAGTTTTGTCATACGTATGCGGCGACAACGACTTCTCTGCCACCATGACCATTATTTGGGTTTCGGCTTCCTCTACAAGCCATAACTTTTTAAATGAAAAATGAATACAATGTTTTAACTTTCTTTTATTTTGGTATTGAAAATGGTTTTGAAAGTGCTTTTATTATATTCATGTGTTGTATTGATATCTTGTGATTGAAATGTGGAAATGTTATGTTTCCTTTATGCACGTTTTATGTGATATGATTATGTTATGGTTTATGATATGTTTAAAACTGTTCATATGAGAAATGTATTGGACTTAAAAAGTGACGGGTGGAGCCCTCTATATCTCCTCGAGGCATCGATAGGTCACATGAGACAAACTAGTGTCTTGGCACGAGGCCTTGAAAAAATCTTATTTGTAGTCTTGGCACGAGGCCTTGGCTACGTGGTTATCATAGTCTGGCATTATGCATTCCATCATTATGAAAGTGGTTATTGATATTGCATGTGGTTATTCGACTAGTAGAATATCCATGTGAATAAGTAAATGAAAATATTTCATTTTGCTTTTTCCATATTATGATGAAGTTCAATTTTAAAAAGGCTTTTATTTTAGTTATACATTGCCTTAATTGTTAATGTTTATTTAGTAACGCTTCCTCAATATTGTTATACTTATTGAGCATTTGAGCTCACCCCTTTCAATGATTTAATTTTTCTAGGATATGAAGAAGTATATTATGAATGACCTGCAGGGATAATATAAGGGGATATGAAGAGAAGATGTTGTAGTTTTGTTTTACTTTATGATGTAATGTAAGACTTATGAATGTATCTAGTGTTTCCAATGTTACTAAACTAATCGGTCTTTCGAGACTTGATCTTTTTTGATCATGCCAATGTTACAAAGTAATGCACCGACTCTGGGTAACTGGGGTCGGGGTGTTACAGTTGGTATCAGAGGAAGTTTAGTACTAACCATGGAATCTAGATTTAGATAAACTATGATTAGAGAACATATCCCAAAGATAGACTTTGAGTATTAGTATAGAATAACTTCCTAGAATTTTGGTATTATAGAGATTTTGTGAGTTTTCCGAGCAATACATCCCTGTCTGGATACGAGCAGGTAGAGGTGGATCTGGCACAGATGTACCTAGGGGTAAAACCCGAAAACACCACTTTGAGCTTGACTTGAACGGGAACTGGTGCACGACAACAGTCCTTGCTGCACTTTTGGTTACGACACTCCCGAGGGATATGCTTAGGATAATTCTCATTTTCTTTACAAACCACTATGAAGGGTTATGAGTATATACTTCCTCAAAGAAAACATTTTTTATGATTATGGATTATATCCATAAATAGTTCAATTAGTGTTAAGTGTTTTAAATGTATGGAATTATGTATTTTGATTCATAAACTAATCTAGTTTATGCCATTGTTTAGAAATGGCGCCTGGTGGAAGGAATGGAAACCGTATCAATGCACGCACTCCGTATAGGGATTTCCCTCATGCTCAAGATAATTATTATGGAGATGGAATTACAACTGGTGCTGATCAACATATTACCATACTGGGACAACTCACTCAGGTTATGAATAATAACCTTACTTGTATGGAGCACCTTGATCTGCAACGTGGAGGATCATTGTTAGACCGCTTCATGAGGCAACAACCGCCAACATTTAATGGGGGTAAAAATCCATAAGTAGCTGAGCAATGGATAAACTCCATAGAGAAAATCTTCCACACCTTGGGGAGTAGCGAAAGGGAGAAGGTTTTCATGGCAGTCTACCACCTCACTGAAGATTCCAATCAGTGGTGGTCGTTGATTCAAAATACAAAGGAATATGAAGAAGTATCACGTATGGAATGGAGAGAGTTCAAAGATCTTTTCTTAGAAAAATACTTTCCACATGACCATCGAGCAGATATGGAAAGGCATTTTTTGAGTCTGAGACAAAATGAGGATGAGAATGTCGCAAAGTATGAGGCTAACTTTACAAGGTTAGCGAGGCATGCAGCAGATTATATACGTAACCCAAGAAGTAAGATTGATCGTTTCTTTGAAGGGTTGAAACCATTTCTCTGTCAAGATTTAGTATCACAATCTTTCTCAACATACGAGGATATAGTCTCGTGTGGTATCAAGACAGAAAAGGAATTATCTAAGTCTTATGACAACAAAGTAAAGCAAGAGAAGAAGAGAACGGTGGAACAGGAGACAAATAAAGGGAAAAAGGGAAAGAAGGATTTTCAATTATGTGATAATTGTGGGAAGAATCACCCTGGTAATTGCCTAAAAGGAATAGGATGTTGTTACAAATGTGGAGAAAAAGGTCACCAGGCTTGTGATTGTAAGGGAAAGAAATACGCTGTCAATGTTGAACAAGGAAATGGGTCAATGGGTCATTATGAAAATGAATGTCCTAAGCGTCAGGGAAACATACCTCAGAAAAGGCCAAGGGATCAAGGACAATCTTCTGCTGTTACTACAGTTGAAGTAGAATAATTAATGTATTGGTGCTTTTGGACTCATGGATTATATTCTGGTTATTAGAATATTGTGATATATATATATATAAGGATTGTACTGCAGTACTTGTTGATTTCATTAAGGTTTTAATATGATGAAGGTAATCATATTTTTGTATGTGACAATAAGAGAAACGTTACCTTGTTTGAGGAATCTGATGATACAATTGATTTTGGAATTTAGAAACCTTTTAGAGAATGTCTGGATGGAGGTATTTTGGATAACTCTAAAGGTTGGAATGGATTAAGATGAACTTTGGATAGTATTTTTTAAGGTTAAAACATTTATGAAGATTATTTTTGGAAAATTATAATACTATAGTTTTAGGAAAAGGACAACCAGCAGGGTGGGGCATAACCCGTCGCGTCAGACAAAGCTTCAAGAATCGAACCCACAACCATAGTTCGATAGGCCTTTATTACCTACCACTAGCCTACATGATGTCCCTGGTTATTACAAAATAGTTTTACTAATCTAAATGGTATGTGTTAATATTGGGATCCTTATACAATTAGGATAAATAGAATATTTTTGAGTTCTATTACCTTTTAGAGTGAAAGATGGGTTTGTGTAAAAATTTATTAAAGAATGAAAGTCTATAAAACAGGTATGTATATTCCCTTACGTTCTTAGTAAATCTCCTAAATAAATTCCTCAACTTTAAAAAAGGTAACTTAAAAAAAACATTTCCGGTTAACTTTTACAACTGGCGATTCAATGACTATTTAACTAATCACAAGTTTGTGATTTTCTTATGGTAAACTTTCTCCTAATCCAGTTTTCTATGACTCTCCATTATACCTTGATGTTTTTTTTCGTCTATATCCATATTTTCATAGAATTCTAGTATGGGCTATCTCGGGTGACCTTTGTACTTATCTTTCTATCTTTTAAAGTTATTTTTTTATTAACCATATTTCCGATGTGGGTTTTCCACAAAGGTATTATCTATTTTCAACCTTTTATTTTCAAAGAAAAATTTCAAATTTCGAGGACGCAATTTATTGAAGGAGGGGATAATGTAACACCCTGAGCTTCCACGATACGCTTCTCTTTCAGTAATGCAATAGCTTGCATTGTACGCAAGTTCGAGATTCTAACACACCGTGACCAATAAATGAAGTAGTTATAAATAGTAATACCCACTTTTTGAAATTATATAAATTTTATATTTCAAAATGGACTTCATTTTTGTATTCGGAATATCGAAATTATCCAATGTTGAATTTTTTGTAATTTTCTGAGAGCTTCCAATTTTTTATGAATAATGAAATATACTTAAAAACCACTTTTTAAATCAAAATATTTTATAGTGAAAAATTATACTATTTATTGGTTTTAAATTATAATTAGAATATATTTTTACTATTTTATTCAATGGTTGTAATTAGAATTAATTTCACTTCGAAATTGGACATAAACAATTGTCAATCTTTTTATATATATTGTTTCTTAAAAATATGCTATTTGTCATGATAGTGGGAATTAATTATAAAATTAATTAATTCAACTTATATGTTATGAATTTTGTAAAATAGAAATAATTTTTGAATTCGGAATATCAATTATAGCTTAGGGTGAAATTTTGGCATTGTTCTAAAAAACTTCATTTTTTGATGAACAGTGAAACCACTAAGTGGTAGTTAAATAACTGATTTTTCATTTAAATGAAATATTAAAACTTCATTGATTTGATTTTCAAAAATCCGACATACATGGTTGTAATTAAGAATTAAAATTAGGTTCAATGGTATTAAAATAATTTTTGGTGAGTAGTAACTTTTAAGTTTAATTAATCACGATTAAAGGTAATTAGTGAAATTTAAGGTAAAAATAGTATTATAAAATTTGGAATTACCATTAAACTTGTCCTAGCACTATTGGATGTGTCATTGCCGACCAAGACAATCCATGAGTCAACTTGGGGACCCCATGGAGCCACTTTGGTATGAAAATGACATAAATAACTTTTTATTTAATGTTAAAATAAAAATGTTAGAAACAAGAGTTATTTTACTAAAACAATTTTTAAATTGGGTTATACAAGTCATATTTTTGACTCTAAATATTCATTAGAAAGATAAAAAGATTTCCTACATCATGATATTTTTTTATAATTTTAATAAATTAAATATATTTAATTATTTAATACACCATGATGATGCAGCGTTTACCTCATTAATTAACAATTTTAATAAAATTGAAGGATAATGTAAAATCTAAGCATTACACTTTCCCAAAGACTATTGGATGAGAATATTTCGAACCCTTATCACCTTATACTAGAATTATATAAGTGTGGGACCTTTAGAATCCGAAAATCATTGTATAATAAAGTAACATTTCAATCTTTCCAAGAGTGCCCCTCCTCTCCTCTTATAAAAGGCCCCCACCACTACCACATTATTCACACCTTAAACCCATTTGGCTCGGCCAACCTCTTCCCAAATACTCTCCCAACATCCCTCTATTACTCTTAGAATCCTCCCTTTGGGCAGAATTCTCCCATGGAAGCCTTTGTCTCAAATCAAAAAAAAGTTACCCGATTTTAAGGTAATGTCTTCTCTAATGTTGTTTTGTTTTATTTTTCTTCTCCAACCCCTTAAACTCTTTTTATTACTTTATTTTGTAACAACAACAGTATCTAAAATTTACAAGGATGTTTTTATGATAAGGATTTGGTTTACACTTACACACACCTTTGTCTAATGGTTAAAGAACATACTGTTTCTGTGGGTGGAAAAATACTGCCTCACGAAACGATGATTTTTCAATATTCTATTAACACCTCTAATGGTGGCCATTTTTATGACACTCTTTTTATATATGATATATATATTATGTTTATGTTTTCCTTTTTATTCTTTATTTTTCATTTATGGCATACATTATGATTTCCATTATGGGTAAACAAGATAATTTCATTTTAGGAAGTGCGGACTACCGCCGCCTCAAAGTGATTTGAATCGTAAATTCCATATGTGGGATGTATAAAGGATGTAGAAAATGGTATTATACATTATATTATACTGGAATTATATTATAACTTTATATAATTATAACTTCATTACATTAAATATGAAATAGAAATGATAGTAGTGTTCATGCGTACGTACGGCTTACCGTCTCCATGAACGGTGTATTTCATTTCTTACCTCTAAACGTTATGGAATAATATAAATGCATGTATATACAAGATATATATGAGATATATGATATCTAAATCAGGAATATAATTCTGTATATAATGGATATTTCACCACATGACCAACTTTTAATTATAAGAAGTTTATTTTTGACTCACATACCTACGATCAACAAAACAACCCTTATAAACTTAAATAATTACATAATGTTCATTACATGGTAATAAGTGATATAAAAGAAATAATGAACTTGAAAAATGTTCTTATGAAGGTAGAGATTAACTCTATTTTATTATCCAGGAGTTCAAATAATGGTCGAGTGAATTCAGACACGAGGTAAGGGAACTTCTTAACCTAATTTTCATTCTTTGGGTTAATCTCCTAATTTCAAATTATGTCATGATATTATTATGTCCTATATTGTATTTGTACTTTTTTTATGTGTACTTATTGTGAATACACATAATAGATCTATTTTATTTAAAAATGATCTTTGTGAGGGACTTCGTCCCAATCTCATTTAATTGAGGTATATTTGGTTTTATACACAACTTTCCTTTTTTACAGTGTATAAACCCCTTTGAAATTTACATTTATTCAAAAGGAATCTTTTTTATATGAAGCATTTACTAAACAAAAAAAGGGAATGTTTTCTCGTACGTATGTGGTGACAATGACTTCTCCGCCGCTGTGACCATTATTTGGGTTTCGACTTCCTCTACAAGCCATAACTTTTTAAATGAAAAATAAATAAAAAGTTTTAACATTCTTTTATTTTGGTATTGAAAATGGTTTTGAAAGTGTTTTTATTATATCCATGTGTTGTTTTGATATCTTGTGATTAAAATGTGGAAATGTTATATTTCCATTATGCACATTTTATGTGATATGATTATGTTATGGTTTATGATATGTTTAAACCTGTTCATATGAGGAATGAATTGGACTTAATAAGTGACGGGTGGAGCCCGCTATAGCTTCTCGATGCACCGGTTGGTCTCATGAGACAAAATAGTGTCTTGTCACGAGGCCTTGACAAAATCTTATTTGTAGTCTTGGCACGAGGCCTTGGATATGTGGTTATGATAGTCTGGCATTATGCATTCCATCATTATGAAAGTGGTTATTGATATTGCATGTGGTTTTTCGACTAGTAGAATATCCATTTGATTAAGTAAATGGAATTATTTCATTTTGCTTTTTCCATATTATGCTGAAGATAATGGTTAAAAAGGCTTTTATTTTAGTTATACATTGCCTTCAATGTTAATGTTTATTTATTAAAGATTCCACAATATTGTTATCCTTACTGAGAATCTGAGCCCACCCCATTCAATGTTTTAATTTTTCCAGGATGTGATGAAGTATATTATGAATGACCTGTAGGGATAATATAAGGGGATATGAAGAGAAGATGTTGTAGTTTTGTTTTACTTTATGATGTAATGTAAGACTTATGAATGTATCTAGTGTTTCCAAGGTTACTAAACTAATCGGTCTTTCGAGACTTAATCTTTTGTGATCATGCCAAGGTTACGAAGTAATGCACCGACTTTGGGTAACTGTGGTCGGGGCGTTACAGTCCAGCTCCTCATGGATGATGTTATGCAAATGGTCGTGCATGTATCTCCTCAACTGAGATATGTGGAATTCGTCGTGCACCTCGTGCAACTGAGGTGGATGGGTCAAGCGGTAAACCGCCTTTCCTACCCTTCTATGGACCTAGAAAGGTCCGTTTAACGTTGGAGATAACTTGTCTCCTTGGCCACATCTCCGTAAACCTCATCTAAGTGAGACTCGTATAAAGACGTGATCGTCATCCTCGAACTCTAGAGGTCTCTAATTCATGTTTGGAACTAAAACTCAAAACTCCTGCTGCCGTGAGGGTAAGGCAGGCCGACTCAAGAGTGATCTTCCTATCCCTCATATGCATGAGTTTTTCCTATGATGCATGGGGTTTCCATTTCGCCAACCACGGAAAACCCATCGTAACATTTTCTTAATACGGTCAATTTGTGTATGAACTGTGGATTCTATCCATATTCAGACCAACATCGTAAGGTCGCGACGCTGCCTCCATGAAATTCCAACCAAAACTCTCACCTCGTGGGTCAGATCACACTGTCGGCGTAAGTGTGATTATCGAGTCTCCTCCCAAGGTATCTCCAGACATGAGGGTCAAGTCTACGGCTTACCGGAAACTCTAGGTCTGGGACAAGATTCGTGGAAGGAAGGAATGATTCATATCTAGGTCTATTACTTGGACAACTAGTAGTGGACACAGACTGTCCCTAGAATCATTCTTAGAGCCATTGGGTCACACTCCTTGACCACATGCAACTACTCTCTTCCCCTGCCCTCCAGCTCCCTGAGCCTATCGGGGTCTACAAAGGCGGGTGATTGTAACATGTCGATAAGTACACCACCCCATGCTGCTCTCCAAGCTCTGCTTCCACATATTCTACTCTACAGAATCATCCTTCCTTGACACATCCTCTTCCTGAAACATTTTACACAACCAAGTCTCTGGGAATAACGCCAGTTCGCATCTTCCCACTGCTAACATTCACTGGCTATAACAGATCAGTCAAAGAACATTAAACCACAAAGTTTCTCTCTACCACCCTAACATAAGTAGGAATGCATATATGAAAGGATTCTTACTCGGATATCAATTAAACACACCTCTCCATGAGGTCCGATCTCTAAAGCCCTAATCATATTGTAGTCATCAAGTACCAAGAATTATTGGTATGCCCCGATGAATTCTGACCTACCGACATGTCATCCTGCTGAAGCTGTATAAGCTCTAGAAAACTCTCAGCCACTTCCTCAAGCCAGTCCTCAGCCGCCTGTGAGTCGGGATCGCCTCAGAACTTGAGGTTATCTGATGTTGGAACACGTGTATGTCAGTAAGTCTATATGTGTCACCTACCGGTACCATCGGTTGTAACTGCAAACCAACAGGTAGTGATGTAAAGTTGACACACTACCCGAAGGCACTACCTCAGGAATCGGTCCACATACCAAAGCCTAATTGCTATGCAGACCATCCTCATGGTCACTAACTAGAAAACACTAGAAGCTAAGTCCACCATCCACTCTACGAATGTCTCAGCTAGGTGGAAAACTCAAGGAATCGACTCTAGCCAGTCCTCTGCTGTTTGGGAATTGCCTCGTAACCTCGGAGGCCGCTTCTGCTGGAAGTCGTGCAACATGCTCTACCAGCTTGCACAATTCTCTAGTAAGGCTGGTGGAATCTACTTCCCAAAAGGTGGTGGTGCTGCTGGTACACCACCCGAGGGTGCCAACATAGTAAAAAGGGCCCCACACTGGAGCCTCGTCGCTCGGTGGCCCGTCGTCGTGAACTATCTCAGAACTCCAACTGACTGTCTGCATGGAGACATCCAGAACAAATGTGACACAGTCAACGATTTATACCTGGTGAGATGACCTTGTTTGAGTTGACTTTAAAACTTTTTAAACACACATGCAATCAGTATTTTCATGTACAAAGTCAGAAATCAGTAGTCAGAGTCCTGGTGTGCGGATATGTCGGCCGCCACACCAACACTGGACTCGATGAACTGAAGAACACACTCGGTACCTTTAAAACTACTACTTCACAAAGAAAAAGATCAGTGTCCTTAGTTCTGCAGTAGAACCGAACTCCTTTGATACCAATTTGTCACGACCCGTCCTCGGGGCCCGTGCTGTGACTTCCCCAAACCCGCCTTCCATCGGCCAGGGGCTGGCGACTAGCACCAAAGGCGTAAATCCTGATAACTGGGAAGACATTGACTTTATAAAAGTAAACATACACCACAGAGTACATGCGGAAGTAAAAAACTAAGTAAAACTGAAACAAGCAGTGCTGAAAGTAAAGGGGCCGGAAATACAAGACAAACTGTGAAGTACAAGGAAAAAGATAAAACAGGCGGAAGGTGACAAGGAGCTCCTGGATCGTCCACCAAGGATCCTACCTGAAGGGTAGGTACAGATAATGCGTCTCCTAGATTGTCCACCATGGATCTGACATGAAGGGTAGGTACAGATAGCCTCTAAAACACTCTCACCCGTCAACCTCCTCCGAGTGTTGCCTCATCGTGAAGTCCACCACCGGATACTGTCTCGCCGTGAGGTCCACCTCCGGGTACCGTCCAGTCCTCGAACACTCGGCCTCTGTCTGCGATTCCCGTCGTCTGAAACCAAGACAAAGAGGTGTGGGCATAGCCCGTGCATTGTTGAGTATAAAATTAATCAGTAGGGACCCTGAGACCCTAATGGTCTCACTAAATCCAACAGGGATATCCACAATGAATATCACAACAGATAACCTCTACTTATGTATATTCCCACACATATACCCAAGTTATCAAGTAACCCATCTGAATCATGAGGAAACACAAAGATTATGAAATAAATGGATAACCACTACCTAGGTATATTCCCATACACATACCTAATTTATCAAGTGACCCATCTCAATCATGAGGTAAACACAAAGTTCATAGACTCAGCTCAACCAGGATTTTATTCATGATGTTGAAACCACAGATGCTGGAGAACTCCTCCTCTGTCGAGTACAGTGGGCATGCTGCTACAAACAAGTGCTCCCCACTAACCTTGGATTGCTGTAGTAATCCACCTGTCGAGTACTGTGGGCCTACTGCTACAACCATGTGCTTCCCACCATGGGTCTGCCGCTACAAACAAGTGCACCCCCTCATAGCCTCCAGAGGTACTCCTTCTATTGAGTACTGCGGGTCTGCCGTTATAACCATGCACTCCTCCACTGTGGGTCTGTCGCTACAACCAAGTGCCCCCCCCCTCATATCCTCCAGAGGTACTCATTCTATTTAGTACCATGGGTCTGCCACTACAACCAAGCGCTTCTCTGCCATGGGTCTGCCGCTACAACCAAGAACTACCCACTAGTCAATCTGAAACACACCGAGTCGATAGATCAGCATTCGTCATGTCTCAGCCAACTACTAGGTCTCTTCACTCTGATAGCTCGTCACCGGGAGGGTCCCCTCCACATACTACTGGTCGATACTCCAAGTATCACAATGTTCCACGAAGAAGTATCTCAAGGGACCGCCTCACAATAGGGGTCTCAATGCAGTAGACGACACATCAATTAGACCTAATTTCGTGTATGAACCAACCCAGATGTATCTCAACTAAACCTAGAACTCCCATAGGGTATGCTCATAGGGTCCACTTCTCAACGGGATCACCAACGCCACTGACGGTTCCTCAAACGAACGTCTGGTCTGAAAGTTATCAGCTATTTCGTTCTAGGGGCCAAGTTGGATTTCGGGTACAATCCAACCCAGCCATACTCCAACTGCGTCTAAGGATAAGTATGCCAACATTTCCTTCTTATGAAGAGGAATTCAACTATGTCGACAACACGTCAATTGATCATCCGGAGCTCATGTTATAAGTGTTTCCGCTCTGAGGGCCCGGTTGGTTTCGTGTTCGAACCAACCCGGCCATATCCAAATTTTTTTGAAACCTTGAGTGTAATATACCGAAACAGCCATCTTGATCCAAGGATCGCATTGCAACTTCCAGTGAATCGATTGGAGGTCTGTAGCCCATGTTATGGGTGTTTGAACAAAAACAGTCCGAAATGGGGGGTCTGGGCCCTGCCCGGCCCGGCCCAACCCCCCTGGGTCGGCCCGAACCTGGTCGTCCCCACCCCGGTCCGGGTCCGACCCACTTGGGCTTGGCCTGTCCTGGCGTGCGGGCGCGCTGGTGGTTCGCTGGCCAGCTCGGTTACACCGAGCTGGCGGTCAAGGGGGGGGGAGGCTGCCCCCTATCTCAAATAACACAGCCCCCATGTGCGGCCGCTCCTGCCTCTAGTCGGGGGTTTCGAACCCCCCAGTTCTCCCCCTGACCGGCCAGCCAGCTCTGGCCACCGGCTACTGCCCCACGGGACCGGCGCAGGCCGGTCCCCCTGCTCCGACGCCGGCGGCCGGAAATTGGTTCCCAGTCCCTGCTCCGCCGCGCCCCTCCGCCGCAGCCCCGCTTCGGCCGCGGTGATTTTGTGATTCTCTGGCGCGGCACGACGGCGCCATGCATCCTTTTTCATTTTTGTTGTTTCGGCACGGTGCAACGACACCGCGTCTCCTTGGCATGTGCCGCAATAAAATCAACAAACAAGGGGGAGGACGGTCGGTCATGTTCGTGTGGTCCGACCTCTTCCCGTTATTGCGGAAACAGGTGGCCCAATTCGAAATGAGGAAATGATGATTGAAGTATTCATGAACAAACAAATAAATCCATTGCCTTCAGCATAGTTGAACGGAGGTTCATCGCGGAATGACACGTCACGGAAGAAGGCATCGCGGAAGGAGGATCGTCACTTCGTGGAGAAAAAACATTCGTCGGTGTCGCATCGTCGATCTACGAGGATCAGGCGTTCTTGTCGACCTTCATCGGAGGTCGGCGTTCTCCGCATTCTTCATGTTCTTCTAATTCTTCGTCGAGGAAGAAGAACAGAATCACTCCTCTTCTTCTCACAATGACATAACAAAACTATCCCAACCATAAAAAAATAAACCACCACTTATTTTATTACACAAGTCTTAAGTTTTAAATTTAAAAAATTTAATTTAAACCACTTAATTAAAAGTTGTCATTAAAAGGGAGGATAAGGAGTTAAGGAATATGAGAGGTCACCCACTTAATGGGGAGTTAGGGTAGGTTAAAGAATGTGATGGGGTAGGGTTCATGTGGGCCCCACCTCACATTTAACTTCACTTTCGTAGTTAGGTCCACCCAACCAACATCCTCAGGTTTTAACCACTTTATAGAATTAAATTAGTAGTACAAATTTTATTTCTCGGAAGTCATTATCCACAAAACTAAACAACTCTTCCCGAGCTAACACAACTCTGGAAACGGTCTTTTTGAGCAATTACTGGAACTGCAGTTCCATTGGTGCCCTCAGATTTTGATCCTGAGCACTAGTTCAAAAGATAAAAAAAGCTTCTCGTTCGCTCACTGAACGTAGCCAAGCTAAACATCGGAAATTGATTTCCGGCACACCAGGCCACGGAATCAGGCACCCTAAGAAACTGCATTCTCGTAAAATTTCTATGAAATTAAGAAAAAAATTTCCTTGATATTTCCGGGTCTTTATATTGGAATCATCTTTGTCTTGACCCGTCCACCAGTGATTATGCTGTGAATATCCCCAAGCCCACCTTCCCTAGGCAGGGGACTAGCAATTACCACCAAGAATGAATATCCCAAAAATGGAAGTCATTTTTCATTAAACATTTACACATGCCTAAAACACAAACCGAATGACAAATGGGGTAGAATAAAATCCCAAAACCGTAGAGGAAAGTACAAAGGGGCTCGAATACAAACCCCAATCCACCATGGAAAGTATAAATGCCTTTTTCCGTCTGCTTGGGACCCCACCTGAAGGGTAGATGATGGGTATATACATATACCGGTTGTAGTAAACTCATCCAACTTGTCTCACTGAGTGACACCTAGTCTAGGACCACCAATGTCTCTATTGAAGCGTTCATCTACCCCGTCTCACTGAGCACAACATGGTCATAGACCACCATGGTATTCATCGAAGTGTTTATCACCTAAACAGGACACAATACGTGACAGAGATTCCTGTGAAGGGGTGAGTAACACAATTATTATTAGGGACCACAAAAAAAGTAAATACCACAATGGAGATTATTCAAAAGGTACTATCAGTACACCCCTAAGGAGAGTACACAAAGTACACTAATTACACCACTAAGGAGAGTACTCCATATACACTATGTACACCACCAAGGTGAGTACACCATGTACACTATGTACATTACTGAGTTGGGTACACCATGTACACGTAGTATGCCTCTATGGCTAGTATATTAAGTACACTAAGAACACCACTGAGGGGAGTAAACCAAGCACAATAAGTAAGACATTTAAGAGATTGTATAAATTACAATATGTACACCACCTAGTGGAGTACACCATGTACACTTTGTTCACCACTTAGGAGAGTAGTCCAAGTACATTACGAGTCATCTCATAAAGGTGTAATCTAATGTATTGAAAATAAGAGCGTCAATCAAAACACAGAACAACTTGGAATGATGGTGTACACCTCCATGATTAGAACCATGGGTATGTTATGTCTCACATATACTCTCCCCACAGTGTGCCTGACGGGCCACAAAGAGCCACTTCCCACAAGCCTTGGGCAACTGTGGTACTCATTCGTAATGGGTGTCGTTGGTTTTCTTGGTCACACTGATCCTCTCCCCACCATGGGACATACAGGTCACATAGAGCTACTGCCCATTGTGGGCTTGTGAGGACAAAAATACCAACTTCCCACTCGGACATCATAGCATATCCTCATATGGTCTCTTATCAGTAATCTTTGTGCCTTAGTTATCCATAGGAACTCTATAAATGGTGCACATGAATTCCATATAAATCACTCTTCAATCCATTCATTACATTATAACTTCCATGAAATCCTCATTAGAGTATTTAAAAAGATCTACCATGATGTTAGTGATCTGTATCCCCAAATGGATCATCAATGGGACCCCAAGTTTGAGAGATATATGTGTTTTATTAAATAGGGGTAGGTTGCATCCTGCATCGGCCTGTCCAAGTCAGACCAAACTAACCCAGTTGACCAACACGACCTGTTGTTACTCTATTACCCAACCCAGGTCAACAGACCCAACCCGACCCAGTTCGGCTATTGGCCGGCCTCGTCTGGCATTGTTTGGTTAGTCATCATGTTGGGTCACCTAGTGACCTAGTATCAGCCTTACAATCCCACAAATGGTGGGTCATTTGGATCCCTACATTGTATGCATGATGTCCTAGTGTTAATCTAACGACCCAGCCCATTGAAGCATACCGAATTCATTTCATGCTCGGGCCACATAGCAGCCATGTTTGCACGCCCGATCCAGCCCCGATTCCTAGTGGTTCATTCAATTCGAGGGAACTGTGGATGGATTTTTCGAACTCCTATGACCCCCATGAATGATGTCACTGGAGCATGGTCCAAAAAGAGATGTGACCCACACAACACATGCATCAATGTGTAACATTGTCGGATGGTCGTATCCCCTCTCCATCTGACGTCCAACTGCCATTAGCTATTTCCGCACTACCATGGCCCGAGCCAGCCACGACGTTTTCTCTGTCAAGTCATCCGAATGTGCCGCCACCTCTTGGCAGCTACTATTGATGCTCATCGACACCGGCGCACCGATGACCACATTTACGGACCACTAGGTCTGGTCTGGTGATCTGTTATTCACATCTTTTATGCCTCTGTCCATAATGGGGTTTTGTCATCCCTAATAAGGCATCAAAACCTTCTTTCTACCATTTCAATGGTTCACCCATGAAGAATGCACAAGGAGGATGTGCTCAGGCCTTGTTCATGCAAATTTCTTCCCTCTTCATTAGGGTTTAAAAAATGGGTGGTTTATGTTTAATGTTCTATTAACCAAATAAATTCAATCCCAAAACAAAACCACAATAAAAGCCCCCCTCCAGTAAGAACTAGTGATTCACAGATCAATATGTTTGTTTCATGATATGCATTTGTGGTTTTAGAATGAATATTGGGAAATGAATTCAAATAAAAGAAAACACTAACTAGAGGAGGTTCATCACTTGAGCGATCTGATCGTGGGGATTCCAATGGTGTTGGTCTCTCTCTAGTCCTGTTCTTCAGTGTGTGTTGACATCATTAGATATTCTCCAGCATTCTTCGTTAATTTTTAGAGAGAATTTTCATTATATATTCATCAAAGGAGTTCCATATTTTGATTCCCATTCCTCCATCGCACTAACCAATTAAAATAAAGACACATCACATTGTTTTTCTTTTGCAGCATCATCATGTCATTACACAGTTTCAATTAAGAAACAAGGTATGTATTAAGCTTCATTTAATGGTTCCTTTCACTGGGATTTAAGAGGCACAAAAAGGCTCTATTTAATGCGACTCTTCATCATTTCATCACTACACAACAGATCAGATGTCCCCCCAATCAATGGTGATGGATAAAAAGATAGTTGTTTTATGTTAGTTTTATTTTTCTCCTACAATGTCTACAAACTAGATTTTCCGGTCAGCCCTCTCCGATCAATGTATGATCTTTTCTAGGCGAATTTCGACGTTCTGAGTTCAATGGCGCCATCATAATTTTTTATCCTGGAACCAACATAATATTTATAAAATCCTGTTTTTGTGGGTATTTAATGGAACAAAAAAAAGTTCCAAATTATATTCTGAGCCTCCGAATCATGTCTATCCAAAGTATATATCATCAAAATAATCTCATATTATAATTTTAAAAAAAATTACATGGTATTATGTGGATATTACATTCAAGACACAATGATACATATAATATTAAAAACAAATAACATGTTCATAACATAATAATATTGATTCTATCAAAAAATTAATTATGGTATAATACCCTTCACAGATATATCCATCTTAAAACCATTCATCATAACCTGAGTAAATTGAATTATAAAATATAGTGAGCTGAGTTGTTTAGTGTGGGAAAACGAATGAGACATGGAAAAATTGTATAAACAAAAGGATATGATGGCATATTACTTGATTATCAAACCCTACATATCAAAGATCATATACATGAGACATGGCATAAATATTATAGGTTTGTAGGACTTGAATAAAAATGTAATTAAGAGAATAATCCATGAATTAATAATGTATGAGTAAGTCTTTGAAATTTGGATTAAAATTAAGTATGTAATATCATTCCATATACATAAACAAGTATTTCTGCAACACGACAGGTAATATAATATAGAATACATCTACTAGAAGAGACACACTACCGTCCCTAGTTGCAATCTTTTCCATGTAAGGGATATTATTTCACCATTTTCCTTGATTGGATCTGCTTTTCCCAACATCACAGAGCAGATCATGGTCATCACCATGTTTCCCATCATTATAGAATAAAATATAAATCATTATCCAATTAATTAGATAGATATATAGGCCCCTTCAATTATTTAATAATGACTATACATATGTTTTCTACAAGAATATAAATCAGTAATCGTATCCTAAACCATAGAATGTATTGAGTTTCGTTAACATCATCCATTCATAACATATCCCATAAAAAATAAATGTGGTTCATAAATATCATTCTATTAGACACATAGACCATCCATAGAAATAATAGGGATAAAAAAAATACCCTCATAAAATCAAATATAAAATAAAATAATATTATTATATAAGGAACATAATATTGAGAGATCACTAGAAAATAATTTTGAAGGAAAATATCATTTCTATTTTGACAAACACTTTTCAAATCAAAAATAATAATCCTTTTTCATTAGAAATATTATTGAAAACATATGAAAAATTCCTTCAAACAAATTAAAAATTGACTGAAATCTATTTCTGTTAAAAGTAATAAATGATCATTTAAAATGAATTTCCAAAAAAACTAGTAGAGATTTTTTTTGAAGGAACACATATTGCTATTTGAACAAGGAATAATATTTGATGAAAATTAAATTATTATGAAAATAAATATATTCATTAGAGAAGTTTTAAAAGAGAACTATATAAACCTCATAAAATAATATTGGTTTATAATGTGTCATGTGTGTCAGATAAGTCCAATTGAGACATAATTACGTACTTATTTGGTGATTTTGAAAATGTAAACCATGTGAATGTGATCTCATCAATTGGATAAATAATTTAGAATAAATTTAAACATATGTATCATATAATATGTTAATTGGAATTATAAACAGTATAAAAATTTGTGTGCGTTGTGCACATTAAAACCTCCTCTTATTCGAAACGATGCATTTAAATATCCTCTAATAGACTATAAATTTGTTCTTTTTGGAACACTGTCACCTATATAATGTTTCTTGGAAACTCTGGAAAATAATTTATAAGTGTTTGGTTGTGATATAAAGATCAATGTGAAGGGGTGTAGTGAGGGGAGGTGACCTATATATTATAATTGAGGTGATGGACACTTTTGACATGTATGTTAATATAAAATTAGAATAAATACAATATAAATCCAAATACCTCAAAAGTCTATAATTTAGAAGATAAGATATGATAGAGTTGTAATATATATCCAATATATTTTATAATTGTTTCGGTGTTATTATTAACCATTTAAATTTGATTAACCCATAGTTATCCCATTTAAATTTTTTACTATGATAAAAAAATTCTATATTAAAAAATATTAATTTTTAACATATATAGTGTAAATTGTCCACAAATATTTAATATATAAAACAATAAAACTCGTCATAACCACATTTTTTTAGTATATGAGTTTAAAATAATTTAATAAAATAATAATTTTATATAATATTGTTATTTTCAAATTGAATGCTATTTATTTTATTGAATTTATGAAAAACATACCAGAAATAAATCTTCAGTCAAAAATAAATGAAAAGACCAAAAATAAGTCATTATAACCTATAAAATTCGTGGGGCTCATAAATTATTTGAAATTATATTTATTTGAATATTTTAATATCATTTATTTGAATTATAAAATAGTTGAATATTTACATCATCATCCTTCTATAATTACATAAGGAAAATATATAATTTCTAAATATTAAAATTAATTTTTAATTATGTATATAAATATTTCCTATTTAAAAAAATCATTTATAGTTGATAATATAAAATATTGAACACCATATCAGAAAAATTTTAATTATTAACAATAAGAGTGAAATGTTTTACATTTCATAAAATTTAATATTATAAATGTCATAATCATATTCATGTGGTTTCAAATAGTCATTAATTCAACCCATGGATGATTATGGACATGATATAATCGACCAATATTATTTAGTCTGGTTTTCCTATAATTTAGTAGTTCATATCAGTTTAATTAAAATCATTTTTTTATTTTTCATCTTCTTGCACATGAACTACATCAGTGGTTCAAAAGCATTAACGTTATTTTATTCAGATATTAAAAATAAAAATAAATTAAAATCTATAAAATAAATAATGGAAAATATATATAATCATTTATGTTATTTAATAACTGAAAATATTCCCTAAATGGACACATAATACAAATTGAAAACAAATAATTAATAGTTGAATTATGTTATACTAATTTTTATTAATGTTTAAGGGCAATTTTATAGCCCATATTATTTTATTATTAATCTATTTTACCATGTATAACCATTATCATGCTCTAAAATTTACCAAGGTTACTATTCACATTTTCTAACAATAGAAGGGAAATACTTACGAAATTTAGTGCTTATGATTCTAAATATGGAATCAATTTTTGAAAAAGTGGATTTATAGAATAAAAAAATGTAATTAAAATTAATCATGTAGATGCAACAAAAAAACTGTTATTAAGGAGAATCGTTGAAAAATTGAAATGTTTTTATATCCAATTATAATGAGAAATATATTAAATTAACCAAAATCATATTTTTTGATATATAATTAAACTAATTATAATTTAAAAAAAATAAAAATACATTTTATTTATACAAATAATTTATAAAAATGTATTTTTCAATTAAATTGAGTTATTTTTAACTTCACATAACAATAACATCATAGAAAAATTCCAAATATTTATCATACGATAATTTTGATATCCCAATTTCATAAACGATGTGTCATTAAAAAACATATAAATGTTTCATAAATAATTTTCAAAATATATATGTCTTCAATATGAAGACAAATGTATATAGAAATATTAATATTATTGTGCTTCAGATCAAATTTATTCTAAACTTAATCTTATAACAAATGTTGTTTGAACATATTTTTTTAAAAAAATTATTCAAATGATACATTTAATTAATATATCACACTAATTTTAATTTATTAAAATAAAATACCATTGTTTGCATTTATTATTTTTTAAAATCCTTTATATTTGTTATATTTTATACCCCTTTATAATTAAATAGTAAACAATGAATTCATTTTATAAATATATATAATCTATGAATTTTTAATTTATTTAATCTAATTCAAGCTTTCTTTTATAATTATTTGGTGATAACTATCACAATAATAATATTTTGTTGTTATTTTAGGCATAGTTTTTTCTAAAAATTACTCTATCGAATAGATTAAATTTATTTTAAAAAATTCATATTGGAAAATGTTGGGGTGTAAAATTAATCCTGGATTGATATAAATTATGAATAGATAATTCATTAATATGATCACTAGTATAAAAAATCTTAAATGGTAAAAAAATTATGAACAAAATTGTATATCATCGTCTATATTAAAAAAAATTCATCCTTGCAACTTCTTTTAAAAATGGATATATATCAGTTAGATTAATATATTTTTTATGTCCAAAATTTAAAATATAATTTGAGGATTGATTTGAAATCCCAAAATATCCTATAAGAAAATGATTAAATTTTCGTCCTAACTCATCTAGTATCAGGTATATCATATGTCATCTGATAATAAGGGGGAATCATAGATTGCTATAAAATTTTCAAGATATGTAAAATAATAACAAATGGAGATACCAAAATGGACTTCCACAATATTGATATTTTCATTTTTTTAATGTTTATCTAATTAACAATCAAAACACGCAATAATATTTTTATCTGGAACTACTATAAAAATCATGATTTTTATTAATTTAGAAGTCATATAATATAATTATCATCAATTTATAATGGTATCCTCTAGTGTTAGGTACGTAAAACTACTAATTTCATTAAATGTGGGCTGCCTCATTTACCAACATAAGAAATTTTTTCCTGAAAATGAAGTATATGTTACTTGTAATGGTTGTTGAGGAGTCTCATCAATAAGACCATGTGTGTGTTCCTTCCCATAGGGTTGTGTAGAGTCCCCTCCTGATATATTTGGAGAATCGTTGGATCAATCCATCATTATGTTTCAAATAAGATCAACAAACAGTTAGTAAAATTAATTTATATATCTAAATATTATATTAAAATTTAAATACAAAATGAAAAATTATCAGACACAAATTAAACTAAACTAGATTCATTTTTATAAATAATTTTCATAGTGTAAATACATTTTATCATAATAACGATAGATTAAATGACACAAACGAATGAAAAAGAATAAAAATTGGTTTGTAAATAGTTAAAAAACCACTACCGAAAACAACATTTTACAATATATATAATATTTATTGAATATTTTAAAAACCAACCAACAAAAAATATTCTGAACAGACCACATTTTTACTCATATTATTTATTTTAGTGAATTGAAATGAAAAGAACAATAACGAGAGATGAAAATGCAAAACATAATGAAAAAAAATCCGAAACATATGTGTGAATAATCAGATTTCTCTAGCCAATACATTATTTTTACCAAAATTTACTAGTTTTTAATATACTCTTTTATATAGTATGATTGTTTTTTATCACATTATATTTAATGATAATTATTTTTCAACCATATCAATTATAGATCAGTTATAAATATGTATTATTTTTTATCAAAACAAAACTAGTTTAACATAGAATAAAGGAAACCAAAAATAAACACATGATACCTATAATATTAAGAATTTACGACGGATTGTTTTCCCAAATTAATTTTCCATGATGATTCCATATGAAAACCCCATTTAAATGACATTTCCATCAATATAATCTATTAATATTTCCATGAAATTAGGTATATCACATTAATAAAAATTATTTTCAACTTTACCATCACAAGAAAAATATTTTTTATCTTTTAATAAAATAGATCACTACATATTGTATTCATCAATATTAGCAAAAATTTGATATTCATGTGTTTCCACGAAAAAATGATGATTTTTGTATTCCAATATCTTCAGATTAACTATTTTATATCTTAATTCATTGTTTCTGAAATTATTGTTATTGATAAACTGTTTATAATTAATCACAAGAACATAGAATTTATTGTAATCAACCTAAAATTTATCCTCAATTAGTCCATTATATGTACATGATGTTGTGATTTGGTTATTCTAATTGGTACTAGAAAACTGAATTGCTGCTAAAAACACCAACGCACTACTATTAAGAAATTCACATATATTGTAGAGTTATTTCATATAAAATTTTAAAATTTCAATGTCACACCAAAACCCTATTTTCAAATTTATACATGGACCACCATTGAACATCATTATTTTTCAAATGCATCTGATATACTAATCACAGTCACATTGAATAATTGAAATAATTTTTTTTTTTACACAAATTCAATCTATTAATGTATTTCTTATTTAGATTCCAGTTTTTTAAAATAATTATAATAAATGTTATATATGGATAGTCATCATCTATTAAAGTCATTTTTTTTAAAAAGATTCTTTGTATATTCACATTTCAATAATTTTTCATTCAATAAATGGATCATGATTCCACCATATTTGAATAATTTACGGTGAGATGTTCACCAAAATATTTGATCCATTATAGACAAGTAGATTTTACAAATCAACGCAACCTCCTCAGGAATATAACTCTCAATAATAGAGGAATCATGATGATATGGATTTTTAATATACCCCTTAAATATTTTATTATTACGTTAAAATAGATACATGTAACACAGAAACATAGGTCATAAATACATTATTTTTTTACACAAAATGATCCATTATGTTTCCATTGATATCAATAATAGATGAAGTAATAGTAATTTCCAATTGAAATATTATATAAACTGATTCATTCTCAATTTTCATCAAATAATTCAGATTAATCAATTTATTACATGTTGAACTTGAAAAAAAAACCATCATGATATAAATTCTAACATGGATGAAAAAATATTCCACACATTATGAAAGTATCATTTGTTGCATCGTGATTTGAAAATCAACAATTTTTATACCAATCAATTTCAAATCCTTCAAGACATACTTTTTTTAAAATTTTACGAATAACCATTAAACACTTCGATATCATTATGAAACTGAAAAAATCTAATTTCATCCTTAATATTTACTTAATTACATGCTAGGAATAGGATCATTGACCATCCATTTGGAGTGAGATATGACTCTAAATTTATTCCCATTCAGTGTATGTCGATATTACAATCAACCCATATTTACTATTTCCTTTAATATCTAAAACTTTTTTAATGATCATTTCATGGATATTATTATCCATTTTCATTCCATTAATGTTATATTTGACCTCATTATTTATATAATATTTTATATATAAAAAATTAATGTTTAAACTAAATAATTTTATCACTACCATATTTTTATTCCTTTACAAATTTCACATCAATATTTTTTACACTCTCAAAATAATATTCAGTTGGAATGGTTTTTGGAGAGATATAAAATTCATGTGAGCTGTTAAATTACTTTTTTTCAATAATGACGACCGTATGAAAATACACTTCATGGAAAATGTATACTATTTTTATCCTTTGATATTTTTGATGATATGAAGTATGTTGTCAAATAATTTGATAATATCCATGAAAATTAATGCTCAATATTGAAAAAACCTACTTTTTATACAATGTAATTTACAGTTCACATAATCATTGCATGAAGTTAAAAATATTCCATTTTATAATAACCATTCATTTTAATACCTTCCTCCCATAATAGTTTCAGATCATAAATAAATTGTGATAAGAATAAATCCAAATAATAATGCGGCAATTTTGGTTTAGAGATCATTAAAATAATCATGACAAATTTTATCTTCATAAAAAAATATAAGAGATATGATTTAATTTATAAAAAAAATAAACTATGTTTTCAAATAGGGATTAATTATGTATTAATAACATCCTTTAAATGTCTATATTTGATATTTTTAACATGATTTATTAATATAGAATTTTTTTTATCAAATTTAATCAACTTTGTAAAATCAACCAGATCATGTGATTTTCCATCACATATCCCCTCTTCTTTAATAAGTCATTAAATTTTTTTAATAGGGGAATCTTTTAATTAATGATTCTAATGAGTAATTATATGATGATACCAAAAATTAACTGGTATGCGACTCTATAACTCCAAAAATTTTCTATAATTTTCATTCAACATATAATATGATTTCTTATATTTATAAAACAATAATATAAATGCTTACTCATTACTATATAGAACATAGTCAAAAGGTAATTCATATATATTATTTTACATTTATATCATCAGGAATAATATTATATTTGCCTTATAATGTGAAGGTGTGGTAAACAATTACATGGAGATTTATTATACATAGCATGAATGGAATGATGTTATTACCTTATGTTCTTCATTGGAAACCCAAATAGTATAGATAACGTGTTTCACATGTCTTGGATCAATTCCTCAATAGGTACTAAATATGGGTTGTGTAGATTCCTTTTGTATTCAGTACATCAAACCCCTAAGATGCCAGAACCCATTATATTTTTACCTTTGTCCTCCCTTTATACTCACATTTTTATGAAATTAATAATAATGATTGTATTTTATCATATGATATAAAAGTGTATGATCATTTCCTTAAGGATTTTTTTAAATTATAGAAACTAATTAAATCATTTTCAATAAATCCATTTTTCTTCTTTATGAAAATGAATATTAACACTGTCAAAGATAATGTAAAATCTATAAAAGACGTGTAAATTAGTTTTAATGTGTCACCAATGGACAATAAATTATAATTTCTTTCTCAATTTCCTCTATAGTAGTATCTTGATTTAATTTTTCAATTTTACAAATCAAATCTAATTTCAATGTGTATACATCAATAGATCTGAATTTCTACAATGTTTCACTATTCCATATCCAAGGTCTCTAACTGAGTTTTAAACCATGAATAATCAAATGATGCTTGATCTCTTTACATTTCAACATCTTTGTATTTAACATTTCAATAATTTATAAAAAATCATTTCATTGTTAGGATTATTATAATTTTAAAATATCAAAAAATAAACATCAACTTCCACACACTCATCCCTTATTCAAAATGTAATAATACAACATTGAATCACTATTATATAGGAATTTTGTCCAAAACAATACATCTAAAATAATATAGTGTTTATAAAAGTGAGTTATAGGGAGAAATGATATATTATTTCAATAATATCAAAAATGAAAGACTTTATTTATTATTCATCGATAAAATAATTTGATGATTTTTAATGATAGTGTATATAATGATAAATTTTTTAATAACATTGGTGATGAAATTGAATTTCAATTATAATGATTATAAAATAAAATATATAATAATATAAATAAATTTATATCACTTTATTGTGAAAGAGAGTCTTATTTGAAATTAAATAAAAACAATTACCTTAGAAGAGGGACTATATATATAGAATTTTCATATAAATATTTCACTAAATTGAATTTAAATAAATTTAACAACACTATATGATCATTGGTAACAAGTGTGACGTTTTAGAAGATAATTTATTTTTTATATATGTATTGTATGATGTATTAGTTTCTGGTAAAATAGAATTGGGGTTAAAGTTTAGGAGATCACATGAAAAAATATTCATCATTAAGAAAAACTCTAAAGAATCACCTATTACAAATCATAGTGACTTCTAAGAAAAAATATTCAGATTAAATGATCTCATTTCATGGAAATATCATTTTAAGATCTGATAAATATTGAATTTATTAAAAGATGATAATTATTTCATTGAATAAAGGGATCGAATTTTTATTTTAATAGATGATAAAATATTCTATCTAACCACAATAAAGAATATATTGTGTAAAATTCCATATTATTATTTCAATACATTAGTGGGATATAATATATTTACCCATAAAATAATTAACAAATATAAATATTTGTAGAACATAAATGTGAAAATAGTCATAATCCTAAAATATCATATAGAACGCATTATAAATAATATGAATTGAAGTTATATTTAATTAATTTTATAGCAATGCACAATGAATAATATGTTTTATGGTTTCATTACAGTAAATATGAATCGGAGAATAATAAACATTAAATGATTTTTACATAGGTGAAAATACATTAATATATCATTAAAAATCATATATAAAAATAAAATTATATTACATTTAAATGTTTTATTATATGTTATAACAAATGTGTAATTTATAAAATATTGGAAATATAAATTATATAGAAAAACCTTGAAATGTAAAAGTGAATAATTATTATGAATGCAAAATATTATGATGAGAAAATTCCTTCATGCGAATGGAATTATATAATATAGTCAATTCATCAATTTTAAAAATTAATTATCCATACAGTAAAACCATATAAAATTATAAAAATATATTCAATTATATATGTAAAAAATATGTTTATAGAAGACATGAAAAAGTAATACACTCATTTGAGAAAATGATCTTAGGAAGGTTAAACACACATGAAACAATTAATTTGATTTTTTAAAGAAGCGATTTATAAATTGTAAGATGATATATCATAATTAAAATGTCCAAAATAAATAAATAATACATTTTAAGCTGGTATCAAAATGATTTTCTTACTAATTTCCTGAGGATCATTATGTTTAATTATCACCATGGAGATGATATTTGTGGTACTATACTACTGGAATGTGATTCTTTTTGGAAAATTATTGTGTTGTGTCGTGATTTTCACAATGCTTATTTGGATCCTCTAATGGTTGAACTCTTTCAATTCAAATCAGAGTAATCTTATCAGAAGAGATATGATTGAAATCAACATCCTTGAATAGAACATACTTAATGTAATCAACTTTATTCACATTACAGATATGGGCATCAATAATTTTCCCTAATGACTTTGAAAGTTCAATCACTTCTTCATAGCTTCATGGCTTCATCTTTCACTTTTTGTAAAAGAGATGGGAATAATAAGGCCCATTTCTTAGTGATGAGAGATTTTTTAGTGTTCCTCATACTTGTATGAATGATTATCCAACATAGAAGTTATCACTTGATCTAACATATCATTGATCCTTTAATTAAATTATTCTATTTAAAAAAATAATAAATTTATGTATTTATTATTAAAATAAATAGATATATTTATAATATATATATATAATAATAAATTTATAATTTATGAAAATTATATTTCATTATGTTAAATCGTTCTTAAAAATATTTTTCATTTCATGTAGAAAAATGTGGGAATTTTTTTTATAATTCTTATGGGTGAGAAAACATATAATATAGTTGCAGAGAAGGTGAGAGTCATTTTTCATAATTTTCAAAAAAAAAATTCTTTCATAATGAAAAAAATTTCTAAATACACTTTAATAAATACAATGTATGATTGAATTTTTATCACCTACAAGGATATTAGTATTCTTTATGATACTATTGATTATCTATAAATAGCTTGATTTGGAAAACCGTGATCTGTCAATAGTGGTAGAAGATGGGTTACAACATTTACCAAAATGAATCTGCATCGATATATTGCAATACCCCATCATAGATCATCATCATCAACAACTCTATATGTGTATATCCAATTCCACCATATCCACAACCAACAACGGTACAATGTTGCACCCAATGTGGTGAGAGAGGTTATTGTATCCTTCAATTACACCCACATGATATCAACACCTTCCCAATATGGGGTAGATTTGACCATTACTGCATTATTATGAAATACTCTACTTCCAGGTAGGTGCACAACAATATATTCTCTAAATATGATCCATATATAGACTATGATTTCATATGGGTAATCACATGGTGAGTGCTTCATAGGTTTCAGAGCTCCAATTTCAAGACCACCGGGCTACTTTTTGACATTTTGATGATGAAGGATAACATGATGTATGAGGGGTTGTTGGTGGATGGTACACTTGAGGTTTCAACGTATGAGGTGGTGGTGGAAGAAAATATAGTGACGGGATATTAGGATTTGATCTTGGTGTGTTTAGAGGAGAATGTAGATGAGTGTGTGGATGTGTCCATACCCATATACCACATAGTCCACCATAACTCCACAAATGTGGCACAACACCAATCATAGTTTCCCCACCTATCTCTTTAGATTGCTACGATGATTTATAGGGTGTCTTGTGTTGTTGAATTTTCATATTTTGGATTATAGTACTGATTGTGTTGAACAATGACATATTCATTTCATTATAATGTATTTTGTTATAAGATTAATATCTAAAACCTAAAAGGTGACCGATGTGAGTAGTTATATTTTGAATGTCACAGAGATGACGTATTTTGAATAATGATACTAGGAGGTGGAAATAATGATTCATTACCAAAATAGGTATTAAATTCATATTTTTGGTAAAATAATTATAAATATTCAATCAGTGGAAAAACAATTTTATTTTTTATATAAAATTTGATATTTCATTTCTACAAAAATAATATGATCCTTAACTAGTGTTAATGATCTATTTTTGTCATCAAATGTAATTTGACATACAATAATTAATTGATCATATGCGGAGTGTGGTGTGTTTTTGTGCTAATTCAACGATCACACATAAAATTACTGTAATGTAAAAGAATAAAATAAAAAAAAGTTTTTATTTAACAAAGAAAAAACATTACAATATTTATCTTTCCTCTTTTATATTCCCTTATATTCACCAATAAAAAATTATTAAACAGGGGACATTTAAAACAACTATTTATAAATTAGAAATTTTTATAATGAGTGGAAAATATTAATTGAATTTTTTTAGCATCGATAATATTTCCATTTATTAGTTATTTTTATGATGTTAATAAAATTATCCACTACTCTAGATGTATTCATTATCTAAACTATCAATGACCATCAACATTACTACAATGCACTAATATTATAATGCATTTAAAACTAAATATTGTTTATCAAACACTAATAATATTTCCAAAAAAAGATCTATTTATCAATGTTTTTATTAGAACTACTAAGCTATGAACTTTATCAATAATTGTTTAGTAGTGATAAATGTATTATTTATCAGAGCATTTTTTAGTTGTGATAATGTCCCACTTGCAACAGTATACTGATACAATTTATAACACACTATAAGAAAAGTATAAATTTTCATTTCTTTTAAATTCACATCATTGTATAATTAAAAAACACATTATATAACAATTACAAACATTTAAAAAAAATTTACATATAAATAAATTTTCACGTACAATTAATTAAAAAATTCTAAAAATATAAAAAAACATGTTGACATTGGTTCATCTTCCAAAATCAACCAATCAATCAACATGAATAAAAACTAACCACTTAATATTTATATAAGAAGTGTGAATATATAATAAATGATTCTAATTTTGGAAATACTATAAAATAACTCACTAAACAGTAATATGTTGAAATGAATTAAAAAAATAAAAATATTAAATAAAAAAACTTTAAAACATACCAAATACATTTTTTGTCTAATTTATGGGAAACTAAATCATACAAGTCATAAATAAAATATATATTTCTTCCCCAAATAATCAAGACAGTAAGAGTGTGTTTTATTGGATTTTAGTATATGGCACATGTTTTGAACTAACAAGTCACTTTTAAATAAAACACAGTTTTCTTCCTAAATGAATCACTCTAAGTCATGTTGAAATATTGTGGATTAATACCCCCCAAAAATGAGTTATAAATTGTTTTCTATGATTATCATGGTGACTCGATTGTGTTTTCTTTTTTAGGGATAAATGCATGTTTTGAATTAAAAATTTACTTTAAACAAAAAAAAGATCTTTTTGTCATATGGGGTAGATTTTGAGTCTAATTGATGTGTGACTCATTACTATATTTTATATATGACTTCTCGATCAATGTCTTAATGTAAAAATTCAACCACAATGTTTTTCCAACTACATTTCAAAATATTGTTTTTCAGATTGTTTTATGGTATTTTAACATTGCTTACCTTGTGAAGCTATTGTAAGAGAGATTGTTCATTTTTTTTTCATGTCGTTTATTGTTATGATCATTATAAATTATTTTTATTGTTTATTTTTTTAAAAATGTAGAAAATAATAAAAGATATATATTATGATGTAACAAACCTTCATGATATTCATTTTAAAATGGATTGGAGATTTTTCGTGGACTATAATTGTTATGAATTATTTCATAATGACATGATGATCATGAGAATTCATGCCTATAAACATCAGCATTTCTTATAATAGAATAATTATTACATTTTATGAATAACCCTATAGAACATTTAAATTCTGAAGACACTAATTTTTTTATCCCTCTTGGATAATGTATGAAAACATATAAGAATATATGATTCACATAGTTAGGAGTTGGTTCCACATAAATGACTAATTTTAATGTTAAATTTCATTTAATTTACATTCATTCTTTGTTTTGGGGGTATCCCAAGCTTTTATGGAGGAACATGCTAGTTTTCATGAATTGGGGCAAACCGTGAACCCAATTAAAGATTTAAAAATTAATTTTGATTCTTTTATAAATCCTTCATTTTACAACATTTTTCATCCAGTATAATTTCCTTCTTGTCATCCTTTAACCAAGGAGCACCACAAAAATAATTTGGACCATTTAGAAATCAATTATCGTGGTGGATTTTAGTTTTTATTTAAGGGATTGGGCCTACCCGAAAGCCCTTTTCCTGTATTAAAAATAAATTTTAATTCATTAATAAAAAATTTTATTTTTAAGTTTTTTAGTGATTTCAACTCCCTCCCAAGACCACTTGACTAAGGCGTTCCCCCATTGTCTCCTGCCCCAATTTTGAGCTGAATAGAATCGAAAAATTAGGTGCAAATTCTATGGATTTCACAAATCTCCCAGATTTGAAGTGGTAAATTGATCCTTTCAAAACTCCTTCTATTTTTTCTCTTATTCCCCATTCCAGTTCATACATGACCTTCACATCCTTTTTTTTAACTCCCTTGAATTTTTATTTGTTTTAAAATTCAGATTCTGGTGGATTTTGGGTCATTTTCTTCAGGATTGTTCTGGGTAAGTGTTTCTCTCTTCGATTCCTTCCTTCTCCTTAGGGTTTCATCACTATTTCATAAAGTTATATAGTTTATAGAAGTTAGTGTTCATTCCTAGGGTTTAATTTGGGGTATTTTTTATGAAATATTATGGTTTAGGGTTTGTTTTCCCTTCCTTGTGGTGTGGCGGAGGTGCGGTAGAGGTTTCGCACCACGATTCAAGGGTTTTGACTCAAAAGGTATTGGTTCCCTGTATAAACAATTATTGATTAGTTATCTTGCTGTATTTACTCATTTTTAATATTTCATATATTTTGGGTGTGGTGTTAAAACTATTTATGATTGATATAGTGAAGTGTTAAATTTTATAGTTTCTTTTTGACTTGATTTGTGTGTATTCATGTGTAACTCATGAGGTATTATTTGGGAGTATTTTATAACTTATGGAAATGGATTACTAAATATTTTTAGCCTAAAAATAATGGTTTAGTAATTAATTACTGTCATGTGGTCCTAAAAAGATATTTTTTGAAGAGGTTTTATATGTAAAAGATTAGTATACTTATTAAGATGATTTTGTGAAAATGTGTCTTTCCTTTTGTATCGTTTTTTAGTATTATTCAAGGTTATTTTATAACACCTGAATGTGGTTTTATAAATGTATATACGGATCAAAATTATGTTTTGGATAGTAATTTCTATTGTTTTTGTCATAAATGGGGGTTTTAAATTAGTTTTGTGTGAAAGACATAGTTACACCCCTTGAGTTTGTTTTATGAAAATTGTGTATGTTTCATTTGATTAAAAAAAGTGGGTAAAATGGTG
This sequence comes from Viscum album, assembly GCA_963277665.1. Taxonomy (NCBI): domain Eukaryota; kingdom Viridiplantae; phylum Streptophyta; class Magnoliopsida; order Santalales; family Viscaceae; genus Viscum; species Viscum album. The sequence continues at coordinate 1,497,078,831 of OY728156.1, read as the reverse complement.
TATATGTACTTTTTGCGAGATTTTTAACCTAATATGGATTTTTGAAATTTATGGTAGTTATTTAAGATGTCAAATATTTTTTAGAATGTTTTATAAAGTGCTGAAATATTTTTTAAAATGGATAAAGAGTAGAAAATCATGGTTGTGGGCTGTTTTGTGTTACTGTGTTGTGAAAAATGAATTTTGTTGATGAAAGTGGTATTATATGATATTTGAGTGGTCTGTTATTTGAGTTAGAATTTCTTTTAGTGGTTTATACAAATTTCTTAATCGATTTGTGGATGTGTTAATAAAATGTGAAAACTATTGTGGGCCATTTTTGTGTGAGTCAAATTTCAAAGTCAATTTTAATGAAAAGTGATCTTTTTTTTAAATTATGTGGTATAAATGTGGGATATTTGGTGAATTTGTGATATGGAAATGGTATTTTCATGTGAAAATTATATTTCTTGAATTGCTGAACATGTCTGAGCACAAGGGTAAAACCAGGGTATCTATATTGGTGAACGTGTACTAGTATGCTAGTTAATTCGTGGGGTTTGACCTTAGTTTCAAATAGCATGATTAATGCTGGTAAATATAAATAAACTATGATGATGATGAATTGGGGCTAATAGGGTTTGGGTATGTTCCCTACTAGTGGATCGTTCATGAAAACAGATATTGTAATGGTTACTCTCACAGTGATATGATGTACCTGGGACCCACAACCAGCCAGTGCCAAGGGGTTATTTCTTATTTCTTGTGCTCATTAGTTACTTTTTGCTTACCGTTAGAATATGGCATGTCTGTTAGGAAAATTCATTTGTGTTGATATTATTTTTAAATGTGTTGATTCTTAATTATATCCCTCTTGAAAACTGTTTTAATTATTATGTTTCATCTTTTATAAATATTAACAAGAAATTACATATTTTTTAAAACATGAATTATTATTTTAAGTCCCCAGCCATAAACATTACTTAATCTTGAGTTATTACAAGATTACCCCTTGAGGATATTTTTAGGTTTAGAGTTTTATAGAATTAGATCATAAAACTTGCATTACATCCCACATATAAACTAAGTGGTTACATAAAGATAGAATTCTTCTTTCCCATCAATGGAAACATATTTAAAATAAAACATGGATTCATTCTCGACACATCCTTGACACTATCATCATATCATGTACCTTTCCCTTGATCTGTGAAAAACATTTCAAAAAAACTTGGGATGAGCCTAAAAAGCTCAGTATGGGTTATAAAAATATGGAAATGAAACATGGGTACATATATACATAAGAATAAAATCATACATTACCCATAAAACATAAGCACTTTAACATACATCATCAAATCATGAATAAATCATAGAAATCATAAGACATAAAGGTAACTTGAGGCATTAATAACATTCTTACGTAGGGAGTAACCCTCTTGGTTACATTTGGAATACCCATCACAGTATTTTCCCTAAATCTCTTCGGAGAAACCTTAACGTTTCACTCCTTCGCGTTACCCAATGCATTGGAGAGCTATATCAGGCTCACCCTCCCTTAGTTTATCACGGAACCACCCATCTTCATAATAATACCCAAGAACCTCAACATAATCGTATCACATAAAACATGAATAAAGGAAACATAATATTTCCACCTTTCAATCACAAGATATCAATATAATACATTGATATAAAAACATTATGAAAACCATTTTCAATACCAAAATAAATGAAAAGTAAAACATGGTATTTATTTTTCGTTTAAAAAAGGTATGTCTTGTAGAGGAAGCCGAAACTCAAATAAATGTCACGGCGGCGGAGAAGTCATTGTCACCGCATACGTACGAAAAAAACATTCCCTTTTTTCGTTTAGTAAAACGCTTTATATAAAAAAGATTCCTTTTGGATAAACGTAAAAGTAAAAGGGGTTTATACACCATATAAAAGAAGGTTGTGTATAAAACAAAATATGCCTCAATGAAAGGAGATTGAGACGAAGTCCCATACCTCGGGTCCGACTTGACTCGATCGTTCTTTAATATCTGGAATAACAAACTTGAGTTAATTTCTAATTTCTTAAGAACCTTTATCATGATCATTATTCCTTTTATATCACTCATTTCCATGTCATTAACACTATGTAATTATTTAAGTTAATAACAGTCATTTTAAGGATCATTGGTACTTGAGTAAAAAATAAACCCTTCATAATTACAAGTTGTTCATGTATCCATTATATCCAGAATTATAATCATGATGTATATATCATATATATCCAGTATATACATGCATTTTATAATATTACATAATCATTTAAAGGTAAGAAATGAAGTGCACCGTTCATGGAGACGGTAAGCCGTACGTACGCATGAACGCTACTTTCATTTATATTTCGTATTTTATAGAATGGAATCATAATGATATAAAGGTATATTATAATTCCAGTATAATATCATATATTATATCATAGTTCCATCCTTTATACGTCCCACTAATGGTATTTAACGAATCAAATCACTTTAAGGGGGCGATAGTCTGCACTTCCTTAAATGAAGATATCACGTTTACCCATAATGGAAACCATAAAGGTATGCCCAAAATGAAAAATACAGAAGCTTAAGGAAAATATAAACATATTATATATCATATATAAATATAGTGACATCTTAATGGACACTTTTGAAGGACTTAAAGGAATGTTGAACAATCATCGTTTCGGGAGGCATAAATTCACCATCCACAGAAACAGTATGATCTTTAACCATTAGATGTAGGTGTGTGTAAGTGTAGCTCGAATAATTCTTATAACAACATCCTATTATATTGAGGATACTGGAGTTGTTACAAAAGAAAAGAATAAAAAGAGTTTTAAGGGGTTGGAGAAGCAAATTCAATCAAAAGGACTCAAAAGAAGACATTACCTTAAAATCGGGTAACTCTCTTAGATTTGAGCTCAAAGGCTTCCTTGGGAAGACTTGGGCCCATGGTGAGGCTTCAAGGAGTAAGAGAGGGATGTGGAGAGACAAAATAGGAAGGGTTTGGCCAAGCCAAAGGTTTTGGAAGTGTGGGTAAGGAGGTAGATCTGGGAGCCTTTTATAAGAGGAGAGGAGGGGTACTCTTGAAGGTAAAGAAAAGTCACTTTATTTTAAAATTGTATTCGGATTTAAGAGGGTCCAAATTGATGTGTTTATAGGATAAGGTGATAAGGGTTAGAAATCCTCCCATCCAATAGGTTTTTGCCATGTGTAGGTCTTAGATTTTACATTATCATGCCATTTTATTTAAATCGTTAAATAATGAGGTCATCACTCCATCATCATGATGTCATAAATAATTTAATTTATTTAAAGTCTAAAAATTATAAGAAAAATCTATGATGTATGAAATCTTTATATATTTCCAATGACTATTTATAATCAAAAATCTGATCTTTATAACCCCATTTAAAAATTGTTTTAGTAAATCATCTCATGTTTGTGTCATTTTTACTTTTACATTAAATAAAAAGTTATTTATGTCATTTCCCAACCAAAGTGGCTCCATTGGGTCCCCAAGTTGACCCATTGATTGTATTGGTCGGAAATGACACATCCAATGAGGGTAGGACATGTTTCAAGCTCATCTCAATTTATTAAAGCATTATTTTTACCTTAAACTACACTAATTACCTCTAATCGCGATTAAGAACATAAGAGTTACTATTCACCAAAAAATTATTTTAATCTCATTAAACCACATTTTACTTCTTAATGAAAACCATCTATGTCAAATTTTTGAATTTCAAAACACATATGTGGTAAAATTTCATTTAAACGAAAAATCAGTTTTTATAAGTACCACTTAGTGGTTTCACTATTCATCAAAAATTGACGTTTTTCTGAAAAATACCAAAAATTTACCCTAAGATATATTTGATAATCCGAATTCAAAAATGAAGTCTTTTTTAAAAAATTCAAAATATATAAGTCACATTAATTAATTTAATAATTAATTCCCGCTGTCATGACAAATAGCGTGTTTTTTTGAAACAATAAGTATCAAAAGATTGACACCAGTTTAAGTCCAACATCAAAGTGAAATTGATTCAGATGACCACCATTGGATTAAATGGTAAAAATATATTCTAATTTAACTTCAAAACCAATTCAAAAGATAATATAATCATATAAATAAATTTGATTAAAAATCAGTTTTGATGTAAAATGCAGTATTTTTCATTATTCATTAAAAAAATGAACATTGTCTGAAAAATACCAAAAATTCACACAAAGTAAATTTTGATGTCCCAATCATAAAGAATAAGTTTATTTTGACAAACATAGCTTATAAAATTGTCAAAAGATGGATTTAAAGATGGTTTTCCATCAAAAGGCAGTAAAATAATATTTTTAAAAAATATTAGTGTATTCCATGCTTAAGATTGGATTTATTATCATTTTAAGCCTCTAAAACACTATATAATTCATTAATAGACGTAGATAAAAATATCTATTATTCATTACTTACTTGGGATGTTACATCCTTCCCCCTTTATAAAATTGAATCCCCGCAATTTATTTATTTATCGAATAAATGGGGGTACTTATCCATCATTGCATTTTCAGATTCCCATGTTGCCTCTTCCATCATGTGGTTTTCCACAAAACCTTTAACTGATTAATCACCTTATTCCATAACACTTGCTCCATATGGTCAAGAATCTAGACCGGTTGTTCCTTATAAGATAGGTTCTCTTCTAGCTGAACTACCTCTAGACTCAAAACATGAGATGGATCTGGCATATACTTTTTCAACATCGAAACGTGAAAAACAATGTGTACCTAAGATAAACTCGGAGGTAAAGCCACCCGGTATGAAACTGATCCAACTCTCTCCAGAATTTCATATGGTCCAATAAACCTTGGGCTCATATTTCCTTTCTTACCAAATATCATCACACTTTTCCATGGAGAAACCTTGAGAAATACATGATCACCAACCTCGAAAGATAGATCCTTCCTCCAGTTATCTGCATAACTCTTCTACCTGCTCTGAGCTGTTCTCATGTGCTTGTGAATCAGCTGAACTTTTTTTTCCATCTCTTCTACCAATTCTGGTCGCATCAACATCCTTTCACCCACTTCATCCTAGAAAGCCGGAGTTCGACACCGCTTCCCATATAACGCCTCAAATGGTGCCATGTGTATACTAGAATGAAAACTATTATTATATAAAAATTCAACCAAAGAAAGATGTTGTTCCCAACTTCCCTGATAATCCATAGAGAAAGAACATAGAATATCCTCCAATGTCTGAATTGTTTGTTCTGACTGCCCATCTGATTGAGGATGAAAAGATGTACTAAAATTTAATTCAGTACCCAACGACTTCTAAAGGCCTTTCCAAAATTTAGAAGTGAACCTGGGATCACGATCAGATACAATGAATATGGGAACTCCATGTAACCTGACTATCTCTTTAAGATACAAACGGAAAAGTTGATCTAGGGAAAAAGAAACTTGTATAGCAAGGAAATGGGCAGATTTAGTCTTGCGGTCAACAAAAACCCAGATTACATTATTACCTTGAGATTTCTTCGGTAATACCACAACAAAGTCCATGGATATATTCTCCCATTTCCACTCTGGAACTGGTAAAGGTTGAAGCATCCCATTCGGTAACTGCCGCTTTTCTTTAACCTGTTGACATGTCAAACACTTCACAGTAAAATCAGCAATATCTATTTTCATTCCATCCCACCAGTAATACTCCCACAGATCTCTATACATCGTAGTACTGCCAGGATGAACTGAAAATGGAGAAGTATGAGCTTCACATAACAACTCTCTCTTAAACTGTGAATCACAAGGCACACACAATCTCTTCCCAAATCTGAAAACGCAATAATTATCAATGTTGAATTCAGGCAACTTACATTTATGAACCAGCTCTACCATTTTCTGCAACTCACTGTCTTGCTTCTGTGCTTGCTTGATTCTATCTGATAGAGATGATCTCACTGATACCTGAAATAAAATAGAAGAACTTCCTTCACCAACAACTTCTATGCCAAAGTTCATCAAATCCTTAACCAAAGTATCACGTTCCAAACACAACATTGTTAATGAAGCATTACTTTTTCGACTCAATGCATCGGCCACTTTATTTTCTTTTCCTGGATGGTAATGAATTATACAATCATAATCCTTCATTAAATCCATCCATCTCCTCTGTCTCATGTTTAACTATTTCTGAGTGAATATATACTTTAAACTTTTGAGATCAGTATAATTTTCACACTTTACTCCATACAAATGATGCTCCAAATTTTTAAAGCGAAAACAATAGCAGCTAATTCCAAATCATGTGTAGAGTAATTTACCTCATGATTTTTCAACTATCGTGAAGCATAAGCAATTACCTGATCTTTCTTCCTTAGGACGCAAACAAGTCCTTTCAATGAAGCATCACTGTATATAACAAACACACAATTCCTGGAAGGTAGTTCCAAAACTGGAGAATTCACCAATCGTCTTTTCAATTATTGAAAATAATCATCACATTCTTTTGTATAGATAAACTAAACACCCTTCCGAGTTAGCTTAGTCATTGGACTAGATAACCGTGAAAAATTTCTTACATACCTTCGGAAATATGCTTCCAAACCAAGGAAGCTACGAATCTCATTACATTTGTGGGTCATGGCCATTCTTCAACAACCTTTGTTTTTGAAGGATCAACAGTTATCCCATATTTGAAAACAATATGACCAAGGAAAGAAATTTGTTGCAACCAAAACTCACACATGCTGAATTTTACATACAGTTTATTTTCTTTTAAGGTTTTCAAGTTAACCCTTAAATGTCTTTCATGCTCCTCTTTACTTTTAGAAAACACCAAAATATCATCAATGAAAACCACCACAATCTTATCCAAGAACTCATGGAAAATTCTATTCATTGAGTCCATGAATACAGAAGGTTCATTGGTTAGCCCAAAAAGCATTACTACAAATTCATAATGGCCATATCTTGTATGTAACGCGGTCTTCAGAACATCTGCTTCCTTTACCTACAGCTGATGGTACCCCGATCTCAAGTCAATCTTTGAAAAATACTGAGCTCCCTGGAGCTGATCAAACAAATCATCGATATGAGGCAAAGGATATTTGTTCTTAACAATGATGTTATTCAAGGATCTATAATCAATGCATAGTCTTATTGAACCATATTTCTTTTTAACAAATAAAACAGGAGCACACCATGGTGATGTGCTAGGTCGAATGAAACCTTTCTCTATTAAATCTTACAATTTCTCCTTCAACTCTAAAAGTTCAATTTGAGCCATTCGATAAGTGGGTTTTAAAATTGGCTTTGCAACAGGAACTAAGTCAATAGTAAACTCAACTTCCCGATATGGTATTATTCCAGGCAACTCATCAAGAAAAACATCAGGATACTCATTTACCACTGGCACATCATTAATCTGAACAGTTCATTTACTTTCAATGATGTGTGCAAGGTAACATTCATTTTCATCTTTTATAAGTTTCTTGGACTCTTGATAAGTTATCAACAGTAAGAGTTCATTCTTGTACACAATCTGAACGTCTTTCTGAAAAGAAACATCTTTAGCTCTACAGTCAATCATAGCATGGTAAATAGAGATCCAATCCATACCCAGGATAACATCAAACTCTACTAGAGGTAGAACAATAAGGTTTGAAAGTAGGTTCTTTCCACAGATAAGGATAGAAAGATTCTTATAAATTATTTTTGCCTCAACATTTCTCCCAGGTGTTTTTACCAAAAGTTCATGAGTCATTTCTTGAGATGGTATTCCCATTTTACTAGAAAAGTTTTCAGAGATGAAAGAATGTTTAGACCCCGAATCAAACTACACACTGGAATAATCTGAAAAAACAAACAAAGTACATGTTACAACTTCATTTGATGCCCCGACATCTACTGAAGTAGTTGCAAAGGATTTCACCACCCCTTTCTGCTTGTAGTCTAAGTGCTTCCCATCACCCAAGCACTTTGTCGGACACTCGTTTGCATAGTGACCCATCTCATTCCACCTATAACATTTCACTAACTATAAATCAAATTTGGTCTTACCATCACCCTGATCTTTTCCAGTGCAATCACGAGCCTTATGTCCCATATTACCAAATCGGTAGCACTTTCCAGAATTCAGAAGAAATTCCCTAGCATGCCTTTTGCCACATTTATCACAAACTAGAAACTTAGTTTTCTTACTGTCAGACTTTTTTGAAGAATTCTTACCTTTCTCCTGCCACCTCAGTGTCTTCTTCTATTGGTTGTTATAGAACACTTGATCATCGGAAAACTCCATTTCCACCTTCTCAGCACATCGAACAAGATTTTCATAACATTTAAACTCACGAGAAGCTAATGCCCTTCGATATTTTGGCTTTAATCCTCAGTAAAAATGATTGATTTTACTATCAAGGTCTCAGATAAAATTTGGAGCATACCTTGCAAATCTAGTGAACCTTTCTTCATAGGTAGCCACTGAGTCTTACTCTTGCCTCAATTCCAAGAATTTCTTTTCCATACTAAGTCGAACAGCCTTATGAAAATACTTCTCAAGAAAAATACCTTTGAATTCATCCCAGTCAAGATCATCAATCTCATCAGTGTCTGATATTTTTAACCATCGACCACCACTGATCTGCTTCACCCTCCAAATGATAAATATCAAGACTAACCTTCTGATTGTCTGAACACCCCATGACATCAAAAATCTTCTCCAGTGCTTTAATCCACCCTTCAGCTAGCACAGGGTCAGATGATCCTCTGAATGATGGGGGATGTCGCCTCGTGAAATGTTCCACCACTGACATGTTCCTCTGCCGTTGATCTGGCTGATCTCGTGTATGGATACCACCGCCATTTATCGCTTGAGTCAACTGCACCATTACTGCAACAAACTGTTCAGTTCCAATTACGACCATCTCAGGATGCTGATTCGGAAGGTTATTTCCTCCTGCATGCCTTCCTAGCACTGCTTCCCTATTTCCTCTGCGGAAAAATATTCTGAACAAACATGTCTTAGATGAAGCAACATGGTAATATTCAAATACTATATCACTTCAATTTGACCATAAGAAAATATTTTTGGATTATCATTTAATAGAATTCTGTCTCTTAATGTTATCTAAACCGACCTCTGATACCAACTATAAGGCCATAGCCTTAAACCTTACTTAATCTTGAGTTATTAAAAGATTACACATTGAGGATCTTTTCGGGTTTAGAGTTTTAGAGAATTAGATCACAAAACTTTCATTACATCCCACATATAAACAAAGTGGTTACATAAAGATAGTATTCTTCTTTCCCATCAATGGAAACATATTTAATATAAAACATGGATTCATTCTCGACACTTCCTTGACACTATCATCATATCATGTATCTTTCCCTTGACCTGTGAAAAACATTTCAAAAAAACATTGGATGAGCATAAAAAGATCAGTATGGGTTATAAAAATATGGAAAGGAAACATGGGTACATATATACATAAGAATGAAATCATACTTTACCCATAAAACATAAGCACTTTAACATACCTAATCAAATCATGAATAAATCATAAAAATCATAAGACATAAAGATAACTTGAGGCATTCATAACATTCTTACATAGGGAGTAACCCTCTTGGTTACGTTTGGAATACCCATGACAGTATATTCCCTAAATCTCTTCAGAGAAACCTTAACGTTTCACTCCTTCGCATTACCCAATGCATTGAAGAGCTATATCGGGCTCACCCGCCATTAGTTTACCACGGAACCACCCGTCTTCATAATAATGTCCAGGAACCCCAACATAATCGTATCACATAAATCATGCATAAAGGAAACATAATATTTCCACCTATCAATCACAAGATATCAATACAATACATTGTTAAAAAAACATTATGAAAAACATTTTCAGTACCAAAAGAAAAGAAAAGTTAAACATGGTATTAATTTATCTTTTAAAAAATGGTATGGCTTGTAAAGGAAGCCGAAACTCAAATAAAGGTCACGGCGGCGGAGAAGTCGTTGTCGCCGCATACGTACGACAAAAACATTCCCTTTTGTCTTTTAGTAAAACTCTTCATATAAAAGAGATTCTTTTTGGATAAACGTAAAATTCAAAGGGCTTTATACACCATATAAAAGAAGGTTGAGTATAAAACAAAATACTCCTCAATGAAAGGATATTTAGACGAAGTCCCATACCTCGGGTCCGGCTTGACTCGATCGTTCTTTAATGTCCTGAATAATAAACTAGAGTTAATTTCTACTTGCTTAAGAACCTTTTTCATGTTCATTATTCATTTTATATCACTTATTTTCATGTCATTAACACTATGTAATTATATAAGTTAATAACGGTCGTTTTAACGATCATTGGTACTTGAGTCAAAAATAAACCCTTTATAATTACAAGTTGTTCATATATCCATTATATCCAGAATTATAATCATGATTTACATATCATATATATCCAGTATATACATGAATTTTATAATATTACATAATCATTTAGAGGTAAGAAATGTAATGCACCATTCATGGAGACGGTAACTCGTACGTACGCATGAACGCTACTTTGATTTCTATTTTATATTTTATTGAATGGAATCATAATGATATAAAGGTATATTATAATTCCAGTATAATATCATATATAATATCATAGTTCTATCCTTTATACGTCTCACTTATGGTATTTAACGAATCAAATCACTTTAAGGCGGCGGTAGTCCGCACTTCCTTAAATGAAGATATCGCATTTACCCATATTGGAAACCATAAAGGAATGCCCAAAATGAAAAATACAGAAGCTTAAGGAAAACATAAACATATTATATATCATATATAAATATAGTAACATCTTAATGGAAACCTTTTAAGGTGTTAAAATAATTCTGAACAATCATCGTTTAGGGAGGCATAAATTCACCATCCAAGGAAACAGTATGTTCTTTAACCATTAGATGTAGGTGTGTGTATGTGTAGCTCGAATCCTTATTATAAAAAAATCCTAGTATATTGAGGATCCTATAGTTGTTACAAAAGAAAATAATAAAAAGAGTTTTAGGGGGTTGGAGAAGCAAAATCAAACAAAAGGACTCAAAAGAAGACATTACCTTAAAATAGGGTAACTCTCTTAGATTTGAGCTCATTGGCTTCCTTGGGATGTCTTCTTCCCAATGTGGGGCTTCAAGGAGTAATAGAGGGATGTGGAGAGACAAAATGGGCAGGGGTTGGCCGAGACAAAGCCTTTGGAAGTGTGGGTAAGGAGGTAGAGGTGGGGGCTTTATTAAGAGGAGAGGATGGGCACTCTTGGAAGGTAATGAAATGTCACTTTATTTTAAAATGGTATTCGGATTTAAGAGGTCCCACATTGATTTTTTTCGAGGATAAGGTGATAAGGGTTCGCAATCAACCCATACAATAGGTTTTGGGCATGTTTAGGTCTTATATTTTACATTATCATTCCATTTTATTTAAATCATTAAATAATGAGGTCATCGCTGCATCATCATGATGTCATAAATAATTTAATTTATTTAAAGTCTAAAAATTATTAAAAAAATACTATGATGTAGGAAATATTTTTATCTTTCCAATTACTATTTATAATCAAAACTCTGATATTTATAACCCCATGTAAATTTTTTTTTAGTAAAACATCTCATGTTTGTGTCATTTTTACTTTTACATTAAATAAAAAGTTATTTATGTCATTTCCCAACCAAAGTGGATCCATGGGGTCCCCAAGTTGACCCATTGATTGTATTGGTCGGCCATGACACATCCAATGATGGGAGGACATGTGTCAAGCTCATCTCCTTTTATTAAATCGTTTTTTTTACCTTAAACTACACTAATTACCTCTAATCGCGATTAAGAACTTAAGAGTTACTATTCACCAAAAAATTATTTTAATATCATTGAACCACATTTTACTTCTTAATGACAACCATGTATGTTGGATTTTTGAAATTCAAAACACAGAAGTGGTAAAATTTCATTTAAAAGAAAAATCAGTTTTTATAAGTACCACTTAGTGGTTTCACTATTCATCAAAAATTGAAGTTTTTCAGAAAAATACCAAAAATTCACCCAAAGCTATATTGGATATTATGAATTAAAAAATTAAGTCTATTTTACAAAATTCAAATCATATAAGTCAATTTAATTAATTTAATAATTAATTTCTACTGTCATGACAAATAGCGTGTTTTTATGAAACAATAAGTATCAAAACATTGGCACCAGTTTAAGTCCAATTTCAAGGTGAAATTGATTCCAATGACCAACATTGGATTAAACGGTAAAAATATATTCTAATTTCACTTGAAAACAAATTCAAAAGATAATCTAATCATATAAATAAATTAGATTAAAAATCAGTTTTGATGTAAAATGCAGTATTTTTCACTATTTATTAAAAAAATGAACATTGTCTGAAAAATACAAAAAATTCACACTAAGTAAATTTTGATGTCCCAATCATAAAGAATAAGTTTATTTTGACAAACATAGCTTATAAAATTGTCAAAATATGAATTTAAAAATGGTTTTCCATGAAAAGGCAGTAATACAATCTTTTAAAAAAATATTAGTGTATTCCATGCTTAAGATTTGATTTTTTTCATTTTAAGCCTCTAAAACACTATCTAATTCATTAATAGACATAGATAAAAATATTTATTATTCATTACTTACTTGGGATGTTACAATTTTTGTCTTTGAATGTTTATCGCATGGAATTTCATAGTGGTGGTATCCAACTGGGAATTGGATCACACCCTATGTACACATTTGGGTGTAAGTAGACTTGGTTTTTTTTCTTGTCTCAGGTTGGGTACAATTTTCTAGTTCTAGTGGTTTGGGTTTCTATCAGGTCTTTGGTGGTGAAGTATTGTGGAGATGGCTTGAGGGTGGTGGACCTAACCATGAGGGTTCCTGGGATATTTTCTTTTGGTTTTGTACCTTTTCTACAGTCTTATTGAGTTTTTTAAATATATTTAACTATGTTCTGAATTTTCTTATAAGATTGTTGGGATTGAAAAATCCAAATTCATTTTATTGGATTCTTTTACTGTTTTATGTTTATAATATCAGGTAAATCATTACCAATTCACATTTTATGATACTCGGGCACATGTGACAGCCTGTGGGGATCGGTAGTGCCCTTGGGGCCTTGTCAAGGGCTTGGTTTGGGGCCAGTTATGGCGGAAATCATATTTGATTCTTGAAAAAAATGTTATCAAAGGAGGTTGAGGTTAACTCTTTAGGTCATGTTATTTGGGGATGAGTCGAGATAGTCTGGAGTTAGTATTCTCAATATTTGGTATTCTAGTTATGGTTACTGTTCCTAATCACCACACCTCATGATGGGATTCATGTTTCAATGAGAATTCGTGTTTTATCTAAGTCCATTGGTTTACGTTGTCAGATGATGATTTTGGGAAATGAAAAGAGGGTTGCGTTAATGGACTCAGTGACCTCGGAGGACTAGACATGCCAAGTAGAGAAGGGGATATTCCCTAGAACACTCTCTGTAATGGTGAAGTTATTGGAATATGTCTGCCAACCATGTGTCTAAGTCTCCCATTGAAACTAGTTTCCTTTCACATTACTTTATTCTTTAGTTTTGAAATCATGGAACTTTGGTTTTAACGTGACTTGGTTTTAAGAAGACTAATGTTTTTATGATTTGATATTCAAATAAAGAGGTAACAGTTTGGATTATGAAATAGTGGAACTGAATTTCTAGAAATTTTTGAAATGGAAAATGATGTGCTTACACTTCTTTTGAAAGCATGAACTATAATGAAGTTAGTTTTGAAAAGTGTTTCCAATAGAGTTTTCTAAACAATCCCAGGGTTTTTAATGTGATGAGATGTTTTCAAATTGATGGGAATATATTTAAAGTGATTTCATTTCTAAAGGATTGTGTCTTTTTGAAATGTATTGTAAGATGTGAGTTGGGATTTTGATCTCGTGGTTAGCAGTTTTGTGAAAAAGAATGTGTTGGTTAAATGATTTGGTTTTGAAAGGTGGATGTAATTTTTGTTTTAAACATTGGTAACTTCATGATAAACCACATGAATGAGGTTATATAGGATGATGGATGGTTTATGGCATGACTGGATGAGTGTCGAAATGGATATGTGGACTGTTCCTGGTGTGGCACAGAAACATGCATGTGTATGGCCCATGCGGTACCATTGGTGGATACTCTAACCACTAATGAATTTGTTCTCAAAGAAATTTTTTTATACAAAAACAAAAAATCTTGATAAATTGTTTGGAATGGTTTATGATATATGTTTTAGGAAAATTTTGCTGTTGTGGGATGTTTTGAGTCCATGAACACCTCCGATTCGAACTTTGTTTTGATTTTGTGTTCGGTTTGTAAGATGGGTAGAAGTACCCATTAGTAGTCTTCTCTGAGAGATGTTTTGGGACACATTTTTGTGTTGTCCCTTTCATGTGTTTGGATCTGGTTTGTGGCACTTTATGACCAATGGACCAGCTTGGTTGGGTCCTTGGGTTCTCTAGTTGGACATGTTACACCCTCACTAAGAGTTAATTCATAATTAATGTGCAACCTGGATTTTTTCTTAATTGGAAAATCCACCAATTGATCAATATAGGAATATTTTTTTTCTCAAGATCTGTAGATTGAGTCTATAACCATTTCCTTAATTGTTTATTTGAACCATTTGTAGAGGGAAGGTGCTCGTGGAAAGTTGAAAGAGACCATAGTTTCTTATGTTTCATGTTTCATTGACGGAGCAAGTGGTCTAGTGTTATTAGTGTGGATGAGTTTCCCAATGGTGCCTAAAAGGGCCTCTGGGTTCTTCATTGTTTCTTTAAAGCATGAGTTCATGTTAAACCACCAGTGTGGGAAATATAGTCATGATCAGAAATTGTGCCTTATATCTAGAATTGTGTGTTGTTCGAGGATGTTGTATAAGGTCCCTCTCCATGAATTGTTTTTTTCAGTCAATGTGGTCATGTTCGGTGACTCCATGTGATGTCATATGCTCAATTGACCGAAAAGGTGAATGTCAGGTAAGCATCTGAGAGACTCTGTAATATTGAGAGAATGTCACCCTTGGAAAAACAAAAAAAAAATCCATTTTAGAGGAAGTTGAGTTTACATGTTCTTTACTTATATTGTTTCTCACACGAACACACAATCTTTTTTGTGTGTGCGTCTTCTAAGCCCATGTTTACATGAAATATCACAATATGGTAAAGTGAGTTTTTAATGTGTTGTATCTTGGAAAACTTCTCTGGGATTGTGTTGTAGTTTTTTGTTTCAATGAAAGAAGAATTCTCGTTTATGGGGTTTCCAAAGCCTATATGTGAGGATTAATATGCGTCAATAATTGGAGCTCCAGCCATAGGTATCTAAGAGAAGTTGGTTCATATTCAGGGGAAATCCCATGGACATTTAAACCCTTGTACAATGTTTTATCTTTAGTGTGAATGATGGGAAGATTTTTAAGCTTCAGTGACATTATGTTTCTTTTGATGTTCTTATTCAGTGGAAATAAGTGGAGGGACATGTACTCATGTCATCGCCCACTGTTATTCCAGCCCCCTTTGGTTTCCATTGTGTGTGTGGAGAAAGGATTGATGTTTCGTTGGACAGGTTGAGAGCATGGTTTGCAGTTCGTTAGTAGAGACCATGCCCTAGAAAACCATGTTGATAGAAGGGTCCCCAATATTAGCATATGGTTTCCCAAACTGTGCGAACTAACTATGTGGTCATCCCAATTCTTTAAATTTGGGGGTCTTTTTGTACTAGCCCATGGTGGTCGGTTAATATGGATGGTTCTTATGGTGGGGAGACCTACTATAATTAATATATATGTTCTTTTTTAAAGGTCTGATGGAAGTAAAACATTTTTACTAAGGATTCAGTTCAGGCCTCCCGCTGTTAGTGTCCTGATTCTCTCTTAAGAAAAATATTGGTTGTCTCTTATGGTTGGGAGCTTATTTTTGTTCCCCATACTAGTAACACAGATTTATCCATGGTCCTGGATTGGTGGTAGGTAGACTTGTTCAGAGATATCAAGCTACCTATATCTTCCTTCGGTAAACATTGGTATTGGAGAGTGCCTAATGGTTTTTCTATAGAACAGTAAGTGTACCCGTTTTCAATGTTGTTGTTTGTTTGGGTAAATTGCTTGAGTTTTGTTCAGATTGTGTACGAAGAGTTTTCTTTTCAGATAAAGTATGAATTTGATTGATAATTTTAGTAATATGTTGTATGTTTGGGTTGTGAGATTAACCCTTAATTGATCACTGGAGGTGTTTTGGCCCTTGGTGGTGAAGGTTGACAAAAAGTTCATCTTGGATTATCAGGGGGGTTTAGTTTTGGTATCTGGACTTCTTAGATTTTCTGGAGTTGTAATGTTTTCATATATGGAGAATTTTTATATAAATGACTTATTTTAAATTTAAATTTCATTTAATTTCCATTCATGCTTTTTTTTGGTTGTTTCCCAAGCTTTTATGGTGGAATGGGTGAGTTTTCATGAATTGGGCCAAACCGTGAGCTCAATTCCAGATTTAAAAATAGATTTTTATTCAATTATAACTCATTCATTTGTCAAAATTTTCATCAATTCAAATTCATAATTGTCATACCCTGACCTGGGAGTACCAAAAAATTATTTTTGAACATTTAGAAATCTTTAATCATGGTGGATTTTAGTTTTTATTTAAGTGATTGGGACTGCCCAAAATCCAATTTTCTAAATTAAAAATATTTTGTAATTAATTTATAACTCATTCAATTTTTATGTGTTTTTGATTTTTTGAACTCCCAAATGAGACCACTTAACTTAGGTGTGCCCCCATTTTCTCCCCCCCCCAATTTGGAGGTCAATAGAATCACGAAATTTGGTGAACCATTTTTGGATTTCGAAAATCGCCCAGATTTAAAGAGGTAAATTGATAATTTTATAACTCATTATATATTTAATCATTATTCAAAATTTTTGTTCTTATATGACCTATCCATCCTTGTTTGAAACTGAATTAACTTTTTAGATATTTTAAAATTAATATTCATGTGGATTTTGGGTAATTTTGTTCAAGATTGTTTTGGGTAATTGTTTTCCAGTTCAATTTGTTCCTTCTCTTTAGGGTTTCCTCCATAATTCATAAATTGATATAGTGTCCATAAATTATGGTTCATTCCTAGGGCTTGTTTTTGGGTATTTGTGGTGAAATATTAAGGTTTCGTATTTGTTTTCACTTCTTTGTGGTGCGGAGGAAGTGTGGTTGAGGTTTCACACAATGAATTAAGGGTTTTGACTCAAATGGAAGGTGGATCCATTTATAAACAATTATTGATGAGTTATATTTTTGTATTTACTAATTATGAATATTAATTATATATTGTGTATTGTTACAAAATTTAATATGATTTATTTGGTTAAGTGTAAAATTTTATAGTTTCTTTTTAACTTTATATTGTGTGCTTTCATGTGTAACTCATGGGGTATTATTTTGGTGTATTTTATAACTATGGAATTGTTTTACTAAATCTTTTTTGGCCTGAAAATTATTTTTTGGTAATTTATTAGTGTCATGTGGTCATAAAAGGATGGATTTTGAATAGGTTTGATGTGTAAAACATTGTTATACTTATTGAGATCATTTTATGAATATGTGTGTTTTGATTTGTATCTTTTGTGGTGTTATTAAAGGTTAATTTATAACACATTAATGGGGTTTTATAAATGTATCTAGGGAATCCAATTCTGTTTTGGATAGGAAAAGGTATGGATTTGGTCTTAAATTGGGGTTTTGAAATGGGTTTTGGGTGCAAGAAATAGTTACACCCGTTGAGTTTGTTCTATGAAAATTGTGTATGTTATGTTTGGTTATAAAAAGTGGGTAAAAAAGTGTATATGTACAGTTTGGATGTGTGTTAAATTAATATTGGTTTTTTAAAGGTAATGTAATTATTTATGAAGTAAAATATTTATTTCGAATTTTTTATAATGTGAAGAAATTTTTTTGAAAATGGAAAGAGAGCTTGAAAACATCGTTGTGGGATGTTTTGTGTGAGTGTGTTGTGAAAATTGAATTTTTTTGATGAATGAGGTATTATATGATATTTTAGTGGGCTATTATGTGAGTTATAATGTCTTTAGATGGTTTATAAAAAAAATTTAATGTATTTTTGGATGTGTTATTGAAATTAGAAAAGTGTTGTGGGCTATTTTGGTGTGAGTCAGATTTTAAAATCAATTTGATTGAAAAGTGAGATTTTCTGACTTGTGTGGTATACATGTAGGATATTTGGTGAATTTGTGATATATAAATGCTATTTTCATGTGAAAATTATATTTATTGACTTATTGAACTTGCCTGAGCACAAGGGGAAATCTTGGGTATCTAGGTGGGTGGACGTGTACTAATATGGTAGTGAATCTGTGGGGTTCAGCCTCAGTTTAACAAAGCAAGATTGACGCTTACAACTATAACTAAACTGTGATGATAATTATTTGGGACAAATAGGTTATGGTTATGTTCCATACTAGTATATATTGCATGAGAACGAATATTGTAATGTTTACTCTCACTGAGATACGAGGTACCTGGGACCCACAATGAGCTAGTGTCTAGGGGTTATTTCCTATTGCTTGTGATCATTACTTACATTGTGCTTACCGTCGGCATATGGTATGTATGGCTGGAAAATTCACTAGTGTTGAAATTATTTTTAAAAGTGTTGATTCTTAATGATAGACCATGTGAAAACTATTTGAATTTTTAAGTAGCACCATTTAGGAATTATAACTTGAAATTACATGTTTTTGAAAACATGAATGTTTTTTATATTTGAATGTTTATCGCATGGAATCTCATAGCATTGGTATCCTTCTAGGGACTGTCTCACATCCTACTTACACCATTGTTTTGAAGTGGACTTGGTTATATTTGTTGTCGCATGTTGAGTACAATTTATTAGTTTTAGTTGTTCAGGTTTTTAGCAGGACCTTGGTGGTAAAGCCTTGTAGAGATGGCTTGAGGTGGTGCCACTATCCATAAGGGTTCATGGGTTGTATCATTTTGTTTTTTACCTTTTTTATATTGTTTTTTTAATAATATGTAATTCAGTTATGATTTTTTTAAAATATTTTTTGTTTTGAAGAAAACAGATTCCTTTTATTGGATTATTTTGTTGTTTTATGTTTATTTAATCCGGTAAATCATTCCCAATTCTCATTTAATGATACCTGGTCACATGTTCCAGGCCATGTGGATCGAGAAACCACATGGGGATTTGTCACGTGTAGATTTTTGTGCCGGTTGTGGTGGAGACCAGATTTGGTTCAGGACAGTTGGTATAACGATAAGTGTATTTCATTTGAGTGTATGTCCAGTCAAGCACTCAACAAAATATTTATTCTTTGCATTACAATATAACTATAATCCATTAAAACAATCACAAATATTAATATCCACATACATGAAATCAATGTTATGTGTGACACCGTGATATATCTAGTACATAAGATCATAAAATAATGATCTTTTATTAAGAATATATATATATATATATTTACCATATTTTTGGGTGATTTCAAATGTGAATTAAACGTTACTCACCTAATAAAAATATTAGTCAGTAGACATATATTTTAGAGCAATATTAAATTTATTTTATCTAGTGAATTTATTTTCTAATATTTAATAATATTGATCCATAGTCAAAATCTTCTGGTTACCCACGTATAATATTTTACTATCATGTTTCATTTGATAATATGATTTATGTTCCTCACAAGTTGGACAATTTTTAAACCCCTTAAAAATATTTCTTGAATCATGTTTACATTTTTTGGAAGTAATTCATTGTAAAAAAATTATATGTGATAATATTCCCTTTTATAAGAATCATAAAATCTAATAACATTATACAATAATATTTTCAAATCATCAATTAATGGTTACTAGAAAGCATCAAAATAATATCTATGTAGTTTTGGTGTATAAATCCTAATACTGAAGATGATAAATTTCCTCTTCACAGAAAATTTTGGAGATAAGTTTTAAATTAATAAAGAAAAGTATATTAATGTTTTTCCTAGTATGTAATTAATATGGATTCATTAAAATTATTAATAGTACACGTCTAAGAATTCCAAAACCTATTTCAAATGTAGTTAAATATTGAACAATTTTCATTCCATCCAATGGCCCCAAGGCCTTCATTTTATATTGATTTTTGATAATCCACCTTTCAAGGGATTAGGTGGAACCCTACAATGCCCGTAGGCGAATGATTACATGCATGTAGGCCATAGAGGAATTCATTGCCCGTAGGCACAAACATTACATTCAACCCAGACATAACAACTTGGAACTACTCATCCCCAGCATCTTCATCATAAAATCAGCTCTCCACCTTCGCATGGCTGTTCGTCTAGGCATTCCCATGCATGCACAGGCTTGTCCCGATGGTAGGTGCCATACCCTCTCATTCTTGAAATCCATTTAGCTTCTATTGTGGTGGAAGTTCTTTGCTCATACTTCTTGTAGAGATTGTTCCTTGTAGTTTTTTTCAAGTTTGTATCTGTACAATGGTGGCCCGAAGGCATTGAGATGACCCGAAGGCCCAACTAAACCGAAGGCCTGGGTGCCCGAAGGCCTATGAAGGGCTTGGCGACCAAATCGGAGGCCCAAAGGCCCAAACGGGGGCATATTCCCGGCTGCTATAGTTCCAAACAGTGCCTACTACAGTTCCAGCTACAGTAACTGCTACAGTACTGCACAGTTTCTACTACAGTACCTGCTACAGTATTGCTACAGTACCCCGGAAATTCTGCCCCGCCTGGATTTGATCCTTGGTCACTTGGATGCACCAACAGAGACCTATAATGAGTCTTTATAACAGTTAAACCAGCATATGAATTTTTATTTCATATTATTCCATGATGTCCGACATTTTGGATACCATGAAATACATTTGTATTCCTTCCTATAAAAAACCTATTAATTTTGTCATGCATGTATCTTATTTTACCGCAAACACATCAAACATAATATTTTCATCTGATTATAATTATAAATATAAAAGGTAATTTTATTTAAGATATATATCGTTCAATTTAATTTGTAGCCCCATAAAAATCGTATCACTCCATATATTTTCATCCTTATGTTAATCAATCACAGCAGCATTACTGAAACGGTAAATTCCAGAAAACCGTCAGAAAATGGGTTATCAATATCTCCAAATAGATGTTCAATTGTATGTTGATTCCAAATTCCATATACACTAATATCCCTATGAACACCTTTAATTTATTCATATATATCATCTTAAAATTTATCATCATCAATATATCCTAAAATCAACTCAGTTTCACAAAACAAACTCAAATGTATGTTATAAGGATTAAAAACATGAAAAAATTCAGTGATATTTTATTTCTATTTTCTCAACATTATAACATTACAAATTTCAGGCATTGATAGATTTTTTAGTAAATTTTATTTATAAAATTCCATAAAAGGATCAAAACCTTCCTCATATTCATCACTTGTTCACACTTCGGTAATCCATCTTCGAATCGTTAGTATCTATAAAAAATAGCTTGTATTAAAAATAAGTATAATATATTTTTAAAAATATGTTAGTATTTAAATTTAAAAATAGTCATAATCTATAATAATATTTAAAAAAACAAATGACGGAATGAATATTTTATAAATAAAAATATAACTTTTACATATTAAACTATAATTATTTCACAAAAAAAAAGATAAATGTATCACAGAATATGAAAGATAATCTAAATATATATTATCAACACTCTATATCCAAACTCCATAATATATTATACATTCAAAAAACTCTTTAACAGTGTAGCTAATAGGAATACCTTAGACCAAAATTAAGTAGTAAATTAACATTATATATAACATGAATTAATAAAATAATAATTTATTTAAACATTAATATAATGGTATTACACATAAATTAAAATATTCATCATATAAGAGAATAATATAATCATAAAATAGAAATATTGAAGATATGGAAAATATTTTTGGTAGTAGTGATAATTCAAGAAACACTATCCAAAATAACATTCATTAATTAAAACACACGAGGGATGAAAAGGAAATAAAATAATTAAAACTAAAAAACAAATAAAAACTAAAAAGTGAATGAATTTGAATTGAACATAAATTAAAATATTGAATAATGGGAGTGAATGTGGTGGTGGATTAAAACTAAGGGTGGATGATAGTTTTACGATTAACGAAATAGTTTCAAGGAAACCAGATCAAAGATTGAAGGATTAATGTTATATACATGATAGAAAAGTGTTTACTATTATTGGAATGAAACGCCACAAAATTATTCAATGAAGTGTTTCATAATAAATATAATTTTCTCCCTTAAGTTATTAAATAAATATATAGAAAGAAATTATGCCTATTATCTAATAACGGATGTGAAAAATTTCATTTTCAAAATATTTTGTTATTTAAGTAATGTTAAAATTAAACCCCATAATTTTTAAGCATAATTTATTAAATAATTAACTAGATAAATGTGTTGAATTAAATTTATTTTATACTGCTGTTGTTTTTAGTATGTGTTATATTATTAAAGCATGATGGTATGTTTCAAACTAAAAAATCTCATTTGAGTTATATCAAGAACATCATGGGTCAGAATAACAGGTGTCCATTTCTATCATATCCCAAGTGACTAATGAATTATTTTTATAAATTATCATGATAATATGAGGGTATTTTTAGATTTTCATCAAGTTACACATGTTTTATATAAAAATTAAAATTTTAATATGAAAACAGACACATGGAAAAATACCAATAACAACATGTGTCATCATACTATGTACTCAATTTTAATAGTTCAAAAACAATATATGTATCGTTTATAAATGAAATATGACTATTTTGACACAATTTTTAGTGAGTGGAAAATTTTCATAACTTAAATATTTTTTTTAAATGAAATAAATGTTCTTTCTGTTATAACATAAACATATTTTGTCAAATTGATGTGTGGTCATTTCCTATAGGTCAAAAAACGATATATTATTCATTTCCATAATATTTCAGGATCATTATTGTGTGTTTTCTCTATTTTTAGTTAGTTAAGGAAAAACTAAAAAATTTCACTTTTAAATAGAGATGAAACACATGGAGACATACTTAGCGCACCATGTGTCATATTGACCCGAGACATGTTTTTATTTATCAATTTTTTTTATTTTTTTTTTAAAATCTAATAAATTGAGTTCTTTTTATTAATATATTTTATTGTGATTGAAGTGTGTTTTTAATTGAAATGTTTTATTTATATAAAAGTGATCTCATTAATTCATTTTATCCACACCATGTGTCAGATTTAAATTCATATGGTTTATATGTGTAGAATTGATTTAGGGATCATCATCCCAATATATCATGAAAATTAGAGCATGTTTCATCTATTTTCACTATGTGAATAATATTTATAACTAAAATAAAACATATAAAAAACATTCACATCCAATCATTATGGTCACACTGTATTTATTATTATAATTATGTAAAGTCATACACATTATAAATGATTTATTTATTATTTTCATTTATTATCTAGAAAATTATATAGTATTTTATCTCTTTTCATTAAGGGACATATTATTTGACCTAAAATGTCACTTTGAAAAAAATTTAGCACTTTTTATCATACCATATATTGTGTGTGTCTGATTGACATGTGACTAATTCTACATGTCACAAATGATATATGGATTGGTGTCCTAAATTATCATGATAGTATGAGACTGATTCATTGGTAATGGGTATGCGACACATTATTTGAACTGAATGGTCAATTTAAAACTAAAAACTATCTCTTTGAGTTATTACATGCACAACATTTGACAATTACAACTTCATCAATTCTTAATTTCCAATAATAATAATATAGTTAATTTTACTAATATATATATAAATGATATTTTTAATCTATTTTAATTGACCGACACATCCTATTTTCTAAAATGTCAGTTTTTAAATGAAAATATGCATTTTGACACATAGTGGGAATGATTGATATATTAACATACAGATGATTCCTAAATGGTTTTCCCTATCACTTCTATAAATGCGATCATTGTGAATATCATAGAATCCATTACAAACACATAGGCTAATTTTTTACACTTGATGAGAGAGCAGATTTCCTTAACTCTAATTTATTTTGATGATCATGATCCTCCATATAGATAAAAGATTAATTTCAATGATTACCCACATACTATAGAATTGATCTCTTGTAATACCTTATAACATGTCATGATAATCATCATCCCCATGTGGAGGGAATTGAGTCTCTACTGCCACACCATCTATTCTAACTACATATTCAAGTGTCTAAAAATTGATCACAAGTACCCCATCTATGAATTCATTATTCTCCTAACATATTGTGTTGTTTCTTGAGTTAGTTAATTTTCAAAAAAATTATGAGATTAGGCATTGTGTCAAATAATGAAATATTGCAATAATTATGATAGTTTATCTGCATGGATTATGAACTATAAATTTAATGGGGACTTAAGTGTGGAATTATATTCAATATATAATTGACATAACTTTTGGTGAATGAGGATATATGAAAGGTATAATTATCATTCTAAACGAAATTTTAATGTAAATTCTTGTTTTGGATCAAATAATATGAAAATTTCAATGGGTCACCAAAAAAATTATAAATTTTCTTATTTTAAAAGATCATAATTTTCTTAAAAGTTTAAGTGGTCCTTATA
Source organism: Viscum album (assembly GCA_963277665.1). Classification (NCBI taxonomy): domain Eukaryota; kingdom Viridiplantae; phylum Streptophyta; class Magnoliopsida; order Santalales; family Viscaceae; genus Viscum; species Viscum album. Next base: position 1,497,053,992 of record OY728156.1, on the reverse strand, counting down.
TGGAATTATGGAACCATTTTTCCCTTAAATCTCAATTATACTAATTGAAATAACTAATAATATTGAGACTGTGGTTGTTATTTTTTCTATTTCAATGATATCACATAAAAGGAATGGAAAGGAAAAAATTAAACAAAATTGTAGTTTATTTCACAATTAACAATGGTTTAAATAATTCTACCTATTGATTAATGTATTACATTTCTATGGTAGGTATGTTTTACTACCATTATAAGTGATATATAACTAGAATCGTATTCATATTGAGAATATTTCCATTTTTTCTTTCACCTCATATTTATTCTTTCCTTTGATATCTAAAAATATTCCAATAAAAATGTCATAAATATTCTTCTCCACATCCATGAAATCAATGGTATGTTTGAACCCATGATATCTAAAAAATGGATGCTCAAAAAATATTGATCATTTTTAAAACATATTTCATGAATTAATAGATTGTTTTCATATTTTTTGATTGTGACGTCAATTTTTTCCCACATTCAAAATATTGATTGGTACAAAAGATTTAGGAGGAATATCAAATTCACATGTTTCACTGATTTTATTTTTTACATTCATAAATAATTTTAAATATATAAAAACATCCAATGACCCATGTAAAATATTTTCATCCCATGTTTTAGTTGATAATATGTTGCTTTTTCCTTACATATTGAACATGATTTATGTAACTTAACACTGTATCAATACAAATTTCAATGTGTTGGGAATTAATTTAGTGTGAAAATTATTTTTAAATGTTGGTGAAAATGTTCCACTTAATAATATTTATTAATGATAATAACTACCTTTCATACAATTTTCAAATCATAAATTAATAGTAATAAGAATACATTAATATAATTTCCATGTTTTTTGGTCTATGAATCATTAAACTAGACTAGATATATTTATGTATCCAGAAAAGGATTATAGATAAGTTTTAAATTAATATGTCAATAGGAAATGAACTATGTATTATACTAATAATTTTATTTTGAATCATTGAATATGTGGATAGTCTAAATCTGATATTTCTAACATTATTTCAAATGTGTGGAAATGTTTATCAATTTTCACCAACTATGGAAATGAATCTAGATGATGTATATTTTATAAAAAAATATATTCTAATTTACATTCTATATTAACAAAATTACATAAAAAAAAATTATAAACTGAAAAATTAAATTATTGGGCTCTATAAATTTACATGGTATGTGTCACTGTAACTGTTATGCATATGAATTATTTTATTTCAACATATACCATGTTGTCCCAAATTTTTGGAAATATTATGGAAATTAATATTCATTCTAACACATCACCAAGTCATTTTGGTATAAATATATCATATTTTACGTAAAACCCATCTGTAATAATATTATCATAACCTTATAATGTGAATATGTAAGATCATTTTGTTTAGATAGTATGTAATTCAATGTCTATAGAATGTTTGAAATACTCCCATCACACTATAAATTTTTCACCATAAAAATATTCATCATTAACATGGTTTTTAATATTTTAATTTATTTATAAATTGTTTAAAATAGTTTCCATTATCACCCTATAGTCTCTAAATTATTAGATTATTACCAATTGAATATGAATCAACACCAGGAATCATTTTTGTCAATTTGATCATACTAATAATGTTAAATATAATAATAATAAATAGAATCTAAATGTTTCCCACTTTCACTATGCCAAATCTAAGGGTCGTAACGGTAATATACTACGATTTTAAAAAAAAATATTTCTTTTAATAGAATACAAAATATGCCATATTGAGTATTATTTAATAGCATAATCTTACTTTTAAAATGTTCCCATTTAAAAATACCCATTAATTTGGTGGGTATGAATAGGAATAAATTATTTATGAGATTAATATATATATCCTAATAAATATTAATGTATTTTTAAATGATTAGAAAATAATAACATTGTTTTTTAAAAAGTCATTTTATTCTTCAGAAAAATGATTTCATAAAAAATTAGTGTTGTTAATTTTAAGGAATGAATATTATAAATAAAATATTGACATATTAAAATTTTTAATTGAAAAAATAAACCTAATATTAGGTTTCTGCATTATTAAATTAACAAATTATTACGTTTTTGGGTGTTTTCTTCAAATAGTTAATTTTTTTAAGGAATAGTGATATGTATTTATTTTTATTTAAAAGTATATTTTTTTAGAGTTTTTATATGGTAAAATTAATTTTCTAAAATTTTAATTAGTCATTTTTGATATTATATAATTCAATTATAGTTTTTTAATCGAATTTATACTTGAGTTTAGTATAAAAATATGTAATGTTTAAAAAAGTATTTTTATAAAAAAACAAATTTGGTTGTATTTTTTCAATATTATAATAAATTTAATGCTTCCTATTATGTGTTATAAATATTGAAAAAATAAATATTTATAACAACATACATTATATTTTTTAATTAATCCACTTTTGTATGTCAATATAAAAAACAATTATAATAAAATTTATTACATTAGTAAACGGTAAAAACTTATAATTTGGATTTAAAATAAGTGATATAGACGTAATTTTTTTATAAAATTTCTTATTTAATGAATTTTTTTTGACACTAAATCTCTATGGTATAATTTTATTTGTTTAATTTACACTTTTCAATGACAATGATATATATATGTTTTAAATCAATACAATTCTCAAAATTTCATGTCCTTTGTCTAAAATGTCATTTATTTTTCCACATAAAAAAGTAGGTTATCAGTGAATATAGGTATCCATGTTAATCAAAATAAATATATTTTCATGATATTTATTTATTTATAAACTTTTAGATCCACATGGATATGATATTACATTTTTTATTTATTAAATAAAAAACCAAATATGTCACACTATTTTTCAAATAAGTATAGACCATTTTATATGGTGATACTAAAAAAATATGTTAGACTATAAAAACTATTTTAAAAAATAATAAATTTAACTTCTACATAGTAATTTATTTTAAAAATTTATTTTTAAAAAATTACAATAATTTCTTGATCAATATTGATGGATTAATAATTTAATTAAGAGAATGATCAAATAATTGATATTAGAAACATTACAATATATATTTAATATTTGGAAATTTATGTAATAAAATAATTTTCCATTTGAAATTGTTATTTTATTGGTATATTAAAATATTTGGATCAATGATATCTTATTTTATTGATATTTTTAAAATACAATGTAATAAAAATATAGTCTAAATTAAAATTAATGATATTAAAAAATTAAAAATTTTTATTTAGTAATATAAAAATAAAAAATTATCATAGTCATAAATTTTATTAGGATAAGGTTTAATAATTCACATGTGGTCTATTTAGGGATTTTTTGTAATTTTACCGTAATAGTATTATAACTCAATGATAAAAATCGATGTAGTCAAGATGAGAGTTACGAAGATTGAATAATGGTTAAAATAAAAATACAACAGTATAAATATTGTATATAATTATATATATATATATATTTATACAAGTCTATTTAGACCCATACTCATATTATATTTTGAATAAACCACTATAGAGGTATTTTTAATTGGAAACTAATTTATATCATTAAAATATTTCGAGAAATTCAAAGAATGTCTCTCTCATCTCCAATAAATTGACACCACTACATTCAATTTCTTTACACATTAGAAACATATTTTGTCATAAAATATATGGAAAAATATTTTCCAAGAATCCACACCCAAAATCAATAGTCATTTTATGAATAACACCGACTTTAGAATGATTAATGTTGTCATAAATTGAGGTTTCCAAAAGCATTGGTTTTTTTTTCAATCAACTGTTTCTATTTAATTTATTCTTTCACCCCTAAAAATATTCTTCAATCACGATAAAATAATATTACAATTTTCATTTATATTACAAGATTTTTTTGATTGATTCATTCCCCATGCCATATCCCCTTCCATAAAATGGGTAAATGATTCATCATTTGTGTGTATAGAGGACAATCGTCTTACAAAGTAATTAAATTCATTTTCAATCACTATCTCTTATGAATGCATATAATGAATGAATTAATGTTACTATATTAAATTAATTTCATATTTAATATCATTAAAATTTATTCTATCAAATATTTTCTTAAATTTCCACGCACTAAAAAACAAAAATGACACTTGTGATTATGTGTCGACTACAACCTCCACGAAGCGACGTGATTCATTTTTCATCACAACATCTCATGGAATGATATATATATATATATATGAAAATGTCAAAATGTAATATTATATTTATGATATAATGATAATTATGGAAATATAAAATAATACTCAACCCCTTTCCATAATGATCATTGAAAAGTTAAAATATTACTCTAGTGTTTGTACGCTATTCCTTCTCCACAGTAAAAACATAGTTTATTTTTCATATATATACACAATGGATAAATTTAAAAGAATAATTAATATTTAAAAATAATATTAATTTCATTTTATTATTTTATATTTTATATTTTAATGACCAATTTTACTGTAATAATCATACCGAAGTCAATTTCAACTCAAGTGAAATCTATCATAAAAACACTCATGATGAACGTAAATTATTATGTAATTTTTATTACATGGTATTAAGTGATATTAAAATAATAATAATATTGAGAAACATTCTCATGAAAATAAATTATCAACTAAATTTTGTTATTCAGGATTTGGAATGACAAACGTGGGAAATAAAACTCAATTTATGGAACATTAAATTTAAAAAAATCATCACTTAATTTTTTTCTTTTAGCTAATTTTATAAAAGTAAAAAATATTTATTTTTAATATATAATAAAGGAAAATATTTTCCCATCATCATTAAAAATTTAATAATTTTATTATTCTGTTATATATTTCCATGTTTATTTTTAATGGTAGCTATTTTTTATGATGTGTGTCTTATTTCAATATTAAAATTCATTTATAAATGAAAAGGTTAGTATAATATCAAAAAGTAATTTTTATATGAATTTAAAATAGTCAAAAAAATATGATGTAAATTAAAATTAATAAAATGATTTAATTCAGGTTATGTTACTTAATCACTATAAATGTAAAATCAGTGTTCCTAGATAGCACCAAGTGATCCTCTTATAGTCAATATAATGGAAAACCCCAGATATCATCTAGGATCCTATTATAGATTAAATAATGGGTGTAAAAAAATCATTATCCAATTAATTGGGTGATTTAAATTTCATTTTTACTAAATTTTTTTGCTTTATTAGATGGTTTCTCACATGGATTAATGAGAGTTCTAGTTATTAATAATAGGGGTTTATATAGTTTATGAATTTTCTTCCTTGTGATTCCAAAAAATGGTTTTCATTTGATTACTATGTGTTTTTTATTGTTTTATTTGCACAATATTTTTTTATGTGAAAATTGTTTATTTTATTATCTCAAATTTGATTCAGATAAATGTAAATATTACTTGTTTTTTCTTTTTTTTAACTGCACTAATTTTTTTCATCATTTAATTTTGCTTACTGAGATTTTTGTGGTCACAGAGAAATATTAAACTATTTTTCACTAGGTTTAGGTGCGACTAGGTAAATGTTTTGGTCATGAAAAAATATGTGATGATATTTCATGAAAATAAATCATATTTTTATTTTAAATGAGTTTCCTTTTGGTTAAAAATTAAATTGTTTATATATGATCATCATTTTAATGTGTCTGATATTTTATTAATTCTATGATATTGTAATCCTAAAGTATCATTGGGAAAATAATTTGATTTTTCTTCTCACAAAAACAAATATATTTATTGTCTAAGAATGATTCTTTATATTTGGTATCAGATCAATGTTTAGATAACATTGGATATTATGATGTTTTAACGTGTTATTTTAGTTAAATTTATGGATATAAGCGTGGGTTTATAATTTTATTGCAGATAGTAAGATTTAATTTTTAGAAATACTTTTTTAGTATTTATGTTGTGAATATTTTAAGCAAATAATGATATTTATAGAAATATAAATTTTTTAGGTGATTATGGGTTATTACTTTTTTCTATGAAACATGAAATGTATTAGATAACTTTTGAGGTTAAAAAATTTATATATTGTTATTTATATTATGGTTATTTATTAAATTTTACCATATTTTTTAGAATGTTATAAGAATTATATAGTGTTTGAAAATTAAATATAAGAGACTTTGTAACAACCTATCACATCAGGAAAATCCACGATGTTTGAACCGACAACATAATGATGGAAACTGTACATTTCTTACCAGTGGAATATATGATTTCCTTGTTAGTGTGATATTTTCATTTTTGTTAAATTATTTTATAGATGAATAATAATATGTCTTTTGTAATCTATGTATTGTCATAAAGAAATAGTGTGGATAAAACTTTATTGGTGACTAAGAGATTAATTTTGTCTCAGATGAAGATCAACATACTATTGGGAAGTATTATAGGAATAAGGAAAATAGAATATGAAGAATTATTTTTTGTAATCAAGCTATATATTTATATACGTTCCTTTATTATATATGGAAAATGTTATCATATCATGAATACTACATGATTCTGGTATATATGTTTCTATATGAGAATAATGGTTGTTATTTGGATATATATATTAGAAAATTAATAGATGATATCGTGATAAATTCCTTATGATATTTGGGGTTTCAATATTAGTTTGTAATATACATAAATAAATTTAAGGATAGTTGTTGAATTATTTATGTTAAATTTTATGTATTAATTTTTACTTTCGGAGATTATATTCAAATTTTTTTATATTGAAGTTTTAAAAATTTTGTGTAATTATATCATATTCTTGTAATAGTTTTGGATTTAGTTAGTGTCCAATGATATGTGGAATATATTTTAATCCTTTTTGAGTTACTTGATGGGGTTGAATCTAGCACCTCATGAAAAAAATTCAAACAAATCGTTTGGTGAAAATGATGAGTTTGTGATAGAAGTAAATTAATGTATAAAACTATAAGGACTCATACATAAACATTAAATATTTTTTTTTATTTTATCTTGAATTATAATTACTGAAATTTTCAGTTTATATTTTTAGATAATTATAAAAATATTATACAATTTAACTAATATAGTACCAAAAGACACTTATGCTCAATATCCATTTTTTACAAATAAGGAATCCCTTAAAAAAGATTTTTTTTCAAATAAAATATTCAATAATTTCTTCATGATATCTTATATTTCCATAACAATTTATTTATTTATGAAAACCAATTTAAAACATTTTATGAGAATGAAAAGTATAATATGTAATATAATATGAAATAAAAATGTTTGTTTAGTAGAAACATGAATACTCATATAACATCTTCCATTATCATTATTTTCCACTGATTATTTGAAATAAAAAATTATCACATGAAAAAAACCACACAAGTTTACAAATTAAAATTATTAAACCAAAAAGAATTCAATTCATACACAATTAGGTTACTTAGAGAATAATACATGTAAAACTCTTTTGAACCTTTTCCATTAGAATAACCATTAGGATAACAACTGCTTAAGTTATTACTAGCATAATAAAATCAAAATAATTCCTCCCATTTTAATCAATATTTGGATTTCCACTAACATTATAGGCCCCACTATGTTAATAAATAAATGTTCTTTTTCAACCCTATACAGGCTACCACATATTAATGATATAATGGGAATTCAGGAAACTATTTATTCCATAACATATATAACCTATTTCAAGATCACATGTTTCCTATATAATTCTCAGGTACAATATCATAAATAAATCAATTGTATCATTAAAACTTTTTAAAAATATTGTTAATACATTTTGAAAAACAATCTTCTATAAAAATACAAATTTTTAGAACAAAATTTGAATTCAAAAACAATAATTTCATTTAAAAATAATTTTCAAAACCAAAATACCCAAAATGATAAATATGGTTTTAATTTAAGGAAAAAATATATATAACCAAGGAAGATAAAAATAATTTAATGTTAATGATAACATAAAAGTCATTACCGCTTTATATAATAAGCATAAAAAAGATGCTTTCTATGGTCTGTCAAAATGTTATGTATAAATCCACAAAATAAATATTTGCTTTTGAAAACAAATTAACGAAATTAAAAAAAGTAATAATTATTAATTAATACTCCATTTATATCTATATAATTAAATATGTAAAATAATATAATGAATAATGATATGAAGAAAAATATTTGATAATTAAATATATTAACATTCATGGTTTCCATACAACAATGAACATTTAAATCATAATCACTATGAAAGAATAAAAATAATAAAACAATATATAATATGGTTTAATATAAAATTTTGATCTGAAATTTTATATTATGTATATATATGCCTTATAAATGAATAAAGCATCATATCATCAAAAAATGCCTCAATGAAAGATGATTGAGACAAAATTTCTTACCATTCATCTGACTAGTCACATTCTATATTTTTATTTTGTTAATAATAAACATAGGATAATTAGTTAAATTATTTATAATCCTTTTAATGAAGTTTTATTAATTTAGTTTTAATCATTATCAAGTAATAACATTTAACTAATTATTTGAGTTCATGCTAGATATATGAATGTTATTCTGTAAAAGAGTCAAAATTAATTTCGAATAATGTCAATAGAAAAATAGGTCACTAGTGCATCATATAAAGTATAATATTATATATATAATAATCATATTTTTATATAAATGAAACTTATAAGTTTATCATTTAAATATGGATACGAAAGATTAAATATATTATAATCATGAGGATGGTAAGTTGTATGTACGCATGGGTGACATTCTCATTTTTCAATGATCATTATAGAAAAAAATAAAGTATTATGTTATATATTAGTAATTATATTTATATAATTAATATAATACTAATGACATAAATATAATTATAGATATTATCCATGTGATGTGGTGTTGAAAAATGAATCACATCACTTTTTGGATGTGATAATTCACTTATATACATTAACAATGTTAGCATTTTTTGGCAAATAGAAAGGTGAGAAATAATATTATATATAATTCCATCACAATGATAAATATGTAATGAATATATGACATAATAAGTAATTATATATTTATAGAAATAATTGATATATTTTGGTGGAAAACATATTATTTTAGATCATGTATATGATAGTTCATACATACACATTAATGATTAATTACATTCCTATTTGAGAGAATCAGAGATAGTTTTCAGTTATGATGTGAATATAAAATATAGAATTATATTACATATAATTTATTTTTTATATAATAATTTATGGAAAATATTTAATGTAAGTGTAAGAAAAAAATACGTCATTAAAAAAATACATCTTCATCGGATGATCTTTTTTGATTTACACCTAAACACCTCTAAAAACGGTGTTATTCCAAAAATACGTCCTATAAAATGTATTATGGAATTATAGAAGGTTATTTTAAAATATATTGGACTATAAAAATAAGTTTATATGTGTGAAAAAATTAGAGTAATGGTTTCCCTTTTATAAGAGATCGGAGATGCACCCTTGGAATTCATTTTATTATTAAATTTATAAAAATTAATTTTATATTGAAAATTATTCCAAGAATATTTATATATAACAGAACATTATTTTTCATTTATTACCTTCATCCAGAGACTCTTAGATAAGTTTTCACAAATTTTCAAACCATATATTTTTGTTTTAACCAATATTAAAACTTTTTAATTCTTACCATGTAATCATGTCATTTATAGTTTATGGTTTAATTTAATGACTATAAAATGAAAAAAGAATAATAAATGGGTCATTATTTATATTTTAAGACTTATCACTACAATATTTCTTAATTTTAAATATTTATAAATATTTTATAACTTAATAAAATATTATTTATTTTAAAAAATTAGTAATGTAAATTTAGATATTATTCATCATTTGACTATTTAAATATGACATAACAACATTATATCATTGAAAAAAAATATTAACTCTTCCATATAATGTATATGTAATTTATATAAATCATTAATGATATAAATTATTTCAAATTATATTTAGTTTAATATTATTAATATAATTTATTTGATTCAACCATTAATTAAAAAATCACTACATCATCATTTTGTCATCATATAATTTAAATATTTTATCCCATAAAATTAAAAATCAATTATCAGGATAATGATACATATTTTATCTTCAAAATCATTTTCTATAGTAATGTTCTCCCATGTATGACCCAATATTAAAAATATTTCACTTTTTGAAAATAAAATTGTGGAAAAACTGAATTTCCTATGAAGAAAATGCTATAATGTGTAAATATCCTCAAAGTGTCTCAATGTAGACATAAAATTGTCCGATGGAAGATTTTTTTTCTAAAATAAATGATAAATTTAAATTATTACATGTTTTATAGTAGTTTTATAATATTTATGAAAATAATTTCTACATTTAATTACTCGATATAACATTAACCGTTGTAATAATAAATTATTACTAAATATTATATTCATTATATGAAAATTTAAACGGAAAATATTTTAAAAAATTGGAACCACTAATTAAAAATATGAAATCTATTTTCGAAGTTATAAAAAACGTTTTTTAGATATTCTTTGAAAAATAACCCCATTTACGGAGTGAGTTAATGTGTTTTTATTGTAAAAACATCTAAAAGGTCACATTTTCTTTTTAAGAAATATCAATTTAAATTTTTTTAATATACTATAATTTGTATTAAATGATAAATAACCGTTCTAATTATTTTATTAAACAATTAAAATTTATAATTAATCACTATAAGTAAATATTACGAAATTGTAGTTTTTAATTAAAATGATGTATATATCATTATTAATCATTAAAAGATACTTATCAAAAAAATATAAAAACATAAAATGATGTAAATTTTTATACAAATATTTAAAATAATAATATTGTATTTATCCTGTAGAACAAATAAAATTTTCATTAAATAGTTATAAATTGGTGCACCTTCATGTGGTAGCAAAACTACAATTGTCTAAAAAATACTTGTTCTCTGTCTAACATTAAATATATTCTTATATCACATCTAGAAAACAAATAAATTAAAATTTAAAAAATTTATTCAATGTTATATATATATATATATAATTAATATAATCCAACCTGAGTGATTTGTTTAAATATTATGATAAAACATATCTTTTTTACATTTGAATATTTTTTAGAAAATATTTTTATTATATTTTAAAAATATCATTACATTCATTAATAAGTAATTGGTCAAATAATTAATTATATATATTTGTAAATTTTATTTGATGATTCAATTAAAACTATCTATACATAGAATTTTAACGAATATGTTATAGCAGTAACATTTAAATAGTAATATATAATCGATCAATTTAAATTGATGTGGTGTATCATATATTCTATTGAACACAATAATTAAATTATAAAAACTCTAGATGTTACACTTCACCAATTAATAGATTTCTAAATTTTATCCCGTGATCGAAATCTATTTGATTGAATATTTAGAAATCAATTTTTAAATTCCCACATGAGAAACATAATTAATGAAAAATATTTATTAAAAAAAGATATAAATGTACGATGGTAACCTAATATAAAATGGCAAGGGTTACATGTCGGAAAACAGGGAAATGGGAGAAAAAACTAACTGCTATATTATAATAGAGTGTTAAAAATAACATGGTCACTATAAAATTAACTATCATAAAACCATAAATCAATGATGGGTTAAAATATCATTGATTTTTTAGATTCAAAACTAAATAGATAACATTTTTTTGTTACAAAATAATATTCACAGTGTTTAAGAATTTATTTACTTCTAATAATAAAAAAATAATAAAATATAATTAGATTAAAATTAATTTTTCTTCCTTTATTCAATTCGAACCACAAACTCATCTAATTCTCCAAATGATGAGAAATCTGGATTAAATTTTCATCATGCCAAGAGAGCTAGAATCAACCTATAAAGAATAATATAATTCAAAAAATATTATATATATATTTATATGATGTTTAGACAATATCTCAATAGAAATTAGATAGTACATGATCTGGTATTTCCACAAATGAGTAATCCTTATACGATGAAAAATTTATCAATCTCCAAAATTCAATAGTTACACCCGAAGTTCGACATATTCCATTAAATAATGAATTATCCATAAAATTCCTCAATTGGATACTAATAAAGATTTTACCCCATAATTCTGGAGGACTTGATAATCAAGTCTTCCAATATAACATATCACACATCTCCCCAAATAACATCAATCAGACATAATTTATCATTTCAAAAATGTTAATTTTCATAACCAAATTATCTCCAACATATGTTAATTACATCCATAAATAACCCAAATCACCATATGTGAAAAATAAAATCATATATGCTTCAAATAATATAATTAAACCACTAATCCATAAATAAAATCACATACTTTTATATTTACATTAATTTTTTAGGACTCCAAAAATAGAGAACTTCTAAAATACAAAATTAATTACTTAATCAAAAAATCATTTCACATTCACAATGATATGTTTTTTATGACATATTTAACTATAAATATCCAATTCTTATTCCTTATAATTTTTATCTAAATAATAATATTCATACTTACTAGGACATCACTTTGGCTAGGGGTAGGTGATGCACCATTATATCCCTTCTGTTTCGGGTTCATTACTCATTGCCTTACCAGACGTGAGGGGTTGTCAATGATCTTATGGGGTATAGTTTTTATAAAACTATTTAATTAACATATCATTCCAAGAAAATGAAAAATACCCCATAAATAAAGATAAATTTTTTTATCCTTAAGGGGTATCTCATACATTTAATTTTTAATCTTATAATGTAGTATAATGTTATTACCTCAGATGTTAATGTCTTCATAAATTTTTTCGATCACCATAAATTTTTTAAATTAAATCCTCAAAAGTGTTTTCTATGAATTTTACCTTCTGATCAACCAAAAAATTACAATCCCATAATTATATCTATACAAAAAAATAAAATATCCTAATATCCATGGTTTTATAAACTCTAAGCTATTAACAATTGTATAGACCAAACCATATATATTACATTTTCTAGTTTTTCGAACTTGTTGTCACACTCTAGTATATTTTTAGTTTACTGTTTCATATAATTAGGAAAAATCTATTAAAAATGTAACCCATACATTATAAATAGACACATATACTCCATATAAATTTTCTCCAGGAAAGTATGTCCCTATAATAAATTATGATTTTATTTCAAGACATATATTAAATATATTAATAATTTTATCTTCTTTATCCTAATCAATATTAAAACCCATGATAAACATATTAAATCTTTGGATGATGAAAAAAAGATAAATTAGGGATATATAAATAGAGAAAACTATTAGTTTAGTAAAATAATGAATTCTCATATGATATATACAATTGTCATCAATGTTCATTGAAAATATTAAATGAAACCATTTCAAATGAAAAAAATGCATTTATCTCAATTAAAATCATTAAAAACCCATATAATTAATTCTAATAACATTTATGTGAAAAATATCATCATATAATAAAAACCTTTTCCAGCCCCTTCAATTGGAATAACCATATGGTCAACATCAAATTAAACTATTAGTGGATTACCAGACACTCTTTTGATGGCCAAATATTATGCTATAATGGGATTTCATTGAGTTTTTTTACTATCTCATTTTTACTTATAATGGGATTTACAACGGATATATGGGCCACCACAAGTTATGTTATAACAAGCAATCCTAGTTCTATCATAGAAATATGATGTAAATATATAACAGAATTTCATAGTGCTATATAGGAAACCCCATTTATTTTCTATATATATATCATCCGTTTATTATAATTATCAAGTACCATATCATTAATAATAAAATTTCTTCAATAAACACATTTAAAAACTCTTTTTATATCATATAAAAACTCAATCTCATAAACATCCCATTTTAATTTAAGAAATTATTTTTTAAAAAAACCATTTTCATTGAAAACCCATTTAGAAAAAAAAATACCGAAAATGATAAATTTGTTTTTCATTTTAAGGGAAAAATTTAATATTACAAACAAAGAGAGAAATAATATAATTCCCTTGATAGAAGTTGAATTTTTTTGATATACTATAAGAATAAAACATTATATTCTTTGTTTATTAAAATGTTCCATATTAAAACATAAAATGATTAATTTTTTAAAAACATTTAATGAAATTAATAAGATACATAAAATATCTTTATAATTTGTTAATATTCTTATAAATAAATGTGTAATGTAATATAATGAATATTAATATGGTGAAAAATATTTGATAATTAAATCATTTAACATTCCAGGTGTTCCATACCACTTTGAGCATTAAAACCATAATCTTCCTGAAGTAATAAATTTACCAAATCATTACATAATATGATTATACTGAAAATATAGATATTAAATGTAATAATACCTATATATAAATCTTATAATATAATATAGGTTCTTATCATCATAAAAATCCTCACGGAATGGAGACTAAGATGAAATCCCATACCTTGAGTCCAACTCGTCACAAATGTTCTATATATTCATGAATATTAATATTAGGTTAATTATTTATTCTATTTTAAATTTTATTAATAATTCCTATTCCTTTAATATAACTTTTTATCATGTTTTACTAATTAATTAAATTTTTAATATGACGAAGGATGTTTTAACAATATTCTATACAAGATTCCAAAATGTAATTTGTAAAATGCCAATAGTAAAATTAGTAATTATTCCATATTAATTCAATTTATTTTAATGAAACTATAATCATATTTATATATTAATTATACTTTCGAATATATTCAATAAATAAGAATAGGAAAAATAAACAAAATTTCAACCATAGAGGGAGTAATTTGTTAGAACACAACAGTAATGTTTCAATTTTTCAATAATCATAATGGAATAAAGTTATATACTATTATAACATTAAATGATTCTATTAATATATTTAATATCATATCATTCATTAAAATATATTTTTATATACCATAAATGTGACGTGGGGATGAATAATGAATCATATCTCTTCAGGTAGGTTATAGTTCAAACGTACGCAAAAACAATATTTTCCTTTTAAATTGAATAAAATGGTCTAAAAATATATGATATAATACCATTAGTAATAATAAATACTTCACTAAAATTATATATATACATTAATTCCATCCTTATAACCATGATTGAGGTAAGGTGGTCGAAAAAAAATTTATCGGTTCCTATAGGTGATAGTTCGCACGTACACGTGAATGATTACCTATTTTCCCATTTTGTGGAATTATTGAAAAATTTAAGCGATGATATTAATATAAAAAAATTTAATTAAATTTAGGAAAAATGGTTTTTATATCATCATGGTTTTAAATTTGTTTAATGTAGTGGAATAAGAAATAATATTGAAATACAAGATTAAAACAATGCCTCTTTTTCAAATAATCTTCCTCGGTTAACACCTTAACACCATTAAGAATGGTTTTCTGGATAAAATATGACCTCTAGAATTATGGTAGGGATTATATTAAGGTATTTGGTTAGATATATGATTACCAAATAGTTATTTAAGTATTACTAATTGAGAGTAATGGGATCCCTTTCTAATGGGATGGGAGGGGCAATCTCTGAATTCGTCAATCTAAAATATTAATAAAAATTCATTTTATTGCAAAAATTGTTGAATTATAATATATTTAAAATAAATGAAAACTTTTAGTTGAATCTAATACATAAAATTAAATTAATTTATTTTTACTATTTAATAATCCAATTTTTTTTGTTTTAAACCTTATATGAAATTTTTAATTGTTAGAATGATATCATGTGATTTAAAAATTGAGGGTAAGTATAAGGCCAATAAAATTAAAAATGAGTGGTAAATGAATAATTCATTATATTTTAATACGTATCCATATTATTGAACAATTTTTTTTTATTAATTTAAAATATTTTAATAAAACATTATATAGTTTTCAAATATCATCAATTTCTATTTTGACATTATCTAGTATTTGACATTTTAATGATATGAAACCAGTGTAATATTTTTGAGAAAATCAATATGAAATCATCCCAATAATGTAAAATTCATCCATAAAATTATTGTATGAATTAAATTATTTAAAAAAATTATTTACATATTATTAATATCATTTATTTTACTCTTCCATTAAATAAATAATCACCACGACATCTATGTGTCACCATTTAAAATACGTGTTTACTTCCTAAAAATTACAAATATACTATCATGACTAATATAAAAAATTATAATTTATGTATTATTTTTTTTCTAACAGATCTCATATATAACCCCATATTTAAAATATTTCACTTTTTAAAAGCAATAGTGTTACAAAATTGACATTTCATTGAATAAAATACAATAAAAGCATTAAATTCTTCATTTTTTTACAATGTGGAAATAAGATTTCCCCAATTAGTATTTATGTAAAAATTAACTCATAATATGAAATTAAGATAATATTTATAGTAGTTTTATAATATTTAGAATAATATTTCTACCATTAAATAACTGATTTTTCTTTTAATAATGGTAATAAAAATACTAGTACTGTTAGTGATTATAATATTAAATAATGAAAAAAAAATCATTAATTTAGACCCATTTTTAAAAATATATAATAAATTTTTTAAAAAAATTAAACCTATAATTTTTCAATAATTCATTTAATATTACTCTTGTTGATGGAATGAGAAAACATGGTATTAATGTGAAAATGTGAATGGGTTAATAATGTTTTCATATCCAATAACAATTTGAAATTTAAATAAATGATTTAAATTGTATTAAATCGTAAACGATTACCTAACCATGCATTCAAACCGTTAAATTATATAATATTAAACTATAATTAAATATGAAGAAATTAAGTTTTAAATTAAAATACATTGTTTTTGACTATTCATCATGAAAACTTTCTTTTCTGAAAAATAGAAAAAAATGAACAAATTTAATTATTCATAATCATATTAAAAATAATAAATTTATTATTTCAAATATATCTTATAAATGTGTAAATAACTCTGTCTAAAATAGGTAAGCCATCAAAGGGCTGAAAAACAACATTTTTTAATATACTTGAAATATGTGTAAAATTAATACATGTAATATATCATAACTTGAAAACACATAAATTTAATTTTAAAAATTATATTTAATATATGATTGTTACATATATTTCATTAATTTAATCCATCAAGAGTGATTATTTTCCTCATAAGGATAAAAAATATTTTTCACGTATAAATATTTTTTTCATAAAAATAGTTACTTTTATATTCACATGGATTTTACATTAATTATAATTAATTTGAAAAAAATTATATATATATATATATATATAAGGAATGTTTTTTATATTTTTATTAATACCATTCATATAAGAACCTGATCTTTTTTTCCAGGTATGTATTTCATTTTCCTAGAGTTTTTGAGGAAAACAGAAATATGATAAATTTTCTAAGTATGTGACTTGTACTTTATGAGTATGCACCATGAACGTCTATACCACAGGAGGCCGTGTGCTGGCCATGTAGTGGCCACACCCACGACCGTGTTGGAGTGACTTACAGGGCACATAATGGAAATTACATAAAAGGTGTTTACACACTCTATACTTTCTTATTTTTAATTAAACGCACTGGGGTCACGTCTAATCAACAGAAACACCCCCTTCTTCGTTCGTCTCATCCAAGAGAGTCGTACGACCATGGATCTTCAATGAACCTCTGAGCGTGCGTCTGTCCTTAGAATCGAACACCATCAATTGCATTGGAATTGCAACAGTGAGTTCTCTCTTCTCCTATGGCACCATCTTCTTATTTCTCCTCTCTCGTGAGATATTGTGGGTTGAACATTTTAGACATTTTTCTAGATCTTCAATGTTCTATGGAAAATCAATCTTAGAGGTTCATGTTTATCGATCTCCCAACACCGAGGTTGGTGGTTTGTGCCTTTTCGTTCAATGTCATTGATTATTATGTGCAAATTCCAATAATACCCTTGAACTGGGTATTGTGTGTTTACCATTTTACCCCTACTAATTTCCTACCATGATTTGGTGCTTTAGGAGAGTTTATTTGGAGATGAATAGGGTTGATTGTTAAGCTTTAGATGTTTTTACCTTTCATGTTTCGTTTAAGACCTTTTAGTCTGGTTTAGTCAGTTTGGCTACCATTCTTATTTTCTATACCTATTGCAGTAGGATGGAGAGTTTGTATATTGACATTATAGATTTGTTGTAGACTATTAGCCATGTAGTTTTGTACATTTACATTGGCCATATCACACTACTATATTGATTGAACTACATTGTGTCGTGAGAACCTGGTGTAGTAGACTAAGAATAATTGATTGTGGGGGCTTCCTCAGAGAGTCTTCAGGAACATTAGGCTATCAGGGGGATTGATGAGTGAGCATCCCTTGAGAGCCTAGAAACACATGGTTCTATAAGGGTAATTGTCAGAGTGAGCTTCCTCAGAGAGTCCCTGATTGCTTTAGACTATATAGGGAATGGACCGTGCGAGCCTCCTCAAAGAGGCCTTGTATTACATGAATTACCATGATTACTATAGACTATATGAGGAATTGACAGTGAGTAATTCCTTAGATAGTATATGAATGATCTGGGCTACAATGGTAATAGACCAGGTGAGCTTCCATGACCATGGAGTTATAAGCGGAATTGACTGCGAGTGCTTTCTTAGAGAGTTCCTGACTACCTTAGACTATTAGGGGATTTGATTGTGAGTGCTTCCTCATAGAGTCTTTATATACTGAACCACCGTGGATTCACTGAGTGTAATGTCCAAGGGGTTTCTTGTACATATTAGGTAGGACCAGAGGGGATGGATTTGAGAACTTCCTAGAGGGTTACCTCTTCAGGTTAGCTTGTTGTTTCACTGGTTTCTTGATATTGAATCTATGGATTGTTTACTGCTGAGTACATTCTTGTTTTCCGTTTTCTGCACTTTTACTTGCCATATATTCACTGACTGTTAGGAACAGATCTTCTAGTGGTTTCCTACTAGGATTTTCTTCTCACACCCTGTTTGGGCCATGCTTTTGGGCCCGAAGAGATTAAATTGTTGCAGGTATAGATAAGGGAAAGTGATATTTCAAATTTATGTACATGAAATTATGTGGAGTTAGAGAGCATGGGACTAAGATATGGCTTGTGATGTAGAAGAGTTTATCTGCTTTTATTTTTTCCATTGGTTAAGAACAATTTTATTTCATCATTGTGACTTGTTTGGATGTTTTCCTAGAAATATGTATCATGAATCATTTTATATAGGTTCTCTAGTTTATACGTTCATTTTTCTACTATTACTTCTATATGTATTTGTTAATTCTTCCACTCTTGTATGTATTTATTTAGTTATTCTGTGAACTCTACTAAATATGTCATATATTCCCCATTATGTCATCCAAGGCCCTCGCTGCTAGTTGGAAGCCTCTGGCATTCAAGGAAATACTCCTGAGGCCATGTCACCAACCGGGTATGGGGCACCTCTTGGCAGCATCCAGAACCATGACATTTCAAAGTGTTATCCGAGGAATTATTTTCACTTCACATACTATTTGGAGCCTTTATCCAGGGATAGGAATGAATATGTACGTGGTAATAAGTTCTGCCTGATATTAGCTATCTCATGTACAGGGAAACTCCAACCTACCTCATTTAATGATTTTTTTGGTTTTCAAGATTACAGTTGATTTGATTTCACCTTGATAGATTCATATGATATGTGCTGTTATTGATGATTTTATTGAGGTTATATTTCCATCGTAACTTGATGAGGTGAGGGTATCCCATCTCATTAATCATATAGGCACTTGCAAGAAATCACATGTCATGAATTCTTACCATGTCATCTAGGATGCATTAGCGATTCCATGTTTTTATGATAGACGTTGTGTAGAATATGTATGTTTTTTTGATATATTCCTTGATAAGAATACCTAATGTTTGATATGGAATTGTTTTTTTAGAGTTTGGCTTAAATGGATGCCACAATTTGGTTCTTTAGGTGTTATGGGCCCTCATAGACCGGAATTTGGTTGATCATTTCTCTGTTTTCCTTGTTATATCATTAATATGATGCCGTACATTGATTTATGGGGAATATGGGGCCTCACAGATCAAGAAAAGAACATTCAATGTTCTTTTCAATGTTTATTTGTTTCTAGAGTAGTTTTTGTGGCTTACTCTCCATAAAAACCCAAAATACATACTGTGTAGTGTTATTTATATTCCATGTGTTCTTCCGGTTCAGAAGAATCTATTTTTCTTAAGTATAGGTTGTGTACTTTATGTATATGTCGTGTAGTCTCAGACTAGGTTTTATGCCGTGAGGGATGAGACACAGGATGGGGAAGGTCTGGTGGGAACACACCGTGTACCCGGCGAACACGTCATGTCATGTCAACCCTATGTGCGCTCCTGTAACCAATATCACAGATGAATAATACCTTAAGCTATACACGTCGTGTCTGTATTGAATGTGTTGTGTAGTCTACCCAGGTACCTGGCCCTGTCACGAATAACATGGGTCGGTTATGTCCCTTCACAAACAAGTCATGTTCGATCAGAAGATGTCATGTAGTGTGACCTGTCTGTCAGGCCGTGTCACTAACAACAATGTCCTGGTGAATCTTGTCTAGTACACACTGTGTCTACCACGAACACGTTTTCTATCATTTTATTAGGAGTGTCGTGTGTCTTAACCATGTAGAAGGACTCGGGCAAGGGAATAGGATTCAAGTACCCGCCATGTGTTAAGTCAATAGGTTTTGTGCCTGGGGTGTTACACACCCAGTTTAGGTAGGAGAGAATGCCCATATAAATGACTTATGGGAACACATCGTGTAGGAAATGTACACTCCGTGTAGTCAGGTTTTGTAAAAATTGAATTCCTTCATTCTCATGTTCCCTTATTACACTCTTTGATTTCAGTCCTTGATAACCTTGATCTAAGGTGTGTACATGACCTTGTAGAGTTATGACACTGAGATGTCCTCTAAATGTGTACCATATTCCAGACACGTTCAGACACTAGACATGGCTGATCATGGATTAACTGCAGATCCTCCAGTTGTGCTAGGTGTTTTAGCTGACATAAGTGTGGATGCAAAGTTCAGGGAGGGAATTATGAGGATGATGCAGTCCTTTAAGAGAGTGCCATCTCATGCCTTGTCGATGGCTAATTTGACACGGGTCTTCAAGGAGAAACATCATCCTTTTTTCAAATGGGATGGAGACCTTAAGCTTGAGATTCATGGAAAGATGCCACGCGGATGATCTTTTAGCCTCTAGAGATACCTCGAGAGAAGAGGGTGAAGGTCGCTACAAACATGCTTTGAGACTCTGCCAAGAAGTAGTGGTATGTGATCTCACAGGCGGGCCGCAATTGGGATACGGATTGGGAAGAGTTTCATCACATCTTTAATGATTACTTCTATCCAAAGACCTTGAGGTCCAATCGAGCCCGAGAGTTTATAAGTCTGGGTCAGGGGTACCCTTACCGTTATTCAGTATTCCTCTCGCTTCATAGATTTTAAGGCTTTCAAATGTATTCCAAGAGGTGATCAGTTGTTCCTTAACTAGAAGTTTGTGGATGGTATGAGGCACGACATCTAATCATAGGTGAACATCTTCAGGTTGACCTCGATATATTCTATCGTCAACCAAGCGTTGATAACAGATCATAATCTGTGGGATTCTGGAGCTGTGACGCAGGGTGGTTCAACATCCAAAGATAGTGCTCTGATAGGTGATAGCAGGAATTTCCACAGGAGGGCTGCATGAGGAGATTAGAGAAGGCGGGATGCATCTTCCAGTATCTAGGTTGAGTGCTACCAGTGTGGGAGAAGCTGACATATGAGGCCACATTTCTAGACAGACCTAGTGGAGTGTTGATCTTGTGGAAAGGTAAACCACATTCATCTCTTGTGTTGGTTCTTCTCACTAGAAGCAGGTGACATGGGTTCTTCTAGGACTCCTTATTCAGGATCATCACAACCAGTTTCTCATCAGTCAGAGAACTGGAGTTCATCAAGTCATTCGAGACGAGGTGGAGGTCATGGTCTGTGTAGAAAATCACCCATTTTTCAGAAACAGTAGTGTGGATCATCTCAGAGTGTTTAAGAAGGGTTCAGGGGTCTTGGTGTAGGCCAATAATTTATAGTGGATCAGACCTAGTTGGAGAAGGATCCCAAAACCTCTACTATTTGAGGTACTACCTTAGTATCCTCAGTTTTATCTTCTGCTCTCTATGATATAGTAGCTTCACATAGCACTATATCTATCTCCATTGTGGAGAGCCTTGTCCTCTGCATCTTTTCTTTTACGGATATCTTTACTATAGAAACTCCATTGGGGACGAGAACATATAGTGTGCATCAGTACAAGGAGTTCCCTCTAAAGTTTGGAGGGTGTCACTTTCAATGGGACCTCTATGTCCTAGAGATGATAGGCTATGATTTCATTCTCATAATGGACTGGATGGTTCCCTTCTAGGAATTCATTGTCTGTTATCTCCGCAAGGTGTTTTTCACATCACTAGAGGGCATATTGATTCCTCATAAGTGCGAGTGGGATGACCAGACGAGAAGAGTGGGTCCAGAGCTTCAAGGGTTGGGAGGATTTACTGCCCTGATCTCTAGTCTATATCTGGATGATGAGGGTAATGCAAAGATAGACATTCCATTAGTGGAGGATCATTTCAGAGAAGACTTTATAGAGAACTTTTCAGGTTTTCCTCTTGAGAGAGAGGTATACATTTCGATTATGCTTTTTCCAGGAGCAATACTGGTGTCTATTCCTCCTTATAGAATTGCCACACCAGAGTTGTAATAGCTCAATAAGTAGATGGAAGAGTTAAAGTAAAAGGGTTTCATTAGACTTGGTACTTCTCCTTGGGGTTCGATTTTTCTATTTTCAATGAAGGAATATGGTACCCTAACTCTATGTGTGTATTATCGAATGCTGAACCAGTTAACGGTCAAGAACTGATATCCCTTGTTGAGGATTCATGATCTCTCTGATCAGTATCGAGGATCTCGGGGGTTCTCAAAGATTGACATGAGGTCCGGATATCATCAGTTGTGCATTAGACCATCTGATATACCTTTCACAGCCTTCAGAAAAAGATTTGGTCTATACGCGTATAAGGTTATGCCGTTAGGTCTCATGAACGCACCTGCAGTTCTGATGGAACTGATGATCTATGTGTTCTATCCGAACATGGATTCCTTCATGGTAGTTTTTTTTGACGATATCTTGGTGTACTCTCACACTCGACACGACCATGATAACCATCTTGAGATCATTTTGAATGCACTGAGCGTGCATCTGTTATATGATAATCTCTATAAGTGCCACTTTTGGAAGGATCTGGTTCACTTCATGTGTCATATTATCTCAGAGGCAGAAGTATTAGTAGACCTAGAGAATGTGAGAATAGTTGTTTCCTAGGAACAGCTGAAGAATGTCGTTGAGGTGTGTAGTTTTCAGGGGTTGCAAGGATACTATAAACATTTCATACATGACCTTTCATGCATATCAGCACTATTGACGAGTCTGACTAAGAATGGTGCAATTTTTTTGTGGTCAGTTAATTGGGAGTCATCCTTTCAAGAGATGAAGGGGAGGTTGACAACAGCACTGATAAAATTCTTTCCAAATCCGGGAAATAACTATAATTTACACTGTTATGGATAAGGTATAGTGTTGGGAAAGTTTATTATGAAGGGAGATGGTGCTATTGTGTACGGGACTCGGTAGTTGAGGCCACATGAGAGGAATTAACCAACTCACGATCTGGAGTTGGCAGCTGTTGTTCTTGCCCTACGTTGTTGGAGATATTATCTTCTGGGAGAAAATTGTATGGTTTTCACCAACCACAAAAGTCTCAAGTATAACTTCACTTATCATGATATTAATTTAAGATAACGGAGGTGTGTCAAGTACCTACCATATTTTGACTTTGATATTTCCTACACTCTTGGGTAGGGTAACGTAGTGGCTGATGCACTGAGTAGAAGGGCTCAGATACAGACTGTTCAGGAGGCCAACAGTCAGTGGTAGCTTATGGATTTATTCTCTGTGATGCATTTTTAATTTCATGAAAGACAATGTAAGACTTTTCATACATATTTAGATGTTTCCACTACTCTTCTTGATTGATTTTAAATAAGGTAGCTATTAGATTCTAAAGGCATAATCCTAATGTAGAATGTGTCAGGAGAGGACCCTATTCCTGGATGGACCGTAGGCGAGGATGAGATCATCTATTTATAGGGGTGAAAATGGCAGCCAATAGTCATGTGTGTGGACAAGATGTAAAAATTTCATTCCTCAGTCTAGAAATTTCTTCCTTGCATCATCATGATGTATCGTGATATTAACCGTCAGTATTGGTGGGTAGGTATGAATAGGGAAATTTCTTATTTCTCCATGAGGTGTTCCGCTTATTAGCTGGTGAAGATAGAGCATCAGCAAACAGCAAGGATTTTACAGTAGTTACCCATTCCTGAATGTAAATGGAATGGCATCGTGATGGATTCCGTTACTGATTTGCCTAGGTTGGCTCGAGTGAATGAAGCAGTATGGGCTGTCATTGATTGACACACAAAGGTCACTCACATCATGCCAATCAAGGAGACCATCAATGTTGATGAGTTGGGAAAATTGTAGATCTTTTATATTATACATCTTGATGGAGTTCAACACTCCATTTTTATACCGGGATGCTCGTTTTACTTATGAAGTTCGGTAGGGGCTTTAGAAGGCGTAAGGTACGCAGGTAAATTTAAGTACATCTTACCACCCCAGATGGATGTCCAGTCCGAACGTATGATACAGGTGCTTGAGGACATGATTTGAGCATGAATAATGGATTTTGGGGGTTCTTTGGAGAAGCATATATCTCTTATAGAGTTTGTATTCGTCAATATTTTTCAGGAAACTATACTGATGGAACCTTGTGAGGCTTTGTATGGTAGGCCTTACCGCTCAACCATATGTTGGATGGAGGCAGGGGAGGAAGTTTTTTTGGACCTCATCTTGCCCAGGAGACCACATATTAGATAGAAACGATTATATAAGAGGATAATTACTACACAGTCTCGATAGAAGTCTTATGTTGATCAATAGAGATGACCACTAGATTTCGAGGTCGGAGATCATCTTTTCCAGCACTTCACAATGAGGTTGGGACACATGTGGATTAGAAGACAGGGAATGATATCGCTGAGGTATGTCAGGCTGTTTGGGGTATCGAGAAGAGATCGGACGATTGCCTATCAGTTGTAGTTACATCATATGTACTGGGACATGAAAGAAGTTTTTCATGTTTCTCAACTCCGACACTACATTTCAGACCTGTCTCACAACTACCGACCCAAAGAGGTTGAGTTGAAAGTGGATGAATAATTTAAGGAGAATCATATCTAGATCATCGATCATAGTATGAATGTTATCTGTGGAAGGTCTCTCCCACTGGTATGGGTGATTTGGTAGCACAAGTGAGTACATGATGAGAGTTGGGAGAAGGTGGAAGACATGCGATCTCTGTGGCTGGAGATGTTCGGTGTTTCTTCTTCTACGCTGCACTAGTGAAATTCTGGGACACATTTCATTAAGGTGTGATGTTTGAATAAAACCATATCCTCTTTTCAGGTATGTTTTGTTTTTTTCGATAGTTTTAAGGAAAAAAATTCTATAAATTTTATAAGTACACATCATGTAATTTCTGAGTACATATCGTGTAATTCCATGCTATAGGAGGCAATGTGCTGGCAATGTAGTATCCACAGACACACCTGTGTGGGAGTGACTTGGATTCCACTTAATGTCAAGTACGGAAAAGGTGATTACATTCCATTTACTTCAAAGATTCACACCATGTACTTTTTTTATTCATTAAACTCACCGGGGTCGGATTTAGTCAATAGAAACAACCCCTTTTTCAATTGTCTCATCCAGGATCGTCATAAGACTATGTATTTCGACAAACCACCGAGCGTGCATCCATCCTCTAAATAGAACACTATCTGTTGTGTTGGAATCGCCTCAGTGATTTCTCTCTTCTCCCAGAGCACCTTCATTTGATTTCTCATCTCTCATTTGGTATCGCGTGTTGAACATTTTAGATGTTTTTTTATATCTTCAATGTTCTATGGAGATTCATGCTTCATGGTTCATGTATATTGATCTCCCAATGTTGCGGTAGGTGGTTTGTTGCTTTTCATTCAATGTCATTGAGTATTATGTGAAAATTATACCAATACCCTTGAACGAGGTATTGCGTGTTTATCGTTCTACCCCTGTTGATTTTCGGCCAAGCGTGGGTGCTTATGTAGAGGTTATATGGACATGTATAGGGTTGATTTCTATGATTTGGATGTTTTTTCCTTTGATGTTCTATTTATGACCAGTTGGTCTTGTTTAGAAAGTTTCTCTGCATTGCATGTTTTCCATGCCTATTGTGGTGGGATGGAGAGATTGTATTCAGACATGCTTGATTTGTTATTAAATGA
Organism: Viscum album; assembly: GCA_963277665.1. NCBI lineage: Eukaryota > Viridiplantae > Streptophyta > Magnoliopsida > Santalales > Viscaceae > Viscum > Viscum album. The sequence continues at coordinate 1,497,027,285 of OY728156.1, read as the reverse complement.
TAGCAATGTAGTTCTGTAGGTTTACATTGGCCTTATTTCACTGCTATTCTCATAGACCTACACAGGGCTGTGATAACCTGGTGTAGTAGACTATAAGGGGAATTTACCGAGTGGGCATCCTCGGAGAGTCATTGATCACTTTATTATATAAGGTGGATTGACCGAGTTAGCATCCTTATAGAGAATATGACCATTTGGGGCTATAAGTGGAATTGAATGAGTGAGATTCCTCAATGATTCCTTGATTTCATTATACTGTAAGTGGAATGGACTATGTGAGCCTCCTCGGATAGTCTTTGATTTACATGAATTACTTTTATTACTCTAGACTATAAAGAGAATTGACGGTGAGTGCTTACTCAGAGAGTCTATGAATGACCTGGGATATAAAGGGAATTGACCGGGTGAGCTTCCATAGAGATTACATGACTTTGAATCTATAAGGGGAATTGACTTTTAGTGCTTCCTTAGAGAGTTCCTGACTTCCTCAAACTATAAGGGGAATTAACTGTGAGTGCATCCGTAGAGAGTCTTTATATATTAAACCCCATGGATTAGGATGAGTGTACTACACCAAGGGTTTCTTGTACTTATTAGGAAGGACCAGAGGGGATGGCTGTGAGCACGATCCAGAGGGTTACTTGTTCGTTTTAGCTATTTGTTTTTCTGGTTGCATGATATTGAGTCTGTTTATTTTTTACTACTAAATACTTTCCTGTTTTCTATTTTCTACACTTTTACATTCCATATATTCACTGACTGTTAGAAATAGATCTTTGGGTGGTTTCCTACTGGGATTTAGTCTCACACCCTGTTTGGGCCATGATTTTGGGCCCAAACTGATTATATTATTGCATGTATAGATCAGGGCAAGTTCCCTTCTACATCAGCTACCTGATATGTTATAGATCTAGAGAGCATGGGACCAAGCTATAGCTTGCGATGCTGATGAGTTTATCTACATTCTTCATCCATTGGCTAAGAAATGTTTTATTTCAGCATTGGGACTTTTTTGGATGTTTACCTAGACATATGTATCATGAATCATTTTATATATGTTCTCTATTTTATACTTTCAATTTTCTGTTGTTAATATTGTATGTCATTATTACTACTTCAACTCTTGTATGTATTTATTAACTTCTGTTGTGTAATATACCAATGAGGGCATAGTTTCCCCCACTATTACACCCTAGGCGCTCACTACTAGTTGGCAGCCTCGGGCGTTTAGAGAAATGCGCTTGAGAACATGTGACCAACTAGGTACATGGAACATTTAAGTAGCTTCTGGAACCGAGACGTTACACTTCATTCCTACAATTATAATGACTATGTAATATCAATATCATTATTGTGTAATATTTAATTTATTAATTAATCATTATGTGGCACATCATATATGTCATCCAACATAGAATTTATTATCTAAAATCTCATTATTTGAAATTATCACCCACCCCTGTAATAAATTGTTCAATTTTAACTCTGGATTGAAAAGTAGAGGTTATAATTTTCAAAATACGTTTCTTGAAATCCCACTTAAGAAAAATTAATAATTTAATCATTTAATTCGAAATAATGACTTAAAATTACAAAGGACAGCTGAGATAAAAATGTATAAGGTTCCATGTCGGAAGAATGAATATCAGAGAAAAACTAACTATTATGATCCAATGGAGTGTAATTGATAAGATTGTAACTATACAGTGAACCATCAAAAAAATATAAATCTATGACGAGTTAAAAGGCCATTTATTTCAAATAATTTAATATAATCAAATAAAAATATTTTTTCAAAAACATTTTCGTAGGGTTTAGGAATATTATCACTACCTGGACTATGAAAATAAGGAAATATACTTACCTGAAAAGAAGCGTATCTTTCTTTACCAAATTACCACCATGAACTCATGTTTTTTTTATAAATGATGAGTATTCAAGAGAAATTATTTCATCCACACATGGAACAAAAGAATCAAATTATAAGGAATCAAATAATCCCAAGTATATAAACTTACTATTTAACATTTATTTAGACATCAACTAACACCCAATTGGTCAGTTTAAGTTAAACTATTTCCCTAATAAAAATAATCCTTATAAGATAATAAACTACTTCAGTCTCCAAAATACAATAGTGATAATGACATTTTAACATAGATCATACAAAAACAACATTCATTAATTTTACTCAGGTTAACCAAAACTTTTATTAAATACCACAATTCATTACTATTTTATAACACATTCTTCCTATATAATTTTTAACACTTATCCCCAAATAAAATCAATCACCATTATTGTCTCATTACGATCATGTAATTTCCTTGACAACTAAATCTAAAATATATGCTTATTATTTATATATACTACATGAATCACCATAATTGCAAAATAAAATGATATATTCATCCAAAATATATTTATTTTTTTATTAAAAAAATAAAATACATTACTATTATATTTAACTTAATAATATTGGATTCTCAAAATATAGAACTTATTTTAAAACATCATTTGTCTATTAATTATAAAAACACTTCCCAATACTAGGGTTATCTTTCAAATAAAACATATGGGCACAATATCATATAATTAATAATCTATTAAATCATTTAACTAAAAAATAAATGTCATATTTACTAGGACATCTGGTGTGCTAGTTCGGGGTGATGCAAACTTGTCTCCCTTTACTTATGGGTGGGATTGATGGAGCCCTCCCAGATGTGAGATATTATAACCGATCCTGTTGATTTCACTTTTTCAAAAATATTTAATTAATATAACTTTCCCTAAACATGATATTTTCCTCAAAAAATAACCACAAACTATTTTATCCAAAAAATTTAACTCAAGCCTTTAATTTTTCAACACAAAATGTAATAACACATTATTAACAAATAAATTAATATATCCAAAAATACTATTAATCAAAATAAAATGTCATAAATTAAGGCCACATAAGGGAATAATAATAAATTAACCATATGATATATAAGAAGGATATAATCCCATGATGATTTCCAAATCTATTAAGAAAACATGATAATTTCTAATGTTCAATAAATCTTGTTCTAACACAATCTGTAAGAATCTATTAATAAACATTACAGATTCTACTATTTTTTAACTATATTTCACATTAGTGGATATTTTATTTTTATATTTTTATAGAATTATGAAAAAAATATTTCAATGTAACGAATACAATAAAAATTGTCACATATTATATCTATACACAATGACTACCAAAGGAATCCCTTTTGAAAATTATAATTTATATTTACATAAGTATTCAACAAATTAATCATGTTAATTATTTTAATTATCAATCAAAAGACCTATGATTTTGTTAAGACATAGGAAGATCCAAAAATGAATTGTAAGATATGTAAAAATAAATAAATGGTTTGTCGAGTAAGAACATGAAATATCAAATATTGATTACATTTATATTCCTAGTTCATTGAAAATATGAAACAAAAACATTTCACATTAATAAACACATATTTCTTTCAGTGAAAATCATTAGAAGTCCTAGAATTAATTTATATATCAATTAGATGACTTTAAGCATTATATATATAACACATTCAATCCATTTATATTTGAATAACCATAAGGAAAAATTCACATTAAGCTATTACCAGATTATCAGGTGCTATATGGACCGCTGTATGTCATGATATAAGCGTATTTCCCTATGATATTTTACCAAAACCATGTTTATATATAACACTCTTTCCTGGGGATATTTTGGACACCCCATGTTATTCTATAACAGGCTATCCGAGTGATATCTGGGCCACCCTAGGTAAATCTATACTCGGGTTTCCCGGATCTATATTAGAAACCACAAGTATAAGCTCTATTGGGCTCACCAATTTTATACAGTGATCACATACCATGTCATTACTATAACTAATTCATCATAAAACCCATTTAAAAACACTTTTAATCCCATATGAAAAAAATTTTCATATAAACATACTATTTTCTTTTAAGAATCCATATTCAATACCAAAACAAAATTTTGATTGAAAACAATTTTTCAATACCAAAATACCTAAAATTATATAGATTATTTTTCTTTTAATGAACATTAAATAATTCAAATTATGATAAAAAATAAAATAATGGCGGAGACAGTGAAAAATTCATTGTCATCACATATGATAAAATAGATCATTTTTTGAGGTTTATCAAAATGATCCATAAAAAACAGTTAAAAATTTTCATTTTCGATATCCATTGTATGAAATTAAAAATATAAATATAAATTTATTTATTATATATTTATATACATATAAATTATTCTAAAAAATATTATCAATAATATTAACTTGTTGGAAAATATTTTATAATTAAATCTTTATATATTTAAAGTTTCATATAGTACAATAAACATTTAAATATTAAGCTTAATAAGATAATAAATTAACCAAAATATCAAATAAAATTACTATAGAATATGTATTAATAGTAAATTTCATTATTTCAATATATACAAATTATAAAATAATAATGATTCAAATAATTAGAAAATTTCGTCAAGAAAGGTGACTGAGAAGAAAGCCCTTACCATGAGTTTCATTGGTCACATACATTCATTATCTTCCTGAATGATAGACATGGGAAAATTATGTACATTCATATTAAACTATTTAATTTTTATTATTAATTTTATATCACTAATTGTAATTCTAAAACAATTACATAATTATTTATGTTCACATTGGATGTTTTAATGACATTCGATATAATAGTCCAAAATGACATTCGTATGATGTCAATAGTCAAAGTGTTAATTAGTGAATCATCTAAAAAAATATTAATCAAATAATAATAAATTATATATTTCAATTATACTATTAATAAAATCCCCTACATATGTATAATAATAAGTAACTATGTCACAATAAGGGAGATGGTAATCCATACATAGGAATTTGCAATGATTCCATTTATGAATGACCAATATGGAATGAAGGTATGTATCATTTTATATTTATAGATTGATATTAATATAATAAATATAATTTTAATAATTTAAGTATACTTTCTCATATCATTCATGTCATGTGATCATGAAAAAGGAATCACATCGCTTCGTTGAGGTGATAGATCACATGTTCAAACGAATGACAATTGCATTTTAATGTGAATAAGAAGGTAATAATTTATATGATATATTATATATTCATAATGAGAAAAACATCATTGATATCATATATAAAAATTAATTTCGTAATTTAGACCTTTCATTATATATGGTGATGAAGAACCAATAATATAGGGTCATGGAATTGATAGTTCACATGTACTCATTAATGATTAATTTTTACCAATTGATGGAATCATATATAGATTTATGTGATGATATGAACATAATATCATATCATTATATTGAGGATACATTAATTATTACCATGTCTTGGTTGTATTAGAGTTGAATGATGTGGGTGATGAAATAAAATAGAAATACATGATTAAAGGAATACAATATTTTAGAAGATATTCATTCATCAACAACTTAACAACTAAATGGATGGTGTTATAACAAGTATAAATCCTCAGAATGTGGTTAGGATTTATATGATGGTAATTGGGATGATTTTGGCCGATCCAATTATGTTTTTAAGTGTTATGAAAAGGGGAAAATGATATCCCTTTTTTAGGATAGGGGATGGGCTCTCTTGGAATTCTACCAATTATTAAAATTATATAAATTATTTATACATTTAAAATGATTCAAACCCAATTTATAATTAATATAACCTCATTTTTGGTAGATTATCATTCATACAATAAAAATTATATATGTTTGTACTATTTTAAATCATTATTTCTTATTATAACCCAAATTTTACATTTTTAATTCTTACCATAATATCATGTCATTTACACATTGAGGGTTAATATAATTATTATAAATGGGAAAAAATCTAAAAAACGATTCATTTTATAAATTTTTGAGACATATCCCTATTATTATAAGTATTTAAATATTTTTAGGTTTTTTATATCGTTCAATAAAATATTATTTTTTAAAAATATAATTAATGATAATTTTGACACAATTCATTATTTTATAGTTTAATGATAGCATAAAAACTCATATATTTCTAAAAAATGCTTTTAATCACCACTATTATGTTATGATCATCCATCAAATTATTGGATGAAATAAATTATTTCAAATAATTTTTATTTTTATATTATTATCATAATTTATTTTATTATTCAATTAATTAAATGTTCATTATATCATCATTGTTTCATACTTTATTTCACTCATTTATTTCAAATAAATGAATAAAATGATTATCGTGATTAAAATAAAAATTTTAGATTTTAATAAATATATTTTATTCAAATAGAACCATTAATAATAACATATTAAAAATATTTCACTTGATAGAAATGAATGTCAGAAAATATTGACATTTCATTGAATAAAATTCTATAAAACATTCAATGCCCTTCCTATGGAACAATGTGGACAAAAAATTTTCCCATGTATTTTTTACTGAAAAATAACTCATAAAATAAAATTTAGGAAAACAATTATGATTGTTTTATTATATTAATAATTGTATTTCTACCTTCAACTACCCGACTCACGTTTAGCTGTTTTAATAAAATATATAACAAAAAGATACTATTCATAATTTTGTGAAGTAAAAGGAACCTATTTGTCAAAATTGGAAAAAAAATAATTCAAAAAATTAAATATATATTTTAAAAGTAGGAATCACTGATGTAGCAGTAACTCATTTATAAATTACCCTCTTAACGGAATGAGAAAATGATTTTTTAAAGTAAAAACATTCAAAAGAACACATTATTTTCATATCCAATTTCATTGTGTAATTGAATAAAATGACATTAATTGGAATAATTCAAAAAATCATGATGTCATTATCATTTTTAACTATTAAAATATAATATTTTACAGTACAAATATATTTTTTGAAAATGAATTTTTCAATTAAAATGTTGTGTTTTATAACCATTCACGAAAAAATATTTTATCCAAAAAATAACAAAAATAAAACGAAAGTAAATTTTGAAAATTTTAGTACAAATGATTTTTAAATTTCAAAATGTTACTTATGAAGTTTTTAATTAATAAAAATAAAAATAGGTGCACAATTGATAGGTGGAAAAACAACCTTTTTAAAAAAATAAATGTTTATTTTTTGAAATTCGATTTGATCATATATTATTACATGAAAAAGAATGAATGATAAAAAAATACATTTAATAAATTATATATATATATATTTATTTTTATATAAGTTTTATTAATATAATCCAAAATATTGATTTGTTATTAATTAGTATAAAACCAATCTTTTTCAAATATAAATAGATTTTTAGAAAATAAATTTATTTTATTTTAAAAAGGATTTTATATTAATTAATAATTAATTGGTTAATGAATTGATTATATATATATTTTTAATAAATAATTTCGTAATTTAATTAATACTATTCATTCCCTCCATTCTATAGACAATGTTATAATGGTAACATTAACAAAATAATATTTAATATTTCATTTAAACATGGTGTGGTGGATCATGTACGCTATCAGACATAATAATTCATTTTTAAGAACATGGGATGTTAATAAACTATTATTAACATTTAATAATATTTCCTTATTATTTTAGTACATATGATAAATTTTCTCCTCAACTCTACTAAAATTATTTTAAATAATATTATTCTTTCAATTTTCTTACATATAAATCAGTGGAATTTTGTGTTATCATTGTAATCAAATTTTTTGTTGTTAAATTTCTAATGAACATGTTCTATGTCACTCTTCATAAATCCATTAGTGTAATTTTTTCTCTTATTTTCTCAAGACTTTCTACATGTATTCCAATTATGTTAAATCATACTTAACTCTTACACATTCCTTTCTCTCTTTTCAAAAAGCATTTTTATTAATCCTTTTAACCATATGATAAAGGTATATTGAATAAAAAAACTTGGTTACCAAGAATTTGATCAAATTTTTATGAATAAATTTTAAAAATGGGGTGGATTGTAATACCCCAAGATTTTAAAAGAACATACTATATCTGATAGCGTAGAAGATATTTCACATCAAGCATAATTGAGTAATTAAATCTTATTATTTAAATGTAACAATTAGAACATAGATTTAAATTTTTGGGTATGAATAGGAATAACTAACTTATGAAATAAATATATTTCTACTACTTAATATAAATTTAATTTTAAATGATTAAAAAATAACTAATTTTTTTGTAATGTTATTTTATTCATCTAAAAACTGTTTTATTAAAATATTGATTACATACATTTATTTATGAATATAATAATGAATATATAGAATTTTATAAAAATAATTTGTAAATTTAAACATATTTATTTTTAATTTATCCTCTCAAAATTAACTTCAGATGATTTTTTTGGGAATTTGCTGATAATATTTATTTTTCATGGAATATTAGAAAATACATATTTACATTGAAAGGTGTATTTAATGCATACTATTTTTAGAAGGTCAAATTATGTTTTCATTACCATAAAAATATTACTTACATCATATTTAATAAAAATCATCCAATTATGGGGTTTGGAAATGATTTTTCATTTTAATTTACTATAAAAAAATTTTATGTTCAGAAATGTCAATTTATGGAAAACTATTTTTAATAGAATTTTATTATTCACTTCTAAATTATATGATGAAAAATATATTCTATAAATATTGATTAATTTTGTCTATATTTATTACTATCCGGTTTACATATTTTAATTAAACATACTTGTTAAAAAATAATACAAAAAACATTGGAAAAATTTATTTCCACATTAAAAGGAAAACATGTTAATATTGATTAAATATAAGTGATAAGGCTATAGTTTTTCATCCTAATAGTTATTGAAATAATTAAATTAGAAACACAACACCTATGGAATGTAGTTGAGTTGTGACTGGAATATCGACTATTAAAATTACATAGATAATATATAAATCTATGATAGTCAAAAAATACAACTATCTTCGTCATAAATATCTCTTATGTGTCCACATGAGAAAAATGTAGGTAATGGAAAAATATAAGATTTCATTTTTTACTTAATATATTTATTTTGATAATTTAAATTTATTTATTACTTTTCTGGTCCTCATTTATTTGATTATAAACTTTATATTATTTTATTTAATAATTAATATAACATGTCACTGTCTTGTTTTATTAAGAATTATATTTTTTATATGCTATTATATTAAATATATGATCTACCTTACTTATTATTCTAATTTTTTGTTATTTTCTCTTATACTGGGTAATTAATTTTTAGTGTTTAGTGATGAAATAAACACCTTAATTGTATGTAAAAGTTTAATGGAGTTATTTTTATCTTAATAGAAATGAAAAATAAAGGATATTAAAAATACAAATATAAATATATTTTGATGTAATTAATAATTTAAAAAAATATATATATATAATATTAAATCTTTTTTGGGTTGTATTATAATATTTGGGGTGATTTTTTTATTTTTTTTTTCCAAGTGAAAGTAATGAACATTGTCCAAAATGGCATTAATTATATTTTAAATTTGATTAGTTTTTTTATAAAATATATAAAACAATTAAAAATATTATTTTTCAAAAATATATTATTATTACGGTATATATTTCATACATGGTCCTTTTCCGGGTCACTTTTTATATTTTATAGTTACAATATTAACCATCCAAAAGTAAACACCAAGTTTTCACAGTAATATTTAATGGGGTTAAATAAGGATTAAACCAAAAATATTTTTGTATAAAAAATTACCGATACTATCTAAATATTACTATATGATATTATTTAGACCAAAAATAATATAATATTATGAATAAATCAACTTTTATCTTTATTTAATTGAATGTTTATTTGTCGTAATTTAATAGTTTGAGAAATTAAAAAAAAACCCATCCGCACACATATAAAAGTAAACCAATTATTCTGATTTAATCACACATAAAACCAACATTAGATCATATAATATATACCAATATATATTCTTTGAATACATATAATAATTTTAGAGGACTTATTTTATGCATAACACCATCATTATAAAGAATAAGGGGTCACACAATGTTGGTTTCCCATGGAAGAGGTATCATGTTAAATTTTGTGTTTTTATTTTATTTTCGATTACACTCTATTAAAATATTATTCAACCATGATAAAATACAAAATCCATTGTAAATAATAGTGATAAAATATTATGTTTTACTCATTACCCATATCCCTATCATCTTATATAAAAATTGGAAATAATTCATCATCAATATGTTTGGCGGACTACTACTATATGAACTGAGCATTTCATTTTTGATAAATGAATCTCAAGACTAGATATAGTGATATAATTTTGGAATATAAAATATCTTAATGAAATTTTTTTGTTTTTAAAAAATAAATATATCATATATTTTCTTATAGTTCTATGCACTAAAAATGATAATGGCGGTCGTGCATATATGTGTTCTACCACCTCCACGAAGCAATGAGATTCATTTTTCATCACCACATATCATCAAATGATATATAATTAAATATATATCTAATTTAAAAGAATTAATATGATATTTATTATATTATTTTAATTTTATAAGTATACAATAATTCTAACCTTCTTTCTATAATGACTATTGATAAATGAGAACATTCTTCATGAATACATACAACCTATCGTCTCCATGATAGTAACATAGATATTTTTTCAAATATGTATTTAATTATTGTAATTACAAGTGTAATAAATATATAAAAATAATAATATTTAATGATTATTATGATGTATATGATGTAAAAATGACCACTTTTACAATAGACATCATACCAATGTCATTTTTCACTCAAGTACTGAATATCATCAAAACATCTAACATCAACTAAAAAAATAATGAATTTATATACCATGATACTAGGTGATACAATAGAATAATAATATTGAAAATGGTTAACAATAATGTATATAATTAACTTATGTTTGTTATTCTGGAAGTTGAAGGATATACATGACAAACTAGAGTCATTGTAACAGACATTATTTTAAACATAAATATTTAAAGATCCTCTTTCCGCTCATTTTAAAATAAGTCAAAAGTAATGTGTTTAACATTAAAATCATAAATTTATTTCCCCACTATAATAATTATTTAATTATTTTAGTCTTCCTTTATATGATTCCTTGATTAATTTTAAGGATGATTTTTTCTTTTTGATTTTCGTTTATTTTGATTATAAATGTTGTTTTTAAAACAAAAGGGTATTTTGATATCAATATGCGATTCATTTATGACATGAAAAGTGATTTAAAACGTTTTAGGATGAAAAATATAAATTCAAAAAATTATTCATGATTTGTAAATCTATTATTATAGATGTTCAGTTTTTTATCCTATATAGAATATTGTGAGCAAATTAAATATTATATGATGGGGTGGCCCAAACAACACTGGGTGAGACTATCATAGACTAAGATATTATTTTCCTAGATAAAACAAAAATTCATTGTGTAGTGTAAAATTTAATTTTTTGGACATTCAAAAGGTGTTCTTGAAGGGTTTTTCCTATGGATTTAATAGGTCTCCAATAATGTATACCATTAGATTAGAATGGATTATAAATGAGATGCAAATTTTTTTAAAAAAGTGTTTAATATTCATTCTATGAGTTTAAACTGTTAATTTAACTAACATATGTTTCTTTATTGTGAAAATGTTTTTTTTTTATCTTAATGTAAATTTAGATAATGTTAAACAATGAATGTGTTTTAATTTTTTTGAGCTGACTAATTATTTTCCAATTATTATTTCCCTTAAAGAGCATTTTTTCTCACGCCGAGTTTTTGAAATGTATTTCATAAGAGATAAAGATGATTTGTGGAAAGGATGCGTTAAATATCAAATATTTGGAGGCATGCACTAGAAAATAATCCAAGATTTAATTAAAAAGGTTATCCATTGCAATTATAATAGATACTCTATATGTGTATATATATATATAATGTATGAGAGTTTGTACTAATTATCTCGAACAGTAATCTTAATAAATCATTAGGAAAAGAAAGTTATTTTTTTCAATAATAAGAATATTTATTTTTTATGGTCATGTCTGTAATGATACATGGGTTAAAACCATGAAATATTATATTTTGTTTTATTTCTCAGCATTTCAACATTTTTTGTATATATAATTTTCACGAATGTACAAAAAAATATACATCACCTATTCATAGTGTAGTAAACCCTCTTCGACGCATTAGTGCCTACAAAAAATACCAAGAATCTAAATAATATATATATGTATCTAAAAATATTATTTCAAATATTTGTTTAAATAAAAATTAATACAATACATTATAATTTTACACAAGTATAATAAATATAGAATATTTGATAAATAAAATTTCTACATTATCAAATTTAATTATAAGTCATTTATAAAAAATATAAATGTATCATTAAATCATTATTTTCATCTAAATTTATATTATCAATAATCTATATTAAAACACAATAATCCAAAATACCAAAAAAAATTATTGTTCTAATTAATATAACAACACAACGTAGACACTCATTAATTATTAAATTAACAATAGTTATAACATATATTTATCAAATAATAAATAAATCAAACCATAATATCAAAACAATCCAACATAATTATATGATACCACATATACGTGAATACTAAAAAATAAAAATAGAGTATAGATAGAAAAAATTAGTGGAAATAAAAAATATTCATTAAAAAAATCCCAAAAAGACATTCATTGTTTTAAACACATGATGGATGCATAAAAAATACAACAAAAAAACAAAACAAATTATATCCACCAGGTGGGGAATGAATAAAAATTTTACTATAATGGAAAAAATCACGGAGATTGGGAATGATGTGGTTGGTAATAGATGTGTGTGTATTATAATGGTATGGATAATTAAACAATAATTTAGGTGGTTAGATTGAAAAATTCAGGGTTAGGATTCCACACGTGAGAGAAAAGAGATGCATATCCCTGGAAAAAATGAACCAAAAATGATTTGATTTATGATTGTTAATAATTTAAAAGAATAATTAGATATATTATTTAATTATTTATGTAAAAAAATAATTTATCACATCATTTATCTAACCAAAAATATGATAAATTACAATTTTAACATATGTTTTTATATAACTAATATAGAAAATAAATGACACATGTTCACACATTAGATATTAAATAATGAAAATAATAAATTTGTCTTCTTAAATGTATCATGTACTATTGTTGGTTTATAACATGTGATTTTTAAATTGAATGAATTATTATATTAAAAAATAAAAACTCAGATGATCGTTCATATCGGGAACATCATGTGTCATATTAACATATGGTCAATTATTACATGTCATAAATTAATTCTAGATCAATTTTATAGAATATCATGACAATATGTGTTTTATTTATAAAAGTTTAGTGATTGAAACATATATAATCATAGAAGACATTATTAAAATTGAAAACAAGATATTGGACACATATTGTGAACACAATGTTTCAGATGAATGTTAAGTCAATTATTATCTTTAAAAACTGATGTATGGACAATTTTCCTTAAATATCATTAAAATAAATGTTTTTTTAACTATTTTTAGTTAGTGGAACATGTTTTTACCTAAAATATAATTTAAAACCAGAAAAATGTTCATCGATTCATATCGGATACATTATGTGTCAAATTGTATTATGGTTGATTCATATATGTCACAAATGATATATGGAAAATTTAACTAATGTATCAAGACCACCCATGTATTATTTATTTAATTTTAGTTGGTGAAACTCGTTTTAATGAAAATTTTAACTTCTAAACTAAAAACACTAACATAATGAAAAAAAGTGGACACTGTTTGTTAGATTGACATGTGAATTTATATATATATATATAATTATTTATTTATTTTATCAAAAAATATCAGGAAAATACAAGTGTCTATTCTAGGTTTTTAGTTTTTTATTAATTTTTTGATAGAAATTTCACTTTTAAATAAAATAATGCATTTTTAATTATAATGGACACACCATGTTTTGGATTGACATAGGTATAGTTAATAAACATTTAAATGATTTAATAATCATTGTCCCAAATTATCATGAAAAATCAATCATGCTGGAATTGTTTTGAGTAAGTGACTTTTTTCTTGAAATAAAATGTCACTTTTAATGAAAAATATTAACATCCAATCATATTATTAACACCGTGGGTTGGATTTACATTTGATCAATTCATATATATATTAAATGTGTTATAGATCATTTTCCTAATGTCTCTATTGAATATAATTAGGTGTTAACTATTTTCATTGAGTAGTGATTTTTATGAAATATAACGTTACTTTTAAATTAAAACACTCACATTATATCAATCCAAGAATACCATGTTTCAGATTAATATGTGACCAATTCCAACCAACCTAAAATTACAAATGCATTTGGTTTCCTAAAGTTTCAAGAAAATGTGATCTTATTTTCATAGTTGTTTGTTAGGTGATGCATTTTTTGAAGTAAATGGTAATAATTAAACTAAGAAATCACCCATTGTGTAATTACAAGAACCTATTCTGTTGAACAAATATTCATTTAATTATTATATGTCAAAAATTACTTATAGATCATTTTACTAAAATACCCCGAAAATAATAGATTAGTTTCTTTATTTTTAGTGTCTGAAACTTGTTATTAAAAAAATTGGGGTATCAAACTACAAACAAACACATAGATATATAAATATCACATTATATGTATATTTAATATTTGGTTGATTCCTATAAGAAATATATTATGTATAGATACTTTTAATATAACATTAAGTCATCTTGAATGTCTGATTAACATCTTACTTGAAAGAATGTTTACATTGTAAAATATTGTTATTTTTTATAAAACCTTATTTGATACATTTATATCCACTATGGAGAAATGTAAGAATAATTAAATTATATTTTTATAGTATTAAATTATCATCCACACTAAAATATGGAATTAAATAAGAATATACCAATGAATGAAAATTGGGTTAGATAATCCTCTTACCTTATGTAGAAATGCTTTCTTCACATTAATATCAGAGGTAATAAAACTATATTCATTATTTAAAATATGTAGTAACTCTAACAAATTCATTTTATTTACTATTGATTCATTTTATTCGTTCATGGTCCTTTTGATAAGTTATATGGTCCAACTATTTTTTTCTGGGAGTGATCATTTCATGGTTTTTTGATCAGTTCCATTGTATAAAGGTATAGAAGAAAATGTATTATTATAATAATTAAGAAAAATAAAAAATTCATCTTATCAGTGATCATACTGAATTTTAGTTTTTCTAAAATATTATTTTATTCCGATATATGATGACGATTCATTAAATAAGTTGTTACAGATAATCATTTTGAATAATTTGGAGGGTTTTCTATCAATGAGAATCAGTTTTGTTTGATTATTTTGTTTTATATGTGTATTTTTGTTATAGTACATAAAAAATGTTATAAAAAATTTTTTAAATTTTTTTCCATCGATTATAAATATTCTTTAACCGTATATAGAAGATCCAATGGATATTGAATACCATAACATCCTTAAATGTGATAAATCAATACCTCATAGATGATGTTTTATTATTTTTGAATAAAACGGAGAGGATAGTTGGGTTGATTATGTATTATTACATAAACATAATAAAATTGTAGTTTATATAATATATTCTTGTTATCATTACACTTGGATATGGGAAGTTGAGGTTATAAAAAGAAAATAAAAAAATTAAATGAAATTAAATGAATACCGAACTGGAGTTTAAAACTTGAAATTATTGTAATTGTTAAAATAATTTTGGAAATTGTAATTTGTCTTCTTTATAGACAAATGAAATTTTGATGTTGGGATGATTCTATAAGAATGAATTGGGGAAAATTTGGACTAGCTTCAAATCTTGGAAGCTGTGAGGATGAGAGGTGGTGAGGGACGGTACTTTTTGGGGGAGGAGGGGATTTTTATATTGTTCTAGTAATATTTTTTTATCAAGACTATCAAAAGATTTTACCTTATCACTAAATTTTTTAATTATACAATTATAGTTTGTGATTATTGGATTACATCATCCATATGTCATCTAGTGCTCAATAAATCATGTATTTTTTAATTAATGTATTTCAAAAATCAAATAAAAATAAACTAATATAGAAAAATCGAAAAAATAGGCCTAACCAGCTTTAGACATTTTGGATTAGAAAATTACACCATTTTATAAAATTAATTTTATAATTATAAGATAATTTATTTTTTATTGAAAATACAATTAATCTAAAATTAAAAATTTTAGTATTGTAATCATTTTTATTTCACATTGAAAAATAATTTATGGCCTCATAAAATTATCATATAATCATAAGATAACAACATATTAATTTATAAATATGTTTTTAAAATAAAAAATTATTTTATATCATTATATTAATTTGAACATTATAAATAAAATAATTATGTAATATAAAAATTCAAATACTTAATTTATAAGTTTAAAAAACTAAATTTATATAAAATATGAAATAATTATTTAGTAATTTCATTGATAAGATTCCAATATATTTAATACTTTAATAAGTGAGGTTACTATTTTATTGGATAGATTACTATTCATTATGGTAATGTTACTCGTCCAATGGTCATGTAATAATTCCATCGGTATAGCTTCTTTAATTTATATTAACACCAATTATTTTTTTAAATTTAGGATAATGATGTTTTTATTGGGCTCCCAATGATATGTATGTGTCATATAATATATAATTTAATCATATGTAGTTGAAAAATTTCAATGATAAATTTTGGGATCACTACATTCTCCCTCTATAGATATTTCTCCGTCGAAATTTCATTTAACAGAAATTGGGGAGGGTATTTATCCTTCCTCGTTTCCTTAGATTCCTATATTACCTCTTAATAATTAAGGTTCTTCCATATAAATTGTACCAGGTTAGTAGTTTTTTTTCATAGAACTGTATCTTAATGTTCAATAATCTTGATTAACTACTCATCATAAGATAGATAATTATCCAAATATGCCACCTATATATTAAATACATTCTAGGGATCATGTATTTATCATCAAAAGAGATACATGGAATACATCATTTTTATGAAACATGGTAGATGGAAGTGCAATTTGGTAGGCCACAACTCAAACATAATCATGAATATAGATGGAGATAATGTTACTAGGATGAATCTATCTATTCGTCCTATATATCGTGTTCCTATAAAATGGAGTTATTCATATGAATACCATGTATCTGTCCTCATACTCTTTTAACTATCAATGATTTAATATATATATTTTTTTCATATTTGGGATTCAATGATGTACTATTAAATTGTTTCAACTCCTCTTCCATTTATTTGACCATTTTAGGTCTTACCAACTCATCTTCCATTTATTTACCATATGAAGATGTTAGTCCCATCCTCCTAGGAATTCAATTGAACATGCTCTAACAATATATTCATTTTCTGTATGGTCCTCTCATATTTTCCATCTATTTTCAGGATGATATTATGTATTAAAGAATATATTATTGTTTAGAGCATGTAGGAGACTTCTTATGAATGTCTAGGTAAATCTCATATCTCAATCTGATATAATCAACAGTAGTAGAAAATGAATCCTTACAACATATCTGATGTATATTTGTGAAAGATGATCTTTCAAATAGTCCACCAAAATTTGAATAAAGTGACATTTCATTGATATAAGATCCCCAACACCACATATTAAATTGTTTCCCCTGAATTTATTTGGATTTATAGTGTCCATGTCCATGGTGATTTTCCCATTTCCATATTGTTATGGGTAATGGTTTCATAATTATCTTAGACATTTTCATTTCATCCGTCACATTCTAATATTTTAGGAACATTTATGTATCTTTATAGATCTATTTCTTCACATTTTCTGGACAATAATTCACCTTTATATCTTGAAACTAAAATGTTCCCATTATGTGTATTGAAAAAATTTAGATCTGTGAATCACACTAAATCCCATTCATTATATCTCTTTTGGAAGGTATTCATAATCATGACCCAAATCATATGACTCCTTCCTCAACCATTTTGAACACTGATTATATATCTTTTCAGAGGGATTCATCACTCTAATGAATGACGTAATCATTTCATTGAGTATCTATTAATTTCTCCAATATGGATATTTGAGAAATTTTTTGAGAAAGGATTACTATGGTTCCTTCCTTAATGATTCACATGTCCATCATATGAAAATATAAAAAATATGACCCTTATCAAATAACATAATTGAAAATTCTTCGGGATCCTTTATATAAAGAGAATATAAAACATTATTCTAAATTCATTGATGGTAGTGGAATTATAATTTATAATCATTCATGTGATCTAACCACCATTGATGGTACATATTAATAACCATATGGGTGAATTTATATTTAGGATCTTATTATCATTATTTATATCACTCTTATCCTAAAATATATAATCCCAGAAGATTTTCAATTTCAATATAGTAATTGAAATCTCTAGATCATGTATGGGTGTGTTTCCCTCATAAATTTTTAACTTACTTGAGGCATAGGATTTCACTTATCATTGTTCTTCAGTACAAATTCTATACACGTATTTGAAGCATCATCGTATAAAATAATGAGTACACCACTTTTTTGGAAGTGTGAGTACTGGAATGGTGATAATCCTATTATCTTAATCTTTGATGAAACATTAATATTTAGTATCCCAAAAAACATTTCCGAAATATATTTTATCTTGGATAGTGGTTTTGAGAATCATGATTTGTTCTTTACAAATCATCGATAATACCCATCAAGACAATAAAAAATATGCATCATTATTACGTGTGTCTTTCAGGGTCCCTCTTTAGTAGATGTTTTCAATGAAGGGTCTAATTATTTTCTATTTAAAGTGACAACATGACACATGAATTATACTCTCTCTTTCAAGTTGTTATATTTAATATATAATTCATGTATTTTCTCCTTCAAAAATTCATTAGAACAATTTTCAAAGGATCATCAAGTTCCCTATTATTTTTTAGAATATTATTATAAAATAAATAAAGAATAATATAAATTTATTTATTATATCCATAAAAAACTTAATTAATTATGTCCAGGAATGTTAATAGACTATTAGTGAGTCAAAATGGAATCACTGTGAACTCATGTTGTCTATACCTTATTAAAATTGATGTTTTGGGAATATCTTCTTCCTCACTATTAATTATTGGTATCTCGACTGAAGGTCCACATTATTGAAATACATGTCCCTACACAATTTATCCAAGAATTCATATATTTTTAGAAGGGGATACTTTTTCTTTTTTGTAATTTTTTTGAGATCATGATAATAAATATAGAGGCACATCAATCTATCCTTATTCTACAATAAGATGACTAGAACACCCCTTACTAAATCATTGAGGAGAATAAAACCCTTATTAATTGTCTCTATTAAATTATTTTTTAGTTACTATAATTGAATTGAGTAAAATATATATGGTGTATTTTATATTAGTAGTGATCCATGAATATTTTCAATCTAGAACAGGACCTCTTGTCCAGGTGAAATACAAACCAATTTTTTATGGAACACATCAGTGTAGTCCCTCAAAATAGGAACACCGTCCAGAAATAATCTTTTAATTTTTTCAATCTTTTGAGAAAGATATAATTTCTTATAGGTATGAAAAGTCCACAATAGAGTCTAAAAATCCAAATAATATTCATCCTCCTTGTTAAAAAAAATAGAGGATTCCTTTGGATGTGAAGAGTGATATCCCTTTACAAAAAGTTGATTTAGGATTTGTAAAAATTTATTCAAACCATGCACATATATCATCAAACTCTACAAATGGAAGCATGACAACATTTTCTCTGTGGTTTAATACTCAAAAATTTTCTATGGATGAGTTATATACTTTGGATTTAATAATTGTCCTATTTTCTATTTTCATAGATAACTCAACATCCTTATTTTTAGTTGGTGTTCAAAAAGTCTTACTATACATGAAAGATATGAAAGAATGCATAGAACTATAATCAAATAGTATATTCACTATTCTATAATGGATAACAAGAGTAAATATCAACACATCATTTTTGGGCTCCTCTTTAGTAGATGTGATGGAATAATCTATCCCTTTCCCTTTTGGATTTGGCAGTTGTTCACACTGATTACCCTAAAGGAGAAGATGTTTAATGAAATGGAATGCATATTGACCTTTATCTTTGTAGTTGAATCTTTAAACCATTTAAGGTTATCTCATATACTATATCATATTTTCAAAATTCATCACATCTATATGAACATAACGATAATGGATGCCCTTTCTACCACAATTGTTGTATTTTCTTATTGCATTGTGGAAATTCACATGAAGCTTCTTCACTTATTTTTGACAAGTGAGTGGTTGATATTTCATTCCACATTTTTCATTAGATCCACCACCCTAAAAATAAATTTAAAATTTCTTATCAAAATAATTATTATATGACTATACAAACACTATCTCCTTTTTGAGATCACATTGACCAAATTTTTTATAACACCTAATGTTTTGAAATTTTAGGGCCTTTTGATGGTGAGATTTTAAACTGATAAAAAATATATATATTTTAATATCATTATATATAAAAACCATGAGGAATACCATGAAATAATTGTGAAATGTTTTTTGTAATACTTAATAGATTGACCTGTCATTTTCATTAGATCGATAAATTCACTCTCCGACATCATAGAAATAGTTTGAGGGAAAGAAATTTTATGAAATACTTTTATTATTATATCCCCAATCCATCTCTCCAATTTAATCCATCATATTTTTGTTTTTAATTAGTTACCACCATTGATTGACTTCTCATCTTTGAAATAAATTGATATAGTCACCATTTCTATCTCAGAATAATAAATCTTAGAAAACATATTCTCTACTTAGGTGAGCCACAGATCCAGGACTAGTGGATATACAGATATACTAAATTTTTGTGGTTGTTTCCATATAAATTACAATATTACCAGTTTCTTCCTCTTCTATTAAGGTTAATATTAAACATTATTCATGTCATTATTCATAGCCTATGTCAGTTGGATAATCAATTCTGGGAAATTATGAAATCCACCTCCCAAGGAATTTGGGATGTCATTTAGGAAATTAATAAATTTTCCCTCACAATGTATATTCACATAGTTTATCATGGTTAAAAATATATTTAAGAATATAAATGTTATAAATAAAAAAGGTAATAAGTCATGAAAATATAATTTATTCGTTCATGCCATTAACTATACATGAATATCTTTTTGGATCTCTATGATTAGAAATATTTTAAAACAATTGCATATATGTTGATTTAAAAAACATAATATAATATTTGTGGATTTCACTATTGTTTAATAATCATAATTACCCAAATAACTAAACCATCCTTTGATAACTTCTATAGAAACCCTACTTTTATTACATGTATATTAGGTCATTTTTTATATGAATAACATATAATCATTTCAAAACTAGGATTGTAAATTTAGTTAATTTGGAATATTAGTACCCTACATAAGATTGACAAAATAATAAAAAAAAATCAACTATTTCATTATTCTCTATACTAGATGTGGACGTCATATACTCTTTAGTGATTGTAATCACATGAATGTATATATCAATGTGGGGTGAGCTATAATCCTGGTAAGAGGACAGATAATAAAATGAATAAATATAACATGGGTGAGCATAATAATTATCATCATAAAATAAGTATGGGATGATCATAACATTAATTAGAGGAATCATTAGATAATGTCTTGGAATGTGTAACTACAAAAAAATGACACATCATGTGTCAGTATTCAAAAACCAAAGATAGATTTTAACAAAACTAGCAACATGTTTATTCGTAACAAATGTTAATTTTCCTAACATCATCATTCTGACCAAATATAACATCAATTTTATGATTGTTAAAAATTATATCATGAGATAAATTACATTTTTAATGCATTATATCTCAATATAAATCTAGGATCACCCTTCACATTATAAAATTTATATAATAAACCATGCCACGTAAAATATATAACATAATAATAATAAAATAACCAATGGAAAAGAATAGGAATCATTTCATAAAGTACACATTCATGAACAAACATTGGTCTTCCAAAAATGGAATAACATAACAGGATAGGAATCATCAATCATGATTGAAGAAGAATCAAATATATGAGATGAAAAAGATATGCTTTCAGAATGAAGATCAATATTGAAAAAAAATAATATTTTTCATATAATCATATTTGAAAATCTACAGCCTAGAAGTTAAAATGTAAGAAATGATAAATTATATTTGATTACCATTAAATTATCATCCAAATTAAAATTCTCTACAAAAATTGAATAACCGATTGATTGGAAATTATGTTCCAAAATCCAATTACATTATATATGAATGTCTTTTTATCGTTAATATCATGGATATTCACACTAGAATCATTAATTAATATCTCAAAAACACCTTATTTGTGAATTTTTATATAATAATTATATTATATTCACTTATGGACATTATGATGAGTTTTTAGGTCTATTCCACCATTTCAAGAGTGATAGTTTCTTGGTTTCTTGATTTGTTGCGTGTACAAATGTATTGAAGATCATGTAAGATGAGAATATTCCTCTGAAATTTAAATAATATGTTTTCAATAAAAATACATAATTTCAATTGGTCTCATATATTATTTTGATTGTAGATATAATGATGATCCATTAGGAAAAATGTTAATGATAATTATTTAGATTAATATGGTGGTTTTTCAATCCTAAAAAAATTTGTTTTATTATATAGTATTATATATATATTATTTCCATAACAAAAAAAAATTAATTACTCAACTTTTACATTATATCTCAACAATTATAATGTTTTTATCACCTTCCTCGAATGATTTATTGGGAAATGAAAACATATCACCCTCAAAGACGATATATCAACACCTCACAGTTATTGTTTCCATATTTAGAGTAAAAGGGTGAGAAGATGAGACTTGATGATGGATTTTTACAATAACATAATAAAATATAGTATATATATTCTAATAGAGTTATAATTAATCATGGATAATGGGATTTGATTATATATTTAGAATAGAAATGAAATAAAAAACACTTAAAATAAAACAGAAGAGGATTTTACCTCTTGAACACCTTCTCTTGGAGAACCACCTTATGTAAATTAGATTTGGTAATTTATAGAGAAATATTAAATTAATATGTGGAGAAGATACCTGTGATTTTTATTGGGATGAATTTGGATTTTATTCCAATTTTCGAACATGTGTTGAGAAGAGGTGGTGATTGGTGGTATTTTTAGTTTAGGAGGGGGTGTTTTGTATTATTTTAATCATTATTTAAATATTTTCCTTCCAGAATATAAATATATTTTACCATGATAATAAATATCTTAAATAATTATGGATATCATAAGATTATTTAATAAAATTATTCATTTAAAATACATTTTTAATAATTTAGATATTTATGAAATACGGTAAATAATTGTATTTTAGAATTCATCAAAAATTCAACAATTTTAAAATATTTGAAAATTTAACTTGAAAATATTTATATTTTAAGAATTCAAAAACAAATAAAATTTTATGGAAATAATTATCTAAATATTAATGTTTAAATTTTTATTTAAATTCCTCATTTATTGGAAAAAATAAAAAATTTAGTATTAGAATAGTTTTTACAGCAGGAAGAAAATTTAAAGAAGGTCTCATAAAAATATAATATAATCATAAATAAATAAATTAATTTATGATTATCTTATATGAAAATAAAATTTCATTAAAATAATTATATTATTTTTAAAATTGAAAATAAACATGGATGTTTTATAAAAATTCCAATATTATATTTTTAAACAATAAAACATATATTTATTTATACATTGATTTAATAATATAAAATATTAAAATAAAATATTATTAAATTATATTTATATAGTAATAAGTTTGGTTTCTATTATGTAGTCCATTTTGTTGTTCGGAATGATCATCTTACTTTTCCAATGGTCAAATATCTATTTCATCGATATTGGTTCTTTAATTAATATGAATACCACTTATTTCATTCTTAATTTATTAGAATGATATTTTTATTGGGATATCTAAACTAAATATGAGATTTTTGCTATATAAAATAATAACGATTTTTTTATGAAATACAATGATAAAATTTTGGGTCATTACCTGGGCAATGTGGATGATAAATACAACGATATTGTGGTTCATGGTAAAAGAAAATTTAATCATTCAAAATGGGGTGTTCTTGATGGAAAATAAGTACTTGAAAAGTGTGATATATCCATATACATATACCAACAGTTTTCAAAAACCAATTTATAAGTGGTCATACCAACTATTCATCTTTATAATTAGGATATAATTTTTATGTCTACGATGGTCCAAGGGTTTGGAATAACGACTGAAATATATATATTTCTTTATTGACGGTTTTAAAAAGAAATTTTTATATTGATGGTTATACCAATGGTTTTTTAAAACCATTTTCCTAGCCTTCTTAGAGCTATTCAAACATGTGGTATTACCTACAACTATATCATTCTTATCCATAATACCCATGATGTGCATTATGTATTCTATTTTCTTCCCCATCTATGTTATGTGTCCTCTTTTAATTTTCTAATTCCATTTTCTCCTATATTGAATAAGTGACGTCAAAATGCCTCAGGTATTTTATCAACCATCGATTTCATTTGTATTGTAGGTCAAAACTCCATGGTATATTCATTATTTATGCATTTAATTTGATTTTATATGTCTCAATTTTCTATGGATGCTGTAATAATGGTTTTCCAACTATATATTGAAGGATAAATTTTTATTTATTGGTATTTTGTTCTTTATATTTCTTTTTTTACATATAATAAAACAATCTATATAGTTTATGTTTTTTATTTTTCGGTTATTATATGTTAATCCTTGCAGGGGACCTCATTAGTGACTCGTTTCTCGTTATAATTATCATAATTTAATTTTATATTGTAGAAAAATATTTACACTCTTGGTACATTTTTTCACTTATCAATTTTTTATAGTTATCCTTTTACATTTGAAAACTATTTCACATTAATATCCCTCAAATATGTGATGGATTAATAATTATAATTATTCCCTATGATATTATTTTTTCAGTATTCTATGAACTTTTACTATTCACTATTAAAGGTTAGAGTGTTCATGGAAATTATTTATAGGCCCATTATGCCACATTAATTTATTCACTCAATCTCAAATAATTTAAATATCACCCATTGGGAATTTATATTTAATAAGTTACATTATAAAAATTTAATCCTTGACCCATTTTGGATGAAAAATCAAGCTACTACTCATGTCCCCCCTGAGATCATGAGAATCAAACCACACATACAAATTGAGGAGTAAAGTGTGATCATGGAATCAATGGTGTACGAGATGTAAATTCATAAGACCCATTGAATATTTACTAATTATAAGAGTAATATTGATGATGATGAAAGAGGTTTTACATTCTATTTTTTCATATTACAATAGAATTCCAATATTGCTTGATTTTATGGAGAAAATGTGCATTTAATCAATCATTTTGATGTTGATAAGTTAAATTAAATGACACACCAATGTGATCATACAGATTTAAATCATCTTGGATGTATGAAATATTCATGGATAATTATGTTTGGTCCCTCTTCACCATATTCAACATACTAATATCTAATGTCCCTATAGTGATCCTAAAAAGTACTCTTGGTGGATATATTTCACCCTAAAAGCATGTAAATCACAAAAATCTAAAAAAATGTCGGTTATGTTTAATAATTTTGTGGGATATGAATATTTGACATGTATCTCTCTCATCAACAGTATATAGAGACTTTCTTTTACCCATTGATGATTAATTATGAATTTTAGTATTTTTTAACATTATTATGAATTAATTTATTATTTTTTCAATTTAATTCATGTATGTATTATGAAAATAGTGATAATTTTTTTGATGATTAATAACCATATTTTTATGTGTAATGTCTCCATGGTGTCCTAATTGATCATCCCAATTTCCCTTTAATTTCATTTTCATTTATTTAATATACATTTCTCCCACTATCATCCATTTTCCTTCCATATTTTTTCTATAGAATATTGAACACCGATATAATATCATATTATTTGAAATGAAAAATCATCAATGGAAACCATATTCATTATTTTTTTTCTATTTCTCCCATCATTTTTTCTCCTTATTCTATTTTCTTCTATCACAAATTCTATCCAAAACTTCTGTTATCCTTTACATCACATTTCAATTTTTTTCTAGACACACATATATATATATATATATCATTTTAATTGTTCAGAATTTAACATTTCTTCTCAATTTTGAAACACTAAAAACCGGATTTATGTTTTGAGATATATATCAATAAAATCATTCTATTGTTTTACTATTTTGATATCTAATTATCTCTAAATCAGGTTCCAATCGAGCATGACGTTCAAATAATCTCACTATTTTATATTATTTTTAATAGTTTAGTGCATTGTCACCTTTTCATTTTTTTATTTCGAGAACTATTAAATCAAATTTTATAAATAATTTCATGATTATAGTACATGAATAAAATAATGTTAAAAAATAACAAAAGGATAAAAAAGATTTAAAACATAAAAAACTCAAAAAAACTACTCCATTAGTCACAAATGTGATAGGAGTTTCTTATACACTATCATCTTACCATCAAAAAAACCCAACCACCAATCATATACATTAAATTATATCATGAATTAAATTCTTCTTAATATTATCTTCATCATTAATTTTAAAATCAATTATATGAACCAAGTTGATTCATTAATTTTTTGTAAACACAATTCAAATATTAAAATACATAATTAAAGATTGTTTGAGGAATTAATAAAACAAATGTATGGAGAGGGATAATGTAAATATATTGACATTAAGATATTCATGAATTTATTGAATGATTAATTTTCACGATCAATAGCAATGACGGATTATATATAAAATTAAATTACATGATTGGCTACAATGATTTATAAATATGATGAAGGAGATGAAAAATATTCCAATTTCAAATAATCATCACCTAGGTCATGTAAACTTTTTATAAGAGATAGTGACCATTGAAGCATAAATATGTTACAATAATTATTTCAATGGAAGAATGATATGAAACACAACATAGAATAGGATAGGATGGTTAAACATGTGTTTTGGATTTATAACTACTTGGAGGATCAAAAGGTAATGTTTCTGGTGCTATAGATCAATGATTATGATTGTTTTTGGTGGGTTTATTTACATAATAGTTGATGACATAATATATACTAGACTACAAAACCATGATAATAACTAAAGATATTAAAGTGAAAAGATAAATTTCTAGTCAATACAAAAGATATTTATATTTTATGTTAAAAATTAATATGTAAGGATAGTTTTTAGGTAGGGTTACTTCAAGGAAATTAATATATTAATTAATCGATAAAATATGAAGGAAAATAAATAATACATAATGAATAGGTCATATAAGCCATGAATCGTGAAATTTTATATATTCTAGGAAATCAATCCAACATCAACATGGAGGAGTTCATTTACAAGGATATGAAGGATTTAAAACAACTATATTGTCAAATGATTCATGTATGTTTCCTAAATTTTTCATTTTCTTTCCAAAAATAGTCAAAATGGCATATAAGTGGATGGAACCAAAACCAAGGGATTCGAAATTTTATTAAAAAAGTGAAGAGGTGAAAAAAATCAATTTTGATTCAAAATAAATAGGTGACACAAATTTAAATTCAAAATTATATTATATTATGTGTTTTATGTTCTGGTGACATGATAATATCATCTCTCAATAACCAAATAATAGGATTCTTTTTTGTTTTGGATAATTGAGGCACACTTAGTGAGATCTCTTGTGAAGATGAAATGGAACCTTTATTGGAGTGTTAATATGAATATGTTTACAAACCCATACATGGAGATTAATTAGAATCAATATTAGATATAAACATTAAATTAAAATATTATCATATTGATGAGAATATTTGGCTCATTTTTCATATGACATTCCATATAATAGTGATGGTATGAATTATTACCATTAATATTTATGTTTTAAAAATGTGATTAGAAACCAAATAATGGTGAATTTGACTAAACCTAATCTATAAAATATTTTAACTTATTGGTTGTATATGATAAATAAAATTGGATATGTTAAAATCAAAAAATGACCATATTTTCTTTTTCTATTGGGAAACATCATGATAAGTTTTTTTTGATGTTTTCCCAATTCATGGAAATAATTGACTACATATAAAACCATGTATATTTTATCTGAGGGTGATCTATGATGGCTATTCAAATTGAAAAAAATTTCATTTTTGTTTTAGAAATATTTTTTACACACAACTAGTTCCTGTAGAAGAGTATTAAAATCATAAGTGGATAATGAAATAATACAAAAAATACAAAATAAATGAGTTAATAATAATGTGAAAAAAAGAAAAATATTAGTGATAAAATTAGAATGTCGAGATGAAGAAAAATGAAAAGAGATAAAGAAATTAACTAAATTTAAAATAATAGAAAATTATTATTGGGAAAGGATTGATGAGGGACATAATAATTATTAAGGGAAATCAAATAGTTGAAATTTAGTGTATTTAGTATAATGTTATTTTGTTCTCTGAAAAATATTTGGTGAAATTAAATTTATTGAGTATGAATGAGTTTTTAATATTTGGTAAGGATTATTATGTTGAATCTCAAAAATTTCATCATTAATTTCCCTCTTGGGTTGGTCCTTTATTATAAGAATATTTCGATATATAAATGGAGCATTGGAATCATGTTCCATTTGATCCAGTTGTTTTGGTGTTAAAATACATTCTAAATGGAATATTTTTGGACAAAATAAATTAAACGGCCTTATATCAAGGATATAGTAATTTCCATTATTTATATATGATCATTAACAATGAATTAGGGCAGACATTCATAAAAGGTATAGAAATGTGTGTTCTTCATTTAAGGTTACCGATCTGTCTCCCATTGAATATATAAATTCAGGTATAATCATTTTGATGAGGAAGGGGATCATGAGTATAATGTAATGAATTAACAGATGGTGTTCTAGAGTGATCATGTCAAAAAGGTTGGATGGAACAAAAATTCATAAGACCAATTAGATGGTATTGGTCCCCAATTGACAGGATGATGAATGAGGAGGATGAAAGAGTATATACATGGCCCCATTTTAAAATTACAGTGGAAGTCCCAACATGCATGCATAGGAGGAGAAAATTGGCCTTCAATCACTCTATTAAAATACCAAAAGATGTCCCACCCAAATCATTATATAAATTTAAATCCTCATGCACGAGTTAATTATATATGGTCAAAATTAATGAGGGCATTGTCTCCAATGTAATGGTGGGAATCTCTAATGTTATGAAGATGATGCTAAAAATTACTCTTGTTGGATATCTTGTATCATAAAACGACATAAACAGTTATATAAGATTAATATCTTGGGTAAATATTCAGAATTTTGTGGTCTAGGTATTTTGACATGTATCACTAATGTTTTTATATAAATATAAACATCCATGTTCCCCTTCTATATTAATTATGAATTTAGTGTTTTCTTTTATTATTATTCTATGTTCCTTTTTTATTAAATGAATTCATGTATGTATTTTCAATGGATTTATTTTTATTTGTGGAATCATTTAAATATGATTTTTTTGGTAATGTCTACTTGGGTTCCTAATTGAAAATCCCCATTTCCCTTCAGTTTCTTTTTCATTTATTTAATTTAAATTTCTATCATATACATCCCCTGTGTTTTTTAATTATTTAGAAAAAAACTATACACCCATAAAATATCATATCAACAGAATTGGTGACATTGTAACTGTAAAATGAATATCGTACCCCGATTTTTTATTGTGAATACATTGTGACCTTTTAATTTGAAAAATTATTTGATTCAACCACATATATATCATCATAAAAAAAATATTTCATTAAATTTTTATATGTGTCAATTTCAAAATGTGAAGAGACAAAAAATATCACAGTCTATATAAAAATATAATAATACCAAGGGGTTATGATAAAAGGACCACTTATCTTATAAGTGAATAAATCAGTCATTCAGCCACAACATAGCCATATCATTGTAGGCCTATCCACCTGAACTGGTTATTTAACCCCCACAAAAATCCCTATCACATTCCATAAACATCAAAATAACTAATTTGAACATTTCTAATAATTATTATTATTTGGAACATTGTTTAATTCATTTAGTAAACATATTAAATAATAATTGTGACTAACCACCTGTGTATGGTCTATGACATTACCCATAAAAAATCCTTGTAAAAATTCCTTACCATAAATAAACAATAATCTATTTAATTAAATATATGTTAAATCCAAAAGAAAAACAAAAAAACACATTTTCATATCATGACCTCCTATACACATGAAAAATTAGTTACTAATGTAATTTAGATGACTCAACTATACTATATTTTATTAAATATATCATCTATCTCCATAGATCACAGAACTACCCATAATCGGCCTATGTACACATTGGATTATTTTGATTTATAACATTCCATGTGTATTATGTTTACCAAGATTACATCAAAACTCAATCGTTTCATATATATCGGTAACTAGATAGTGAATCTAGTCCCACTATATGTGAGTCACATGAAAATGAACCTAGATCAGTCTATTATAATAATAACTATGAGCACCGGTCATGTCCGTACCACCTAATCTAAAATTACAAAGAACTAATATTAAAAACTTGATATGTCACTAATTCTAATGTCTACCACGTACATATCCATAACCATGGGAATGTTCTACAATCCATGGCATCAACCCACATTTTTCCCACATTATATCTACTCATTTAGAGTCATCAACATCCATACAACTGAAAACAAAAAATATAATAACTATGGGGTTAGCAATTCAAATTATACTTCCCTTAAGACCATAATTGATACCAAGGAACATCCAATGAAGGTGAACTCTTTATATAAATCCAAGGAGTAATAATTTAAAAAAAATATAGAAAAAAATTTCTTCATTAGTATCAAGTAGCGGATGGATTCACATATACATCCCTAATATGAAAAAAACTATTTATGGATTTATCCATACAATGTTCATAATTTATGTATGATACATATGATTCTAATCTATAAATACTAATTATTTGTACAATAATTTTTTATTAAATAATATCATTTGTTAATATGTGATGTGAATAAGTGAAAAATTTAAACATCAATTACAAATAATTTTTTTACTATATATATTTATTAGCAATTGATAAAGTGTAATTTAATATCATGGTGATATATTTATAGCATATTTCAAATATATTGATTCTTTTTTGTATTTTATTATATTATTCACATATTATTCACATATAGTCTATTTTATGTGGTATGGTTTCATACATTGTGATAAATTTTCATTTTCATAAATATATTTCTTGATTTAATGTCAATATTATATAATTGATTTTATGAAACAATATACAACATTTATTTATTGTATTTATATATGTTGGATTAATGAAACACATGAGATCTCATGTTAATTTGACAAAAAAATATGGAAATGTTTTTTTATTTTTCTTTTGAAAATCTATCAAATAGCACTCACTTATACGTTATATGTTATAATAATTTTGCATAAATTTGGTTCTGTTGTAAAATTTTTGGAAATAATATAAAAAACGAATATAAAAAAATTATATGTCTAGTATCAAAAGGGTGAGAAGCATCAATATAAAAATGTTCATGATCTGGATAGGAGGATTAGATTGGAAAATATATTAGATAACCAATTTTTATTTATTCATCACCATGTGAAAAAAGTCTTCATCCTAAAAAGACATTGATATGAGAACACATGATTCATGTAATAAAAATGATTATGTTTGAATGGTTATAAATGGAATTATTCTTCCACAACTCTGAAATATCATAAATAGGGTAAAATGATAAAGCGGTAACATTTAATCCTATTGTTTCTTGGAAAGACCATATATTGAATTTTTAATTATTCAATATATTATATATGTTATTCTATGAATGAATTACATCCATATAATGTAGATATTCCATAAATAATTATATGGAATGCATGTCAATTGATGAACATGTAATTTATAAAAAATAATATTCATGCTTGACCAAAATACTTCATGTTATTCTTGAAGACAAATGGTATAGTAAATAATTGTATAGTGTTTTCCACATCCCTAGGGAAGGAAAATCTCGATGGAACGCCATATTGTGTTTCAAAAATTATAATTTTGAACAATCAATTGATTCGAAGGCTCCACAATCCTTTCTTGTCTGATGATATGTTATGAAATATTTGATTCCATAATACCAAGAGAAATAAGGATAATGATGAGTTTCTTCACCATGTACATGGATTTTTAGGGAAATCTATTGATACTCAATATTCTAATAATTTCTCTAACATGATTAAGGTGATTTTGTTTATACCATTATATGGTTTTAATAAATTTGGGATGATTCTTTCTTTTCACAAAACGTACCTATTTTTCAAACACATTTATAACATTCCCCCAGAGAGAATTATGCAAAAACCATTCAATTTCATGACTATATACATATCTGGAACATCTGATTCTGGAAGCAATATAGATGTATACATGGAGACATTAATAATTGAGTTGAAGAAACATTGGAATGTTTTTGGGAGAACATAAGATTTATATTTGAATTATATATTCCAAAAGTGTGATTCACTTTTATGGACGATAAATGAGTTTCTTTATGAAATTATTTCAAACTGGAGAACAAAGGGAAAATTTTTATGAACTATTTCTATATATAATACATTTCCATAAAATATAATTATTTATTTTGATTCATTTTTATGAGATATCTTTGATTCTTTTCAATTTATCATCCATACAGTAATAATAATTAAATGTTTGACATTACTAAGGAGATTGAAAATCTGCCCTAGATTTTGGTCTAACATGATGTCCTTAATGAAATGAAAGATTTATGTTTTTTTATTTGGGAAGGGTGAGATGAAATTTAAAAATTGGAATAAGTTTTCCATTAAATACAATTATAATTAGAATATGATATGAATGATCATTAAGTTTCTTATTAGTAAACCAACTTGTTATTCCATTTCATATATATATATATATATATATATATATATCACATTGAATGAACTATATGAGAAATTATTCATTCAATTTCATTAAATGTTAATGGAACTAAAAATTATGATTTACAATATAAGAATAAAATGGAGGATATGGGTATTATAAAATTATATCATCTTGTGTTTATCATTGAGAATAAATTGATTGTTCATTATTAATCAAAAGTGTATAGACCTAGAATTTATATGTTATTTTATTTAAATAAATGGGAATTTTATGAGTCCATGAAAATTGACGGCACGTGATTCCAAGGCCAAGGGTGCCTGGAATGAATTTCAATACATTTATTTTGGGTACGTTCATAAAATGTACTAGCTTGTTTTTGTAACTTTTGATCCAGTGCTCAAAATTGATATCAAGGGGCATAGTTTAACTCGAATCACCGGTATTCGATTAAGGAGACTTTCACCTAGACTACAGTAGGTTGAGGGATGAAGTTAGTTTTTCACTTTTTTCATTAGAGAATAAAATAAAACACAATGGTATAACATTTTATTTTTAATTTTTTTTGAAACTCATTGGGGATGTTGAGATGTGGAAACCACTATAATTAAAACTCCCCTTGAGGTTATGGAGGTGGGGACTACCTAACCTTTATCCTCCCATGACTGTTTTTGTTGGTGGGGACCAATAGAGATTAAAAACCTTTGAACCTCCCACATAAATGAGAGGACGTCTCTTGATCTTCCCCTTTATTAATTATGCCACCCCCACATTAATTAATAAACCTACTCAATTAACTAATTAGTACAATTTGAAATTATTCCATCATATTCTATATTTTTGGATACTTCATTTTTGTTGGAATTGGGGGAAAATCTTGGCAAAAGAGAGAAACTTGGAGAATTGGGAGAAATCGCTCCAACGTAGAACACCAACTAAGAACACCAACATTGACGTTGACTTATTTCTCATGACATTCGTTGATGAGGATAATCTTCAATGTCAAAGAACTAACAATCAAGGGAATGCTGACTCACCGGATGTTTGTTTATCCCCAAAAACGTCTTATATTTCCTCATGACCTCTGTTGACCAATCAAACGAGGTAGAGAGGTCATTAAAATTATTTCTCTTTCCTATTCTTGATATTCTTGTGATTCATGTTTTATAGTCGCTTCCTAAAACTCTAATGCGGAGAGTGTGGGACAACGAAACATTTCCATACCTCTCCTAATTTCTTGGGATAATTTTTATGTTCTATGCGATAGAGGAGGACATATATCAACAGCGACGAAGGCGACAAAGGCAATGACGACGCCTCACGGCCACTGCCATCCACAGTCACTACTTCCTGAGACCTCTGTGCCCCGTGGTGCTCCGCTACATGCGGCATGCCGGACTGCCCCATAGCCTCATCATGCTGCCTCGCTGCCTATTGCGCTTCATCGCCTCCTTTCCACTTAACCTGTGGCTCTAAAAGCCATCGCGGCCCTTCGAGCTAACTTGCGGCCTCACACCATCAGCAAATGAGTCGGCCCGGGCCATCGCGGTGCCCCCGAGGCTGAGCTACCCAATTTCCTCAGGCCATCCACGTCTGAATAACCCCATGGCCTCCCGACCCCCATGGAAATGCGCCACTCTATAAGCCCCACGACCTCCGCGCTGCCACATCACGGCCCCCACAGCCCTCCACAGAATCAGCCGCCCTTCGGGCCCCTTATGGCCTGTCAGACTGCCCAGTAGTCCGAGCAAAAACCAACGGGCCAGGATGCCCAGCGGGTTGGGATAGCCAAGGCTATGATGGGCCTGGTCGGTCCGATCAGGTCAGACCAGACCTAGACCAGCTACGAGATTTTCACACTAACAGCCAGAACATTGGCACCAGACATCCGTTTGGAAAACCTTTAATGGTGTTGTAATCCTTGGAGCGAGACGATCCCCTTGGTATACCCCCAGTATATTTTTGGAGAATGTTGGTGAATGTTCGGGTTGGATCAAGCATGAATTCAGCTAGGCACATAGAACAAAAAGGAAAATAAGACACAGACCGGACATCCGATTGATGTTACATCTATTATGGTGAGACCCCTATGACAAGTTGATCCTTTGGGTTACATCTTCATTGTACATCATGGAAGTTGGATTATAAACTAGTGGCTTATGGGTATTACCCACTTGGAGACACGCGAGTGTTGTATAGGAATCCAATAGAAGGTTGTGACGTGAAGAATAAAGAGTGATCCTGTGTGGGTAAACAACAAGTGATCTTGTGTGGGTTAGAACCGAGAGATCCTCTGTGGGTTAGCACCAAGTGATCATGTGTGGGTAATCACCTAGATATAATGTGGGGGTCAGCACCGAGCGATCCTATGTGGGTCAGCACCCAGTGATCCAGTGTGGGTTAGCACCGAGCGCTCCTATGTGGGTCAGCACATAGTTATCCGATGTGTGTCACCTCTTTGTTATCCTTAGTGGGAAACACCATGAGATCTAGTGTGGGTCATCACCTATTGATCCTGTTTGGGTCAGCACGAAGCGATCCTATGTTGGTTAGCACCAATTGATCCTATATGGGTCTTTCTCTTAACAGAGTAATATAATTAAGTTGTTATATCTAATCATCTCTACTAATGTACCTAAATTATACCTGGTGTGACCTAAGTTCATACCATTGTGGGACATTCCTTCATGGTAATACCATGGTGGTATTCATTTGTGTGACATACCTGTGTGGTACTTTCCTTTTATGTTTTCCATCCATTGTGAAATAGATGAGCATTGGGATTTCGGGTTGGACCCTATGTTACCTCACGATTTAGATGGGTATACTTTATTACTTAGTTATATGTATGGGAATATACCTATGTAGGGTTGGAAGTTGACTTCATGATTTGTAGTTTATCTTTTATGGATTTTGTGAGACCATCGTGGTCATGGGGTCTCTACTGAGTATCGTTATACTAACCCCTATATGGGCTATGCCAGCACCTTGTTGTGTGTGGGACAGATGAAATACAGTGTTGATTGAGACTGAGGAAACTAGGACTGGAATATTCCTGAAGCATGACCATACAATGAGTCGGTACAAAGAGGATATGGACAGTCGTAGAGTGATGAATAGGTGAGATGTACCATCCATTTAGTTAAGAACCTCATAGGATGACCCAACAGTTGTCATTCATTCTGATCCAGTTTACATGTACTTTAAATTTATTGTACTTTCAAGTTGGGCTTGTATTCTTTCCCCTTTTAATTTTGGTATTCACTCTATTTACTATTCAATAAACTTCTATTCATATCATGCTATGTTCTTGGTTTCGTGTTATTACAGGTTATAAAGGCAATGCCTTCTTACATTTAGGGATTTCGTCTTTCGGTGCTAGTCACCAGCCCCTAGCCTATGTAAGGTGGTCTTGGGGTTGTCACGAAACGGGCCCCAGGGGGTCGGTCATGACAAATTGGTATCAAATGAGTATGTATTAATATAGAGAATATTAATATGATCTTTTTAATGATAGTAGAGTTATGTGTAGTGAGTGTGGTTATCAGTTTAGAGAATCTAGTGTTGATGTTGCAGCTAACGTATCAATAAATCAGGACCCTGACATATTATTTCTGATCCAGTGAACAAAAACATTGATGGCGTGTTTGTTTTCAAGATTCTTATTTGTGAACTCTTTGATTCATCTCACCAGGTATAACATAACGACGATGACACACCATTTTCCTTTCAGGATGTATCCCAGATGACAACCAGCTAGGGTTCTGAGATTTTTACACATTGATATCCCACTGATCGATGAGGGCTTGGTACAGGGACCTCATCTAGTAGTTGAAGCAGTGGAGGCCCCAGAGTTTCAATTACCCATTGGTCCACTGATTCCACAATACCCAACAATAGAGAGTTCATGCCACTTGATCATGTAGCATGTGTTCAAGTACCAGAGGCCACCCTGGTTCAGGGAATAGACAGACCCACAGGCAGCTGAGGATTGGTTGGAGGCTGTGGCGAGAATCTTTCGAATGGTAGGGACCATCCGATCTTGTGGTGATCTTTTCTACCAGCCTTATATAAGATGCAATGGGAATATGTTTGTACGTTATGATCCAAATTCAATATGATGTGACACATCTCTGGGCATACATCAAGATACTATTTCAGATAGAGTTT
Source organism: Viscum album (assembly GCA_963277665.1). NCBI lineage: Eukaryota > Viridiplantae > Streptophyta > Magnoliopsida > Santalales > Viscaceae > Viscum > Viscum album. The sequence goes on along the minus strand of OY728156.1, from coordinate 1,496,989,656 downwards.
GTCCCAGCGACTCTTCGTGTTGTGCGCATACAAGAGCTTATGCATCTATAGTAGGGCAGCATGACTGTAGCTCATTACTAAGTGAGGTTCACTGAACTATCACGCTACTCCACTAATATGGTGCAAGAACCTTTCTTCAGGGCTCGTACCATCAAGTAGGGGATCTGGTGAGAGATTATGGCTTTGATTATTTTTAGTATCCCGACGCAGACAAGGGTGTTAGAGAGAGCCCACATAGTAGAGAGTTTCCATGTAGATCCAGTCATGCTAGGAGCATGCAGTGTTACAATTGTGGCGGGTAGGGTCACATGGATTAGGACTGTCTGACCTACCATACAGATGATCAACAGATGGTTGAAGGACCACCCAGGCAGAGACATAGGTTCGATGGAGGAGGTCCTCATGGAGCCGACAGATTTGGCAAAGGAGAAGAACTTGCGGCTAGCGGTGGGTGACACTTCAAGACGTTACTGTCACCCCCACAAAGAGGTCCACCTTGATAGTAGGGATTAGGTTGATAGGGGAGAGCTCAGCTCCAGGAAGCTGAGGCCTATTACAATGGCGCTCCAGAGATGATACAAGGTACATTATGTGTCTAATCCACCATTTTTGTAGTACTTATAGACACATGTTCCTGTCATTATTTTATTACCACTTCCCTTGATCTGAGCTCAGAGATTCTGATGGAGTTGTTGGATCAATCCTTATGGGTGTATATTCCTACATTAGTTGATTCGATGATTATGAACTGCTGACGATATTGTGAGCATACTGTAGGAGGCAAGGTCCTTGGTTGGGATCACCTAATTGCGGCATCGAAGACTAATGATGTCATCCTGTGTATGGACTGGTTATCTATAGTCCATGCCCAGATTAACTATATTAGGTACAAAGTGTGGTGTGTCCTCACGGATGATACGAGGTTTAAATTTACTAGTGAGAGGGGAGCCTTTGTAGCACAATATGGACTTACCTGTCTGAGGGTGCAGCAGATCACTCATTGGTAGGCTAGCCTTACCCTCGGAGCGGTTGATGTGGAGTGTCTGAGCTATTCTATTGAGATGGACCAGTATGTAGATGTCTTCTTTGATGATGATCTGGGTCTACCTCCTCAGAGAGGGGTGTACTTTTACATAAACTTGTACCCCGGGATGGAACTAGTAACTACACTAGTATATCGGATGGCTTCCACAGAGCTTCATGAGATGCTGGTACAACTGGAGAACTTACAGGGGAAGGGGTTCAGAGGCCCAGTGTTTCTCCTTGGAAACCATAAATTTTTTCTCCAATAAGGCGGATGAGAGATTGAAAATTTTTGTCAACTATCAGCATCTGAACCAGGTGACCGTGAAGAATAGGTTCCAACATATGAGGATTTATGACCTCTTTTACCATCTGAAGGGAACATGATATTTCTCTAAGATAAACCTCATATTAGGCTATCATCTGCTCAGAGTTTAGGGTGAGGATGTGTAGAAGACAACTTTCAGATATCTGTAGAGACACTGTGAGTTATTGGTTATCCCATTCAGTAAGAAAAACGCTCTAGCAATGTTCATGGGACCCATGAACATGATTTTTCCGCCATAACATTATCGCATTGTAGTAGTCTTCATCGATTAGGTTCGTATATACTTGACTACTGAGGAAGAGTATGCCTATCATTTTTAGATTGTTCTGGACACACAATGTGAGCACCTGCATTAAGGTAAGATGTAGAAGTGCTACCTCTGGATATGAGAAGTTCACTTTTTGGCACATGTCATATCGAAGGCTAGGGTGGTAGTGGATCCAACGAATATTGAGGCGGTACTTTCTTGGGTGCCACCTAGGTGTGTGTTAGAGATACAGAGTATCCTGGTTTTGGCTAGATACTAACGGATGTTTGTGTGAGATTTCTCCATAGATGTATCACCTTTATCAGCATTGATGAATAAAGGGAAACCCATTATGTGGATGTAGAGATGCCAAAATAGTTTTTAAGAGAAGGGCTTGAGGCTAACTAGTTCCCCCATCTCGAGGCTTACATAGGAAAGCATAGGGTACGTAGTCTACTGCGACAAATCAAGCACCAGGCTCAAATATTTCCTAATTATGTAGTAAGTAGTGATCACATATGGTTCTCGGCAACTGAGACAACATGATAATAACTACGCTACCCATGACCTGTTGTAAGCAGCATTGGTCTTCGCCAGGAAGATGTGGCGACACTATCTGATGGGTGAACATATTTCAATCAACATAGATCACAATATCCTTGGGTATATCATCTCCCAGATGACCTGAAACATAGACAACGATGTTGGGTTGAGTTCTTCTTGGACAATGGATTTGAGATAGAATATACATCTGGCAAGGGGAACTTCATAGAAGATGCACTCAGTGGGAGATCTGGTATACAACTATTAGGCGAGGTGACAGAGTACATGGCTGCTTTGTAGATTTTATTTATGGATAGAGATGGAGAATCTTTTCTTCAGTCTCTTACATTATATCCCCCACAAATTCTGCAAGACATGGAGGCATATACTTGGAATGGAAACTACAACAGGTGACGTGCCTAGGTATCCAAAGGAAATGCACCTAATGGATATTATGTAGGTGTGGAGAATGTAATCATCTTCAGCGGACGTACCATGGTACTGGTGTCTCTTCAGAAGGATTTGTTGAGGGGGTTCCACACATCTCTTATAGAGGTTCATCCAGGAGTGGGAAATATATACCGAGATCACCGGCGATAGCACGGGTGGCCACAAATGAAGAAATCAATAGTAGAGTTTGTCTCTCGATGCCTCACTGGTCAGCAAGTGAATGCAAAAACATCAGGTACCAGTAAGCATTGTTTATCCTTTAGAGGTCCCAGAGTGGAAGTATAATAAGATATACATGGACTTCGTGATAGGACTTCCACGTACGTCCAAAGGTCATGAATTGATCTTGGTGATCATCAACCAACTCACCAAGTCAGCCCACTTCGTACCGATCAGAGATTAGGGTCCAATAGATAGCTTGGGGTGCCACTATATTCCAGAGATTCTACTGCTACATGGAGTAAACTCGACAATTGTCTTTGATCGTGATGAACGTTTATTACTTCCCAACAATTGAAGGGTTTTCCGGAGGAATTCTGTATGAATCATCATTTGAGAACTGCCTTCCATCCTCAGATGGATGTCAAGACTGAGCTGAAAATTCAGACCCTCGAGGAAATGCTATGTGCTTGTGTCATTGACATTATTTTCCGCTGTGAGGATATCTTTCCTTTGGTAGAGTTTTCATACAACAACAGCTATCTCTCCACCATTGGGATGGCACCTTTTGAGGCATTTAATGAGCGACCTTGTAGATCACCAATGTGCTAGACTGACCCAGGGGATTTAACACTCGTGGGATAAGATATTTTCTGGGCTACCATAGAGAATGTTTAGATGATCCCTTATTAGAAGAAGACTACCCAGAGTAGGCAGAAGTCTTATATAGACTGGAGACTGAGACCACTGGAGTTCAAGCATGGTGACCGCATCATTCTATGGGTCTCACCTCAATGAGGGTTACAAATAATTTGCCATGGAGAAAAGATATCTCCGATGTTTATTAGATACTTTCAGGTCATTAACAGAGTTGGCGAGGTGGCATACTCCTTAGCTCTTCCACCTTAGTTTCACCAGGTGCATGATGTCTTCCATGTATCCTAGCTGAAGAGATACGTACATGACCCTCATCACATCATCAACCATGGAAAGCGAGAGGTTGATGATTGGGAGACTTTTACAGAGGATCCATTAGAGATCGAGGACTGAAAGAAGTGGGTCCTTCATGGACAGTCGATACATCTGGTGTGTGTTCTCTGGTATCATGGTAACCTCTAGAGAGATCATTGGAGTGGGAGGCTTAGATGCATGCTAAGTACCCCCACTTGTTCTCTTATATTTAATTGTGGATTATAGGGAATGTAAATCCCTAAGGTGAGGATATAGTAAAGACCCAGAATTTCCATGTAATTTTTTTTAATCAAATGAAAATTTTACGAGTCCGCAAAAATTTATGGTGCATGATTTCGAGGACTGGAGTGCCTGAAATGAATTTGTGATATTTTTCTAGTTACGTTCACTAAACATACAAGTGGGTTTTTGTAACATTTGAACAGATGCTCAGAATTGAAATTAGAGGGAACTGTTGAAATCACAGTGCCGATATTCTCTTAAGAAGAACATCACCTAGAAAGAAGTATGTTGGGGGTGGGAGTTAGTTTTTCACTTTTTAGTAAGAGAATAAAATAAAATAAAATTCTATAACATTTTATTTTTTTTATTTTTAAACACCTTGTGGATGTTAAGAAGTGGGGACCACCCGAATTAAACATCCCCTTGAGGTTATAGAGGCGGGGAACATCGAATCTAAAACCTCCCATGAGAGGTTTTGGTGGTGGGACCACCCGACATTAAACCCCTTTGAACCTCCCAATTAAATGTGGGTTAGTCTCTTGAACTTCCCCTTGATTAATTATGACACCACCCTTAAATTAATACACATACTCAATTAATTAATTATTCCAATTTTAATTTTTTCCAACATATTCTATATTGTTGGCTAATTCCTTTTTGGTGGAATTGGGGGAAACTCTTGGAAAAAGGGAGAAACATGAAGAATTGGGAGAAAGCTCTCCAATGAAGAACACCAATGAAGAAAGCCGATATTTACTTTGACTCATTACACAGGACATTTGTTGACAAGGAACATCTTCTACGTCAATGAACTGATGATCGAGGGAATGAAGATGTCACAAACATCCATCTATCCCCAACAACATCGTCTCCTTCCTCGCGACTTCAGTCGACAAGTCAAACAAGGTAGGGAGTTTGTTTGAATTATTCCCCTTACTCGTTCCTGATATTATTGTGATTCAAGTATTATAGTTGCTTGATACCACTTTAATTCGGAGAGTGTGGGCCAAAAATACACATCTCGTCCTCTCTAAATTTCTTGGGATAATTCTTATGTTCTTCATGAAGGAGGAGGACAACAATCAACTGCGATGAAGGCGACAAAGGCAATGAAGGCACTGGTGCCACCCCGCGACCCCCTGCCCGTGGCGCCCACCGCTCGTGGACTCCGCCACCCATGGGAACCATCACCCACGACCATTTCCACAAGTGACGTTGCCCTCGTTGGCCAATGCTGCCGCACGCGGCTGCCACGCTCCGCCACCCGTGGTCGCCGCACTCCGCCGTCCGCAGCCGCTGCGCAGTGCTCCACCGCTCGCCGCTTCTCACACCACCCCATGGCTTGGCTGCCCCACCCATGGCCCTATGAGTGGTGGAGACCCTCTGGGCTGTCCCGCGGCCTCGCGCCATCCATGGACGAGTCGCACCGCCCAATGCCCTCAAGGAACCCCCACGACCAAGCTTCCCTGCAGCCATGCACCATCCACTACTGAACCACACCAAGGCCTCACGACCCCCATGGAAATGTGCCACCCTCGTGGCACCACAGGCTCTGTGTTACGGCTTCATGAACCCCACATCCCTCTGTAGCCCTTGCGGACCCTCACGACCCTCAAGGCCTTTCAGACCTCCCAGCGGGCCGGACTGAACCCAACGGGCCGGGCCGAACCCAATGGGTTGGTCCGGGTCAACCCAGACTAATCAGACCAGGCTGGGTCGGGTTGAGTTGATCCAACCAGGATGGACCAGACCCAGATCAGCTACAAGCTTTGCGCTCTAACGACCATAAAATAGGCACCATGCATCCGATGGACAAACCGTCAACGATGCTGTAATCCGTGGAGCAAGAAAGTCCATTTTGTATACCCACACAAGTTTATATAGAGTTGAAAATGTTCTGGTTCAATTGAGAATGAATCCAATTATGCCCTTGGGACATAATGGCTAATAACTCACAGACTAGGCATCTGATTGTAACTACTTCTATTGCGTTGCAACCCTTATGACATGGATGTAATTTGGGTTACTTCTTCGTGGGACTTCGTGGTATTTGGAGTATCGACCATGTGGCTTGTGGAGCAGAAACTCCTAGAGGCAAGCGATCGTAGTACGGGAACCCAGATGCTGGATGTGATGTGATGAATGAAGAGAAATATTGCATGGGTCAGCACATTGTGATCTTCTGTGGTTCAGCACCCAGTGATCCTATGTGAGTCAACACTGAGCAATCCTTTGTGGGTTAGCACCGAGCTATCCACATTGGGTTAGCACCGAGCGATCCTATGTGGGTCAGCGTAGAGTGATCATGTGTGTGTGTCAACACCTAGAGATCATGTGTGGGTTAGCACCTAGTGATACGGTATGGGTCAGCACCTAACGTTCATGTGTGGGTCAATAAGTAGAGATTTTTTGAGGGTCAACACCTAGTGATCCTATGAGGGTCAACACTAAGCGATCCTCTATGGGTCAGCACCGATAAATCCAGTGTGGGACTGCCTCTTAACAATGTAAGATGATTCAGTAGTTATATCAAATAATCTCTACTATTGTACCTATGTTATACCTAGTGTGAGTTGAGTTCGTACATGTGTTTTAATTTCCTTCATGGTAATAACTTGGTGGTATTCTACTGTGTTGCGTACTTTTTTGGTCCTTTCCTTTTTGGTTTAACTTCAATTGTGGAACAGTTGAGCTATGGTATTTTGGTTTGGACCATATGTTTCCTCATGATTGAGATGGGTATACAAGATAACTTAGGTATATGTATGGGTATATACTTATGTATGGTTGATAGTTTACTTTATGATTTGAGGAATATCCTTTTTAGATTTTGTGAGACCTTGAGGGTCTCAAGGTCACTACTGAGTATCATTTTTCTCACCCCTACATGGGCTCTGCCCGCACCTTGTAGTTTTTGGTGCAGACAACAGACAATGTTGATCAAGACAGAGGGTACAAGGACAGGACGTTTCCCGAAGGAGGAAAATAAGACATGTTGGTAAACATAGGAGACGAAGAATCATGGAGTGCGGAGGAGGTGATCTATACATACCCTTTAGGTAGGAACCTTTGAAGACGACCTTACAACTATCTTCCATTTTTCTCCAGTTTATTTGAAATATCAATTTCTTGTACTTTCCGATTGGGCTTGTATTCTAGACTCTTTTACTTACTTTACTCAATCTGTTTACTATAATGTTTACATGTGTTCATATCTTTATTTGTGAATGGTTTCATGTGATTACCGGTTATAATGGAAATGGCCTCCCAATTTTAGGGAATTATACCTTTCGGTGCTAGTCAACAACCCTGGCCTATGGAAGGTGGGCTTGTGGTAGTCACGACACGAGTCCTGGGGGACTAGTCATGATAAAATGTGAGTAAAATATAGAAAAAATCAATTTAGGAATATACTGGAGACTATTAATATTCATGGTAGATATTAAAGAAACTTATAAAAATGGTTAAATAGAAGATCATAGAATTGTAAATAATTTAAGAGCCATGATTATGATACCATTCTCCATGAGTTTATTCAAATATCAATATGTCATCCAATATTAAATATATTAAAGGTGGACATTATTTTTTTGTCCCTTTTTATAGAGATATTTCTTCATATAATCAATTTATTTCATTCATGGAAAAAAAATTTGAGGAGGAACCATTAATTTTTTTTGAGTTAGATAATATAATTCATACATCATTTTTCACATGAATGTTGAATCTATCTAACTGTCATTAAAAAAATAAAACATAATGGTCGTATTTATTTTAAATTTATTTATCCAAATAAAAAATATTTACTAATTTATGACTTATGACCATAATAAAAATGTTCTCTAATTTTCTATCATGGATCCTTAGATGGTTCATGAATGTTTGCATTGATGTTCAATGAATTTTTATATTGTGACTATGTGAATGAAAATACAATTGAAAAATGAAGAAGGTAATTATCAAAAAATTGATCCTTATTATCTATCAATTAACCATATACGATTAATTATAGGATCATAAACATTAACCACATTATGACTAAAAGTGTGAGATATGGAACATAAAATAATATTTTTTAATTGTTTTTTATGAATACATCATGTAATTAAATTCAAAATTAATATATAATCTCAGGCCATGTAATTATAAATATCTATTAATATATTTATTTTTTCATTATTTAGGGAACATAAGAAAATTATAAATAGAAATATTCATTATTTTTCTTTGAGAATGAGAGATACATTGTATAGAAATTAGTTTTCTTCTTGGTAGTAAATGAATATAGAAGTATTATAGTAATAAATTATCAAAATTAATATTTATTTAATTTTAATAATAATTTATACATTAGGTATTGAGAATTTATGATAAATATGTATCTAGGGAAATAAGAGCTTTATATTTTTTCCCAAAATCCGACATTCGTAAAAGGAAATCTGTTTTGTTAAATGGGTAAAAAAATTTAACCATGAATAAGAAATGAACATGATAATATAAAATGAGTGAGTTTTGTTAACCACCAGAATATAGGATTATACCAGCACATCATGTAATAGAACTCAATATCAAAATGTATCTAATTTTGGAGTAGTTGATAAAATAGATATGTTGACTTATTACACACATTCTCAAGTCACTCTGATGAAATTCATGTTCATTCAGTCAATGATGAGGCAAGGAACTGTTATTGGTGATTATAGACATTGAGATATTCAAATGACTCAAAATAATCCTTATTATGATTCATAATTATTATAATCACTCGTGATACATGTTTCTAATGTTAAAGACCATCCATGACTAGAATTTTGAGTCATTATTGAAGTAATACAAAAAAATTAATTTTAATGATGGTGATGATGGTTCTGAAACCATCACTCCTCCAATTAGATAATCTCAATTTATTACTTTTGATGACTCCAAAAATTAAATTTTCAACAATTATTGTGAGCCCAATTTTGTGGAAGGAAATATATAGAATCATTCATCTTTTTTCTTAGTTATTTATTTACCACGACATGGGTTGTTCATCGTAGTATTAATAAATTTTTATTAATATGTACTTGAAATATTTTTTATCCATATTGAAAATAATGATATGTTTTAATATATACTAGTTTCAATTTTCTGTGAATTCAATTTTCTAACATTTAGTCGAAATGTATTAGAACCTATCGAACCAAACAAAACTGAAATAGTTAAATTGGAACGTAAAACAAGATGACAAAAATTGAAACATATCAAACTAAATATAAAGATAATCAAAACAAAATAAATTAATTAACTAAACAACCAAATGGAAAATTCTCATAACAGAAATATTAAACCAGCTATGTTTACCTAAAAAATAGTCAAATGAAATATACATTTTCTAAAAATATAGAAATTAATCAAAAAAAATAATCGATTTGGATCTAATTGCAAATAAAATTATATTATATCATACACATGATAAACATGATAATTTGAACTTATTGATTTTTTGTTGACACATAATTTATATTTTTATATTCTTCCCAATAAATATAAGATATTTTTGATATATAACAATGTTTCCTTTATTTTTTTGGCAAATTGTATTCCTCAATTAATTAATTTCCCATGTTCCTTCTTGTTTGGAATATAAATTTTTTATGAATTTATAATTAATTTCGTATATGTTTTCATATGCAGTAAATGAGAATAATTGAAGGGATATGTTAGATGTGAATGATAGAGAATAATCATCGCATGAGAGAGTTGGGAATTACTCCTAAGATTCATTTTGTGAGTGTTAGATTTCATACCTATATATAAAACATATAATTTCATTTATTTAGTTTTTTTGATATTTTAATCAGGATACACCATATAAGAGATAGTTATTCTCTAATGATCCTAGTTGTAGTGGTTCTTAGCTAGATAATGAAAGGGGTGTCATAAAAGCTATTCACCCCATATGGTGTACCTAATCACACCACTTCCCTTAATCTAATATACCATCTTGACCACCTTCTTATACCATATTGTTGATAGAGGCAGTTGTGATATTTAGGCAGTCTATATTTTCTCCACCATTTATATAGAAACAAAATTATCTTTATTTCTCTTATATGATGATGTCAGTTACTCCTCATCAGTATTATACATTTTCACAAATATTAGTGCCAAGTTTTTTTTCCTTCAACATACTTCTCCCCAATTTTCTAGGATCAAGATTTTTAAACCTCTAGTCCAACACATTATGAGCCCCCATAGATGAAATTGGGTGCCAACCATACTATATAGGTTGAAAAGTTTTCAGAATCCATGGATCTAGCAGCACTTACTGATCACATTGGATTATTTATATTTATAAAAACCCATTAAATAATTATTAGCGTAAATTATTTTCATTATAGGTTGTATGGATATAATATATTTATTTTCCATCCCATCTGGATCTTTCACTACATGGTGTGGGTGTACATGATTTTATGAGTTGTGGAACCACCACACATAAATAATGGTTGAGTAAAACTATGTAAATCATATGACTATAAAAAATAGTTTTAATATATATGGTTTTATGGTGACACATTCCAAATACTCTTAAATCATTCCAGTCAAACCAATCTCTTAGAGAAACCATCATAATAACGTAATGGAAAATTCCCAGAAAAATATTTTTATATAAATTAATTGGATTTAACATTCGATAAGCACTGTATTTATATTAATTAATATTTTGGGTCTAGATTTATTATTATTTTCCTGATGTTGAAGTTGTGGGGATAGTAAGGCTCATGGAAATATGTTATCTTTGGAGATCATATAAGAATGAGATGTATATTGGCATTAATTATAGAGTGGATATGGATTTTGAGGCCACACCATTCATTAATGGTTTTCTTGTAGCACATTATCATGAAATGCGTTCATATTAGTGGAGTACTTAGTTTAATGTATTATTCAAATTTTATGCTTATGAATGAAAAAGACATATATTTTCGTTAATAATTTTTTTATTAATATAAAAATGTTTTTAATAAGCGACATAAATAAATAAAAACAAGGATTTTATGAATTACATACTCGCATTGGGGGTGGACTAAATTGTTGGAAAATGAGAGGAATTAGTTATGAAAATCATTTATAATTTTTCATATTTGATGAAATTATGGAAAACAAGAATCTACAATTTCAATGTATATAGATTAATAATAATTTTTTCATTATAAATATATTGAATAAATAAACATGTTTGAATATTTTAAATATATATTTATTATAGGTATGTGTAAAATGATGTTTAAAATAGATTATTTTTTGTCGAATCCAATATAACCTCTATATAATTAAAATTGGGGATATATTGGTTCACCATAGAAAAGGAAAGAGAATTATATATAATAAATGTAAATATAATTAGTGGATTAAAATAATTTTCAAGGTAATATTAGATAAAAATCACTCAATCTTCATGATATCCTTGTATTAGCATCCCATGATGAGACTTAGGTATATTTGTACGAAAAATAGTTGTAGGTATTATTGGATCTTATGAGTAACATGAATGTTATAGGACATGGTGAATTGTAGTTTAAAAAAATTAACCTCGAACAAAATACAACAAAAACAATAGTAAAAAATCGTAGGACTCAAATTATTTCTATTATCCAAGTGATACAATCATAATCCGATAATATTTAATTTTATCATTACTATTTATATATATCTCATTTTCACTGATTAAATAGTTCATCAATAAAGATAATTTTAAAGTCAAACATTCTAAAATTTTCATAGTTGAAATATAGATCCTACACAATCAATAAATTAATAACTTTTAAAAGTAATAATGACTTAAATTAAATACTATAGAAAAATATTTGTGTAACCGAATGAGAAATGTTGTTCAAAAACATTTACTAAAGGTATATACAATTTTATACCACATGTTATGGTTTGACTTTATGATAAGAAAATACTTCGATACTATGATTTGTACCTCTATCATTCTATTCCTGAAATATGAGATATTATGGTCATCATCTTTCTTCCAATTACCATAGTCCCTCAATCCAATGGATCAGATTCATCATTTTTCAATCCCTGGAATCCTTCAATATGTACAATGATTGGATATAGAATTCAAAATAATTTTTTTTAATGTAATCAACCCTTAAAAAGAATCTTTATAATGAAAACTCTATAAATTATTATCAAGAATATGGGAGAGATGTGCATTCAGTGAAATTATTATAAGGATTTTGATAAAAAATTATCAACTAACGACTATTCAAATGACGAGCTATTTATTGGAGAAGCGCTAATGGTCATATTTCAGATTAAGCTATAAAAAACATAGATAGATATCTCTTAACATCTCAATTATAAATGAACACTTGATGTCATTCTTCAGCACCATTACTTTACAAACTGGTATTCTATCCAATTGAAAAAATTATATATATTATATTTATAATCATATGATCATATGGGGGAACTATTTATCATTTTTTAACATGATAAATATTGTAATGATTAGATAATGTATTGATATAATTGTATGTCATATGGTCATAATTTTTTCATTACAATAGATCAGAGAAAAGTATAACCATTGGTTAGAAATAAGATCAATTAAATTAATTGGAAACAACATTAGATTAAAAGATCTTATTGAATAATCATATGATTTACTTTATAATATATTATAATTATTTCTATGTTAGCTAATAATTAAATTTTTCTACCTAAACATTCTAAAACCCATGGTGTATAAAAATTCAATATACATAGTTTTATGATAGTGATTGGGATTTCAATAACAAATGTATATAAAATTAATAATTATGACTTCTAACATAAAAAATATAACACATTTTGGATATCAATAAATGAAAAACATTAATGAATGGAATAAAATGAAAAATTTATATACCCTTGATGCAATTATGAAATCCATAGAGATAAATAATTTATTTACTCCCCCTATGTTTATAGATACATAATGATATGATGGATTTTACTAATACTTATCCCCCATAACATAGTATCTTATATATTTAAATTACTCCACATAAACAATGATCCATATAATTTTGTCTCTTAATTTTTCTCCCATTTTTGATTTACTAAAACAATGGAAGATGACTATATTTACGAAAAATGTTATAAGAGTAATAATATAAGAATCCTCTATTTTTTTATTAAATAAAAACCCATGGAATAATATAATGAAAACACATAAAAATGTATTAGAATACATTCAAACAGAAAGTATTGGTTGAAAAAGTTACATTTATCATGAAATCCCTAAACAATGTCAGGATCTATAAGGGATTTTCTATCACCATTCCTAGGTATTGGATTCTACTTAGTCTATTACAATAAATCCTTAACATCCCGTGAATGATATGATACTTTTTTGAATTTCTCATAACATGGGAATAATGAACCTTCAACCATAATATTCTGAAAAGATTCATATCATTAAGGTAATTTAGACTAGGGAATAAATTAATCATCTCCCAAAGGAATGCCAAATAAGTTTTCATCACTTTTTAATGAAATTTTATACATTTTTATGAAAACATAAATGAAACATCATCCATTACATCATTATAAAAAACTCAACCTAAGACTAAATTTACCAAATAAATTATTGATAATATAACTCGGTATCTTTTTCAGGATTCACAAAGAAAATTATCACAAAATTTTACATAAATAAAACTTTCTAGAATAAAATAATATATACCAACCAATACCTCATGAAAATATGTTCATGGAAAGGTTTCCCATTCACATAATCTTACATAGATGGAATCATATATTAATTTGAGTGGGTAATTAGTCAAACACCAAACCAACCAGATTAGGACATTTATGAAAGGGGATTGTTTGGGAGAAAAAAATTAGATAACAAGTGTGGTATAGGGGTGTCCAAACATTATATATGAATGTCAATAATTTGTTATTATTCCATTAAATGTTTATTGGATCAGATAAAAACAAAAAATGATCAGACAAATGAGATTTAATAAAAGAATATTTTCATATAAATTTTAACTCTAAATGTTTTAATAAAAATTGTAATCAAAATATATAGTATTATAATTAAAAATGTATTTATGACTCCAAAATAATAATAATAAGTACCCATCAACACATATAAATAATAGTAATAGTTTTTTGTAAAAAAAAATAAGAGTACCTTTCAAAGTTGAAAATTTCAATGTTAAAAGTAACCAATTATTTGAGGTGTTTTATAACATAAATATAATATAATATTTTGTAAAAAATAATTTTTAAGACTATTTATTAAGTTATAATTATAATTTTACTAAAAAGATGATTTTTATAGAAAAATTATTAACCAAAAACGTTTATATATATTTTTTTGAAACAAAATTTTATAACAAATTTTGATTCCAAAAAATATTTTAAATATTTTTGAGTCTAGAAAATTCATTATGATAAAATTTTTATAATGTTTCAATGTTTTATGAAACAAAAAGTAATTTTAGAAGAATAAATAGTTTTGGAAATCTATAAACAATTGTACACAGCCTATGAATAAAATTTCATTAATGTATATATATCTGTAAAATGGAAGTAGATATGATTAATAACATGATATTGATAATTCATAAATTCTATTTTTTATATTCAAATCAACTAGAACTAAGGGGTTTCTAAATATATCAGGAATTTGTTCTTATGTTCAAATGAATTGTAAATTTATATCTCTTTTGAGTGTGTGATCCTGAAGGAAATTTCCTCTAATGTATACATGCTTAGCATGTTACAGAATTTATTTGATTTAAAACAGAGAAATGTATCTTTTTTATAAAACATTTTTAATATTTTTATAAGACTCATAACATAATCATTGAGTGTATGTTTCACCCATAACACCTCAGCACACCAATTTACAGATTCCATATATTTCTATTTTGAATTTGAATGTACTACTTAGTGTTTTTCATACATGGTCATAAAATTAAAAAGTATCCTAATTGATTACATGTTCTGGATGTACTTATTCTGCCCATTATACAACAACTTATGTCATCACCTTAAAATATTTTTAGTTTAAAATAGTTTCCACATAAATATAATAATCTTACACCCATAGTTCCCTTCATGTAATAAAATATTTTTTAACGAATTTTAAATGGGATTATTTTAGATTATATCGATATCTAAACATAATCATTCTAAAAAATTTCAATTTAGATGAATATATACTAAGTAATGTAATCATCAAATCATAACTCTAAATATTATTCAATAATTTGGTTTACCGGCCTCATTAAAATCTATTTAATGGGAGGTACCAATGAGATTACTTATAAATTTAGTGTATTTAAACATGAATTTCACATCTAACATTTTTATATACATATGTTGAGATATAAAAAAATCAGGTGGTTTTTATGATATTTGAGAACCTTTAATGTATGTTAATTCACCCGCCATTCTAATTTCAAACGTATGCTTCAAAAGGCCATATAGTATTCTATTAATGATTTTTGAGTTTAACCAAATATAATATTATCAACATATATTTGTACTCCAATATTTTTTAACTTATTTTATAAGATTATTTGGATTTACATCTCCCTTAAAAAAATTTAGACAAAACATCCAGTTTACCAATCGCACTATCCTCTAAAGGGTTATTTAGCACCATAAAGTGGGACGTCCCAGGTTTTATGAAATGGTTTATGTAAGAAGTGTTATGCCTTTATTAATACCTCTTGTTTTATTTGTTTTTCTAATAAGGAATTTGAAATGAAATAAAACATAGAAAATAAGGTAAACTGACATTTGTTAAAAAATTACTTTACAACGAGACCCAACTAGTTGAGTGTACCATGGACAAGACCTAACACGACCACCGCAAGACTACAAAGGACCACAACACGGGAAATCGGATAGTCGTCATCTTCAGCGTCCATCAGCGTGAAAAGTATAATCGCCAGGGCCACGTCACACATGCTCAACGCCAATGGTATGAGGAGAGCCATCCTTCATGTTCAAGTGTTCTGTTTTAAGAGGTACCCCACACCCCTGTATTTATATCAGTTCTTTGAGTTATGACCGTTATGTTTATATATCCGTTGGGTTTTCAAAAATGACCGTTGTGTTCCCACTAATAAAATTTACTTTAAAATAGAACTCGGTTTTATTCCCTCATAACCTTATTCTTAAAAACATTCTTTCATAGAAGATTCTTCGTTTTTATTCTTAAAAGTAAATTTCCTCGTTTTTACAAAATCCCGATGAATACCTAGGTAGTTGGAAACTTGGTTTTATATGTTTAGAGGGAATTCGTAATAATTATATCTTTTTATCTCTTAAATTATGAAAACTTTTGGGAAAACTCTTGGTCTTTAAAAGAATTTTATAAAACAAATGGTAGAGTATTTTAAAAATTCTAATGATTTTATTAGTATTGTATAAAAGGTATATCTTTTAAAAATTTAGATCAAGAGTTAAAATATTTTATCTAAACTTGAAATTGGTTCTAACATTTTGAGTTAAAACTGTTTGTTTTACTAAATTCCTACATTTCACTATATTTTGAGCTAAGTATATAATAAAACTAATTTCTTATAAAAAATGGAGTGGGTCTCGGCCAGCCAAGGGCATCCTCAGGGTACAAGCCCTCAGGCCAAGGCCGAGACCCCATAGGGACCCGAGGTACCGCCATCGGGCTCCCCAGGTGTGTGCGTGCGCGTTTCGGGAGCCAGCCAGGCTGGAGGCTCGGGCAGGACCGTGCATAGGTTACCCAGGTCGCGTGCAGGCCCGTGTATAAGGCCGCGGCTCGCACTTTGTGATGGTGAGCCAAGGCCCGCGGGGGTGGGGAGGGACCCGTGTGTAAGGTCTCGTGTGCGTGTGTGTTGTGCTATTGCACCGCTACCCGGATGGCTTGATATTTATATCGCGCCTGAAAACCTTTCGGTTTCTATGTGGGACGTGCTCCGCGCGACCAGAGCTGTCCGATCGACATCCGCGTCGATCTCAGTCGTCCAGCTTGTTTTTAAACGCGATACCTCCCCCGCGTCTCCGAAGCCGCCCGATCTCTTCCGAGATTTGATCTCGGCCCTCCGATTCCTCTTAATCGATCATCACATCTCCACGCCCCAACCGTTTCTATCGCACCAAGGACGAAGCAGCGCCGTCCGTTTCTTTTCGTGCCAAGCAGGCCGTGCCTCCCCCCGTCTTCTTCCTAGCACCGCGGCCCTGCGCCTGTAGACCTACACCAAGGACGCTAGGCCCCTCCCTCCCTCGCACTACTCCTTGACTTCCGAGAACACCCCCTCCTAGGTCCCTGTTCTCCCGTCTTCCCCACGTCGCCTTACACCTTTGTCGGGACACCAACGAGGCACCGAGGCCATTATAAAACCCCCCCTGCTTCGTTGAAGCCCGAGGCAGCCCCTTCCTCTCATCCTCCTCCTTCTCCACGGACACCCAGCAGCCGGCTCCGAGCTTCCTCCTCAAGCACAGTAAGGGTTTTCTTGCATTCTTGAACTGTTTCGGAACAACCTCCATTTTATATACTCACGGTGTATATATATATATATAGTTATATATATGTATATACTTAAATATAACCCTCTCGGGTTGCTTTTCCTTCAAAGATCTTGGCCTTCGTAATTTTAATGGGTTGTTCCTGCATGCTTATCTTCCTCTAAAAGGAACTTTCGGGTTAAACACAACTCATATTTACCTATATACACTCGATATATAAATACCCCTCGGTTCTGCCTTCAAGAAGTCGGCCTTCGGGTTTCCAGTGGTTGTATATGTGAGGGTACGTATATACCTTGTTTTCCAGTTTTCTTTCGAAACCAGTATATACTGCTCACATGTGTACCGGTTATTATACATTGTGTATATACGGTTTCATATATATGTGAATGGTATATAAACTTTGTACAAGCACGTTTACAAATTTCCCAGGTTGTTTATTTTACGATTTTATATTTCGGTTTTCAAAAAAAATAACTAAATATATCTCAACCTCGTTTTTAATGTATAGGGTATGTATATATATATATATATAGTTCGTGAATGTTTTCTCCTAACCCGACCTGTATTGGCATCAATATTTAAATGAAAGTTTTAGAAATATATTTGCAAACTATGCTCTTTTGGTTTAAGTGAAGTTATGTTTGTAAAACCTTAATTTTTATACATAGATACATTTATAACAAACCTTATATGAATTTAGTTTCAACCATGTAATTGAATTATGGTTGGAAACTTTGAGTTACCTAAGGAATTTAATAAAATTGTTTTTAATTGTGTAAAACCCATATATACACTTCGGTTATATATATATGTGCACGTGTGTATATACTTATACGAATATTTCCGTTTATAGCAGGACTTAAACTATTCTTGGATGCTGGGATGATTTTATTAAGCTATGAATTGTGTGATTTCTAAACCAACATGTTTCTTTCTTTTTACACACAAATGGGAATGTTTTATTAAAAAGGCTCATCTAACATTGCCCTGTTGAATTTTCATGATAGAATATGTATTTTGGGTTCAAGGGACCGTTTACCACCGTAATTGATTTCATGTGTTTTTGTTAAGATTTCCCCCCTTTTAAAAAGATTTATAATGACAAGGATTCATCATTTAGTATATTACTGTTTTATATGCCTTAGTGAAAAGGATGTTGTACTAAACTATGTATGTCAATAATTTGACCTTGCCCCTATTTTTGTGAGAACTGTCACATCATGTAAAGTGTGTAATGATTCATTAATTATGTCAGTTATTATTTACATAATGCATTTTTTATGACATATCACTAAATGGACTAAGAAATTGGATTACCCAAAGTGGTATGGGACACCTTGGGTTAAATTAAAATGAATGAGATGTTCAAGGTGGTATGGGACATCATGAATTACATAACCATTTCAGTAAAGCATGAACGATGTGGCTCACATGATAATAAAGGCAAATTTAAGGGTGTGCCCTGATAGCGCTCCAATGCATTGGGTAATGATGTAACCACTAGAAATTACAATTTTCACGATACCTTGGTGAATAACCTTGGTAATTTTCCAATGACACCTTGGGGATGGACCTTGGTGAAACGAAACTATTGTCAATATTAAATGTTGAGGCCACATAATTCATGTCATATAACAAGTTTTTCCAAGATAAAGTTCATTCATGACTGATGCCTTTAATGTTTGTATAAAGTTCATAATTCTCTAGTTTTAAGCTTGAAGCATGCCTAGTGTTATCACTTAATAGAATAGTAACCAGCATATGAACATTTAGTTGTTTCCTTGTGCACAAATCTGATTATGCATTACTTTTAACTGTCTAAATTTATGCTCAAGTAAATCACATGTAGTACATGTTTATAACAACCATTACCACACCTTCAAGAATTCACGTATTCGTTTCATGTTTTTATTGAAAACATTGATTAAAGCATTGTTATGTTTGGTGTGTTAAAATCTTCTTAGTGGATGTTCAAACTCTTTTAAAAGAATGTTTTCAAATGTTACAGTATTTTAAATTCTTTTTAATACCCCCTTACTGAGTATTTCAATGCTCACCCTATGTTTTCGTTTAAAATTTTCAGGTGTCAACTTTTGTAAGATGGATGGTTTCAGAAGTTTCCGGTTTCCCAGAACCCGAACCGCACACGATCCTCTGTATGGAACATAATGTGTTGTTAACAAAGTGTAATTATTTTAAATATAACACATCATGTTCAGAAGGCACCGACTCCTATAGTTATCCGGGGTCGGGGTCTCTACAGTTGGTATCAGAGGTTCGGTTTGGATAACTCTGGAAAGCCAGAAACTGAAACAAAAATATATATGTATATGTATTTCAATTTTATTAAAAACTGGGTTTTCTTAATTTTCAGATGGAAAATGAAGGCACAAATCTCTTATCTCTCCCCACCGAGGCCCTAGAGACCATTGTGTCTTTAGCAAGCCGTGAGGACTTTCTAAACTATGCCCATATCCGTATGACATGAAAATAACTTTACGATGTATCCAACTCACCTCGAGTGCTTAGTCTGCACCAAGGGTTGGGATTGGATTACCTCCTTATGATAAAAACCCAATTTCCCTCCTATGTACGTCGAGGAAGGTACTACGAAGGACTTTTCCGGATTTTCACGGTGGGTGAGAACTTCGGCACTATGCTTGATAACCCCTTTCAAGAAGCTGCTGCTGACGGAGACCTCTGAGCGGGCTACCTTTGTCAGATTTTAATCTATGGCTTCTGGGGTCAGTTGTTGGACTTCGGAAGGTTAGAAGATGAGTCCACCCATTTGTCTTACAGAAGACAAGTGTATGAAGATGTCTCTCAACTTCACGCCCCCCATGCTAGACTCATAAGACGTCATATGTGTCCTCATGAGTTTTTCCCTGAATGCTCGGCCTGTGTTTGGTTCGAGGAGTTAGGGAGTTTTTCTTCTCTGTGTGGAGTTCGTTTAGTCAATGAGTAAGGGGAACTCGAGCACTAATAATAATGAACGTATGTTTATTGAAATGTTATCTTTCTCCTTTCCTTGTCCTTACATTGTTTTTGTCCTTGTCCGATTTTCAAGTAATGGAACTCCTGTCATAAAACTTTCAGATGGAAGGACAAACCCACCTGGTATCTCTTCCCACCGAGATTTTGGAAATCATTGCGATAAAAACATGTGAGGATGAGTATGACCCCTTCGCAAATTTGCGAAGAACGTGAAAGCAAGGGTTTGAGATAACAAACGGTCCAGAGATTCTCCGCACCTGCCAGGGTAATGCCTCCATCTATTACCGCATTGGCTCTGCTCAGCTAGCCGGACGTGAACGACGAGGAAGTTACCACGAAGGGCTCTTTCTTTGTTTCACCCTAGGCCGAAACTTCACGGCCAGAGTGAAATTCCAGGAGGCTGCGTTAGAGGGAAATCTTTATGCAGCTTATATGCTCTAAATTCTCAGCTTTAGCCTGTTTGACCATATCTATGGCTTCGATATCCTCGACCGAGACATAATTCGGAATGTTCTTCATACATTGGTCTGCAAAGACATTTCAGAACTTTGTACGGTTCGAGCTTCCCTTTGGAGGCCTGAAAGCCCGGAACATAAGTGCTACCCCTCCTGTCTTAGGTGTGTGTGGATTAGGGAGCTGGAAGAAGTGATCTTCGCTACGGGGATCCCTCTAAATACACCTGTTGACCCTTTCCGTTGGTGGAGGTGGTAGGAACGTTTCTGAACCTTGTAGTGTCGTGAAATAAATTGCGAGGACCCAATTGTCTAAAGGGGGGGATAATGTGACGTCCCAGGTTTTATGAACTGGTTTATGTAAGAAGTGTTATGCCTTTATTAATACCTCTGGTTTTATTTGTTTTTCTAATAATGAATTTGAAATGAAATAAAACATAGAAAATAAGGTAAACTGAAATTTATTAAAACATTACTTTACAACGAGACCCAACTAGTTGTGTGTACCATGCACAAGACCTAACACGGCCACTACAAGACTACAATGGACCACAACACGGGCAATCGGATATTCGTCATCTTCAGGGTCCATCAGCGTGAAAAGTATAATCGCCAGGGCCACGACACACATGCTCAACGCCAATGGTATGAGGAGAGCCATCCTTCCTGTTCAAGTGTACTGTTTTAAGAGGTACCCCAGACCCCTGTATTTATACCAGTTCATTGATTTATGACCGTTATGTTTATATATCCGTTGGGTTTTCAAAAACGATCGTTGTGTTCCCACTAATAAAATTTACTTTAAAGGAGAACTCGGTTTTATTCCCTCATAACCTTATTCTTAAAAACATTCTTTCATAGAAGATTCTTCGTTTTTATTCTTAAAAGTAAATTTCCTCGTTTTTACAAAATCCCGATGAATAACTAGGTAGTTGGAAACTTGGTTTTATATGTTTAGAGGGAATTCGTAATAATTATATCTTTTTATCTCTTAAATTATGAAAACTTTTGGGAAAACATTTGGTCTTTAAAATAATTTTATAAAACAAATGGTAGTGTATTTTAAAAATACTAATGATTTTATTAGTATTGTATAAAAGGTATATCTTTTAAAAATTTAGATCAAGAGTTAAAATATTTTATCTAAACTTGAAATTGGTTCTAACATTTTGAGTTAAAACTGTTTGTTTTACTAAATTCCTACATTTCACTATATTTTGAGCTAAGTATATAATAAAACTAATTTATTATAAAAAATGGAGTGGGTCCCGGCCAGCCAAGGGCATCCTCAGGGGACAAGCCCTCAGGCCAAGGCCGAGACCCCATAGGGACCCGAGGTACCGCCATCGGGCTCCCCAGGTGTGTGCGCGTGCGTTTCGGGAGCCAGCCAGGCTGGAGGCTCGGGCAGGACCGTGCATAGGTTACACAAGTCGCGTGCGGGCCCGTGTATAAGGCCGCAGATCACGCTGCGTGACGGTGGGCCAAGGCCCACGGGGGTGGGGAGGGACCCGTGTGTAAGGTCCTGTGTGCGTGTGTGTTGTGCTATTGCACCGCTACCCGGACAGCTTGATATTTATACCGCGCCTCAAAACCTTTCGGTTTCGATGTGGGATGTGCTCCACGCGACCAGAGCCGTCCGATCGACTTCCGCGTCGATCTCAGCCGTCCAGCCAGTTTTTAAATGTGATAACTCCCCCGCGTCTCCGAACCCGCCCGATCTCTTCCGAGATTTGATATCGACCCTCCGATTCCTCTTAAGCGATCATCACATCTCCACGCCCCAACCGTTCGATCGCACCAAAGACGAATCGGCGCCATCCGTTTCTTTTCGCGCCAAGCAGACCGTGCCTCCCCCCGTCTGCTTCCTAGCACCGCGGCCCTGCGCCTGTAGACCTGCACTAAGGACGCCATGCCCCTCCCTCCCTCTCACTACTCCTTGACTTCCGAGCACACCCCCTCCTAGGTCCCTGTTCTCCCGTCTTCCCCACGTCGGCCTACACCTGGGTCGGGACACCAACGAGGCACCGAGGCCATTATAAAACCCCCCTGCTTCATTGAAGCCCGAGGCATCCCCTTCCTCTCATCCTCCTCCTTCTCCACGGACACCCAGCAGCCGACTTCGAGCTTCCTCCTCAAGTACAGTAAGGGTTTTCTTGCATTCTTGAACTGTTTCGGAACAACCTACATTTTATATACTCACGGTGTATATATATATAGTTATATATATGTATATACTTAAATATAACCCTCTCGGGTTGCTTTTCCTTCAAAGATCTTGGCCTTCGTAATTTTAATGGGTTGTTCCTGCATGCTTATCTTCCTTTAAAAGGAACTTTCGGGTTAAACACAACTCATATTTACCTATATACACTTGATGTATAAATACCCCTCAGTTCTGCCTTCAAGAAGTCAGCCTTCGGGTTTCCAGTGGTTGTATATGTGAGGGTACGTATATACCTTGTTTTCCAGTTTTCTTTCGAAACCTGTATATACTTCTCACATGTGTACCGGTTATTATACATTGTGTATATACGGTTTCATATATATGTGAATGGTATATAAACTTTGTACAAGCATGTTTACAAATTTCCCAGGTTGTTTATTTTACGATTTTATATTTCAGTTTTCAAACAAATAATAATAACTAAATATATCTCAACCTCGTTTTTAATGTATAGGGTATGTATATATATATATAGTTCGTGAATGTTTTCTCCTAACCCGACCTGTATTGGCATCGATATTTAAATGAAAGTTTTAGAAATATATTTGCAAACTATGCTCTTTTGGTTTAAGTGAAGTTATGTTTGTAAATCCTTAATTTTTATACATAGATACATTTATAACAAACCTAATATGAATTTAGTTTCAACCATGTAATTGAATTATGGTTGGAAACTTTGAGTTACCTAAGGAATTTAATAAACTTGTTTTTAATTGTGTAAAACCCATATATACACTTCGGGTATATATATATGTGCACGTGTGTATATACTTATAAGAATATTTCCTTTTATAGTAGGACTTAAACTATTCTTGGATGCTGGGATGATTTTATTAAGCTATGAATTGTGTGATTTCTAAACCAACATGTTTCTTTCTTTTTACACACAAATGGGCATGTCTTATTAAAAAGGCTCATCTAACATTGCCCTGTTGAATTTTCATCATAGAATATGTATTTTGGGTTCAAGGGCCCGTTTACCACCGTAATTGATTTCATGTGTTTTTCTTAAGATTTCCCCCTTTTCCCAAAGATTTATAATTACAAAGATTCGTTATTTAGTATATTGCTGTTTTATATGCCTTAGTGAAAAGGATGTTGTACGAAACTATGTATGTCATTACTTTTTCCTTGCCCCTTTTTTTTTGTGAGAACAGTCACATCATGTTAAGAGTGTAATGATTCATTAATTATGTTAGTTATTATTTACATAATGCATTTTTATGACATATCACTAAATGGACTAAGACATTGGATTACCCAATGTGGTATGGGACACCTTGGGTAAAATTAAAATGAATGAGATGTTCAAGGTGGTATGGGACATCTTGAATTACATAACCATTTCAGTAAAGCATGAACGATGTGGCTCACATGATCATAAAGGCAAATTTAAGGGTGCACCCTGATAGCGCTCCAATGCATTGGGTAATGATGTAACCACTAGAGATTACAATTTTCAAGATACCTTGGTGAATAACCTTGGTAATTTTCAAATGACACCTTGGGGATGGACCTTGGTGAAACGAAACGATTGTCAATATTAAATGTTGAGGCCACATAATTCAAGTCATATAACAGGTTTTTCCAAGATAAAGTTCATTCATGACTGATGCCTTTAAAGTTTGTATAATGTTCATAATTCCCTAGTTTTAAGCTTGAAGCATGCCTAGTGTTATCACTTAATAGAATAGTAACCAGCATATGAACATTTAGTTGTTTCCTTGTGCACAACTCTGATTATGCATTACTTTTAACTGTTTAAATTTTTGCTCAAGTAAATCACATGTAGTACTTGTTTATAACAACCATTACCACACCTTCGAGAATTGACGTATTCGTTTCATGTTTTTATTGAAAACATTGATTAAAGAATTATTATGTTTGGTGTGTTAAAATCTTCTTAGTGGATGTTCAAACTCTTTTAAAAGAATGTTTTCAAATGTTACAGTATTTTAAATTCTTTTTAAAACCCCCTTACTGAGTATTTCAATGCTCACCCTATGTTTTGGTTTAAAATTTTCAGGTGTCAACTTTTGTAAGATGGATGGTTTTAAAAGTTTCCGGTTTCCCAGAACCCGAACCGCACACGATCCTCTGTATGGAACATAATGTGTTGTTAAGAAAGTGTAATTATTTTATAGATAACACATCATGTTCAGAAGGCACCGACTCCTATGGTTATCCGGTGTCGGGGTCTCTACATAAAGTGACTTGGTAATATTATACATACATTCGAGATGGTTTTTATTTCAATACCTATGGTTCATTCCTCATAAAATTTCTTCCAAACATATCCATTTTGCAAATAAAACATTACATCCATTTTAAGTTGCTTGGAACTACATAATTATACAAAGATAATATATATTCAAATAGCTTCAAGAATTTTTTTCCAATGTATTGTTTTCAACATAGTATATTCCATATTCCTAGATACAGCCCATAGGAACATGTCTAGATTTATTTCATAATATTATTCCATTTTAATCACATTCATTCCAAAAAGACCAATTTTACACAAACTATTTAGTTTTCTCTAGGTAATTAATTGAGTGTCTAGACATATATCCTTTAAAACACATTAATATTAGATTGCATTGAATTTAAACAATTCTCATCTCAAAAAGCCTCATTAGGATTCTTAGGATCAAATTGGGAAGAGAAGGAATGATGTTAAATTTTATTTTATATGGTTTCATTGATTCTAACCAATTGATATACACAAACAATAATCCATTAATTAGAATTATTCCCTTGAAACAACAGTTTTTTTATATAATCAAAAGTATTCTTTAGTGACATCCCGACTCATGAGCCACTAAATAGTGCCCAGAGCTAGTTTTCCCCATGTTGTCAAGTGCGTTTCCCCAAATTCCAGATGGTTCTAACTAGAAGAAAGGATCTAGTATATCAGTCATGGGGAGACTATTCCATCTATCATCTAAATAAAACACAAGAAGAAGCATGTTAAAATAACCAAGTGCATAAGATTATATAAATATCCACAACTATTTCATTATATATGAAAGACAAATCATGAAAGTACAATAATAAATTAATGGTAAAGCATGCTATTTGGATGAAAATGCCAAGTGTCAACAATGAAACTAAATGTAAAGACACAACCTAACCCAGAAGGTCCTAAACCATGCATGGTTCCCTCTCCCAATCTCCAATCACAAACTGAAACCTATATCAGGGTCATTCCCTTATCATTCCCTACATTAATAGAGTTGTATCGTGTGATTATCAGGCTTCAAGAATTGAGTATGAGTGCAACCTTATAAGAAACCACCAGTGATGTCTAAATTGAGACCACTCAAGAGATAATGCAGGATGTTTTATGATTCTTAATTACAATTCAAAATTTAAATAGTTATCACA
The DNA here is from genome assembly GCA_963277665.1 of Viscum album. NCBI lineage: Eukaryota > Viridiplantae > Streptophyta > Magnoliopsida > Santalales > Viscaceae > Viscum > Viscum album. Next base: position 1,496,963,143 of record OY728156.1, on the reverse strand, counting down.
CTTTCATTTAATCATTAATCAACCCACTTGGCCAATTTTAATTCATCATTCACATTTCAATCATCATTCATTATCATAATTCATTTTGTTTAGGTCGTCATTCCTATAACTCCAATTCTCAATTGAATCATAAATAATTATTAACACTTACCATTTGGTGTATGTTTTCATTCATAACACCAAAATCTTCATCAATTGTAGGTTGTCAAGCCTATAACACCATAATCAAAAGGTTTGATAACAATTGGGGAAGAACACCATGTCCAATTCCCAACTTCTAATCTCTATAGAACTCCATGACCAGCACTAAAAAGTATCTAAAATTAAATCATTCTTAATGTCATAATATTTTTTCAACATTATCCATTTACTAATAAAATTATTAAATAAAAATTTCAAAGGCCATTAGTAGATTAAAAAATTTACTAATCATATAACCCATTAATTAACTCATCAATTAATTTATCAATCCACCAAATTCTCATTCTATAAATAATTCTTCATAATTAATTTTATAAATCACAACCCAACAAGTTATAATTAATTCTCACAGTTAATTATCTTAGATCACTTCAAAGAACATAATTAATTCTAACAATTAATTTTATTCCATATCCAATCATAGATCCATAACGAATTCCACACAATTTATTTTCTTATCATAATAAAATAAATATGCCAATTAAAATATCTCAAATACAAAAAAAAATCACTAAAATATCTATTTGGGCTACCCCGTTTGTTTATTCTATGATCCAATTATCAGTAAAATCACAATGGAAACTCAAATCAATTCTAGCTTCCAAATTACTCTAATATAGTAAATCAATCATCAATTGAATAATGAATAATAAAATCACATTCAAATATAATAAAAATGACTATAAGTGAATGATTTAGACCACCTACATCAGTTTACAGATGTAATTTATGCCAACAGAAATTCTTAAAATCTGATTGTCACAAGGCCATAGATCATTCTCAATATTTAAATCCCTAAACCAAAATTAAGATCAAAGGAATAAAGATCATTAAAAATAAGATAAATATATACATTCCTAGATGTATATATTAACATGTATGTTTTGATCCATCAAAATGGTGAGGATCCTCCATGAAAAGTACACGTAATAATATGGGAAAAACTGGAAGAAGCAACGGAACGAAGTCCACATAACTAGAGGAGACTGGATCTTTAATATGAGAATTCGATCTCAATGAAAAAAGTTCAGATCACCTTGGAATACCTCAAGATGGATTTATTAACACCTATAATTCGTTATGTTCTAGCCATGGTTGGAAAATGGTAGTCCTGGGGGTTCAGGTGGTTTTAAAAAGTATTTTCAGATATTAAAATCCATGTGCATAGTTTTCATGGACAGATGCACCTTGTTAAGCAAACTGGGTTCCATCCCTATATACCTATATATCTAGGTTTTCATGGTGTGTAGGGATTGACATCACGATTTTTGTAACCATTCTCAAACTATATAGACATCTCTGTCCAATTTTGCACGCATGACATGGTTTGGTCGCACCATTTGTCAATCTATGCACCAACGGTGTACAACCCACTGTCCATTATTTTTCCTTAAAAAACACCCAAAAAATACCCCAATGCACTAGTGAAAATCAAAAGTACTTAAAAACATCAAAGAGTAAATGAAAACATGTCTGATATGACTCCAGAAAATATTAGTATCTTACAATCACTTCACCTTATAACAACTCATCCTCGAGATACACTCTCAATCATATCTAAGATTATGAGCCAAAAATATTTGTCCATCAGGTCCTCATGTCTACTTCTCATTCCCATGATTCCTCTTGAAATCTTCCACATTACCATAACATATGACCTAATAGGAAAATATTTTCCCTTAACACTCTCTAACTATGACTCAGTAGATGTATCAGATGGTCCTCAAAGGACGCATCTATCTCAAGATAAACCTCATCCACATAATTCACATGATAAAGGTCAGGGTTATACCTCTGTAGTTGTGAAACATGGAAAACATCATTCATTGTAATAAGTTTTTATGGATCGGAAAATCAGTAAGCCATCGACTGGATTCTCTCCATTTCCTCAAACATTCCCACAAACCTATACACTAAATTGCCCTGCCTCTGTACCCTATGGTGACCCAATATAGGCAATACAAGACAGAATACCTGATAACCCTCTTTAAACTATTTTGGCCATATTATCCTTTCAGCATATGACTTGTGTCTACCCTGAGTCTTAACCCCAATTTTCCAAATCATCTGCACCTCCTCTGATTTAAACAAAATGTGACTCAGTCCCAGCATCTCTAACTCACCCACCTCCAAAAATCATAGCGGTAATCAAAATGCTATAAAATAATTTTCCCCATATGGTTCCATCTGTATATTTTCCTAATAACTATTGTTATTGGGAAACTCATCTAACACCGGGTGCTTTTCACAAGACCCACAAATGTCAAGCACACATGCCCGCATCATATCCTCCAACAAGTGAACGGTATGCTTTAAATTACCATCAATCTATTGTTAGAAGGACATCCATAATAGAACATGTGTACCAAGAACCTTCTATAATACCAGCTAGAAGCATGATGTAAAGCACCAATCGTGATATGAAACTATAGTCTGTGGCACCCCATGAAAACGAACTATCTTTCTCTTGTACAATAATCCCGATTTCCATATATTAAATGTTTCATAGATAGGTATGATGTGTAATTTTTTTAAGTCTTTCCAATATGGCCTAAATGGAATCATTCATCCTAATAGAATTTTGAATTCCTACCATGATATCCATAGTCACGTCATCCCACATCCTTTTTGGAATAGGTAATAGTTGCAATTGGCCTCCAGGTTGTTGATGCTCTACTTTCACCTGCTGACAGGTGAAAAATCTTGTTTTGAACCATGCTATCTCCTTTTTTGTCTCTAGACACCAAAATCATCGTCAAAGGTCATAGTACATTTTGGTCACCCCAAGATGCACCACCCACCTTGATGCAAGAGATTTTCACATGAGTTCCTCTCGCATAATCCTATGCACAACTACAATATTTTTCTTATAGATTATTTTATCCTAATATATTTTACAGTCTAGAGGTGTCTCTCCATAATCAAGGATTTCATATCAATCCTAAACAATCTACATCCTCAAGCTTCCTGTCGCTAATCCATCAGAAGAGTGTAGACTCCACTACTACTGAATATATAGTCATTCTCTCCTGACAATTCCGAACTACCACAAGAATTTCAACAAATCAAATTCATCCTCATCCACTGTTCACTCGACCTGTGTATCAATAGTGTCTGATTTTTTCTAACTGAGGAATTTACCACACTATTATATTTCATTGGTGTATATTCCAATTCAATATAAAATGATTGTATATACACTTTCTATCTTCACTATCAATGATTAATGTTTTTATATGAAAATATATACATCACGCTTTTGTGATCTGTAAAAAATGAAAATTTTCACCCAAATGACAGTGTATCCAAAACATAATGTCCTAGAACACTACTTCCCACTCAAGGTCAGGAATATAATAATTTTTTTCATGTTTCCTCAACTGTCGAGACCCAAATGAAATGAATCTATCCAAATTCTTCAGCACAAATCTTCTTCTATCCCCATAAGCTTCACAATACATTGTGTACCCCTCACATGACCTAGGTAAGATCAAAAATTGACCCAATGTCAATTGGTTCTTCAACTCTTGAAATTCATTATGGTGTGCTTTTATCCAAAAAAAATGTGTCATTTTCATTTTCAAACATGTAAGTGGTGCTTCCAAATAGAAAAAATTCTAGATTAACCATCAATAACAACCATATAATCCCAAAAAACATCCAATATCAAAATCAATTTTCAGATTCTCTATAGAAATCACTACATGATCTTTTTCTAGGTCGGCTGCCACACCTTCTTCAGAGATGTTGTTCCCAAAAAAATGTACGATGTCAATATAAACCTAACATTTAGATAGATTAGTGTATAACTGAATCTCTGTAATTTTACCCTAGATGGCGTCAGTATGTTGACAATGTTAGACATGAGTTATAAAGAACATTAAGATGTTGTCCTAAAAAATCAACACAAACCAATCTATGTTCTCATGAAATTACTTATTCATTAGGGCCATGAATTTTCCGGATAATTAGTCAACCAAAATGGTATTAATGAAAACTCATAAAGAACATACATGCTCCTAATGGAATTTCTTGGTATATCATAAGTCCAAACTCTCAACTGATGATTCCCTAATCTTAGACCGATCATTGAGAACACAGTATCCATGTTTAGCTCGAAAAATAGGTCATCTAATCATTGAACGAGATATCATTTCTCTGCATTCATTTTATTCAACTTATGATAATATACACACAAGAATAAACCTGTTTCAGCCTTCTTTTGTTACAAAACTGGTGATCCACAAGGCAACATACATGGATGGATAATCCCTTTATTGAAAAACTCCTCCAACTATGTTTGGAACTCATGAATCTTATGTAGTTCCATTTTTTATGTGTAATATTTACCGGATTATCCCCTGTCTTGATCTCAATAGAAAATTCCACATATATCTCAGGTGGAAACCGTGAAAATTCCTCATCAATAAAATCCTAAAACAATTCTAATAATGGTTGAATTACATCTTTCGTACCACTCCCATCATCCTACGAAATACCAGAAAATTTGGTCATGATCTCTCATAGTTGCATTGTAATTTTCCCAGATCTACTCGCACGGATATCTCATTCTCCACAATGAACATACTGGTCCCAATCATGAGATATAATGGTCACTCTCCTTCATTAACAGTCAATGTGGTCTCAGTATGCAACTAGCCATTATATTCATACAATCAGGTCGAATCTTGTTATATAAAAGACATATATATCCCAATGAAAATTATACTCTTCGATCTCTAGAAAAAATCCCCTACATAAACAGATATCCTTGCTGTGTCTTCCCAATGGTGTATCGATATTCATCATCCTTCTTATAGACTCCACCTCTAGGGTCAATCCATTTACCATGTTTTCAGATATAATGAAATGAGAGTCACCAATATCAAACAATGAAGTAGATATAGTAGAAATAACTATAATATCACCTCTCACTATCAATAGATTAGCCTCTCTCCCTACAAAAGTATGTTTCACTGCATGTAAATGTCCTTCCCCTCTTCCTTGTGGTGTCATATGACTCCCGTGAGTTTCACCACTCTAATGATAGGGTTACTATTATAATGAAGAACCACATCCACAACCACTACTACCCCAGCTAGGAGAACTCTACTTGATATGCCTATATGGCGGAGAAGAACCCTTTGTAACACTCTGACATTGAGAAGATTCTCTCTCAACACCAGCTTAATGCTGCTTTCTGCGAAACTCTTGTAGGTTTTCCATATTTCCTTAAAACTTTAACTCCACTGGTGGTCACGGAAAATGTGTAAGATAGTGTGCCTACATACCACACTAGTGGGAATGCACATTTGAAATATCTGGAGTATCATTTCCTCCTGACTGTCTACCACGCATTCCACTATACTGGCTAAAATTCTTGTGACAGCCCTTCCTACACTCGGAAGGCACGCTCACTAATCATCCAACTACATTTCATGTAGTTGATGCCACCTTCATGTTTCTCATTGAATTGATATATATATTAAAAACTTCTAAAAATTTCTTCTACCTATATATATTCACATAGAACTTATTTTAACTCATAACTACATCCTAGAATCATTTTGTTGAAGATGACTCATCTTCTTCCAAAGTTGGTGAAAAATGTTGTAAATCAATGATACATTTAGTGTATTGCATAATGATCATGCCCCCTTGTGTCATATGAATAGAATATGAAGAATTCAATCTCAACATCATGACTAGATAGATGTTTTCATCGAACGTGTCTAAAAATTAATTCCATAACATATCATTTATATGTCCAGATCATTTATAAATGTCCCTCTAGCGATTCATAGAACCTGACACCATATTAGAAGCCATATTGACCCCCCTCTCAGCCATAGTATCAAAATGGGCAATTATCACCACTATAGATTCAATATGGAATCCATCTCCCTCAGTTCCACCATCTCTACTAAAAGTATGAAGGTGCATTAGCAGAAACTCCCATGTCAACTTAGACATTGTTTTCTCAACCTACCCTAGGTATCTCCCCATAAACTGCATGAAACGGTAAATGTTCTAATGGATGTTTTCTCCTTTCTCCTAATCTTGAACTAATGGTGTTTCAATATCCCTATATGAAACTTCATTTCGTGCCGTACCCCTTAGTCTCTCCCTCAACAAGCATCGTTGAGTAAATCCCCTACCATGCCGAAAACCAGACATTTGTATCATAACACAACTATATAACATTATTGTAGGGGATGAAACTAAAACAACAGGTTTCAAAATTTCATTTATCCCTTTTATCACCACATGATCAACATTAAGGCCTTGTCACTAACAGTAACTATCCTACTCCTAGTTCTTGGTTAACAAGGGTACATTCATTCTAATTAACTAATCATCCATTAATTAATCAAATAATATAAAATTAATTAATTAAAAAATTATTTATTTATTCATTCCCATTTAATCAATCAAGGTTATTATTAAAGAACCATTTATTTTAATTTTTCATCATTATTCCACTCTCAGAACATGGGAAACAGTTCATGTAAAGAAACATACCTATAACCCTATTAACAATGAATGCCTAGAATGATTCATGTCACAACAAAACTAACTTTATAGAATGATGCATGCCAAATCAACTATCTTTACTCTTTAGGATAAGAATAAAATTTGAACAATTACCAAAAAAATATCACATCACACCTCAAGTGCTTCGCTCATGGTAAAATAATATATAACTAAAAAAATGAACAAAAATCAGAATAATTCCACCATGGGTACCAAAAAGTTCCTCTATACATTGGATTGAATCTCCCATGCACGGGCTCATTACTAAGCCTCGAATCCCACTAGTCTCCTGGTAACCTTTTCCCAAAACTGTAAGACAAAACATAAGAATTAAAAGATAACACCTTTGTTACTACATTCGACTGACCCAACCCAGGATCCACTGAATGGTGCCTCGCACCGGATGGCCATATGCCCTGAAGCACACCTCCCCATAGGCCAAAGTGTAATGACTAGCACGGTGGGTCTGGTAAATCTATCTTCGGGAGAATATACCCTCTGTTATCTGAATAAAAAACTAGTGGAAGAAAAAATACCAAATTTAGAATCATATATAAATAAATAGAAAAAATCCATTCCATATGATATCCAAATCAGGAAAATACAATATGAAACTAAAATGTAAACCATGGTATGTAAATGAGAATTCCAATTGACTATAATTAAAATGAATGTAATGAACCAACAACTCCAAACAGGTCCCAAACTATGGATGGATCACTCTCTCATTCTCCAATCCAAAACTACAACATATCCTTGGGAATTTCCCTTATCATGACGTGCAATAACAAAGTCTTATCAAAGGCCGATTAGGCCGCCCAAATAGAGTGGGTGTACAACTTAGTAGTCCACCACCAATGGTGTCTACAATGAGTCTAGTGAAAATATAGTGCATGTATTTTTATGAAGCATAAACTGAATGCCTAGTTTAAACAGTTATCACATTGTCATTTAGTCATTAATCAACACATTTTCCCAATTTCAATTCATGATTCTCATTTTATTCACCATTCATTATCAAAAACCATTTTTGGTAAGTCATCATGGCTATCACTCAAATTAATATTTTAATCATCATTGATTATTATGATAAATCATTTAGTGTAGGTTGTCATTCATTATAAAAAAATTACATTGATTGTTGGTCTTCAATCCGGACACCCCTAATCTCAAGATTGGATAACTATTGGGGAGCAAAGCCATGTTTATGTCCCACCTTTTAATTGGTTTAACCCGCCATTCCAAGAACCACAAAATATCATCCATTTATTCATTATTTATGATATAATACTTCTACACAATATTTATTTACTAATCAAATGTTTAGTTAAACATTTAGAATTTTCATTAGTTAATTGAACAATAATATAATAATATAACCCATTAATTAGTTAATCAATTAATTAACCAATACTTGCAATTATCATTCATTAATTAATTCTTCACATGTAATTATCCAAATAAAAACCCAAGAATTAATAATTAAAACTCACTGTTAATTATCATAGATCACATCAGGGGACATAATTAATTATCAATATTATTTATCATCATTATCCAAACGTAGATCCATAATTAATTCCACCCAATTAATTATATTTTGTCAATAAATTAAATATATCAGTAAAAATATGTCAAAAACAAAATCAAATCTCCAAATTACCAATTTGAGAAACCCCCCATCGTCTGTTCTAAGATTCAATTATATATTAAATCACAAAGCTGACTCAATTCAATTCCAAATTTTTAACTACATCAATTTAAGAAATCAATCATAATGAGAATATAAAAATCATAAACTCATATTAACATATTATAAAATACGACAATAGGTTTTCGATTTAAAACACCTTCCTCGGTTTATTGAAAATTTTAGCCTTACAGAAATCCCCAGAATCTAGGAAACCCACCATTGTCGATCATGCTTAAAATCTAAATACATAAATGAAAATTAAGATCAAAGGCATCTTGATCTTGAAAAAATATTTCATGATCCCCAATAATAGATCCAGATTTCAACTTATAGGTTTAGATCCAGGTAAATGGTGTATATCCTCTATGAAAAGATAATGAAAAGATACCGGAATGAACCAAAGAGGCAACAGAATGAAATCCAATTACCAGGAGGAGAGATAATTGTAAATCCAATCTTTCAATCTCGAAGAATGGTGTTTGGACTGCCTTGGAATCCCTTCTAAAGGCTCTGGTGACACCTATAATTTTTCAAGCCTGATCAATGGAAAAAATATCGGAGTCTTGGGGGTTCGGGTGGTTTTAAAAAGGATTTGTATAAAGTAAAATCTGCACACACGATTTCCTTGGAAGAAGCTCAAGGATAGGAATATCGCGAGTCAACTGTGTAGACCCCTATTCACATATTTGCATGGTTTGAATGGTTTGGCTGAATGGTTAGTAATACCATGTGAAAACTGTGTAAACATATCTATCCAGTTATGCACGCATGTCACGAATTGCTCTCATAGTTTGTCAAACTGTGAGTAAAACCATGCCAAACCCACAATCTATTACTTTTCCAAAACAAATCACCCAAACACAACCCAAGACAATAATCCAAATCAAAGGTACATAAAAAAATAAAAAATACCTTACAAAATGATTTAGATGACTCCTAAATTGCTTTGGATCATATAGTTCTTCTCCAATTGGTTTAAAATATTTCGATAAAAAATGGTCAGAAATATATTCCTATGTTATTTCTGTAAAATATGAACATGAAATTATAGGTTGGAGATCAATCATAGAAATAACATCCAAATATATTGTCTGTGGTTGGTTGAAAACAAATGGCTAATTGTCATCAAGAATACCAAGTACTATTTCTTTAACAATACATGTATTTTCATTAAAAACTACATAAGCCATACTAGTAGTGGAATAACATAAAAAATTCGTCAAAATAATTTGGTGCAAACATATTTAATTTATTATTAGTATTAATTAATAATACATTTATTTCAATAATAATAAAGTATGATTTTTTTGGATTTTTCCATTTCCACAACTCTTAATGAGTTTAATTAAATAATTTTAAAATTATATCTCGATTTATAGAAATAGAGGTTGTACTAATATCTTTATCCAAAAAAATGTTTATCAACTGAGTATTCACTCCACATGGTTCTAGTAATTTTTTTCAAAGCTCTATTTCTTCATTTGACTATCTGATTTTTCCATCGATATCAAGGTGTTTAATAGTTATGCATAATATCATTGTTACTACAAAATATTTGAAAATAAAAAAATTTATATTATCTTCCATTATCATAAGGAATGGTTATGAAAGAGTGGGTTTTACCATTTTTTTCTCTCAGTATAAATTTTTTAAAATAATAAAAAGCTTCACATTTAATTATAATCAATTAGAAAAATGTATATCTAGTGTAATCATCCAATAAAAAACAAAAATTTTATTTCACTAACAATTCCAGTGTTTATAGGACAAAATAATTCCATATAAACTAACTATAAAGCATATGTAATTGATACATAACTAATAGAATTAAATCCTGACTTATGTTTCATATCATATTGACATGGATCAAAAAAATTAAAACTATTGGACAAATTTTTTTGTAATCCATTTACAATTCATTTCCTAGTCATATTATCTAATATTCTAGGGTTTTAATGTATTTAAATTATACTCAATAAAAAATATTTATATACAATTTTACTATGACAATGTTTATCATGGAATTAATACTCTTATATATTAATTTTCAAATATTTCACATGTCAACTGGATGAAATAATAAATTCATTTTTAGAAATATTTATAATACATTTTTCATTCCTATTAATCAAAAGAAACATTTCATCACATATTTAAAATATTATTATAAGGGTAATTGTATGTCCAACAATAAATAAATTTTTTAAAATTAAATCATTTCCAAGTAATACACTGTTTTATAAACCAATGATCTATCCATGAGAATTATCTATGAAGTTTAATTTTCCTCTATTAATTTTAATGATCTTTTTGAAGAACAATTTGTTTTAGATCTTGTTACATAAAAAGCCACTATAATTGAACTATATATTTTTTGTGTTGTTAATTTCTTTTCTATATTGAAATTATAATATATTATGGTTAGAAATCCCACGAATTCATGTTTTCGGTAATATAATGAATAAATATTCAAGGTAACCAAAACTTTACAATATTGATAATTTTTGAAAAATTAATTCCAACAGAAAAAAATCCCTATGAAATCATAAATATTGAATTCTATTAAATGATTTTTAATTTTTCCAATTTCCACCACTTTTACAATTTGTGAAGAGGGTATCATTTTAGAAGAATTAAATTGTTATTAGGACCATGTTTTTCATTAGCAATACCCATTCAATAATTATTTCAATGAGGTGAAATTTTACTTTACATCATATTAAAATGATCATTCCTTAAATATATATCATTTATTTTTTAGATAATTATTTTTTATCCTCTGTATGAATAGTATTCGAATTAGGTTTAAAGAATAATTTGTAAATTAGTTTTCAATGGAAATAATTTACATAGAAAGTTATAAGATATTTTACATATAAATATTATATTTATCCAGATATTTAGAATGATATAATATTTCATTGTTAAATGAGTCATTACTGAATCCCCCATATAATTTTTTACATTTTCATTATCTTACTTTTTATATACAATTGATTTAAATTTTCCACATTTTTATAAATAAAATATCCATTGTAATAAATATGACGAGTGTTATCTATATTAGTTGAAGAATATAATTCATAAAAATATGTATAGTTTTTTTTCACTACCACTATCATAAAAATTATAATTTCAAAATACATTTAAAAAGTATTCATAAGTTTGTATCATAACCATAAGAAATTGATTCTAAAATATTACAACACCAAATAAGAAAATATTACTATTTATATAATTACTGTTTCCATAAGAACTTTTTGAATAACAATTTACATCCCTAACATTGAACATGTCATATATTTTCAAACCTTTATTGTTCATAGTCTTTTAATATTTCATTATTTTTCTGTTTTTAATTATTTATTTCATTTTTTTATTTGAACATAGAAAAATCAGTTTTCATGTGTCTATGAATCATCCATTCATAAAAATTAATATTAGAGTATTTATTTTCAGGTTTTTGTTTGTTACATTTCTAATATATTTATTAGGAATATTACTTTTCAAAAAAAATTATTTCTTTTAGATATATTTTCTAATTCATTTATAGAATGTGCTGATGAACATGAATTTGATTTTACAAACACATTGGTTTTCATTACTTACTATGTAACAATATAAATTGACTGAAATTTATTATAAACATATGATGTTGTAGATTCAAGAGATGAAATTTGAATGTTCATACATCATGTCATGGAAAATGATAGTTTATTCATTACGCAATAATTTTGATGATATTGTAACTTAACTTTCTTATTGATGGTTGTAACATCTATATCTAGATTATCTAATTTATATAAATCATGAAAAAATAATCCACTACTACTTTGATAAAAAATATTATTGTCTTATCTATCTAGTGCTCATCATTAGAACCAACAATATTAGTTTGTTAACTAGGATTGAGATTCCTTGAGGTTATGACATTTAACCCTAACATTTGAAATAATATAAACAATTATCATAAAAAATCTTCTTTGTCCTATTTTTAGTTAAATTTTCTTTATATAATAACATAATAGACTTTGAATTGATAAAGATAGTAAAAAATATACCATCTTTAAATAGTAGAAACTTCTCTAATAATAATTTTTTGTATAATAAGAGTAACACAATGGATATAAGAGGGGGCCAATATTTAGAATAAAAATTAATCTAAAACAAATAAGATACCTTTTTGGTATAAAATTATCATACACATAATCAGTCTGATAATAAGATTGTTACAATTATAATTAGATACTTTCAAACTAAATATGTACTATTTTTCATAATCAGAATTTCAATAATAAAATTATATTTTTGGAAAGATACGTACGAATTGTATCAATATAAAATTCATATCATGGAAATATAGATATCATAAAAAAATAAATACAGAAATTATAATAAAATGACTTACTTACATGTTATATTAAGAAATCTCACTTTTAACCATATTAGTAGAGGTCGAATGAAACCCAAGAAAATGGAATCAATATTTTTCCACTAACTATAATGGTAAATCATTACATAAAAAACCCCATTATATGATGGTTTTTATATACATGTATATATCCCCCGAAACCCTCGATACAATGTTGAATAATAATCTTCATATCCAAGGAATACCTCCCTAATATCGATCAGATTCAACATATTACTGACCATGGAAGCCCTAGATTAATAAAAGGATTAGATGTTGAATATGAAATAAAATATTCTAAAGGATAAAAACCCTAAAAATGATTCATTATAATGTATATTGTCTATTCTATTTAAAATAATATGAATAAAAAGTTCATGTAGAGAAAACACTATAAGATTTGAGTTCTCAGACATATCGACATAAAAATCTTCAAATGACTAGCTTGTTATAGACAATGTTCGAACAACAATATTTCTAACTTAGTTTTATGCACCTAAGAACACTTTTATATGATATCTCATCTTTATTAGAATAGTATTTGTTATTTTTAGCACAGTTACAACAATAATTATCATTATATCCAATAGAAGAAAAACTATTAATTACCCTTATTAGCATATGATAATCCAATGGACTTCTACATTGTTTTTAAATATGATAAATCATAAAAGGATTTTTTTTTATATTAGTTCTAATATAAGTCTTTGGTTCAAGAATTATTTTAGTACAATAGAGAAAGAAAATTTATAATCACAACACATAATAATGGTCAATCTGAAGAAACAAATGCATATTTATTCTGATGGATTTCATTAATGAATGATATGTTCATATTCATAATACAGAATAATAATTTATATTTTAGTCAAAATTTAATATTAAAAAAAACAAAAAATGGATATAAAATATAATTAATCATAATTTTAAAATATTTTTAGTGGTTTGGAAAATTAAATGAATGGAAATTTAATAAGTTCTAATTTTGACACAATTGGTTATAATAATCTATTAGTTTAATATGTTTTAGTTATGATTCTATCACAAAAGACAGGAGGGTGCCTCTTATGTGGTAATTAAAATTTGGTTGGTATGGAGTTGTTATGAAATTCATCTATGATATCAAACTTGTCTAAATATTTGAGAAAAAAATAATTACATATATATTATTTATATGAATAGAAAAAAACATAATGAACATAAATAACCACACCATCTATCAATTAATCATTATTATAGTTGAATAATTTTTCTTTTTTAAAATAACAAATATTTTGTTTTCATGTTTGGTAATCCACCAACATTAAAATATCCAATTAAAATTATAACAACCATAAAACACTCCAAAATTATTCACATACCTCATATAAATTATGGTATGAAATAAGAATCCTATTTAATCGTCTATTATAACTCACTATATGATCAATATATCTTTAAATGAATCTTGGAAATAGTAGCTATAAGAATCATTAAATAATGAATTATAATATGAAAATTTTTAACAACGCAAAAATGTAGTACATAAAATATCTTTATAATTATTACATAAATCCAATTAACAAATATCACATATAATGATATAAATAGATTTGATAATAGAATTTGATACAACATTATTCTAGGTTTCTAAAATAAAATCACTAAACTTTAGATACATAGGGAAATTTTAGTTAATAAATCCACATTTGATGAAAATAATCTATATTGAGATCCTAAATCATAAATGTTAATTTATATTCTTATATCAACATAACCATTTAGAATTATATTATACTCACCTCTAATGACAAAATTAATATATATAATTATTCTTATGTATGAAATGATATTATATAAATTGATAATGATACATTAAAAAAATCACACAACTATCAAATATTGATAACAATATAACACAGAACATCTAGATATTAATGAAAAATGGTATAAATTATTAATAATTTTATCAAATAATAATTAATATCATTTATAAGACTCATTTCTATCTTAATTAATGTATATATTTTTTTATAAAAAGATTCAACATTTAAAACTAGTAAGAACAATCTATTATTGTTATTTATGTTGAATCTATTTGAAATCAATTCAACTTATATGTTATATAAATGACAATGAAAAAAGTTAAATAAATCATTATAATCGATATAACCATTATCTAATATGATTCACCAATTATTTTAAATGAGAATAATTTTAACAAATGATACATAATAAAAATAATTGATGGGGTATGATTTGTACCCGTAGTGTGTCATATGGATCCAATTGTGGTTGTTTATTTTATTTTTTATAACACAATAATATATTTATGATTTAACACATTTATTATTAAATTAATCCATTTTAACGCATCATTAAAACGTATATGAGAACCCTGAGATGTTTTCTTCAGTCCATAAACAATCATTTACAACAAATATTACTTTAAATCACTATTTAGATAATCAAAAGAATTATGTTAGATCCTAAAATCATACTTGGATATATATTTATTAGAAAATTTAGTTTCTAAATAAATTAATAGATTTCAAAAAAATGCCTACAAAAAAAAATCCTTTAAGACGTTATCTTATCTTGAAATTTATTTTTGTCTATAAGGTTCTACAAGCCTTAATAATACTTCATTGTGAATCCAATATGTGCCTAAAAATTAATTCGATATAAATAGACATAATTAGTTTCTTTCAAGAATTTAACATCGAGAAATTTCTACATTAAGCTCTTATTTAAACCCATTCTTATGCACATTTAATAAATCTCTATCTCCCTTAAAACTCACAGTTGATTTATTCACTTAATTCACTCTTAAAGTAATGGTTTAATTAAATTCCAGTAGTGAAGATGTATTATTCAACACAAACAACAATGTGTATCATGTAAAATATCATTTAAATGTCAACAGACCATGTAATTATTTAAATAAATAATTATTGATCATTAATGACCACTCACTGCAAAAACAACTCTAGTACAACAGAAATTACACACACAACAAATTGATTTACTAATACTAATTTTATAATTGAATCATGTATCACCATTAAACACTATTTCATCATTTTACCCCATTAAATAACATAGAATTATTATAAAATACCAGATAATTCAATTTTCAAAGCATAATTAAAAAAATTAAATATAATAAATAAATTATTCCACTTAAGACTCAATTAAATATGAAAACTCATTTTATTCTCAAGGATATATAATTATCTATGATATTATAAGATAAAAATAGCATAATTTCATGTATTCAATTATTATTATTCTATAAAAAATCATGTTACAATATCCCATATTTAATTATTATATAATTTTTTATCAAAAATCCAAATTAAAAAAAAATCAATTATCAGAATAACCATAATACACATGGGTGGTAATTTTTAATCTCAAATAAGTAAAAAACATATTACATCTACGCATGTTATAATTTCATAATAGGATTAAAAACCCCATCCCCACATTAAGTAACAAATATCTAGAATCTAGTACTAACTAAAAGAAAAAGTAGAATAAATATATATAAAATGAACAAAAACTGTTTTCTACAATCCTAATATATAAGGAAATAAATATACGATCCATTTCAACAAAAAAACTTATCGTTAATATTCTATTAAGTAAGTTTATTTTTACACAGTATTATGGTAACTAATCATTAATATTCATTAATCAACTGAACTATACATCTAATTCATTTTCATTCCATTCTAATAAAAATGAACACCAATATTGACTATATGCCATCATCAGCATCCATAAATAAAAATATTACCATTATGTTTCCTATATTCAAAATAGTCAAATAAAATAATAAAAACATATAAATAACCTAATAAGAACACATATAACATACATTTCACCATACTATTTTACCATATAATACATTTATTTTATTTTGATACATTTTTTCTTAAAAAAGACATTACACTTCCATTATTCTATAATGAAATTTACCATATACTCTAAAAAATAATATATACAGACCGGAATCATTTAATTGCACTATATGTTTATATATCATATAATTATGAAGTCATATTCTCAATTCACTAAATTAATTATAGTAGATTTATTTTTATTGTTACCTCATATCATTGAAGAGTAATGTACTAAATCATTATTGAAAATCATATTACATCATTTATCATATCCATTGGATTTTAGTTATGAAATTTATTACTAATAAACTATGTTTTATTGTGGGTTTTTACTTTCATTATCATTGTATAGGGATGTTTTGAATATTGAATGTTTTTTGCATGAGAATTTTTTTCTTGCTCGGTTAGAAAAGAGATTAAACTAAAATACACAACATAAAATGGTATGTTTTAATATATTGATTTAACATTTCAATATCTATTTTGCAACCGAATTTTCCATTTATATTTTAAAATGTGTGATTTGGAGGCCATTGATGAGTTGGAATCTAAAAAAAAATTTCCACAGGATCATTTGCATGATGTTTTGGGATATGAGAACAATGGAAGAGTGCATTGTCTACTAGGGAATAAGATTATATCCATTATATATTGGGACACATAAAATGATAATTATTATAGAACAATATGGGAAAAAACACTTGAAAAGAGAGATAAGGAAAAACATGCCAAAATGGTCGTAAAGGATCATGAGTGGAATCAAAAGACCAATAATGAATTTATAAAAATAATTGAAATATTATGACCATTTCATCCACCAAATAACATCATGGATTGTGATACATATATTTCAAATATTCAGAAAATATATGGTGCACTAGTAAATAGTCATGTGGTGGTTGGGAAGATGAATTTCTTGGGGATTGCGAGGATGAAGGAAATAGGGATAAAGATGGAGATGGTGATGAAGATGGTGACAATGACAGCGATGGTGAGGGAAATAATGATGGTGTGGATGTTGGTCAGGATAGAAACAAGGATGATTCTGAGTATGACAGCTAGGATGTTAATGAGGATGATAGTGAGCATGATGGTGCATATAGTGATGGTGATTTTGATGACTAATGGATTGATCCTTTACATATTTGACTGAAATTTATCAACTTTGAAATTAAATATAAGTTAGAATGAATATATGTGTTTTTTAATGTGTTTATTCACTTTATTTATTAATTAATTAATTTTTTTGTGTAATTATTTTTTTATAGTTTATAGTAACATTTTATGCAACAATTTAGTGATTTCAATGTATTTTTACATGGTGGGGGTGATGATGTGAATTTTTTTGGATGATATTGAATGGTGGGGAAGATGTGTCTTTGAAATATATTGGATTTCTATATTAATAGTTTAAATTCCATTTTTTATAGTGTTATACCAATGGTTTCAGGTAACCAATGATTTATATTACATATATCGAACCCATTTTCAAAGCTTGAACAATAATTGGTATATGTATTGAGAATTTTTTTTAAAATAATTTATAAATACATAATATAATAGTACTATTAAAAATATTTACATTAAATTACCTAATTCTAAAAATGATAAGTTATAATAATCCATTGCCATATGCATATACCTATATAAACTTATACAATGGTGTGGAGAACCATTGATAAAGGAGGAACAAATTTTTTTCTATCCTATACCAGTAGTTTTGGAACATTTAAATTTATCATATTTTCCGTTGTGAAAAATATGGGTATATGATTTATAATGGTTTTAGGGATATAATGGGATATAGATATACTATTGAATGTGTTGATCAATCATTCCAGAGTTATTAATGATAAATTAATCATGTATGGTCCACCAAATTTTCTCATTGAAGTTGTGGTCTATCGAGAAATGAGAAAATATGTGAATAAGTGTTATGATGATCTTATTTTAGTTATATTGTTTGGTTTTGGATTTCATGTAGATAATATTCATTTCATAGTCACATCCCCTTCAGCATAATCTCATATAAACATCGATAAGTGTAACCCTTCTCACACCCCAGAGATGATGTGCTTAGAACCTCCTATCCTGATTTTTCTATATAATTAAATGATAATTTTCCCATCCCATCCATTAGAAAAATATTAAAATGAATCCATTCCATTATCCACAAAAAGAGGTGACCATAGTAGAGTTTCCTTAAATCAAAATCTGAACCATAGTACTAATTTTTATATAACTACGGGAAAAAACAATTTCAGAATCTCCTACCATGTTTAATCATCATCAAAATTGATTTAGAGATTTAGGTGTTGTTTTTTCTCCTAATTAATTAGAGGAATATGTTATAAAAATATTGTCTCTCGTACCCTAATGATTATACTACGGTGGAACTTATGTGGGATTGTGAATCTGAATAATGGTTAGATAATCCATTTTTCGAGTTCTAAACTATTCCCAATTATGTTTAATTTATCCAAAACCATCATAAAACATGGTTGGAATTTCATCCAAGGAGGTATTTTTGGTTTTTATGCAACATTCTAGGAATGGGAATGCTGGAATCCATTGTCTCAATTCGAAATAGGGTGTTAATTTTTATATTATCAATTTTTATAAGAACTATATTGAATAATTTATATTAAATCAGGGATTAATTGAATGGGGTTTTTTGCATTTATATGGCTATCCTACTGATGGAGAAAAACAGAGATCATAGGAGATACTAAAATCAGGTTTTTTGTCTCCAGTGGCCACTATGATTAGAAAAGATATTATGGAAATTGTGTACCACGAAGAAAAGATAAGGGGTGTTATGAGATCTAGTAATTTTATTTCCATCATTCAAGAGGCACTAAATGATGTGGGCCTTAGTGATCTAGGCTACTATGGAAACCCATTAACATGGTTCAGTGGGTTTTATAATTCATCTCTAATGTCAACCATCCAATGAAAAATATGTAAAATGGAGATTTTAATTTTGAGACTATCAAATATATAGTATCAACTCTTATTCTTAATGGTGAACTAAACTACCTTGTTCTCAAAATCCAGACTCATCAAATTTTTCATGGTTTCCTATAAATATTATGCATAAATTATAGTCATTAATCTATGTGGATAAAAACCCAAAATTATTTTTTAAACCCGTAGTTCTTCTATTCTATGATGAATAATTTTTTTTGATGAAATACTTTAACATGAATTTTTTCTTCTATTAAAAAAATATCTTCTACAAAAATGTTGTATCATGTCGAGGTCTTTTTATATTACTATGTCTAATGACTTGGTCAATTGGTCCAAACTCCAATTTTTTATGTGTAATATGGGTTTCAGTTCTATGTGGATAGATTTTATGATGGAATGTATTACAACTATTTCATTTTAAATTAGGATTATTATTTTCCTTTCAATGAGTTTTTCTCCAATAAAGGGTTATGTAATGGGGACATATAATGTATGATAGGATCAGAGTTTTGGAATAATCGACTGTTTTCAATATGAAATGTGAGTTGTATGCTATTGATCTCACTACCCACCTATTCTTGAAGTTCTATTTACACCACCTCCAACTAAAGATCTTGTTCCACCCTTCACTACATATCCTACTCTTACACCACGTCCACTACAGCTTCCCATTTATTTTTAATTTTATGTTACACATCACTAGAATATTTTAGATTTCTATGGGAATATATAAAATATATTTGGTATGATTTTTCATAAATAAATAAACATATAGAATAGTAAGGTCACTATATGTAATATTATTGAATGATAATAAAAGTTACCAATTCCTATATATGAGGTCATTATAATAATATATGTTATTAGACATTTTTTAGATTATTAATCATTTAATTTGCAACAAATTTACTTTGTGACATGTATAGATATATCATTAATTATATATTACTGTTACATTATTTTGATTTTTAAATTATATATATTTTTATATTTTTTATAGGAATTCATTAAATATAATGACATATAGTATAGACCCCAATAATTATAGGATGGTATGAATTTATATTCACCTTATTGTACACATTATGTATATTCAACATATTCAAATTTGTTGTTAAATATTTATTTAATTATAATAGATGATGGCATTTTTGTTCATGAAATTACTATGACCTTCTTTAAAAACTATATCATGGTCCTTGTAACTGGAGACAATTTTGGAATCAATACGATGTTACACTCTTCAATGTAATATGATTAGAAAATATTTTTTTTGATATTATAATTTATTGAAACATTATAATTCAGATTATTTTTAATTTTGTATCATTATAAATTTTTTAGGATAAAAAAATTATTATATGTATTTTTATACCCATAATATATTACAACTATTTGAGGGACAATGATTGTTGTAGAAATGCTTGTTTATATTACTAAAAGACATTAAATGAATTCTGTTATTAAGCATTGTATTCTTTATTATCGTCATGGTTATGAAACAAAAATCTAATAATGTATTATATATAATAAAATAATAAAAATTACCAATATATCTATTATAATTAGTGTCTATTTAATTATTAGTTTTTTATCCAAGACAATGGATACTTTAATATTTATTCTCTATCCATGATGAAGTGTGGGATAATTCACATATTATATTGAACATGTATGTTTAAATATTTAAATGATTTTATTTATTATAATTGGATTTTTATTTATATAATAAATATCATTCTCAAATCATGTGTCTAATTTATATAGAGAGAGAATAAGATAGAAGAGTTGAAATATCAAATATATTAAAGAAAAAGTTAATCTTATTTTATAATTAATACATTTTGTCAATGAGAAATAAAAATTTATATTAAATGGAAACATTATTTTTAAAAATTATTTGTATATACCATAAAAAGACAATGAATATAGATTTTGTGGTCTACTCTTTATGTTTGAAATATTTTCAACCATTACATACACAATGTTCTAGAAGGTTTGATTTTTTATAAAGAAATTATTCTAAATTAAAATTCATTTTATTCAGAAAAAATGTTTAATGATTTATCATAAATTTTATTCATTATAATAACACTCATCCCTAGGATGGAAAATATCAACGACACTTATAATGTGAATGAGAAAATTATTTTGTTGAACTCAATGGATATTAGTAAATTTTTTATATATATTTTAATTTATAATATTTAAAATGAAAATTTATGTGCTCATAATAATATTGTTCTATTTCTTGTATGATACTGTACTAATGGGGTATTTTATTTCTTGATTTTTTTCAATAATTATTTTCACATCAGTTATGAAGTATCTAGTGTGATAAAGTGGTTTTTAAATGGGTTTTTATATTACTTACATAGAAAACATATTAATTTTATATTTTTGTCTCTTTTTTCCTAACCAACATGATAACCTATAATAAATATTTTTCATATATTTTTTTTATAAAATCCATCATTTTAAAAAACATCTTATGTAATATTTGTGGATATGTTTTTCTTCAAGAATTATGAAATTTATGATATGGTAAATAATTTATCCCATATGTTTTCATCAAAACTGATGTGTGAATCTAATTACAACATGGGTTATTTCATAACTAAGGTGGTAGACCATCATTAATTTTTTTAGATTGATTCTTTTGAAGTCAATTTTAAAATAATGTTAAATATAAATTATGGAATTTTTTATATGAAAAATGATGTGATTATTTATTTTAAAATTACTTTTAACAATAAACACAACATTATATGTTATTTATCAACCAATTTTAACATAACTGATGTGATAGACCTCATAGATATTTGTTATATATAACTTTTGTTACTTTGAAATGATGATAAGAAATTATTTTATTTTTCAACTATAATAATTTTTTTTGTATCCACCATTAAAAATATTGAAAACCCCTTTTTCACTAGTCAAAATTTGATTGGTATGACTCAATGTAAATTTTATTTTTTTAAAAACAAATCTGTAGTCAAATATGTGAGCCACTCACTAGAAACAAAAAAAAATCATTTTATCATGATATTTTAGGAAATATATACATATATCATTTTTGATATGTAGAAATAAGTTGCATGTCAGTCTAACACACAAAATATATGTTTTTTTTCTAAAAAAGCATGTTATTATTTAAGCCAAAATATTATTTCATAAAACACGTACATAGAAAAAAATCATTTCTCCTTGATACATTTGGTAAATGATCTATAAATAATTTTGAATTATAAGAATCAAAGATACAGAAATTAAACACATATTATTTACAATATTATTTGATGTTTATGTATTCTGTCAAAATTTATAATTTTATTAGTGAATTATGATTCATTTATTTAGAATTTATTTCATTATAGTTTTAAAAACAAATTAATTTTTTTACAGTGGTGCACAATATTTCTCAAAAAGGAGTGGTTTTTCTGGAAACGTGAACCATGATTGAAAACATTTTAAAGGGGATCATGGTCCAATGATAACGAAAAACTAATGTTTTCCAGTTTTTGATATTTAGAATAATGTATCCATACTAACTTAATTTTACAAACCAATGCTTACATTATCTGTTGTGTAGTGTTTCACAATTGCAAATCACACAATAAAATGTTCTATAAATTGAATTCATTATCCCTAAAAAATTTCTATTATGGTAAGAATTATTAAAATAATTGACCTTTTTATGTGAAAAAACAAAGCACTGATAATTGGGGTTTGTTTCCGTGTTAATAAATAAGAGGATAGAGGAACCCATTATCAAAAACCTTTAGCACCGATAATGTCCCAATTTTTTAGAACATTTTAATTACTTATAAAATTTGAAAAAAATAAACTTCTGCATCCAACTCGATTTTCATTAACACTCACGCATTCCCCTTACTCAGCCCTCTCAAAACCACTTTTTAGCTCATTTCCATTTCCCAACTACATGTTCTCCTTCGTGGTCTCCTAGAATCAATCATGTGACATACCATGTAAAATTGGAAGACCTTTAACACTACATTGATCCTCTTTTATTATATATTTTGAAAATATTTCAATTTTAATAGATATATATATATTTATTTATATAAATGATTTTATTAATATATTTATATATATTTTTATTGTAATTTTGAAATATATTTATAAAATATATTTCTTTCTGTGTGAATGTTATATATAATCACAATTATATATATGCGTATATTATATATTAACATTCATTTATATATATTTGAATAAAAATATAATTAAATATCAATTTATTAATACCCAAATACATATATATAAACATTATATATATATTTTCATTTGTATATATATTTTTATTAATATTGTTTTAATTTAAATAATTAGGTACATGTTATTTTAAATAAAATTTATAATAAATATTTTCATATGGTTTGTAAAATTATTTTTAAATTCCTTTTTAAATGTTTCAATATTTTGTATATTTAGATAGATATTTTATAAAGTATGTATATTTATTTATATTTTTCTATATATATATGTACATTTATAAAAATTTACACATAAATTTATATTTACATATAATATTTTTATAAGGAATTTATACTAATTAAATTTATTATTATTTATTAATATATTTAATGAAAATGATATATTTATAAAATTACATTTTTATAGGATGTATTTACTCAATATTGACAGACACACAAGAAAATAAAAACATGTTCAAAAATTTACTCACAAATGAATGCATTTATATTTTTCACATTCACACAAATATATATATAAATACATATTTATTTGAATATATAGAATATTATATATTTTTTTATTGAAAAAACCAAATTTATATAGAAAACATATTTGTAGCTGTTTGTATGTGTGTGTGTGTGTGTGTATATAATATTTATATGATAAATAAATTAATAATAATTTATTTTAAATAAAATAAATAATAAATATATATTTTCAAATGGATTATATATTAAAAAAATTGACATTAATTTAAATATTTCATAATATTTATTTTTAGAATAGGAATATTATATGTAAATATAAGAATATAATCATTCATTTTTTATAAATAAAACTACATCCTGAATATTATAAAATTTCAAAAACTATAATATATATAAGAATGTAACCATATATAGTGAATCTGGTATCCACTAAAAAACTATAAGAATACCGTATTTATTGAAAACAATATCACATCAAATATTACTAAAATAATGTATCTTAAATAAAAAAATTTATATTTCTTTTAGGTCATTCTAACCTAAAAAACATTGAATTGGGCTCCACTTCATTAAAACAATGTAGATATCTTCGTAGGTTTTGATTTGATATGTGGTAGATCCCAAATAGAGATTTGGATCCAAAGTAATGATTTTATAAAGATGAATTCATGTTTTAATTTTATCATAGAACATTCGTTAGTTTATTAAAATTTCATGTGATCCTATATATATTAAAAGATTATTACTCAATAGTAATTAACTTATTTAAATAAAATTAAAAAAATTAGCTAAATATATTATATATGACGTGTAAATAAAATTTTATTCTATTATAAAACATTTTAAATGATATATATAATATTTACAACAATATAAATATACTTATATATTAATAATTCATTTTAATGACATAATTTTTTATGAAATATAACATTATGACAAATAAAAAAATTTCTTCCACTTTCATCGCATTCACCTACTCAACGATATACCATTGAAAAAATGACATTAATGATCTCCTATGTAATCATAACTTTCCATTAGTGTAGGGTGACTGACTAACACTGATCCAAACTTGGTTCTTTATAAAATACAAATACATTTTGTTCCCTTAGGGTGTCAGGGGTTTGTAAGGACCTAAAAACACATTTAATATCATGATTCCACTCAAAATCCTAGCATAAACATCAATAATGAAATGGAAATGATAAATAATACTATTGATCTGCAAATCTAATATGATTCTTGATAGAGTCAACTATTAGAAGAGACTCCTCAGAAATATTCATGATCTTTCTGGGAGTCATACTTGAAATAACCTGAAAACACAAAACCAAATCAACAACGAACCAAATCTCAACAAAAACACATCAATAAAAACCATTCTGAAAAAGAAACCAAACTCATAAATTAAGACCCAACATAATGAAAATAAAATAACATATTTGGAACCCACCATTTTAATTTAAAACATCTAAAATTTACATATTTCAAAAAAACCAATTCCAATTTCCAAACAACAAATAGGGCCACCTTTTCTAGATTTAAAATCACAGAATAGTTTCCCTTTCAAAAAACACTCCCAACAACCATAAATGTCCAATAAAAACACCAACAATGAATCACCATAAATAAATAACTAGTTTTATTCTATAAATTGAACATATGGTTTAGGGGAAGATGTTATAAACATGTACTGACCAATGGATTATTATTGAACATGGTACCTTGGACCTAAATGGTTTGATACACAATTAACGCTCCCATAGTGACACAACACAACATCAATTATTATTGCTTAAAACATATATAATTCCATCATAGTATAAAAATAACCAACAACATAAACCCCAAATTGAAATTAAAGGCATGAAACCCAGCTATCCCAAGAAACATGAGGCTCAGAATGAGAAATACTTCATGAAACACTTTCTGTACCAACCTTCCAAGTCTCCAAAAACATACATCCATTGTACATGACATTGAAAAAAATATAACACTCACATGGTATCATTTACCCATGAACGAACCTTGTACATCCTTGTAAAGGTCCCCCAAAATGAACTATTGTAAGGATGGATATACATCCTCAATCTCCAGTTTATGTTGAAAAGAATTTGAGCATCATATACAAGTAATTGTGGACAATTTAACACAATATTATAAATCAGAAAAGTAAATTCAATCTTTAATTAAAAAGGATAAAAAATTCACTGAACATAATAATTTCATGATGAAGATCCAAAATAATAAAAAAAATAAACTACAAACAAAATTATCTCTATATGACCTCTTGGTAATCACAATCCACTAGACCTTCCCAATCCACAAGCAAAGTTAGATAATAAGATGATCCTAGAATATAGCTCTGGTCTACCATTTTTGAGTGACACAATTTGGGTTATTCCAAAAAAAAAATAATGTATATTAGCACAACATAATTCTTATTATTCCTTTTCAAATAAATACCTAATCACTGGTTTTAAAATACATGTAGGAGATAGGGTTTTATCTTTTATCAACTCAAATTTTACTTTCACAAAATACACATTTGAAAATAGAACATTTCATTCCATTAAAACAAAATTCCCATGTAAAAAATAATCTTTGGGAATCCAAACTACAAGAAGAAAACTAGAACCAATATGAGTTCATATGTAAGTATAAACCATCCCAAACAAAAGAATCAGGTAATATCTAATAATATTACTGAATGTAGATGAACAAATATGAACATAGATATGCCAAAATAAATAGAAAAAATAACTAATGTTATAGAAATAGATATTGTAACATACATTGTACATAGTCATTGTAATTCCCCAAACATTGAGAGAGGGAACACTAAAAATACTTAGTTTGGAGGTATCTAGAACCAAATAATGTGGTTCATGATATATCAATAACCTGGGTTCTTCCAACCATCTGTATCATTATAAACTTCCATGAAAAAATACACCATTTTGAATCTAGTTCTTATCATCAAAAAATAGAATGTAAGTTTTTATCAACACTCTATATGATGTATGAGAATACATTTTGATATTATAGAGTGGAGGACTGATCAATTCATCACATTCATGATGTTAAAAATAACCCACAGATTCTAACATGCATGAATTTCCAAGTCCCCAAAACCCTCTACTTAATGACCATCTCTACTTGGAGGACTACAAAATCGGTTTCACTCACATATAATTTATTTTTCTAGTTAAAACTATGTCAATAATTCTTTATAATTACAAATAATTTATAAAAAAATGAATGTTTTAGACCTGAACATTTGTTTCTAGAATATTAGAATCACATTGAAATTAAATTTGAGTGAACCAAACATGCTATAGCATTGAAATGGAAAACTCTTTTTAAAAAATATCCTTCTTCAAAAAAATTAAAAACTGTAGTATTCGTCAATGTATTCCTTTCTTCTCTCCTATAGGTCCATTCGAATAATAATTAGGGATTCACAAAATTATAACATGTCAAATGATCCTTTGGAGAAAATATTAGAAAGAAGTTTGTAGATATCCAATTGAAAAAAATGGGAAACCAAGAGAAATATTTGAGGAATGAAATGATTCAGAATACAAACATTATTTGCAGTTTACAATTATTTTCATGTACACATATATATGGGCACAATATGCACATATTGATATGATAATATCACACTGGTATATATGTTGATGAGTATAAAATTTTCTAAGGTATAAACAAAAACAAACACAAGGAAACGCCATAAAAGAAACACAATAGTATTTAAATAATCCCCTAAACCATAATGATGATTTTTTTCCATGAACTGTTACATCAATAACCCAATATTATAAAAATTATAACATGTACATACATCACATTAAAACCCCAAATCCATTTAAAAGGCCATATGACATTTTACCAATCATTTGAAATTCATATACTATTTGACATATATATGCATAACTACTAAAATACATTGAAGACACCATATTTATAAAACCAATAAATTATAAAATACATTAAAATCATCTTAGAAAAAAATAATCATGAAGAATGAAATTATAATTAATTTGGAAATGCTCATGAATTAAATGACATGTTACAAAATGGAATGTGATTGAAACAACTATGTAAATACTTTATGAATGTTATGACTGTACGAAAGAACAATAAATATAACAAATATTCAAATATAACACATAAAAATTAAATGAGACAACTCACTTGATCCAACCATCACTCTTGGGATTGTCCAAGAGAGAGAATAAAACGATTTAAAGAAGACTAAATAATATGGGAAGAAGAATGTAGAGGGAGGATATGAAATACCATAGGATATCTACAAATGACTATAGTAAAGGTACCCAAACTCTAATAAATAGGAGTTGATGAGGTATCTAAAGGCTCCCATGAGTCATTCAAATGAATGGAGATTAGGGGACCACCCATTTGTGGATTTAATTTTATAAGGGGAAAATATGGACTTTCTAATTTTTGGGATTCTAATTAAGGTTCATGGTTTACACTACCCTAAACCAGTTTTAAACACCCTAATAGAAACAAAGATAATCATCACATACATTGGATGAAATTTTTTTAATCTATGTGAAAATACTTATCACCTCTTTATAAACTCATCAAACATCATACGATTTATATATATGTTTTTAGGAACTGTGCACATATAGTGAAATACAGTTTTGTCAATATTCAACCCCCACATGCACATATTTCCAAATTTTTACTCTAACATTGCATAATACAAATGCCTAATCTCCAATAACGAAGAATGGAACATTTTTACTATTGAAACTAATATGTTATGGGACAAACCATTCACTACCCATTGAAGATAAAATGGTAAATATGAAACCAAACATAATGAAATCCTTTGATTAGGTTTTCACACAGTTTCCCTATAAAATGCTCACACTAACCGTGCACCTAGAAATAAGCCAACGGAAAACTCCAAAACACCATATTTTCACTTGGAAGTTAACACAAAATCCAAATAAAAGACCAAAAAATAAGTGATTAATAAAAAATATGAATAAAAACAAAGTTTTGGCATGATTCAAATAATGATCCATATGATATTGGTGTCATGTAAGAACCCAAATTACATCATTCTAATATATATTGTGGCCAATATGACTCAAAATGTGTTGTTGTGTGTCAAAATGACATTTTAGTTAAAAATATATTTCATTCACTAAAAATAGATAATACAAGGTTTGGTTGTCTTAATAATTTAGTACAATGATTCCCAAGACCTTTGGGTAGTGTTAGAATTAACTTCATATCAATATGATAAACAGTGTGATCGTCCTGACTTGAAACACAATTTTTAATTTTAAAATTATAATTTCATATTGAAACATGTTTTACTCATGGAAATCCATGAAACACACTTGGGTTTTATTTAAATTTTTGTAAAATGATTTATTAATCATTTATGATGTGTAATAATTAAACCCAAGTCAATCTGACATACATTGTGTCCAGTATGCCTCATTGTGAATGTTTTTCTTTAAAAATGAAAAGTTTGATTAGAAAAACACACATACATAAAAATGACAAAGTTTTGTCCGATTATATTGATTATTTGTCAAACTGATCACTAACACAATTGTGAAATATATGAAATGACCAAAAATTCATAAGAAACACAATGTTCCTTTATGACTTGAAGTGTATGCCTTTAGATTAATGGTTACATTTTGATCATTAATTGTTTCTTATTTATTATTAATTTATTTCAATATTTCATTACAACCATAGTAATATTATTTTATATAGGATGAATCTTTTTATAGATCAGGGGGTTTTCAATGGGTAGCATTATTAGACTCTTTTTAATGGTGCTCAGGTCTATAGAAAATGCATGATTAGTGATTTTGAATATGTAAATATTTTTGAGAAATTATATGATCCAAGGTAATTTAAATAATAAAATTAATATAACTACAATATAGTGGGTTTTAAATTTATTTGGGTTTTCAATTCAATTATAATTAATGTTTTTAATTGTGGAAATAATGTATTGTAATTTTAGAACGACAATATTGATTTTTATAATCCAGATTATGGAACCATATATGAGTGATTGGATAATAATTCATCATTTTAAAGTTCCAACTCACTCAGTTAATTTTTAGCAGTGATGGAGGACATTTCTTTCATTTTTAAAGTCCCTAACTACTGTAGTAGGGGGTCATTTAGAAATAATTATCATCAAGTATTGTTTTGTTATTTATTCTTCCAGAAGATTATTTATATTCGTTTATTATGTAGTGGGACATATATATTAATTAGAAATTTTTGATTGAGGTTTTTTCATCCATCATACAATTGATATAAAACATTTTTTCTCGAATAAGATTATTACATTAAAATTTGTAAAAATATTCTCTCAATTTGTATAGATGATATTATATGGTTTTCTAATTGTTTTCCCCTCCTAGGTTTTCATAGGACCGAGGTTTATTGGTCGATGTGTCCAGGATCTTTGGTTTCTGATCATGGTTTACCATCAGGCGTATTTTTTCTTCCTAACTCACTCAGTTCTTGTATAATTGATACAATTCCTCTAAAATGATGAGGAAATATCTCTTTTGAATAAAAAGAAAAAATGAACTTTGTTGAATAAAATACTCCTTTATACAAAACTACACATCCATTATCATGAATAGAAAACCCATATTTGATTAGAAAATAAATATATCATACCAACAGATATCTCTACAAAACAAATGGAACATATATGATTACATGGATATTAAATAAATTTTAGGATACCACATAATATTTGAATATGTAAATATTATAGGTAAATTGAGTATTATTATGGGGTGACCATGGTGGTTTTATAATAACCACATATTAATAGAGTATCTTGATAGAGGGGAAAATATC
Source organism: Viscum album (assembly GCA_963277665.1). Taxonomy (NCBI): domain Eukaryota; kingdom Viridiplantae; phylum Streptophyta; class Magnoliopsida; order Santalales; family Viscaceae; genus Viscum; species Viscum album. The sequence goes on along the minus strand of OY728156.1, from coordinate 1,496,931,844 downwards.
TTGAAGGATAACGTCTCTAAATCCCCTATATAGATATATCATATTGATCTCCATTTTTTTGATGGTCTGAGTGCATCATGTGTCATACTGGAGAATTGTTTTTCAATTTGGGGAATGTGACTGTTCAGATACCATTCATTAGTGACCTATAATGCAGAATAGTGTTATGTTGTATATTTGTAAGCCTCTTAAACATGTATAATTTTTTTTCTATAGAGAGATCCAATACCAATATGTTGTTTATGTATGAGAAATTATATATTATCTATTTATTTTGAGTCAGTATGGGGAACATGTAGAATTAATTCAGTTCAAGGTCTTTATATGAATATGGAAATATCATACTGAATTTGGCCCATGGATATGCACAAAAAATAAGAGGGCATCGATTATTCCATAAGTTAATAAAAGAATTTAAAAAAACACCCAATTTATTGTTTACCCAATAATCATCTATAAAAAAATATATTATCAATCAGGGGCCACTGGATTTCCTATTGAAAAAAGAGTTCATCCCCGACCAAATGATGGTTCATTTCAAGAGACATGGGTTGTTTTTTCTGATATTGAAAATATAAAAGAGGTAAATATTAACACTACTACAATGATATGATCTATTACTAAAAAGGGAAAGTAAATATTTGATGGGAAAAAATACCCCCCATAAGACCAAAAAAATTAGATCCCCTATATAATTTTTTAACCCCATCTAATGATGATACCTCTATTCCATTAGTCTTATGAAATTATAATACTCTAACCATGTGCATAGAAAAATGAATCCACCAATAATAAAGGGAAACTAAGTGAATATGATGGCATCAATGAGTATATGGTGGTAACAATAGGGAATATGAGATGCTCAGAGGAACTGACAGCCAGTGAGATACTTTCTAATTAGTGGAGGGTGATATAAGATGCCTTTTCCTTTTATAATCATAGGAATCGTGTTGAATGAACTATCCCTTCCCCTCCAAATTATTAATATATGTTTTTAGTTTTTTGGTCTTGGAAACCAATGATCAACTTAGATTCTCTAGTTCGATTATGGTAACATTCTCAATGATTATATTTTTCTATCCATAATTTTTAAACATAAAGATGTGGATGATATTTAAAAAATACATATTTCAATGATTATTACAATTATTCAATCATGGACACCCAAGTCGTCGTTTGCTAAATTGATGGTAATATATGGTGGTTATAGTTTATTCATTCTCATCAAACCATGCGCCTAGCTCTGTTCCGCAACCCAATACCCATACAAGGAACATCATTTGTTTTTTTGGATTTACCTCTCAAAGGGGTAAATATAATTCATGGAATCATATTAAACTATGAATTTAAACATTCCAATCCCACTATATTTTTAACATATTTTAATAAAATTTAAATATAGTATGGGAAGAATAGAGGTTCTTGTAAAACCTTCTCTCAAATGAATGAATTCTAGAAATCATCAAATATGGATAATATCATGATTTTTGGGACACTAGTAATCTATTTATATAGTTTCAACTAATCAAGAAAAAACACTTGTATTGTTAAACATCTGTATAGATTCTTACGCCATAAGAATCTATCTCAATAATTGGAGGTTGGAAACAAATCATGATGAAGAAATTTGAAGATGTAAAATTAATAGTCCACACAGAACACAATATTCCTATCATTGAAGGTGATGGAAACACATCATAAGTTCACTAGAGACACTTGGTAACGTGATGTATGAACTCATACTATATCCTATTATTCCTAGAATAATTTTTTGCATCCAAATATTTTGATATCTATGACATTGACACCCATCAGTAAGGAGTTGTACACAACGGCTAATCCCTTCCACTCAACTGAAACCAATTTTATTATTAAAATAATTATTAATGAGACTTTGAATCTTCAAAAAACATGTGACCACTCAGATAAGTAAACTATTGGGTCTCTCAATAAAATTCAGTCAACCATATCCCATGGTCAATATTGCTTTCAGTATCTATTCATCATAACATATTTGAACTATATTGGTTGGGGTATTTCAAACCCTTTTATTAATAATTAGTTAGAGATTACTAATTTTTTTCTCCTAGAATGAAACTATCATAACTATCATTCCAATAATTAAAAACCATCTCCATTGTTCATAATTTAGGTGAATTGTCTTGTGTGACGTGGTTTATAAGTTATTTTTATGATTATGGTGAACATCCTACGCTCTTTGAATCAATATATCTTCTTGGAAAATCATTTTTCATTCATCCCTAAATGTATTATTACTGATAACTTCATAATCCAACATGATATATTTCACTCTATAAAAAAAATTCAATTATGGAAAAATATATTATGGAATAGATACTAGATATTAAATTGTTCTATGACATGTTGTAAGTTCAATTCATGTGGATATACATTGAAAAAATTAGGTTTTTATTGAAAAGGGTTATGATTATAATAAGATTTTTTAACTAAGGATTCATTTATAAATAATTTACTTGTTGTATATCCCAGATAATCACTCCCACATTGGCCCCTCAGTAAGGGGTCCCACTCTTCTTATTTCACTTATTTTTTTTGTTTCAGATCTCTTTTATATTATTCATTCAATGACTTCATGGACTAATACTACTAATGGAGTGAATTTATGTTACAAATTCATACCATGTATTGTATTTTTTTTATACACATTTATTTTTAATAGATACTCTGGAATAATAACATTCAATCTACCATCTTATACAATATTATGAGAGGGTATCTGAGAAATCTATAAATCTGAAGAAGTATGAAATATCTTAATACTTTTGAGTCCAACGGTATAGAAAAAATGAACTCAATAGACTCTCGGGAATCTAGGTGGTTTATAAACATACCAATTACCTCATGAACCAAAAAATCATTAGCCAATACAAAAAATTGTCTAATTTAAGTGTTCAAGATTGGGGTGAAACAAAATTTCCCAGATTGATGACTATGAGGATATCTAATTTATGGATGAAAGTTGACATAAAATATATGATCCAACTATCCCATAGATATTCTATGTCCATATGCAAAATATTGGTCTCAATTATCATTAAAATCCACTCATGTATTTCAAACATTTAGTTGGGATATAAGAATAAAAAAGAATTTTTTTCATTATTTGGATAATCTCATAATACAGAAATCATGGGAGGGATTATGTATTTTGGGACCTTATAAATTTTAATGATTTCCTCTCTGCTAAAAAAGCATGTATACTTCTTCCCAATCCATACACCCTCTACGCATGAATACTCAGAGCCAACTATTTTACGAATTTAGATTTTTTAGTCTTAGCCTCGGTCCCTCATCATATTTTTTGTTGGAGATTACATTATATATCACCCACACTATTACATTACATAACCTAGTAGAGGATTGTTAATGAAGCGAAGATAAAAAATATTAAATATAAATGTATTCTAGAAGATATATTTTTTATAGAAAAGACTAAAATATATCCTGGATTTAATGATTCCCTTTTTTAAAATATTTTTTTAGTACTTAGTAGTCCCTCCTAATGTATTTCATACTCTTTATATAATGGCGCTAGAATCCCACATTCATGGAATCATTCACTTCTTAGGAGTTATGGATATTGGAAGTTTCTATTTCAAAGCCAAGAAATCATATTTCATTAAAACATAATATCCCAGCACTTCTTATGATTTTTTCATCCTATCTACAAATAGAGAAGGATTAATCTATTTTCAAATTTCATGGACAATTTTGGTAAAATGAAATGACCATATCATCAATAATAGTTCAATACCAATCTATTTTTGTACGGTGAAATATCATGGCTAGATTCATGGAATCAACATTAATCCTAACATAGTTCTATGAGATCTAATCAACTCAAATTCATGAGGTACACCCCCCCAACACATCTGATGTAATAAAGATCAATGTGGATGTTTATCTCCCTTAAAACATATGTATTGGTACTGGAGTGTTGTTCCATGAATGTTTTTAATTGGATATCTACAAACTGTAACATTATTATCAACAGAATTGAAATTTTGATTAGAAGTATTCAATATTTCAACCCATTTATTTTGATGATTCAGTCACATCCGCATAACTTCAAGGATTACACATTCTCTTTTATTAAATTATAGGGGAATAAAAAATCTCATTTGGTGGTGACCTAAGGTCTTTCTAGTGCTTGTAAAACATTTCTGAGTTATATTCCTCTTTGGATTTCTTTCGTTCTACATCATGATCATCAATACATTAATTGATGGCCTTCATGATTGTAAAAAAATCATTACAAAATGTTATATATAAGAATTAATTAATGTGATAAATTTTTAAAATTACAATTAATAATAATAAATTAATTATTATTATAAATGATATTTTATTTAATTAATTATTATTTAAAATATATTTATTGTTCATTATATTGAAATTTGGATGTATTTTTTTATTAATTTCATGAATGTGAAAAAATATAAGAGAGCTATATTTGGTGAGAGATATTGTTTATATTTTTTTTTAAAAATTCATAATTAGAATGTTTTTTAAATAGTTTTTCCCACCAATAGAATATATATGACCAAATCATGCTTCTTAGAATCCGTATGATCACTTACATTACTTTTGTGATGGATATTGAGAGATTTTTTTTTCTCAGAAGTGTTTGATTTTAGAGATATTGATTCCACCATGGAGTCAGAATATGACTTTAAACGTTTAGCCACATTCCCAAACATCTATATCTATGGATCCCCCATCATTGTTCATCATCATCAAAGAAAATTATTTAAATTGAATTATCGAAGTTTGAGGCTGGATACAACCCATACCACCCATCCCAAGGGTTATTATATGTTGGAACATTCATAATATTGAGAACCCATGATCTATTCAGGTACACTATCACCATTGTGATGAAAGACACACTATTATGTTTTTTCCTAACCTATATTGGAATGAAAGGATATGTATGATATCACAACAAATAAGTTGGATTTAATGGCTATATATTAATCTTCTGATGTGGGTAATCATGTGTCCTTTTTTCATCTTTTGATAGAATATATAAATTTCATGGAATCTTCATTATTCTATATCCATGTTGTAGAATCCATTTACCTTACTAATACCCCAACATGGTCCTTCATTAGTTTTTTATGGAACTTAGAAATGCATAAATGGAAATCATTTATGATAATTAAAACACTAAAATTAAGCATTCATTTCCCTATACATTTATAATGTATATAGACAAAAATTTCATTGTGAGATGAAATGAGGTACCTATAGTCCATTATCTTAGTTTCACAAATTCTAGAAAGCATCACAGATTGCTAATATCACTGATGTTAGGTACACTGGTAATATATTTTCATGGTTTTTATGAAAATAATAAAACATAAACATTGTGTAACATATTCATTTATTATTTGGGTTTTCTGAGTGGAACAACCTTTTTACCAACATCCATTTTGTCCATATGACGCATGAATTATCCAATAAGTTTATGATTAATATTCCTATTTCATATGGTGAGAAGAAATATATTTATTTGCGGAAATTTATATTTGAATGATTTGTTTTAGTTATAAGGAATTAAAGAATGGGATTCCTTAATTTGGTAAGGAGGGAGATAATTATTTGTGATGAAATCTTTTTCAGGTGGTTATGAGTTGGAAAAAATTGATCAAATTAATTTATCACAAACTAGATTCTATCTTTGATTACATTGATATTTCGATGAATTCACTATACTAATTCACCCATTCCTTCCAATGACTCAATAATTGGAATGTTTGAAACATAACTACGCATGATAATCCAAGATGCGGGAAATATGTATGACATACATGATCACAAAATTCATATCAAATATTGTGATTTACACACATTCAATTTTCATTTGAGAGCCTCGGATATGTGGTTTATGATTTTGAATATCTACCTTATTAAACATGAATTAATGTAAATATATAATATTTTAGAGATGCATGACATTTCCATTTATATTTTAGAGTATGTTTTCATCATGGGTGATCCCTCCAGCCCGACGTAAATTGATTTTCATATTAAACTAGAGATATATGATGATATGAATAGTTAATAAACACATTACCTCTCAGATGAAGAAATATTGACGGATATCAATAAAAATCACTCTACCAGTGCTCTTGGCCAAGATATATTTTTTGGTATATTCTTTTAATGTTTTTTTACCACATTAGTCCCAATGTTACCACCATTATAAAGTATAATTGGTAATGAAATAATATTTTTTTCTTAACAAAACAATAATCACTCTCATTCCAAAATTTAAAAAACACCTTTTGAATTTCTTAAATAGGCCTGTAGACTTACAGAACATGATTTTTAATATATTTTATAAGAATACATTATTCTTCATGTGGTCTTGACTTCCATCAATCATCATGGAAAAAAATTAAATTTATTTCCAAAAAGACTATTATAGATAATTTCTTCATAACACAAGATACATATCACTCTATAAAGACTTGATCTATTGTGAATAATGGTATTATAGTGTGGGAACTAGATATGACCATGGATTTGGACTAGGTTGGATGGGATTTTCTCTATTATTTCAAGTAAAAATGGGTCTTTTTACTAAATGGGTTATGATTATCATGCAATGAGTCATGATGTTAAAAATCATAATTAAAATCATTGGCTATTTAACCCAGAGATTCACTCCCTCAAGTGGCGTTTTCCATGGGAACCCACATTACATTTATCTCATTAATTTTATTTTTGATTTCCATTTTTATATTCATTTATATTATATAATGGATAATACTATTCATGGGGGGGAATGTGTATCGAAAAATACCTCTTAGGTTACATCTAATAATTGGTGATGATAACCTTCTATTTTCAAGTTCTACACTTGTAGAACTCATTTAAATATTCCATATTATACACCATTAAGATGGGGTATCCGAAAAATCTATAAATTAAAAATTGATTGAAATATCCTTCTTCTATGGAGTCTAGTAGGGCAGGAAAAACGTGCTAAAAACAATCAGGTGTTTATGTGGATGACAAATATAAGAAATACTTCTGGATCCCAAAAATCATTCCCCTATCAAAATTTTTTGTCTATTCTTGAATTCTTCATATGGTGGGATATTTTTTATGATGATAGAAAATTAAGAAAATCTATAATGAAGGAATGGAAAATATCATAATTTTTTTTGATAAAATCATTCCCAATCTATTCCATGCCCCATATCATTAAAATAACCTCCGAAACTAATTCTAGTTTCAACTATTTTTGTCTAGATAAATATCATATTTTACCATTATGAACATATGTAAATATATATTAAATATAATTACTTTAGATTGAGGTTATTTAAAACATAATTATGTGGGTATCAAAAATTCCATTTGAGATAAAAATATTCCACTAAATTGATGGTGTAACAGTTATTTAAATAAATTTTTATATTTTGAATATAATAAATAATAATAATTCAATAAAAATAATGTGGCATTATATTTTCCTTGTCGGTTATTTAATGAATGACATTATAAAATGAATCTATGTAATGTTATTTTATGATAAAGTACATATGATGTCAATTTTCAAAATATAAGGTGATAAAAATACTTTATATTTTTTTATTTTTAATGTAATTTACATTTAATAGATGTGACAGATTTATTTACAATGTCACCTATGATAATGTCCTAAGGTGACTGTATTTAAAAATATATGTTGTCAAAACATATCTTGTCACTAGTTATGGTGTCATCAATCGGACACAATATTTGGTTTTTTTCATTTAAAATAAAATTTTAGTTAAAAACATATGTCACTCAATGAAAACCAATAAATACAGTATAATTATCTTTATATTGTAGGAAAACAATTAGTATATAATTTGTGATTTGTTGGAATCAACTTCATGTCAATGGGACACATAGTGTGGCTGATATTTACTCATGATCTTGTTTATTTAAAATCAATGTTTTTTTAAAAACACATTCCCCATGCATAGAAAACAAACATGAATTGTGTTAAAATATTATTAAAAATATCAAAAAATAATTTTTGTTTTGTAGGAATCAAAAACATAGTAATTTGACATATAATGTATAAGGACCCAACCTTAATTAATTTCATAATCTTGATTTTTAGTCAAGAACATACATTTTGAAACATTGGGGATCTTTTAGGGTTCATAATTTTAGATAATTATAACTTAAATATTAAATAAAAACTCAAATATTAGAAATTAGAGACTTTTCTCACAATCCATTTTATCACAAAATAAAAAACTTACCAAAAATAAACATGGATTCCTTTTTCAAGAAATTTGTCAAAAAAAATACAACATGGAATCCTCCATCTACTAACCCATCAAAAAACCCTATTAATTTTTTTGGAACACTTCGAATGAGAAAGAATATCCAAGTAAAATTTATAATGAAATAAATCATTATACTAGTGATAAAATAAAAACGAATAAAATACATTTCATAAAAAAATAATTACCATGTATAGAAACATCCTGATGTTCATTAATACATATTTACCATATCACTATTAAGTTCATTATTAAAAATTGATAACTATTTGGTCATCCTCCATCTCTATATTACCCAATACATTTGGAAGGTATCATGGTTAAACCCGTTATATGTTGACTTATAATGGGCTCAATACAAAATATATGGATCTATAATAGGGCTCATCCCACAATATTGTGAGCTATAATGTGATAAACAAAAAATATGATGATATATAATGGGATCAACCAAACATAACCTATTTTCATGGAAAATTTCATTAATAAAACAATTGATAACTCAATTAAACAGTTAAGAAAAAAATTCATAATTTTGAAATACCCTTTTTTCGTAAAACAAATATTATTTAAAATATATAAAATGTGGGAATAATAATGATATAATATTATTTAAAAATAAATATAAAAACATATAATGTAATCATAATAGTAACAATACATCATGAAATTAGTGGAAATTCCTCATGGCATAAAAACATATTTTTTTCAATTTCATAAAAGAGTAATTCAAAAGGATTTTAAAAGAAAATTTGTTACATAAAAATGAAAAAGATAGGTTTATACAAAAACATATAAGAAATTAAAATTATAATACCTGAATAAATAAATTCCTAAATAATATTTTGGATGAATAGATAGTAAATATTTTGATTTTGAAGAATAAATCATTTAATCATTTAATCTAATATTTAAGTTGATAAGTTTTTTACTTTGGGTTATATATCTATAAAATGTTTTAAAATATCCTTTATATCGGATTGAATAGTTTAAATAATATATTAATGAACTAAAATCATTTTTATAATACGTTACATTATCTTCTTATAACATTTTCCAGGCTTTTATTAATAGTATTTTTTTTATTGTTAATTTAGTTGTATTTTTTTGATTATTTCTATGTTAGAGTTTTTATGTTATACCTTATAAAAAAGAAATAATAAAATAAATCTGATAACATATATATCATTAGGTAATTTTAAGCATTTACATGTGAAATTACCCTTTCCAATTTTTATGATAAAGTGAAATGAAATATCATCATCTTAGAAGGTAGTGAATTAACTCACCACAAACAGTAATTTCATTATTTAAGAATTAACAGAGAATATGAGAGATTTTATAAATCATATACCATAAAAAATTCCATATATATGTCACTCTAGAGTTTTTAGTATGAAGAGGAAATTTGGTGGGATAAGATGTTAGAGAAAAAGATATGAAAAGATGAGAAAAAAACATTCGAGAAATTTCCTCTTTGAGAACCTATGTATAGCTCTTGGAAGTGATTATTTTGTGAGACATGGTGATAAATAATGCTTAAATTGAAGAGGAGTAGTGAATTTTTTATAGTTTATCTGATAAACATGTATTTATGTGATGAAAATTTGTGGAGAAGGGAGAGTCCTTTTATAATTGAGGTGGTCGGTATCATACGAATATCTCAAAGTGTTAAATTATAATAAAATTTTACAGGGATTATGACTTCATAGAAGACCTAAAAATAATATTAATTAAATTTCAGAAAGAATATAATTATTTTGGACATGTTAAATAATTAATATTTATTATTATATATTAAAATAAAATATTTTATGCAAGGAAATTTTTTTTGTCAAAATATAAAATATACAAAATCATGAATATGAACACATCAAAAAAAGTTTCTAATTGAAATTAAATTTTATATTATGTCATATACATATTTAAGTTAACAATACTAATCTTTAATTGAAATAAAAAAATTAAATTTCATTTATTTTACTATTATTATATTCATTAATTAGTTTTATTCATTAATTAAATTTTTTATGTATCCTAAATTTCCAAGATATTAATGTAATTATTTATTACATAAAACCTAAATATAATTTTTTTGTTAATTATAATTATAATAAAATTCCATTGAATATTTAATTAGATAAATCTTCTAGAAAACTTTAAAATAAAATATTACACTATTTGAAATTTATAGTGTGATAAAATTGTCCATCTTTTATATAAAATAATATAAAGGGACTAAGGTGGTCCATGTGAGTCCCTAGTGTCACCAATTTTATACAAAACATAATAATGGTATTTATTTTTCTTATATAATTATTGTGAGCTAAAATTTCATACATTTACTAATTCATTATATTTTAATAAAAACCTATTAATTATTTTTCTTATTCTTGCAAAACAACTACATCTCCATTTAACTGGATTATTGTTATTTATTTCATATATGAAAATTATAAATAAATTAATATCACAAAAATAAGTTAATTGGGTTAAAAAAATTCTATATTATTACATTATTTATATTCACTCGTATATATATGTCATGATATAATATTAAATTTTCTATTTTGTCTGTTCTTAAAATGAACAAGAATGGAACATGCAATTGGATATGATTAATTATATATTGAAATAAAATTATAAATTAATAGAAAAGAAAATAAATAATTAAATAAAAATTAATAAAATAGTCATTAAAATAATTTTTAACTCTCAAATACTATTTATAAAGGACCAAAATTAATAGTTCAAAGTTTTTTTCGACACTACATCAGTACTAACAAAACATTTCACTCCAATAATGAAATAAATTATAACACACATGTTCTAAATTGTAATTTTTACTATAATACTATTATAAAAAAACTAATTTACTATTTCAATAAATTTAATAGATATTATATCAAAATTATGTATTCATGATTTCATATAAATTAAAATTTAAAAAATGTATTTTTTTCCAAATTTATCAAAAATATATAAAATTTCAATTAATTCTAAAAAAATCATTGTAAGATTTTTTAAACATGCTGAAATAAAAATTGAAAATACTTTTGTCAATGTAAGATTATATAGAAGAAAAAATAATGTTTTTATATAAATAACAATATAATAATTGATATGTTTTATGAATTTATATTTAAATATAATAATAATAATTCATATAAAAATAAATTATTTTATAAATACATGGGATTTTACATTCCCCATTCCCATTTTAAATAATATTATCATAATTTTAATTCACCTTTTAAAAAAATGATGATACTTTTTTTTCATAATATTTTTTGATTCTCAAGTGGTTTTCCTACAATGTGGTTTCACCACGAAATCATAACTAGGTAAATTACACTATTTTGAAAAAAAAAGCTTTCTATGACCAATAATATGAATTTTTTGCTCTTCATAAGAAATTTTATCTTCCATTTGAACAACTTTTTGCTCTAAACCTTATAAGGATATAGAAAATAATTTCATGACGATGAATGATGAGATAAATTGTGTACCAATGATTAACTCTGAGGAAAATCTACCTGGTAGGAATATATTACCACATTCTCCATGATTTTGAAAGGTCCAATGAACAATGGACTTAAAATTTCATTCTTACTGAAAAAATACCACTTTTCAATGAATATATTTTAATGAAGTCATGGACACCTACCTTTGAAGGTAGTTCATTCGCTTTGTTATATGCATATTTTTTTGGCCTTTTCATAGTTGATCTCTTGTACCACATAATCATATGATCATTTCATGCCAATACATTTTATAATTATAGTGTCGTCAACTTCTATGTCATGTCTTCGTCCAAATATTATGATTGTTGGCTCCACATTCAATATAATGCCTCAAATGGTGACATCTATATATTATAATGAAATCAGTATTTATATTAAAACTAAACTAATGATATATGTTTATCCCAACATTCCTAGTAATCCATTAAACTGGATCATAGAATGTCTTCCAATACCTGAATTTTTTGGTCTAACACACAATCTGATTGAGGATGAAACACACTATGAAATTTCATTCTGTTATAAAAAATTCTGAATGAATTTCTAGTAGATAGATGTGGACCCGTGGTCATGATATGATATATTAAAGAGTAGAACTGAATGAAAACTGGAAATTTCATTGCGGTACAATATAGTATGTTGATATAGATAAAGAGTGTCTTGAATAGGAAAAAATGAGAAGGTTAAGTAAAATGAAAAAAGTGATTGAAATTTCATTTTTACCTTAATATGTAATTGATAGACTGACCATGATGTTAATTAATATATTTAACCATATCCACTCTATCACTATAAAGGGATAGATCATTACCTTAATTAACTGCCAATCTATATTAACTAGTTGACTTGTAAAACATTTCAAAGTAAAACACACAATATCACTTTTCATTCCATACCACCAATAATACTCAGAAAGATCAATGTATTTTTCCATTCTACCTGGAAAAACAGAAAACGAATGACTACAACCATCACATAATTACTGATTCTTCAACACTGAATCATAAGGAACACATAATTCCTTCTCTAACCACAACAAAAAATAATTAAATATATTAAATTTAAGAAACTTACTATTCATATACAGTTCTACATTTATCAGAAACTCACATTAATCCTTCTATTCATTATTAATTATTTCTAATTATGATTATTTCACTGCGTCGAAACAAAACAATGTCATACCCTGCACCAAAAACAACCCCGAAAAAAATATCAAAACATTCCATAAGGGACAATGTTTCTAATGTATCATGGTTAATGTATATATATTTTTTCAAATAAAAGAATAATCCACTCAAATTTATTTTCATGTATGGTAATGGATCATGAAATATTAATAATTAATTTGTTCCATCCATCATCTAAGTACCGTGTTCTATTCCTTTTGATTAAAAATATACGTATAATATTTATGGTGAGAATATATTTCATGTTTTAATCTCTAAAAATGATTCTTCTAATTTTTAATGAAAAAAACTACACAAGATAATTCCAAATCATGTTTAGGGTAATTTAACTCATGAAGTTCTACCTCTTATAAAGAAGAAGAAATTACCTGATCATTATGTCTCTGAATACAACCATGTCCATTCAAAGAAGAATAACTATAAATGAAAAATTAACCACTTCAATAAGGTTGGTTCAAAACTAGATAATTCCCAAATACTAATTTCAATTCCTAAAAATAATCATCACATTATTTTTTATAGATGTATTTAATTCCTTTTTTTTAACATAGAATGTGAGAAATAAGATTGTGAAAATATTTTCAACAAAAATCTATTAAAAACATACAAAACAAAGAAAAATATAAATATTTGTAATATTTTATGGTCACACCCATTCTTCAAAATGTTTTTAGAGGGATTAATAATTATTCTATATTTAGTTACAATTTGACCATGTAAGGAATTTTTTCCAACCATAATTCACACTTGAATTTTTTTATAGTTATTTTATTTTCATTTGAGGTTTGAAAAAAACACATTAGTTTTATTTCATTATTCCCAATAATTTAATGACTTTCATGAATGCCATCAATAAACACAACCCTAATCTTATCCAAGAATTCATAAAATATTCTATTCTTAAGATCCATGAAGATAGAAGGCGAATTAGTTAACGAAAACAACATAACAAAAAATTCATAATGCACATATCTAGTATGGAAGAAAATCATATATATGTATGAATCTTTTATATTGAAATGATCATACCCCATCCTACAGTCATCCATCACAAAATACACTTCATACTGTAGATGAAAAAAATAAATAATTTGCGGAAAATGTAACTTTTACTTATATTGATGTTATTAAAGGCTATATAATCATTAAGATATCTCCTTGAACCATAATTATTTTAAAAACTATAATATAGCAGCACCATATGGTGAAGTGTTGGGTCAGATGAAGCCATAATCTCATAATTATTATAAATTATTGTTCGACACTAAATGTCAAATTTTATCTATTTGATATTGTGGATTATGAATTATCCTAGAACTAGGTATACTGTTAATCTTAATAAAAACATGTTGATTATGAATAAAACATGACAAATATCTGAGATATACAAACACACATTCATTGTCAACCAGAATAAAATAAATTAGAACGGTTCCCTTATTTTTAGTAATCTATGGAAGATAAAATTACTTTACCACATTTAACTATTTTTTTTTCATGTCATGTTATTAATTATATGGGTTTATTATTTTACAAAAAATAAAAAAAAATCAATTTTTTTATCTATAATATATGATGACATTATAAAAAGACATCCAGTCCATTAACAGAGTAACATAATACTCTACATGGTAAAATAAAACACGGTTTATAGGAAATACCATTTTACATACAAATATAGGTAGATTTTTATAAATTATATTTTCTTTAAAATTTCACCTATGTGTTTTATCCAAGAGTACTTTCTTCATTTATGGAGGCGGAATTTCAAATTTAGTAGAAAACTTATCAAAAATGAAGGAATGTGTAGACTCTGAATCAAGAAACAAATTTAAAACGATTATAAAAACAAGAAATGTACCAAATAACAATTCATTAAATGTAAAAACAAAGTTTGAAGGTATTTCAATGGATTTTCCACACCATGTTTCTAATTAACTTTATGATTTCTAGCTTTTGTTACATGATTTGAACACACATTAGAAATAATTACCCAATTCTTTACAGTTAATGCATTTAAAAATTGGATTATAATTAATTTTTGGATCATTTACCATTCGTTCATGATTACTTTTCAAAAATATTCTATATTAGTATCATTTCCCAGAATTTACAAGGCATTTTCCAGGAAACTATTTATCACAGTTTATACCAGAAATGAAATTGACTATCATAACATATGATTTCATTAATGAATTCTTCACTAGTTCCTATCAACCCATATGTTTCATATTATTTTCATCCAATGGAAACTATATTTTAAAAAACACCATCTTATTATTTTTTTTAAAAAAATCATTGCTTTTAAACTATCTTGAATCCAAATCTCTTCGTAAAATTGGATTCATACCAGTGTAAAATAAATTAATTTTACTATCAAATACATAATTAAAATCTACTTGATACCTTGATAGTCCAATAAATTTGGGCTCATATTCATCCATGTAATAATTATATTTCTATATCAGATCCAGTAATTGATTAACCATTTTGAGTATAACTGTTTTAGGATTGTATTTTTACAAAAAAAAGACTCGTTAAATCATCTTATTCTAATCTGTCAAGATCATCTCTCTCTCCCTCATTCTAAACCCGAGAACACCATGTAACTATTCACTATCAATATGATTAATGTATACTGTTACCTATTGATATTCTGAACATCCCATGAAATGAAATATCATTTCATTAAAAATGATCTGTCCATCATATATCACTAAATATGTGGTTTTACATAATACTTGAGGATATTGCCTCATAAAATGCTCCACAGAATACATGTTTCCACATGGTAGAATAGGTTTTTCTCTAGGATGGATACCACCAAATATTATCTACTAATTCAACTAAACTGTTACCATTACAAACTACTCAGTTCCAACTACCACCATTCTGGGCTATAATTTCAATTGGATATCATATGGTTGGTTTCTTTGTACTTCTTCTTTCCATTTCCTTAATCGGAAAAAAATTCTGATTTCACATATTGTAGATGGAGAAGAATTAAAATCATTAAATTATATATAAATTCAAAATAACCCAGATTTAAAAATCATTTATGGTTTTATATTAATATCATTCTAACCCATAATGTTATCAAAACCATCCTTCGATAAAAAAATAAGGGACTAACCTTAAAACATATCATAATAATGAGTTTTATTCATGAACATAAATTATAACACATTGAAGATCTTTTTAGACTTATATTTATTAGGAATTATTCCCTAATTATTACACAACACCTCAAATATGACAAAGTAGACACTTTTATTCAGTATTCATTTTTTCACCAAATACATCTCTGAATAATATAAAACTTGGGTTTTTTGGGAAAGAATTCATAACAACAAAAATTTCTTCATTTTTCCTCTTTACTATCCTTATACACTATTAATATTTTATAAATAACATGGTATGCGAACAAGCAGATTAGTATGGTATATAGTGAAAAAAACTGTTAGACAAGTTATATCATAAAAAACCAATAAAACACATCCCATAAAAAACTAATTAGCATGAATATGAAAATCATAGAGTTACCTTGGGACATACATATCATATCACTATTATGTTCAACATTACACATGGAATAACTATTTGGTCAACATCGATCTATGGAGTACCCAATGTATTGGTTTTCTATAATGTGACTCACCAATCATATCTTGAGCTATAATGGGCTCAACCAAAGCTATCATGAGCAAGAATGGGTATCAAACCATAATATAATGATCTATAATGGGTTAAATCCATCATATATTGAGATATAATTGGATGAACCCAAAAATAATCTTTTTCCACGGAATATCTCATAAATAAAAAACATAATAACTAATGTAAACACTTCAGAAAAACAAATTCAGATGTTCAAAATACACTTTTTTGTAAAACAAATAACATTTAAAATATAAATATCACTAACATAATATGATATAGTTTTACTAAAAATTATATATTAATTCATATAATTTAATCATCATGGTAATAATGCAATGTGAAATCATGAGGAACTAGTCATGCCTTGTAAAAAACTTTTTTGTTTAATTTCATAGAAGGGAATTTTAAAATTAATTTCAAAAGGAAAGTATCATTCATAAGAAAAGAATAAGATCTTATTTTTAAACACATGAGGGAATTTAAAACACAAAACTAATATATATACATTCATAAAAACTATTATGAAAACATGGAAATGAAATATAATAATTTATAATAATAAATCTATAAATCATTTACAATAAAGTTATAGTTAATGATACCATTACCAAGGGATCAACATCATTTAAGTGAATTAAAAAATATTTTATAATTGTTTAATAAGTGTTCATAATATATTACAGAACTAAAATCATGTTTATAATACCATTAATTATCTTGTTATATCATTTTCCACTCATTTATTAGTTTTTTTATTTTCATTATTTCTAGTGGGTTCTTATCTTGGTTTCCAAGGTTAGTTTATTTATGCCATTCCTTGTAAAAAAGAATTAACAATATTGTATTTAATACAAATTTATATCCTTCATTTTAATCAAATAAATGTGAACATATATGTGTCATGATTTTGGTAAAAGGAAAATAAAAAATCAACATCCTTAAAGGTGTTGTATTAACACATGATGGACGATGGTTTCATTATTTTAGAAATTAAGGAGTAGAATATAGTTTTATAATCCATATACCATAAACCAAAAATCATTGCATAATATCTGAAACTAGAGTATTCTTGAATCATTGTACATGATATGTGAATAAGGTATATGTGAAAAATAAATTACCAAAAAAAGAAAATGGAACCTTACTTCTTGAAAATTCATCCTTGAGAACCTCATTAAGGCTCTTGGAAGTGGTAATATATTGAGATCAAAAGCTATATATTTTACAAAGAGATGTAATGGTGGATATTTCTAATATTATATCTTTACAATATTGCTTAGTTTTTATATAATTATTGATGTATAAACCACATTTTACAATTGTGTAGAGTGGTAATATAGAAATTTCACAAATTTTTAAAATATAATTATTTTTATAGGGTTTATGTGATTAAAAAAGGAATAAAGATAATGTGGATTTCATTTTATAATAAATATAAATATTTTGGACTTATTCAATAAATTTTTAATTTTTATATTATTTAATAAAATACGGTATTCATCAAAAAATAATTTTTTTTCGAAATAAAAACAATTCAACACAATGAATTTAATCACATCAAAAAAGTCATCAAATTAAAATAAATTTGTTTACGAATCTTATTCATATTATATTCACCTAATGAAATTTTTAATTGAATTAAAAATAACAAAATATATTTATTTTATTATTTTTGGTATCGTTATTTTTATTTATTTATTAATTGAATATTTTTTCTTCCTAATTGTTCGGGGCGTTAATGTAACTATTTATGATCTTAAAAATTAAAATAAAATTTTATGAGAAATATAATTCCATTATATTACAAATAAATTTTTTTCAAATTTTTTTGGGTAACCTCAAGTTAATATATTCTAATTATTGAAATATATATTGTAAAAAGGTTTATTGTCTTTTTATCAAAATAATATAATAGAATGATGCAAACCATGTTTGACCAGAATGTCCCCATTTCAATTGAGAATCATTTTAATGGTATTTTATCAATGTATATAAAATGTTTTTGTTCCAAAAAAATTATCATTTACTAATTCTTATAATTTTAATTAAAAAATTTCTTTTATTATTATTTTTTATGCACAGGCACTGCATCAGCATTGCCCACACATTAATGTTAAATTTATTATATATAAAAATTTAAAAATATCAATCAGAAAAAATGTTATTAGGATCAAAATAAAATTCTATATTCATTAATTATATATATTCACTCATATATATGTGAATATAACTTCTTAAAGATTTTATTTTGCCATTTCATGCCCTATGTTCTCATTGTGAATGCATTAAGATACGTTTAATGTTATATAACAATAAAATTGGAAATTAATAGAAAAAACTCAATAATACATTATTATTAATGAATGCATTTTTATGATTAATTTTAGCACTAAATTATTATTTTTGACGAACCATTAATAACACTTCCAATGTTGTGTAGGTACTGCATCGACCGAGAAATAAATTTTCATACCTATCATAAACTAAATTATGACATAAATGATCAGAATTATTTCTATACAATATGACACTTTAAAATCATATTTTATTTATTCAGTAAATTTAAAAGAGTTTAAGTTATAATTTCTTCTTCACGATTTCATAGAAAATAATGTATTTTAAAAACCTTATTTTTTTAAATATTCACAAAAATTAAACATTTTTAAAAAATTATGAAAAATCGAAATGAAGATAATTTCAACATGATGAATTCTAATATGACTTTATAAAAAATAAAATTCAATATTTTAAATTGATTTCTAAATATAGATAACAATATAATAATTTTTTAATTACTATTCCAATCAAAAATAATAATTAAAATTAAAAAATTATTCTCTAAATACTTGGGTTGTTACATAGTATGCCTACTGTAAATGATAGCTTATTTCATCAGTTTAAAATTGATATTATACTATGAAATTGATTCATATTTATGATCAATTTATTTATTTATTTTATTATAAAAAGAATAATTTTTTATAGAGTTCCACTCTTTTTTGTGAGTTTGGGTGCGTTATTAGCACTATATAGCACATGAAGACTCTTTTTAGAGTGGATTGGGATCCAAAGAGAGTAAAACAATACTTTTTTTTGAATTTTTTGATTATTGTAATAGAAAATTCATATTAAAATAATGGTACAAAACATTATTTGTAATATTTGTGTTATAGAGTTCAATTATTTCTGATTGAAATTTCAAAAGTGCTAGGAATTATCTTTATTAATGCTATATTTTACTATTAAGCTATGTTAAATTTAAAAAATGGCCATTATTTCTTTATAAGAAAAATCTCTGATAATTATTATTATATGAGAACTCAACTAACAGTATGAACACTTCCCATGATCAACTAAAATCAATTAACCAAACCCTAGTAATGTATTCCAATGTTTTTATCAACCTTTCATATTTTACATTCATTGGAGGATGGTATATTTCACTCGTATCCAATAGATTCCCAATGGATTGATATAAGAACTTCCAAAAACGAGATATAAAACTCAAAACACAGTATGATACTATAAAAACTAGTTCACAATTCCTTTTTACCACTTTAGGGATATATATTATGGGAATTTCATCCACTATATTAGATTAAAAAATATGAATGAAATGGTCCCAATTCGGGATCTGATCCTCTATCACCCATATCAAATGATATGTTTCAACAATCCATAGTAGACATATTATAAAATCTATACCCATTTCTCCTATTTAAACATATGAATCAGTAATTACTATAGCATACTTTCTTGTTGATGATGCATTACATTAACATGATGATAGTAGAGGCATCTAAAATCTAACACAAACCCATTTCATTTCACTCCAATCCAAAAAATGAGATTTCTATTCCTTATTAAAAAAATTAATTCTATGGTCAACAACATATCACAAATGTTGGTAAGCATGAAATAGTTTTTCATGATCAGACATATATATAACCATCAATTATAAAAATCACCAAACTCATATTCTATTATGCATACATACCATTTTGGTCTCCTCACTATTTAGTATTTACCTCACATCAAAACATTAATTTTTATATGTATGTGCCTCTTTATCCTTTTCGTCCAAATCAAGACGAAAATAAGCCAAAATGTTATCTGCTACACTACCATAGTCATAAAAATTCATTTTCATATTTTCAATGATTTAATGATTATTTTATGAATGGACCATATGTATTTCTTCTTAATGTGACCTCTACTAAATTTCCTACATCCAATGTATAGATCATTTTATAGCGATACATTTCAAATTACTCCATCATTCTTCTTTACCTCATATTCAAATCACATTATGAAATAATTTTTTCCAATATCTTTTGATTTATAAACACTATGAAAGAATCAGAAAAGATGTAATGATGCCATGTATTTAGAGCATGCACTGAAAATGAAAATTCCAAATCAGGTGTCTGGTAGTCCAACTCATGAAATTGTAATTTTCATGATCTATAAGAAACAACATGGTCTCCATGTATATTACAACACCCCAACCCAGTTCCTGATGCATCACAATACACCACATAACCCTATCGTAATTATGTAATCCTATTGATCGGTACATGTTTATGGTGAATTTTAATCCATTAAAATGACAAATTAAATTGAAAATTCCATTAGAATGAAATGTATTTTCTTTTCAAATATTTCATTGGTGAATCTAGTCAGGAAAATTCATGAACAATACATCATTATTAACCATATAGTCCATGGAATCTTTATATATTAAAGACATTCATTGGTAGTTTTGAATAGAACATTGAATCAATCATTTCAATATTAACAGAAACATAATTTTAAAATATAACATGTCTAGGTAAATATAACTCATTAATCAAAAGATCACCCTTTTAATGATTTGTTTACAGATGATGACCCCACAAGACACCCATCAGTATTTCCAATGGATGATCATACAAAAGCATTTTCCTAGAATACACAAGTATTACATCCATAACTCCACTAAATATAATCATGATAACTCAAAAATATAATATCCATCAATTCCATAAAGGATATTAGTTCATTTTTAGACTCAAATATGTAACCACAGACTCATAAGGTCTATATAAACTTTAGAATGATATCTTGGAAGTATCCTCCTTCCAAACTAAAACTGGTGATATCCTAAACACAAACCAATTAGATAGAAAAATGACTTCCACTCAATTAAATCTTTAGAGAGTAAATATGTGGAATAAGATACCAATTATTTTTCTGAATATGGTTAAATCATTCAATAATGCACAAAAATCCACAGAGTATCATTCACCTTTTCCAAAACAAGACAGGTTCTTACCACATTGACATATTTGACCAAATTAACACATTCATTCCAACTTTTATGAATACATATTCAATTCAATTAGTTCACATAGTTACATAAAATAATATTGTTGTGAGATGGTAATGTTACTTTATAAAATATTATATTTAAAATCCACTTCTCTTATAGGTGGAAACACTGGAAATTTATTAGGTAACACATTCAGAAACTGATCATTAATTTATTGGAAACTACTATTCTCAATCTCATTCCTAGATTCCAGTGTTTATGAAACTAACTGGTATGAGATAATTACAACTATTTGGTGAAAATAATTATGTTCCATTTTCTTTTACATTCTAATATCTTTCATATAGATTATTAATGCCACCATTAGATGTAAAACAAATCCTTTGAGTATAACTCTTGATGTGAATATAGAAAATTTCCAAAAAAAAATTAATACATAAGATTTTTTCATATAAATCCATCTCATGCATAAGAAAATACCATATCAACATATCTCCATCGATTGTTATAGAATGTTGTTTTCACATGATGTATCAATGTTCTAATTATGCAATAGTAGTTTGACATTTCAAAACAAATGGGATCATCTATACATGAAAACCCAAATGTCTGAACACATGAGATGAAATAAATAAATGAAACACACCTATATAAAAAAATGATTTCATAAGGTTTAAATTCCAGAGAAACATACCTCTAAACATCAAAGGCCCTGATTGATCATCCAAGATTGTTTCATAGCACCATTCTATATCTTACTCAATACACTTTTATCTTTACTTCCCTATTGAAATTTCAATAGTTTAGGAGTCATGGTATTCCTTGAATCATCATGTCTTTATTAGTTATGATGATGAGAGATATTATGCTTTACTCGTCCCATCAAATAATATGAAAACAACAAAATAAGAGATGTGTTACTACCACCTGACCTTGGATAATTCCAACAATTTTATCTGAAGAGGTCTCAAATTATTTAATTGATACATGCTATTGGATGTTTCATACTATCTAAATTTATTTGAATAAATGAAATACATCGAAAACAATGGGGTTTACCCATTGGATTAGGATGATGATTCACTAATCCTGTAACTTCCTAGATCCAGGTGCCACTCAACGGGTGCCCCGAACCTGGTTGGTCACATGACCTTAATTGCATTTCCGCAAATTCCAGAGGCTGCTGACAAGAAGAGAGTGACATGGTCTGATAGTGGGGAAACTATGCCCTCATTTTTCAAAGTGTTGCATAGCGGAAAAGATAAATATCCTACAACATTAGAAGTAGTAAAAATTTTACTATTGAATGGACAGTTGAAGTAAAAGAGTACCAGAAGACATATATATATAAAGATGCAACATGTCAATAATTCTATGAAACAACCAGAACATGATACACTACAAATCAAGTAACTGGTATAACAAAAAAACAAAACAGAGTGAACAGAACACAATAGCATCACAATCCAAATTTTTGTCCCATGTTATCCTACAACTCTGCTACAATCATATACCTATATAGGGGACCATGACCTTGTCGACACTTATAGAAATATTGTTTTTTTTGGATAAATACATGACCCAAATAGGGTGTGAGAAATAAATCATAGTTGGAACCCACAAAAATATTGTGCCAAACTGTTAGTTAAAATTCACAACAGCAGTGCGTAAAAGTAAAATGCAGTAAACTAGTAGGTACTTAAAACTAACTAGCATTTCAAGCCCAATTTCCATTTTAATTATTCTATAAACAATTCAAAATAATTAAATTCTAAGATAATCAGAACCATTACCTTAGGCTAATCAGAACCATGACCTCAATCTAATATAGTCATGCCCTTAAGCTAAATATCATTATGCCCTTAGGATAAAACAACACTACTATCAGAAAAATAGAACACTACCTTTAGGCTAATAGAAAACATTCCCTCAGGATCATATAACCACGCCCTCTGGCTAATCAGAATCATGCCCTCAAGAAATTTCCCTCAGACACAATGAATAATGCCACCAGGCATACGACATAGTGCCCTCAGGAATGGAAACAACCGCCCTCAGGAATTTGAAACATTTCCCTCAGGTGCATGGAACTGGACCAAGCCCCAAGGATAAATTTGAAATTTATAAAAAAATTCCAAAGAAAATTCATAACACAATATAATCATGTCATACCATCTCGTATCTTGGACAAATGGCTAAACAGTGTAACACACCACCGTATTGGTCCTGGATTCAAGAAGTGATCCTAAACAATAGTTCTAACTTATCATTAGATTATCTATGAAACTGTAGATATCTGTCAGCAAAGGACTCAACCATAAATCATCCCAACCATGGGAGCATATCATAACATTACACAAATTCAACTCAACAGTTCCAAATAAACAACAGACCACCTACTTTGATCTCTAAAGATTGATATACATGAATGATGCTTCACGAATCATCCAAGAAAAACGTAGATCTAAGATAAAATAATTCCTTTTAAAATATATATTACTTCTCTCTATGGATTAATTGGTAAGAATATTGCATGGAGAGGTGAGCGATTTCCCATACGGTCCCAACATGATTGAAGAAGGCAGAAGAGGATACCCCGTGCGTGATTGGGTGATCTCCAATGCTCCAGTCATCCTTCTAAGATCCCAAACAATTCCAAAATCTCATATAACAAATGAGGAGGATACTTCTAATTTTAAGTGAAAAAAATAAAACTACACGTTGTGTACTATTCATTTTTTTAACTGTTCCACTGGTGGCTTCTTTCCACCACGACACTATTCATCTCTCGACATCAGTATATGGTTTGTATTTCTAAATACATGGCATGTATTATCGCTCTGCTGGCGGCTGCTTCCACCACCTTACTATTCTCCAGTTGACTGATTACACAACTTGTAAATACCATGTACATATTGTGTCGTCAGTTATTACACCCTTCATCACTGACATGTCTACACACCCAATGTACTCATATCACACGGCCAATGTACATGGAATGTGTAAAAGTACACGACGTGTACCCAAATTTTTTTGGATTTCCCCCATCATCCATATTTTATCAAAAACACTTAAGGAAAAGGAATAAAAGAAAGTCGTACCACAAAAATAAGAACTGGGTTCTTATAAACACCCTCCCTTAATGAAATTCATCCCTGGATTTCCCTTCCAATAGTGGAGAAGTTAATGCTGGGAATAACTCTGGCCACAAACACGTACGTTGGTCGCCCGCTCCCAGATTTCATCCTGTACTCGACCATACTACCATAGCACCCGTACAAGAGGAAATGACAAGCCTCTAAGAACCTTCATCCTCCTAACAACAATATGAATCAGATAATCCACAAAGGATGCATCAACCTGAAGTTCAACCTCCTTGGGTATAAAAATGTGAGTTAGGTCTGAATGATATCGGCGCAACTGATATACATGAAAGATGCCATGCATGGCCCGGTACATCCATGGTAACTTCAACCGATTGGATATTGGCCCGACTCTCTCCAAAATCTCAGACAACCATACATACCTTGGTGAATGTTTACCTTGTCTCCTAATCCGCCAGTGTACCAACATTGGCGAAACATGTAAGAACACCTGATCCCTGACCACGAACTCCAAGGGTCGTCTGCTGCAATTAGTATAATATTTCTGATGAGACTATGAAGTAGTAATCCACTTCAGAATCAACTGGACCTTCTCAGAAGTCCATGTATGATACTTGGTCCCAATAAATTTGCCTCACCAACCTCCATCTTGCATAGGGGTGATCGGCATGGTCTACGATATAATGCCTCATTTGGTTCCATCCCAATAGTTTCATAAAATCTATGATCGTATGCAAACTCTAACAAGAATATTTGCTTCTCCCAAGATCCCCCAAAGTCCAGGATGAATTAACATAGAATGTCCTCAAGAACCTATATTGTACGCTTTGACAGGCCATTGGTCTAAGGGTGGTAAGTTGTGCTCAGAAGCACTGGTATACCCAGTGCCCTCTGAAAACTCTACTAGAAATGAGATATAATGCGGGTTTCCCTATTTTAAATGATAGAATGAGGGACCCCATGATGGTATACTACTTATTGGATATAAAACATCCCAAGATCGTCATCACCGAAGGTCCCCTCGATCGGAAAAAAGTGAGCTACCTTAGTAAGTTTGTCCACAACAACCGACACGACATCACTACCTAGAGGTGAACTCGTCAACCAAGCCATGAAGTCCATTGCGACATCATCTCACTTCCACTATGGAATGGGTAACTGTTGTAACAGTCTAGCTAGAATATGATGCTCCTCCTTCACCTGCTAACAAGTGGAACATCTCGCAACAAAAATAGCTACTTACCATTTCATACCTGGCAACCAATACTTATGTCTCCAGTCATGGTACATTTTGTTAACTCTGGGATGAACTTCCCAAGATGAAGCATGAAACTACTGCATCAGTTCCTCATGTATATCCCTAGAACCCACACTCTTAAATGGAAACAAAATACTTCATCATCGCCTATTGTACAACCAGTAGGAGGGTCCTCACTTGCCACCGAATCTCATATAACTAGGCCATCTGAATCTTACGGCTATCTCATCCTCACTGTATCCAAGAGGGTAGAATTCACAGCTAAGGATGAATGATATGTTTTGACCGGATTATTGTGAACCTCCAAAATCATCCCAAAGAACAAATCCATAAGCTACCACTCCCCACTGGCCTCTTGAACAGCTTGTTTCTGAGTCTTCCTACTCAGTGCATCAGCAACTGCGTTACCCCTACCAGGTTTATAAGCAAGATCAAAGTTGAAGGACTAATGGTATTCAACCAACCTTCGTTGTCTCAGGTTCAAGTCACTTTGGCTAAAGATATACTTGAGACATTTTTGGTCCGTAAACACCCCAAAATGTTCTCCTAAGAGATAACTTCCCCTTAAGTGTAACACATGAACAACTACAGCCAACTCGAGGTCATGAGTCGGGTCATTCTTCTCATGGGGCATCAACTGCCAAGACCCGTACGCAACAACTTGATCGCCCTGCATCAACACTGCTCACAGCCTAATACTTGATGCATCATAATAAACTGTACAGCTCTCCATATGCTCTGGAAGTATTAGGATTGGTGCTGATGTCAACCATCCCTTCATCTCCTCAAAGGTTGTCTCGTAAGCTTCTGACTGAACGAACATCACACCATTCATAGTCAAACCTGTAAATGGTGCTGCTATGTGGGAGAAGTCCTATATAAAACACATGTAGTAATAAGCCAGCCCCATGAAACTCTGTATCTCAAAATCGTTCTTAGGATTCTCCCAAGAATATACTGCTCTCACCTTCTCTGGGTCTGCTACAACTCCTTCCTCTGAGATAATATGTCCCAGGAAGTGAATCTGGTCCATCCAAAAGTGGAACATTGATAGCTTAGCATATTGTTGATGCTCTCTCAGTGTACTCAATATGATCTCAATATTGGTGGCATGGTCATCTCAAGTGTGAGAGTACACAAAGATATCACCCATGAAGATTACCACAAAAGAATCAAGATAAGGATGGAACACACTACTCATTAGATCCATGAAAGCTGATGGAACTTTCATTAGTCAAAATGACATAACCAAGCACTCTTATAGACAATACCTTCTCCGAAAATCTATTAGCGGTATGTATGATGTTATAATGCATAACTGATGATATATGAATCTCAAGTCAATCTTCAAGAACACTCATGCTCCCTGAAGTTGATCCAAAAGACCTTCAATCATGGGTAGGGGATATCGGTTCGTAACCGTCAGCTGGTTCAGCTTTCGATAATCCACATAGAGACTGAGGGTACCGGATGCCTTCATAGCAAAAAGGACGGACAAACCCCAAGGAGATGTTCTGGGTCAGATGAAACCCTTTGAATCCTACTCCACTAACTATTTTTCGAACTCATGTAACTCAGGTGTAGCCATTGTATAAGGAGGAATGGACACTGATGCCTCTCCTGGAACATGCTCCATAGAGAATTCTACCTCTCGCTCTCGAGGAAGACCTAAAATAGTCATCCGGGAAGACATCCCTGAATCGATCAGCTACTAGAGGGAAATATTTCCATCAATTCCCCTGATCATATAGATATAAACTCGCAATTTGGGCTGTCAATTCACCTCTCCCACGATGCTCAGGGCCAGGTCGGCTCGCATGGACATCCCATTCACCCTTGTATAGAAACTCTCTGCCCTCTAGTGACATGAAACTCACCCAACGATGATAGAAATCTAGAAAGGGAAAGAAGGGTACCAAGTATCCCATCCTGAGAATGATATCATAGTTCGTCATCTTGAAGACATTGTGGTCCCATAGAATGTGACAGCCACCAACCTCTTGGGGGCACTCTCTGTACTGACGCACACCAGCCATTCTAGTTCCCAACAGAGTGTCTAGCATCATAACGTCCAAAGAAGTTGAAATACAGAGCCCAAGGTGCTCCACAACAGGCACATATATAAAGCTATGTGTAGCACCCAATTCTAAAAGTACTGAAGATAAAACAGAAGATACATGAATCGTATCTCTGACAGTAGATGGTATGGGATACGACTCATGTTGGGTCTGTTGCACTACATATGCATGACCAGTGCCACCGCCCTGCGACACAGCCTGGACCACCATCTATACCTACCCTCCCTGACGTATTCCAGTTTCCTGATGGGTAAGAAGATATTAGTCCTGCTCCCACAAGAGATGTCTGCATATAACCCATCTCACTAGCCACTTGTAGAAACACCGTGCAAAAGCGCTTCAGTTGACCCATCTTGCTGCAATCTCGGCACTACAATGGGTCTTTGGGAAACTAAGGTCGCTTGTGCCCCACTCTTCCACACTAGTAAGAAACAACTGGTCCACCTGTAGAATTCTTCAGGAGAGTAATTCCACCATGAGAAATATCCTTCTTTCTTTTCCTCTTATAAGAAGAAATAGTACTAAAAACTGGGGTTGAACCACCCTAGCCCACACCACTAGCTTCCCACAGGCAAATATTGTCACTCCCTCATGAAAAATATCTCCATGCCCTCAGGATAATATAACTCATCTCTCAAGCTAATAAAACACTACCCTCATGCTAATATAACACTTTCACTCGGGAAAATATAATACATCCCTCAGGCTAATAGAACACTGCCCTTAGGCTAATACAACACTGCCCTAGGGTAATAGAACACCTGCCCTCAACTCTCAGGATAAACAAACACTTTACATCAGGATAAACCAAACACTTCACTTAATCACAAGGAACCAGGCTGATACCCAAGCATAAATAATCAATTAATATAAAATTTCTCTCAAGAAAATGCATTAAACAATATAATCATGGCATACCATCGAGTATCCTGGTCAAATGGCTAAATAGAGGAACACACCTCTAGTGTGGTCCTGGATACAAGAAGTGATCCCAAACAATAGTCTTAACTTATCATTAGATTATCAATGCAATTCTGTTTATCTATCATCAAATGCCCCAACAATTTGTCACCCCAAAAATGGGCGCATAGCACAACGATACACAAATTCAACTCAACAGTTGGAAATAAACACTAGACCACCTACCTCGATCTCCACTAATGGATATACATGAAAAAAACATACCAAATCATCCAAAAACGACGTAGATATGGGATAAAAAAAATTCTTATTCAAACATAAATAACATCCCTTCTAGGAAAAATCTGTAAGAACTGCACAAGGAGAGGGGAAGGTTTACCCGTACGGTCCCAACAAGATTGACTGAGGTGGAAGCGGATTCCCAGTCTGCGATCGAGTGATCTCCCAAGCTCCGGACATCTTTCTGAGCTCCCAAAAAAACCCAAAACCTCCTCTACCGAATTAGGAGGCTACTTCCAATTTTATGCAATAAACAAACAAACTACAAAGCGTGTACTCTCATGTACACGAAGTGTACTTTTCAATTTTTTAATTGTTCCTCTGGAGGTTTCTTTCCACCGTGGAACTATTCATATGTCGATATGAGTACATGGCGTGTATTTTCGAATACACAACATGTACTGCCGCTCCGCTAGGGGCTACATCAACCACCATACTATTCACATAGAGAATGATTTCACGGCATGTAAATACCAAGTACATGGTGTGTAGTCAGTTTTTACAACCTTCATTACCGACATGCCTACACGCCCGGTTTACACATCCCACATGGCCAAATTACACATCGTGTGGAAAAGTACACGTCATTTACCCATAAAATTTTGGACTTTTCCCCTACATCTTTATTTCCTCAAACAAAACATAAGGAATATTAAAACAAGAAACATGTTCCTCATGAATAAGAATTAGGTTCTTACAAATCCATTTATCTTTTTTCAGTGTCATACTACCATATTAGAAATAAGTTTCCCTCTTCTAATTATTACCAACATTAGACTTCCCACTAGATCCCATAGGTTTCAATATGTTTCTCTAATCCATGTTCCATGATATTTACAATTCACCCATGGATTCTCTATTAAACATATCAATATAATTTGTTATACAGAACATGAAAACCATCATGAAACTATCTAGCCTAAAAATGATTAAAATTTATGCCTTCAATGACGATATTCAAGAAACATCATATAAATCGATGAATAACATCAAATATTTAGTCATGTAGTATGTCCCTGATAGATTCTCCTACATCAAACTAAATAAATTAATTATTCTCTAAATCTTGATTGTTTGGTGATAAAATAATTCATCACAACTCTACAAAATCTTATAATGTCATGACCTTGTCTAATATTGCATGAATGGTTAAATTCCACCATTAACATTAAATATAAGACATAATTTATGTTCTTATCATGAATTTTAGTATTTATGTTTTTATATGTTTTGGATAATTGGGTACATCTTATTTTTTTCATACTGTTTCATTTTCAAAATCCCAATAACCTTGAAAGAAGGGTGGATTATTCATTCAGAACTAAATAGAATGAACCACATTCCTAATTTCTTCTTTTATATCACCTCAATACACATCGTAAAAATTCTTCAAAATACTCTGAACCAAATTTTGGATTACCAATGTCTCAGGTGAAACAACATACTATGAAAGAACATCTAGATGATTTTTATAGATCCTACCTAGCTCTATTCACTATAACAAATAGAAACCCCAATTTAGTCTCACTCAAGAGCATCTAAATGAATTTTTTTTAACATTATCAATATCTCACATATCATATTGAGGTTTCCAAATGGTAAACATTTTTCCAATTCAGACCAATTTTTAATATTATACCACGCATTTTTGAAAATGAATACTTTTGAAAATGTCTTAAAAAATAATCATTTACTCACCAAATTAAAAATCCCTCCTCTAAATGAATCATAAACTCCTTGTGGGAATTCATTTCAATCATTTCATTTCATTTACTTATGATCATCATAACCCATAAAAGTTGAAATTATAACTCCATGAAATGTGTCAAAATACTCATGATCCCAAACTCTATGGAAACATGATCTTCAATATAAATAGGTTAGTTATACCTTTTTGTACTATGTTTTGAGTTCTAATGATTATACTATTTAATAACGTATTTAGAGGCATACTACCTTACAATGAAAATACCACTAGGATCAAATTAACTGACACCATTTGTAACATCTATCCCCTCACCCATTGCCTTGGGAAGTGGGAGTCTTCTACTTTTCCTCAGGTGATATCCCCATGGATCGAAAGGCTAGTAATTATATATAAGGTATTTAGATCTTTTGGGGGGATGATTTTACCTTTGAAAAAAACCCAACATCACAATATAATCCTAAAAACCCACACCACTTGATTCATGAATAAAACCAAATACGATTTTAATGTAAAACAAACAAAACAAAACCATATCATAGTATAATTGAGAAACCAAGACAAACATTATCCAATGAAACATAAGTCATAAACCTTTTTCACAATATGTAATATTAGGTCCAACTCCACTACAACATCCCAACGTATTAGGTTCTATTACTAAATAACTGGGATACCATTCTTTTACCTGTATCATTATATTCCATATCTAGAAATTCCATAAAGGTCCCACGAAGTGGATGAATATGAATCTCAGTGGGATTTCACAATGAGTTACAAACATATTAAACTTGGATAGGTCATGATATAACATTTTAACAAAATATTTTAAAATAATTTAATGTACTATATATAAAATCCAAAAAAAAATATAAATGTAAAATGATTTTCCATCTAAAGCAATAAAAAATTTCTCTAAAACCCTTTCTGAAATCCAATTTTGGAAAACCCATTCCATGCATCCACAATACAGAGATGCATTCATAGGTAATATTTCTATACACTTTAGGTATTTCGTATATATTTACAAAGTCATCAAATGGATAGCATTACCATGTTCCCCAATGGAACACACCCCTTCCATATTTTCACATCAATATCAATGAACTCATTCCAACCGTGTATTTGAAAAGTCATCCCAATACATTTAAAGATAGAAAAAATTTTACTGCATATAATTTCATGAGCCATATTCCATGAAAAAAAAATCCTTATACTATAATAACAAATTTTAAATCAATAAACAACATACCTTCCTCAAGCCTTCCAATTTCCATAATTTTATCAAACGCTCACTAATAATGTTTCAATAAAATCGTATATCAATTTAAAAATTCCAATCATGAAATTATATTATTTTTATAAATATTATATATTAATCTATAATCAATATTATTTGAGAGAGAAGACAACATACTCTCAGTCATATGAGAAAACGAATAACGGTCCAATAACTACAAAACTGTTGTTTGAAACTCCAATAACTGACTGTAAATCTTGATTCCTTAAACCAAAACAGCCATATGTCATCATTATTGACATTAAAATGTGTATTAACCCACAATGGAAAAGATTCATGATTTGAAGTAATGGAGGAAGAATTAATCTATAAAAAAATGAATAATGATAACTTAGCAATTAATTCATTCCTTGAATGCACATATATTTTTCTACGAATCACAACTAGATCCCGTGCAATGGACTCCACAAACATAGGATGTATAAGAATTTTAATGAATACCAAATTAGTAGAAAATAAGGTTTTAAAGGTGTAACCATAGTTAGATCCACAATTATTTGATCTCTCATTTTACCGATCATGTCTAGTATGCCTAAAAGAAAAATGGTGCATGATCCACTTCCTCAAACCCACCATGCATGGTAGGATAAAATAGGTAGAAAAACCAATCACCAGATGTGTTATTAACCACTATTCATAATTTTACAGTTTCCCCAATGTAGCCACATGTTTTATCCAAACTGTGCACCTACCATGATCTCAATGTTTCACATTCACATTTTTCTTGAGTTGTTTCATGGTTTCTAATAAAAATTAACATACCATGCTACTCCATGAAACCCCAAATAAAATACTAAAATTTAACAAAACTCATGAAATATAACCCAAACTATATATTCCCTTATAGTACATGAATAGTTTGTCATGTACATGAATCTAGGGGTACTGCAATTTGTTTTTTTATGATTTATATATATATATATAATTATATTTATTTAAATATATTATATAATAACATTCATTTATATATATTAGAATGTAAATATATATATATATATATATATTTACCAACACACATATGTGTTTATATAAGTTAAATATATTTATTTTTACAATTATATATATTAATATTTTT
The DNA here is from genome assembly GCA_963277665.1 of Viscum album. Lineage (NCBI taxonomy): Eukaryota > Viridiplantae > Streptophyta > Magnoliopsida > Santalales > Viscaceae > Viscum > Viscum album. The sequence goes on along the minus strand of OY728156.1, from coordinate 1,496,898,103 downwards.
TAATGTACAATTTGTTTTATTTTTTTTAAAAAAATGGATAATAATTATTTCCATAAGATTTATATAATTATTTAAAAATAATATTTTAAAATAATTCTATATATGAAATATTGGGTTATAAATTTTATAAATTTATTATATATTTATATATTTATATATTTATATATTTATTGTATGTATATATATTTACATGTAATTTTACATTTAGTCAGAATTTTTTAATAATGTATTATTAAAAATTTATTTTACATATGTTTTTATATTATATTTTATCATAATTTTATATTTATAAAAATATATTTAAATATAATTTATTTACAAAATATTAACACACACACATATAGGCTAATATTTGCGCACAAACATACAACTTTTTATTTCATAGATACAATCACAGAATAATTACATATATATATTTATTGAAATATATTATGACATAAAATTATATAAATATTTGTTTGTTGACACAATGATTTTAATATTTAAACATTACATCTATATGTATATTTATTATTGCATTTTCATAATGGAAATAAATGGATAATATTTTATTTTATATAAAAAGAAAAATAAAATATTTATTTCAATATGGTTTTTATATTTATTAATAAATATTCATCTATACGTGTTTAAATATTTATTTTTACAATTAATTTATTATATATAAATATAATAACACATGCTTATATTTTTTATAAATAAAACTAAAATATAAAAAATGATAAAATTTAAAATAACGAATATCTATATAAATGAATGTCATAAGATTATATTTATTACCCACTATGAAATGATAATAATAATATTTAAAATGTAATTGAAATCACATTTAATATTAAAAAATTAGGTTATCTAAACTAAAAAATTAGTTTTTAATGTATTCCATGAGTTTTTTACCCCTAATAAAATGATCAGTGATACCCTTAGTTAATGTGGGTCACATCTCTTCAAATGATGTGATTTGATATGTGGTCGATCCATGTATAAACTATGAAAAAATGATATATCCTTTTGAATTTACCTTCTTGTTTTCAACATATATTAGATAATTCATTAATTTATTTAACTCTATCTTATCTAATTCCAATTAAATGACTATTATATGATAATTATTATCAAATTATTAATTATTTTTTTATAAATTTATTTTATGATCCATATTTTCACTATAAACATATATATTAAGTGTTGATGCATTTTTGATCGTCTATAAATCATATTTATGAAAATATATTTTATTTTATGTTTTTAAAATATATTTATAAATTTATATTTAATTTTTAATAATATAAATTATTTTTTTATGAAATATATATTTTTGAGAATTAGAAAATGTTCTTCAAATTTCTACACCTTTATATCCTCAAAGATAATCATTTTAAACAATTATTCCTAAATATCTCCCATGTCCTCCAAAATTACAATGAAGGTGTGGAAATCATCTTCCACGTATCCAAAACTGTTTCTTCAAAAATTCTAAAGAAAACTATTACCCTTAGAAATTTAGTTGTTTCAATGTACATGAAACACCCTAAGTTCCCTCAATATACTCCCAGGCTTCGAATATAACTAGATAACTCTAAAGAAAAGGAAAATATCAATTATAGGTCGACCCCACAACTATACATGGAGACTGTATATGTTAATTAACTAGAATAGAATCTATATGATATTTTGGGACCTATCAGGGTCTCAAAATCTAAATACCATGAAAACCAAAAAATAAATCAACAAAAAACCAAATCACATAAAAACCACAACGACGATAACACATAAAATGAAGACACAAATTGGGACACCTTTATTGATGTTTCAAAATCCCAAAACAATATTCGTTTATAAACACAGTAACACTAACTACAAATTATCCATTAAAATAAATGACATGATTTTCTCTTAAATAGGGGTCTAGTGGTCATAAATTCCATCTGCACGATGTATTGAAAGACATGTATTAATAATGAACAGAATACTAACAACATATTTAACTGTGTACCTGGGAAAAACATAGTTTTCAATTCCATGAAATCTCACAATGTCACACAATATCACTTCCATTTTCAACCCCCAAAATTGGTGATAACCCATTAATTGTGACAAATAACTTACAATTTAAACCCAAAATCAATATTACATGATCAAAACCCAACTATCCTCTGAAGATAGAGGCTCTTCTTGAGAACGAGTTCAAGAAAATCATTCAATAAATATATCTTAATTTCTATATATTCTATCTACAGTATAAATAAAATCCCAAAAAATAAATATATCCATTGATATATATTTTTGATGAACTATACCACATTCATCGTCAATCATAAACACTAAATAATATATGGAAATGGAGTAAGGGCATCCTAGATCCACACATAATGATTTCATGCATCATATTATCATATCTAAATCATCGGGGAATATTTATATGAATAATAATAATCATTAAATTGACAATGGATATATCAAAATTATGATACAAAAATCACCTAACATAAAAAATATATAATACATCCAAAATGAAAAATAAAACAAACAAAAACTATACATGATATATATGGGACATCTTTTTCACCACCTTGTCCAAGACCAATCTTCTCCACGATCAAACACAAATAGGAAGATGATTCTATAAAATAAGCCATGTTTATCAATTTTTAGTAGTACATGTATGGTATGGGAATACAACTACTCAATATATAAGAACCACTGAATCCAAAGAGATCCATTCCAAAAACAATACAAAAATACTTGTTTGGAAATACATTTAGAAAGTAATTTTTAACCATTTAAACAAGACATTAAAACAATACCAAATTCCAATTTCAAAAATAGAACATGGATTTACATTAGTTAATAGATCTCATTTCAAAATTCATTTTTTGAAAACAAAATTATAAGAAAAAAACTATGCCCCAAATGAGTAAATAAGTATGAGAAATAAAACCAAAGATAAGAAATAGGTTATATCATAAAATAGTTCAAAAATATTATGATGAAATATGAATATTGATGTTTGAAATTAAATTTAACACATAACCAAAGAGAAAATAATTAATATTCGAACATAAAAGGTACATATTCATAGGATTGTCCAAAATATCTCAAGAGGTCACCCTAGACATACTCGGATGAGATCGATCTTTTAGTGTACGATGTAGTCAATTGTTTATCACCATCCAATATACACTCATCCAGCCTCACCATATGAAACCCCCCATGGAAAGAAACATACCATGTAGACTCTAATCCTTCTCATGTAACTATCTCTCGACCCTATAAGTGACGTCTAGGATTCACTGATGGTAGTATAGGGTGGAAGGAGACAAATTCATCACACTATATACATTACCTATATGCTAAAAATTACAATTTCTATGTCTTTACATGACCCCAAAACTATCTATGTGAATACTACCTCTTACCGGTGGACTAACATAGGGGTTCCCATCTGACAAAAAAACATTTAAATTTCAAAATGGTTATGGAAATCATTATTATTACAAATCCTTTCCATGAAAAATGTAATTTTCTAATCAAGGCCATGGGTTTAAATGTTCTTAGAATCATAGTTCAAAGACATATAAATGTACCAAAAATAATATTGTAATAAAATCCAAACCACTTTTTAGGAAAACATTATTCATAAAAATTAATTTTCCAAACCAATGTATTTATCTATGAATTCCACTAATGGTTTTGAATGGGCCAATGAAAAAATATTTTGAAAACAAAAAATTCCAAATTGTTAAAACGGACTTTGTAGAAAAAATTAAAAAATACTGATTTAAATACTTAGTTAAAACATTTGGAAAACATGAAATAAATTTTATGAAAAAGGTGTTATAAAATAGTCCTTCTTTGGAGTTTCAATTTTCAGGAATGTACACAACAATATGTGCATTCAACACATATTTGTACATGCACATATCAATATATATATATATTTATATGTATATGAAATGTTTTTATGGATTAAGAAAAAAGAAACACAAGGAAGAACCACAAATAACCCCTAATGTTTTCAAATAATACCCAAACCATAAAGACACCAAAAACCCATTAAAATCACCAAAAAATTTAAAGCTATATTTATCAAAATTATATCATGGAAAATCTCAAAATTAAACACCCAAATCAATTTAATATTATAATTGATAATTCTTGAAACACCTATCTTGAATATACATTGAATATATATCTGCTAACCTATGTAAATACTTTGGAAAATATTTTTTCATCAGTTAACTAACATATATGATTCAAAAAAAATCATCATAGGAAATCAATATAATTAAAAAATAAATTAAAAACAATATGTAAAAGCTCAATAATTACAAGTAATGTTGTTTAATAGAAATTTATAGAAACACATATGACAATTGTTTTCGATTGTGATGAAACTAGAGATGAAGAACGAAAATGAACTAATAACTAAACCACACACCATAAAAAAATATCTTATAACTCACATGATCCAAATCCCACTCCAAGGTTCAACGATGATATAGATTCCAAATTAAGAATGAAGAAGAAAAAAAGGTTAAATAATAATGCATGGGAGGATATACAGTATCAAAAGGGGGAATCCTCTTAATATTGAAGTGGATACACCCAAAAACCCAAAAGGGGTGGATGAGGTGGTTTTACAAATCTCCCAATGATAATTTAAATGAATTGGGGGGGGGGAACCCCTTTGAGGTTTTAATATTAAAAGTTAAATATATATAATTACAATTTTTTTTTTCTGGGTCTGCTTCGTTGTCTTCCAATCATTGTTCCTACATTGCACACCCATCACGAATGAAAGATCATCATTTCACAGTTTGGGATGATGGTTTGGTAAACCATATTCCAAACATGATCCCATCACTTGAATGGAAACCACCCTCATGTAGGATGGAGACACGGTTTCGAGAACCATGGTCCAACCATGAAAAATTGTTATTTCATGTTTGTGGATACCCATGAACAATTTTGTAAAGGTTCACTCTAACCATTCACCTGATTTTTGACAGGTATCAAGACAACCAAGAAGGTCGCAGAATTACTATTAATAGAGGCATGGTTTGGAAAAAACCATGGGATTCTCATTTAATAAAACATATAGAAGGATAAAATGGACTAAAAATGATCCATTTATTAGGTAGTTTCTTTTATTCCCTTTTAAACTATGATCCAAAACAATTGAGAAAACAATAATAGAAAAATCACCTAAACTAAGTATTTATATAAGGAACTCATCCCAATAAAAAAGGTTTAGATAAAAACAATGTAAATAGATAAAATAATAATTAAAATCAAGGTTGGGTTATGATAAAGGAAATGATCCTTAATACAATTGTGACATTATAGAATCTTATGTGTCTCAATATAACACATAATGTGACCAATATGACTCAGAATGATTTCTTTTAGTTTAAAAATGAAAATTTAGTGAAAATGATTTTTGATCACATAAAACTGAGAAATAATACATGAAATGTTTCCATAATTTAGTAAAATTATACATATTTATTTTTTTCAAGATGGAATAAAGAGAACATAAATTGGACACATTATTTGACGAGAATGACTCAATGTATGTGTTTTATGTTTAAAAATGGAATTTTAGTTGAAAACATGTTTCACTCGTTGAAAAACTAAAAAAAACACTCACATTGTCGTGATATTTTTGGACAATGGTCTATTAGTAATTTTTGATGTGTAAAAATAAATTACATGTTAATCTAACATACGGTGTGCCCGGTGTGACTCAATGTGAATTTTAATATTTAAAATAAAAATTTTAGATAAAATGCACATCATTTACATAAAACTTTGAACATGCGATTTTTATTTTCTTGATACTATATGAAAATTATTTTTAAATCATTTCAAATGTGTAGGAATCAACGACATGCAAATTAAATACACAGTATGGTAGATATGACTCAAAGAGTATGTTTTCATTTTAATGGTTCCATTTTATTAATTAATTACCTCATATTAATGTTTCATTTTTTTATATATATTATTACTCTAATATTAATTTTTTAATATATAGTTACACTCTTTTCCATAAGATAGGTCAGTTTATTAGATAATGGTAGCCAGATCATACACTTTTTATAGGGTGTAGTGGTCCATAGATAAAAAACATAAACATTTTTATAATTTTATATGATTTTGATAAATTTTAAAGAAAATGTAGTTATACTAACTAATGTTTGAAATTTTTTAAATATTGTGATTTTTTATTATTTAATTAAATTTAATTGAAATTGGGTTTTTTATTTTATGCATTTATTGTAGATAAATATTTGAATCAAACTATAATAACATGAGATTTACTACACTAAAATGCACTAATAAAGTACCCCTAGGTTTGTGATTTTTAGCTCTCATGAAGGACCCATTAATAATCATTGATTAAAGTATTTGACCTTTCAAACAGTTGATAATAATTATGTTTTTCTAGGGCTGATGATGGATATTTCTAATATTATTAATGTCTATATCTAAATTAGTTTGGGTGAAGGTATTTTGTACTAATTTTCTTCATAGATTGATGTTTTTTGTTTTTTTACCAAATGTGTATGTATTGTCATTTATAATGTTTGGTGACATACATATTAATTAAAATTATTAAATATAAAGATTATTTAAACTATCATAAAATAGAATTATAAAATAGTTTGATTATATGGTTACTTCATTATCAAATTTTACAAAATAGTATCTTCTATGGTCAATATATTTTCTTATGATTTACAGTGGTTTTCACATCCTAGGTATTCCATGGAATGAGGGTGAACATCCTACACATCATATATCTATGATATCTAATGGAGGATTACCATAAAATTTAATTTCATCCTCACCGCCTCTTGATCATAGTATAATGGATTCTAATAATTTAAATCGGTGAAAATAATAACACTTTGACAGATGAATAGAAAATAATGACTATTATAAATAAAAAAGAAAAAATTATTTCTAATGCACCGGATGACCCTTCCCGTGGAATAAAAATATATCTTCTATCATTTTATGAATCTCAGTTCTCTAATTAATACCATGAATAAGATTTGGATCTTGGACGAAGGTGTGTCTATCATAGAAATCATAGGAAACCACATAATATTTGAGTTAATCAATAATAATGATATATAGAATATTACATTAGGTAGATCGTTTTTATATGAAAATAATCACACATTAATGAATGATTGATATATATAGGTGGATATTTAGAATGCGATCATCTTAAAATCATTATTCTGGATACATCATCAATGAATCCCCTTCATTGGATGGTTTGTGTGCATTATTATTATTATTATTGTACAAATTAGAGAAATCATGGAATGTGAATGATTAGTTCCCATTCATTTGGGAATTCTGGTGGATATTATTATTATGGTAAATATTATACATCCTATTAAATGTATTTTTCTTATATCTATGTAGTGATCCAATACCATGAACTCATTTGAGTATGAAAAGTACCGAGTCTTCTGTTTTTTATGGATTTCATGGTCCTGAAAATAAATAATTTGTTTCAAGGGATTTAGATGATGTTGATAATATAATAATGAATTATTACCCAAGGATTTGGAAAAAAACCATCAGTTACTTTTATCATGAATAAAAAAATCAATAGAAATAGAATAACAAAATATTTGAGTAGGAAAATAATTTTTGTTGAAAGCAATATAATAACGATTGTGCCGAATGAATTTTATTTTGAAAATTGTAAAAAGTCCTAATGTATTGTCTTTTATTATCAAGGTATTAGTGTTATTATTGATGAATATAAAATTATATAGGTGGTACATATCATCCAAAATATGGTGACATCATCCATTCCTACTAATAGTTTTCAAGATTTTGAACGTAAAAGCATTCCCACCCCAAAAATCAAAAAAAAATCTTAGATCCCTTGTAATAATTTTTAACCCATATCACGGTGATTACATGCTACCCTAATACTTTATTGAGGATAATAATACACCATTGTGTTTTCAAAGGGAATCTATGGTAATGTATGAGAAAACAGATACTAGTTAATAGATTTTTCATGAATATCGTGGTAATAATTGGGTATAAGGGACCCTTGGATGAAGCGAGGTCTAGTGAGTGTTTTCTAAAATGGTGGAGTGTAATAGAGGATATCACATTAACTAAATTATTAGTGGTAAAGGCTGGATATATCCATCCCATACTATCCCAATTATTTTTATATGTTAAACCCGTCAAGGTATTGGAATCAAATAATTAGTTTCGATGCTCCAGAGCTATAATACTAAAATCATCCATGATATTGTTTTTTTACCAACCCATATTTTAAATTGAGGACAATGATGTAATCAAAAAAATAAATGAATCTTCTCAGTCTCCCACCATGGCCACTCAGAAGACATTTGTAATCTATAGATATAATCTAAGGATTATTGGGTTTCTTTTTTCTCCTCAAACCATATGGCCACCTCCATTCACAAAACATATACCCCAACATTGACCATTATGGGTATTTTTATATCACCCTCTCAAATTAGTAAATGGAAACCCTAAATGATTCGTAACAGTCAATGTAGAAGCATTCCTATCCCTTTATTTTTAGGGTATTTTAACAAAATCATGTTCCGTTGAGAGAAATAATGTATGTTCCTACAAAGCCTTATCTCATATGATTGAATTTCATCAATCATCACAGATGGATAATCTCACTGATTTGGGGTACATTATAAATTATATTACATGGTTTATAGGAATAAAGATATCAATCATATTTCTTAAAATTTGGACTAATTCTTTGGAATTGTTGTATAGAACCACATTTTCAAATTTATCCATGTTTCCCACATTGAAAAATCCACATCCAATCAAATATGTATTCCTTATCAATACATCGTATAGATTTAGAGAAATATATTTAATAATCAAAATTTAGATTTGAATGATTTTATGTCATCAAAATGTCATGTATGGAGGTTTTTCACAATTTTTAGAAAGAGGTAGACACTGACTTATTATGAAAGCTTTTAAGGTGGCTACCAATTTATAAAAATGGACCATATTATTGTACTAAAAATTATATATTGTGTGATAAATTATTTAAAGGGGTATAAAATATATTTACTCATTCCACCCCTTAGATTCCACTATCTCTAGAATCATAAGGATGGAAATAGAATAGTATGAAGCACTGGAGACTAATTAATTTTTAAGGACTTTGAATTCTCCAAAAATTCATATCAGAGAAGGTGATGTTCACACATTATATTTTCATCAGGGACCCTCAACAAGGTAGAAAAAGAAATCTATCTCTATCCCTATTATCCAAAAACGTAGGTATGTATCCAAAGAGCTAGAGATTGCTGAAATTATCACAATTTTATTTAATGAGTTGTACATGGCACTTTATCCTTCAATATCAACTGAAATTACTTTCTTAATTAAATCATTATTGGCTGAGGCTATGAAGCATCAACGGACACGTTATCTCTTTTATGAGGGAAAATTTGTGGTTCTAAATCAAAGTATCTCTACCAATTTTTCATGACAAGTATTATTTCATCCTGTATTCATCAAAATATCATGGAACCTTATTAGTCATGATATTTAAACCAATATGAAGAATCTTTGTTACAGTAGTGATAATTTTCTCTCTCTCAATGAATATATAATAACTCATTTTTAAAATAATAAAAATACATCAATGATTCATATTTTATTCTCATTGGAATATGAAATACAGTTTATATGATATTTTATAATATTCTTGAAACCACCAACGATCATGGGTTCCGTCTATCATCTTGATAACCAAATATCATTTTTCCCAAAATTGTTTATTAGGAAATGCATCACGCCCATGCCTTAAAAAAATTCAATGGGGGGATATCCTAGAGCATTTCTCCCGCAAGAGGATTTATCTAATAAGAAAAATATTCCTCATTTTTCTTCATTTTTGATTTGAATTTATTTTAAAATATACTATCAGAAGCAGAATAGAAAAATATTATTCATGGATAGATGGTATTCCAAAAAAGACCTCCCATATATCTTCTCATTTTTTCGATGATGGCATTATATTTTTAGTGATTACCCAATAAGAATATATTTCAATATAACATTTTTTATAACATTATGATAGGGAATTTAAGAATCATTAAATCCCTTGAATTCCAAAATATCATAAACATATAAACTCTAGTATGATAGGAAAGTTGAGATCAACAGCCTCTTGAGTATCTATGTGGTTGACAAGGAAAAAACCATAGGATCCAAAAATAATTTTTTGATTCAGAGAATAATTTTTTTCATGGGTTATTATCTATTTATGAAAAATGATAAAGTTATATAAAACTAACATCATATATAAATTAGAGAAAGAAACACTCATAAATTCATAGATCCAATCAATCACAATTGATGTTGTGTCCTATATTAGAACAATCAATCATGATAATTTTCTAAATAATATCTCATATTGATAACTTTTTTAAGGAATATAAGAATTGGAAAAAAAAATTCAATAGCTTTCATAGAATATTATCAACCTTCAAAAATCTGGTGAGGGGATGTTTTTTCATAACATTTAATGTTTTAACGATTCCCTCTAGGATAAACAAGAGTGGTGGAATTTTATTCTCCATAACACACTCTACACAGGGATAATCATATCCAAATATTTCCCGCATTTAGATTTTCAAGGCCCAACCTTGTTCTATATTCCCATATTCCAATATAGATTCAGTTGGGGGACAAACAAACTATTACATTTTTTGACCAGGTGGATGATTGTTGATGAAACCACTAATAAAATATGGAAAGATCCTATGTATTCATATGATAATATTTTCATGAAATCCTATTTGTTTACCACTTGTATTGAAGACAAATAGTTATTTATAATCAATAATGATTTGGATGATGGATAGTGTAAGGAGATTCATAAGATCTGGTTTACAAATATAAAAAGAAAACACCTCCTGAGTATCATCAATTTCTTAGATATGGGGTGGGATAGTATTTTTTTTGAAAATAAATTTTAGGTGATTATATTATTTCTAGGATAGAATTCAGAACATTTGTCATATAAACCATAGGAAGAATTTTTCTGGAAGAATCTGTAGCTCTTAGGGGTCCCTCCTAAGGACAGAAATTTGTGGTTGTTGTTTTGATGTAGAATCCTCTCCTAAATGAAATTAATCCTACATAATCTTCTGTTTGATTATTTAAATATTTTTTGTATTAAAACACTATAATCTCCCATTCAGGTAATCATTCATTGCCTAGTATATTGTAAGATTGGAATTCATAAATTTAAATGTAGACCATCATATTATATTGGTAATTTATCTCACAAAACATCATATGATATATTCTTACACTCTTCCCATGGATATATTAGCATCATTTTCACTATTTCATGGGTCATTTGTGTGAGAAGAAGTGATAATATAATTAATTAGATTTCATGAAAAAACCTATTCTGATATGATTTGGAAAGATAATGGATGAATTCCTAGAAAAGAAAGTAATCCAAAAAATATCCTTGAGTTTTTATCTACTTCAATGCCCATGAAACCCACTATCTGATTTCATGATGATCAGTATGGAATATTACCTCTTGGAAAATGATTTATTTGTACTTGATTGTTGGTCCTTATTATTTGGGGAATTTTATTATGTCCTACCATGATATTCATAACACCTTTTTATATCCATTTATGGAAGAAGCTCATGAAATTTTAATTGAAATGATATTTCATACGGAGAGAGATTAGAAATAAATTATCATTGAATGATAATGTGTTACAATTAATAACACTATTTCCATTATAGAGGGGGTATTAAATAATTTAACCTAATGAATTATATTACTCAATAATTTCATTCATTTCGTCATGAAAATTAGTTTCTCTTTCATTAAAATATAAGGGAATAATTGAAATCATTCATTGATCCTCAAGGTTCTTCTTGTAAGAGAGATATTTTATTCAAGACTGTAGCATCCCCTAATAAATTATCAAAGGAGGGAAGATAATGTTAGATATTTTGAGTGTCCATATCATACCAACCTTCTAGTGGAGGAAGCATAGGAGGGGAGAGGAACGCTATAAACAAATAGATTCCCCATTGGTTTCTGCATCAACTTCAATTGTAATATCATCACCATCATTTCTTCAATTTTTTTTATATTTTCTTAGGCATATACCCAAATTTTTTTAAAGTTAAATTTATAAGAGTCGTATCCTTGTTAAATTTATGAACCATGGTCTGAAATTTACACATAGCTATCCCCCTTTTATCCCATGGGTTTTCACTCCTTTAAATATGGGGGTTTCCTTGATATATCAATTTACATTTATTATTTGATTTTTTTCATTAATTTATCTTTCAATTATCACGAAACTTGTGTGATAATCATTTTTTATCCCAAAAAGTGTTATCACATGAAGGATATTTCTATATTCTATTATCTATTTTGGTATTTATAATTCTCATAATTGTTTTTATGTTTTTTATTTAGACTAAAATTGATCAATAACATGAGAAATAATTTAATGAGAATATTAAAAAATAAATTTTGAAATAGTTGAGGTTATAGACTACCAAAATATCTAGATGGAGGATTAATTTATTATTCATAAATTCAATGGGAATAATTTTACATTATAGAAAAAGAATAATGCATTCAATGATTTAGAATTATAATTTCCTACTATAAATTGGTGAAAATCCTGTAAGATTAATTATGGATTATTGTTTCAGTTGGATATTAAATCTTTAAAAGGATATAAATGTGGGGAGTTATTTAGGAAATTTATATATAATAGTTAGTGAAGTGGTGTCCACTGTTAAATTTGGAAACATTTCAATGACCTTGGATAAAAAAATAAAGTGAAATAAAGCTCAAGATATCTCATGAGAATCGTTTGAATAGTATGAATCTATCCCATAAGGATTTTATTACATGGGTAATAGTAAAATCTTGAAGATCATTGGGGTGAGTACCAGCAATCAAAATATTAATAATGGTATTGTTCAAACAATCCATGAAGTGAGACATGTGATGGGCTTGTACAACAATATATTGTACTTGGAAAATTTTGATGATGTTATATGAATGAGTCAAATAGAAAATTGGGTGATGATAATTATAAATGTCTCAATTATGGTTGTTAAGTCATAGAATATATAATTATCTTTTTTACATCTATATTCATGTGATTAAGACATATAATATCTCTAATAACCTATAGGTACTTATTGGTGAAACATACTTGGAGGCAGAGATAGTTATCATAAGAACTACCTTGAAAAAAATAGTAATTGATGTTTTTGCATCAAAATGTTGGATATAACTTACCAAAATGCATAAATGATCTTGTAGATTAGAATTTTTTTTATTGGGATTATAATGTCATCCTTTCAATTTTGTGAACATTTGTTTTTTAGAAAGAAATAATGGTTGATGTTCAGAATGTTGGTTCTGAAAATTAATGATATCAAAGTGTTAATCCATTATGATGGTTGGAATGCAATAATTATATACCATGGATAAGAAATTAATGATGTATTAATCACTGATTATTATTCCAGTAGATGATGGGTGTACACAATAAATAAGAAATAAGTAGATTTTGATGTCTTCAAAACATTCAATTCATGGAAGGAGGTTGAATCTAGTAATAAGATTATGTGTCTGAGAAATAACAGTAGTGGAGAGTATATAATATAGGAGTTTGACACATCTTTTCAACATAAAGGATTCAGGAGATCATATATAGTGGAATGAACTCTTCAGTATAATGGAGTGTCATAGAGGTCGAATAGAACCATACTGAATAGAATAAAGTCAATGTTGAACACTATCATAATTTCCAAAACATTCTAGCAATAAGTATTGCATATAGTTTTTTAGGTGATAAACTGATATCCTTCTATGGTTCTTTATTTTATGATAATGATGGAGATGTGGAATGGTAAGCCTACTGACTATTCAGTGTTACATAATTTTGGAATTCATTTATATGAAATGTTCAATGAATGTGAATGGTCTATGTTGGATTAAAAATCATGGAAATGTATCTTCATGGGGTATGCAGACAATGTGAAGGGGTATTGTTTGAGGAACCTGACAACGTACAAACGTATCATTAGAAAATATTATATTTTTTCAGAGTAAATGGTACATATTAAAATTTATGGATACATTGTCAAATTGAATACATAGACTTAGAAAGTATAGTTGGAGGATCATTCCAGAAAAGAAATAGTATCTTCGAGATAATTCATAGAAGATAACGATCAAGTACTACATGACAATGAACCATGACAATCAGCATAAGATATAATACTAGCATTATAAAACTCATTCTATATCACTACAAGTAATATTCAGTACTGCATATTGATTGATGATGGAGATCCATCAACTTTTATCGAGGTTAACATGATTCATGATATATCATCATAAATGGAGATAATGAATGGAGAATATTAATTCTTTAACAAGAACAAGACATGTGATATTGCTTCATTACATCATGGAAGCATGTTAATTGGAAAAAAAATTCATTAAGATCTATCAAGATGGAATGGAAAAGAAGGAATAATATAATGAAACACTGGTGGTGTAATGCCCCGACCCCAGTTACCCAGAGCCGGTGCATTATTACATAACATTGACATGATCACAAAAGATCAAATCCCGAAAGACCGATGATTTTAGTATCCTTGGAATCACTAGACACATTCATAAAGTCTTACATTAAATCATAAATTAAAAAAACTACAACAACATCTAGTCTCCATATCCCCTCATATTATCCCTACAACTCATTCACAAATTACTTCTTCACATCCTGGGAAAAATAAAAACATTGAAAGGGGTGAGCTCGGATATTCAGTAAGGATAAAATTATAGTGCAAACATTAATAAATAAGTATAATCATTTAAGGAAATGTATAAATAAAACAAAATCCTTTTAAACATGAACATAAACATAACAAGGAAGAGATAAAATGAAATAATACCATTTTCTTATTCATATGGATATTCTACTAGTCGAATAATCACATGCAATATCAATAACCGCTTTCATAATGATGGAATGCATAATGCCAGACTATCATAACCACATATTCAAGGCCTTAGGCCAAGACTACAAATAATATTTAGTCAATGCCTTTTTCCAAGACACTATTTTGTCTCATGAGACCAACCGATACATCGAGGAGCTATAGCGGGCTCCACCGATCACATACTAAGTCCAATACATTCTTTATATGAAAAGGATAAAAAATATCATAAACATTCATATTAAAACTAGCATAATAATTTTATATACATTAACCATAAATCATTAATGGTATAAAAATATCACATCCACAGTCAAACATATCACAAAACCTTCAATACAATATGGAAGTTTGGTATCATAATAAATCAACATCAAGTAAACTTAAAATTCATCATAGGATGTTGACATAGATGAAATGAAAACCCTTTTTAGAGAAATATCTCATTCTATTTTGAAATCATTTAAGAGTCACATAATTATAAAATAAAACATTTACATGGAAAATATTCTTATAAACTTGTAAGGGATGCCTAGACGAGTTTATAACGGAATAAGATAGCCACACTCATCGTATTAGTTAAAAAAACATTCTTACCTTAATTTTGTCAAAAAGGGTAAAAAGGAACTTGTTTAGAAAACGACAGAAAGATTCCTTTATAAAAATTATATAAAAATTCAACAAGGGTATAAATAAAATTAACCCATAGTCTATAATATAGTACGAATGTTTTCATATACATTTTTAATAAATGTGGATGTGGTTGATAAAGAGGTCCCAGTAGAAAATTACGTACAAACCACCTCGGATAATGAATAGATAGTGAAATGAACCCTTACCTTGTACATTTTCAAGGTCCAGGGTAGGTTAACCTCCAGTATAATGGTGAAATAATTTTTATTAAATTATACAATAATAATATAAATTAATATGATATCATATATGATCTTTTAACATTTCATTGTTAATAATATCTTAATATTATCGTTGTTTCGAGTGTTAAATTACTCCTTTTATTTTATATGTTTTGTTACATAAGACATGTTTTTTAGGGATGGGTTGTATCTTATTCATATCTAGAATGATATAAAGTCTTTAACCATTATTTTTAATAATTAAATGAGAATTATACTTGAATGGATACGATGGGGAATGAATCTCATTGCGTTTGTGGAGACGGTAGTCGGTACGTACGAACGAGAAACAATGTTGTTCTTTTGATATTAAAATAATATATAATTGGATGGTATATCATATATAGAAAATCATTATAATGTTATATTTACTATTTACATCAATTACACTTCATTATCATACCAATCCAAATAATAATTTTTTGAATAACAATTAAACCACGTCGTGGAGAGGGTAATCCATACGTATACACATATGGTGACATGTGATTCAAAGGATGCATAGAATAATGAATATGGTTGTACCTTATTTATAATAATATCACAATATATAGAAGATACTGGATTTAATATTTTAGTATGGAAATAACAAATAAATAATAAGTTGATGAAGAAAGTAATGTGAATGAGGGTGGTGAAAACATTATCTCTTCTTCGGGATCTTCCATTTGATTTGATCAAAAGTGATCCTTAGGATAGATTTATGATCAATATAAGGCCTATAGGTTGAAGTGGGGGAAGGTGGAAGTATATTTGGGAAGGGTTTCATTGGATCGAGAAGGATTTGAAGGTATTAATTTGACAGAAGGGGAAGTTCCTTTTTATAACAGGGTTGAGGGGCACCTTTGAAAAAGCTAGAAATATTATTTTATATTAATTCATATTCATATTGTAATCGCTGAAAAGTGGATTATTCAAATTCTATGGTGGGTATAAGTTTATAACCACTCAACAAATATATTTTAGTCAGGTTTGTGTCACTATATTAAATTTATATTTTTTATTTAACTCTTAGTAAAATAGTTTGATATTTACCATGTCTATTTATATTTTTATATTATATAGTCAATAAACATACTATATACATTAAAGAAACCCCCAAGTGGTATATTAATGATACACATATCATGATATAAGTCCTCTGCTGAACCATAGATTTTTATGAATAGAATATCAAATAGTATTATAATATTTGGTTTAAAAACTCATTTTGTCAAATTTGACACAATTCAATAATTTATTTTTGTTAAAGTCTTAAAAAAATTATTAATTCGAATAAAATTAATTTAATAAATAATAAAAAGTTATATTAACCAATAAAATTCGTGGATGTCATCAAAAAATTCAAATTATATTTATTTTAACATTTATAATACAAATTATTTGAATCATTCATTAATAAAGAAAATACAATATCATTATTGTGTAAAAAATAAATTTTATTATTTAATGTCTAAAAATTATAAAGAAAATACCATTATGTAATAAATCTTTTTAGTTTTCTAATGAATATTTATCGTCTAAAATATAATATATATAACTTTATGTAAAAATTGTTTTTCTAATAGATATATGCTTATGTCATTTTTGTGTTTACTTCAACTTAATTAATATAAAGTGTCATTATCACTTACAAGTATATCCATGGGGTCCCAAAATCGACCCAAAGATGCCAATGGTCGGAAATGTATCAACTAATAGGGTTAGGACACGTTTCAAGGTATATTATGATTATTATAACATTATTTGTTTACCCTTATTTACCGGATTTACCCTCTATCAAGGTAAATAAAATATTTACCGAAATAATTATTCAAAATGTCTAAAAATAAAAGTTACATATTTATAAAATTTGGACATCCTGATTCTAAATTTGGAATCCATTTTTCTAAATTATAAATATAGAAGTGGCATAAGTTAATTTAAAATTATTTTACGTTGTTAAAACAAAAAACGTGTTTTTAAGAGATAATAACTATCAAAAGATTGACACTTGCTTATATCTAGTTTAAATGTGAAATTACATTCAATGACAAAAATTGTATTAAATGGTAAAAATATATTTTAAATGTAATTTAAAACCACTAATATTTAAAATTTATCACTATTAATTATTTCAATTAAAAAGGTTGTTTTTAATTAAAATGTAGTGATTTTCACTATTCATCAACATCTGAAAAGTTAGCCAGAAAGTACCAAAAATTCACCCTAAGATAATTTCAATATTCCAAATCAAAAAATGAAGTCCATTTTGAAAGGTAAAATGTATAAAGTTTCAAAAAGTTGGTA
This sequence comes from Viscum album, assembly GCA_963277665.1. NCBI lineage: Eukaryota > Viridiplantae > Streptophyta > Magnoliopsida > Santalales > Viscaceae > Viscum > Viscum album. The sequence goes on along the minus strand of OY728156.1, from coordinate 1,496,879,828 downwards.
TTACTATTCATAACAGCTAGTTTGATTGGATGTGGTGTGTTTGAACTCGAAATTGCGTACAACACACGCTACTGTATTATTCAAAGAGAAGTGTACATTGGAAGCTTGGAGTGTAAAATTCCCCCCTCTTTCAAATAATTTAATTATGAAAATTTCTAGAATACCACCACATGAATAGAATCAGGTTGTTCTTCATCATAAGTTCCTAGGGTTCCCACATTTCCTCTTCAATCTTATGGTTTCTCCATATAACATTTACCAGACGAGTCGTCTAGTTTCTCAGCACTTGTTATCTAGTATCAAGAATCCTGATAGACTTTTCACAATAAGAAAGATTGGTTTCCAGTTCAAATTACTCGCAACTGAGTACATGAATTGGATTAGGCATGTATTTTCTCAATAGTGATACGTGGAACACATCGTGAACTTTAGAGAGACATAGTGGAATTTCCTAACTATAAGCTACATCCCCAATTCGTTCGAGAATTTCGAAAGGTCATATGTACCTGGGACTAAATTTACCATTCTTACCGAAACGTATAACTCTCTTCCATGGAGATACCTTCATGAAAATTTGATCTCTTACCTGAAATTCCAAATCCTTTCTTCGGTAGTCATCATAGCTCTTCTGCCTACTTTGAGCTGCTTTGAAGTGGTTTTGAATTACCTTCACCTTCTCCATCGTTTCCCCCACCAGTTCTGGGCCTACAATTTTTCTTTCACCAATGTTATCCCAACAGGATGGTGTGTGACATCTATTTCCATATTACGCTTCATATGGTGCCATCTGAATACTTGAATTGAAGCAATTGTTATAGGAAAATTCCACCAGAGGTAAATATTGATCCCACATACCTTGAAAGTCTAGTGAGAATGATCTCAACATGTCTTCTATGATTTGAATAGTTCGTTATGATTTTCTATCAGTTTGGGGGTGGTAGGCAATTATTAGATGATGTTCAGTATCAAGGTCTTTCTGAAGACTTTTCTAGAATCATGAAGTAAAATATGGATCACGGTCAAAAACAATCGATATGGGTACTCCATAAAGTCTCACAAATTCATTAATATATAATATTCCTAGATGTTTAAGTGGTAAATCTACCCTTATATCAAGATAATGTGCTGGCTTGGTAAGACGATCAATAATGACCAATATTGCATCGTTCCTTCTAGGATTCTTTGGTAGTACCATTACAATGTCCATCATGATATTACCCCATTTTCACTAAGGTATAAGAAGAGGTTTCTTTACTCCTCCAGGTTATTTCCTTCCAGCATTCACATGTTGACAAACCATTCATTTTGACAAAAAATCAGAAATCTCCCTCTTTATGTTGTTCCACAAAAAACATTCCTTCAAATCTATATACACTTTGGTTCTCCAAGGGTGTATCATGAAATTGGAACAATGAGCATCGTCCAACAAATCCCTTTTTAGATCAGCTATTTAGAGAACACAAATTTTCCTCCCAAATTTCAAAATTCCATCTTCATACACAATGTCACTCAATCTACCATCATTCATAGCTTTAATCTTATTTTGAAACTCTTCATCATCATTATGAGAACTCTTTATCCTTTCTAGTAATGATGGTTTGGAAACCATTTGAAAAATCATTCATGTTTCACCTTCCATGGTTATTCCCATATCCAACATTACTAGATCCATGAAAATAGTATCCCTATCCACTATCATATTGTTCAAAACTCCGTGATCTTAACTACTCAAATCATATACCACCATATTTTAATTCCCTGGGTGCTGTTGTATCATGAAATCATAATCCTTAAGTAGTTCAAGCCATCTCCTTTGCCTCATGATGAGTTCGTTCTATGATAAAATATACTACAAACTCTTGTAAACAGTATAAATCTCACATTTTTCACCATAGAGATAATGTATCCATATCTTCAAAGAAATGATTACAAAATCTAACTTAAGATCATGAGTAGGATATTTTTCTCATGAATTTTCAGCTGATGTGATGCAAAGGAAATAACTCTATCATTCAACATAAGGACACCACCAAGTCCTTTCTTCGATGCATCGCTATAAATAACGAACCCATCATTCCCCGATGGTAGAGTCAATATACGAGTATTGAATAATCATCACTTCAGTTATTCCAAACATTCTTCACAATCTTTTGTCCAAAAAAAATTAACTGCTTTATATGTGATCTTCGATAATGGGTTATCCAATCGGGATAAATTCTGGACGAAAGGCCGATAATAAATTGCTAAACCAATAAAACTACGTACCTCACTTATACTCATCGGGGATGGCCATTCTTTGATTGCCTTGGTCTTAGAAGTATCAAAAAATATTCCATCCCTAGAGACAATATGCCTAAGAAAAAAGATCTCCTGATGCTAGAATTCACACATTCTAAACATCCCATATAATTCATGTCTTCTATGAGTCTTCAGGATAATGCACAAGTGATTTTAATGGTCTTCGTGCCTTTTGGAATATACCAAGATATAATTAATAAATACAACTAAAAAATCATCGAGATATTCCATGAAAACTCGGTTCATTATATCTATGAAAATAGAGGGTGAATTATTCATCCCAAAAGGATTTAATGTACACTCGTAATGCCCATACCTGGTTCGAAATGATGTCTTCAGAATGTCTTCCTTCTTTACAAACAACTGATGGTATCCAGATTGAATGTAAATCATTGAAAAATAATTATCTCCATGCATTTGATCAATTAAATAAAAAATGTGAGGTAGGGGATACATGTTATTTATTGTTATAGTAGTGATTTCCCTGTAGTCGATACATAACCTCATGGATCCATCTTTATTCTTAACAAAAAGGAATGTGGCTCCCCATGGAGAAACACTAGGTCGAATAAATCCCTTATTACTAAATTCCTCTAGTTGTTTCTTTTGTTCAACTAATTCCACATTGTCAATTCTATAAGGGGTCTTCGATATGGGCATTGATCCAGTAATTTAATCAATGGAAAACTCAATTTCTCATTTTGGAGGATGTCCAGGTAAATCTTTTAGAAACACATCAACATATTCTCTCATAAAAGTTACATCCTATATTAGACCATTCCTTTCCTTACACACAACTATTTCATTCTCTTATTACCTAATAATTGAATTTAGTTGAGCTACTAGAGGTGGATCTATGTAAGAATCAGGTGGTGATGATTCTGCTCTAAAGATAGGGTGTTCATTATCATTATCATAAAAAATTGTAAGCTCTTTCTTCTTTCAGTAAATCTTTGCATCATGGCTTGAAAGGCAATCCATACCGAGGATTATATTAAACTCAATCATAGGTATGGCGATGAGATCAGCAGATAAAGAACATTAATATTCCCTAATGGTAATAGATCCACAGAACATTGTAGCAATGATACTTTCCTTAAGAGTTTTAACTGAAAACTACATTGTTAAATCAAATTGAAAATATCTAATTTTCATAGAAAATTGGGAATATATGATAAAATGTAATGATATAGAATCAAATAATGCATTTTCTAAACTTCAGGAAACAATTAAATTACATGCCACGACGTCTTTTGGAGCTTCTACCTTAGCAGTAGTGATAGCATAAGCTTGGCCATGATCCCTTGGTATTTTCTAAGGTATGTTCTGCTGACGCTTAGGACATTAATTTGCATTGTGTCCCATCTCACTTCATTTATAGCATTGAACAGCGGTAGCTTCTTTCATCCCCTTTCAATCACGAACTTGGTGGACTTTTTCACCACACTTGTAACAGACTCCCATTCCCTTCAAGAAAGTACCTGGGTGTTTGGTCCCACATTTAGTATAGAATGGATAATCAATTTCTCCCTTCTTCCCATTATTTCAATTTACATAGTGATCAGACGATCTATTCTTCCCTTGCTTTGCTTTAATGTCATAAGACATAGAGAATTATTTTTTTGTCTTGATATCACATGAGACAATATCTTTGTATGATGATAATGATTCTGACACTAATGCTAAACGAAGAAATGGTTTTATCCCATCAATGAAACGACCAATATTATTTCTTAGGTTACACATATAATCTATAGCATACCTTTCTAGCCTTGTAAAGATATCCTCATACATTGTGACATTCTCTTCCTCCTTTTGCCTCAGACTCAGAAATTGCCTTTCAATATCTTCCTTATGGACATTAGGAAAGTATTTTTCTATGGACAGATCGTTAAACCCCCTCCATTCCATATTTGATACTTTATCATCTTCCTTTGTTATTTGAATCAATGACCAGCATTGATCAGCATCTCTAGTAAGGCGGTAAACTACAATGATAACATTTTCCCTTTCACTACACCCCAAGGTATAAAATGTTTCTCTAAAAACATATCCATTAATCAACTACCAATGGATTTGTACTCCCATTGAATGTTTTTTGTTGGTTCCTCATGAAACGATCTAACATTGATCCTCCACACTTCAAATAAAGATGCTCCATGCGGGTAAGGTTATTATTCATCGCCTGAGTGATTTGTCCTAGTATGGTGATTAGCTGATCAGCACCAGTTACTTCACCTGCTCCACTATAAATATCATGATCAGGAGGGAAATCCCTACGTGGAGTGCGTGCATTGATACAGTTTCCATTCTTTCCACTAGGTTCCATTTCTAATCAATGGAATATACTCGATCTGTTTATGATTAAAAATACATAATTCCATACTTTTAAATAACTTAATATAAATTGAACTATTTATGGATATCATCCTTAATCATAATAATGTTTTCATTGAGGAATTATATACACATAAACCCGCTATAATGGTTTATAAAGAAAATGAAAATTATCCTAAGAATATCCCCAGGGAGTGTCGTAACCAAGAGTGCAGAAAGGCCTGTTGTCGTGCACCAGTTCCCGTTCGAGTCTAGCTCAAAGCGGTGTTTTTGGTTTTCACCCCTAGGTACATCTGTGCCAGAACCACCGATACCTGCTCATATCCAGACAGGGATATATTTCCCGGAAGACTCACAGAATCACTACAATACCAATATTCTAAGAAGTTCTTTTATACTACTTCTCAAAGTCCATCGTAGGTAAATGTTCTCTAATCAGAGTTTATCTAAATCTAGCTCCAAAGGATTGTACTAAACATCCTCTAATACCAACTATAACACCCCGACCCCAGTTACCCAGAGTCAGTGCATTATTACATAACATTTTCATGATCACAATGTATCACGTATCGAAAAACCGATTACTTTAGTAGCCTTGGAATCACTAGATACATTCATAAAGTCTTCCATTACATCATAAAGTAAAAAAACTACAACAACATCTTGTCTTCATATCCCCTCATACTATAAATGCACGTCATTTATAAATTATTCATCACATCCTAGATAAAATTAAAAGATTGAAATGGGTGAGGGCTGCTCAGTAAGGATAAAATTATAGTAGAAACATTTATAAATAAGTATAAAAATTTAATACAATGTATAACTAAAACAAAATCCTTTTAAACATGAACTTCAACATAATATGGCAAAGATAAAATGAAATAATGCAATTTAGTTATTCACATGGATATTCGACTAGTCTAATAATCACATGCAATATCAATAACCACATTCATAATGTTGGAATGCATAATGCCAGACTATTATAACCACATAGTCAAGGCCTTGTTCCAAGACAACAAAGAATATTATGTCAAGTCCTTATTATAATACATTAGTTTGTCTCATGTGACCTACCGATTCATCAAGGAGCTATAGCAGGCTCCACCCATCACTTACTAAGTCCAATACATTTCTCGTACTAAAAGGTTTAAACATATCATAAACATTCGTATTTAAACTAGCATACGAAATGTCAAAACATTAACCAAAAATCATGAATGGTATAAAAATAGCACATCCACAGTCAAACGTATCACAAAAACTTCAATAAAATAGGGATGTTTAGTATCATAATAAATCAACTACATATAAACTTAAAATCCATCAAAGGATGTTGACATATATAAAACCAATACCCTTTTTAGAGAAATATCTCTTTCTATTTTGAAAATATTTAAGAGTCACATAATTATAAAATAAAACATTTACTTTGAACATATTCTTCTAAGCTTGTAAGGGAAGATTCGATGAGTTTATAACTTTAAAAATTAGCCGCACCCGCTATATAAGTTAAAAAAATACATTCTTACCTTAATTTTTTCTAAAAGGATAAAAATGTCATTGTTTGGAAAATGAGGGAACGATTCCTTTATAAACATATTATAAAAAGTCAAAAATGGTATAACTGACTTTAACCCATAGTCTATAAAATATAAAGAATGTTTTAAAATACATTTTTGAGAAACATGGATGTGGATGATAAAGAGGTCCTAGTAGGCAATTATGTATAAACAACTCCGGATAATGAAGAGATTGTGAAATAAACCCTTACCTTGTACTTTTACTTGGTCGAGGGTAAGTTAACCTTTAGTATAATGGTGAAATAATTGTTATTAATTTATACTAGAATCATTTAAATTAATATGATATCATATATGATCTTTTAACATTTCTTTGTTAATAATATCTTAGTATTACCGTTGTTTCGAGTGTTAACTTAGTCGTTTTCTTTTATATGTTTTGTTATATTAGACATGTTTTTTACAGATAGGTTGTATCATATTAATATCCAGAATGATATCAAGTCCATAAAGAGTATTTTAATTCATTAAATGAGAATTAGACTTGAATGTTTATGATGGGGAATGAATCTCATCGCGTTCGTGGAGATGGTAGTCTGTACGTACGCACAAGCGAAAATATCATTCTTTTGATATTAAAATAATATATAATTGGATTTTAAATCATATAAAATGAATCATTATCATGAAATATTTATTATTTAAATCAATTACACATCATTATCATAGTCATCCAAATAATAACTTTTTGATAACAATTACACCACGATGTGGAGATGGTAAGCCGTATGTACGCACATATGGGGACATGTCATTCAAAGGATGGATGGAATACTGAATATGGTTGTATCATATTTATAATAACATCACAGTATATAGAAGATATTGGAGTTATTATTTTATAATGGAAATAACAATGAAAGAAGATGTTTAAGAAGAAAGGAACTTGAAAGAGGGGGGGTGAAAACATTACCTCTTCTTCGGGTTCTTCCTTTTGATTTGATCAAAAGGAATCCTTATGTTGGATTTCTGATCAAACTAAGCCCTCTAGGTTTAATTGAGGGATTTTGGGAGTATATTTGGGCTGGGGTTGGCAGAGACAAAAGGCTTTGAAGGTATTAATAAGAGAGAAGGGGAGTGCCTTTTATAAGAGGGGTGAGGGGCACCTAAGGAAAAGCTAGTAATATTATTTTATAATAAATTCAAATTAATTTTCTAATGTCTCAAAAGTGGATTATAATATCAATTGATAATATAATATATGTTTTAAAAACTCATTTATGTCAATTTTGAAACTATTCAATAATTGATTTTTTTAAAGTCTTAAAAACATTATTTATTCGAATAAAATTCATTTAAGAAATAATAACATGTAATATTAACCGATAAAATTCGATGTTGTCATCAAAACATTCATATTTTATTTATTTTGACATTTATAATATCAATTATTTGATTTTATCATTAAAAAAGAAAATATTGTATCATTATTGTGTCATAGATAAATTTAATTATTCCGTGTTTAAATATTATAAATAAAATACCATTATGTAGGAAATCTTTTTACCATTCAAATGAATATTTATAGTCGAAAATATAACATATATAACCGTATGTAAATTTTTTTTTTCTAAAAGAAATATTCTTATTTCATTTTTGTATTTACTTTAACTTAATTAATATAAAGTGTCAATATTACTTACAAGTGGATCTATGGGGTCCCAAAATCGACCCAAATATTCTAATGGTTGGACATGTATCAACCAGTAGGGTTAAGAAATGTTTTAGGGTAATTTTTTATTATTATAATATTATTTTTTACCCTTATTAACCGGATGAACCATTTAACCAAGGTAAACTAAATATTTACAGAAGTAATTTTTCAAAATGTCTAAAATAAAAGTTGCCTATTTACCCAATTTGGACATCCTAATTCTAAATATGGAATACATTTTTCAAAATTAAAAACACAGAAGTGGATGAAATTAATTTAAAATTAATTTTCGTTGTTAAAACAAAAAGTGTTTTTTAAAAAGATAATAACTATCAAAAGATTGACATTTTATTATATTCAGTTTAAATGTGAAATTATGTCCAACGATGAAAATTGTAATAAATGGTAAAAATATATTCTAAATATACTTCAAAACCACTCAAAATAATAATTTATCACTATTAATTATTTTGATTAAAAAATTTATTTTTAATTAATATTAAATAATTTTTACTATTAATCAAATTATAAATGTTATCCAAAAAGTACCAAAAATTCACTGTAAGTTAATTTCAATATTCTGAATCCCAAAATGAAGTCCATTTTGAATGATAAAATGTATAAATTTTCAAAAAGTGGGAATTACTATTCATAATGGCTAGTTTGATTGGGTGTGGTGTGTTAGAACTCGAAGTTCCGTATAACAAACGCTATAGTATTATTAAAAGAGAAGCGTAATATGGAAGCTTGGAGTGTTATAGGTGGTCAATGAATGTTCTCATATCCGAACCATTGTTTTAAATAATGAAATATTGTCTTAATTTTAAATGATTATTATCCTAGATTTAGATAATAAATTTAAATGGGGAACTATGTGTGGGGTTATATTTCTATTGTAATAGACATGAAATGATGAGAAAGCAATTTGGAATGGGAAAAAGAATATCGTCGGTCAAAATAAAGAGTTAATTCTAATAATTAATCAAATAAATATAAAATTTCAACTGACAACCAAAATGATATTAATTTTTCTTGTAAATTTGACATTTCATTTTTAAAACATAATATTGTCCTTAAATATAATTAATGAGTTTTAATATTTTAAAATTCCACATTCCCTATGAGAAATATGTGATCATATGGGGAGTGTGGTTGGGTTTTTTTTGATTACCTGACCTCATTGTAAATGAATGGGGAGAAAAAAATGAATGAAAAATGGGTGTTTATTTCATAAATATTAACGGATATAATAATTATCCAATCAATATTTGATTTAACTTTATAATTCCAATTGTATCGCTTCACAGTTATTTTGGTGCTATCTTGGGTCTCTTGGGTTGGTGAATCATTAAATTTCAATAGAGAGTATCGGTGTTATAATGATATATCTAACCATTACGCTAAAAAATTCATTACAATTATCAGTTTGATAGTTTATTCTTCTTGGATTAAGATTTCAATCATAGATGGTGACTCATTATAGGAGTTATATTTTGAATGAAATTTTCATGATATATGCTAAACATGAATACTACAATTATGTTATTATATTAGGATTCACAAATACAAAACAAATAATAAATAGTGGGATACATTATTAGTGTTTTCATTTAGCAATGTTAAAAGAAAATAATTATGTGTGCTTTTATAGCACGGATAAATGGTTGCTCCACAAGGAATCATACCATATTAGTTTTATAGTTGTTCGTGATGAATTTTATAAGCTTGGTATTTTTCCTATAATAATGTTCAATAACTCGGGAGGATCAAAACCCCCATAGACTAGTAGACACACAGGCCAGCTCCTTCACACAAAGGACCACATTCCATTTGGCATAGTTGGCCCATCTAAATGTGGGATCACAACCCACTATCCTAACAACCCTAACATACTATGTTCTGATTCCCCCATATTATTGTATTCTAAAATAATAACAAAATATGAATTATAAATATATATCTAATATAAAATACAGATTTATTAATCAAATAAAAAAATGAGTAAATTAAAACATATTACAATAATTTTTAAGGAAATAATAAATAATAAAATTCAAAAATTTAATGTATAATTATATATTTTAATAATAAACTGTAATAAATTGGATTTATTATATATAAATTATTAATGTGTAATAATTAATCGAATAAAATTTATCAATGAATAAATAAAGTATTAAAAATTTTATTACTAGCCCAAATGTTAATAAAAAATAATAAAAATAATATATATATATATACTCAAAATTGTAAAAAAAATTATATATTAAAATTGTTTAACAATATAGCTATAAAACCACCACTATATGATACATAAAAACAAACAACTGAATTTAACCAAACAATACCAAACTATATTTGAGTACAATGAGGAATCCAAGAAACAAAAAACAAAATGACACGATAGAGAACAACCGAAAATACCAAAATTATCCCTTTTCCAAAACCGAATACCCATCCCAATGTTTCATGATGCATCACTAATGAACTTGGACACATTTCCTTTACTCATGTCTCAATATATCACATCTGCAAACACAACAATTTGACTAAGCATGGGGTGATTATTAAACTAAGTTGGATTTCCCAAATACATACCAAATCATGATATGAGGACTGAACTTGATATAACATTTATAAAAAACATTTAATTTTATTTAAATATTTTTATATAAAGTTGGAAAAAAAATTCTATGAAAAACAGTGTTTCCATTAAAGGAAATCAAACACGTCTTAGAACCATTTACCAACTACCATTTTGGAATACTCGTTCAACACATCCACAATTCAAAACCAGCATGTCTACGTGATATTTCCTTATTCATGATAGGTCTCTCATCAATCTACCATGCCATCCAAAGGTAACCATTACTATATTCCCCAATGGGACACAGCAATTCTACATGGTCATGTCAATGCAAATAAACTCACACCATCATTATATTGCAAAAAATGTTACCATACAAATCATGAGATTCATTTTCAAAAATACATTCCTTTTATTAAAAATATATCATCAATGAATTTTCAATTAATAAAAAAATCTATATTTTAAAATAACCATGTTATAATAACGAAATAATAAACCATCCAAAACCAATGTATTTCCTTAATTTCACTAAACCATATCAAATGTGGAATCCATAAAATAACATATATATTTAACAAATCAATTAATGAAATTAAATAATTTTTCTTCCATGAATTCAATTTCATTCAAAAGGAATCAAGAGGGAATCCACCGACCTCTCAAATTTTGTAGAAGACTAATAATTGATCAAAAATTGAAAAAACTAAATATAGAACTCCTTCTACCAACCTAAAATATTGATCACATGAACCAAAAAACCATATCTAATAATTATTGGAATCACACAATAATTTATTATCCCCAATACATAATATAAAATATTCCAAGTGAGGGATGAAGAATAAATCTAAGGAAGATAATTAAGAATGGGATCATGTCGATGAATCTAGTCATCCAATGAACATAAATTCACCATGCAGTCACTCCAGGATTAAAAATAATACCCTATATAGACATGGGAGTGAGAGGAATTTATTATATCATCTTTTTAAGGGAAAAAATGTATGAAATAGTATAAACAATTTATACCTAAAAATTATTAGATCTAACATATTACGTTACATGGTTGGGGAACATGTTTTTGAAAACCATACCCACACCATGCATGACACACTACCTCTAATCCAAACTCCCTTGATTTCCCCACATGATTAGACAAACCATGATTCAACCATGACATTCCCCTCTTTTTAGTAGTTCATTATTTCTGTTTGGTAACCATAATGTTTCCCAAAACCAAGACCAAACCATGTGCCTACCTAGTGACCACTAATTAACTATCAAAGTTTCCAATATCTGTTTCATGATTTCAACTAAAAAATACCACAATATACCATTATTGCATTCTACCCATACCTCAGTCATTCTATAGCTTTTTAATCAATATATATATATATATATATATAATATGCCCACCAATAGCAAAACATGGAAAATATACATCTTTCCCACAACCTTCACAACTTATATATGCATCCACATAATCTCATCAACTGTAAAAACAACATCATCCCTTATATTTAAAACACATTAAAAATTAATGTAATAAATTACAATTACAATAGAATCATTGAAAATACATAAAGATACATGAAAACTAAGAACCCAAACATCTGACATCTGAATAATTTTTTCCATATAAATGGCCATCCACCTACATAAAAAAACATCACTATCCTAAAATAAAAACTATAACATTTATGAAAAGAAATTTAAAATATAATATACACATATTATATAAACCATGTTTTAGATAAAAAATTTTATTTTCAAAGTCAAACAGAATAAATTTTACCATAAAACGAATAATATATTTTGTAGAATAATTTTTAAATATAATGTTATCTATTAATGATATGACTCAACACATGGAACTAAAAATTGAAAACTAAATAATAATTAAATTAATTTTTAAATCTATGCATGGGGTGATTGAAATTTAATATATATTTTTTTATCTATTGATATTAGCACAGGTAAGATATTTTATAAATAATTCAATGGTGTTTTCATATTTAATGTCAACATGAGGTACTTTTCTATTTTATATTCCATTACATGAATGTTTTATTTTTGAAAAACTCTAAAAAATAATTTATGTGTTTCCATCGAAAACTGTAACATGTTACGATGTGTTTTTGTCTAATAAATTTCAAATATAAATTTACAGTTGTTTTCATATGATTTTAAAGAAATCCAATGTTATTTTCATTGTTTTGACCCTGTAAACCTTGTTCTTAATGACATTGATGGAATTAATAACTTATTATTGCTTCATTACATGAACACTGGACATTATATGGATGTGTTCTCAATGTGTACAAGACATAAATCACCCACATGGAGGGGTTTTTATGATTTTACATGAATATAAGTATTTTTGGTATTGTTTAGGTCATTACACGTAGTTTTTATTTTCTAAAAACCTAGACAATATATTCCCAAGAAAATTATAAATTATAATAATGTGTAGTCAGATGATACATTTCAAAAATAAAACCATCTTAATTCTCATTTGATATCATGGTCATTTGATGTTGTATTCATAGTTTTGACTGCTTAACAAATGTTTTTAAGAACTCTGGTATGGTTAATAATTAATTATTAAGTAATTCAGTTCACACCGCACATAGGATAAATGTTTTTTTCAAGTACACATAAAAAATAATTCCATGATGTGTTTTCTATGATATCACTTAATATGAGGACATATTGTATGGTTTTGAGCATTATAAACATGTTTTAGTGTTTTTTAAACAATATAAACATGTTTACATGATTCTTCAGAAAACCATACCATGGAATAATATGTCATTATTTCGTTAATTTTTAAAACAAATCATTCCATTAAATCTAATTTTAAAGCCATGGGATATTATATTCATAGTTTTTGCACCATTCATGGAATTTTTAAATACAATGGAATCATGAAAAATTATTTATTATTTCATTCGGAGAACACCACATGTCGAATGGTCATGGTGTCTTTTCGAAGACATAAAAAAAATTAAATAGTGAATTAATCATGATTTGGAAATAATATGAGGGATTTTTCTCTTTTTTTAGTCGTTACAAAAATGATTTTCTATTAAATAGTATGAAAAAAATTTAAAAGAATCCTGAAAAAATAGTAGATCAGAATGAAGATTTATTGTTCATCAATATAAAAAACTCATCTATGGTTGTTGAATTTTGATTCCCCATTTGTCTGATGTCGTTTTCATAGTTTTGACCCTTGGTAAAATATTTTAAAAGACACTGATATATTTGAGAACCTATTTTTGACTCACTCATAGAACACCACGGGTCAAATGGATTTTTTTTATGAACATTAACATCATTAAAAATTAAATGGTCATTGAACCATTATTTAATGCTACAAAGAGGCATTTTATTTGTTTTTTGACCATTATTCATAAGTTTTTGTTGAGACCAAATTGACTAGAGTGGTTTCAGGATGTTGAAGATTTTTTTGTTCAATGGTATTTCATTTTATTGTCAAAGTAACATAATAATAATAGGAAAATAACATGACTATTTATTTTTAAGAATTGTGACTAATCATCATATTCAGTGAATCTGAATCATTAGTCATATTCATCTATTTAGATTCACATTTCTTGAAAAGTTATATCTTATATTGAATAAGCTAGCTGAATGAAAAGTCCCATCATATTTACACTAAATATGGATTGAATGGATTGATGGTATTGATAAAAAATCATTCTATACATAAATTGTCATTAGATTCTCTCAAAATTCGATATATAACAAGTGATCAATTAGATTATGCATTAGTATGATGACAAAAATGTGATGATTCTTTGATGAATGTGGATTTATCATATATAACAAGTGTGTTGTTGAACATTTTTATCTATCTTAATGAAATAATATGTGAAAGAGGTTTTCCAAATCATACATATATTAATCGTTTCCATGCCTTTCTTTCTTTTAGAAACACCCATTTTTAAATCTCAGCGTGAATACGATTGTTCATAATATAATAGGCATATATTAAAATAAAATGAATACAATATCTAGGTCCCTTTTTCATTTCATCCAAATCTAATCAATCTGAATACAATGTTAAAAAAACTATTTATTCTATGCCTATTAATTTATGAACAATCGTATTCACGCTGAGATTTAAAAATGGGTGTTTCTAAAAGAAAGAAAGGCATTGTAGCATCTGAATGTCATCTTATTCAAAGGAATGAAATAAGTCATGATGTAATCTAAATATTGTGAATAAAGAAAGTTTTTTAGGATTATTGGATTTATAGTGATAGAGATATTATGATGAAAATGGTAATAAAACAAAAGTTACTTGTTTTAAGACAAAAAAAATGCTAAAATAATCAAATAATCGAGAATTACATTGATGGGTAAAGAAAAATAAATTTACATGATTTAAGTTATTCATATGTAAAATAAATATACTAAAAAGACTAAAAATATAATCATGTTCAGATAATGTATTGTTTGGGGCCAATGAATGAAAACAGAATAAAATAATCTGATCAACAATTTTTTCAACCGTTTTACATTGGGTGTATTATATTGTTTTTTTTCATGTAGATCAAGTGAGGATATAATGAAAATAAATGGATAAATTTATTTTAAATGGGGAGTATGAAAATCAATTAATATTTTTTTAGGATTCATCTTATCAAAGTTTTTACTAATTATTCATGTTGATCATATTGAAAAAAATGGAATACGGTGATTTCAAGGTATTCATATTTAGTATTCAGATTGAGAAGATTTAATATTGAAATTGGATCCACACTAGTGATTGACAATAATTACTGAGGAATATTTAATGTTGTTTAGTTGATTCAAGAAGTATAAAGAAGAGTTGAAGAAGTCATAAATGTAGAAAAAAATCATGGGAAATCTTGATTTGGTGAAATTTAGTAGAGCCGAAATATTTTTGAGATTTCCACCAAAATCATTCTTGGGAAGCCTATAATTGAGGGAAGTAATTTTTACTTTCTAAGATGACAGATTTTCTATTCATATATATGCATAATCTATGAAGTTAATTGAAGAGAAATATGAATTTTTTTTAATCATGTGTTTATATATTTTTACAAAGATGTGGAAGAAGAAGAAACAATATCACAAAGTCATTTGGATAACCATTATATCTTGTGATCATAATATTCAGCTCCTTACTATATCATTATTGTAGTATTATTCATCTAGACAATCATATCTAGTTGGATTATTAGATCGTGATATCTGTATTGGGATTTTTGGATAGAGTAAAAAGTAATTATTAATTTTATCCAATTTATTATTCTTAGATATTTATTTATTGGATTGGGAAATATGATTTAAATAATAAGATGAGAAGAATCAGAGTGGGACTAATCAAATTGGAAATCAGATTGTGTTTTAATTAAAATGTCTATGAGGTTATTACCAGCTTCTTGCGTGATATAGTGACAAATTTTAAGTCCAAAAATATAATTCTAATTTGTTAAAATGAGCACAGGGAAACTGATTTCTTAATCAAAGGATTTCTTACCCTATTTGTGCTATGTAGATGCACAAACACTAATGGATTATTTTCATAGTGCTTCTTGATTTAATGTTCATATCATAATAATTGTATTCTAAGGATTTATTTAGTGGAATCTGTGGTATAGGATAATTTACAAACCATGATCTGGATGTAGCTATTTTTATTGAATAATGAACCTTGTAAATGCTTGTGTTCTAATGGATGTGTCTTTGAATTGTTTCAAGATGGTATTAAAATATTTAATGGCAGGAAAATGTTATTTTAATGAAACATAAAAGAAAAAATATCATATATTTAACCTTCACCCTCTACGTTATGCAGTTATACTAACTGTCCATTTAAAACTATTATAAGGGACTAATGTACCCTTTTCTTATTCAATGTTGATGTTTTGAAGAGATGTGGATATGGAATTTTAATTCTCTGAACAATAAAAGTAGTATAGTTTTCTATTGAATTAATTGTCATATCTGGAATGATATAATGTTCTCAAATTTTATGTCTACCATTTTTTTGGTACATGAAAATGAAATCGATGTCTTTCCTCCTATTGATAAAAATTTTATCTAACAAAATTTGATAATAATATTCATGAGAATGAATTAATGGATAACAATTATTTATTATCATCACCTTCTAAAAGTTAATTCATAATGGTTAAATGTGTTTTCTTGGACATATATATTTGGCATAAATTTAAAAAAATTCGATGGAAATACATAAGTGAATAAGGAAAAATTAAACATATATTGATTTAATTATTAAGATTTTATGATTGGTTAATGTGAATATTTTGGGGACTTCCAAACTAGAATAAATGAATTTTTTTCACTATCAGATGTCCTAGTGAAAATTTATAAATTATTGTAGTTTTTTAAAAGATCTTGAGAATCCCCCTCAACATTTGTAATTTGAAATTTCCTTCATTGGAAGGCACATATCCTGAAAAATCATCTATTAATTATTTTCATATAAATATCATCACATATAAAATTAGAAGTGTTAATTCAATGAAAATAAAAAAAATATAGAGAAATTACTTTCCAAGATTATCAAAGAGACATCTCAAAAAAATCTTATTGATGATGAAGGTGTTGAATTAGATTATGAAAATGAGTTATATAAATATTTTTATGATATTTTATCCTTATTAAATCATAATATGAAAATATGTGTAGAGAAATATAAAGGGAATCATCCCGTTAAATAATATAAATGTAGATTCATTAGTCACTTGGTAGCTTATAGTCCTCTATTAAGAAAAGAATATTATTGTGATGAAGAAGAAATAGGTCCATGATTATAGTGGAATAACCATGGAGATAAAGTAAAATTGTATTCCATAGGTAAGAAGGAAAATTATTAATATCCAAAATAAAATGTTTCCTATAAAAATATGATTTAAATAAAGAAGATAGTGATGGTGAATCAAAAAATCAGCTAGATATTGTTTTTGAAATACATTTTTTGAAAAATTGAATATTGTTGAAATGAAAACTAGTACTTCCATATAAAATGAACCTCTTCAAAAATTTCACTTGATAGATTTTTTGATGGGTTGTCTAAGGAAGATCAGAAGGCTTGATAAAATAAACAAATACATGGAAGATATGTTTTCTACAACAAGGAATCTATAATTTTTTTTTAATGATAAGGTGAATATGGTGAAATAGATATGTTTTTTGATGAAATATTTTGAATAATAGAATAATATTATTATTAATCTATAGGTAATGCTGAAAAAATGTGGAAGAGTTGTATCTTTTAAACCAAAAAATTCTAAAGTTGAAGAAAAAGGAAAATATTTAAAAAAACAATCACTGAATTTGGTAAAAGATTATTCCTTGTAAAACAAAAAAAGTATTAGAAAAATAAACATTCAATGGTGGAGAAAATGATTTAATTTTAAGGATAATATAAAATAATATTTTTATTTATGGGGCCAAAACCCAAAAAAATCATAATTCATAATTCTCATAATACAATGAGTCTAGAAATGATTCCATTAATTCTTGATCTAAAAAGGCGAAACAAAAATGGTTAACCTTTCTTTAAAATAGAAATGATAGTGTCTTGGAAAATAATTACAAGATGGTTTATAAGAAACATATTCAAAATTCCATTCAATATGAAATTTTTAGTGGATAATAATTCTCATATGGCTATTGTTGGTGTTGAGGTGGATTTAGACACCGAATAAATATATGTTAGTTCAACCAAAAACATTACTATTATTCCAAATATTTTTAAATTAAAAGGTTGAGGTGGTGTGAATTTAATCAGTGAAATAAATAGGATAATTTTTATTATATAAAATATGATAAGGATGGGGTATTTATTTAAAATATATCCCAAACATTAGAATAATATTTTGGAAATATGTGAACAACCGACACATATTACTGAAAGATTCCTTTTTTTGTAACTGACATAAAATGTTTCGTAAAAATTTTTAGAAGATGAAGTAGAATAATGAAAAGAATGAAGAAAAATATATTATTATTGAAAACATATTAACATGTTAAAAATGGGAATGACCATATATTCTTGATAGTGTCTTCTCTTCTCCTATGACACAAGAAATGATATTTTGGATGAATGGAAAATAAATAAAATTGGGAACATAAAAATTTTCTAATAATAACTCCTTCCAAAACAATGTTGTTGGATCAATCATCATTATGAAAGAAGAGATTAAATCTAATAAAACCTCATAGGTCGGTGGTTGAATCACAGTATTAAAATAGTTTCACAATTTTATGATGTGGGTAAAATAATTTCTTTAGAAAAGGTTTTGTTTTGAAAACTATAGAATATAAAATTATTGTAACAGAAGTCCATAATCCAGAAAAACATTTTTGAAGTTGGTGAAACCCAAAAATCATATTAAATGAGTTTAGAGAATAGAATAAATTGTGGCATAACAATAATGGAAACATGTGTTATGGAAAAATGATAATGTAATAAAAGAGAGATATTGTCCATGTAATTCATGATTTTCCAAAAATATGATATCTGGTTTGCACTATTTTTTGTGACGGAATTATTACAAACAAAATTCATATGAAAGTTGATATTTTATCAGGACAACTCCTAAAAACCATTCATTTTTATATTATTGGTACAATCATAAAAATATATATAATGTAAATAAGTTATTAATTATATTCAATGATTATTTTAAATGAATTACGTGTGTTATGTAAATGAATCATAACTCTGAAGATTGGAAATTATTTAAATATTATGAAATGAAATATGAGGATGAATGTAAGTATTCAGTGATGTAGTTGATAAATAATAACAACCTTGAATACAAAAGTGATGAATTAAAAAGTTATCTTGAAAAATAATGTATTGGTGATGAATATAGTACCCCATACACGCCTCAACATGATTGGTTTTCTAAATGAATGAATTGAACATTATTTAAAATGGAAATAACTTTGTTTCTTGAATACAGTATTTCTCATTAACATTGGAGGTAAGCCCTGATTACTAATATTAAAATTCAATGTCTGTGATTCTATAGGCCATGATCGGGTTTGACTCCAAAGCAATTGTTTTTTTAAAACACCGTGTTTCAATCAGTTAAGTGGTTTCATGAGTCCATGTATTTTAAATAAGAAATGTGGATACATTAAAATGTTTTACTAGGGTCTTAATGATGGAATTTTTCGTTTCTGTGCTTTAGAAAAATATGATTTAGATGTTTCAACAAATGAAAGATGATGAATTTTTTTATTCTATTGATTTGAAAGTTATTTAATGAGATAAAGAAGATAAATATAATCATAAAGATAGGGATATTAAGAAATATAAGGAAAACAAGTTTGATAAGAATACATATAATTGTCATCCTACTCAAGAAGAAGAATCAAGATTATCTATTTCTAGCGATGTGAAAGATACTAAAAAATCTCATTATATGTTGAGGAATTAGTTGGAAGATGAAAACATTATTTGATATAAACATAAAAAGTTTCAAAAAATCTGAAAAAAAAATATATTAAACATAGTTATTTGTATTCAATTTTTTATCTGAATGACACAAAATATGATTTTGAGTATCCTGAATGGGGTTAAACCATTGATGAAGATATAGATAAATTTTAATATAATGATACATGAGAAATCATACCCCATCCATATAAAAAATATTATTTGTAAAAGGTGGATTTTCCAGAATAAGTTTAATGAAGAATGTTATGTGAAGAGAAAGAATGAAAAATCATGTGTTCTTTGGGTATTTATAGATTTAAGGTATTTATTGCTATGAAACCATTTCTCCGATGAAATGGATAGAAACAATCAGAATCTTTCATGCTATTACATCCCAATGAGGTTATAAAATGTAACAAACCTTGTATTTATAGAATAATACATTTTGATTTCTATTAATAAACATGACGAAGATATTAATATTATATTAAATTATACCCTTCTTCTTATAGGTTACTCGACACGCAAAACAAGTTTCTACAAAATCTTTTATTTCACAAAATGCTGAGTTATACCGAAATATAACACAATCAAATTATTATTATTTTAAATGGTTGTAAACTCTGAGGCAATAGAATAGATGGAATGAATAGTAACAACTGAATCTTGAAATATGGTTTACAAATGTTTAAATAATTATTCATTGGTTACCAAATTTATTTGAAATGTAAATAAATACCAATTGAATATAAAGAATGTTTTTTATGAAAACATATAAAAAAGAGAATATTTGTGTTTTTATATCACTCATTATGGATTTTTATTTAATGATAAATATGTGATATATATTCAATGTGTTGTTTTAAATTTATCTTCAATTTTTTTGAGGTATGATATAAAAACAAATTCAATTTTATCGAATAAAATAAGTATTTTTCTAAAAATGCAGTTTTACCACAATTCGGCAAAGAACCCTTTTTAATTCTAGTTTATATCACGTTTATATATCCTATTTGAATAAATAATCTTATTTCATAGAATAGGGACATTAAAATTTAAATTGGATGATATTTTGGTATATTTTCGATAATGTTCATTTTTAAGTGAATAGTAAGGAAATACTATAATTTAATTGAGTACTATCAATTCATCTGATTTATTTATATAGATATATTATTTGTTTTATTAATTTCAAATAATAGTTGTATTTTTATATAATTCAATTAATTTTTGATATTTAATGTAATTTTACATTCAAATTGTATATAAGCACATGTCAATATTTTTATTGTTATTAAATTTAAAAACCTGAATTTTGGTTTCACAACAAGATTTAATTTTAAATTAATTACAGAAACATCTTTGTTTGGAATTTGGAAATATGGATTTCATATTTGAAATTATGAGATCCAAATTGTGTAAATATGTACCTTTTATTTTTTATACTTTATGAATAGTAACTTTAGTAACTATTTTATTTACCTTGGTTAAAGGGTAAATATGGTAAATGAGGGTAAAAATTATTATAATAATATAAAATTACCCTAACACATGACCTAAAATTATTACATGAGATATTTCCAAACATGTGAATCCTTTGGTTGGTTTTCGGACCCCATTGAGCCACATTGATGTGAAAATGACATTTTATAAGAATTAATTTAATCAAAAGAAAATATACCAGAATCATGTATGTTTTAGTTAAAAAAATTATATTGGCTAATATAAGTGATAGTTTTGAATATTAATTTTCATTAGAAATAATATAATATTTCCTAAATCCTGGTATTTAATTTATAATTTTTATACTTTGAATTAATAAATTTATATATGGAACCATGATGATATTGAGATTACATTATTAATGAATGATTGAAATAAATGATATTAAAAATATTAAAATATGTTTATTTTGAAATGTTTTATCCCATAGAATAATTTTTTGGATTATTATAACTTTTTTTAATTAATGAAATGTCTTCGAAATAATAATGTTTTTATGGATTTCTAAAAAATAATGATATGAATATTAACAAAATTGACAGAAATGAATTTGTAAAACAAAAAATATTTTATTAAATCATATAATAGTCCTAAAAATATATGATTCTTCCAAATGGTCGAGATAATGTTGAACATGTCATTAATGAACCACTTTAGGTTTGATTGACATTTATTGCAAATATTTTAACCATATAGTATTAATTTATAATAATACAAGGAAAGAGTTGAAATTGATAACTTATGGTTGAAGCTAACATATATGGTCATAAATAAAACTAAAACAAGTATAAAAATTATTCTTTTAGGTGATTTAGAAAAATACTAAATTTATCTTGTAATGAAATTTTATTTTGTCCTTTTCAAATCGAACTTTATTTTATAATAAAATAATCATTCAAGTTATTGGTAAAGTACCAGTCCTCATTATTTTAAAAGGCCTCCATTTATAACACTTAATCATGCCTTAGAAGCCCCATGGACAGTCCAAACACTGATCCAATTAGCATCCAACATCTATTACTTCCTTTTAGAAGCCTTATTTTAGGATGCAGGAAATTCAAGAAAGCCTTTTGTCACAAATTAGAGAGAGATACACTTTTTAAAAGGTAGCGTCTTCTATAAAGTTCATTTCCATTATTTTGTTTCATTCCTATCTATTAAATTATAATTATTTGATTACTTAAAAAATAGTGTATTAAACATACAAGGACGTTTTTATGATAAGGATTCGAACTATATTTACACACACCTCCATCGAATGGATATAAACATACTGTTTCTATGTATGAAGAACTACTGCCTCACAAAATTTTGATTGTTCAATTATCTCTTACCACCTCTCATGGTCACCATTATGATGGAACAATATTTATATATGATATTTTCATTTTTCCTATTATAGTTTATTTTAAAAAAACATACATTTATACTTTTAATTATGTGTAAATATGGTATTTTCATTTGATAAAGTGCAGACTAGTGCCCCCTCAATGTGCTATGACTCATTCATGCCATAAATGAAATGTATAAAGGATGAAAATATTGAAATTATGAAATTTATATATAATAAGATATTATACATGAATTATAATATAACTATCTGTCATTTAGATTTAATTCCATTAAATATGAAAAATAAATTAATGTAGCGTTCATGTATACCTACGACATAACGTCTCGATGAATGATGCATTTCATTTCTTATCTCCCAATGTTATTTAATATTCAAAATAAATATATAATAGATATAAATACTTATATACCAGATATATATTCTAAATAAATCATTAATATTATTCTATAGATAATGGACGTTTGACCACATTGAAAATTTTAATTATAACTAGTTCATTTTAGACTCAAGTACTAAATGTCGAAAGAACGACGAAAATTAAATTAAAAAATTATGTAACTTTTATAACATGGTAATAAGTGATATAAAAGTTACAATAAAGATGAAATAAGTTCTTATGTATGTAGAAACTAACTTATGTTTATAATTTATGAAAATAATGGAACATACGTGATGTTTCTGACTCATGGTAAGGGACATCATCTAACTCTCCATTCATTGAGGTATGTTTTATTAATATACAGCCTCTTCTTTTACATGTTGTATAATAATCCCCTTTTACTTTTACATTGATTCAAAGGTATCCTTTTCTATGAATCATTTTCCTTAACTAAAATGTAATTTTTTTAACGAATTCGGGGATAATGACATCCCTACTACCATAATCATTATTTGGATTCCTCTATAAGCCTTAATGTCATTAAAAAGAAAATAAATGTGTTACTCCATTTTTGGGTGTTTTGAAATTGAAAATTGTTTTTGTAATGGATTAATCATTTCAATGTCTTGAAATTTTTACATGGGATTGAAAATGTAATATTATTAGTGAAATGATTATATTTTCAATATTTTGGGTGTTATGAATATATATTGGTACTTGGACATTTGACGGGTTGTTACGTGATAAACCAATGATTGGTGGTTATGTGATAAACCAAATGATATGTTGTTCTATTAAAAATCCAGGACAGATGGTTATGTTATAACCTCTAATACGTTGGGTGTGGATATTAATCATATGGTTATTCCATTTAGTTATATATGTGGAATTTTACCATATGGTTATTTAATTTAATAATTTTTATCACCCAATTTACCTTTATATGTTATATGTTTCTTTAAATAGGATTTATAGTAATAGTTTTCTTACAAAAAACGTAGGCAATGATCATATATTTAGTTATGTGTATTTTATACTTCATAACGGTGTACAGTATTACATGAGGATAATGTTTTTAGGGTATACATATTTTTGGGAGAATAACAGTTTTCTATTCTTATGTATATATTACTACGATTTTTATGCTCATCCAATGTTTTTAATGGTTTTTTCATAGGATATAATGAATAATAGAGTCAAGGTTGGGAACAAGGAAAATATATGCTGTTAAAACATGAATTGATTTCACATTTCATTTTAAAGTGTTTATTTATGAAAAAAATGATAGTGAGTATTAGTGTGTACTTGTAATAATGAATGATATTTTGTATTAGTTGTGACCAAATTATATAAAGAATTAACATATAAAAAACATAAAATAAAATAAATTTAAAATTATTGAAATAACCCATGATTATGTAATGTTTATGACTAGGGCCTTATAGTTGGTATCAGAGTCAGTTTAGATAACATTATAGGTCAGGGTGTTATTTATGCATAATTTAGATAAACATAATTATTAGAATATTAGAAAGAGGCATAGTTATTTTAGATAAATTTAATGAGATTAATATTACATGAATATTTATATCATAGTGTTTACCACATTCTTAAGATAGTTTATGATGATTTTACTTATATACTCACACATAAATATTTTGTTTTACTAAATGGATCAATCTAACTGGAACCAATGTAACAATAGATTTTATGGAAACTGATATTGTTTTCTAAATAAGAAACTGAATGAAATATTAGTTCTAATAATAAATCTTGTGGTTATTCTTAACCATCTATTTAGAGTCATGACTAACAGCATGAACCTTGTGGAATTTTATAATATATAATATATGTCGGATACAAATACCAATGGATGTCCATATAATAATTATAAATGAATGTATATTAAAAAACCTATGTTTCTAGGTTTTTGAATGAAACACATTGGTAAATGATTCAATGAGATATGAAGATGATTCGGATGTGGTATAAATGTTTATAAAGCAATAACCTTCCATGGAAAAAGGAAGCATCCTGTTGACTCCAGGAAAGGGAAAGAAGATCTTTATGAAGGATCAATTTAATCTTTTAAATGTTGGTGTGCATGGCCATTATACAAATTGTTTTCTTACAAATATAGATTGGTAATGGGATTAGAAAAATCGAATGTATATATGATTACCATTGACTAATTACATTCCAATTATTGATAATGGGAATGAAAATGAACTATTAATGGTATTGTTTATTTTTTATCTCATGATTTGACATTACTGAAATCATAGGATGTTATAAATTATTTTGTTTTTAGGAAATAAGTATAAAGGAATAATTTGGAAAAACATAGATAAAGGATCATGAAGAATTGATGATGATTAAGATGCGTACATTTTAGGAATTGAATATTTATGTTGGATCAATGGATGGAGATATGTTTAAATTTATTAATGGCAAGATTAAAATGGAAGATATTTTCTAGTATGTGTAACCCGAGAGTTTTATATGTGAAAACGTTATTCAAGGAAGAATTTAATTTTCTTGTGTGTACATAATGGATAACCATAGGGGTTTATGTGATAGTTTGTTTTTTAGGTAATTATGGGTTATTTGTTTTTGGGATAAAAAATGTGTGGTATGAAATAACTATTCAGGATAAAACATTTTATGGATATTTTCAAGGAACTTATCTCAAATTTTTAATGTTATTATAATTATGTTTTTTAAAGGAAAAGAAGCATATAGTGTGTCAAACAGTCACATCAAACAGTGTTGCGGGAATCGAGCGTATAACTAATGTGAAATGAGGATTTATCACCTATCACTGGACTATGTGAAGTCTCTATTTAGTATTACTATTTTTTTTAAATGATTCTATAGATGAAGATTAATTTTATTTTGGAATAATATTTTTTATCAAATGTAAATCCATAGTATATGAAAATGATTTTTTGACTTAGTGATAAATGCTTTTTTGGATGATATTATATCTTTTAGAAGAACTATATACCTAAGGAAAATAGAATACAATGGGATTTCATTTGAGGAGTAATGATGTTATTTTATTTCTAAGGAACATATATTTTTATTTTTAACATATTGTTATTCAGGTTATTTATTGAAATAATTAACAAATCTTGGATAATCTGTGATTATGTTAATTAATTTTTATTATGAGACCTTAGGAGTATAAAATATTATTTGAAGATAAATGTTAATATTTATCATGGAAGGCGTTCTGATCAAATTCTTCTGGGTTTTGAGATTAAATCTTAGTTTGGATTATTTTTTATGAATTTTAAGGAAAATTGTGTATTAAATGATCTTTGTTGAACATTGGGTATTTTTTTTCAAATTTTAGAGATTAAGGGTAGTATTATTTTTTATAAAGGGTTTTCCTTTTTTGGAATTATATAATCTCATACAAACCATTTTAGATGGGTCAATGTCTAATGATATGGGAAAAATATTGTTCATAATTTCTGGATTATGTGATTCTCTAGAAGTTGATCCTAGCACTTCATGTGTGACCATGTAATCATGAATACTCAACAGATAGCGAATAGATGATTCTTGGGTTTATATTTATAAAATGATGAAACTATACATGAAAGCTAATTATATTTCCATATGTTCTTCATAAATATCAAAAACAAATTCCTCAACATTATAATTACGAGCATAAAACAAAAATATTGTTTGTTCGCATAACCTATTAGGAAATCAATGTCTACTTAACACAAAACATGTTTATGGTTTTCTAGTAGTTAACATTCCTCTGATCATGTTTTCTATCACTCTTTATTAGAAAGTGGCACATATTTTATATTCCATAACTATGATTTCTTACACTGAATACTTGTATGGGTTTACTCATGATACCTTTTTAATTCTCTTTATTTGTTTGAATGTTATATTTTTATTGACTCTTTTTCTGATGTGGGACTGTCAACGTAGTTTCCGAGCGCAATTTTAAAATTGCGATGACACAATTTCCAAAAAGGGGGAAGGATCTAACAATCTATGTATTTATAGAATAATAATTTTGATTTATATTAATAATTATGTATATGATTTTAATTTTATATTAAATAAGATAATTATTCTGATATCGTACATGACATAAAACAACGATTTTCTCCGAAATCATATGTTTCACACAACTTCGTGTTACACCAACCTATAATACAATAATAATATTCTTACAAATGAATTTTCAAATATGATTTATAGATTTTTAAATAATGATTCATTTGTTACCAAATGTATATTAAATTGAAATAAAAATACAATTATTATAAAGGATGTGTTTTTATGAAAAACTATTGAAAAGAGAATAATTTTGTTTACATATCACTCAATATAGATTTTTATTTAATTAAAAATTAATGTTATAAATAACGAATTTATTTTTTTAAATTCATCTTATCTGTTTTCTAGATATAATAAAAGAACTAATAAAAAAATTTGAATAAAAAATTATTTTTCTAAAAATATAGCATTACTGCCTCTTAGTAGAGAACCCTTTATAAATTAATTTTTTATCAATTTTATATGTTATATATGACGTGATATACTTATTTTATATAATTTTATCATCAAAATTTACTTAGTATGAAATTATTGTATTTTTATATGTTCATATTTTAATGAATAGTGAAAAAATACTAAATTTTAATTCAAAACATTCTATTAATCTAATTTATATATATAGTTAGATTGTATTTCTAATTGGTTTTCAATTAAAATTGGATTATGTTTTTATAATCTATTTCAGTTTTTGATTATGGAAGTCATTTTACATGATTATTGGACATAAACATATGTCAATCATTTGATATTTATTACTTTTTAAATACCCGCTTTTTTGTTTTGACAATGGGAATTAATATTAAATTTATTACTGAAAATTATATTTTTGAATTAGGAAAACTAGATTTCATATTGGGAATTTGGCAGAAAAAATTTGCTAAATATGTACCTTCTATTTTTAGACATTATGAATAGCAACATCATAAATTATTATATTTACCATGGTTAAAGAGTAAATCTAGTAATAAGGGTAAAAATTATTATAATAATAAAATTAAATTACCCTAACACGTGTCCTAATAGATTTTTATGATATATTTCTGATAATGGTTATCATTGGGTAGATTTTGGGACCACATTGAGCCAAATTGATTTGAAAATGTGATTTTAAAATAATTATTATAATATAATGAAAAATATAGCATAAACACTTATATTTTAGTGAATCAATTATTATATGATGTTTTAATAGTGATATTTTCAAATATGTAGTTATAAGAAATATTAAAAAGTTTTGTATATCATGGTATTTTATTTATAATTTTTAGAAATCAAATAAATAAATTTATATATGACACTATCTTGATATATAGATTACCATATTAATGAATAATTTAAATTAATAGGATTATAAATATTAACATAAATTTATTTCAAAAAATGTTATGTCATACAATAATTTCTCATATGATTATAACTTTTTATCTTTAAATTAATGAATTTTGTTTGAAATAATCATGTTTTTGGGATATATAAAAAGTCAAGATATGAATAGTATATTAATTTACATGAATGAATTTGTAACACAGATAATATTTTATTAACTAATATAATTGTCCTAAAAAATTTTGATTCGGCCAATTGACTTATATAATTTTGACAATTACATTAATGATCCTATTTAGGTTCTATTGTAATTTTGTGGTAATTATTTTAACTATATAGTATAAATATAAAAATGACATTGTAAGAGTTAAAATAGTTAACTAAGGATTAATGATAAAAAATGTTAAATTTGTATCCAAAACATGTCTAAAGACTATTTAATGAGATTATATTGAACAATACTAACCATATTATCCAATTAAATTAATTTTTTCTTTTTTTAAATCGAAATTATATTTATAATAAAATAATCTTTTAAGCCATTCCTAATGTACCCCCCATCCCATTTATAAAAGGCCACCACCTCTAACCCTTACTCACCCATTCAAACCCCCTTTGATCATCCAAAATCTTTTTCAAGAATCATAAACCAACCATTTCCTCCAACAATATGACTTCCCTTACGCATAATGAAATAATGAAATCCCTTTGCCTCAAATCAATGGTAGTTACACGTTTTAAGAGGTAGAGTCTTCTCTAATGTTCATTTCCATTATTTTACTTCTTCACTCCCTATTATATTATTATACAATTATTACATAAAAACACCAATATCTTAAATATACTATGATTTTTTATGATATTTTTTATAACTAGACATACACACAATTCCATATAATAGATATGAACATATTCTATCTTGTACGGTAATCCGCTGCCTCAAGAAACGATGATTATTGGATTTTATCATACCACCTGTTATAGTGGCTATTATAATGGAACTATATTTAAATATGATATTTATATAGTCTCTGTGATATTGTAGTTTTTATTTACCAATATACCTTTATTATTGTCATGATGTGTAAATACGATAAATTTATTTGAGAAAGTGCAGACTTCCATCCCTTCAATGGGAAATGACTCGTTCATGCATTACAAGGAACATATAAAGGATGAAATTAATGATTTAATGTAACCTATATATGATATTATATTATTCTATAATTATAATATACCTCTTTATCATTTTGTTTTAATTAATTTAAATATGAAAATTAAATGAAAGTAGCGTTTATGCGTATATACGACATATTTTCACCATGAAAAGTTCATTTCTTTTCTTATCTCCAAATGTTATGGAATATTTGATATACATATATACTTTATCTAAATTCATATATACAAGATATGTATGATATTTATATCATTAATATTCTTATGTAGATAATGGACTTTAGACAACATAGACAATTTTTAATTATAACATGTTCATTTTCAACTCAAGTACCCAATATTGACAAAATTACTGATATTAACATAAATAATTCATTAATTTTTATAACATGGTAATACTTTAAATCAATGAAATAATAAACATTAAAATGGTTATTATGAATATATAAATTAACTTAAGTTTATTACTGT
This sequence comes from Viscum album, assembly GCA_963277665.1. Classification (NCBI taxonomy): domain Eukaryota; kingdom Viridiplantae; phylum Streptophyta; class Magnoliopsida; order Santalales; family Viscaceae; genus Viscum; species Viscum album. Next base: position 1,496,849,590 of record OY728156.1, on the reverse strand, counting down.
GGGAGAAGAAGGAACATACCTGACGAATCAGACACAATGTAAGAGACTTCACCTCAATTTCATTTCATTGAGGCATGTTTTTAAAATATACACCTCATTCATTTAAATGGATTATAATAAACCCCTTTGAAATATACATTCATTCAAAGGTAATGATTTTCTATTAATCATTTTACTAAATGATAATTGGAATGTTTTAATGTAAGCAGTGACAATAACCTCTATTCCACCATTATCGTTATGTGGCTTCTTGTATAAGACTTAATGTTTTTAAAAGGAAAAAAGAAATAACTTCTTCAATTTTCGATGTATTAGTATTGAAAATAATTTTTTAAATGGTTTTAGTTTTTCAATATCATGAAATTATTTCTTCTGATTGATCATATATTGTTATTATTGAAATGTTAATATTTTCAATATTTTAGGTTTTATGAATTTATAATTATACTTGAACAATTGATGGGTGGTTATGTGATAAGCCAATAATGGGTGGTTATATGATTAACTAGATGAAGCATGTTTTTATGATATACAAAGGATATGTGGTTAGGTTATAACCAGTAATGTGTTTGGTGTGGAAGTTGGTTATATGGATATTCCATTTAGGGATATGTTTTGAATTCGGCCGTATGATTATTTAATTTATGTATGCTTATGACCCAAGTAATCTTTATATGTTATATATTTCATTAAATGGGAGTTATGGTAATATTATTGTTATAAAAAGGGTTAGTAATTAGTTTATATACAGTGATGTGCTTTTTATACTTCTTAATGGTGAAAATTATTACTTTATGATAAAATTTTCATGGTTTACATTTTTTTTACAAGACTAATAGTTTTATCTCTATATGTGTCCCTTAATTATATATTTATGGTTATCCTGGGTTTTGATTTTTTTATAGGACATAATTAATAATATATTCAAGGATAGGATCAAGGAAATGTTTTGTTATTAAAACATGAAACGATGTCATATATTGTTTTTAAGAGTTTATGTTTTATGAAAAAAATGGTAGTGAGTATAAGTGTCTACTTGGAATATTTAAAGATGTTATATATATTTTCTCACTAATTTATTTATATCAATGAACCTGAAAAGATATTTTATGTGAATTGAAGAAAATTATTCACTTAACTCAAGATTATTTAATGTTTAATGAGAATTACTTTTTTAAAATCATTAAAATGGATGTTAAATCAACATTCATGAATGGTGATCTTGATGAGGATGTTTCAATTGACAATAATTGTTGATATGTTGGTTGGAAAGATGAATATTATTTGTGCATATTTTAAAACTATTTTAATGTTCTAAAACAAGATATACCAGCATGGTATTAAAAAATTTATTCTTTCTCAAGAAAGATGAATTTCATGAAATGAAGAGTTAATAACAATATTTTAATAATATAAATTCAAGAATAATACCTCATTGTAATTGTTTATGATGATGAAACATTTTTTGATTATAATTAAGAATGATTTTGGGGATGGTTTTCTAATGAAAGGAAAATGTTGGTTGTTATGTCAATTTTGGGAGAAATAACCTACTTTCTTGGGTAAAAAACAATACAGAATAAGAGACACATTTATCATTAACATGAAAAGTATGATAATTAATTATTAAAGAACATCATCTTGGAAAACTAAAAGCCTTTTTCCAACATTGATTTCAATTAGGAAAATTTTTTCTATAGATATAGGTTGAAATTAAATTGATCGAAAATAATTTCAGAAGAATATTTAATGTTGGTTTTGTTTGATTACATCAACACCCATCATTGTTTCAGATGTTTCCTTATTTGAAATACTTTATATTTATATAAAATAATGAAATTTACATTCTAGAAAATAAATTCTCAGATATATCAATATACCAAAAAAATGATGTAATCTTCTTTGATAGCTCAGATAGTGATGATTTAATTTGGTATTCTGAACCAGATTGGGTGGGAAAAATTGTTGATAGGAGATCCACATCTAGTGAAGTATTTAAATTGTGAAATAATTTTTATAGTTGTTATACAAGGAAATAAAATTTAGTTACTCTCGCTATAGCTGATGTTACGTTTGTTCTTTCCAATCAAGATGGTAATCATCTTATGTGAATGAGAACTCGATTGGATGAATAATTTGTCAAAGTGACGTTACACTTACCCATGTTCTGTTAAAATAAAATTACAATAAATATCTCTTGGAATCTAGTACAATATTCTCATCAAAAAAAATAGTGATATCAAATATAATTTCATTAAAGAGTATGTGGATTAGAATGAATTGAAACTCGCGTATGTTCCAACATTGTACCAAGATACCAAAATGATCACAAATCCTTTACTAAAAGAATAATTTTCAAAATTTAGGTTACACATGGGCGTTGATCCACATTCTCATCAAGGTATAGTAATTTGTTTCACCCTATCTCATCATGCCTCATATAGTGTTTTCAAGAGGGAGAATTGATATTTTCACAAAATATAGCCTTTTGAATGCATGTAAAGGATATAGTTTTAAGTCACCTATGATTTTAGAATTTTTTGTGTGCGAACCATTCTAAAAATATAAATTAGTGGTGTTTGAAAGACATTTTATTGTATTCTAGTAACTATTTAGAGATGAGAAAGAATAGATGAGAATGAAAATATGATGAATATCGTTGAATAATGTGTTAATAATCATTACTTTGGGCCTGTATGACTTTTCAGTCAATAATTCTTATATCCAATAATGAGTTAGCTCACATAGGCATAGAATTATTGATAAGTAATACATTTCATGATGAAAAATATTAAGTGATTTATGATTATTTATTTGTTGAAAAAACAAAATGAGGAGATTGTTAGGATCATGTTGGTTATTGAACGTTTTTTTGAATCTGTTGAAGTTTTATCTCTAATGTATTGTCTTTTGTTGAAAATAAAAATTAAGAATAAAAAGAAAATCATAAAAAATTCATTCTGTTGAAAATCATACTAACAATTGGTTTCCAAAAATTGTACTCAAAAGTAATATATAGATATTTAGATTCATAATTCTTGAAAATGTACATTGAATTTGGGAGAATATGGATTATAGAAATGTGCAACCATATTCACACTAAATCAAGAATGAAATGATTGATCATATTGAAAATAAATCTTGATGGATGTAAATGGTCATCGTATGAACTTATAATTTGGTATAGAACAATTGATCAATAAATGTCTTCATGACTACTATGAACCAAATTTGGAGATTCCTTACTGACATTGGTTTTCTCATATATGAAAAGTATGTTGTGATACTTGTTATTCTATCAGGAATAATTTAAAGGGAAATGAGGTGTTACCAATCATACACATATTAATCATTTATCTTTTTAAAGAAAAATGAAATTTGAAAAGTCATATTCAAACTGATCTGATCTGGATGAAATTAAAATCAGTATTGGAGATCATATTAACCCTGATGTAATTCGAGCCAACTATATTATGAACAATAGTATTCAGGATGAGATGGAAATATAGAAACTTATAAAAGAAATATATGAACCATATTTGTAAATTTTCATCTTAATTAAAGGAATGACATATGTCATGATGCATGATAAATTTTTTTTATGAAGAATATTTTTTAGGTTTATCAGTTTAAAATTGACTGAGAAAGATTTTGGAAAATGTGATAAACGAATGTACTGGTTTTTTGTTCAACCAAAATCCATAATAAAAAAGCCCATCATAGAATGAAGATGATGGTATATGATAAAGGTGTTGTGAAGTGGTATCATACTCAGAAGTAATATAAAACTACTAATTAGACTCAATTTGTCATTTTATTTTGACAATAAATTGATTGTGACAAATTAATTAAATTAAAAGAAAATGATGTGATGAAAAATGTGGTAAACAATTTTAATTTGTGGTATAACATTATTTTATTTAAAGGTGGTTGAAGATGAGAGCCAATGGAAATAGTCTATTTAATGCATTTTCATTAGAGGGTATGAAATTAATATATGGTTTTTTATTTCAAAATACATAATATCACAGCCGATACTCATACATCCTTCTGATCTTATTGAAAAAATTTGAATGGAAAGATTACAACATAATATTATTTAGTAATTGGGTTTAGTATATCAAAATGAGAAATTAGATCTGAACAAGTGATTGGAATGAATTTATTGAGAAGACTTGAGGATGTGGATAAGATTCAAGATGTTTTGAGAGGAGTTTACTAATTCATTAATTCACTTGAAATTCAATTTAAATCATGGTTTGTGGAAATTTATTTGAGAGGAAATTTTATTTGGATTCCCGAAAAAAATAATCTTGAGGATGACATTAAAAGGGATAAACAAATTATACATTCTATAAAGATGGATGTATTATTCAAAAAAGACAGAGAATATAAAATGATTATTTTAGATAATTGATATTCTATATGATTTCATTATTGGAATATCATTCATGGAGTATTTAAAGAAGAAGAGACAATATCACATCTTTTTTAGGTGATCATTGTATTCAGTGATCATCATATTTAGATGTCTAATTTATTCATCTTGTAATCAAATGATGTTGGAAACTCAAAACTAGATATAGTATCATATCAAGATTTTCATATTTTTATTTTTGGACGGTGGAAGAAATATTTGTGAATTGTTTAATTTTAATTTTACCAAGAGTTATATCTATCAGATTTGGAATTCAGATTTGAATAATCAGATATAAATAATCTGAGTGGGAATATTGGATTGTTAAATCGGACATAGTATTCATTTCGAGTTCATGGAGGTTCACAACATCTTCTCTGTAAGCTAGTGATGAATTTTATTTCAAATGAATATACTTTTGAATGATGTAAATGGGCACATGTAACATGTTTCTTTACACAAAATATGTTTTACCATATCTATGATATGAGGGTTATCATGAACTATTGGATTGTTTTCATACTCCTAACTGAGTAAATGTGAATATCATACTCTTTGTATTCCAATGATTATTTTCTATTAGATTTTGTAATATTTTATCATTTCAGAATCATGAAAATTATGTATATATTATTATTCAATAGTGATCCTTTTAAATTCTTGTGTTTATGTGGATGTGATATATAATTGTTTATAATAGTGATTAAAATCATTAATATGAGGTGAAGGTTGTTTCAATGAATCATAAAAGAAGAAGTATCACTAATTTACCCCTCCACCTATCAATAATACATTTATATATATTTTCTATTTATTATTTTAATTTTTTAAAACACTTAAACATGTTAGTCGATATAGTAGGTGTAATGTAACTAGGAATTATGTTTCATCGATTCAAACATTTAAAATATAAATATAATTTTTTTTCCACTAATTTTTTTCCCATCGGACAATGTTTTAATCATTTTTACACATAGACACATGTTTTAAAAGAGTCTGGAATCATTCCGAAATGATTATCGAGACTTTCATTTCACACAAAATGTCACATGGATGTTTTTTATTTGCATACTCAGTAAAAATAACTCAATTATCATAGTCTGATGATTTTATATCAATATGAGGTTGTTTTCTATGGATTTGGTCCTTACATGCATGTTTTAGTGTTGTATATTACTAAAATGTATATACTATCATCCCAAACAAACTGTAACTTTGAATAACATGTTATTAGATCCAAAATATCAAATATCAATCTATGGTAATTTTCATCTCACATAAGTTCCATATAAAATTGTTTTTTGTATTTTTTACCCTTGGACGGATGTTTTTAAATACTTATATATCATTTAAATCTTCTTATTGATTCATTCATAGGACACCACACATCTGATGGAAATCTTATCTTTTTGTAAATATAAAACATAAGTAAACATTTGTTTTTTAATGATATCATTTCAACTAGGGGGCTTTTTATTTTTTTTATCTACTACACCCTTTTTTTTTGATATAAAACATTAGAAAAATGTTTACTAGAATCCCATAAAATTTATAACATGTCATCCATTCTTATAATTGAAAAATAAATCTATTGTCATTTTCCTATGATTTCATGAAAATATGACATTATATTCATAGTTTTGACTTCTTGACACAAGTTTTATGAAGTCATTCGTATCATTAAAAACTGTTTATCAAGTCAGTTAGAGCATATCATGTGTAAAATGGATGTGTTGTCTTTGTATACATGGGAAAACTAATTAAATAGTTGTTTTACCATAAAATAAGGTTAATATCAGGTCATTTTATTTGTTTATAATTTTTATACTCACAATTTAGTTTTTCAAAACACTGAAAACGCATTTATAGGCATCCCAAGAAGTCATGAACTCAAAATTATGTGTTTTTTGTTATTTAAATTCCTAAATCAATATATGGCCATTTTACATTCTTTTTAATTCTATATGCAACTATTTTCATTATTTTAACCACTAGGAAAACGTTTTTAGATACTTTTATACATCTAAAAACAATTTGTTGAGTCATTATAAGAAGAAAACACATTAGATGAATATTTTTCTTTTATGTTTGAGTAAAAATTAACTTATTTGTTTTGGTAAAAAAATTTATTAACAAGTTTAGATTTTTTACAATCGTTTTAACTGTCACACATATGTTTTTGGTTTTTATGAACTAATAGTGGTTTTATGGGAATTCTGGGAAAAATAGAAAAATTAATTAGATGTCATTAGTTTTGAAATATCAAAAAAAAATATTGAGTCATTTTTAAATTATTTCATATATATAGGGTACAAAATTTTGTTTTTATGACATGAATTTCCTGTTTCAAAATAGTAGTTCCTTAATTTACATAAAAATTTATATTATATAGCTGAAACACATAAATTAATCCTATATTGTTTTCAAATATTAATGAAATTATCCATAATTCATTTGAGATCTACTCATAACTCGAATATGAATTTTAAAAATGGTGTTTTTGGTATTAATTAATGTTCATGTTTTCAATACACATGTCAATTTATATTAAAACGACAATCACAAATAATAAAAATAGAAAAAAAATTCATCTTTCCGTTTGAAAATTTATCATAACAATCTGTTATTCCTATTTTATTATAAGTATCGACAAAACACCTATTTGATTCATGATGATGTTAGTGTGACATGAAGTGTGTGTTTGTAAGTTAAATGCTTGATTTTTGTTTTATTCATGTCCATTGCATGTTTTCATGGAAAATGTGATAATGGTTTTTGGATTATAGAATTTTCCATTCTATGATGATCTATATGGATAGAATTTTCCATGAGGATAATGCTCATTATCATATAAAATACCATCTATAAGGTAATTTATATTACCATCATGCATTGATACTTTGTTTTCATGTATGAGTCCAGTTTTTTATGATTTTCATTCAAACATTCAATTTATCATTGCAATTCCTAATAAATAAGGCAGATCAAACCCACACTATGTGTATAAGTAAATTATGATGATTCCTTATCAAATATGTCCATAATAGCATGCCAAGAACACATCCCCCATACGTTCTTGAGAATATACTTCTATAAAATAATTGCAACTACATCATTATAGGATATCAATAATTATTTCGAATTGTTCCCATATCAAACATTTTTTATTTCAACCAATTTATACAATAATACTAATAATTATGTATTAAATTTTCTTAAATTTATAATATTATATAATTACTATATAATTATATTTCATCCATATAGAATGATAATAATGACAAAAATTATCAAAAAACACAACATAAACAAAATAAAATTATGTCAGCTAGATTGATCAAACATTGACAATAGACCTAAATGGAACCAATTGATCTATGTAGATATCCAGATTTAATGGGGTAGAAGTATTGTTTGTTTTTATAATTTTGTTTTCATAATTATTTTTTATGGAAATGAAATAACATTAAATATAAATTAAATGTACATACTCTGACATCAATGTTAGGTTCATTCACAAAACATTCATTAGGATTCCTATGAACAGTAAGATAAATTTATGTTTTGATAGAATAGGGACTTAATTCATGATCCATTTTAAAAAATATGGATTTTATACAAACCAAAAATTATAGTAAATTAATATAAATAATTGTGGATAAAATAACCCCAAAATTGATCAATTTCTCTAAAAACATTGATAATAATTGATATAATGAATGACAAGATTCTCATTATTTATATTATTGGATATATAATTTATAAAAATAATGGAAACATTAATAAAAAATTTATTTTATTGTGTTTATTTTATTAATACCTAGTGATATATAAAATTACGTCATCCGATGTATCTCTAATCATATTGAAAATAATCTTCCACTTCTCATGAGAAATCTTTTCATGAACATTCTCAGACATCCATTATGAGCTTCGAGATGTTTTGTTAAAATCAATAAATAATCTTCATTTAAAATCACTCCATTTTATGATAAAAAAAAATAGAGTCCATGAGCATGAAAAGGAGTCTGGGGCATCAAAATGTAAAAAATATTAAAAAAACATATAAATGTATAAGTATATTAAAAAATTTAGTCCTGTATTTTTAATTAGTTATCAATGTATATTAAATTAATATTAAATTTACATGGTTATAGAATATTTCATTTTTCCATTATATGGATATATGCCTCAAATCATTAAAATTATTTCGAATCACAACATCTTGAAAAATAGATGTATAAGAATCTATTAATAAATTCCAATAACATCATGGATAGGGCCCCAAAAATCATTATATGTGAATATAATCTAGATGTATTATAGGAGTCATGATTCTTCTATATTCGTACATATATATCTTCTGTTGATATCAATATCTTTTTTAAAAAATAAATTTATAATTAATACCATTTATAGTTTTTGATTAAAATTACATGTATACCAGTAATGTTGACTTCACAATTATCTCCAATAATGAGTGGTGAGAAAATACCTCATAATTGGATGTGCACAAGATGGTGGGTTAAAAAAAACATGGGAGGAAACTAATGGATTTATAAGACACTATGGTATACTAGAATCACTCAGATATATTAATAGTGAATATAGAGGAGGTTTTCTCTGAGATGTCGATCATCTACGATCTTAAAATTTTATTGTTCTCATAATTTTTATCATTCATATGGTTTAAAATATATTAAATGAATAAAAAATAACAAACAATATTTTAACCTTAAAATTAACATATGAATGTATATACATCGAAATCAATTTTAAATGAAAAATTGTAATACAATTTAATTACCAATTTAAAAATATTAATATCTACATATTAATTATATTCATTGGTATCAAAATACATTGTAATATGGAATTAATTTGTAATCACTATTTCATGTAATATTGATTTATTATTGTCTTGAAAAAACTATTCTGGGTTTTTTGGTTTATGACGTTCCATGTAATAAATTAATAATTGATCTACATCTCACATTTCATTCAAATACCTATACATTTTATGTACACCACAACTAAAACATTCATGTATTTCATTATAAAAAAAATTCACCATCTTCATTTTTAAAACCAAGGTAAATGGTGCATGTTCTTCATTCTCAACATTACAGATCAAATGATAGGGGTTGACAAAAGTAAATTTTAATGAATATTTCATTATACCATTAACAACATGGACTGATGTACACTTGATAAGACAACTGATATTTCATCATGATATTTTAATTGGAATATATGAATCATATTTTTATATAATAGCACCTAAAATGTTTAAATAAACAATTATTATGATTTTTCACATCTTATTCATGATAAAATTTATGAAACCTGGGGTGATGAATATTATAGGCATCAAATCACATAGCCTTCCATAGATCACGGCTATCCTAAAACATAAAATTCGTTTGAAATTTTAGTTCAATTCTCCAAATCATTTATTAGTAAAAGAAGATATAACATGTTACATTTAATATAGAAAAATTAACTAAATATAAATATTTATATTATTAGTATATAAGTACATGATGGGTGAACCATTTGAAAATATAATTATTAAATTTATTGTTATTCCAACATATATCCATCCAGTCCCCTTAGTCACCACTTTTTTTCAAAGGTAATTCCTCATCAAAATGGATCATCATTATTACTATTTAGTATCACATTTCTATGTGCATATAGAAACACTAATTAATTTAGTTTTTAATATACCCACTTTATAATGTGTTTTCCAACAGTTGAAAATACCGATAAATGGTTATTAGACTAATAATTATAAAAGGTGTCATCAACACATCCAAAATAATTAGATCTAGCCTCAATAAAATTAAATTTCATTGAACTAATGGTCAGACACAGTTTGTATCGATAATATTCAACAAAAAATCCTTCTATTTGATCTCTATTTCTCAAATATGATTTCAATTGACCTATGTACAGGATTTAAAAATTATTATATGTATTAAAAAATTACAACAATTTGGTTAAAAGATATTCACTAATAAAAAAATTCATATCTACGTACCTTTATATTGAATGAATTCATTGATAGTGTACTCTCCGACCATCTTTAGCTTCACCAACCAAATTAATATTCCAAATAATCGTGACAATGATTAATTAATAAGGAAATGGTATCACCCAATGAAAATGTCTAAAAAAATTCATTCATGAAGTTTTCTATGCATCATTGGATTTACTGTTTTTCTTATAATGTACATTGAGAAAGGTACACAACAAAACTGGAGTAGTATTTTTTTGTATCATATTATGAAATTACAATGAAAATAATATCGACATCATAATGTCTGAATAATGAATTTTCTATCCAAGAAACTCAATTTTTATATCAAAAAACCCTGAAATGTTAATTGAATATAAATATGGAACATTTATATTATTTAATGTTCGATGTATTATCAATTTCTTGGGATTTTTATTGTATAAATATATTAAATATATTTAACATTTACATTTTCATGGAAACCATTTTTATATTTAATGATTCCACATCATTATTATCATTAACGTTATCCTTTAATATAGCTAAATAATTATGAAATTTAAAAATTACATTGTCCCAAATATTATTATAAATATTGATGAGGTCTTGATAGTGTTCTATCAAATTAAACTCCAAATAAGAGTGTTTGAAATATGTTCACATTTTCATCCCATGTTTTGTTCTAATAAATCCATATATTATAGATCATACCCTTTTCCCACCGTAATTAATCTTTTTATATTTTCTAAATTCCATTATTATATTAAATAACTTTTCCATGATTTCTAAAAAAGATGATAAGATCCGTGGATTTCTCAATTCAATATCTCCATTGAATTTTTTCTTCTTATACCTGAATTTAAGGGAAGCATAATGAAATTGAGGATGATACAAAAACACTATTTTTTGTTATTTATTAATCATTGTAGATTAAAATAAAAATTAAAAACTACAAAATCAAAACTAGAATGTCTATTCCAACCAAATATGTTTTCTAGTCCAATAATGTCACTAATTTTCCATGTGAAATCAACATTACATTTCAATAGTTTTCTAATTGATTCATCAAATATTTCTGTGAAATCATCAAATAATTATCACAATTCTCTAATTATAGGTTGAATACATACATCATTGAAATTTGTAAGAGTATTATATTTAGGAATAATCAATGAAATAATGATGTAGTTATTATTCATAAACATATATATGTTTAGACAATATAGTATTAAAAAAACTATCCAAATGCTATAATTAGTACTTAATGTCCCAAAATGGTTAAAACCCTTAGAAGCTAATCCCAAATGAACATTCCTACAATATGATGAAAAATATGGATATAACGAATCAAACAGCTTCCATGAAATTACATATTTCTTATGTATCAACAAGAAAACATTGTTAATATCCTGATCATTACAATTCATGTCATATGATTCATAGATGAAATGAATAGAAATTTAATGTTTAGTATTAAAATAATTTAATAACATACCTTATTTGTGTTTTCCCCTTATATTTCATCCTAAGGATGCATTGATTTTTAAACTAATTATTTCTCATTGGAATTCAAATTATTTAATGAAATATTTTTCAATACCATTTTTCATACCCTTCTCCACTGTAATGTATGAAAACATCAGGGCTTTCATTTATCATTCCACAATCATGTCCTTGTTTTCGATGATTTTTTTTATATTATTGTATGATGCAAGGATCTTTTCTATATGAAATGAGTCATGAAAAAACTCTAAAATAAAGGAATCACTTAGTCAGTATGTATGTAAGGAAAGATGATAGGTAATAATAATTTATATAAAAAATATCAAATACATGTAACACCATTGAAATGTTTTTTGTTTACAGTCTTGATCAAATTCACAATACTCAAATTTTTGTGTTAATTATGTCCATGGAAATATTGCCCTTGTAAAAATCAACAAAATGGTTTCTTGATCATCTAAAATCATTTAAATAGTATTCTTCAAATAAAAATTAAAATATTTCAATGTTAAAGATAAATTCTCCTATAGGGAGCCACATTGTGTATCATTGATAGAGTTTTCATTGTTTTTAATTTTAATAAAATATGATTCACCATGAAATATCCAACAGACACATTGAGAAATAATTTTATTCAATATAAAACTCTCTTATACTAATTTTAAATTCAACTATCGTATTAATTTTCAATTGGTACATAAATATAATATTTTATCATCCACAGATCGGTTTGAAATTTCATAAACTCTAATTAATCCAATCCCATGGAATACTAAGGTATTATTAGCTAATTAAAAAAAATTTAATCACATTTATTTTCTTTCAAATCTTCTTCTTGTACATTAAAATATAAAGACATTAATGTTTATTAAAAAATGTACAATCAAAAATAAAAATAACCTAACTTTTTCATTGATTTAGATAGGATCTTGAGTCAACATACCAAAAATTCAACATAAAAATGATTCAATCAAACATTAAAAATGTAAAAAAAATGAAAAAATAATAACCTTCAAAATAATATTGTTGTATTTAAAAGAATATATTAACTACATAGATGAGAGAGGATACAATAATTTTATGTGTATTATTATTAGTCTGAAATAATACATGAACATAATTATTTTATTATAATATATCTACCATTTCTTCTTTTCATATTATCAATTTGAATTTTATCTTATAGAAACATGATTGTATCTTTGTCTAGTTCATTATTCAATAATTATAAAAAACTAGATTTATAGTATCTTAAAATAAAAACAATGAATTTTTATACTTGGGGCATGAGTGCATCATAAAATTTTATTAAAATATGATTTTACCATATATTAAAAATCTATTTGAGAAATATTACTAAAAACAAAAAGAGAAACACATGTAGAAATATTCATATAAATTATTGTTAAGTATATTTAACTAGGAATCAGTAATTTTATTCATTACTATGATTTTTAATATATTTTATATTAACTTCATGATGTCATCTCTTAAATAGAATATATTATTTTATTATATGTGGATTATTTTCTAAAACCATGTGCTATATAATCAGGTTTTTTTAATGAATACCCCTCTACAGAACATATAAAACAACAATTCCCGCCATTGGAATTCAAAATTATCTAAAAGATAGACCTAAATGGGAAAGTATTCTTTTTAAATACATTTATATTATTATTAAATGGGGAACTGCAAAACATCTAAAATATTTTCTTATATCATGATGAAAATGTAACTGATACAAGTCTTAAAAAGGTCACTAATGTCACCATGTTCAACTATATCATTCCTGAATGAATAATTAGTTAATTATTAGAATTTATACAAAATTACTCAAAATAAAATCACCAATAATGACATTAAGTTGCATAAAATCTTCTAATATATGACTAACTACTAATAGAAGGTCTGAAATTTAACCCCATCATCATCATAGGATGAAGCCCTGTAAAAGACACATAATTACAATGATCATTATAGAACATAATTTAAAACCGTATAAAAATCAAGTATGAAATATTATATATAATGAATTTAGTTATCATTGTACTCTATAAAAGGGGAAGAGATGATGCCTTTTTTGGTAAACATCATGGGGCAAGGGGAGAATTCTGAGGTCCCCAATAGGGAGTATGTGGTTATGTTATGAGGATGGGCGATGTCGTTTGGTGTAGGGTGGTCATATTCATTGGGATCGTTAGGGATAAAGGACTATCTCTATTATAAGTACAGGTTCGGGGTTATGGGGCAGCCCTTGGGTGCAGGGGGTTGGGGTCATGGGTTTTCCATCAAGAGAATGGGGTCAGTGACATTGTGCATGAGTGTGGGGGGAGGGGTAAAATTAGTGTTTTAAATGACTTTTTTGGTGGTCTAAATATTACCAATGCCTAAATAAAAAACTAAAACAATTATGTGTTGTTTTAAAATACCACCACTATTTTTCAAATTATAATTAATATGATTTTTTCGCTGTGGTCAATGAAAATGACACTAAAACCTATTTTTTGTAGTGTATGTAAAATAGTCCATAAATCATTTTGGTTGTGTATGAATCAGACATGACACATTATGTTACATATTTTTATGTTTGAGGGTCAATATTTGTGGATTCTTTTTTAAAAAATAATTTTTACTTAAAAATCGATTTCAGTCACTGAAAACTAGGGAAACACATTCCAGGTTATCGTATACATGATGATGATGACCTATTTTTTATTTTTGATGTGTAATAAACTAAAAAATATCAATGTGGTAAATGGTCATATAGGTTTGACTCAAATCATGTTATTCATGTTTAAAAATGAACTTTTAGTTCAAAATGAGTATCAAACATTATATCCAAGAAAACTCACTTATAGTATCATGTTATTTTACAATATTTACCCATAAATTATTTATGTTGTACAGAAATATGTTACACATCAATCTAACACACAATGTGTTTAGTATGACTCAATATTCAGGCTATTATTTAAAATTGATATTTTAATCCAAAACACATGTCCCATACTTAAAACAAAAAAAATTATCATATTATCTTGATACATTGGGATAATGATTCATAAATTATTTCTGATGTACAGGAATCAACAACGCATTAATTTCACACATATGGTTCCCTGTATGATTCCATGTTTATGTTTTCAGTCTAAAATATATTTTTTAATAAATAATTGTTTAAGATTTATGTTTAATATATTAATTTCTTATATTATAAGCATAGTAATTTTTTATATATGCACATTGTTTTTCCTAGATAAAGGTTTTTTTTCTAATTGGTAGATTTAACAAGAATTGTTGAGAGAGGGTCAGGGTCTAAATAAAATAAAGCATTAATATTTTTTTAATTTGATGAAATCGTTGACAATATGTATACTCCAATGTAAATGTAATATGAAATGTTTTAAATTTATGTAATATAGTTTTTTCATCAATTTTTTATGATTGAAATTTAATTAGAATTAATTTCTTTTATGTTTGGTTGTTTTGTGCCTTAATTTGAATATCACACTACTCCAGCATGGCCCTATGGTTGTTCTACCTTGACATGATGTATTTGAATTTATGATGTTACATGATATACTTATTATTTATTTTTCAATATATTGAAGTTATTTAAACTATAATAATATTGTATTAAATAATTTTTTTTGATATTACTATTAAATTAAAATATTGTTGTATTAATTTTGTAAATGAATTCATTTACTTTGAATATAATAAATAATAATAATTATTTTTTAAATAATATAAAATATGTTACATTTTATTTATAAATCCTAAAAAATTATTTCATATATAAAAAAAATTTCATATTTTTTATAATATTGAGGACTGAGAAAACATAGAAGTGGGAGAGAAGGAGAGATGGATTTTCTGTAATTTTCAGAAAATGATTCCTATTGAAAATTTTTCCTAAATGGTTTTCATCAAAACTCTCAAAAACCATTCTAAACACCTAGGATGATATTGTGAAACATGATGAGTGAGTTTAAAATCTGATTTTATTTTTATTTCTTATATTTTTATCCTTCCATTGTGAAAAACTACTGCTTTCAATTTTACCCACTTTCCATGGAATCAATATCTTAGAAAACCGCATCATATATTGTTTTCATTAACATCCTGAAATGATGGGAATTTAGTTTCTCCATCTCCACCACCCACAATAGTACAATATCTTACTAAATTTCATAGGATACATAATTGTATCTCATTTTTAATCCCTACATGACATCAGCATGCCCATATTATATTAAATCATTTAACATGGAAGCATTCTTATAGATTCTTCCATCACCCAAAAGGTGTCCACCACCATGGTATCAGAATTGGATCTAGACCTAATCCCTAAATTTATACATGATACAATGTGTATAATGTTTCTACTATTATGAAACACTTGTTTTGAAACCATAAGGTTGACCACAGACATCATGGAGATGAAGGATCACATGAGGTATGTGAGGTATGTGGTGGATAATGGTGCGGGGGATTCATCATCGATAAGGATAATGATGTATGTAGTATATGAAAAGATGGTTGTGGTGGGAGAGTTGTAGTAGAGAAATGTGTTTTTAGAAGAGATGGTAGTGTTGTGGTGCCTCCCCAATTGGGCTACCTCACTCGTGTTTAATAGATATAAAAACAATAAAAAAATAGAAATTTTGTAAAATATGTGAGTTTTGGGATTCTCAAGGTGTATAAATTTTATGTTCACTGGACATGGATTCTCATCCATAAAGTGTAGTGAAGTTATGGTTATACCTAATGGTTTTAAAATATCCAATATGTAAAATTCACTAGGTCTAATTAGATTTCAACTATGCTGCTCTTTAATCTAATCAATTATTTCCTACTATTAGACTTTTATTTATATAGAAAACATATAGTCATATAGTCATATATATTTTGTTTTAATTATTATTTTATGTTAATTCGTTTTAGGATTCCAGCAGATTTTATCATTTTTCTTCCTTTGATCCACTATTTATATAAGTATTATTATTGATATACCACACATATCTCAAAGTCTCATTCATAAATTTTCATTTTTATTTTATATCACATTCTAGATATGTTCTTGGGGTCTTCCCATTTTTTATTTCTATGTTATAATTTTTTAGTGCCAACATTTATATCTTCTGAAAATATATGTAGTCATTGTGCATCTGCATAAATTTCTTCGAATATTTATTTTTGTGGAAGTAAGTTTGTTGACCTTTTGTGTTCTGTTTGGTTTGTTTTTGTGTGTAATGTTTTATGGACTTTTCTAGCAACAGGTATCATAGGGTTCATTTTATAATATAAATAAATCACGGAATCTAATTACAGTCAGATTAATTTTTATAACTGTGACAACTATCATATGAAGAAATTAAAAATGAAGGATTTATTTTTATTCATGCGAATTAATCATTTGGGGTTGCTTACTAGGAATCATGAAAGAATAAATGATGAAAAATGAGTGTTCGGGAAATTAATTTTTGATGGTTGCATTGATCTGTAGGTTGAAAACAGTGAGATGAACCATATTTTCTATATAACTCACCCAAAAACACTGTGTGACAATCATGATAACACATATGCTTCAAATACATGAGAAAATAAAATTTTCCACATAAAAATTATGGGTTTGATGTAAAAATAAGTTATGTTTATTTCTGAATATTTGAGTGAATATCAAGGATTTTATGATAAATTTTATGGTATGATTATTATTTTTGATGATTATGTTCTATGAATTCTATAGCTAAATATATTACACAATTCATGGGAGAATATGAGTGTTACTCTAACTAGTTCATATTCTAATGTGGTTTGACATTTAGTTTGGTTAGGTATACCATTTTGAATGAAAATTTTTGGATATGTACATTGGTGAAATCTTATTCAGAGATTTTAATCAAAGAGAATAGGAGGAGAAGTCCCTCTAGTAATTAAGGATACCAAATTAGAGTTAATAGAGAAGAAGAGAAGAAAATCTAGTTTAGTGAAGAGATATTTTCAGTGTCTTAATTTAGGAAAGAACATGCACGTTATTAAGTTTCTATATCAGCTAAAAAAGAGAAATTAATGAAAGAAAAATTCATAGAAGGAATTGGTGATGTAGATGATCATTCCTACACCAATCTATGGGTGATATTTTTATTGTTTATAATACACATAAAATAACTTCTAATGATTCTTGTGGGGGGGTTTGATAGTTCTGACTATTTTTACATGACACTAAGGAAGGAATTATTTACATATTACAACCTATGATATTTTTGGAATTAAAATATTTGAAATTATCAGCATGCTGATGTAGTAGGTTTTAGGAATATTAGTTAGGATATTGTCTCATGATGTAAGTTAATTTAGAGGAATGTTCAACATAAACCTAGGGTTCATATGAATATTTTTTATGTAGTATTTTTTTAATGATGATGGTTTTATCTTTATTTTGGTGATGAAATGTGGACTCATTCAAAGAGATCACTGATTATGGATTTACAGAAGAAGAAGTAATGTTTGTACTAAAATAAAACCTCTATTTATTCAGATACTACATGAATTATTGTGGTTTGTCTGACTCTCAGGTTAAAAAATATTATACTCATCTATATTATTGACAATTGTATTGGTTTCTTCAATAATGAAAATATAGACTATATTTAATGAGTTTCAAATAGGGTATATGAAATCACAATAGGGATGGAAAATAGAGCTGGCTGGGGGTCAATATTCATCGTTTATATAGGAAGTATCATGTACTTGAATTAGATCATTCTGTTAATTGTGGGCCTTTGTAATCTATGAATATTAGTGGATGTATTTTTTCACATTTATTTATGACTACACATTTATTCTTTAATCTTTTGTTTTGAAATCAAAAAGTTAGGTTCTTATTATTATTAAGTAATTCCAGGATTCAGGTGAGTGGGAATATAATAACAAGTTGAAATTTATTCTCAATCAAAATAGAGGTGAGTATTGTGATCTATTTGGAAAATATTATTGGAATGAAGGTATTTTGAATGATTATATCCCTCTTATGACACATCAGTTAAATTTTATAGATAGGGTAATTATTAGGGATCTTTTCAAAACATGTCATTATTTTACTTTAAAAGAAATGGGCCAATGAAATTTCTTTGGGGAGGATTTATTTTCAACTACTTATAATATTAATTTATAATATATGGTTTCTTTTTAGATAGACAGCCCTAAAATATTTATTGATGTAAAATTAGTATGTATAATCATTTACATGTTTTTTGTTATAGGTATATTGTTCATGTTCCTAGTGATAAGATGTCCAAACTGTATGGTATGTCATGATAGTATATTTTTATTGGAAATTGTCATTTTTTGGGTACATGTTCTATGATCTACATTTGAATTATGTTTTTTTAAGGCTTGATGATGGGTTTCAGGAGGAACACACAATTTAAAATATTTAAAATTAGTGGAAATTTATTAACCAAATTTATTATTTCTTTATTTGACTTGATCCCATAACTAATTTATATTTACCTCAATTTGTTTACTATAAGAACCATGTGGATGTAAAGAATTATGTTCTGGGTTAACAGGTTAGAGTTTATCTTTCCTATTAACCTTTTCATTGTAATAATATGGTGTAGGGTTTATTAATTTATCAAAAGTTCCTCTATAGAAATCCATTTCAGTATCATACAATTTGTTATTGATATTCACTTGATGAGTGTTTTCATCTCCCTGAATCGGGGAAAATTGTATTTTTATAAGGTTGTAGAAAGTGATTAGAAGGAAATGTTGGTTGATTGAAAGGATGGTGAGATTTTATCATTTCAGGAAAAACATAATTTTGATCAGGTGAAGTTATATAACATAAAGATAGATGTAAAAAATGATAGACTTAACATATTTGAAAATAATAATTTGTTTTTTAGATGATATAATTAATGATTAGTTGTTAAAAGGTTTATTCAAAATAAAGGTGTTGATTTTAAATAAGTTTTCTCACTTCCTATCAAAATGTATTCAATTCCTGTTTTTCAAAGTTAGGTAAATTGATTGGATCTTCATACTTAGTATATGTATGTGAAAAAAGATTTCATCCATGGAGATTTATTATAGGATATTTATATGGAAATGTTAGAGTATTTTTTTGACTAATAAATTGAACATGATGATTAATTGATAAATAAGAGACTGAATGGATTGTATCATGATATGGGATTGTAGTTTATTATGTTTGAATTAGTCATTTTTAAACATTATTTTTAGAAAATTATTATGATAATTATGTTTTTGTTCAGAGATTTATTGATAATGATTTTATTTTTTTGTTTCATTGTGATGATAATATGCCTATTTTTTCCAATATTCATCAATAATTTGTAAAATAAATAATGATATTTTTTATATTTTTTTGATAAAATACATAGGGACTTCATGATAAATTCATGTGCTGTCATTCTCCAATGATTCACAAGCTAGTAAATTGTGGTTATTTCAGACATATATGTTGGAAATTTTCATCATATATTTTATATAGATATAGTGAAATTGGTTAGTGCCCCTCTATCAATTTAATTTAATATTTCTACCAGTCAGTAAACTAATTTTGATGAAGTGATGTAGGGGATGAAACAAACATCTTATTCATAAATCCATGGATGTTTGCCGTATATGAATGTACATAGAAGATCTGATATAGATCATGTAGTTGGGTTATTTAGTCATTCTATATATAATATAGGTAGTGATATTTAAGGAAAAGTTAAGTGTATACTTCATTATCTTTATGGAATTTTTGATCAGTGATTTGGATTTACAAATTCAAAACCTATACTTTTTTATCCTTTTATAATCATATGTGACTGAAGATATTGATATGAGACGTCTACCTTAAAGTATTTTATCACTTTTACATGGGGATCTATATATTGGAAATATAGTTTCCTATGATATGATTCTTTAATTTCAATTGTTTCAGAGTTTATCATTTATATAGAGGCATGCAAACAATTATTTTGGATGAAAACACTTATTCAGGAGATCAATTTTAATCCTGATTTATATGTTTTATTCAAATGTACGAGTTCTATTTTTTGGGAAATAAATAACACATTTAAAATAAGGTAGAAACATATAGATATTTCGTATCATTGAATCCGTGATGTCCTTGAATTGTGAAAATTTGAGATCAATAAGATCTGAACAAATGAAAATGTGTTAGATATGTTGACCAAGAGTTTACATAGGGCTAAATTAAAGACATGTCAACGAATTACAGGTTTTCTACAGATCCCCTTTTAACTCATAGGGGGAGTTTCATGGGGTTCCATCCAACTTGGGTTGCCTCATTTTCATTTAATATATATAAGAAATAGTTATGATTGGAAACACAGGTTGTATGGGATTACTATTGTGGATGAATTTGAGGTATGTTGCACACAGTATCTCTTCCCCCAAGAGTATTGTGGTTAATGTTATACCCAATGAATTTTATATTTGAAATTGATGAAATTATCCATGAATGATCGAATTTCATCTTTGATGATCTTTGATTTGATCCTACAATTTTTATTTGAATAACTTTATTAATATATTGAACAATATTTCTTCTAGTAAGAGCTAGTTTTGTTTCATTAATGGGATGTGGTTTTTTATTTCAAATTTCCTTCATAATGAATCTTCTTTTTACCATTGCTCAACTATTTTATCGGAGTGTTCTTTTGAGATCATGTAGATTCTTGTGATTCTCTGTTATGTAAACTTCATTATTAGTGGATCCCATTTTATGGTCATGGTCCCGTGGTTTTTCTAATTTTGTTTCTTCACATTAAATATTATATTGTCCTCATTTATTTTTCTACACATATATTTTGATACTACATATATGCTTTAATTTTCAGTATTAATGTTAGAAAGGCATTAATTTTATTTCCACTGTGCATTCTCTTTCGTGTTAGTTTGCACGTTTTTCACTTTCGGTCTTTTTTATAGGTAATATCTTCTATGACAGTTGTCATTACCATTCCCCACATCTTCCATTGTGAATGCATATAAAAGTGTCATAATACCCATCGTTGTTTCCCCATCTATCAAATGATGGTTCCCATGAATATTTTTATGGTGTCTTGAGTTGATTCTTTTTCATATTTCGAATGACAGTGCCAATTGTGTCAAAATAATGAAATATTTATTCCATTATGATTGTTTATGTTATTGGATAGAGATATTCAACATAAAATGGTACCCATGTGTGGCATTGTATTTTTAATTTCATTTAAATTTTATTTGAACATGATAAAATTAGAAAAATATAATCATATTGGATTAAATATTTATTAAATTAATCCATATTGAAATGAAATATTACATTTCACTATTTAATTGATTAAAAATTTACATAAAAATATTTACATTGATGGGATCTTTAAAATTAATCAATGAAAAATAAAAACACAATACACAAAATCAAAATACTTAATGACTAATTTTTCTAGAAATGTTCATCCCTTAAAAATCATGTTCCTGCAATAAAAAAGTGTTAATTATAGGTAAATATTATTATAACTAAAAAATTTATAATCTTAATTTATATATTAAATATATTAATATTATTTTGTTATATAATGAATATATTATTGATATTATCAATTATAGTGTTAATTATCTTACTATTCATAATTTTTTTAATTATATATTAAAAATAATTGTTATATATACTATTAATAAATAATAATATTTTTAATTTTTAATTTCATAATTAATTAATAATATATATATATATATTCTATATACTTAATTATTGTAAATAATAAATATATTATCAGATGTTAATTATCTTCATCACTTAAATATTTGTTGATAATTATACATTTATTCTAATATGATAATACAAGGTTAAAAGATGATCATTTAGTTACACATGTAACATCCAGGGTAAATAATGAAATAATACATTTTCATTTTTTATTAATATTTTGAGAATTAGATATTAATTTTACTTTAATGGGGTTTCCATGTTCGATGGTATACCAATACGCAACAACGTGTTTATTTGAAATCTTACATTGAACACTACTAATATAATATTATTATTTTAAATGGTAGTTAACACCTAACCATTGTATTTGAAGGAATGAATAGAACTAACTACAATATGATTATACATGTTTGTTATATGTTTTTTCATTTATCCAATAAAAGATAGAGGATTAAAACAAGAAAAGAATTCTATTTGAAGAATAAATACTCTAATATTCACTGAAATGTCGATTTATTTCCTTTTGATGAAAAACCCTTTTTAAATCTAGTTTTGGTCACTATCATACATTATATTTCACCAAATAATTTTTTTTAGAATCGGGACACCAAAATATAATTTGGGTAATTATTCGGTAATTTTTTGATAAAATTCATATTTAATGAATATTGAAGAAACATATATTGATATTGATATATTAAATTTTTAATAGGTTTTAATGTTTAATTAGATTATATTGTACCATTTAATATAATTGTGGTCATTGGAAATAATTTACCATTGAAATTGGACCTAAAAAAGTGTCAATTATTGGATAGATATTGTTTGTTAAAAACACGCTATTTGTATTGACAATGTGAATTATTTTCAATTTAATTTATGATACTTATATGTTTTTAATTTTGGAAAATAGTTATAATTTTTGAATTCAGAATATCAAATATAGATGACGATAATTTTTTGGTATTTTTCTGATAAACTTCAATTTCTGACGAATATTGAAACTACTAAATAGTAGTTAAAAATGAGATTTTTATTTAAAGAAAATTATACCACATCAATTAATTGATTTAAAAAATTTTACATAAATTGTTGTTATTAGAATATACAATTTGGTTCAATAAGATTAAAATAAATTCTGGTGAATCATAACTTTTGACATTAATTTACCGCGATTAAAGGTAAATATGGTAATTCAATGTAAAAATAATATCATAATAATACATAATTATTTCATCATGTGTCCAAAACTTATTGGCTGAGTCATGGATGACCATGTAAATCCTTGGGTGTATTTGGGGACCCCGTATAGCATCTTGGTAATGGTAATGATACTTTATATTAATTTATTTAAAGTAAAGTCAAAAATTACACAAACGTATTTCTGTTAGTAAAGTAATTTTTACACTGGGTAAAATAAGTTATCATATAGACTATGAATATTATTTGAAAATAAAAAATACTATCATACATCATGGTATTTTATTATAATTTTTAGACATCATAAACTTAGTTATATGTGACACAATAAGGATGTAGTATTTACCTCAATAATAAACAATTTAAATAAATAGGATTATAAATATTAAAACAATATAAAAAACATGTCTAATTATTATTGGATGATCTCTTCTCAAACATGAATCATCATATCGTCTACTTTAATTAGTTTTGGACCTTTTGAAACTGAATATAAGTTTATAATTAAATAATTTTTTTCAATCATTTATAAAGAGCCTCTCCTCCCCCTTATAAAAAGCTCTCAATTATAACCCATTCTTCACACATCCCAACCTTTTGGCTCGTCCAAACTCATCCAAATTAATTTCCATACATCCCTATCATCCAATATCTCCTTAAACATTTCAGAATATACTTCAAGAATTCTTATTGGTTCAATCCAAATGGAGTTACCCAAATTAAAGGTAACAGTTTCTCTTAAATTTATTTCTTTTATTTTACTCCTAAAACCCCCTAAAATATTTTTATTCCATTATTATATAACAGCACCATTATCCTCAATAAACTAGTATGTTGTTATGAGAAGGATTCAAACTAACATACAAACACATCCATCTATTGGGTAATGAACAAATCGATTCTCTGGATGGAAAACTAATGCCTCACGAAACGATGATTATTCAATTATATCCTAATACCTCTAATGGTGTCCATTATGGTGGAACTATATTTATATATGATATATATTACGTTTATGTTTTGATTATTCTTCTGAATTTTCCTCTTATATCAGGCCTTTACGGTTTCCATTATGGGTAAACACGATAACTTCATTTGAGGATGTGCAGACTACCACCCCATCGAATTGATATAACTCATTAATGCCTTATGTGGGATGTATAAAGGATAGAGTTAATTATGTAATATATTATATTATACAGTAATTATATTATATTTATGTATCATTATGTTTTCATTCCATTAAAATATGAAATAGAAATGAAAGTATCGTTCATGCGTACGTACGGCTTACTGTCGCCATGAACAGTGTATTTCAATTCTTATGTCTAAATGTTATGTACTATTATAAATACCTAAAAAAACTAGGTATATATGATATATATTATATATATCATGAATTTTATATTTAATATAATGGATATTTGACCACATGAATAGCTTATAATTATAAGCTATTGACTTTTGACTTAAGTACCAAATATCAAAAAAATGACCATTATTATCTTAACTAGTTACATAATGTTTATAACAAAGTTATAAGTGATATATAAGAAATAATAATCTTAAATAATTTTATTAAACATTTATAAATTAACATTAGAGTATTATTCATGTGATTAATGAGCGAACAGGTCAAGTCATACACAAGGTAATGGAATTCGTCTCAATCACTTTTAATGGAGACATATTTTGTTTTAATACTTGAATTTATTTTATACACAATATAAACACATTTGAATTTTAATTTCATTACTGTGAATATTATTCTTTGAATATGGTACTAAATTGATATAATGAATTTTTCTGTTTAATGAATGCGGTGACAATGACCTTTATATCGTCGTAAGTAATATTTGATCATAGGATTCGTCAATAAGCCAAATATTTTTCAAAAGGAAAATAAATACCTTATTTTATTTTTACATAATTTTGTTTTGAAAATAGTTTTTATAATTGATTTTTAATTTCAATATATTTAAATTATATAATTTTATTGAAATGTGGAAATTTTATCTTTCCTTTATGTTTTTTATGTGCTAGGAATAGGTTATGGTTCTTGGGCATTGTTTACGTATACGGGTGGTTCCGTGATAATCCTAGTACAGGTGAGCCCGAGATATCACACCAATGCATTTGTTAACATGACATAGGTAAAAGTGAATTTTTCTCCAAATAAATTGAGTGAACATACATTGATGGGTATTCCAAATATAACTCCCTACAACATTGTGATAGCTACAGTGTATGTATGATATGGATTCCAAAAGATACCTGTATGATTTATGTTGTCTATGTGTTATTCATAAATCTTGTTATTTAATGAGGTATGTTAATGAGCTTATGTTATGTATGTAATGATGAAATAATGTTTTCATTATTATTTTATAACCCTTAATATGCTTTTTAAGCTCATCTCATGTTTTGAAATGTTTTTCATAGGATTTAAGGAAGAATAGGGTCTAGGATGGGATCATGGAAATGTCGTGCGGTCTAAAACATAGAACTAGACATGATTCTTTTTTTTCAAGGTATTTTTTTTAAATGGAAACTATTTAGAAGTGTCAACTTTTTAACTTTTCAGATGTAATGTAATAGTTCTGGCCTAATTCTCTAAAACACTAAACCTAAAAAGGATCCTCAATGTGAATTAGTTATTTAATTAATGATTATGTAATGTTTGAAGGCTAGGTCATTATAGTTGTTATTAGAGGTCAGTTTAGACAACTTTAAGAGTTAGGGTATTTTTAAATTAATATCCATAAATTAATTTATGTTAATGATTTATCATTTATAGATTACCACATTTATTCTCCTACGTTATTTCTGTGTTAATAATGTTTTTTCATAGAAAAAACATATCATATTTTCTGGGAAGGCATACCGAGGATAATAACCATCAAATCTGCATCCTATTATAGTCAAAATCAGAACTGAGTAGTTTACTGCAGTGATGGCTCAGTTGAATCAGGTGAAATATGGTTGTTGTGTTTATTGATGATATTTTTCATTATTCACAAAGTAAAGATTATCATTAAAGTCATTTAATGGTTATTTTTTAAACCATACAATAATAGAAACAATTTGGTTTATTCCGAATGTGTGAGTTTTGGTATCAAAAATTTCTTTCCATGGTCACATTGTTTCAAAAAATGGAATAACTATTGATCATGCTAATACAAAAGTTGTTGAATAATGGATAGGACCCACTACTATAAAGTATATTCGTAGTTTTCTTGGTTTGGAAATTTATTACAAGAGATGTGTTGAGAATTTTGCGTGGTTATCTAGTACAACGACCATGATTGTCACGACCCATTCTAGTTGGGCCCGGGCCATGACTCCCCATATAATGACCCATACTTTACATACATTGTTAATACTTCAAAAATGAAGCATACTTATTACAACATATACAAAACCACGAAAGGACCGTATAGGTATAGTGTCTTTAGAAACTGGGAACCATAAACAAATGGTTCATAAAGCGTCTACACTGTCTCCCATTTATTTCATCATATCTATAGTCCCTTTTGGAATACTTACTTAATAACCTTCTTCCTGACCTGGGGAAAGAAAACATAAAAAAGGGTGAGCTCAAATGCTCAGTAAGGGTAAACTAAATAAAAATCAATCAAATCATATTCATACGAACATAACATTTTGGAAATCTTAACCTGCAAAAGAGATCATAATTTCATAACATGGGATAAATCATGGTAGTGAAATGTAATCACAATAATCATAACATAAAACATGAAACTTTGTGGCATACACACATAATTATAGAGAATCATTTCTTATTAGTCAAGACTCATTTCCAAGACTATCTTAGTGGACAAAGTCCCTTTCTGAACCGAGTCACCCTCGTTTCAGTCCTGTTTCACTGAACCGGTATAACCTACCGTTCCAGCCATATCTATCTCATGAGATATAAAATTTTTACCCACTACATTGGAGGGAGATATAGGTCCCACCCATCTCATAATGATACCATTCTTATGTGTGAAACAAAATCATAAATCATACATCATTGTATAACCAATGTAATAAAAATGGGATTCTTAAACAACATGACATCATAAAACAATTCATATAAGATAAAGGAATTCATAAAAATAATTCCATCACAACATAATCAAATCAATGTAATAATAGGGATAGAAATAGAACCCTTTATTATCTTAGATGGAAAATAATTTTGATAAAACACTTGAACTCCATTCTTGAGGAAAATATCCTTTCTACTTCAAAAACACTTTTCCATTAATAACATGTCATACAATTATAAACAAAAAGAAGTTGATTAAAAATAAACATGAAAACTTGTAACGGAAGCTTCTTTGAAATAATGTTTTAAAAATCCATTCATGCCGTATAAGTTAAAAAAACATTCTTCTCGTACTTTTGTCGAAAAAGTCAAAAAGTATCTCGTACAAAAAACGACAAAAGATTCCTTTCATATATTTTACTAAAAACTCACCAAAGGGTAAAATTGGATATAAAATATTGTATAAGGATATAAATATTACATGTTGAGGAAACATGGATGTCGATGATAAAATACACCCCAGTAAATACCAAAGTATAAACAATCTCGGATAAAAATGAGATTGTGATATTTCTCTTACCTTAGTTCCGTTTTGCTTCGTAAGTGTCCGAACCTCCTGTATAATGATTTAAATAATGTTATTGACTTATTCCAGAATCATATATATTTTTATGATATCATATATGGTCATATTCATAGCTTCTTAGTAGTAATATTTCATTACTACTTGTTATTTAGGTGTTTATAACTTTTTGTTCTTATGCATGTTTTGTCGATAAATTCTTATTATTATATTTAGGTTATAGATACCTCATTTTCATAATGGTATTAGTGTAATATATATCATATACATGCATTCAATTCATTTATATAATCATTATGAAATGAATATCATGTAGAACGAGTCGCATCACATCGTGGAGACGGTATTCCGTACGTACGCACAGGTGATGATATCGTTCCTATGATCATGGAATTGTATTGGAGTGTATGTATACTATTTCAGAATCAGTATCACTTTATAATAGTCATATATAGTCATTATTTACACCATTATACCCATCCAAGTAAGGTGGTGGTGGAAAATAGATTACACCACGGCGTGGAGACGGTACTCTGTACGTACGCACGTGCGGTGATTTCTTTTTCCGTAGGATGGATAGATGGTGAAATAGGGTTGTTTCATACTTATAATAACATATCAGTATATGAGTGATATTGATGCTATTACTTCATAATGAAACAACCAAATAAGAAGATGTGTAAGAAGAAATAAGGATGAAATAATTTGTAACAGACATTACCTCTTCTTTGAAGTGCTTCTTTGAGACCTTCTTTTAGGGCACTAAAATTGGTCTTTGAAGAATACAAGGACCTATAAGATGTCTATAGGAATTTGGAGAGGAGGAATCGTCAGGGTTTGGCCGAGCTTGAAGGCTCAAAGAGGTGTGAGGAAGAGGGGGATGAGGTGCCCTTTTATAAGGGAGGAGAGGGGCACCTTTGAAAAAAATATATATTATTTTATTATAAAGTCAAGTTCGGTTTTAAATAGCTAAAAATTGATATATTTCAAAGCTAAGGTGGGGATGGGTCGAAATAATCTCATCCAATAGAATTTATACAAGTTTAGGTTCCTATTGTAACCTTATCATTTAGATTTAACATTGAGTTAAATAAGTTTACTTTTACCGTGTCTTCTTGTGTTCTTATACTAAAAGGTTAATAAACATACTATAAGCATCCAAACGAACACCAAGTTGTTTATTATTAATATATATAACCTTATCTAAGTCATTTTTCCGAACCTTAGATTTTTAGGAATAAAATAACAATTACTAATATAATATTTGTTTTAAAAACTATTTTATGTGAATTTTGACACTATTTAGTAATTGATTTTTGTGAAAATCATAACATAATTATTAATTCGAACCAAGTTAATTAAATCAATAATAAAATTTCATATTAACCTATAAAATTAGTGTAATTCATAAAAATTCAAAATTATATTTATTTTGGTATTTATAATATCAATTATGTCAATATTTCACTAATAAGATAATTACTGCATCATCGTTTTGTCATAAATAAATTAATCTCTATAATGTCTAAAAATTACAAATAAAATATCATTATGTAGGAAATCGTTTTAGATTTCTAATGAATATTTATAAACGAATTTATCTTATGTATAACCCCATATTAAAAATGATTTACTTATTAAACTTTGATTTTAACTATTTTAACACTTCTTTAAATAAATTAATAATAAATGGCCTAATCTAATCCAAGTGGGCCTAAATGGTCATATTTTATTCCTAAGGATGTTTTTGGTCGAATAACACTTGTCCAATAGAATTAGGACATGTGTTAGGGTAATAATAATACCATCTTTACCCTTAATTACCCTATTTACTTTTAACCGTGGTAAAAAAAGTAAAAAGTTACTATTCACCAAAAATTATTTTCATCTCATTGAACCAAATTTTAGTCCTTGATATTAACCGTGTCTCTCGGATTTTTGAAATTCCACTCACAGAAGCGGTAAAATTATGTTTTATGAAAAATTCATTTTTTTTTACTACCACTTAGTGGTTTCACTATTCATCAAAAATTGAAAGTTTTCAGAAAAATACCAAAATTTCACCCTAGGCTA
This sequence comes from Viscum album, assembly GCA_963277665.1. NCBI lineage: Eukaryota > Viridiplantae > Streptophyta > Magnoliopsida > Santalales > Viscaceae > Viscum > Viscum album. Next base: position 1,496,818,994 of record OY728156.1, on the reverse strand, counting down.
ATTTCGATATTCCGAATCCAAAAATGAAGTCCATTTTGAAAAATAAAATTTCTAAAATTTAAAAAAATGGTTATTACTATTCATAACGGCTAGTTTTAATAATATTTTAATTAGTATGTCGTTGTTTAGAGAAACTCGGTATTGCGTACGACGCAAGCTATCGAGGAAGGTCGCGATTTCGTGTAAAGAAAGCCAAGCAAGTATTGTGTAGAAAAAGATTCCTTTGATGATTTATACAACATAAACGTCTCGGGTGTTACATTCCACTCCCCTTAAAATGAATTTCGCCCTCGAAATTCTTCACTTTGTAACAAATAGATGAGGATACCTCTCCCTCCTCATATCCTCAAGCTCCCATGTAGCTTATTCTAATTGGAGGCTCCTCCATAAAACTTTCACCAATCGAGTGGTCTTGTTTCGTAGGACTTTTTCATGACGATCCAGAATCTCTATCGGTTGTTCTTCATAAGAAAGATCTTGCTCCAGCGGTACAACTTCTGAGCTGAGTACATGTGAAGGATCAGGTATGTACTTTCTCAGGAGAGATACATGGAACACATCGTGAACTTGAGAGATTTTTGTAAGAACACTTTATCACCCACTTCAAACTCTAGGTCTTTCCTTCGGTTGTCGGCATAACATTTCTTCCGAAACTGAGCTGCTCTTATGTGTTGTTGAATAGATCTGACCTTTTCTATCATTTCATCAACGAGATCAGGTCCTAATAGCTTTATTTCCCCAACATCATCCCAGAAAGTTGGAGTCCTGCATTTCATTCCATAGAGAGCTTCATAAGGAGCCATCTGAATACTGGAGTGAAAGCTATTATTTTAAGAAAATTCCACCAAAGGTAGGTGTTGATCCCAACAACCTTTGAAATCCATAGAGCAAGCTCTCAACATATCTTCTAGGGTTTGACTTGTTCTCTCAGACTGACCGTCTGTCTGAGGATGATTAGAAGTGCTGAAACTCAACTCTGTATCCAGAGTATGCTGAAGACTTCGCCAGAACTTCGAGGTAAATCTCGGATCACGATCATATATAATAGAAAGTTGTACTCCATGCAATCTTACCACTTCCTTTACATATATCCTGGAAATCTGATCCAGAGAGAAATCCTCTCTAATAGCAATGAAGTGTGCAGACTTTGTAAGACGATCAACTATGACCCATATAGAATTATTGCATTTGGATGTTATAGGATGTCCTGTGACAAAGTCCATAGTGATGTTTTCCCATTTCCATTCGGGTATGGGTAATGGTTGTAACATCCCCTTAGACATTTGTCCCTCAGCTTTAACTTGGTGACAAACCAAGCATCGAGGGACATATTCAGCAACATCTCATTTCATGCCATCCCACCAGAAGTACTCTTTCAGGTCCCTATACATCTTTGTGCTTCCAGGATGAATAGAGAATGAAGAACTATGAGCCTCATCCAGTAGTTCCTTCTTTAATTCGGGGATGGGAGGAACACAACCCCGATTCCTGAACTTTATTATCCCATCATAATCAAGGTTGAATTCAGGAACATTTCTCACCTTCTTTTGTAACTCGACATCTTCTTTCTGCGCCTCTTTAATCTTCACTTGTATAGGTGGTTGAACATTCATTTGAGAATGATAAGATTTTTCCCCTTCCATTATAATTCCAAGATCCATCCTTTGTAAATCCATAAATATTGAATCTTTTATGATCCTCATCATGGATAAACTAGCATGGTCTTGTCGACTTAATGCATCTGCCACCTTGTTTGCTTTCCCAGGGTGGTAATGGATTGAGCAATCATAATCCTTAATCAGCTCCAACCATCTTATTTGACGCATATTAAACTCCTTTTGTGTGAAAATATACTTTAAACATTTATTATCAGTATAAATATCACACCTTTCACCATAAAGTTAATGCCTCCAAATCATTAATGCAAAGATTACCACAGCTAACTCCAAATCATGTGTTGGGTAATTTTGCTCATGGATTTTCAACTGTCGTGAGGCATAAGCTATCACCATATCATTTTGCATAAGAACACACCCCAATCCTTTCTTGGATGCATCACTATAGATCACAAACATTTCTCCACTACAAGGCAGTGTGAGCACAGGTGCACTGGATAAACTTCTTTTCAACTCCTTGAAATTATCTTCACATTCTTCCGTCCAGACAAACTTAACTCCTTTCCGAGTCAACTTCGTGAGTGGATTAGATAATCGTGAAAAATTGTTCACAAAACGTCGATAATATCGAGCCAAACCAAGAAAACCTCGGATCTCAGTTATTGTTGTTCGTCTCGACCATCTTTCGATAACCTCTATTTTTGCTGGATCCACAGATATCCCCTCTTTTGTGATTATGTGATCCAAATATGAAACTTTTTGAAGCTAAAATTCACACTTGGTAAATTTGGCATAAAGATTCTCCTTTATCGGGGTCTTCAATATAATTCTCAAGTGATCTTCATGTTCTTCTTTTCTCATTGAATAGACAAGAATATCATCTATAAATAATACCACAAATTGATCAAGATAGTCTCTAAAGACTCTATTCATCAGATCGATGAAGATAGCAGGGGCATTAATAAGACCAAATGGCATCACTATAAATTCATAGTGTCTATACCTTGTACGGAAAGACTTCTTTGGTATATCCTCCCTTTTGACCATTAATTGATGATATCCTGAACGAAGATAAATCTTGGAAAAGTATTGAGCTCCGCGTAGGTTATCAAATAGGTCATCAATGCGCGGGAGAGGATATTTGTTCTTGATAGTGATCTTGTTATGTTCTCTATAATCAATGCAGAGTCTCATTGATACATCTTTATTCTTAACAAGTAGAACTGTTTCTCCCCATGGTGACGCACTAGGGCGTATGAATCCTTTATCAAGATTCTCTTGGAGTTGCTTCTTCAATTCCTGCAACTCAATTGGGGCCATTCTATAAGGTTCCTTTGAAATAGGCAAAGCACCCGGTATGAGTTCTATTGAAAACTCAACTTCACGATTTGGTGGAAGACCCGGTAATTCCTCTGGAAAGACATCATCAAACTCCCGTAAAATGGGCATATTCTTAATCGTGAGTTTCTCACCAACCATTTGAGATTAATAACCTTCATTTAGTTGAATCAAGACCCATAAGACGGAAGAAATTTCCACTGGAAGGTTATGTTCGTCCTTGCATTGATAGACGATCATAGATTGATCTGGAATATGAAATGTGACTTCCCTTCTTTGGCAATTGATATGAGATCCATATAAAGAAAGCAAATACATTCCAAGAATCACATCAAATTCCACTATAGGAAGGATCACAAGTTTTGCAGGAAGCACTTTCCCACAAACTTCGATCGGAGAAGAATTATAAACTTTTGATGCGACTGTTGTGCCATTAGGTGTTGTCACAGCTAACTCAACATCTAATTGTTGAGGGAATATGGTCATACCCTTAGAAAATTCTTCATAAATAAAGGAGTGGGTGGATCCAGAATCAAATAAAACATTTGCTACTTTAGAGTGGATGGTAAGTGTACCTTTCACCACATAGTTATCGTACTCCACATCGCTGATAGAAATTGCATGTGAATTTCCTTTGTCTTTAGCCTTACGAGTTTGTTGACATCGACCATAATCATCAACCCTTGGATTAGGGAATTTATTGGCATAATGACCCATCCCCATACACATGAATCATTGAAGTGTAGTAGGTTCATTCTGTGTATCCCTTCCTTTGTTTGCATCATTAGACATCTTCTTCCCATCATCGCGGCATTCAAATGCCCGATGACCTTCCTTTCCACATTTGAAACATTTTCTTGTCCCTTTAATACAACTCCCTCCATGTTTCTTCCACACTTTGAGCATAAGGGAAAGCTCATCATCTTTTCAGTGTGCTCTTTAGATTTTCCTTTTAATTACATTTTCCTCTTCTTATCAAACCCATATGACTCATGGGTTACTCCAATATCCATCTCGACATTGAGAGCACATAGAACGATTTCCTCATAGCTATTGAAGTCCCTTATGGCTAACACCCTTCGAAGACTTGGTTTTAAGCCACTAAAGAATCGATCGATCTTACTCTCAGGTTGGATAATATTACCAGAAGCGTACCTTGCAAGTCTTGTAAAATTCACTTCATAGGTACCAACAGATTCATCATCCTTTTGCTTCAGTTCAAGAAACTCTTTCTCCATCTTTGTTCGGAGCATACGATGGAAGTACTTATTGAAAAATATGTTCTTGAACTCGTCCCATTCCATGGACTCAATTTCACCCCTTTGCCTCGTATTCTTAATAAGATTCCACCATTGATCAACATCACCTTCCAAATGATACACTGCTAGGATGAATTTATCATGTTCAGAACATTGAAGAACTGAAAATATCTTTTCAGTAGTACTAATCCATTGTTCAGCAACTAATGGATCAGTAGACCCGCTGAAAGAAGGTGGACGCTGCCTCATGAAGGATTCAACAGAATGTTTCTCCTTCCTTTGCTCATTTGGAAGTACTACTTGATTCATAGCTTGAGAATGTTTTGTGAGCATGACTACAAGATTTTTCATTCCAGCTCCCATAACGTTTGGTTGCTCAGGGGGACAATCATTGCATTTCCCATCGCATTCCGCATTAACACGATTCCTTCGGGTTCCATCCATTGACTAAAACCAAGAACAATAGTGTGAGCAACACTAATTATAATAGGAAAACCACATAATCAAGAATATAATTTCACACTTAAGGTCTTATCCTAGGTTATTCATGGCCATTTCTAAAACACTAAGATTGTGTTCTATGCTTAGACCTATCCTTAGGGTTCTTACTAAGGATTTCGTATCCTAGTTTCCAAAGGTTGACTATACCTTTCCTCTGATACCAACTATAAAGAACCATACTTTACATACGTTGTTAATACTTCAAAATTGAATCATACTTATTACAACATATACAAAACCACGATAGGACCGTATAGGTATAGTGTCTTTAGAAACTGGGAAACATAAACAACTGGTTCATAAAGCGTCTACACTGTCTCCCATTTATTTCATCATATCTATAGTCGCTTTTGTCATATCATACTTAATAACCTTATTCCTGACCTGGGGAAAGAAAACATACAAAAGGGTGAGCTCAAATTCTCAGTAAGGGTAAACAAAAGAAAAATCAATCAAATCATATTCATACGAACATAACATTTTGAAATCTTAACCTACAAAAGAGATCATAATTTCATAACATGGGATAAATCATGGCAGTGAAATGTAATCACAATAATCATAACATAAAACATGAAACTTTGTGTCATACACACATAATCATAGAGAATCATTTCTTGTTAGACAAGACTCATTGTCAAGACTATCTTAGTGGAAACGGTCCCTTTCTGAACCGAGTCACCCTCATTTCAGTCCTCTTTCACTGAACCGGTATAACCTACCGTTCCAGCCATGTCTATCTCATGAGATATAAAATCTATACCCAATGCATTGGAGGGAGATATAGGTCCCACCCATCTCATAATGATACCATTCTTATGTGTGCCACAAAATCATAAATCATACATCATTGTATAACCCCAGTAATAAAAATTGGATTCTTAAACAACATGACATCATAAAACAATTCATATAAGATAAAGGAATTCATAAAAACAATTCCATCACAACATAATAAAATCAATGTAATAATAGGGATAGAATCAGAACCCTTTATTATCTTAGATGGAAAATAATTTTTATAAAACACTTGAACTCCATTTTTGAGGAAAATATCCTTTCTACTTCAAAAACACTTTTCCTTTAATAACATGTCATACAATTCTAAACTAAAAGAAGTTGATTAAAAATATACTTAAAATCTTTTAAAGGAAGATTATTGGAAATAATTTTTTAAAAATCCATTCATGTCGTATAAGTTAAAAAAACATTCTTCTCGTACTTTTGTCGAAAAAGTCAAAAAGTACCTCGTACGAAAAATGACAAAAGATTCCTTTCATATATTTTACTAAAAACTCACCAAAGGGTAAAATTGGATATAAAATATTGTATAAGGATATAAATATTACATGTTGCGGAAACATGGATGTCGATGATAAAATACACCCCAGTAAATACAAAAGTATAAACAATCTCGGATAAAAATGAGATTGTGATATTTCCCTTACCATAGGTCTGTTTTGCTTCGTAAGTGTCCGAACCTCCTGTATAATGATTTAAATAATGTTATTGACTTATTCCAGAATCATACTTATTTTTATGATATCATACATGGTCATATTCTTAGCTTCTTAGTAGTAATATTTCATTGCTACTTGTTATTTAGGTGTTTATAACTTTTTGTTCTTATGCATGTTTTGTGGATAAATTCTTATTCTTATATTTAGGTTATAGATACCTCATTTCCAGAATGGTATTAGTGTAATATATATCATATTCATTAATTCATTTCATTTCATTTATATAATCATTATGAAATGAAGATCATGTAGAACGAGTTGCATCACATCATGGAGACGGTATTCCGTACGTACGCACAAGTGATGATATCGTTCCTATGATCGTGGAATTTTATTGGAGTGTATGTATACTATTTCAGAATCAGTATCACTTTATAATAGTCATATTTAGTCATTATTTACACCATTATACGCATCCAAGAAAGGTGGTGGTGGAAAATAGATTACACCACGGCGTGGAGACGGTATTCCGTACGTACGCACGTGCGGTGATTTCTTTTTCCGTAGGATGGATAGATGGTGAAATAGGGTTGTTTCATACTTATAATAAAATATCAGTATATGAGTGATACTAATGTTATTACTTCATAATGAAACAACCAATGAAGAATAAGATGTGGAAGAAGAAATAAAGATGAAAGAATCGGTAACAGACATTACCTCTTCTTCGAAGTGCTTCTTTGAGACCTTCATTTAGGGCACTAAAAGTGGTATTTGAAGAAGACCAGTACCTCTAGGATGTCTCTAGGGAAGTGGAGAGGAGGAATTGGTAGGGGTTGGACGATCATGAATGCTCAATGTGGTGTGAGGAAGAGGGGGAGGAGGTGCCCTTTTATAAGGGAGGAGAGGGGCACCTTTGGAATAACTAAAAAAATTATTTTATTATAAAGTCAAGTTCGTTTTTAAATAGATCCAAATTAATATATTTAGAATCTAAGGTGGGAATTGGTCGAAATCCTCTCATAAAATAGAATTTAGACAAGTTTAGGTTCCTATTTTAACATTATCATTTAGATTTAACATTAAGTTAAATAAGTTTACTTTTACCGTGTCTTCTTGTGTTCTTATACTATAAGGTTAATAAACTTACAATAAGCAGCCAAACGAACCTCAAGTTGTTTATTATTAATATAGATAACCTTATATAAGTCATTTGGCCGAACCTTAGATTTTTAGGAATAAAATAACAATTACTAATATAATATTTGTTTTTAAAACTATTTTATGTCAATTTTGACACTATTTAGTAATTGATTTTTTTGAAATTCATAACAGAATTATTAATTCGAACCAAGTTAATTAAATCAATACTAACATGTCATATTAACCTAGAATACTAGTTTAATTCATAAGAAGTCTCAAATTATAATTATTTGGGTATTTATAATATCAATTATGTCAATATTTCACTAATAAGATAATTACTGCATCATCGTTGTGTCATAAATAAATTAAATTATATAATATCTAAAAATTACAAATAAAATATCATTATGTAGTAAATATTTTTATCTTTCTAATTAATATTTATAGACGAATTTATCTTATGTATAACCCCATATTAAAAATGATTTACTTATTAAACATTGATTTTAACTATTTTAACCCTTCTTTAAATAAATTAATAATAAATGTCCTAATCTAATACAAGTGGGCCTAAATGGTCATATTTTATTCCTAAGGTTGTTTTTGGTCGAATAACACTTGTCCAATAGAATTAGGACATGTTTTAGGGTAATAATAATACCATCTTTACCCTTAATTTCCCTATTTACTTTTAACCGTGCTAAAAAAAGTAAATAGTTACTATTCAGCAAAAATTATTTTCATCTCATTGAACCAAATTTTAGTCCTTGATATTAACCATCTCTCTAGGATTTTAGAAATTCCACTCATAGAAGCTGTAAAATTATGTTTTATGAAAAATTCAGTATTTTTAACTACCACTTAGTGGTTTCACTATTCATCAAAAATTGAACGTTTTTAGAAAAATACCAAAATTTCACCCTAGGATAATTTTTATATTCCGAATCCAAAAATGAAGTCCATTTTGAAAAATAAAATTTATAAATTTTCAAAAAGTGGTTATTACTATTCATAACGGCTTGTTTTAATAATATTTTAATTAGTATATCGTTGTTTAGTGAAACTCGGTATTGCGTACGACACAAGCTATCGAGGGAGGTCGCGATTTCGTGTAAAGAAAGCCAAGAAAGTATTGTGTAGAAAAAGATTCCTCTGATGATTTATATAACATAAAAGTCTCGGGTGTTACATTCTACCCCCCTTAAAATGAATTTCGCCCTTGAAATTCATCACTTTGTAACAAACAGATGAGGATACCTCTCCCTCATCATATCCTCAAGCTCCCATGTAGCTTCTTCTAATTGGTGGTTCCTCCATAAAACTTTCACTAATCGAGTGGTCTTGTTTCGTAGGACTTTTTTGCGACGATCCAGAATCTCTATCAGTTGTTCTTCATAAGAAAGATCTTTCTCCAGCAGTACAACTTCTGAGATGAGTACATGTGAAGGATCAGATATGTACTTTCTCAGGAGAGATACATGGAACACATCGTGAACTTGAGAGAGATTCGGTGGAAGCGCCAATCGGTAAGATACCTTCCCAAAAAGATCCAGTATTTCGAAAGGACCGATATATCTAGGGCTTAACTTCCCCTTCTTTCCAAATCTCATGACCCTCTTCCAGGGAGATATTCGTAAGAACACTTTATCACCCACTTCAAACTCTAGGTCTTTCCTTCAGTTGTCGGCATAACTTTTCTTCCGACTATGAGCTTCTCTTATGTGTTGTTGAATAGATCTGACCTTTTCTGCCATTTGATCAATGAGATCAGGTCCTAATAGCATTTTTTCCCAAACTTCATCCCAGCAAGTTAGAGTCCTGCATTTCTTTCCATAGAGAGCTTCCTAAGGGGCCATCTGAATACTAGAGTGAAAGCTATTATTATAAGAAAATTCCACCAAAGGTAGGCGTTGATCCCAACCACCTTTGAAATCCATAGAGCAATCTCTCAACATATCTTCTAGGGTTTGAATTGTTCTCTCAGACTGACCGTCTATCTGAGGATGATAAGCAGTGCTGAAACTCAACTCTGTATCTAGAGTATGCTAAAGACTTCGCCAGAACTTCGAGGTAAATCTTGGATCCCAATCGTATATAATAGAAAGTGGTACTCCATGAAATCTTACCACTTCCTTTACATATATCCTGGAAAGCTGATCCAGAGAGAAATCCTCTCTAATTGCAATGAAGTGTGCAGACTTTGTAAGACGATCAACTATGACCCAGATAGCATTATTGCCTTTGGATGTTTAAGGAAGTCCTGTGACAATGTCCATAGTGATGTTTTCCCATTTCCATTCGGGTATGGGTAATGGTTGTAACATCCCCCTAGACATCTGTCTCTCAGCTTTAACTTGCTGACAAACCAAGCATCGAGAGACATATTCAGCAACATCTCATTTCATGCCATCCCACCAGAAGTACTCATTCAGGTCCCTATACAACTTTGTGCTTCCAGGATGAATAGAAAATGATGAACTATGAGCCTCATCCAGTATCTCCTTCATTAATTCGGGGATAGGAGGAACAAAAACTCGATTCCTGAACTTTATTATCCTATCACAATCAAGGTTGAATTCAGGAACATTTCTCACCTTCTTTTGTAACTCGACATTTTCTTTCTGTGCCTCTTTAATTTTCACTTGTATAAATGGTTGAAAATTCATTTGAGAAAGTTAAGATTTTTCCCCTTACATTATAATTCCAAGATCCATCCTTTGTAAATCCATAAATATTGGATCTTTTGTGATCCTCATCATGGATAAAATAGCATGGTCTTGTCGACTTAATGCATCTGCCACCTTGTTTTCATTCACAGGGTGGTAATGGATTGTGCATTCATAATCCTTAATCAGATCCAACCATCTCCTTTGACGCATATTCAGCTCCTTTTGTGTAAAATATACTTTAAACTTTTATGATCAGTATAAATATCACACCATTCACCATAAAGGTAATGCCTCCAAATCTTTAATGCAAAGATTACCACAGCTAACTCCAAATCATGTGTTGGGTAATTTTTCTCATGGATTTTCAACTGTCATGAGGTATAAGCTATCACCATATCATTTTTCATAAGAACACACCCCAATCCCTTCTTGGATGCATCACTATAGATCACAAACCTTTCTCCACTACAAGGCAGTGTGAGCACAGGTGCACTGGATAAACTTGTTTTCAACTCCTTGAAATTCTCTTCACATTCTTCCGTCCAGACAAACTTAACTCCTTTATGAGTCAACTTGGTGAGTGGATTAGATAATCGTGAATAATATTTCACAAAACGTCGATAATATACAGCCAAAACAAGAAAACTTCGGATCTCAGTTACTGTTGTTGGTCTTGACCATCTTTCGATAACCTCTGTTTTTGCTGGATCCACAGATATCCCCTCTTTTGAGATTATGTGACCCAAAAATGCAACTTTTTGAAGCCAAAATTCACACTTCGTAAATTTGGAATAAATCATATCCTTTCTCAGGGTCTTAAATATAATTCTCAAGTGATCTTCATGTTCTTACTTTCTCTTTGAATAGACAAGAATATCGTCTATAAAGACTACCGCAAATTGATCAAGATAGTCTTTAAAGACTCTATTCATCAGATCCATGAAGATATCAGGGGCATTAGTAACACCAAATGGCATCACTATAAATTCATAGTGTCTATAACTTTTACGGAAAGCCGTCTTTGATATATCCTCCCTTTTGACCCTTAATTGATGATATCCTGAACGAAGATCAATCTTGGAAAAGTATTGAGCTCCGCGTAGTTGGTCAAATAGGTCATCAATGCACAGGAGAGGATATTTGTTCGTGATAGTGATCTTGTTAAGTTCTCGATAATCAATGCAGAGTCTCATTGATCCATCTTTCTTTTTAACAAATAGAACAGGTGCTCCCCAAGGTGACTCACAAGGGCATATTAATCCCTTATTAAGATTCTCTTGGAGTTGCTTCTTCAATTCCTGCAACTCAATTGGGTCCATTCTATAAGGTGTCTTTCAAATAGGCAAAGAACCCGGTATGAGTTCTATTGAAAACTCAACTTCACGATTTGGTGGAAGACCCGGTAATTCCTCTGGAAAGACATCATCAAACTCCCGTACAATGGGCATAATATTAATCATGAGTTTCTCACCAACCATTTGAGATAAATAACCTTCATTTAGTGGAATCAAGACCCATAAGATGGTAGAAATTTCCACTGGAAGGTTATGCTCATCCTTGCATTGATAGACGATCATAGATTGATCTAGAATATGAAATGTGACTTCCCTTATTTGGAAATTGATATGAGCTCCATATAAAGAAAGCCAATCCATTCCAAGAATCACATCAAATTACACTATAGGAAGGATCACAAGATTTGCAGGAAGCACTTTCCCACAATCTTTGATCGGAGAAGAATTTTAAACTTTTGATGCGACTGTTGTGCTGTTAGGTGTTGTCACAGCTAACTCAAAATCTAATTGTTGAAGTAATATGGTGATACCCTTAGAAAAGTCTTCAGAAATAAAGGAGTGGGTGGATCCGGAATCAAATAAAACATTTTCTACTTTAGAGTGGATGGTAAGTGTACCTTTCACCACATCGTTATCGTACTCCACATCGATGATAGAAATTGCATGTGACTTTCCTTTGTCTTTAGCCTTAAGAGTTTGTTGACGTCGACCATCATCATCAACCCTTGGATTAGGGCAATTATTGGCATAATGACCCATCCCCTTGCACTTGAAACATTGAAGTGTAGTAGGTTCATTCTGTGTATCCCTTCCTTTGTTTGCATCATTAGACATCTTCTTCCCATCATCGTGGCATTCAAATGCCCGATGACCTTCCTTTTCACATTTGAAACATTTACTTGTCCCAATAAGTGAACTCCTTCCATGTTTCTTTCCACACTTTGAGCATAAGGTAAATATCATCCTCTTTTCAGTGTGCTCTTTAGATTTTCCTATGAATTCCATTTTCCTCTTCTTATCAAACCCATATGACTGATGGGTTACTCCAATCTCTATCTAGACATTGAGAGCGCATCGAACGATTTCCTCGTAGCTATTGAAGTCCCTTATGGCTAACTACCATCGAAGACTTGGTTTTAAGCCACTAAAGAATCGATCGATCTTTCTCTATGGTTGGATAATAATACCAGAAGCATACCTTGCATGTCTTGTAAAATTAGCTTCCTAGGTACCAACAGATTCATCATCTGTTTGCTTCAGTTCAAGAAACTCTTTCTCCATATTTTTTCGGAGAATACGAGGGAAGTACTTATTGAAAAATAAGTTCTTGAACTCATCCCATTCCATGGACTAAATTTCATTCCTTTGCCTCGTATTCTTAATAATATTCCACCATTGATCAGCATCACCTTCCAAACGATACAATGCTAGGATGACTTTATCATGTTCAGAACATTGAAGAACTGAAAATATCTTTTCAGTCGAACTAATCCATTGTTCAGCAGCTAATGGATCAGTAGACCCGCTGAAAGAAGGTGGACGCTGCCTCATGAAGGATTCAACAGAATGTTGCTCCTTCCTTTGCTCGTTTGGAAGTCATGCATGATTCATAGATTGATAATGTTGTGTGAGCATGACTACAAGATTTTGCATTCTAGCTCCCATAATTTTGGTTGCTTAGGGGGACAATCATTGCATTGCCCGTCGGATTCCGCATTAACACGATTCCTTCAGGTTCCAGCCATTGACTAAAAACAAGAAGAATAGTGTGAGAAACACTAATTATAATAGGAAAACCACATAATCAAGAATAAAATTTCACACTTAAGGTCTTATCCTAGGTTATTCATGTCCATTTCTAAAACACTAAGATTGTGTTCTATGCTTAGACATATCCTTTGGGTTCTTACTAAGGATTTCGCATCCTAGTTTCCAAAGGTTGACTATACCTTTCCTCTAATACCAACTATAACGACCCATACTTTACATACATTGTTAATACTTCAATATTAAAGCATACTTGTTACAACATATACAAAACCACGAAAGGACCGTATAGGTATAGTTTCTTTAGAAACTGGGAAACATAAACAACTGGTTCATAAAGCGTCTACACTGTCTCCCATTTATTTCATCATATCTATAGTCGCTTTTGGCATATCATACTTAATAACCTTCTTCCTGACCTGGGGAAAGAAAACATACAAAAGGGTGAGCTCAAATGCTCAGTAAGGGTAAACAAAAGAAAAATCAATCAAATCATATTCATACGAACATAACATTTTGAAATCTTAACCTGCAAAAGAGATCATAATTTCATAACATGGGATAAATCATGGAAGTGAAATGTAATCACAATAATCATAACATAAAACATGAAACATTGTGGCATACACACATAATCATAGAGAATAATTTCTTGTTAGTCAAGACTCATTTCCAAGACTATCTTAGTGGACAAAGTCCCTTTCTGAACCGAGTCACCCTCATTTCAGTCATGTTTCACTGAACCGGTATAACCTACCATTCCAGCCATGTCTATCTCATGAGATATAAAATCTTTACCCAATGCATTGGAGGGAGATATAGGTCCCACCCATATCATAATGATATCATTCTTATGTGTGCCACAAAATCATAAATCATACATCATTGTATAACCCATGTAATAAAAATGGGATTCTTAAACAACATGACATCATAAAACAATTCATATAAGATAAAGGAATTCATAAAAATAATTACATCACAACATAATCAAATCAATGTAATAATAGGGATAGAAACAGAACCCTTTATTATCTTAGATGGAAAATAATTTTGATAAAACACTTGAACTCCATTCTTGAGGAAAATATCCTTTCTACTTCAAAAACACTTTTCCTTCAATAAAAGGTCATACAATTATATTCTAAAAGAAGTTGATTAAAAATAAACTTGAAAACTTTTAAAGTAATCTTCTTGGAAATAATGTTTTAAAAATCCATTTATTCAGTATAATTTAAAAAAACATTGTTCTCGTACTTTTGTCGAAAAAGTCAAAAAGTACCTCGTATGAAAAACGACAAAAGATTCCTTTCATATCTTTTACTAAAAACTCACCAAAGGGTAAAATTGGATATAAAATACTGTAGATGGATATAAATATTACATGTTGAGGAAACATGGATTTCGATGATAAAATACACCCCAGTAAATACCAAAGTATAAACAATCTCGGATAAAAATGAGATTGTGATATTTCCCTTACCTTAGGTCCGTTTTGCTTCGTAAGTGTCCGAACCTCCTATATAATTATTTAAATAATGTTATTGACTTATTCCAGAATCATACTTATTTTTATGATATCATATATGGTCATATTCTTAACATCATAGTAGTAATATTTCATTGCTACTTGTTATACGGGTGTTTATAACTTTTTGTTCTTATGCATGTTTTGTCGATAAATTCTTATTCTTATATTTAGGTTATAGAAACCTCATTTCCAGAATGTTATTAGTGTAATATATATCATATTAATTCATTCAATTCATTTATATAATCATTATTAAATGTATATCATGTAGAATGAGTCGCATCACATCGTGGAGATGGTATTCCGTACGTACGCACGAGTGATGATATCGTTCCTATGATCGTGGAACTGTATTGGAGAGTATGTATACTATTTCAGAATCATTATAACTTTATAATAGTCATATATAGTCATTATGTACACCATTATACCCATACAACTAAGGTGGTGGTGGCAAATAGATTACACCATGGCATGGAGACGGTATTCCGTACGCACGCACGCGCGGTGATTTCTTTTTCCGTAGGATGGATAGATGGTGAAATAGGGTTGTTTCATACTTATAATAACATATAAGTATATGATTGATACCGATGTTATTACTTCATAATGAAACAACCAAATAAGAAGAAGTGGAAGAAGAAATAAAGATGAAATAATCGGTAACGGACATTACCTCTTCTTTGAAGTGCTTCTTTGAGACCTTCTTTTAGGGCACTAAAATTTGTATTTGAAGAAGACCAGGACCTCTAGGATGTCTCTAGGAAAGTTGAGAGGAGTAATTGTCAGGGGTTTTCCGATATTGAAGGCTCAAAGTGGTGTGAGGAAGAGGGAGAAGAGGTGCCCTTTTATAAGGGAGGAGAGAGGCATGTTTGGAATAACTAAATATATTATTTTATTATAAAGTCAAGTTCAGTATTAAATAGCTCCAAATTGATATATTTAGAATCTAAGGTGGGGATGGGTTGAAATAATCTCATCCAATAGAATTTAGACACGTTTAGGTTCCTATTTTAACCTTATCATTTAGATTTAACATTAAGTTATATAAGGTTACTTTTACCGTGTCTTCTTGTGTTCTTATACTATAATGTTAATAAACTTACTATAAGCAGCCAAAAGAACCCCAAGTGGTTTATTATTAATATATATAACCTTATCTAAGTCATTTTTCCGAACCTTAGATTTTTAGGAATAAAATATCAATTACTAATATAATATTTGTTTTAAAAACTTTTTTATGTCAATTTTGACACTATTTAGTAATTGATTTTTGTGAAAATCATAATAGAATTATTAATTCGAAAAAAGTTACTTAAATCAATAATAACATGTCATATTAACCTATAAAATTATCTTAATTCATAAAAAGTTTCAAATTATATTTATTTGGGTATTTATAGTATCAATTATGTCAATATGTCATTAATAAGATAATTACTACATCATCGTTGTGTCATAAATAACTTAATTTATATAATGTCTAAAAATTACAAATAAAATATCATTATGTAGGAAATATTTTTATCTTTATAATGAATATTTATAGACGAATTTATCTTATGTATAACCCCATATTAAAAATGATTTACTTATTAAACGTTGATTTTAACTATTTTAACCTTTCTTTAAATAAATTAATAATAAATGTCCTAATCTAATCCAAGTGGGACTAAATGGTCATATTTTATTCATAATGTTGTTTTTGGTCGAATTACACTTGTCCAATAGAATTCAGACATGTGTTAGGGTAATAATAATACCATATTTACCCTTAATTACCCTATTTACTTTTTACCGTGGTAAAAAAAGTAAAAAGTTACTATTCACCAAAAATTATTTTCATCTTGTTGAACCACATTTTAGTCCTTGATATTAACTGTGTCTCTCGGATTTTCGAAATTCCACTCACAGAAGCGGTAAAATTATGTTTTATGCAAAATTCAGTTTTTTTAACTACCACTTAGTGGTTTCACTATTCATCAAAAATTGAATGTTTTCAGAAAAATACCAAAATTTCACCCTAGGCTAATTTCGATATTCCGAATCCAAAAAATGAAGTCCATTTTGAAAAATAAAATTTAGAAAATTTCAAAAAGTGGTTATTACTATTCATAACGGCTAGTTTTAATAATATTTTAATTAGTATATCGTTGTTTAGTGAAACTCGGTATTGCGTACGACGCAAGCTTTCGAGGAAGGTCACGATTTCGTGTAAAGAAATACAAGCAAGTATTGTGTAGAAAAAGATTCCATTGATGATTTATATAACATAAAAGTCTCGGGTGTTACATTCAACCCCCCTTAAAATTAATTTCACCCTCGAAATTCGTCACTTTGTAAGAAACAGATGAGGATACCTCTCCCTCATAATATCCTCAAGCACCCATGTAACTTCTTCTAATTGGTGGTTCCTCCATAAAACAATCACCAATCGAGTGGTCTTGTTTCGTAGGACTTTTTCGCGACGATCCAGAGTCTCTATCGGTTGTTCTTCATAAGAAAGATCTTGCTCTAGCGGTACAACTTCTGAGCTGAGTACATGTGAAGGATCAGATATGTACATTCTCAGGAGAGATACATGGAACACATCGTGAACTTGAGAGAGATTCAGTGGAAGCGTCAATCGGTAAGCTACCTTCCCAACACGATCCAGTATTTCGAAAGGACAGATATATCTAGGGCTCAACTTCCCCTTCATTCCAAATCTCATGACCCTCTTCCAGGGAGATATTCATAAGAACACTTTATCACCCACTTCAAACTCTAGGTGTTTCCTTCTGTTGTCGGCATAAATTTTCTGCCGACTCTGAGTGGCTCTTATGTGTTGTTGAATAGATCTGACCTTTTCTGCCATTTCATCAACGAGATCAGGTCCTAATAGCTTTCCATCCCCAACTTCATCCCAGCAAGTTGGAGTACTGCATTTCGTTCCATAGAGAGCTTCAAAAGGAGCTATCTGAATACTGGAGTGAAAGCTATTATTATAAGAAAATTCCACAAAAGGTTGGTGTTGATCCCAAGCACCTTTTAAATCCATAGATCAAGCTCTCAACATATCTTCTAGGGTTTGAATTGTTCTCTCAGACTGAACGCCTGTCTGAGGATGATAAGAAGTGCTGAAACACAACTCTGTATCCAGAGTATGCTGAAGACTTCGCCAGAACTTGGAGGTAAATCTCAGATCCTGATTAGATATAATAGAAAGTGGTACTCCATGAAATCTTACCACTTCCTTTACATATATCCTGGCAAGCTGATCCAGAGAGAAATCCTATCTAATAGCAATGAAGTGTGCAGAATTTGTAAGACAATCAACTATGACCCAGATAGCATTATTGCCTTTGGATGTTTTAGGAAGTCCTGTGAGAAAGTACATAGTGATGTTTTCCCATTTCCATTCGGGCATGGGTAATGGTTGTAACATCCCCTTAGACTTCTGTCTCTCAGCTTTAACTTGCTGACAAACCAAGCGTCGAGAGACATATTCAACAACATCTCATTTCACGCCATCCCACCAGAAGTACTCATTCAGGTACCTACACGTCTTCGTGCTTCAGAATGAATAGAGAATGAAGAACTATGAGCCTCATCCAGCAGCTCCTTCTTTAATTCGAGGATGTGAGGAACACAAACCCGATTCCTGAACTTTATTATCCCATCACAATCAAGTTGAATTCAGGAACATTTCTCACCTTCTTTTGTAACTCGACATCTTCTTTATGTGCCTCTTTAATATTCACTTGTATAGATGGTTGAACATTCATTTGAGAAAGATAAGATTTTTCCCATTCCATTATAATTCCATGATCCATCCTTTTAAATCCATAAATATTGGATTTTTTGTGATCCTCATCATGGATAAAATAGCATGGTCTTGTCGACTTAATGCATCTGCCACCTTGTTTGCTTTCCCAGGGTGGTAGTGGATTGAGCAGTCATAATCCTTAGTCAGCTCCAACCATCTTCTTTGACGCATATTCAGCTCCTTTTCTGGGAAAATATACATTAAACTTTTATGATCAGTATAAATATCACACCTTTCACCATAAAGGTAATGCCTCCAAATCTTTAATGCAAATATTACACCAGCTAACTCTAAATCATGTGTTGGGTAATTTTTCTCATGTATTTTCAACTGTCGTGCGGCATAAGCTATCACCATATCATTTTGCATAAGAACACACCCCAATCCCTTCTTGGATGCATCACTATAGATCACAAACCTTTCTCCACTACAATGCAGTGTGAGAACAGGTGGACTGGATAAACTTCTTTTCAACTCCTTGAAATTCTCTTCACATTCTTCCGTCCAGACAAACTTAACTCCTTTCCGAGTCAACATGGTGAGTGGATTAGATAATCATGAAAAATCATTCACAAAACGTCGATAATATCCATCCAAAATAAGAAAACTTCGTATCTCAGTTGCTGTTGTTGGTCTCGACCATCTTTCGATAACCTCTGCTTTTGCTGGATCCACAGATATCCCCTCTTTTGAGATTATGTGACCCAAAAATGCAACTTTGTTAAGCCAAAATTCACACATGGTAAATTTGGCATAAAGCTTATCCTTTCTCCGGGTCTTCAATATAATTATCAAGTGATCTTCATGTTCTTCCTTGCTCTTTGAATAGACAAGAATATCGTCTATAAAGACTACCACAAATTGATCAAGATAGTCTCTAAAGGCTCTATTCATCAGATCCATGAAGATAGCATGGGCATTAGTAAGACCAAATGGAATCACTATAAATTCATAGTGTCCATACCTTTTACAGGAAGTTGTCTTTGGTATATCCTCCCTTTTGACCCTTAATTGATTATATCTTGAACGAAGATCAATCTTGGAAAAATATTGAGCTCCGCGTAGTTGGTCAAATAGGTCATCAATGCGCGAGAGAGGATATTTTTTCTTGATAGTGATCTTGTTAAGTTCTCGATAATCAACGCAGAGTCTCATTGATCCATATTTCTTCTTAACAAATAGAACAGGTGATCCCCAAGGTGATGCACTAGGGCGTATGAATTCCTTATCAAGATTCTCTTGGAGTTGCTTCTTCAATTCCTGCAACTCAATTGGGGCCATTATATAAGGTGTCTTTGAAATAGGAAAAGCACCCGGTATGAGTTCTATTGAAAACTCAACTTCACGATTTGGTGGAAGAGCCGGTAATTCCTCCAGAAAGACATCATCAAACTCCCGTACAATGGGAATATTCTTAATCGTGAGTTTCTCACCAACCATTTGATATAAATAACCTTCATTTAGTGGAATCAAGACCCATAAGATGGAAGAAATTTCCACTGGAAGGTTATGTTCATCCTTGAATTTATAGACGATCATAGATTGATATGGAATATGAAATGTGACTTCCCTTCTTTGGCAATTGATATGAGCTCCATATAAAGAAAGCCAATCCTTGCCAAGAATCACATCAAATTCCACTATAGGAAGGATCACAAGATTTGTAGGAAGAACTTTCCAAAAAACATAGATCGGAGAAGAATTATAAACTTTTGATGCGACTGTTGTGCCATTAGGTGTTGTCACAGCTAACTCAACATTTATTTGTTGAGGTAATACGGTGATACCCTTAGAAAATTCTTTAGAAATAATGGAGTGGGTGGATCCAGAATCAAATAAAACATTTGATACTTTAGAGTGGATGGTAAGTGTACCTTTCACCACATCGTTATCGTACTCCACATCGCTGATAGAAATTGCATGTGACTTTCTTTTGTGATTAGCCTTAACAGTTTGATGACGTCGACCATCATCATCAACCCTTGGATTAGGGCATTAATTGGCATAATGACCCATCTCCTTGCACTTGAAACATTGATGTGTAGTGGGTTCATTCTATGTATCCCTTCCTTTTCTTGCATCATTAGACATATTCTTCCCATCATCGCGGAATTCAAATGCCCGATGACCTTCCATTCCACATTTGAAACATTTACTTGTCCCTTTAATACTACTCCCTCCATGTTTCTTTCCACACATTGAGCAGAAGGGAAAGCTCATCTTCTTTTCAGTGTGCTCTTTAGATTTTCCTTTGAATTCCATTTTTCTTTTCTTATCAATCCCATATGACTGATGGGTTACGCCAATCTCCATCTCGACTTTGAGAGCACATCGAACGATTTCCTCGTAGATATTGAAGTCCCTTATGGATAACGCCCTTCGAAGACTTGGTTTTAAGCCACTAAAGAATCGATCAATCTTACTCTCAGGTTGGATAATAATACCAGAAGCATACCTTGAATGTCTTGTAAAATTCGCTTCATAGGTACCAACAGATTCATCATCCTTTTGCTTCAATTCAAGAAACTCTTTCTCCATCTTTGTTCGGAGAATATGAGGGAAGTACTTATTGAAAAATAAGTTCTTGAACTCGTCCAATTCCATGGACTCTATTTCATCCCTTTGCCTCGTATTCTTAATAAGATTCCACCATTGATCAGCATCACCTTCCAAACGATACGATGTTAGGATGACTTTGTCATGTTCAGAACATTAAAGAACTGAAAATATGTTTTCAGTAGTACTAATACATTGTTCAGCAACTAATGGATCAGTAGACCCGCTGAAAGAAGGTGGACGATGCCTCATGAAGGATTCAATAGGAAGTTTCTCCTTCCTTTTCTCGTTTGGAAGTCATGCATGATTCATAGCTTGAGAAAGTTGTGTGAGCATGGCTACAATATTTTTCATTCCAACTCCCATATCGTTTGGTTGCTCAGGGGGACAATCATTGCATTGCCCGTCGCATTCCGCATTAACACAATTCCTTCAGGTTCCAGCTATTGACTAAAAACAAGAAGAATAATGTGAGAAACACTAATTATAATAGGAAAACCACATAATCAAGAAAAAAATTTCCCACTTGAGGTCTTATCCTAGGTTATTCATGTCCATTTCTAAAACACTAAGATTGTGTTCTATGCTTGGACCTATCCTTAGGGTTCTTACTAAGGATTTCGCATCCTAGTTTCCAAAGGTTGACTATAACTTTCCTCTGATACCAACTATAACGACCCATACTTTACATACATTGTTAATAATTCAAAATTGAAGCATACTTATTACAACATATACAAAACCAAGAAAGGACCATATACGTATAGTGTCTTTAGAAACTGGGAAACATAAACAACCGGTTCATAAAGCGTCTACACTGTCTCCCATTTATTTCATCATATCTATAGTCGCTTTTGGCATATCATACTTAATAACCTTCTACCTGACCTGGGGAAAGAAAACATACAAAAGGGTGAACTCAAATTCTCAGTAAGGGTAGACAAAAGAAAAATCAATCAAATCCTATTCATACGAACATATCATTTTGAAATCTTAACCATCAAAAGAGATCATAATTTAATAACATGGGATAAATCATGGCAGTGAAATGTCATCACAATAATCATAACATAAAACATGAAAATTTGTGGCATACACACATAATCATAGAGAATCATTTCTTGTTAGTCAAGACTCATTGCCAAGACTATCTTAGTGGACAAAGTCCCTTTCTGAACCGAGTCACCCTCGTTTCAGTCCTGTTTCACTGAACTGGTATAACCTACCATTCCAGCCATGTCTATCTCATGACATATAAAATCTTTACCCAATGCATTGGTGGGAGATATAGGTCCCACCCATCTCATAATGAATCCATTCTTATGTGTTCCACAAAATCATAAATCATACATCATTGTATAACCCATGTAATAAATATGGGATTCTTAAACAACATGACATCATAAAACAATTAATATAAGATAAAGGAATTAATAAAAATAATTCCATCACAACATAATCAAATCAATGTAATAATAGGGATAGAAACAGAACCCTTTATTATCTTAGATGGAAAATAATTTTGATAAAACACTTGAACTCCATTCTTGATGAAAATATCCTTTCTCTTTCAAAAACACTTTTCCTTTAATAACATGTCATAAAATTTTAAACTAAAAGAAGTTGATTAAAAATAAACTTGAAAACTTGTAAAGGATGATTCATGGAAATAATGTTTTAAAAATCCATTCATGCCGTATAAGTTAAAAAACATTCTTCTCGTACTTTTGTCGAAAAAGTCAAAAAGTACCTCGTACGAAAAATGAAAAAAGATTCCTTTCATATCTTTTACTAAAAACTCACCAAAGGGTAAAATTGGATATAAAATTTTGTATAAGGATATAAATATTACATTTTGAAGAAACATGGATGTCGATGATAAAATACACCCCAGTAAATACCAAAGTATAAACAATCTCGGATAAAAATGAGATTGTGATATTTCCCTTACCTTAGGTCCGTTTTGCTTCGTAAGTGTCTGAACCTCCTGTATAATGATTTAAATAATATTATTGACTTATACCAGAATCATACATATTTTTATGATATCATATATGGTCATATTCTTAGCTTCATAGTAGTAATATTTCATTGCTACATGTTATTCGGGTGTTTATAACTTTTTGTTCTTATGCATGTTTTGTCGATAAATTCTTATTATTATATTTAGGTTATAGATACCTCATTTACATAATGGTATTAGTGTAATATATATCATATTAATTCATTCAATTCATTTATATAATCATTATGAAATGAAGATCACGTAGAACGAGTCGCATCACATCGTGGAGACGGTATTCCGTACGTACGCACGAGTGATGATATCGTTCCTATGATCATGGAATTGTATTGGAGTCTATGTATAATATTTCAGAATCAGTATCACTTTATAATAGTCATATATAGTCATTATATACACCATTATACCCATCCAAGTAAGTTGGTGGTGGAAAATAGATTACACCACAGCGTGGAGATGGTATTCCGTACGTACGCACGCGCGGTGATTTCTTTTTCCGTAGGATGGATAGATGGTGAAATAGGGTTGATTCATAGTTATAACAACATATCAGTATATGAGTGATACATATGTTATTACTTCATAATGAAACAACCAAATAAGAAGAATTGGAAGAAGAAATAAAGATGAAAGAAACAGTAACGGACATTACCTCTTCTTTGAAGTGCTTCTTTGAGACCTTCTTTTAGGGCACTAAAATTGGTCTTTGAAGAAGACCAGGCACTATAGGATGTCTCTAGGGAAGTGGATAGGAGTAATTGGTAGGGGTTGGCCGAGCTTGAAGGCTCAAAGTGGTGTGAGGAAGAGGGGGAGGTGGTTCCCTTTTATAAGGGAGGAGAGGGGCACATTTGGAATAACTAATAATATTATTTTATTATAAAGTCAAGTTCGGTTTTAAATAGCTCCAAATTGATATATTTCTAAGATAAGGTGGGGATGGGTCGGAATCCTCTCATCCAATAGAATTTAGACAGGTTTAGGTTCCTATTTTAACCTTATAATTTAGATTTAACATTTAGTTAAATAAGTTTACTTTTACCGTGTCTTCTTGTGTTCTTATACTATAAGGTTAATAAACATACTATAAGCAGTCAAACGAACCCCAAGTTGTTTATTATTAATATATATATCCTTATCTAAGTCATTTGGCCGAACCTTAGATTTATAGAAATAAAATAACAATTACTAATATAATATTTGTTTTAGAAACTATTTTATGTCAATTTTAACAATATTTAGTAATTGATTTTTGTGAAAATCATAACAGAACTATTAATTCGAAAAAAGTTAATTAAATCAATAATAATATGTCATATTAACCTATAAAATTAGTTTAATTCATAAAAAGTCTCAAATTATAATTATTTGGGTATTTATAATATCAATTATATCAATACTTCATTAATAAGATAATTACTGCATCATCGTTGTGGCATAAATAAATTATATTATATAATGTCTAAAAATTACAAATAAAATATCATTATGTAGGAAATCTTTTTTTATTTCTAATTAATATTTATAGTCTAATTTATCTTATGTATAACCCCATATTTAAAATGATTTACTTATTAAACATTGATTTTAACTATTTTAACCCTTCTTTAAATAAATTAATAATAAATGTCCTAATCTAATCCAAGTGGGCCTAAATTGTCATATTTTATTCCTAAGGTTGTTTTCGGTCGAATTACACTTGTACAATAGAATTAGTACATGTGTTAGGGTAATAATAATACCATCATTACCCTTAATTACCCTATTTAATTTTAACCGTGGTAAAAAAAAGTAAACAGTTACTATTCACCAAAAATTATTTTCATCTCATTGAACCACATTTTAGTCCTTCATATTAACCGTGTCTCTCGGATTTTCGAAATTCCACTCACAGAAGCGGTAAAATATTGTTTTATGAAAAATTCAGTTTTTTTAACTACCACTTAGTGGTTTCACAATTCATCAAAAATTGAAAGTTTTCAGAAAAATACCAAAATTTCACCCTAGGCTAATTTCGATATTCCGAATCCAAAAATGAAGTCCATTTTGAAAAATAAAATTTCAAAACTTTCAAAAATAGGTTATTAATATTCATAACGACTAGTTTTAATAATATTTTAATTAGTATATCGTTGTTTAGTGAAACTTGGTATTGCGTACGACGCAAGCTATCGAGGAAGGTCGCGATTTCGTGTAAAGAAAGCCAAGCAAGTATTGTGTAGAAAATGATTCCTTTGATGATTTATATAACATAAAAGTCTCGGGTGTTACATCCCAAGCCCCCGATGAACGGTACTTCTTGGACGTACATCATCGAAGCTATAAGACTCGTAGAGTATGTTCTCACGAAAAGAGTGCTTTGTGGAATCTTCACACGGAACTCCTAGCTAGGGGTATGCAGTTGTACGATTTTCCTCTAGACCATGGGTTGGGGTTTTGAGTATATCTTGTTTTCTCTATATGTTCTATGGACATACACTATTCATAGCTGACTGTACCTTTATTCTGTACTGATTTTTGGTTTTCAGAGTCATCTAATAAGTATTGTTATACTCACCCATGCACGAGCCTTGCCCGCACTTCTATTATTTTGTGCAGACGAGCAGTCTTTTGACAGAGTCCAGGGTGGACCAGGACAAGACCAAGCTTTCTGAGTTCCCTACAGGCTGAGGCATTCCTACGGCTATGAGCAGCAGTCCCAGTACATTTTGTGTTCATAAGTTGGACTTTGCAGTTTTCAGACTCTTGTTTTTGGTGGGCTTGTATTCTGGCCCCGTTTACTTTTTTGTACTCTACCTTTCGCCATACTCTGTTTGCTGGGTTTAGTTGTATGTATGCATATTGTTCCATAGTGGTTTACTTTTCAGAATTTGTTGGCTTGGAGATCTATGCGTGTGTACAGGTACTTAGGCAGTGCCTCCCATGTGAGTAATATGCCTACTCAGTTCTAGTCACGAGCCCCTAGCCTATTGGAGGCAGGCTTGGGCAGTCACGGCGTGGGCCCCACTTGGATAGGTTGTGATAATGTTAACTATAAATGTTGTTATGTTCATTTGTAAAAATTATTTTGATGATTATTTTAAGGAATCAAAAAAAATATTTGTGAATTCTTCAGTTCTAGCAGCACGTTATTGAAATGGTGAGTTTGTTATTTACATTGGATCTTTATTGAATTGAATTGGTGGTGTACTTATGTAGAATGATTGGGTAATTTCTTATTCTCCATTTTAGTTGAAACCTCAATTGTTAAATTACCCTACACATGATTTGGAATTATATGATGTTGTATTTTCTTTAAAAATTTGGAGGTATCATTTGTATGGAGTAAAATGTAAAATTTATAATGAACATAAAAGTTTAATGTATATATTCACTAAAAAATAATTGAACATGAGACAGATGAGATGGATGGAATTAATAAAAGATTATGATTTCATGATCTATTACCATACAGGAAATGAAAATAATGTGGATGATGCTTTGAATCGAAAAATTAATGATTCATTACCACCCTACATTTGGAATGAGATCCTTTGGTTAATGATTTGATAAAAATTGGTATAGAAGTTGTTGGTGCAAGAAATTATTCTGTTTTGTTTCAGGTGTCAGTGAGATCATACCTATCAGACCGAATAAATTATGCATAGAAATAAAATGATGTCTTATAGAAAAAGGTAGAGTTTGATCATAAGGGTAAGTAGCCATATTTTAGTGTTGATAATGATTGTGTTTTAAGGTTTGTAATGAGATTATGTGTGCCTCGTGATTCAAAATTGATGAATGAAATGTTTTGTGAAGCTCATAGTCCCCTATTTTCAGTTCATCCTAGTAGTAACAATATGTATTGAGATCTTTGGGAGTATTATTGGTGGGACAAAATGAAAATATATTTTCCAGATTTGACTCTGATGTGTTTGCCCTATCCGTTGGTTAATGCAGAACTGTAGTTACTGAATGGGATGATTTAGTCTTTACCGGTGCCAGAGTGGAAATGGGAAAATATATCCATGGAATGCATTGTGGTATTACCAAAGACATATCGAGGTAATAATGAAATATGGGTTATTGTTGATCGATTTACTAGATTTTCTCATTTCATCCCTATTCAAGATACTTGGTCTCAATAATGAACTTTATCGGTTGTATGTTAAAGATGAAGTTAGGTTGCATGGAGATTCTCTCTCAATTGTATATGATCACAAACCCAAGATTTTGTATATCTTTTGGTAAGGATTTCATAAGTTGTTGGTTACTGAATTAAATTTTAGTACAGCTTTTCATCTGTAATTAGATGGGCATACAGAATGATAAATTCAGTCGTTGGATGATATGCTAAGTGTTTGTTCACTAGATTACCAGGGAAGTTGGGACCAACATTCTTCTTTGGATAAATTATCATATAATAACATTTTTCATTCAAGTATACATATGGCTCCAATTGAATAATTTTATGGAACGCATTGTCAATCTCATGATTTTTGTAATTAAGTAGGTGAAAGGAAACTGATGGTACCTAATTGGTAGAATTGATGGCATAAAAGTATCAGTTGATTCAGAAGCACATGAGAACATCTCAGAGTAGACAGAAAATGTATGAAGATAACTCGATGAATGATTATTCTTTTATGGTATGTGATAATATCATTATAAATGTTTCTCCATGGAAAATTGTGATGCATTTTGGTAAGAAGTGAATGTTGAGTCCAATGTTCATTGGACTCTACTAAATCCTATATAAAGTTGGATTAGTTGAAAAAATAGAGTCTTTACATCCATTTTTATCCTAGGTACACAATTTTTTTCATGATTCAATGTTGAGAATGTATATTCCAGATCCATCTCATGTTTATAGCCTAGTTATAGTTCAGTTGAAAAAGAATATCTCTTATTAGGAAAAACCAGTCTAGATTCTTGAATGAAGAGTGAAAGTGTTGTAAAATAAATTATTTCACCAGGTAACGGTTCTGTGGAAAAACTATATGTTTTAAGAGGAAACTTTGGAATCTGAAAATGCTTTGAGAGAAAAATCCCCCCATTTATTTACTAAGTGAATAAAATTAAGAGAAATAATTTTCCTAAAGGGGGGAAGTACGTAACATCCCGGGTAAAGAAAGAAATAATAATTTTTCATTTTTTATTAATATTTTGAGAATTAAATATTAATTTTACTTTAAAGGTGTTTCTATGTTCGATGACGTACCTGATACGGAACAAATTCTTCTTTGAAATCAAACAATGCACAGTAATAATATATTATTATTATTTTATCTGGTAAATAATGCCCAGCTTTTGAATTGGAGATAATTAATTGAACAAACTAAAATATGATTATACATGTTTATTAAATGTTTTTATATTTTTTTCAATAAATTTGTGTGGCTTAAAATAAGATATGAATTGGATTTTAACAATAAATACTCTAATATTCACTAAAAGTTCTATTTATCGCCTTATAATGAAGAACCCTCTTTAAATCTAGTGTTGGTCACTCTTATAGGTTCTATTTGACCAAATAAAATTATTCTTTAGAATCGAGACACCAATATTTACTTTGGGTAATTTTTTTTATTTTGATAATGTTCATTTTTTAATGAGTAGTGAAAAAACCTGTATGTTTATTCAAATATGGGTTTTAATCTAATTATTTATATGAATATATTATCTATTTTATTTGTATAAAATCTTAATTAGATTATATTTTTACAATTTAATTCAATAGTGGTCATCATAATTAATTTCACTATGAAATTGGACATAAAAAAAGTCAACCTTTTGATATATATTGTTTCCTAAAAACACGATATTTTTTTTGACAATAGAAATTAATTTTAAATTAATTAATGAAGCTTTTATATTTTAAATTTTATAAAATAGTCATCATTTTTGAAATTGGAATATCAAATATATCTTGGGTGAATTTTTGGTATTTTTCTGAAAGACATCGATTTGTGATGAATATTGAAACAACTAAGTAGTAATTAAAAAATTGAATTTATCATTTAAATGAAATTTTACTGCTTCTATGATTCGTATTTGGAAAATCTGACCGAAATGGATATTATTCATAAGTAAAATATTGTTCAATATGATGAATATTATTTATGATGAATAGTAAATTTTGACTTGTATTTACCATAGATAAAGGTAAATAAGGTATTTCTAGGTTCAAATAATATCATAATAATACAAAATTACATTAATATTTTTCATAATCATATTGGATGAGTCATGGTCGACCATGGTCATCCTTGTGTCGATTTTGAGATCCCTAGGATCCACATGGAAGTGATCAGGACACTTTTGATTAATTAATTTAATGTAATGACAAAGAGACAGAAACATATATCATTGAGTAACGTAATTTATACATAGCATTATATAGGTTATATTTTTGAATTTAAATATTATTTGGAAATATAATATTATCTCCAACATCATGGGGTTTTTTATAATATTTAGACATTAATTAAATTAAATTATATATGACACAATGATAATGCAGTATTTATCTAATTAAAAATTGTTTAAATAAATAATATTATAAATATTAAAACAATATCAAAAATGAATCCAATTATTATTGGATTATTTTATTTCCACCATGAGTCATCTTATCTTGGTCTTTAATTATTTTTGGACCCTTTGAAACCAAATACATGTTTAAAATAAAATAATTGTTTCAATCTTTCCTAAAGATCCGCTCCTCCCCCATATAAAAGCCCTATCTTCTGACCAATACATCTCTGCTCTCAAGCCATTTGGATAATAAATAATCTACCCAATTAATCTCCCTAATTCCATCTCTTCCACCTTGATTCCTTACCTTACGTAGAAGGCAATTAATGATGTAATTTTGGTCCTAAACGAAGTGAGTTATCCAAATTAAATGTAACTGTTTCTCTATTTTTTTTTATTTTACAACACCACCCCCTGAAATATTTTTATTCCATTAATTTATAACAATACCAATAACCTCAATATACTGGATGTTTTTAGAATAATTATTCATACTACAATAATATACACCTCCATCTAATGGGTATTGAACATAATGTTTTATGGAGGGAAAACTAATGCTTCACGAAATTATGACTGTTAAATTATCTCCTACCATCTCTAATGGTGGCCATTATGATTTCAATATATTTATACATGATATATATTATCTTAATTTTTTCTGTATGCTTATGTATTTTCCTTTTATAGCATGCCTTTAGGGGTTTCATTATGGGTAAACACAATAATTTCATTTGAGGAAGTGCAAACTACCACACCCTCAAAGTGATATGGATCATTAATGCCTTATATGTGATGTATAAAGGATGAAGTTAATGATATTATACTCTAATTATAATATACCTATGTATCATTATGTTTTAATTCCTTTAAAAATGAGATAGAAATGAATGTATTGTTCATGTGTACGTATGGCTTACCATCTCCTTAAACGGTGTATTTCATTTCTTATCTCCAAATGTTATGTACTATTATAAATAAATAAATATATTGGAAATATGTGATATATATGATATCTACATCATCAATATTATTCTGAAGATAATTTATATTTTACCACATTAACAACTTGTATATATAAGGTGTTCCCTTTTTACTCATGTACCAAAACTCATCAAAACGAAGGTTATTATCATAAATGATTACATATATTTATAACATGGTAATAAGCGATATAAAATAAATTATAAACATGAAAAATGTTATTAAACAAGTAGAAATCAACATTAGTTTTTTATTCATGACATTAATGGACGAACGGGTCAAGTCAAACACGAGGTAAGATACATCGTCTCAATCAACATTCATTGAGGAATATTTTGTTTTAATACACTACTTTTTTTACACCTTCTATAAACACCTTTGAATTTTCATTTCATTCAAAGGGAATACTATTCTACGAAGCATTTCACTAAATGTAAAAAATTCATGTTTCTTTTTAACTTAAGAAGTGACAACGGCCTTTCCGCCACCACGCGTATTATTTGATCTTTGGTTTCTTTAACAAGCCGAATTTTTTTCAAAAGGAAAATAAATACCATATACTCTTTTAACGTATCTAGGTATTGAAAATGGTTTTGATAATATATTTTTTATGTTAATGTATTTAAATTATATATTACGATTGGGATGAGGAAATGTAATCTTTACTTTGTGTTTTTTATGTGTTATTAATAAGTTATGGTTCTTGGGAATTGTTCATGTATACAGGTGGATCCATGATAAACCTATGGCATGTGAGCTCGAGAAAGCTCACCAATTCATTGGATAACATGACAGAGGTAAAGTTGAATGTCTATCCTAAGATAATTAGGGAATATACTGTGATGGGTATTCAAAATATAACTCTCTGCATAGCTGTGATAGATACAATTTATATATGATATGGATGCCATAAGTTACCTTTATGATTTATGTTTTCATTATGTTATTCATAAATCTTATGATTTCATGAGGTATGTTAAAGAGCATATGATATGTATGTAATGTGGAAATAGTGTTTTCATTCATTGGTTTACAACCCTTACTGAGGTTTTTATGCTCATCCCACGTTTTGATATTTTTTCACAAGACTTAAAGAAGAATAGGGTCATGGATAGAATCAACGAAAATCATGTTGTCCTAAATTTTTAACTACACATGACTCTTTTTTTCAAGGGATTTTATGTCCTAAAAAAATGGAATCCGATCAGAAGTGTCCTCTTTGTAACTTTTGAGATTTAATATAACAGTTATGGACTAATTCTCTATAACTCTAAACACGAAAAGATCCTTCATGTGAATTATTCATTTAATTCAATATTATGTAATGTTTTAAGGCTAGGTCCTTATAATACTAGCAACATAGTGTCTAAGATTCATATTTTTTCAATACAAAAATGTCCCAAATAAATTATGGATAATTTTTCTAATGTATCATGAAAATAGAATATTTTTTCATGTATTTGGATATTTTATGTTTACATTAAAATAAAATGAATCCTTTACTCTGATGATTTGAAAAGGGATACATTTCAGCCAAAACCTGTGATTAATTAACATGGAGATGACTCCTACATATCCTACATGAATAATGGATCATTTTATTAAATCATTAAGATGATAAGAGATCATTATATATATTTTTCTTATGTATTTTTTTTAATATAAAATGACACCATTATATTGATATTACTCATGTTGAGTCATTCCAGGAACATAGTGTGTCAGATTAATAAGAAGATGATTCCAATATGTAACCTATTATTAATGGATAGTTTTCATATATTTGAAATAAATTGAGATCACTTTTTATTTGTTTTTCAATGTGTAATATCTTTTAAGTAAAATAATAGTTTCAATGTTAAAACATGCACTCTGAGTCACTCCGGCTACATCATGTATCAGATTGACATTCAGACTATTATTAAATAACACAAATAAATTATATATTATTTTAATAATGTATGAATGAAATATATTCCTGTTTTCAAGGTCATAACTGTGTAATTTTCATTTTTTAGAAAATGACACATTTATATTCAAAAAACACAATTTGAGTATTACCGGCAATATTAAGATTCATATTGATAAGATGTCAAGTTCTGCAAATAAAAAATAATAATTAATGACGTTTTATCTAAATTTGAAAACAATCCATGCTCATATATTTTGGATTTGAATATGTGACATAGATTTTAGAATAAAATGACACATTTAATTTAAAAACATGCACATATTCGTACCAGAGAAAACATATATTGTACTGATGTGTGGTTGGTTACAACCTATAAAAAATATATTAGGTCTAGTGGTCATAAATTATCAATAAAATATGAGGTTCTTTATATATTTTGGCTATGTGATGTGTTTCATTAACTAAAATGGTACTTATATGATGAAATCTTCCACATTGAGTAATATCCACCACATCATGTATAAGATTTATGTGAGGTCAATTCTAAAAATGTAATAAATGATTTCTGGATAATTCTTCCAATATTTCATGATAATCAGAATTTTTTTTCCATTTTAGCTATGTCACATGTGTTTTGAAAATAATAACATTTTTTATGTAAAAACATGCACTTTGAGTCAAACTGTCCATATCATGTGTCATATCGACACATGGCTTCTTCATACAAATTAAAAATGAATTATGGTTTTTTCCATAATGTATAAATACAATATGATATAGTTTTCATAGTTTTGGGTATAGGTTATGTTTTTTAAACTAAAATCAATCATTTATATTGAAAACATGAAAATTGAGTAATACTGATAGTATCATGTGTCAATTGAATGACTTTTTGATTCCTTCAACTAAAATGTGAATTATTTATTATTTCTAACGTTTCAAGAAAATATTACATTTTTTTCTCAGTTTTTATATGTGACAGGTGTTTCATATTAAAATTACTCTTCTCATGTAAAAACATGAAGTTTTTTTCATATCTTCCACAACATATGTCAGACTAATGTGTGGTCAATTCCTTTATGTCAATAATGAATTATGTACCAATTTCTAAATATATAATTGTAATCCAATGTGTTTTTCATATTTTTAGGTGATAGGTTTTTTGAACAAAAATGAACCTTTTATATTGAAATCATGCACTTTTAGTCTTACTAGAAACATTTTGTATCAAATATACATACGGTTAATTTATACACCGCCCCCATGAATTTTGGATCATTTTTTTAATTTTATTTTGAAAATCTATTATCAATTTCTTAATTTTTCTATGTAACACATGTTTAGACTAAAATGAATATTTAAATGAAAAAAATGTACTTGATCCATACCGGCTTCTACATATATTAGATTAACATGATATTTATTCATACATTCATAAAATTAATTATGGATCATATTACTAATGTATCAAGGTAATAATATAATATTATAGTATTTTTGGATACGTGACGTGTATTTTTAAATAAAATATCACATCCATATGAATAAAATTTACTTTGAGTCATATCTACCACATCATGTGTTTTATTGACTTGTTATAAACTCCTACACTTCAGACATGAATTATGGACCATTTCACTATTTCATTTAATTATATTATCTTATTTCACTATTTGAGATATCTAATTCTCATTTTAGGAAAAATTGACACATTTAATTATAAAACATGCCCATCGTGTCATAACCACAATACCATATGTTGAATTTATTTGTGGTTCATTCATACATGAAAAAATGTGGATAATTTTTTCAAACTCTCATGATAATACATGTGTGTCATCCTTGACCTAGTTCAAAAACAAGTTATTAATCTAGTTGGACAAAAGGCTACAATAAAACATCACCATACACTAGAGACTTCTAACTATAATTGAGGGTGTATGGTGGTATGGTGGGGAGACAATATTGTTTAAGAGTGATAAATAGACAAAGATTATTGAACACATAATAATAATTATGACAACAGCTAATATCCATCCATATTATAATAATATATATTAACAAAAAAATTATTATATAAAAATTATGTCAGGATAACACAAAATATAATGTAGAAAACACATAGTAGAGGACATTTAAATAGTTCCAGTTTGAAAAATGGGGGAAAATATGAAAAACAAATATCTCCATGAACATATTGATTGATGGATTCATCATACGCTCACAACCCAAAATGAGATTAAGAATTTGTAACTGGTTTATTTCCTTTATACATAATTAAATAAATGAAATTGTTCAGGTACTAAACATTCAGCATAATATGGTATGAGTAAAACTCTATAGGCCACCATAGATTTTGTATAATGGAATACAATCGGTTAATATAAAATGTATCAATCTGAATGTATAATAAATAAAATGAAGTTATGTAATGGAAACCATGTATGTTTTATAAACCCCAAGGGCTACCTTCCAAATTCATTTAGCTTTTTGATAAGCTGGATATCATTGGGCATATGACCTTTAAATTAGATTGGGGATCTATGGAATATAAAAAAGGCTTAGAAATATAATTACAATAATGAATCCATGGAAGAACAATGGAATCCATACTTTAAGAATTTAATCCCATTAAAATATATTAATATTGATTTTTGACTATTTGGTTTTGTGTGTAATCTAAGGGTTTGGACTTTGTAAATACACATATTTGAGATTCTAATCATGATCTAGGAAATATTTTAGGGTAATCATATGATATATTTGACTAAAATCTAAAGATATTATCCAAGTCATTCTGTGTTTGTGGACATCATGTGGAATCCTCATAGTTCATCCCAAGTATTCCAATTTTTTCGTAGTTTGTAAGTCAATTTTCAATATCATGATGAAGAATTCATGAATATTATACCTTTAACTAATACATTACGGTTTTACCACATGGAATCCAAAATAAGGAAATGAGTGTAATCTAATGAGTTTACTAATATATATCCCAAACGAATACAAGACATTCACAATTTAGGCTGTATATTTAGAAATGTGTTATATGTCTAAAATAGAAATCAAATTATAACTATTAATTATTTATAATACTATGTGATGAATCCTTATCATTTTATAGTGTAGATAATTTAATTTTGAAATTCTATTTATATGTGATAATCCAAACAAACAAGAGGGATGTTTTGGCAGAAATAATTAAAGTGTTGCCATACAGATTTAAAAAACACATCAAGTGGGGTGGTTTCAGATGCTTTTATCTACCTCGAATCGTGTCAAATCGCCGCATAGAATATCTAGTTCAAGGAATATGAAATTAAATGAAATATTCACACATTTTAGGAAAAATTCATAAAAATTATATCATTTGAAACTATGGAAAATGTTATCAACATGGATAATATAATAAAAAATTATTACACCACCTACCAATGTCTGATTGAAGAATCTTCATCTTAAATAAGTCTCATATTTTGGATAGAATTATTTAAAAAAAAGGCCACACAAAATCCATGAATATATGGTATAAATGTTTGATATGAAATATGAGATGTGGATGGAACATAAACAGATGATAAATGATGATAACAATGTAATTTTTATACTAAGGGTGATCAAATTTAGCTGGCATCAACAGAATTAATGTCAAGATAATAGCGATCAACAAAAATCTAAAAAATAAAAATGGTAGATCCATGATGTTTTTGGTGGTGTAAATTAAAGAGGAGGAGAGATATTATAGTTTAAATTTAAAATAAGGGATTATCATTTCGATTAATTTTCATATTTAACACTATTTTCCTATATAGTGTCCCAAACTATGGGCCAACCATGATTCCTTACTATTAATGAGAAGGATACCACACATTTTTTGGGGATTTGTTAGAGAAACTAATCATGGTGAACATGTAATAAATTAAATATATCGCACATATTACATGCCCTATTAACATGGTTTATCAAACAATGATCATGCATTTTGGGGATTCGTGGTTTAAGGGAAATATTAGAGAAAATATGATCTAGACAGGTACCTCATGCCACTTCTCTAAAAACCTTATCATTTTTTCAAAAATACCCTTATGAATTCCCATATAATGTCTACAAATACATTAGGATTATCAATTTTATTAAAATAATTGGATTTAAAATAATTTAAATGGGTTTTACAATAATGTAAAACGATTTTCATAAAACCTCCGCTCCTAATAGAAACTCATCCCCAATGTTGATTTTTGATGATGGATTTTCTATATCCATACATATCTCCAACCTCGAAGAATATATTTCAAAATTCCATTCTTATATATCATTATGTACATGAAAATGAATCTATAAAACCTAGACCATATGAAGCATCCTAACTCAGCTAATGATTTGGATATTATTGAATATTTGATATGTATACTCTTCAAAAGATGTATCATCCTACAACTAAACTTAATGATGAACGAATACATGATATGGCATAGGTTAATAATGTATAGGTTGAAAACATGTATTAAATCATGGATTTCCAGGTACCTCTATGGGAGAGTTATATCATTTTCTATAATCCTTATTCTATCTATGATCTCAACATGCTAGAAAAATATGGGTTCCATCTAACCAGGCCTTTGAATTCTGTGATTATCCAATCTAGGAGAGAATCTTAAGGATATTTGATCCCCTATATTAAACTCCTATGTTTTGCAATGAATACTGATATATTAATTATTCTTATATGGTGTTTTTCCAAACATATTTTTAGTTGTACATTCTCCAATAAATATTGAATGAGAATATATCACAAAAAATCCTCTGGAAATACAATGACTATCTAGAAGGTGAATTACATGGCAAACCATATACGACATCATAATGAACACTCTAGGTAGTTTCATGGAAAATATAATCAAATGAAATCTCATAAAGAACTAATTTCTTCTCCCAAGAAGCATTAAAAAAATGATACATGAATTGAAATGTCCTCATATACTAGTATAGTGTGCTCAAATTGACCATTTGTCTAAGGGTGGAATGTTGTGCTCAAAAGTACCCATTAACCAAGAGCATTATGAATCCCATGAAATACCTAGAGTAGTCCAAGAATCTATATCTGATACACTAGTACATTTAATCTCATGTAGTCATATTTTCTCCCTATCATAGATTCATTCAATATCATACAATACGAAGGTCTCCTAGATATCCATGTTGTGGGAAAATTTAATCATCTTGTCCACAACTACCCACGTGACCACACTGCTGTGGTGTGTATTTAGTAACCATAAGAAAAATTCAATAGTTATTTAATCACATTTCAATTTTTTCATGGATAACATCATCAAAAATTTTATAAGTCATTGTATTTTTTATTAACTTGTTGATAGGTTGGACATAGAGTATCTATGGTAGCAATCTCATTTATCATCCATGGAAAAAATTATTGGTGACATTAGATTCAATGACATTTTCAGTATGGGATGAATTTCACATGTCAGAGGATGATACTATAGAATTTTTTCATATCAAATGTCTACAAATACATGAAACATCAATTTATATGAATGAACTCATGATTATCCACATCCCAACCATGAGGTGGGGCCACAGAAGAAATAAATTCTCTAAAGACCAAGATTTTTGTATTTCAGTGTTATATCATATTTATTTTAGCTAGAAGTGTTGAATTCAATTATAAATCATTGATTATATTCTACTCATGAAAATATTGAAAATCCATATTATAATATTAAATAATATCCATAAAATATCATTTACTACTGCATTATTGAACATATCGAGTATATTGATTTTATATCAATGTATAATGTAATTTATTAACTGTACATAGAATAAATGTGAGTCCCAAGGTGAATGCCTGGGGATATTCAACCCATCTCCACTAACAGTGGTTCAATTTTCACTAAGATAATATGTATTTTAGTAGATTACAATATGGTTATACAACAAACCACTCTTCTAGTAGAAAATTTCAACCATCAACGAAAGTCTTTATAAATAAAAACTATATCCCTATCAGGTGTAGTAAATTAAACTCGAGGTGCCACAAATTATGATACTTATATTCTGTAACTCATTTCCCTTTCATCAAAATACCTCTCACATTGATGCCTGGTATGTCACAATATAATGTGAGGCCTCTACCAACCTCATGATAATTCAGGATCTGTGATGAGAATAACCTTAATTTCAACTTATGGGAGGAATTCTCCCAATATACTGCGCATGTGAATTTTATACCGTTCTTGGATAAAAAATTACATAGTGTAGAATTGAATGAAATATTTCGTAAGAAATATTAATAAAAACTAGATAATTCAATGAAAATATGAATATAGAAAATGTTCTTAGGTTTTTTTGAACAAACAATACCTTTCACATTATCTCAACCCAAAAATACCCATATTTATATGATAATGTAACCTATAAAGTGATATTTATTTTTTCCAATAGTGGTTCTTAATGAGATTGGAATATATTTGGTTCTCATTCAGTGTTAATGGTATTATAAAAATGTGTTTGGAATGATCACATCAGTAATAGGATCTTACAAGGATATCATCCCCAAAAACTAACAGAAAGGCTTACACTTATGGGTGTGAAAAATTATTCAGTAATGACATGAAGACAACATGTGTGGTTGATAGACCAGACAACATTACGAGATATTCGTATAGGGAATAAATGTTTTAGAATGTTTTACATCTTGTATCTAGGGGTCTAACTCTCACTTGAAAACATCTGAATCACAAATTCAATGTGAACATGACCCATGGTTTTAGATTTATGAACTCCCTATATTGATTAACTCTATGATTTCAGGAGAATAATTATTTGTTGAAATTATTCTAGACATTCCTCCTAAAAATTCCCCAATGATTATATACATATAATAAAATATCCCACCAACACTTGGAAGATCATAGATCATATACAATATGTCATTCACACTTTTTTCGGAAGGAATATTCATATGAAAAATAATAATTATAATATTTACATAAAAAAATCCATATTGTGGGGACTGCCCTACCCTTTTAAGGTTTGTGGTGCCCATATTTTAATTATCATGTAAACTTTATCATAGTGTGTGTATCCCATTGGGGTCCCTCTATTTGTTCATCTAGATATAAAAAACCCACTCTATGATGATAATAAATACATTGTCAAGAACAACATGGGGTGAAATAAGAGGTTATGTAGTTGAGAAAATATGTTTTTCTCGTCATTCTTCCCCACAATCCTTGACAACAGCTCCTTAAAAATGGTCGAACCCCGATAATTATGGGAGAATATATTTATAATTTCATGTAGATTACATGAAACATGTTTAGAAAATTCAAAAGATTATATATATGAAATTAGGGATATTTTTAGGACCCTAATGAACAATAGATTCATTACCCCAACAAACAATTTATAAATTAAGGTTATAAGGTGTTATATGAGTCATACAAATAATGGATCTATTATATAGGGTTTTAATTCAATTATATAATGAAAAACAATAATTAGTTTCTAATTACATTCCCCACTTAAAACCCCTTTTTCAACATTATTTATTTCAAATTAGTTTGTTTGAATATAACGCTCTAGTTATACATATTTTCAATCCCAAGATATAATGACATACACTTTATAAGTTACCTTTGATATTATTTTTAACTATAACCAGTCTTTTACATTTGGTTTTAGAATGTCACTATTCCATATATGATGGTTCATTGTATATGTATAACCATTCCAAATTTTTATAATCATTATATTATAAACTGAAATCAGAAATCATTTATAATACTAAAACTAAATGATTTAGCTTATGTATCCTAGGTTATGTATCCTTAAACATGTTAAAATTGTTTTGGAAAGGTTCGAAAGACAATCTAATATGGGAAACACCATTTAGGTAGATGTTGATACATTAAGTAAAAAAATTAATTTTCATCTTTTCCTATAAGAAATGATTTAAATTAGAAGGATTGAATTCAATACACAAATAATGTGAAATTAGAAAACAATCAATGATATATACATGGCATGAAATACGAATGAAATATGAATCTCTACATTCCTATGAGGCTACATGAGCTAATTCTCCATTAACATAATATATGAATGGTACTAGTCGATAAATAAACATTTTAAACAACTAAAGACATACAATACTTGAAATTGTACAATTTTAATATAAAAATATAGAACAAAAAGTCTATTCCAAAAAAATACAAAATTTCCACAAATGTGTCTTATCTAATCCCAGATACCACATATTAATATGTCCAAAACATATTATTGTCCTTTCTAATAAGGCTGAAATGTAATAATAAATGTGGATATAATTCCACGTTGTGACTCTTTGACATCGTTTATATTAAAGTGACAAGTCTATATAGATACAAAGCCTCAAGTGAACCATACCATATGGTAGAGTTTTTAGTCTAATAGATATGGTGTATGGTTCTATAGTGGGAAGAACATATCCTCTTTATTAGAGTAGGAAATAGTGAATAAATAATAATCCCAATATAATAATAAATGAAACACATAATATCCATCAAGATAATAATAACATACATAAATAACATTTGTGTGACATACATATGATGTCATGATGATACAAACAATAAAACGGAAAATATATGGTAGTAGGAATAGAAATACTACTAGTATGAACAAAAGGAAAAAAATGAACAAAAACAGCTATCACCTCATGAATATTGAGAAATGGCTCACACCTGGCTTGTAACCCAAAAATAGATAATGTTTTCATAAATGGTTAATTCCCTTTACCCATACCTGAATACATGGAATATTCTCGAGTACCCAACGATGAATAATGATGGTGTGAGAAAATCAAAATATGCCACCACCAATAGTGTCGAATAAATATAATGTATGTATTACTAAAATTTAACATTGATCAGGTATACATAATATAAATTAGTAAGGGAATAATTTTGACAATATGATTATCATGGGACACATGACCAACCATACCTACTTTGGTTTAAGGAATATATCTATGAGATTATAACATTTTAATTCCACAAGGTATATAAAGAATATAGTTATAATGAGAAGGTATATTAACATGAAGAGATACAAGAATGGCCAAATGTTTTGAAGACATTAGTTAAGTGATGCTTGATTATGATTTTCATCCATGATATTGGAAGTAAATTCATGATTCGAGAGGTACTAAAATGGTTACCTAGGAATGTTTTCCACATGGTAACATGTGCACCTCTAAGTGTTCTCAGGGTCACTCACTCAAAGTCCGAGTCTAAAAGTTGTAAGGTCCAAATAATATACCCACATGATCATTGTAGCATAGTAGAATAAAATATAATAAACAATAGATGTAATGAAAAATATGGAGCCACAATATAAATGACAATAAATGAAAATAAATAGGCCATGAATGAATTCTATTAATCAACACGTTATAGTGTACAACTGGAAGAAATATTAAAATTAATATAGAATAATTTTAATCATAAAACAATAAATTAATAATTGACTTCAACTCCAAAATTCTTCTCAAGTATATGCATAGTTACTAAACCTAATAACCCAAGTCAAATTTTATTCCATAATGAAATATAGTACCAAGAACAGTCCAGATCCTATCATACAAATAAAAGGACTATCATGTTACCAAAAAAAGACCTGAACAAAGTCTAAGTTAAAATTAATTGGTGCCCACCAATGGTTTCTAATGAAATTTAGTATGTAATTATAATCTAATGTAGTGTGATGGTATAATAAGTAATGGTTGTAAAGTAAATTCAGAAATCATAAACTCTGTTAAGGTCAAGTTCTTCATGGAATCATTGTCGAACATACCTTACTAATTTTAAGTCGGGATATCATTGAACATGACTTCGAATTTATATATATATTCCTATATGTAATAATATATATGAATATATATATATATATATGAATCAATAAGGAAATAAGATATATGAAATGTGTATCCAAATCTAATAATAATAACATAATAAAAAATTTCTCATTCAGTAACCACGAGTATGATCCCAAACATATGACCCCAGTTTTTAATGTGTCGAGCTCATCATTCCAAAAATTAAGGCAAAAATTCATTCCCACATTCCTTTTCATGGGATGAGAAACATCACGTCTAACCATCCAAATTCATGTCAACGTCCATTTCCAATAACCTAAACCATGGGGGTGTGAAATTTCATTTACAAATATCTAAACTATCACCTCTTAATAATATTCATTTAATCTATAATTCCAATTTCAATAAGAACCCCGAACCTTGGTGGTCAATAATGTTGATCCCAGTTTCTATTAAGGTGATGTGTAATTAATTTAACTTGCGAACTTATTCATTATATTCTTACATGGGAATCCTCATAATAGGTTGGGAATCGACATGTCAAACCACTCGAATGGTTGTGAAGCACCAT
The DNA here is from genome assembly GCA_963277665.1 of Viscum album. NCBI lineage: Eukaryota > Viridiplantae > Streptophyta > Magnoliopsida > Santalales > Viscaceae > Viscum > Viscum album. Next base: position 1,496,776,168 of record OY728156.1, on the reverse strand, counting down.
TTCCAACATCCCTATCCTATGGGGTGTGAAACATGATACCCATCTAAAATAATATAGGAATATATGTAATAGTCATGTAATAGGTAATCCTACTATTCCGATGAACCCATAACCTAGTTGTTCCGTAATGTGATCACGGTATCACTCAACTCATAGTGTAATTAATTTTAACTAGTTTTTTATCCATGGTATTTATTCTGGGTAATCCATGGTTCACATATGGTTTTATAGAAATTTATTTTTATTTCAAATTAAATAACTATCTATGGACATGATAAATCATTAATTTCTAAATATATGTCCTCATGATTCATCTCATTAATCAATATAATTACAATGTAATACTAGGGTCATGTTCTTATTCTTGATAAATGAAAATTGAAGTAAAAAATTTATGTCAAACCCTTATTATTATAATAGTCCCAAAAGGCAAAGGACAAATGTGGAACTATCATACCCATTTAATTAGTTCATACAATCAACCTATTATTTCATTTACAAGTGATAAAAGATAGTAAATTGTATATAAATACTGGTAATATCATAAAATTTTCCTAATTAATTAATATCAATTCCTCTCAATTAATTATATTAATTACATTATACATAATTCAAGGAAATTACAGATGCCCCGACCAAGTGGAATCCTACACACCCCCAAGGGGTGATCTGGAATAGTATGAAACTATAATAATTATAGTTATTTTCAAATAAACTCACCTAATGAAGTGGGTCGAGCCAAGTTCATCATCATAAAACAATTTAGGAGGGTCTCATATCATGTTTGAATGATGACGATGAAGCTAGGACGATAATATTCTATAATGCTAGTGGTGTTGGATGTCTTTCTCTTTAGAGTTGATTTTCATGTTGATCAGTTTGGATCATTGGTATCATCATTTCATTTCATTGGGTCCTTGGTGCTTCATTTTAGCATCTGTTTATTCTGGTAGTGACAACGATGTTGTTCTAGGTAGTGATAGAGATAGTCCGTGGAACTGGTAAGCGGGAGTGTTTTATTCTTATTAATTTTTACCTATCCTTGGACATTCGGTGATGGATTGGTGTATTTGTTGTCATCTTTGGGCTCACAGGACACTAATTTCATTGGTTGTGTTCCTTTTGGAATTTATGAAATTAATGGGTTCTCCCTCAACCAATTTCTAAAGGGACATCTATTTTTTATTTTATTTTTTATAAGAAGGTTTTTCAAAACATGATTCGATATTAAAACATAATAAATAAATATTTACAAATAAATATTAAAAAATTATCAATTTTCAAATATAGTTAATGTTAATAAATATTAAAAATTAAAAAAGTCATGTTAACTAAAATAACTTTAAAAATAATAAATAAGATTTAAAAATTTAAAATTTAAAATATTTATATATTATGTCACTAAATGAAATTCTAAAATTAATATTAAATTGTAAACAATATCGATAAATATTATGTGTGTATTTAAATATATTATTATATTAATTACGTAAATCTGTGTGTGGAATGAACATGTTTTTATATATGTTTACACAGCACAAGATTGATATATTTAAAACTGAACATCAAAATTATATAATATAAAATGTTATTTAATGAAATAAATAAGAATCGTAGTGAATAAATTTTAAAATAAGTATTAGAGTTATTAATTTTAAAGATTATTACTAAAATTTAGAAAAGAATATATGATAATAATTTTGAATAGATATTTACTATATAAATTAAAACTGTATTAAAAACATTAAATATTAATGAATTGACTTGTGTAAATAGATATTATGAATGAGTTCAATTACAAAATTATTAATCAATAAAAAATATAAAATGAATTAATTGGTAAAATATTTATAAAAAATTCTATTATTAATAAATGAATGATATAAAAAAGAACAAATATGAAAAAACATTGAAAAGTAACATATTGAATATGTGATTGTGAGATTACCATTAAACTAGTTTGATATATGTTAATAAATATTATATTAAAAACATATTAAATTTTAATAAATAAGTATAACAATTTAATAATGTTAAGAATTGTTAAGAAAATAAATATTAAAATGTATATTTTAATATATATATATATATATATATTAAAAATAAATTATTAAATTTAAAATATATAACAAAGAATAAATGATTGAAATAAATAAATTATAAGGGAAAGTAATGAAATACATAAAATTATTAATTAATTAATAATATTTAATGAAATCACATTATTAAAATGGGATATTTACACAAAACATGTGTCTATTGAGAAATTATATGAAAATTGTATGATTTTAATTATATAAATATTTAACAATAAAAATAAATATATATTATTTATGTAAATTATAATTGTAGGTATAATATTAAATTTTAATTATTAAATATTTATTATAAAATAATATTTTTATATGATATTAATCAAATAAAAATGAATAAATGAATAAATTACAAAAAAATTACAAAAAATAAAAATGAAATTATTATTCACAAAAATGATTAAAACTAACATAAATATATATGTAAATTATAAAAAATAAAAAATAGTAAATAATTTAAAAAAATAAAAAAAATTAAATGTTATAATTAAAAAAAACATATTAAATTTTAAATAATATATAGAACAAAAAAAAATAGAAAATTATATTAAAAAATTATTTTATATGGGTATTTTTGTCTCAAAAAAATGATTTAATTTCTTATATGTATAGGTTTCAAATTTTTTTATGACATATTATTGTAACATATTTTTTCATTTTTATTAATTACTAATTGAATATTAAATATTGTATATTTATATCTAAATTTTAAAAATGTCGTAGATGAGGAAATTTTTCTTAACTAGTAAATAGTTTTTATTTCATATTTAATATTTTTACTCATAAAATTAAATATGTATCACTAAATATATGATATGTTGATTTATATCATTAATAATAATTATTTCAAATTATATAAAAATATTGATGAAAATTCCAGACACACATGTTAATAAATATATAAATATATATTATTTTTTATGACATTATTAACTCAATATCTTATACATCATGTGTGTATGTATATTTAGTCATATATAAATCATATTTAAAAATATATGAAGATATATATATATATATATATTATTATCTGATTTTATATGATATAAATTTTTAATGGAATATACACATTACCAATGGTTTTTAGGATTGAAAAATAGATCATTTATAAAGGGTACCATTATCATTGACAAAAAACCATTAATAAATGCCCCTTTTTAAAATTGCTTTTAAAGCTCTAATAATGGTTACTAATGTGTATTTTGTGTGTTTGTGCTAGTGGTGAGTCATACCAAATACATTTTTTGACTAACTGAAATGCGACAAATTCATATATCTCAAAAATGACATATGGACTAATGACCTAAAGATGATGAGTTTCAAAAATTTAAATACTGATTTTGTACTGTGAATGAATAAGTATTTTTGTATCATTTCAATAACATTTATAATACGTAGATGGCGTGATTATAAACCTTATATGAGGATCTTCTATTCCAAATAGTAAAAAACCCATTGAAAAAATACTAAAATAAAGAGCACATTAAACAATGCACAATACACTGTAGAAATTGTTCAAAATCTTTTACAACATAAAATGGTTTTATAATGATCAAATAAGTTGAAATAATGTGCATCCCACCTCCTTCGGTATCCATTGGCTAATCTGAATCACTTGAGGTTCTACAGGGATTCAATATTCCTCCTTGATTTTCTTTCACATCACTGTGGAAATGAGGAATAAGAAATCGACCTTTGGGTAATGGGAGTTTCCAAGAAGAACTATAATAACCACACACATAGATCCATCATTTTTTAGGTTTTATGAATTCATCACCGATACTCAGTGATAGATAAATATTTTTTAACTGATATATATATTCAATGAAATCATACACACTCACTCCCTATATGTTTCAAATAAATATTAAATGATTTCATTTAATATCATCTTGCATGGGATAGATAAAATGATAAAAAATAATCATTATACTATAATAAATTATTACATTAACTAATATACCCTTATCTTCGTGAAAATTATAATTTTCATGAAATATATATATAAAAGTAATTGGGGAATACCTCCATCAACAACCCATATAGAATAACTCCTAAATTATTCGATTCATTTCACCATATACTGTATCTTACAAAACAACTTGTCAAATAATATCCAGAAATCCCTTTTGAAATCCTTCAATACAATATTGTATTGTTTTCGTTAACATCACTTTTTATTACATCATATTCAATAACATATGAATACACAACCAATTTTTTTTCATTAACTATAAAATGATTTTAGATATTCTCTTTTAGAGAAAACTCAATCTCCATTCATTTATCTACAATGTGTGACCTTAATTTCCTTTACAACACTGAAAAAAATATAAATCTCTCACTCTGCATATCGAATCAACGGTTTTGCTCTATAAAACCCTCAATTCTACTCAATCTATAAAGTGATCTGCAGTAAACATCATTAAAAACTAGTATTTCTCCACCTATGTACACCGTTCATCAACTCATGAAAAAACGATTTCTCATATTTCACCTTTTTTCCTGACATTAGGAGAAGTGGGACCTAAAATACATCAATACCATATAGCAGACTCATCTGTTCCCAATTATAAAAATATAGACAGGATTATTCATTTAATACATCGCTTGAAAATTCATCCTTCTGGGTAAGCACATCGTATAAAACATACCTATATAGATATAAAATATCTCGAATGGTCAACACACTCCCATGGTCAATGTCAATTGAGGAGGAATATGTTATATTATAGAAAACATATCTTCTTTGTTAAGCACAAATCGACATAATGATCAACAATAAACCCAACTTCTACATATTAACTAAAATTATATGTTGAGTTGTATAAGAAGGGTATCAATGCATTAATGTTATACTAGGTATCTCAACTTCCTCATATAGTGGGGACTCAAAATAGATCCATGAACCCATTGTATACAAATGAAACTTATTTATGACTCTCAATGTGTTATAATTAGTAGGTCATCCAACACACACAATGATAATAGTATATTATTTGTTTATTCCCTCATGAGAATATTTTTTATCTATATACATGAATCCTAACCATGAAAACAGTAAAAATTCGTCATAACCTATGATACTCCTTCAAAAAACACATGTTACGGATGAATTCAAATTCATACATTGACATGTAATTTTTTATAAGAATTCATAAAATTTGTATCTATATATGATCTTATGTAGCCATCAAAATAGAATGATAAAATAGAGGTTTCAATTAATCAATTATATTTTAATAATCATAAAATCTAATCGATTATTAATATGAAAATTTTAATTATTATTAAACTCTATAATAATAATTAATAATAAAACATAAGCATAAGTTATTCATATCCTAAATGAAAAAATGATATTTCAACCTTAGTTATTCAATAAATTTTATGTTTTATTAACGGATTACATTATATTAATCCACATCACATCTCTATGTAACCATGCCACGTCACTAAATGACCATCTGATAAAATTGTCTCACTAAATAGTTATGTGATAAACATATATGAATAAATATTTTATGAATAATGGATATATTTATATATCATATACCTAGATTTTCATATTTTGATCATATTCAAAAAATAAATAAATTTGAAACATCAAATTTTATTAGGTCATCTTCTATAGTCTACATAGAACGATTTCCAAATTTTTAATTATTATCCATGGAATATAATTCCATAAATTTTTTACTTGATATAATTTAGCTACATACATTTATGTTTACCACTACTCATAACCACTTTTTGGATAATTTGACAATAACATTTATATGGTAATTATTAGAACTCTTATTATTTCACTTTACATCAATACCATAACTCTTTTTGGATATTAATTTTTCATTGTTATTAGTTTAATTATTCTAGAAATAGAATATTTTCAATTTTCATGATAACTAAATATTACTATAAATATTTTTATCATTATAATCACATATCCAAAACTCATTTATGATAATTAGTGAAAAAATAATAATATAAACTTGAATTATATTGATATAATAATTTAAAATGGTACATAAATATAACATTATACCCTTTTATTTACCATCACATATCCTACTATTTTTAGGATATTATGAAAAAAAATCACGTTTAGATCAATTTTAACATTTATTCATTAATTTTAAACATTTCTAAGTACAAATATATACTATAGATTCATTGATATTATATTCATTTTATAATATCTATCTATGAAATATTAATCAATTTTTGTTACGAAATAAAATTTATAACATTTTAATACGAATATTTAATAATTACAATATTTTTCCATATCATATATTGTATTCAATTTTTTTGGAAAATTATTATTTGAGAATAAGGTTTTACTAAAATATTCCAATGTTGGGTGGCATGAACATATTCCCATATTTATTAAATATATACCTGGATAAACAAAATAACCCTGGATAGATACAATTATCCAAATCCTATTCTCTATACATTTTATGGAGAATGATGAATCATAAACCATGTCTATTCATATAATAATTATATACATATTCATAAAAAATCATTTTCAGTGAAAAATATATATTATTACCAAAGTGAAATTGGGTGTAGATACACATTGTTAGCTTCTATTATTTTGTTATTGATAAAAACTATTACATTTCAATTGTGTAAATCTCTTATTTTTTAATTAAAACCAAAATATCACATAATTATTGTAACACCCAAGAAATTTATGTTATATAAATCATCATAGGAATCTTTTTCTACAGAACACTTTCTTGGATTTCTTTACATGAAATCGCGACCTTCCTCGATAGATTGCGTCGTACGCAATACCGAGTTTCACTAAACAACGATATGATATTAAAATATTATTAAAACTAGCTGTTATGAATAGTAATAACCACTTTTTGAAATTTTATAAAATTTATTTTTCACAATGGACTTCATTTTTGGATTCGGAATATCGAAATTTTCCTAGGGTGAAATTTTGGTATTTTTCTGAAAACTCTCAATTTTTGATGAATAGTGAAACCACTAAGTGGTAGTTAAAAAACTGAATTTTTCATAAAACATAATTTTACCGATTCTGTGAGTGGAATTTCGAAAATCCGAGAGACACGGTTAAAATCAAGGACTAAAATGTGGTTCAATGATATGAAAATAATTTTTGGTGAATAGTAACTTTTTACTTTTTTTTACCACAGTTAAAAGTAAATAGGGTAATTAAGGGTAAAGATGATATTATTATTACCCTAACACATGTCCTAATTCTATTGGATAAGTGTAATTCGACTAAAAAAACTTAGGAATAAAATATGACCATTTAGGCCCACTTGGATTAGATTAGAACATTTATTATTAATTTATTTAAAGAAGGGTTAAAATAGTTAAAATCAAAGTTGAATAAGTAAATAATTTTTAATATGGGGTTATACATAAGATAAATTCGACTATAAATATTAAATAGATAGATAAAAAGATTTCCTACATAATTTTATTTTATTTGTAATTTTTAGACATTAAATAATTTAATTTATTTATGACACAAAGATGATGCAGTAATTATCTTATTAAAGAAATATTGACATAATTAATGTTATAAACACCAGAATAAATGTAATTTGAGCCTTTTTATGAATTCCTGTAATTTTCTAGGTTAATATGACATGTTATTATTGATTTAGTTAACTTGTTTATAACTAATAACTCTGTTATAATTTTCACAAAAATCATTTACTAAATAGTGTCAAAATTGACATAAAATAGTTTTGAAAACAAATATTATATTGGTAATTGTTATATTATTCCTAAAAATATAAGTTTCGGCCAAATGACATAGATAAGGTTATATATATTAATAATAAACAACATGGGGTTCTTTTGTCTGCTTATAGTAAGTTTATTAACCATATAGTATAAGAACACATGAAGACACGATAAAAGTAAACTAATTTAACATAATGTTAAATCTAAACGATAAGGTTAAAATAGGAACCTAAACTTGTCTAAATTCTATTGGATGAGATTATTTCGACCCATACCCACCTTATCTTCGAAATAAATCAATTTGGAGCTACATAAAACCGAACATGACATTATAATAAAATAATATTTTTTGTTATTCCAAAGGTGCCCCTCTCCTCCCTTATAAAAGGACACCTCCTCCCCCTGTTCCTCACACCACATATTGCCTTCAATGTCCTCCAACCCTTGCCAATTCCTCCTCTACACTTCACTAGAGACATCCTTGAGGTCCTGGTCTTCTTCAAAGTCCAATTTGTGTGCCCTAAAAGAAGGTCTCAAAGAAGCACTTCAAAGAAGAGGTAATGTCCGTTACCGATTCTTTCATCTTTATTTATTCTTCCACTTCTTCTTCATTAGTTGTTTCATTATGAAGTAATAACATCAATATCACTCATATAATGATATATTATTATAAGTATGAAACAACCCTATTTCACTATCTATCCATCCTACAGAAAAATAAATCACCGCGCGTGCGTACGTACGGAATACTGTCTCCACGCTGTGGTGTAATCTATTTTCCACCACCACCTTACTTGGATGGGTTTAATGGTGTAAATAATGACCATATATGAATATTATAAAGTGATATTGATTATGAAATAGTATACATATACTCCAATACAATTCCACGATCATAGGAACGATATCATCACTCGTGCGTACGTACGGAATACCGTCTCCACGATGTGATGCGACTCGTTCTACATGATCTTAATTTAATAATGATTATATAAATGAATTGAATGAATGAATATGATATATTACACTAATACAATTCTGGAAATGAGTTATCTATAACCTAAATAGAAGAATAAGAATTTATTCGACAAAACACGCATAAGAACAAAAAGTTATAAACACCCGAATAACAAGTAGCAATGAAATATTACTACTAAGAAGCTATGAATATGACCATATATGATATCATAAAAATAAGTATGATTCTGGAATAAGTCAATAACATTATTTAAATAATTATACATGAGGTTTGGACACTTACAAAGCAAGTCGTACCTAAGGTAAGGGAAATATCACAATCTCATTTTATTCCGAGATTTTTTATACTTTGGCATTTACTGGGGTGTATTTTATCATCAAAATCCTTGTTTCCTCAATATGTAATATTATTTCCATCCACCTACAATTGTTTAAATCCAATTTTACCCTTCGGTGAGTTTTTAGTGAAGGATATGAAATGAATCTGTTGTCATTTTTCGTATGAGGTACTTTTTGACTTTTCCGACAAAAGTACGAAGATTGTTTTTTTAACTTATACAGCATGGATGGATTTTTAAAACATTATATCCATGAAGCTTCCATTACATGTTTTCAAGTTTTTTTAAATCAACTGCTTTTAGTTTATAATTGCATGACACGTTAAGAAAGGAAAAGTGTTTTTGAAGTAGAAAGAATATTTTCCTCAAGAATGAAAGTTCAAGTGTTTTATCAAAATCATTTTCCATCTAAGATAATAAAGGGTTCTATTTTTTTCCATATTATTACATTGTTTTGATTATGTTGTGATGGAATTATTTTTATGAATTCCTTAATCGTATATGAATTGTTTTATGATGTCATGATGTTTAAGATTCCCATTTTTATTACATGGGTTATGAAATGATGTATGGTTTATGATTTTGTGGCACATATAAGAATGGTATCATTATGAGATGGGTGGGACCTATATCTCTCTCCAATGCATTGGGTAAAGATTTTATATCTCATGAGATAGACATGGCTAGAATGGTAGGTTATACCGGTTCAGTGAAATAGGACTGAAACGAGGGTGACTCGGTTCAGAAAGAGACTATGTCCACTAAGATAGTCTTGGCAATGAGTCTTGACTAACAAGAAATGATTCTCTATGATTATGTGTGTATTCCACAAAGTTTCATGTTTTAGGTTATGATTATTGGGATTACATTTCACCTCTATGATTTATCCCATTTTATGATATTATGATATCTTTTGCTGGATAAGATTTCCCAAAGTTATGTTCTTATGTATATGATGTGATTGATATATATTTTGTTTACCCTTACTGAGCATTTGAGCTCACCCTTTTGTATGTTTTATTTCCCCAGGTCAGGAAGAAGGTTATTAAGTAGAATATGCCAAAAATAGACTTTAGATATGATGAAATAAATGGGAGGCAAAGTAGATGATTTATGAACCAGTTGTTTATGTATCCCAGTTTCTAAAGACACTATACCTATACGGTCCTTTTGTGGTTTTGTTATATGTTGTAATAAGTATCCTTCAATTTTAAAGTATTAACAATGTATGAAAAGTATGGGTCATTATAATTGGTATCAGAGGAAAGGTATAGTCAACCATTGGAAACTAGGATGAGAAATCCTTAGTAAGAACCCTAAGGATAAGTCTAAGCATAGAACACAATCATAGTGTTTTAGAAATGGCCATGAATAACCTAGGATAAGATCTTATGTGTGAAATTTTATTCTTGAGTATGTAGTTTTCCTATTATAATTAGTGTTTCTCACACTATTCTTCTTGGTTTTAGTCAATGGCTGGAACCCGAAGGAATCGTTTTAATGCGGAATGGAATTGGCAATGCAAGGATTGTCCCCTTGAGCAACCAAACGTTACGGGAGCTGGAATTCAAAATCTTTTAGCCATGCTCACACAACTTTCTCAAGATTTGAATCATGCCGGACTTCCAAACGAGCAAAGGAAGGAGAAAAATTCTGTTGAATCCTTCATGAGGCAGCGTCCACCTTCTTTCAGCGGGTCTACCAATCCATTAGTTGCTGAACAGTGGATTAGTACTACTGAAAAGATATTTTCAGTTCTTCAATGTTCTAAACATGATAAAGTCATCCTAGCAGTGTATCATTTGGAAGGAGATGCTGATCAATGGTGGAATCTTATTAAGAATACGAGGCAAAGGGATGAAATTGAGTCCATGGAATGGGACGAGTTCAAGAACTTATTTTTCAGTAAGTCCTTCCCTCGTATTCTCCGAACAAAGATGGAGAAAAGAGTTTCTCGAACTGAAGCAAAAGGATGATGAATCTGTTGGTACATATGAAGCAAATTTTACAAGACTTTCAAGGTACGCTTCTAGTATTATTATCCAACCTGAGAGTAAGATCGATCGATTATTTAGTGGCTTAAAACCAAGTATTCGAAGGGCGTTATCCATAAGGGAATTCAATATCTATGAGGAAATCGTTCGATGTGCTCTCAAAGTCGAGATGGAGATTGGAGTAACCCATCAGTCATATGGGTTTGATAAGAATAGGAAAATTGAATTCAAAGGAAAATCTAAAGAGCACACTGAATAGAAGATGAGCTTTCCCTTATGCTCAAAGTGTGGAAATAAACATGGAGGGAGTTGTCTTAAAGGGACAAGTAAATGTTTAAAATGTGGAAAGGAAGGTCATCGGGCATTTGAATGCTGCGATGATGGAAAGAAGATGTCTAATGATGCAAAAAATGAAGGGATACCTAGAATGAACCTACTACACTTCAATGTTTCAAGTGAAAGGAGATGGGGCATTATGCCAATAAATGCCCTAATCCAAGGGTTGATGATGGTGGTCGACGTCAACAAACTCTTAAGGCTAAAGACAAAGGAAAGTCACATGAAATTTATATGAGCAATGTGGAGTACGATAACAATGTGGTGAAAGGTACAATTACCATCCACTCTAAAGTAGAAAATGTTTTATTTGATTCTGGATCCACCCACTCTTTTATTTCTGAATAATTTTCTAAGGGTATCACCGTATTACCTCAACAATTAGATGTTGAGTTAGCTGTGACAACACCTAATGGCACAACAGGCGCATCAAAAGGTTATAATTCTTCTCCGATCGAAGTTTGTGGGAAAGTGCTTCCTGCAAATCATGTGATCCTTTCTATAGTGGAATTTGATGTGATTCTTGTCATGGATTGGCTTTCTTTATACGGAGCTCATATCAATTGCCAAGGAAGGGAAGTCACATTTCATATTCCAGATCAATCTATGATCTTCTATCAATGTAAGGATGAACATAACCTTCCAGTGGAAATTTCTTCCATCTTATGGGTCTTGATTCCACTAAATTAAGGTTATTTATCTCAAATGGTTGGTGAGAAACTCACGATTAAGAATATGCCCATTTTACGGGAGTTTGATGATGTCTTTCCGGAGGAATTACCAGGACTTCCACCAAATCGTGAAGTTGAGTTCTCAATAGAACTCGTACCGGGTGCTTTGCCTATTTCAAAGACACCTTATAGAATGGCCCCAATTGAGTTGCAGGAATTGAAGAAGCAACTCCAATAGAATCTTGATAAGGGATTCATACGCCCTAGTGCATCACCTTGGGGAGCACCTATTCTATTTTTTAAGAAGAAAGATGGATCAATGAGACTCTAAATTGATTATTGAGAACTTAACAAGACCACTATAAAGAAAAAATATCCTCTCCCACGCATTGATGACTTATTTGACAAACTATGCGGAGCTCAATACTTTTCCAAGATTGATCTTCATTCAGGGTATCATCAATTAAGGTTCAAAAGGGAGGATATACCAAAGACGGCTTTCCGTACAAGGTATGGACACTATGAATTTAGAGTAATGCCATTTGGTCTTACTAATGCCCCTTCTATCTTCATGGATATGATGAATAGAGTCTTTAGAGACTATCTTGATCAATTTGTGGTATTCTTTATAGACGATATTCTTGTCTATTCAAAGAGCAAGGAAGAACATGAAGATCACTTGAGAATTATATTGAAGACCCTGAGAAAAGAGAATCTTTATGCCTAATTTACCAAGCGTGAATTTTGGCTTCAAAAAGTTGCATTTTTGGGTCACAGAATCTCAAAAGAGGGGATATCTGTGGATCCAGTAAAAACAGAGGTTATCGAAAGATGGTCAAGACCAACAACAGTAACTGAGATCCGAAGTTTTCTTGGTTTGGCTGGATATTATCGACGTTTTGTGAATGATTTTTCATGATTATCTAATCCACTCACCAAGATGAGTCAGAAAGGAGTTAAGTTTGTCTGGACGGAGGAATGTGAAGAGAATTTCAAAGAGTTGAAAAGAAGGTTATCCCGTGCACCTGTGCTCACATTGCCTTGTAGTGGAGAATGGTTTGTGATCTATAGTGATGCATTCAAGAAGGGATTGGGGTGTGTTCTTATGCAAAATGATATGGTGATAGCTTATGCCTCACGACAGTTGAAAATCCATGAGAAAAATTACCCAACACATGATTTGGAGCTAGCTGCGGTAATCTTTTCCTTAAAGATTTGGAGGAATTACCTTTATGGTGAAAGGTGTGATATTTATACTGATCATAAAAGTTTAAAGTATATTTTCACACAAAAGGAGCTGAATATGCACCAAAGAAGATGGTTGGAGCTGATTAAGGATTACAACTGCTCAATCCATTACCACCCTGGGAAAGCAAAAAAGGTGGTAGATGCATTAAGTCGACAAGACCATGCTAGTTTATCCATGATGAGGATCACAAAAGATATAATATTTATGGATTTACAATGGATGGATCTTGGAATTATAATGGAAGGGGAAAATCTTATCTTTCCCAAATGAATGTTCAACCATCTATACATGTGAAGATTAAAGAGGCACATAAATAAGATGTCGAGTTACAAAAGAAGGTGAGAAATGTTCCTGAATTCAACTTTGATTGTGATGGGATAATAAAGTTCAGAAATCGGGTTTGTGTTCCTTCCATCCCAGAATTAAAGAAGGAGCTGCTGGATGAGGCTCATAGTTCTTCATTCTCTATTCATCCTTGAAGCACGAAGATGTATAGGGACCTGAAAGAGTACTTCTGGTGGGATGGCATGAAAAGAGATGTTGCTGAATATGTCTCTCGATGCTTGGTTTTTCAACAAGTTAATGCTGAGAGACAGAAGTCTAAGGGGATGTTACAACCATTACCCATACCCGAATGGAAATGGGAAAACATCACTATAGACTGTGTCAGAGGACTTCCTAAAACATCCAAAGGAAATAATGCTATTTGGGTCATAGTTGATCGTCTTACCACGTCTGCACACTTCATTTCTATTAGAGTGGATTTCTCTCTGGATCAGCATGCCATGATATATGTAAAAGAAGTGGTAAGATTGCATGGAGTACCACTTTCTATTATATCTGATCGGGATCCGAGATTTACCTCGAAGTTCTGGCGAAGTCTTCAGCATACTCTGGATACAGAGTTGAGTTTCAGCACTGTTTATCACCCTCAGACAGACGGTCAGTCTGAGAGAACAATTCCAACTCTAGAAGATATGTTGAGAGCTTGCTCTATAGATTTCAATGGTGGTTGGGATCAACACCTACCATTGGTGGAATTTTAATATAATAATAGCTTTCACTCCAGTATTCAGATGGTTCCTTATGAAGCTATCTATGGAAAGAAATGCAGGACTCCAACTTGCTGGGATGAAGTTGGGGAAAGAATGCTATTAGGACCTGATCTCATTGATGAAATGGATGAAAAGGTCAGATCTATTCAACAACACATAAGAGCAACTCAGAGTCGACAGAAAAGTTATGTCGACAATCGAAGAAAAGACGTAGAGTTTGAAGTGGGTGATAAAGTGTTCTTACGAATATCTCCCAGGAAGAGAGTCATGAGATTTGATAAGAAGGAGATGTTGAGCCCTAGATATATCGGTCCTTTCGAAATACTGGATCGTGTTGGGAAGGTATCTTACTGATTGAAGCTTCCACTGAATCTCTCTCAAGTTCACGATGTGTTCCATGTATCTCTCCTGAGAAAGTACATACCAGATCCTTCACATGTACTCAGCTCCGAAGTTGTACCACTGGAGCAAGATCTATCTTATGAAGAACTACCGATAGAGATTTTGGATCGTAGAAAAAAATTCCTACGAAACAAGACCACTCAATTGGTGAACGTTTTATGGAGGAACCACCAATTAGAAGAACCTACATGGGAGCTTGAGGATATGATGAGGGAGAGTTATCCTCACCTGTTTGTTACAATGTGACAAATTTCGAAGGTGAAATTCATTTTAAGGGGGGTAGAATGTAACACCCAAGACATTTATGTTAAATAAATCATCAAAGAAATCTTTTTCTACACAACACTTGCTTGGCTTGCTTTACACGAAATCGTGACCTTCCTCTATAGCTTGCGTCGTACGCAATACCGAGTTTCATTAAACAACGATATGTTATTAAAATATTATTAAAACTAGCTGTTATGAATAGTAATAACCACTTTTTGAAATTTTATAAATTTTATTTTTCAAAATGGACTTCATTTTTGGATTTGGAATATCGAAATTAGCCTAGGGTAAAATTTTGGTATTTTTCTGAAAACTCTCAATTTAAGATGAATAGTGAAACCACTAAGTGGTAGTTAAAAAACTAAATTTTTCATAAAACCTAATTTTACCACTTCTGTGAGTGGAATATCGAAAATCCGAGACACGCAGTTAATATCAAAGACTAAAATGTTGTTCAATGAGATGAAAATAATTTTTGGTGAATAGTAACTTTTTACTTTTTTCCCACAGTTAAAAGTAAATAGGGTAATTAAGGGTAAAGATGATATTATTATTACTATAACACATGTCCTAATTCTATTGGATAAGTTTAATTCGACCAAAAACAAACTTAGGAATAAAATATGACCATTTAGCCCCACATGGATTAGATTAGGACATTTATTAATAATTTATTTAAAGAAGGGTTAAAATAGTTAAAATCAAAGTTGAATAAGTAAATATTTTTTAATATGGGTTTATACATCAGATAAATTCGACTATAAATATTAATTAGAAAGATAAAAAGATTTCCAACATAATTGTATTTTATTTGTAGTTTTTAGACATTAAATAATTTAATTTATTTATGACACAAAGATGATGCAGTAATTATCTTATTAATGAAATATTGACATAATTAATGTTATAAACACCAAAATAAATGTAATTTGAGCCTTTTTATGAATTAAACTAATTTTCTAGGTTAATATGACATGTTATTATTTATTTAATTTACTTTGTTAGAACTAATAATTCTGTTATGAGTTCCACAAAAATCAATTACTAAATAGTGTCAAAATTGACATAAAATAGTTTTTAAGACAAATATTATATTGGTAATTGTTATTTTATTCCTAAAAATCTATGGTTCGGCCAAATTACTTAGATAAGGTTATATATATTAATAAAAGACAACTTGGGGTTCGTTTGTCTGCTTATAGTAAGTTTATTAACCTAATATTATAAGAACACAAGAAGACACGGTAAAAGTAAACTTATTTAACTTAATGTTAAATCTAAATGATAAGGTTAAAATAGGAACCTAAACTTTTCTAAATTCTTTTGGATGAGAGTATTGCAACCCATCCTGGCCTTATCTTCGAAATTAATCAATTTGGAGCTATTTAAAACCGAACTTGACTTTATAATAAAATAATATTTTTAGTTATTCCAAAGGTGCCCCTGTCCTCCCTTATAAAAGGACACCTCCTCCCCCTCTTCCTCACACCACATTGAGCCTTCATTCTCGGCCAACACCTGCCAATTCCTCCTATCCACTTCCCTAGAGACATCCTAGAGGTCCTGGTCTTCTTCAAAGACCAATTTTATTACCCTAAAAGAAGGTCTCAAAGAAGCACTTCAAAGAAGAGGTAATGTCCATTACCGATTCTTTCATCTTTATTTCTTCTTCCACTTCATCTTCTTTAGTTGTTTCATTATGAAGTAATAACATCAGTATCACTCATATACTGATATGTTATTATAAGTATGAAAAAACCCTATTTCACCATCTATCCATCCTACGGGAAAAGAAATCACCGCGCGTGCGTACGTACGGAATACCGTCTCCACGCCGTAATGTAATCTATTTTCCACCACCACCTTACTTGGATGGGTATAATGGTGTAAATAATGACCATATATGATTATTATAAAGTGATATTTATTCTGAAATAGTATACATATACTCCAATACAATTCCACGATCATAGGAACGATATCATCACTCGTGCGTACGTACGAAATACCGTCTCCACGATGTGATGCGACTTGTTCTACATGATCTTCATTTCATAATGATTATATAAATGAATTGAATGAATTAATATGATATATATTACACTAATACAATTATGGAAATTAATAATCTATAACCTAAAGAGAAGAATAAGAATTTATTTGACAAAACATGCATAAGAACAAAAAGTTATAAACACCCGAATAACAAGTAGCAATGAGATATTACTACTAAGTAGCTAAGAATATGACAATATATGATATCATAAAAATAAGTATGATTCTGTAATAAGTCAATAACAATATTTAAATCATTATACAGGAGGTTTGGACACTTAAAAAGCAAGTCGGACCTAAGGTAAGAGAAATATCACATTATCATTTTTATGCAAGATTTTTTATACTTTGGCATTTACTGGGGTGTATTTTTTTATCCAAATCCATGTTTCCTCAATATCTAATATTATTTCCATCCACCTAAAATTGTTTAAATCCAATTTTACCCTTCGGTGAGTTTTTAGTAAAGGATATGAAAGGAATCTGTTGTCATTTTTCGTACGAGGTACTTTTTGACTTTTCTGACAAAAGTATGAAGAACGTTTTTTTAACTTATACGACATGAATGGATTTTTAAAACATTAGTTCCAAGAAGCTTCCTTTACAAGTGTTCAAGTTTATTTTTAATCAAATTATTTTATTTTATAATTGCATGACACGTTAAGAAAGGAATAGTGTTTTTTAAGTAGAAAGGATATTTTCCTCAAGAATGAAAGTTCAAGTGTTTTATCAAAATCATTTTCCATCTAAGATAATAAAGGGTTCTGTTTTTATCCCTATTATTAAATTGATTTGATTATGTTGTGATGGAATTATTTCTATGAATTCATTTATCGTATATGAATTGTTTTATGATGTCATGATGTTTATGATTCCAATTTTTATTACATGGGTTATGCAATGATGTATGGTTTATGATTTTGTGGAACACATAAGAATGGTATCATTATGAGATGGGTGGGACCTATATCTCCCTCCAATGCATTGGGTAAAGACTTTATATCTCATGAGATAGACATGGCAGGAACGGTAGGTTATACTGGTTCAGTGAAACAGGACTGAAACGAGGGTGACTCAGTTCAGAAAGGGGCTTTGTCCACTAAGATAGTCTTGGCAATGAGTCTTGACTATCAATAAATGATTCTCTATGATTATGTGTGTATTCCACAATGTTTCATGTTTTATGTTATGATTATTGGGATTACATTTCACCTCTATGATTTATCCCATGTTATGATATTATGATCTCTTTTGCAGGATAAGATTTCCAAATGTTATGTTCTTATGTATATGGTGTCATTGATATTTCTTTTGTTTACCCTTACTGAGCATTTGAGCTCACCCTTTTGTATGTTTTATTTCCCCAGGTCAGGAAAAGGTTATTTGGTAGAATATGCCAAAAAGGGACTCTAGATATGATGAAATAAATGGGAGGCAAAGTAGATGCTTTATGAACCAGTTTTTTATGTTTCCCAGTTTTTAAAGGCACTATACCTATACGTTCCTTTCGTTGTTTAGTTATATGTTGTAATAAGTATGCTTCAATTTTGAGGTATTAACAATGTATGTAAAGTATGGGTCGTTATAGTTGGTATCAGAGGAAAGGTATAGTCAACCATTGGAAACTAGGATGTGAAATCCTTAGTAAGAACCCTAAGGATAAGTCTAAGCATAGAACACAATCTTAGTGTTTTAGAAATGGCCATGAATAACCTATGATATGATCTTAAGTGTGAAATTTTATTCTTGAGTATGTAGTTTTCCTATTTTAATTAGTGTTGCTCACAATATTCTTCTTGGTTTTAGTCAATGGCTGGAACCCGATGTAATCGTTTTAATGCGGAATGCAACAGGCAATGCAATGATTGTCCCCCTGAGCAACCAACTGTTACGGGAGCTGGAATTCAAAATCTTTTAGCCATTCTCACACAACTTTCTCAAGCTATGAATCATGCAGGACTTCCAAACGAGCAAAGGAAGGATCAACATTCTGTTGAATCCTTCATGAGGCAGCGTCCACCTTCTTTCAGCGGGTCTACTAATCCATTAGTTGTTGAACAATGGATTAGTACTACTGAAAAGATATTTTCAGTTCTTCAATGTTCTGAACATGATAAATTCATCCTAGCAGTGTATCGTTTGGAAGGAGAAGCTGATCAACGGTGGAATCTTATTAAGAATACGAGGCAAAGGGATGAAATTGAGTCCATTGAATGGGTCGAGTTGAAGAACTTATTTTTCAGTAAATACTTCCCTCGTATTCTCCAAACAAAGATGGAGAAAGAGTTCTCAAACTGAAGCAAAAGGATGATGAATCTGTTGGTACCTATGAAGCAAATTTTACAAGACTTGCAAGGTACACTTCTGGTATTATTATCCAACCTGAGAGTAAGATCGATCGATTCTTTAGTGGCTTAAAACCAAGTCTTTGAAGGGCGTTAGCCATAAGGGACTTCAATATCTACGAGGAAATTGTCCGATGTGCTCTCAATGTCAAGATGGAGATTGGGGTAACCCATCAATCATATAGGTTTGATAAGAAGAGGAAAATGGAATTCAAAGGAAAATCTAAAGAACACACTGAAAAGAAGATGAGCTTTCCCTTATGCTCAAAGTGTGGAATGAAACATGGAGGGAGTTGTCTTAAAGGGACAAGTAAATGTTTCAAATGTGTAAAGGAAGGTCATCGGGCATTTGAATGCCGCGTTGATGGGAAGAAGATGTCTAATGATGCAAAAAAATGAAGGGATACACAGAATGAACCTACTACACTTCAATGTTTCAAGTGCAAGGAGATGGGGAATTATGCCAATAAATGCCCTAATCCAAGGGTTGATGATGATGTTCGACGTCAACAAACTCTTAGGGATAAAAACAAAGGAAAGTCACATGCAATTTTTATCAGCGATGTGGAGTACGATAACGATGTGGTGAAAGGTACACTTACCATCCACTCTAAAGTAGCAAATGTTTTATTTGATTCTGGATCCACCCAATCTTTTATTTTTGAAAAAATTTCTAAGGGTATCACCATATTACCTCAACAATTAGATGTTGAGTTAGCTGTGACAACACCTAATGTCACAACAGTCGCATCAAAAGTTTATAATTCTTCTCCGATCGATGTTTGTGGGAAAGTGCGTCCTGAAAATCTTGTGATCCTTCCTATAGTGGAATTTGATTTGATTCTTGGCATGGATTGGATTTCTTTATACGGAGCTCATATCAATTTCCAAAGAAGGGAAGTCACATTTCATATTCCAGATCAATCTATAATCGTCAATCAATGCAAGGATGAACATAACCTTCCAGTGGAAATTTCTTCCATCTTATGGGTCTTGATTCCACTAAATGAAGGTTATTTATCTCAAATGGTTGGTGAGAAACTCACGATTAAGAATATGCCCATTTTTTGAGAGTTTGATGATGTCTTTCCGGAGGAATTACCGGGACTTACACCAAATCGTGAAGTTGAGTTCTCAATAGAACTCGTACCGGGTGCTTTGCCTATTTCATAGACACCTTATAGAATGGCCCCAATTGAGTTGCAGGAATTGAAGAAGAAACTCCAAGAGAATCTTGATAAGAGATTCATACGCCCTAGTGCATCACCTTGGGGAGCACCTATTCTATTATTTAAGAGGAAAGATGGATCAATGAGACTCTGTATTGATTATTGAGAACTTAACAAGATCACTATCAAGAACAAATATCCTCTCCCACACATTGATGACTTATTTGACCAACTATGCGGAGCTCAATACTTTTACAAGATTGATCTTCATTTAGGGTATCATCAATTAAGGTTAAAAAATAGGATATACCAAAGACAGCATTCTGTACACGGTATGGACACTATGAATTTATAGTGATGCCATTTGGTCTTACTAATTCCTCTGATATCTTCATGGATCTGATGAATAGAGTCTTTAGAGACTATCTTGATCAATTTGCGGTAGTCATTATAGATGATATTCTTGTCTATTCAAAGAGCAAGGAAGAACATAAAGATCACTTGAGAATTATATTGAAGACCCTGAGAAAAGAGAAGCTTTATGCCAAATTTACCAAGTGTGAATTTTGGCTTCAAAAAGTTGCATTTTTGGGTCACAGAATTTCAAAAGAGGGGATATCTGTGGATCTAGTAAAAATAGAGGTTATCGAAAGATGGTCGAGACCAACAACAGTAACTGAGATCCGAAGTTTTCTTGGTTTGGCTGGATATTATCGATGTTTTGTGAAATATTTTTCACGATTATCTAATCCACCCACCAAGATGACTTGGAAAGGAGTTAAGTTTGTCTGGACGGAGGAATGTGAAGAGAATTTCAATGAGTTGAAAAGAAGGTTATCCAGTGCACCTGTGCTCACATTTCCTTGTAGTGGAGAAAGGTTTGTGATCTATAGTGTTGAATCCAAGAAGGGATTGGGGTGTGTTCTTATGAAAAATGATATGGTGATAGCTTATGCCTCACGACAGTTGAAAATCCATGAGCAAAATTACCCAACACATGATTTGGAGTTAGCTGCGGTAATCTTTGCATTAAAGATTTGGAGGTATTACCTTTATGGTTAAAGGTGTGATATTTATACTGATCATTAAAGATTAAAGTATATTTTCACACAAAAGGAGCTGAATATGCACCAAAGAAGATGGTTGGAGATGATTAAGGATTACGACTGCTCAATCCATTACCACCCTAGGAAAGCAAACAAGGTGGAAGATGCATTAAGTCGACAAGACCATGCTAGTTTATCCATGATGAGGATCAAAAAAGATCCAATATTTATGGATTTACAAAGGATGGATCTTGGAATTATAATGGAAGGGGAAAAATCTTATCTTTCTCACATAATGTTCAACCATCTATACATGTGAAGATTAAAGAGGCACAAAAAGAAGATGTCGAGTTACAAAAGAAGGTGAGAAATGTTCCTGAATTCAACCTTGATTGTGATGGGATAATAAAGATTAGAAATCGGGTTTGTGTTCCTTCCATCCCGAAATTTAAGAAGGAGCTGCCAGATGAGGCTCATAGTTCTTCATTCTCTATTCATCCTTGAAGAACGAAGATGTATAGGGACCTGAAAGAGTACTTCTGGTGGGATGGCATGAAAAGAGATGTTGCTGAATATGTCTCTCGATGCTTGGTTTGTCAACAAGTTAAAGCTAAGAGACAGATGTCTAAGGGGATGTTACAACCATTACCCATACACGGATGGTAATGGGAAAACATCACTATAGACTTTGTCACAAGACTTCCTAAAACATCCAATGGAAATAATGTTATCTGGGTCATAGTTGATCGTCTTACCACGTCTGCACATTTCATTGCTATTAGAGAGTATTTCTCTCTGGATCAGCTCGCCAGGATATATGTAAAGGAAGTGATTAGATTGCATGGAGTACCACTTTCTATTATATCTGATCGGGATCCGAGATTTACCTCGAAGTTCTGGCGAAGTCTTCAGCATACTCTGGATACATAGTTGAGTTTCAGCACTGCTTATTATCCTCAGACAGACGGTCAGTCTGAGAGAACAATTCAAACTCTAGAAGATATGTTGAGAGCTTTCTCTATGGATTTCAATGGTGGTTGGGATCAACACCTACCATTGGTGGAATTTTCTTATATTAATAGCTTTCACTCCAGTATTCAGATGGCTCCTTATGAAGCTCTCTATGGAAATAAATGCAGGACTCCAACTTGCTGGGATGAAGTTGGGGAAAGAAAGATATTAGGACCTGATCTCATTGATGAAATAGAAGAAAAGGTCAGATCTATTCAACAACACATAAGAGAAGCTCAGAGTCGACAGAAAAGTTATGCCGACAACCGAAGAAAAGACCTAGAGTTTGAAGTGGGTGATAATGTGTTCTTACGAATATCTCCCTGGAAGAGAGTCATGAGATTTGGAAAGAAGGAGAAGTTGAGCCCTAGATATATCGGTCCTTTCGAAATACTGGATCATGATGGGAAGGTAGCTTACTGATTGGCTCTTCCACCGAATCTCTCTCAAGTTCACGATGTATTCCATGTATCTCTCCTGAGAAAGTACATACCTTATCCTTCACATGTACTCAGCTCAGAAGTTGTACCACTGGAGCAAGATCTATCTTATGAAGAACTACAGATAGAGATTCTGGATCGTAGCAAAAAAGTCCTACGAAACAAGACCACTCGATTGGTGAAAGTTTTATGGAGGAACAACCAATTAGAATAAGCTACATGGGAGCTTGAGGATATGATGAGGGAGAGGTATCCTCACCTGTTTGTTACAAAGTGACGAATTTTGAGGGCGAAATTCATTTTAAGGTGGGTAGAATGTAACACCCGAGACATTTATGTTATACAAATCATCAAAGTAATATTTTTCTATACAACAATTGCTTGGCTTTCTTTACACGAAATCGCGACCTTCCTTTATAGCTTATGTCGTATGCAATACCGAGTTTCACTAAACAATGATATGCTATTAAAATATTATTAAAACTAGCTATTATGAATAGTAATAACCACTTTTTGAAATTTTATAAATTTTATTTTTTAAAATGGACTTCATTTTTGGATTTGGAATATCGAAATTAGACTAGGGTGAAATTTTGGTATTTTTCTGAAAACTCTCAATTTTTGATGATTAGTGAAACCACTAAGTGGTGGTTAAAAAACTGAATTTTTCATAAAACATAATTTTACCGCTTCTGCGAGTGGAATTTTGAAAATCCGAGAGACACGGTTAATATCAAGGACTAAAATGTGGTTCAATGAGATGAAAATAATTTTTGGTGAATAGTAACTTTTTACTTTTTTTGACCACGGTTAAAAGTAAATAGGGTAATTAAGGGTAAATATGATATTATTATTACAATAACACATGTCCTAATTCTATTGGATAAGTGTAATTCGACCAAAGACAAACTAAGGAATAAAATATGACCATTTAGGCCCACTTGGATTAGATTAGGACATTTATTATTAATTTATTTAAAGAAGGGTTAAAATAGTTAAAATCAAAGTTGAATAAGTAAATAATTTTTAATATGGGGTTATACAATAGAGAAAATCGACTATAAATATTCATTAGAAAGATAAAATGATTTCCTACATAATTGTATTTTATTTGTAATTTTTAGACATTAAATATTGTAATTTATTTATGACACAATGATGATGCAGTAATTATCTTATTAATGAAATATTGACATAATTAATGTTATAAACACCAAAATAAATGTAATTTGAGACTTTTTATGAATTACACTAATTTTATAGGTTAATATGACATGTTAGTATTTATTTAATTTACTTGGTTCGAACTAATAATTCTGTTATGATTTTCACAAAAAATCAATTACTAAATAGTGTCAAAATTGACATAAAATAGTTTTTAAGACAAATATTATATTGGTAATTGTGATTTTATTCCTAAAAATATAAGGTTCGGCCAAATTACTTATATAAGGTTATATATTTTAATAATATAAAAGTTGGGGTTCATTTGGCTTCTTATAGTAAGTTTATTAACCTTATAGTATAAGAACACAAGAAGACACGGTAAAAGTAAACTTATTTAACTTAATGATAAATATAAATGATAAGGATAATATAGGGACCTAAACTTGTCTAAATTCTATTGGATGAGAGGATTTAGATCCATCCCGACCATATCTTAGAAATAAATCAATTTGGATCTATTTAAAACCGAACATGACTTTATAATAAAATAATATTTTTAGGTATACCAAAGGTGCCCCTGTCCTCCCTTATAAAAGGACACCTCCTCCCCCTCTTCCTCACACCACTTTGAGCCTTAAAGCTCGGCCAACCCCTGACAATTCCTCCTATACACTTCCCTAGAGACATCCTAGAGGTACTGGTCTTCTTCAAAGACCTATTTTAGTGCCCTAAAAGAAGGTCTCAAAGAAGCATTTCAAAGAAGAGGTAATGTCCATTACTGATTCTTTCATCTTTATTTCTTCTTCGACTTCTTCTTCTTTAGTTGTTTCATTATGAAGTAATAACATCAGTATCACTCATATACTGATATGTTATTATAAGTATGAAAAAACCCTATTTCACCATCTATCCATCCTACGGGAAAAGAAATCATCGCGCGTGCGTACGTACGGAATACCGTCTCCACGTCGTGGTGTAATCTATCTTCCACTACCACCATACTTGGATGGGTATAATGGTGGAAATAATGACCATATATGACTTTTATAAAGTTATATTGATTCTGAAATAGTATACATGTACTCTAATACAATTCCACGATCATAGGAACGATATCATCACTCGTGCGTACGTACGGAAAACCGTCTCCACGATGTGATGCGACTCGTTCTACATGATCTTCATTTCATAATAATTACATAAATGAATTGAGTGAATGAGTAAGATATATATTACACTAATACCATTATGGAAATGAGGTATCTATAACCTAAAGAGAAGAATAAGAATTTATTCGACAAAACACGCATAAGAACAAAAAGTTATAAACACCCGAATAACAAGTAGCAATGAAATATAACTACTAAGAAGCTAAGAATATGACCATATATGATATCATAAAAATAATTATGATTCTGGAATAATTAAATAACATTATTTAAATCATTATACAGGAGGTTCGGACACTTACAAAGCAAGTTGAACCTAATGTTAGGGAAATATCACAATCTCATTTTTATCCAAGATTGTTTATACTTTGGCATTTATGGGGGTGTATTTTATCATCCAAATCCACGTTTCGTCAATATGTAATATTTTTTCCATCCACCTAAAATTGTTTAAATCCAATTTTACCCTTCGGTGAGTTTTTAGTAAAGGATATGAAAGTAATCTGTTGTCGTTTTTCGTACGAGGATCTTTTTGACTTTTTCGACAAAAGTACGAAGAATGTTTTTTAACTTATATGGCATGAATGGATTTTTAAAACCTTATTTCCAAGAAGCTTCCTTTACAAGCTTTCAAGTTTATTTTTAATCAACTTCTTTTAGTTTATAATTGCATGACAGAATAAGAAAGGAAATGTGTTTTTGAAGTAGAAAGTATATTTTCCTCAAGAATGAATGTTCAAGTGTTTTATCAAAATCATTTTCCATCTAAGCTAATAAAGGGTTCTATTTTTATCCCTATTATTACATTGATTTGATTATGTTGTGATGGAATTATTTTTATGAATTCCTTTATCGTATATGAATTGTTTTATGATGTCATGATGTTTAAGATTCCCATTTTTATTACATGGGTTATGCAATGATGTATGGTTTATTATTTTGTGGAACACATAAGAATGGTATCATTATGAGATGGGTGGGACCTATATCTCCCTCAAATGCATTGGGTAAATATTTTATATCTCATGAGATAGACATGGCTGGAACGTTAGGTTATACTGGTTCAGTGAAACAGGACTGAAACGAGGGTGACTCGGTTCAGAAAAATACTTTGTCTACTAAGATAGTCTTGGCAATGAGTCTTGAATAATAAGAAATGATTCTCTATGATTATGTGCGTATGCCACAAATTTTCATGTTTTATGTTATGATTATTGGGATTAAATTTCACCTCTATGAATTATCCCATGCTATGATATTATGATCTCTTTTTCATGATAATATTTCCAAAAGATATGTTCTTATGTATATGATGTGATTGATATTTCTTTTGTTTACCCTTACTGAGCATTTGAGCTCACCCTTTTGTATGTTTTATTTCCCCAGGCCAGGAAGATGGTTATTAAGTAGAATATTCCAAAAAGGGACTCTAGATATGATGAAATAAATGGGAGGAAAAGTAGATGCGTTATGAACCAGTTGTTTATGTTTCCCAGTTTCTAAAGACACTATACCTATACGGTCCTTTCGTGTTTTTGTTATATGTTGTAATAAGTATGCTTCAATTTTGAAGTATTAACAATGTATGTAAAGTATAGGTCGTTATAATTATTCAATTTTTTAAATCCTATTTAATATTATAACACAGTAAAATTTTCATTTGGTATCACATACCCTCCATGATTGATGAATTTATATAAATAATATTCATACATGACATGAAATATCGATGGTGTTTCACATGGTACGTCATATGTATCCTGGATAATTCTATCATGTTGAATTATTACACTTCCTTCAGGATATCCTAATGATTTTGTTACCATGGTTGTATTCATGAAGTAATATTTAGGAACATTTCATCTAATGTTTCTTCATTTGTTTTGAGATCTTGGCAACTTTAATTGTTCATAAAGTCTTAGAACTCATAAATCATATTTCCAGATTTTCTATAATAAAAAATTCGTGAATATCAAGTTATATTTTATTAAATTCATTATTTTTTTGGAAAACTGAAATAAAAGACATTTGTTAAAATTTATTAACAAGAAGAATCCATTTTAGTACCAATATAATGAATGTTACATAAGTAAAAAAATCATCCACCACATGTAGGAACACCCCTCCCATTTATTGTAAACACTTATTAGTTATATTAATATCATAATAGATAAATGAGATAAAAATACACATTATACTATCAGTTTATCTATCTTGAAATATCAAAGTAATCATTATACAAACTAATTTTACCATTACCAGGAAAAAAATTTATTCTTAAGTGGTTTTTAACTTCTTATACAACGTATATTTATAAAACATTTTAAATCCCATAGTTGATATATGATATCTATCTTAATTAAATAACTCATTCATTTAACCATTAAATATTTAAGGAAATCTATAGTCGTAATATTTCATTCTGAATATTTTAGTAATCTGGTGGGGGTGAGATATCAAACTTTTTATTAGAATGAATACATCTTCCTCTTGGATCTTTTCAGTAATCTATTTTTAGGGCCATTTCCTTGTCTTTTGGGACACCGACTCCTCTGGACCAGGATTTTACCCTTGTTCTTTGTTTTTATGAGGCTTACGTTCCTTTGGGAATATGGGAATTTTATTATGTTTCCACCCAATATAGATTTAAATGGTATTTTGAAAATGAATGAATAAAAGAGTGATTGACCCTTATCCAACATTAAATATTAATTTTTCATATTCATTAATATTGATCATCACATTAAATACCCATTCTTGTCGATAATATGACACTAAAATCAAGGATGTAAATAATCATATTGAGTACATGATTAGAAACTATGATTTAATTAGTCATTTATAATATAATGACTTTTAAACCATAGATTAATCATTCCATAATTATTTAAACATATAAGTTAACTTATAAAAATATTCAAAACGTTTTTAATGAGGAATGAACCCTTCAGACACTTTATTTTTAATGAAGAACATTCATTAAACAACTAATCAGTGTAAAAATAATCTCTTTTGTTCCTACCTAAAGAGTATCTAACATTATTAATTCTATTTATGAAGGATTTATCCCTAATTTTAGATATATAATTATTTTAATATTATCCACAATTATATAAAGTATATGTTGAATATAATGTATTATAATGTTTTATTGAAAATTATATAAGGAATTTTATTAAATATTCTCGCACTAAAATGGTGACCCCTTTATAAAAGATATAACATTTATTTGTTGGCCAAGATCTATATTTAACTATGAATTGAGTCTTATTTGGAACTAATCTCATCATATAATTTTTATGTTATGGAATCATTATGAACATGTAAAATAATATTCAAGGATCGTTTATTGAAATGAAACCCTTTGTTTAATCCATCATATGGATAAAATCAATCTTATTCCTCTATTATCCTAAATATTATAGAATCCTAGAATGTGTAACCCAATGTAAATGACATCATAATATAAAAAAAGTCATTTATGAATCAACATCACATCAATCTAATACACAGTGTGACTTTTATTACTCAAATTTCATTTATTAATTAAAACCAACAATATATATCAAAACAAAAAACACATACTCCAACCCAAGAAAATTCGCTCGGATTTTATTCATAAATATTAAAATGTTCATTAAATAATTTTTTAGGTATATGATTAATCCTCACATTAATCCAACACATGATATAACAGAAAAAACAAAAATTGTATTATTTTATTTGAAATTACCATTTTAGTTTACAAGACATGTGACATACTCAAAATTGACAAAACACATTATAATTTATTCGATACATTATGAAAATGAGCCCTATGATTGGTGCTACAATTATTAAATAATAGAACCTCAATCTGATAAAAAATTTGACCACTATGAATTATTTTCATTCTGAGTATGAAAATTAATTTTTTGTTAAAACTGTGTGTCACACATTTATAATGAACAAAACGTGTTCAATTCTACTGATACTTTACTGAAAATGATTACATATCATTTTTGACATGTAAATTTTTTTTTTCACATCAATCCAATAAAAGGTTGGATAAGTATGACTCAATATATTTTTTTTCATTTTAAAAATGAAATTATTCTAAAAAACATTTATCAGTCACTGAAATCCAATGAAAAAAATAAATATTTATTAATATTTATGTAAATTGGTAAATAAATCATTTTTCATTTTTTGGAATCAATTTCATATTAATCTATTACATTTTTTGGTAGGAATGACTCAAGGATAATGTTTTTCTTTAAAATATATTTATTATGTCAAAACAAATGCCTCATATTTAAATCTAATATTATGTTCTAATATTTTCATGATACATTAAAATAATGATCCTTAAATCATTACTAATATATAGGAATCAAAAAAAATAATTTATCACATTTTATTCCTGGTATGAATCAATATCTATTTTCTATTTGAATGTTTCATTTTTTCTAATGGATTATTCATATATATATTTTAATTTTTAATTTATAGGATTAAAAACATTGAAATTTAATTAATATAGGTTCACTATTATCTTTAACATCAGTCATTTTTCATCCACTTATAGTGTGATTGGTCTATTTTAAGAGATCTATGGGGTCCACAAACAATGGAAAATTATTGTTTTTCAATTTGTTGAGGTTTCTGAAAAATTGAATGTACTAATGTAAATGTAAAAAGGATTTTCTAAATATTTTTAATAGGTTTTCGTTTTTATGTATTAATGATTTAAATATAATTAAAATGAAATTTTTAATTTTCTTCTATTGTTTTTTAAAATTTAAATATCATTCTTTTACAAAATATATGTGTTGTTGTTAAAGGACATATGGATATATTCTCCTTATATGATGTTGCATGAAATTAATATTAATTATAGTAATTATTTATAAGGATATTTCAATAGTCGTATTATGGGGTTACAAAAAGTGGGTATTTAGGGATATTAAATAAAAATGGTATATTTCATATTTAAAAAAATTTAGATTTTTATTATATGAAGAACGATAATAAATTTATAATTTTTGTAGAAGAAATTTACATTTATTAAATAATAAACAAATATTATTTTTTAATCCCTATATAATAATATTCTATGATATTTTATATGATTCATGATTGAGAAGTCATAAAATTGAAAGGGATGGAAATTTTATTAATTTCGAAAATAATGTAATGAACATGTTTCCAAAAATGTTTTTTAGGACACTCTAATAGATATGATCAAATCATGTATATCATAATCCATTATAAATATTCAGGATAACTATGTGATGATACAATAGTTAGTTATCTATATCGTTGATTATAATTTCAGATTTATTTATTCATCCGTGGAGCTAGAACATGGGTTTCAACATTTTACAACATGCCCTAACACTAATATTTTGTAATACCCAATGACATACCATCATCATCTAATTAAATCCAGTCTGAGCTATGTTAATTGGTGAATATGATCGAGATCTAGATAGTCAACATGAAGTATATTGTTTCTTTATAGAGGAATATCCCTAATGATGCCTGTGAGTAATGAGATGCATCAATTAATAAAACTATTTTTTACTTTTGTATGTTCAACATGAAGTGGGTGGTGAAATTATTATTAATGAGATTTTATTTAATAAGATTTTCATTAAATGTTAGATTTCATTGATGATAGGGGATTTTGATCATGCCCATTTTTGTTTTTTCACGATTGATGTGCGTTGTATGTGTTGTGATTGATGATATGATTGACAAGAGTATTCTCAAATTCCACATGGTAATGATTGAGAATGAAAAAGATTATCCAATACCACCATATTTAAATTAAAAAGTACTAGAAGATTATTTTATTCTAGTAGAGTCTAGATTATTGTTTTTAGAAAATTCATGTTTGAGCTTTTGATATTAACACCATACCAAATAAATTGGAAACATTAATATCATGACTTGACTAAATACAATTTTAGAGTAGTTATTTTATTATGAGAAAAAGAAATGTATAATGTGGGGATCTTATTGTTGTGTTGAGATTCATGAAATTCTATTTATCAATAGTGTCTTAAGAGAATGTCTTAAGGAATTATGTGAAGGCGATGTTACTGGAGAAGAAGAATTTCCATGCATGAGGATCACATTGTGCTGTAAGAGAATTCCCCATGACATTTATGGTTAATGATTTATAGTGAATGTATTCCACATATAAATTTGAGAATTTGGATTCTAATTTGTGACTGTATGTTCAAATATAGAATCCGTAAAGTGTCCTCTTTATCAACATTTTTTAGAATTGATGAATTTTACTTTTATGAGTGATATTTTATATATGTAATCGTCACATTTCCTCAACCTTCGTTTTCCTCTCTGTTTTGTGTGTACAGCTTGGTATGAACACTGTATTCCAAAATTTAGAGTCTATATATTCTATTTTTAAATTTATACATGGCACTAGAATGTTTTATCACTATTTTGGTTTTCATAGGGTTGATTTGTGTTGATTTTCCCTTCCCATATTTGAAAAAGTGAGTTCTATGTAGGTTTTCACCAATATTTTTACTTTAATATGATATCTATTTATTTCATGTCCATTTAATTCAAGTTGTAGTCTTCAAATAATATTATTAATTTTGTTAGTAGAATCCATATAATGAAAGGAATGTTTTTCTACATTTTCCAATGATTGTTAAATGATTTTATATTAGAGAATTATATGTTGTAATTTTTTAATTTCATTATGCACCACGGGGTTTTAAAACTTCACAAATAACCATTAAAAAATGAAATGTTTAATTATTAAAAGTAATTCTTTTCTTCAAATTTAATTTTCAATTGGTTCATAATTTTTCACTTTTAATTTCAGTATATACTTGAAAATGAAATGATTGAAAAAATTCATTCATGTTTAATTTTGAATAGAAAATCTATATTATGAAAATATCATTTAACATATTCAATGTTCCACAAGATCATAATTTTTTAGTTTTATAAGAATTTAATTTTATATAAATTATAAATTTTATAGTATATCTTTTTATACTAATATATTTTATAAATAATATTTTGTAAAATATTTATAAATTTAATGTTTTATTCATTTAAAATTTTATATACATTTTTAAATTTCGTAATATATTATATTTTCATATATAGTTTATGTGTAAAATTTTATTTATTTTTAATTTTTTTAGTTTGAAAGACTTATAAATTAATCTATACTAATTGTTTTATTCATCAAAAATTAATCTACTTTTATAATTTCATAAATTTTAGTTTTATATATTAAAATTTGATACCTTTATAAATTTATAAAAATATATACTTCTATTAATGTTTTATACTTTAATAACAAATATTTATATTTATATAGTTTGTAAATTTATCGATATGTTTACACATTGTAAATTTGATTAAAATATATATTCATTTATATATTTTATATTATTTTCACCTCTATATAGTTCTAAATTTTTTTATATCGATATAATTATATAGTCATTTATAAATAATTATTTTATACCTATATTCATTTTTCTTATTTATATATAGTTTAATAGTTTTATAATATCGTAAAATGTACTCCTATAAATTATGATTTATTATTTTTACAATTTTGTTATATATTTAATATCTTTAAAAAATACTATTTAGTCTAATTAATAATTATTTTAATATTTGATATATTTTATGTTTTACAATAAAATGAAGATATTTTTTGAATGTATGATTTTATTTGAGTGTTTAATTAATTTCAAAATTAATTTATTTTGGATTTCATCTTCAAAATTTTATATAATGGGGAATTATTTGATTCCTTTTTAAAATTAGATTGGTAGACCTTGGTTTACTCAAAAAGGGAGTTATTTTTATTTATATGATCAAATTATGTATCGATGTCCTCCTAGATAAATATAATCTCACATCCTACATAATTAAAATTTATAATAACACCATAGAAAGGGAATTTCAGTAAATTTATCTTCGCCATTAAATATCTATCATGACCTCAACCCAACAAGAAGAGAAATATTGTTTAACTATAGTGAAACTCTAAAACCTACATTGCATACAACCTCGCGTTCAGGGATTAATATTGATGTTTAATATAAAACTAAATATTCACACTCATTTGTTGTTATCATATAAGGGGATGAGTATTATGAAACAAAATGCATTAATTACTATCATCCTCATCATCATCATATCCTGAATTATTATCATTGATTTTTTTTCTTAATACTTGTGCCCCATCTATTTTGAACATGAGCCTATACCGATTGAACTTATATGAGAATTATTCGTCCCATATGAGGCATCAATGAACATTGTGAATTAATTCATTGGACAACACCTAGAACTAGGCTATTAATTATTTTCTTAAATTCAATTACCTATTTAAAACATAAAGGGATGATGTTATTTAAAATATATTTATTTGGGGTTACCCTTATTTGAAATACCCATTCTATATATTCATTTGTTTTGAAAATTATTATTAATAATGTATCAAATATGATGTATATGAATTGAAAATGGTGGATTAAAATCATATTAGAAATGGGTATAAAGATAGGGTGAAAGTGTTTATAATAAATACCATGTATATCCCTTCTGGGATCCTTTTTTATGTGTTTACATTGCTGTTATTCAACAATAATTGGACCATAAAAGTTTGAAGAACACATTATTTGTCACAAAAATAGATCAAAGTAGCAATTGATTGAATAAGAACATGGAATATTATTGTGGAAAGTGACTGGGATGGAACTACATTTTATGGATAATATGTAATTATTACAAGTGTGGAAAATGATTAAGAACATATCAAGGATGTGAAAAAAGTATGAATGATGATGATGGTGATAATAGTATAAAAATTATAAAGATAGTTTAATTTTAACCTCATGATTTTTAATTTATTTAAAAAGTTATGACATTCGGAAAAGCCTCAATTATATGATAGTTTTCTTAAATATATATAATTTTCATCTATACTAAATTTTTATATTAGAAAAGCTATAAATATAAGGAGTGAATCTTTTTTAGTGAAATGAATTATCTCATGAAAGATATCCTCTTAGAAGATAATGATGATCCTAGTCAAACATAATAGTCTAAACGAAAGCTATGATTGATGGATATATTCCTTGAATGAATACAATCATGTAAAAATGAGTGCATATTATTTTTAAAAGACTATAAATCACTTAATAAAATACCCATGTCGGGTGCTTCTCGATACAAGAAAGAAGAATTATGTCGCCCACCTCGAGCATCTTTGAGGTGATCCATTTCCCTCATTGAGAAGTATTGGATGAGATAAAAATATTCTCATTTTAGTTTCAATGAAATGTGTATAAGTAAGAAAATGATAATAGTCTTGTAATGATTTTATATAAGGTGAAAATGATTTTGATTTATATCAATCCACACCCACCCATCACACTGTTTTGAGGGTATCCATGTTCAATATTCAAGAGTAAAAAATACATAAATTATTACTACTAATATGTCATGTGAGAGTATTGATGAACATATCTAAGGAGTTGAGCACTGAGTTACCGATTACACATGATTATTTAGATACTCATATGTTCGAAAAATATTTTGGAGAATTCATAAAATAAAAATTAGATCTTTTAAAAAATCATGTCGACAGGGAGGTATTCATTTAAAAATTATTTTTTATGCTAAACATTTAATAATTATTGAATAAATTTATGAAACAATTACTAATATTATAGATAGAATGGGGGATGGGGGTGATAAAAAATTGAGAATAAAAAAATCTACAGGATAGAAAAACCATTCAAAATTATCATTATAAATAACCTTTAACCTATATATTAATAACCGACATTTACTAAAATTTAAGGTTCATCTAGATAGAAAGTCACAATGGGGTATTAAATAAATAGTTGATTTTCAATAACAAATATATGGATAGGGAACGATATAATATATTTCACATGGGAATGTAGAAAATTTCATAATGTTTGAATTTCTAGGAGTGTCGTTGGTAAATGTATAAATGAGTTTTGATTCCTTTAATTTTTTCCATTAGATAATATACTATGTTAAGTATGATTAAATACAATTCTAATTTTTTTAGTTTTATATATGAATAACAATTTAATCGATTACCACAAAAACATAATTATTCACCCATTAGTCCCCACTTCACATATAAAGTCTAAAACATAATAGAATCAATTAAATTTGATGAAATTTTGGACAAAAAGGTTGTATCATTTAAATGAAAACTTATGGATGACACACTCAACTTAATACCAATGGTGCAAGTTAAAACACCTAACACATAATTATACCAAATAGATTTTTAATTCCTTAATTAATTATTAATTTTTATAATAGAACATTTGGGTTCTCATTGTTATAAATTTTTATACTCCAATGAATTAATTTTTTGGATTCACTGCATGGATACCTAACAAACCATGTACAAGGGATGATGGTTCTAAATTTTATTAAACTACAACCATAAATTTTGAACTAAAAATTAATTTATATATTATATATTATGTTTTAATTTTATTTATGTTATAATAGTGTGGTTTTTAAATATTTTCAAAATAATGGAATGATGATAATTCATGGGCACATGGAGCATGTCAAATTCTTCAAGTAGATATGTATCAGGATATATATAATACTATTTCACAATCAAAAAAATAATATATTTTTTAGATGACTATTATATCTCTAAAACAAGATAATAGTTATTATTTTGGTTTATATGTTAGTAAATATATGTGATATATCATATACCATAAACAACATTTCATCCCTGAAGAGGTATTTACGAAGATAATTAATATTTCAGTTAAAATATTTACTATTCATTTGTGTAATTTTAATTTTTTAGTACTATTATGACAATATGAAATCCTATTATTCAGAAGAAAAAATATATTTGTTAATTAATGAATTAGATGTATACCTGATGTCATAATGTAAACATTTATCATTAATATGTGACCCCATACAATTTATTGAGTTTATTATCTTGTAATTTTGTCTACTTTTTATTTAATTTCCCCATAATTTGTATTTGATATTTTTTTAACATTCAAATTGATTATAATGAAATTAATTCTTTGATAAGTATGATACACTCCAATACAGTTATCATACACACAATCTGATATGCAGTGTACAAAATATTACAC
Source organism: Viscum album (assembly GCA_963277665.1). Lineage (NCBI taxonomy): Eukaryota > Viridiplantae > Streptophyta > Magnoliopsida > Santalales > Viscaceae > Viscum > Viscum album. The sequence goes on along the minus strand of OY728156.1, from coordinate 1,496,739,473 downwards.
AAATTTTAGGGATTTAGTTTAAATTAGTGATTTAATTAAAGTATTTTTCATATTTATGTTTACTTTATTTAATAATAGAATTAATAACATATGTAATGAATTTTGATATAGGTGGATACTATTTCACATGCTGGGGTTTTTTTAAAATATTTTCATGCTCATGCGTGATTCGATATCGAGGGTGAAATTGAAATACTGACAACAATGGAATGGATAAAGAATGTATAAAACCATCATGAAACGTCGAATTCCAACTACATAATAATTTTTTTTCCATCACCATTTATACTATCTGAATGATAATTTCATTATAATATCTATATAAACATATTTATTTTTTTATATAGATTTTGTTTTGGAATCCATATTTCTATTTCAAATATCTATAATAAGATATAAAAAAAGAAAATTTTCCATTATGATTGATGAGGAAACTTTAAGGTTCCAAAAATGAGATGTCTGTCAGGAAGAATGTGGGTTCCCTTACATAATAAAGGAACATGTTCTCTATTATCTAGATTTTTTATTCAGATGTTTGATAAATTCATATTCTCATACTCAATTAGCCACACCTCAATATAATACACAATCTTCTTGGCATGATGTAGACAATATGTTTTTAGTTTACAATATAAAATTATTTCTAAATAGAGATCACAAAATCATAATTATAAAAACCCATTATGATTGTTTTTTTAATTTCTCACATCAATCCATATGTCATTTTTTATTTATAAGAACCATCCACATATCAATATGACATATGGTGTGGCTGGTATGATACCATGCAGGAATTTCAATTTTTAATTGAAATTTATTTTTGAAGAAAGAAAAGGTAAAATACTAAAAAACATAGAATCATATTCATGTAGTATTTACACATTAAAAAAATAAACCATATGTTGTTTTTGAAATGGAGGAATCAATCACACCACAAAATTACACATAGTATGATTGATATGACTCTATGTGGGAATTTTTATTTAAAATTTACATCAATTTTAGTAAAAAAATAGGTGACTTACAGATAACCTATAAAATGAATTCAATCTATTATGAAACATTATTATAGTGATCAATATGTCATTTTTATGTATTTTAATGTAAAATCCTGAACCATGTACTACACAATGCCTCCTCAAGCATGAACTCTACATGAAATCAATCACAGCTCCTCAAAATCTATATGTTTTCAAAGTATAAAGAGGTTCTAATATTGACCACGGTTATACTATTCCTATATTTTATTAGAGAAGTATACCCATATAAATAATAATACAAATAATATAAGTGATATAACATAAATGATATAATGAATTATCAGATGATTCCCAAACAATAAATACAATTTCAAAACTAAATAGTTGAAATGGGATGACATAGTATCTTCTATGTGTAAAAAACAAAAAAATAAGAGTAATAAACTAATAATTTCCAATTGGGTCCTGAAAAACGCATCATTTCTGTATCTATGATCCATCCCATATAATACATCTATCACTGGTCAGATTCCCTTATCGTGTCCTACAAACATGTATTCAATTCAGGTAACAATCATGTTGAATGTGTAATGTGTGACTAAAACTAAATAGAACAACCAAAACTATGTGTAAAATATTATATAGTCAATAGTAGAGTATATAGTTTTATAATTAAATAACTTCATTTCATAAGTTAATAGTAATAAAATTATAAATTATTATTTATTTAACCATATAAAACCTCGGGTTCCTGAGGAAAACCTTAACCTCATTACCTTCCAAATCTCATTTTAGATTATTAACTACTTCCAAGGGATATCACAATTATGAATTTCAATATTACCATTCACCATAAAAATTCACATTTTAATGTCTATGTTACTATTCATAATCTCATATGTGAATGACCATGTTACAATTCACCATTTAATAATTGAATGACAATGTCTCCACTCTTATTTGCAGAAGTGAATGATCCTGTTAACATTAACCTTTTAATAATTTAATGAGAATGGTAACATTATTATTTTCAAAATCATGTGCCCCATTGAGGTTATTTTATAGTAATTAATCAAATATATACATTGATAAAAACTCTAATGAATCATGTATAAAAAAAATTTCATGTGTTTTAATTGATAATATGTATTATTTTTTTCACATATCAGAAAGGTTTATTCCCCTGAACAAAATATCTAAGAATATTCCAACAAGATCAGAAGTAATGTTTAGTGAATATAATTAATGAATGTAGGTGAAAACGTATCATTTTATATTAATGATGAACAATAAAACATTCCTCCGAAAAAAACATAAATAACATATTAATGATTATAATAAAACATAAATATAACTAAGAAACTATTTTTCCATAAATCGTTAAAATAAAGATGATATCATTCCGCTTCATGGAAATTTTTTGAGATACGTTCGAAATTACCCAAAAAAATTGTCCATGAACTTGTTTATATACTATCTATTGGATTAAATAATTCTATCTATGCATATTCCAATTCTATGACGACTAATTCTATATCAATAGTAGAAAAATTTTCATTAATTTTTATCCTATGTGAAAAATAATATGAGAGACATAATTTTCCATCAGTTAAATTCTCACCAACATTCCATATTAACCTTTTTTATTATTTAAATTTTTATGTAAATAGTTTAAACAATGGATTTTTAGATGATATAAAAAATACATGGTCGACATCACAACAGCTACTAAAATATCATGTAATTTTTCCTTCAACTAAAATCATGATGTGCTGTATTTAAGAAAAAATGAATGAATTTTATATTCTTTCATATATATCACGTAGTCATTTAGACATAAATGCATCATACGATCCCCAAAACCCATATGTAGAAATATATTCATTACATTAAAATGTGAATATAGAAGATCATTGTATTGATGAAGTATGTCTTTCAACAACTATAGCAGCTTTATAAAAATATTTTCTACTAATAAATTTAATAAATATTAACTCAAATGATAATAATAAAAATTCTATAAATACTTTATGTAATGGTTTATCCACATCAACATATAGTCACGAAATTATCCGTTCATTACAAATTACATCTTCTTCAATATCATGAATCATTGGTTCAAATTTAGATAACATATCATGATATATTACACTCAAGGTGGCTTTCCCTTCATGAAATATGGTCGTAGATAATCTATACAGTTTTTGGATATGTGGTGAATGATGGGGTTAGGTAGTAGAAAAATTTACTGAAATGACATTGTATGGAATGAGACCATCTTCATAGACAAAACAATCAAGAGAAGTATGTAGAGGATCATCCCTAAAACAATGCACTTGCGTTGGGCCACAATATTTTGGGTTTCATTATCTTGGAAGACTAATCAAACAAGTATATTGAAAATGAAATAATTTAGAATAGGAATGTGGTAAATCAGAACAATCATCACAACACATAGAGAAACAAAGCATAAACACATTATTTCAGCCCTGTTTGAAATTCAGGTATCATGGGGGTGGTTATTTATTGAAAAGTGTTTTTAAAACAATCACGAGATCAATGCCCTAATATTATAAAGGAATAATCTACATTGTTCACAGAAAAGAAAATAAATAATGTCTAATGAAGACTTTATTGAAATGTATCCCACTAATATTGGCATCGTTGAATCACATAGTTCCAAAAGTTTAGATTGTGAAATTGATTTCATAGCCCACTAAAATTGAGGTTCATATACCCACAAATGATTTCAAGGACTCACTAATGTGTTCATGATTCTAAATTCATTAAACCATTTTTCTTGGTTTTTATGAAATTCGTTTGGACTTAAATAATAGTGTTAATAATACCATTTTCCACTTCTATTCATGAACCACAGGTTTAGTCATTTGAATTTAGAGAGATTTGATTTCGATGATTATTGGTCCATTCATGCACCAAAGTATTAGGCCTTTCAATATAAAGATATGTGCTCTCAATACTGCTTGTAGACTCTATAATATACATTACATCCTTAGTCCTTTAGACTCCAACACAACACATGAAATCATGTTATTGTCATTTAGTGGTTTCATATCTTCTTCCCCCTCTTGAAAAAGAGATATCCTGGAATCTTTATCATCATCATCAAAACATGTGGAAATATTCGAAACAACTAATTTAGAAATAACTTAATACTCACCTTGAAACGTGAACTTATAATCAATCATAACAAGCACACTCTATTGTCCATCTGTGGTTATATTATATTTGAATTCTGTTAATTTTAAAATGTCTCAAGATTCATTGAGTTCTCATGGTCTTGATTACCATTAATTTTTTACATTCATACTAATAATTTCTGGTAAAATAAATTATAACTGAACAATACGTATACAAATGATAAATCTTGTTGATGTTCCATATGGATAAAATTTAATAATAATGTCTTCTATAATTTTTAAAGAAAACTCAATATTTAGTATAGACTATTTCAAATACATTGGACTCGTGATTTTGTTAATGGATCTTGTAATTTATTCTATATCTCTAATAGGTCGCAAACAAGGTTTTCCCTCTTTAAGAATGACCCCATAAAACACCTTTTCGAAATATTTCATAATAGAAGAAAATGAATACATTTTTCCAATACTGTTATACATATACTATTTGTAAATTTTTACTAAAATGATTTTATTTGAAATAAAAGCATCGTTATCTTTACTATTTTTTCCAACAGAGCATTATTATCTAATTTCAAATATTTATTTCTCTATTATTTATAATTTCTATCCATTTCTATTTTCTAATTTTCTCATCTTTTATTATTCACTCAATTTTCATTATCTCTCATATTTTCTTGATCACCGAATTTTCAAATCTGTCAGAAAATGTGATCTTCAAGAACTTGTTTTTAGGAAATCAAGATTTAGATTATAGTTTCACATTAGAGTACAAATTAGTGATATTTTAGAAAACCATCACCTGTCAGGCATCGATTTGCCTTCCATGATTGATAAATAAGTATGTGGAACACCTTTGTTGGTACGACATCACATTGTACCTCATTACTATACATTCCATCATTGAATAATATCATCACCTTTGTAGTTCCCTTCACTTATCATTCATAATTCAGTCATTGATGCATGTTTGAATGTTTGGGATTTGATGTTGGGAGTCCTTACTTCTCCAGTAACTCAGTTCAATACACATTTCTACAACTTCCCCTATAAATGATGACACTACATATTATCCCATTTATTTGATACCATGTATATAAAAGGTTATCCCCATCCTCATTCTCATTAATAGTCATTGATATCTCAGAATCAAAATTGTTAGAAGAAGATCACCTTATTAGAATAATTATCTATTATCAATTTCTGAGGAATCCTCCACCTCTTCCTCTGAGATCACTTCATCGGTCTCCCATTGTCTATACATATTGATGGTCGTGGTGCCAAAATTTGTGTACTGACTAGAAATGTGACCCCTTACATCACATTTAAAACATTGTATATTATTATTCTTCATTTGTTTAGACTAATATGTATGTTTCTTAAGAGAATGAATTTTTTAATAGCTTTTACAATCAACTACCTTATTTTTATTTTATGATACTTTAATTTTTTTCCTCAAATTTCTCCATGGAGTGAATGGGGTAGTGGGTTTCCTTATATATTACCTCATTTATATTTCATTCTGTATATTAGTTTCTTGGTGGATCATATATTCTATCTCTACTAGGGGAAACATCTTTTATAGATTGGATATATCCTCATTCAACACTTGTAAAAACTATGCAATGGTTTCTGGAAATTCATCCTCAATTTTGAATCGTATCATGGACATTTTTTCCCGTTGTAGTAATCTTAGAAATTATTACTCCTTTTGATGAAGTTTTAATGTTTTCTATGGATATTGATATGGTATTGTATGGGAACACATATTATCTTCATAGAAAACATCATATCATCCCATGTATTGATTGGAAATAGTCTATATCTAGAAATATCACAATGAATTTGATCCCACTATATAGAATCATAATAAAAAAACTCAAGGGAAGTACGTTTGAACATTTTCTTCAGAGAATATGTGTGGGATGAAAATAATTTCTAAATAAACATCTTTCACTACATGTAAGATTCTTGATGTCTTTTTCATAAAAAGGGGGAACCTACAGCTTAAATGAAACTCCGTGATATTTTCTGAATTTTTTGAAAATTAATTTTTTTATATCTTTCATTTCATGCATCACTGAATATTTCAACTATTATATGAATGAACTACATTTGTATTCTGTTTTATGAAACACCTTGTTTATCTTTCACAACATAGAATACTTGGATTATATTTTTATAAACACAAAGTTATATTTGGATTATTTATAAATGTCTTTTAAATTTGTAATTCTATTATCAATTAGTAAAAAATCAATGTATAAACAATTTCAGAATAAATCATTTCTACAAATACTAGTTTTCTTTCTAAATGTACATTTTATGTCAATAAATTAAACAAACCAATTTTGATAAATGTTTTCAATTAAATAAATAAATTATTAATTATGGAATTATTTTTTAAAAAATACAATTTATTTCATAGAAATAGTATAAAAATAAATCTAATTATATGAATAAAACGTATAATTTTTAAAAAATGTAATTTTAACTCCTTTTATGAGAAATGAATTTTAACTATTAGTTTTTTTGATTTTATTATTTTTATTTAAAATATAAAAATAAATCTCTCTAAAAGGTAGATCAAAATTTAATTTTGTTAATTTTTTGGTATTTTTCTAAGAACATTCATATTTTGATGAATAGAGAATAATATTTTTTTTTTCAAAAATTTATTTTCATTTAATTTATTGGTATAGTAAAATTATATTTTATTTAATTTTTAATGATTAATGACATAAATAATAAATAAATTAATAAAAATTTTTTAATTGGAAGAAAAATCATATAGAAATTATATATCAAAATATTCCAAACATTTAAACATTTATTCCTAACAATATGATGTCACAACACACATGTGGTATTAATATTAAAATAATTTCAACCACTTCCATTAATACAATTTTTAAAAAATGAATAAATATATTTATTTATCACAAATTAAAAAATTATAATAAATTAATCGAGATTTTTTCACGAATATTTATAAAAGTGATTAAAATTAATTACATGAATTTAATGAAAAATTATTTTAACAATACACTAAATCACAATCTAAAGGGACCAAAATAATATAGAATGATGGTCAAAATCCATTTTATAGACATATTTCGACCAATAATCATCTTCTTACAAAGTGAAATAATTATTTTCCCAAATTATTTAAAGAATATCTCACAATATTGTTTCCATTTAATATTTATTAGAATGAAACTCCTCCTTTGTATAAAGAGATTCCCCCTCGCCCCATTAGAACTCTCAATACACATTTGATTATGCTAAAACCATCCCAACTATCCATTAAAAACCCTTCATTATTCTTAGAAGCCACTATTTTGGTATAAAACCTTCACATGAATCCCTTTGATGAAAATTAATAGGAGTAACCCAATGAAGAGGTAACATCCATCCCCAAACACCATTGTTTTATTTTCATTCTACACCTCCTAAATATTTTTATTAGATTCATATATAATATCCACATAACCCTAAAGAAACTTATATTTTGTTTTATACATTATATTCCTACACATAGCCACACATTAATCTAATTTGTATTGATATTACCATTCATGTGTGTGGTGAACTACCGTCTCACAAAAACTTGTTGTTATTTATTTCCATTACCACCTATCATGTTTTTGAATTATGATGTAGACTCATTTTTTATATTTTTTTATATTATATTTATTTTTAATTTTTATTAAATTATTATATAAAAAATTCCTTCATTATTTCCATTTTATGTAAAAAATAAAACATCTTTTCTAGAAGTGTGGATGACAGCCACCTCAAAATAGAGTGATTCTATAACACTCTGCGTGAAATTTATTGAGGATGGGTTCTATAAACATATATTATATAAGATACATAATAATTCAAAAAAATATTTAATATATATATATATACATGTAGATATATATTATTCAATCTATTTATTTGAAAATGGTATCTAAATGGAAACCGTGTTTATGAGTAAGTATGACCTACAGTCTCGATGACCATTGTCTTCCAATTTAGTTTTTATATTTGATTATTAAAAATATTTATATAATATCATATTTTATATTTACATCATTTTATACATTCTATAAATGATTAATTCATGATATATATTATATTATCATGAATAACAAGACAAAACATATGTGAAGAACAATGTCGATATCTATATATATACTAATGCATGCTTTTTCCTTGACATGCGTCGCTCCCACATTATCCCACCCAACTATTCCGTAACCCTATTCCCTCGATCCTTCACCTCAGCCCCTACCCCTGTCACGATTTTCCTCTTCAATCTCCACTGTTTCAAAGTCTTCGACTCACCCTCGCCTATATCCCTCATCTCCTCCAATTCCAGAATCACCTCTCCAGCTATGACTTCTCCGTCCCAGATTTACGGCTGAAAATCGATTCCTCCCCTCACCTGATATTTTTTCTTAATCATCGACCAAGTCCTATCCACCATCTACCACTTCTCTCGGTTCCTTCATCTATACCTAAGTTTCACGCCTCTACTGTCGCCCCCGTCTACCTTTACAACAACCCTCGGTGCCTCCGCTTCTCCACCTCCTCCTATGTGTGCTCTGTGTACGGATCATCTGCCTCCTGAAATTCAATAGCGGTGACCATTTATTTCAATGGATCTCAATATTCATTAAGAATATGTTGTTGGAATCAAATTAGGGTCCTTTCAAAATCTTCAATGTTTGCGTCTTTTTTACGGAGGCCGAGAATCTCTGCATCTGCTAACGACTCATCTCGGTAACACATTTCTTAGTTCCCTCTACATCCTCAACTAACCTTTACATTTTAAATGAATTACATCTTCATTCTAGGTTTCTAGACATTATCGTGAAAGTTCAAATAATAGTCTCAAGATCCCATTTTCGGTGCTCAGGATTCAATTATTTGAGACAGTCACCAATGAAATATGCCGAATCACTAAAATTTCTCGATTCATCCTTGGTCAAAACCACCCCTTTCATCATAAAATGTATCTTCAACGATTCAAAACACTTGTTTCTTATGAAAACAAATCATTTAGATAACATTATAATATTTTATCATCATCCTTTTCAATTATCTTTCTCAACTGGTTGGTAGATAGATTTCATTTTCATTACAGACCACCCTGATCTATTGTCATACTTCACCTAAGATATTTTCCTCGGATATACCTCTTTTCATTATAGTTTTATGTGTAAATACATTGATGATATTTTGATTTTTTTGTTCATCAGGTGATGTGATAACATGGAAGAACTTTTTATTAAATATATAACTGATGATTCAGTTGAATTCATTACCTGGTATTCCTGGACTGCATTATATGCAAACTCATCCATAATACTTATTTGTTTATGCTTTTCTGTATTTAATCATTCTTTTCATGTTAGGGAAAGTGTGATGGATATCTTCTTATCTGTGAATTTAATCCTTGGAATCTTATCATCTTAATGTTTTCTTTTCATTATATTTTGAATAGATAATTATGTTTCCCATTATTTAGCGTCCATGATCCAATACATTCTTGTGGTCTATTTTCATATCAGTCACCAATCCATACCATTTTGGTGACATATTACTTTGTTATCCTTTATTTTAAATGGTGTATGATTTCAATAATTTAATAGTTCTGAATATATTTTCGTTGATTCCATGTAGGTGTTGGAAATAATATGATTTCTCCCTCAAGAAGGAGATTATCTTGATGGAAGGGTACAATTTTTTGAAACATTGTCACACATAACTCTGTACTGAAGACTCGTCATTATAGTTTTATGTGTAAATCCATACATGATTTTTTTCATTGGTTTTTCATCAAGAGATGGGATCACATGGAAGAACATGTTTAATATTAGATAACTAATGGTTCAATTGAATTTGTGACCTGGTATTCCTGGACTGAATTTTATGTAATCTCATCCAGTCTTCTTATTTGTTTATGATTTTTTGGATTTAATCATGATTTTCATGTATAAGAAATTGTGATGGATATCTACTTAGCTGTGAATTCAGGATTGGGAATCTTATCCTTTTAATGATTTCTTTTCATTATATGTTGAATAAATTATCATGTTTCACATTTTTTTGCCTCCTGGAGCCATTACATTCTTGTGGTCTATTTCCGTCTCAATCACCAATCCATACTATTTCTGAGACATCTTAATTTATTATCCATTACATTAAATAGTGTATTATTTCAAAATTCAATATTTCTGAATGTATTTTCAATGATTTCTTATGGGTCTTGGAAACCATATCTGTAAGATTTACTTTCTTCTTTAGACCCTAATGATATAGAGCTCCGAAAAAGGTGTGTTATTCTGAATTTCTATAAACATTTTCCCTTCATTCCATGAATTAATATTTTCAATTACACATTATCTATTAAAAAATTAGTACGATACATCTCCAATTATGAATCTTTAATCGTGTATTGTCCGTATTCTTCTCAATCGGTGTTTCTTCATATATATTTTTTCAGGGGTTTTAATAGATTTCCACCACTACATCATAGCATCGTGCAGTTTTGGTATGCGTACATGATTAAATTTAATAAAAAAAATTTACAGTTTAATTCATATACATTGACTATAGTTTTCTTAGATGTTCTTATAGACCATTCATATGTAACATTTTATGCCAATTTCATTAAAACATATATGTGTTAATTATATTTAGTTGATTTTTTCAGTTGAATCACTTACTATTGTCTTCTTTGTACTCTACCTCTCGAAACAATTCTATTCTTTCTTCACTTTTGACTACTATGGAGGTCGCCCAGAAACCTCTTCGGAACGCTACTCAACATCACTGAAACCTACTATTTTCTTCGATGATCTATGAACCTCTTCGTCCAAATATCCTGACAATGGGAGAAGATTATGTTTTGCACAAATTGAACCTATTCTGGATTAATCCAACATACAATATGTTTTCCTCATTATCTTCTCTAAAAATAATATCTGGTTATGTGTCTTCCAATAAACTCCATTTATACATAATATCTACATTGTATTTAATAACTATTACATTCATGAATCAGTTTAATTCAGGTAGATTCACTATAGTTTTCTCATATGTTCTTATAGACCATGCATGTGTAAGTTTTTAGGGAAAGTTTTGTAAAACATATATATGATAAATATATTTAGTTGATTTTATCAATCGATGTAGTTACAGTTGTATCCTATGTGCTCAACCTCTAGAAACAATGTGATCGTTTCTTCACTTTCGAATTCTGTGGAGGTCTCCCAACAACCTCTTTGAAAATCTATTCAACATCACCCGCACCTACTATTTCCTTCGAAGATCTATCCCCCACTTCCTCCAAATATCTTGACAGTGGGTGCAGATTTATGCTTTGCAAATATTGAACATGTTCCAGACGCATCCAACATACAATGATTTTTCGTTCATATATTCTCTAAATATAATGTATGGTTTTATGTCCTCCAATTAACACTATTTATACATAATATCCACATTGTATTTAAAAACATCTTCTTTCATGAATCATAAATTTGGGATACACTCTTATTAGTCAAGAACCAAATCTATAAGACATAATTTCTTCATTAGACATTAATGATATAGAGCTCTAGAAAAGGTGTGTTATTGTCAATTTTTGTAATCATTTTCATTTCATTCCATCAATTAGTATTTCCAATTACGTATGATCTTTTCAAACATTAATACGATACATCACCAATTATGATTCCCTAGTCCCGTCTTGTCCTTATTTTGCTCAACCAATGTTACTTCATTTATATTTTTCCAGTGTTTTAATAGATTTCCACCAATGCATCAGAACATTGTGTAGTTTTGGTATGCCTACCTTATTAAATTTAACAAATAATTTTTTTAGTTTAATTCATGAAGATTCAATATAGTTATCTTAGATGTTCATATAGACCATGCATATGTAACTTTTTATGCCATTTTTTCTAAATCATATATATGTTAATTATATTTAGTTGATTTTTTCAATTGAAGAAGCCTATTGAAACTTGGGATGAGAATATGAATTTCAAATATTCAGTTGGAAATCCCATTTTAGGATCATCAAAATACGTTCATAAACTTATTTTTTTCATTTTCTAAGAACCAATCCTCAATTTTCATCACTTAAGATCATTCCTTCATCAGATTAAACTATCCTTTTGAATTTGATAATGTTTACATATGGTATGTCACAACCCCCTTCCTTTTTAATTAAACATGAGAATTTGATTGTTTATTTCATTATTATATATTCAAAAAGAATAATGTTTTCCAAAATGATGGAGGGATGACGTTTCTTTAGAAAAAAAGGAGTTCATTATATGCTAGGAGGAAGGTGGTGATAGAAATATCTAGATGTCATGTGGTGACTAGGACAATTTAAAGGTATTTACATGAAATCCTATTTTTTAATAGATGAAATGTTATCTGGTTCATATATTACTCTATTATGCATAAACTAATATAGAAGTCAGGATTTCATTAATAATATTTTCTTTTTTCATGCTTTTTTTTTTCAGAAAAATATTTCTCTTCTAGAATATTTCAAAGAGAGAGACCACTTAATTTTTATTATGAGTTCTCTAGAGGTGAAATTACAGCTTCAACCAATCTTGTAAATTCCTTTATTACAATTACTAAATTTTAGCATACTCCAATAATTTTTTGCAGTTCTAGAACAGTTTTCAAAAAATGAAATTTCATAATATGTTGCATTTTATTCTTGATCTGATAATTTTTATGATATCTTTTGTTGAACATATTTTTCATGTTCAAACATTTTAATATAAACTTGCAGTTTTCAATTTTGATATCATATATGGAATTTTTATCGAACTATGATTGATCACATTGCTTGATCTCCATCCAATTATTGTCATCTGGGAAAATTTATTAATATCAAGTGTTTTCTCTATATGTTGGATTCAATAAAATTATTCATGTCTGAGAAAGTGGGAAGGAAGTATTATTATTTGTTGGAGAATTTTTAGTTAGAAACATCACTTCACTTTATTCTTGGTTTTTTGTTTATCTTGATGCTGGATTTTTCAAATCAATTGTTCTCTAATGGAAGTTTACTAAGATTTTTTCTATTTTAGATTTCTGATACTTCAATTCTTTTTATTTCAGGAGAAGTGTTCACATCTAATAACAATTATATCTCAAGGAATCTCTCAGTCCAGATGCATTTGGTATATTGGAATTTCATACTTATTTATATATAAGCTTATTCAACCTGTCAGTCTGATTATTTCTATTAGGTATTCATCCCATTCTTTGCTGGACTCAATCTGGAAATTCATATTTGGGTATGTGGGATGTCACTGTGCCTAACTATTTTAATTCACTACTATGACCCTTATCTTTTTATTGCCCACTTTTCACTATTGGGCTAAGACAACATCATTTTTTACTTTATTTCACCATCCAGAGCCATTAACATCTTGTAAATCTATTAGCATCACCTTTGAGTATTTTTCATTTATTTCTTTTAATGGGTTTATGTCACTTTTTGGTTAAATTTACAGTTATTGAATACAACTATTGGATGTGTTCATTTGTTTTATTTTTCTGGGGGTCTCATTTTTTGTGCATCATGCTGAGTGAATCGAGTGCATGTTCCATCCAAAATTTCAATTGTATTTAATGAGCTTCTACCTTATTTCTTCTTATTACATCACAATAACTCAAATAATGGTTTTTGTATGTTAATCCTTCTCAATTCACCACTTGAAAAATGGTAATTAACAGTTCAATCCCACTTCTTCAGCTACAATTTCTTTTATGTTTCTTCTCTGTTTGATTTTGTTCCATAACATGTATGGTAAATATGGATTGGTATTACTATTTCCTTTTATATTAGTTATTATTTTTATTGATTTTATTTTTTCCTTTTAATATAAAAATTAGTTTCATATGATTATATGATTTGATGTAAATTTACTTCTTCATGAGTGTCATATTCTTGTAGCACTCAATAAAATCAAAACCACGATTACAGGGGAGTTTCTGCAAATCCTTCAACACATGCACATCATTAACTCCTGGTATATTTGCAACATGAACTAGGTATGCACTCAAGTCGCTCATTTTTTTAGTTTAACAACTTCAAAAATATTTATTATATGATTTTATAGTTGTTGCAATTGGAAAACATGTCTTAATAATTGACACAATGAAAGTTTGAAAAGGTGAAGCCTTCTCTGGCGATGAACCTCTGAAATGCACTGTTGGACTGATTGATGGGGTCCAATTTGTATGAAAACATGATAGTGAAGTAACTGATCTCTCAATGTGCTAGTGTATGACAACACACATGGTAGCTGCTTCAATGGATGGCGATATGCACTTCACCTTTATTTTTTTCTATCTTCATGTTACTGTACATTATATTTAAAGATGGTATATGAATATCGATGTGCTATAATCCACTGGCAGCGTGGATGATGTGAATATTCCTAATGTGTTCAATATATATGTTTAATGTTTCCTCAATTACCCTAAGAAATTTCTTTTCATCATTTCAAATAGCCAACTCTAAACTTTTGAGATCAAGGTTTGTATGTTGTTGCTGATGTTAAAGTTAATTGTTTTTTTGAGAGATTTTATAATGTCAAGTACGATTTTATCTATTCATCATTCATGCCCATGCCATGTTAGCATCTTATTAGTGTATTCAAATTATGTATTAAGTAACTCGTTATTAGCAGCATTACCTACATAGAATTAATTTGATGTCAACATTGGTATGTTAGTCTAATGGAACTACAAGAGAATGGTGGTTATAAAAGAAGACATCATAGTGGAGACTATCAATGATATGAATAAAGGGGAGGTAAATTCATGATACAATGATAAATTATTTTTAATTCTGGGCCAAAAATCATATGTTCTATTTTCATAATTTTTAACATGAAATTAACAATCATATCTTGCTTTATCTATTGATGCTATTTTTTTGAACAGGTTAATATCTTCAGCTGTTTCTTGATGAAGCTTCATCTCCATGTTCTAATGATTTGGATTCACCTAATTCGATATGTGAAATTTAAATATATGTTTGTTGATAAAATATTATTAGTTTTTCAGTTGTTGTTATACTCTACTTTCTAAAACAAGTTCTCTTTATTAGTGTTATATAACTCAATTTTCAACTATTTTAATAATTTTTTAATGAATTTGTATTCCAATATTATGTTTATTTTGTTAGGAATAATGTTTTTATTTTATATATGATGTGCGATAGGAATAGTTTGTGAAGTTGTACACGTGAAGAACATTTACAGAATTCAAATCGTAAGAGAAACCGAAAATGATGACAGAAACCTAAAGGTTGTTCGATATCCATTTTTGATGCCAGATAAGAGTTCCTAGACCACGAATGAAGTTACCAAAAAAAATAAAATGCTTCCTTTCTTCCTTATTCATTCTCTATTTATTCCTTCTTTCAGGTCCTCAATATGAACGTATTTCTCCTGGTTGTCATAACGGCTGATTCAAATATTCACAAAATTTAGAATATCAGGGCTTATCTAATCTTTTCTTGTAAAAACATTTCCTATGTTTGCTGCAAATGATATGGCCAACACTCCTACTTTTTCGTCCTCTTTTGATTCCATTTCATAATTTATACCTCTAATTTATTTATCCATTATCAGAGTTGAATTCGTATCAATGTTCACCACTTCCAAACCGACTATTCCCTTAGGGTTGTACGGAGGAATATTCCTACATAATATATAAACATTCAAATGTGATTTCCATTCATTTTTCCATTCCCCTTCACATTCCCTTTCCTTCCACCATAACAAACATAGTCTAAATGTTTCCACTGAAAGCTTATATATCATATTATTGTTACCAAAATTGTGCTGCCCCACGATATGTTGATATATGCACAAGCCCCCCTGTACACATTCCTTATAATCTTGAAGTATCTTCATTATATTTCCCTATAATAGTGCTCACATCCCACTTAAAATACCATTATTTCTTGTATTTCATCCTCAATTTCCATGAATATACAAGAAGGGTGGCATTTTTTAATTGATCCATACTTTTCAATAAAATTGGTGCACAACACTTTCCATTTTTGTATACTTTAGCTCTATTTCTTTTCTAAACCTGGGTTGAGATCCCAAAATATTTCCATAGTTAAAATTTTCCTTATATATTCTCCTATATTCTCTAATATGTATTCAATATTCTCCTACATATTCTCATATGTTATTCTTTTTCCTTATTTTACTTTTATGTTTTGAATTCTCTATATTTTGTCTAATTGTTTACCAATATTATGTACCACCATTTTTTGTTTAAAATATATTAAATATTCATATTCTTTATTAAATTTAAAATATAGTATTTTATTCTTGAAAATAAGCATTGAACGTATTGTCGTGCGAATGCACGGGTGTGTACTAGTTAACAAAAATGTAACATTAACATTGAATTGTTAATAAATAAGTAATATAAAGTAATAAAAAAACATATTAATTACAAGATAAAAAAACATGGTTCATTGGTATTTTTGTAATGAACTTATATTTTGCATACATGAGGATTGAATGTGTACAATGTATGTCAAGACTTACGGTAACAAAATAACATATCACTTGTTATTTCTATTAGATACATGTCATATTCACAAGTCACATCATTTTTTTGTCTATATAATACTATAAAAATTTTATATAAGAAATTCCATTTATTTAATGATATTAATATATTATAATTGATGTCATTGAAAATAAGGATGTTCAAGCCTCCATTATTGAACATAAAATGATGAAAAATCTTTTAGTACTGGGATAGAGAGAACCCATTACAAGAAGAGAAAAAATCATATGAAAAAAGTTACAAAATATATTACATGTCAAAAAGGAAAAATCATCCATTCAGGAATTATATAGAATTATTTAAACCTTATCTGGACATTGTAATAATGAGATTAGACATAAATGTGTTTCACCCACTCAGCTATGAAGATGAATTATGATGATAGAAAAACATGGAAGAAAATCTCTCCAACCATACAAGATATTTGTAGAACCAGATGAAAGGTAGTAACACACCCTTTTCTCTTTTGAGCCACCCATTAGATAAAGCATAAAGTAAACTCTAACCATGGTCAACATGATGTAATGAAAAATATTTCTGAAAACACTGACAAAATTCAATGAAATGGAAAAATCCATCAATCAATCATATGAAGCATGGATTAATTTAGGGTTCCATGACAACCATACCTCTTTTAATGCCACCCACCCAAAGTCATCTGAAGAATTCTACACATCTTCAAAATTTAATAAAGAAAACTAGAGAACATGAACAAAATATTCTCTGCAGGAAAAAACTAAACAATGAATAAAAAAATAGAACAGGACTAAAATCATGTGAAACACCCCTGAGTATTGAAATAGAAGATGAAATCACACTGTATGAACTACATAGATAAAGGAAAACCATTCGGAGTGTCATAATCAAGATTTTTCAAACTAGATATTGATACATTGCCATCACCTGATCAAGATCCATTCGAAGGATGGACTAGTCCGATCTCATGCCAGACCCCCAAAAAATTTAACTCATCCACTCATAAAGGATCCTAAGGAACTTTGTCCCACAAATATAATACTACATAACCGCCATACCCACACCATCAAGATCAGCGTAATTCCAGACACTGCATCTTAGCCCTAACTGGCATCAAAAAATTGAATGTCTCTACTAGGAAACCACATACCTCTACACTTAGGAGAAACAACATGAATCTTTAATTTATGTTATTAATTCCTGGTTATCACGATTCTAGAGTTACTCATGTAGTAAGGGATTTCTTGTCTAAATTTTATTTTCTATGAGACAAAATCCATGTTCACCTCATATTTAATATATGTTGTGTTTTATATACCATGGATTTATTCAATTAATTTTTTATGTAAATTTTCGTGTATTTACATATCTGCTTTTATCTTTATTTCATGTGGATGATGTTTCAAAATTTACAAAATTTGTAGAGTACTTTGTCTTAATTTACCTTTATTGAGGTACAAGTCAAGTTATGCCCAAATATTTTTCTATGACGTGTATCTAATTTCATTGATAAGTTAGATAATTACATTATTAATTTCCAGAAATTATATGTTTTATTAATGATATTATCTTATAGGTTTAATGATTTAAGTTTACCAAAGTTTTAATTTATTGATACTAAAATTTCACCTTTTCTTATTGTATATTATGATAATTAATACATTGATGAAATATTATGATCTAATTAAGAAAACATGGGAATTTTATTAACCTTTTTTTGTTCATGATATCATCTTGCATTGTTACCATTTTTACATACTTTTTTACTTGTGATAAATATGTTTTTTTATGGAAATCTGACATTATCTCCCTCTTTTATAAAAAATGCGTGTTCTATAAATATCATATTTCTAAAAATGATTTTCAAATAATTCTGTTTAAAAAGTAATTTAATTTTTTTTAATATTTATTTATTAAATTTTATGTAATTTTTAAGGAAAAATTATTTCAAACTTTTTCAACATTATTTTTATAAATTTACAAGGAAAAACATTTTGAAAATTTTGTTTATGATTGATTAATAATTTATCAATGAAAAAGGGTTCCAAATGATTTTCAAGTGTATTTTATATGTTTTTATGGATTTTTTTTCAAAAATACATTAATGATTCTTTTATAAGTGTTCATGGAATAATGTTATCAAACTGATTTCCATGATTATTTTATATCTATTTATTTATTTATTTATTCAAAATGAATTTAAATCATATTATAGTAGTTTTCAATGAATAGATTATTGAAAATTATTTTTATTCCTATATTGAATGTTCCAATGGAAAACGATTTAAAAATGATTTGATGATTATTTTATATGTTTTTAGGGAAAATGTTTTTGAAATGATTCTAAATATTTTTTTAAAAAGTTTTCATGGAAAATGGTTTTCATATTTATTGATAAGATCATATTACATGTTTTCAATGGAAAAGATATTCAAAATGTGTTTACTTATTATTTTATATGATATAAAGAAAAATCGTTTTCAAAATTATTTCTGATTTAAAGTGTGTTGTTAAAGAGGAAAAGAATTTTTCCAAAATAAATGACTTAAAATATTTTTCAGGATATTTACTCATATTGGATTCAAAGAGAATACTATTTAAAATGTTAAGTGTTTTAAAAATTGATGTTCTATGTGGTTTTTAAAAATTTCTCTCCAAATAAGATGTAATCATAGGTTATATTTCATGGATTTATAGTAATATGATCTTTGAATATTATTCATATTGTTTCCCAAAATGGTTAATGTTTTTATGGCCTGGTGTTTATGAAACACATTTTTCTTAAATGGGTTTAACCATGATAAATGATTATGAATCCATCTTCCTTTCTCAGTGTATTATTGGATGAAATTATTATTAAACCTATGTTGTTTCCATAGGTTATGGAGTAATTAAATATATATGATTACCATTTCCGTTCATGGGATATGATATGATGTTTCTTAAACTCACCTCTTTTTATGGGTAATGAAATCATGCAAGTTTTATTATCTTGTGGAACATATATTCATGATTGTATTATTTAACTGAGGGTAGATATATCTTTTTTAAATAAATTACGAAAATATAAAAATCACATGAGATAATTATGGGAATAATGATGATGGGATTCATCCCCAATTTAATTATGGGGAAAACTGATCCACTATGTCAATATTCGAAAAATATATCCCTTATAATATATGGATTGTGATTGGGGATGGTGGGGTTTTCACATAGTTGGGGTAGTCCCTACTGAATTACCTAATATGTTATAGTATTGTGTATAGACTTATAGGTAATGTTAATACATGATAATACAAATTCCACAATTCAATGACTTTCTAATATATTAATTTTTCATGGATTATTCTATTTATTCCCTAATGACTCATTCCCTATGAACTAAAAATTCTTATTCCATGATTCATGTTTATATTCATTGACTTCCATGATCTTATCTCATAATGTTATGATCACATGTTCATAGCTTTATTATCATGTTTATACATTCATATCTCCCATGTTTATCCTTAACGAGTATCTGAAATCACCACATTTAATGTTTCCATCCCCATATTATAAAGATATATTTATTTTTTGATATGTAATAGATGGATTTTAATAATAGAGAACCTAGTGGAAGATAATATATCTCATGGATTTATCATTCATTAATGTTCCACATTTACAATGGAACTAAACAAATATGGTATTCAGGAGTATCTTTGTGTAATTCCGGAATAATTCAGAAACAATGATGTAATTCCCATGTACATTATTTCTGGGGCATTAAATTTGGTATTTGAGTGATGGTTTTTTCGACCTTCCGAAAATAGGATGATAAAACATTACTGAGAACCCTTGGTATATTTCTAATTATACTCTTATGTATGTCTATATTGATAAGTTTAAGGAGGAGTTAATGAATATGAAAATATCCTATATATTTGGTAATTGATCGAGAAGGGGTTTCTTAGAATTACTTCCATATCTGGATACTAAATGTTTATGTTGTGCAGTGATATATGTAACAAGGTAGACAACTGTGAAAAGGTGTATAATGCTGAATTTTAGTATAACATGGTAGAAGACAATTTTCAATATTTAACACCTAGTTTGAAAGGCCTGAGGGATATTATTCGTCAATACACAAACTCATTACAAAACCTCATGATGGTTATGAGAATTATATTAATATTAATGTCATATGATAAGCATTATGTTACATATATTATTGATTTTTTATCCATGATTTAGACATATTATAATTGATTTTATCATGATTATGTGGTTTTCTATTATGATGAATATTTCTCCCAATATTATTTCTAGAGTTTTTCAATGGTGGGAATAAGAAGGAACACAGTTGAAATTGTATATTTCATTTGTGGAATGTATGGTATTATTGAAAATATATTTTATGTATTGAATTCACATGATGTGAACCATGAAGTTGGAACAATTATTTTTAATAGTGCTGAAGATGAAGAGTCTTTGAATGACATGTGAAAGGTATCAGATATTAATCTAGTATTATTTAAATTTTACATAAGAAAAATATTTTGTTGTTGATGATGAACCTAAAAACGGATTCAGATTTAATATTCTAGTAAATAGGTGTTATGGAATAACATGATAAAGCATGATATATATTTTAGGAGTAAACTTGGATAAATTAAGAATTTATGTAACACCTGGATGTTATTATAAAATATTTCCATTCAATAATTTTTATTCTTAAGTAGGAATATTTTCTTGACATATCTAGTTTAAATGAACTATGATATTCCCTTATAATAAAATTTTTATTATACAGTAGCCGTTAGGTTAGTGAGAATAATTATAACTATCTTATGAAAAAACATTTTGAATTATTTGGGTATCAATTTATTATGAAAAATATAAGTGAAATATATATTTTTATTTTTGATTTAATATCTTTTTGAAATTAAATTAAATATTTTTTATATTCATCTAATAGATATTTTAGTTATATGGTATGAGTAAAAACCGATTTGATTATAAAATCCAAATACTTAAAAAAAGTATAATTTTACACCATTGAATGACGAACCCCTTTTAAATTATTAATTTCAAACAGTAATATTTTTATATGAGATCAAAAACATGTTATTTTGAATAAGGATATAAAAATTTATCTTCGATTAAATTCGGTTATTTTTCAGATAACTTTCATGTTTTGATGAATAGTACTAATATGCTACAACATAATTAAAAGCATCTTTTTTAATCAAGATAATTTTTATGGTTAAATTATAATATTTAATATTTTTAAATTACAAATGGAATATATTTTTTCACTCAATATAACGTTTGTAATTATCATTAATTTTATATTGAATTTGTAACACCCCAATATTACATAGTATGATATTTTTCAAAAGTGATTTAATAACTTGCATTACATGCAGCACTGATTTCAAACGCACCACGACTTACCAAAATAATCATTCAAAAGCTATAATGAATAGTATTAGCATAATATTAAATTTTATATAATCCTTATAATTTTAGAATCCTTATTATGAGTTTCTTAGAACTAATATAAGAACAAATTCATATTTTCAGATAAAAGAAGGGTTTTTAATGCAATTTTACCTCCTTTTAATGGAGAACAATTTCTAAATCTCATATTTGAAACTATTGTATATTAAAATTTTCAAAATAAACATCTTCATTATAATCAGTATATAAAAATTTAGTTTTGATAAATATTTTGGGTTTTTCTGATAACTTTCATATTTGGGTGAATAGTGAAAAATACTTAATTTTAACTAAATTAAAATTTTTTAATCAAATTAATTTATAGTTATAAACTATACCTTTGAATGGGTTGGAAGTATAATTAAATTATATTTTTATGATTTAATACAATTTTTGTCGTTTCAAATAATTTCACTTTGATATTGAACATAAATAAGTGGCAATCTTTTAGCAGTCATTGTTTCTTAAAAATACGATTTTACGTTTCAACACCGGGATTTTAATTTTAAATTAATAAATTCAATTTATATGTTTTTAATTTGGTAAAATAGACTTCATTTTTAAATTTGGAACATCAAAATAATCTTAGGGTTAATTTTTTTTTCTAGAAACTTTTAATTTGTTAAGAAAAGTGAAAAAATTGCGTTATTGATTAAAACCGACTACATATTTAAATAATTATTTATTTTATTTTAATTTATTTTAGGTCAAAATAGATTCATAATACATATATATGGTCAAAGTAATTCATTAGAGTCATATTATAATAAGTTTAGATATATAAAATTTTATCGAACTATTTACCATCTTTTACCCACCTCCTAGAAGTATTTACAAATTTATATAAAACTTATTTTTACCTTTTCTGTTAGTTGAAGGTATAAAATCCGGAAGAAATGGTTAATATCAAGGAGTAAAATGTTGTTCAATATGATGAAAATTATTTTTGGTGAATAGAAACTGTTTACTTTTATTTACCACGGTTAAAAAAATAGGGGAATTAAGGGTAAAAATGATATTATTATTACCCTAACCCCTGTCCTAATTCTATTGGATAAGTATAATGCTACCAAAAACAACCTGATGAATAATATATGATCCTATTTTATCCACATGTATTAGATTAGGACATTTATTAATATTTAATTCAAAGAAGAGTTACAAGTGTTAAATTCAATATTTAATAACAAAACCATTTTTAATATAGAGTTACACATAAGATAAATGAGACTATAAATATTTATTGGAATGATAAAATTATTTCCTATATAATGGTATTTTATTTATATTTTTTAGACATTAAATAATTTATTTTATTTCTGATACAATGACGATGCATTAATTACCTAAGTAATGAAATATTAAATTAATTGATATTATGAATATCCACATAAAAGTAATTTAAGACTTTTTATGTATTAAACTACTTTTAAGGTTAATATGACATATTATAGTTGGTTAGATGAATTTTTTTTATGTAATAATGCTGTTAAGAATATAGAAAAAACAAAATACCAAATAGTGTTAAAATTGACATAAAAGATTTAAAAAAATATTATATTAATAATTAATATCAAATTCAAAAAAATATACGATTTGGATAAATGACTTATATAATTATTATTGTATAATTATTGAACAACTTGGGTTTCCCTTCGAATTATATCGTATGTTTATTTACCAAATTATCTAAAAACACAAAGAGTCATGATATATGTCAAACTATTTAACTAAGAGTTTAATAAAAAATATAATGCTAATATAGTGACCAAAACCTGTCTAAAACCTATTAGTTGAGTGGTTTTCGACCCATCGCTACCTTAACCTTTAAATTATATACATTGGACAAATTATAAACCAAAAATAATTTTATTATAAAATTATATTTCAAACTTTTCCTGATGTGCCCCTCACCCCTATTAAAAAATGGCACTCTCATTCTCTCAAATTCTAAGCATCAAAGCCATTTGGCTCTGCCAACCCCATGAGATTCATTCCCCATCATATCCATTTCAGAATAATTTTAATTAGATAATTGAAAATAAATTTTAAAGACATAATATCAT
Organism: Viscum album; assembly: GCA_963277665.1. Classification (NCBI taxonomy): domain Eukaryota; kingdom Viridiplantae; phylum Streptophyta; class Magnoliopsida; order Santalales; family Viscaceae; genus Viscum; species Viscum album. The sequence continues at coordinate 1,496,715,167 of OY728156.1, read as the reverse complement.
TATGAATATGAATAAGATGCATCATATCCATAATAAACATTACTTACGTAACAAAACTTATAATGAAAAATGAATCAGTTAACACCTGAAATGACGATAATACAAAGATATTATTAACAATGAAATGTTAAAATATCATATATGATATCATATTAATGTATAGGATTCATTTATAGTTTATTATAAAAAATTCACCATAATACATGAGGTTAACCTACCATGGTCAATGGAAATGTACAAGGTAAGTGTTAATTTATGAATCTCTTTATTATCTGAGGTTTTTTTCCAAAAGTATCTACTGGAAACTCTTTATCATCCTCATCCATGTTTCCTAAAAATGTATTTCATAACATTTTTACTGTTTACATGACAATGGGCTAATGTCATTTATTCCCTTATTTGAGCATATATGTTTTGGATGGAATCATTATGTCGTTTTCCAAACAGGGTACTTTACGACCATTTTTGACAAAATTAATGTAAGAATGTTTTTTATCTTATACGGCGGGTGCGGTTATTCTCCGCTGTTATAGCATTTTCGAAGCTTCCCTTAGAAGATTATATGAATATTTTAAAACTGAATTTTTATATATAGTTATGTGACTATTAAATGAAATCAAAATAAAAATAGATATTTCTCTCAAATAGTTTTTATTTCATCTATGTCCACGTCCTTTGATTAATTATACACTTTTTTAAGTTGATTTATAATGATAAAAATATTCCGTATTGTATTTAAGGATTTGTGATATGTTTGAAAATGGAGGAGTTATTTTTATTCCATTCATGGTTTATTGTTAAAGAATTTACATTTTGTATGATATTTTTAATAAAAAAATTATGTTATGTTTTAACCTCTTCTTATGATGAATGTGTTGGGCTAGTATGTTTTGGGTTGGTTACTCGTAAAAGTAAGCCCTTCGGGTTGGGGTCCAGTTACAGCAGACCCTCTGGGTTGGAGTCTAGTTATAGTGGCTCTCCAGGTTGGAGTCTAGTTACAGAGGCTCTCTCGGTTGGAGTCCGGATACAGAGGCTCTTCGGGTTTGGGTCCGGCTACAGTAAGCCCATAGTTCTTGGCACGAGGCCTTGAGACGGAAATTAAAGTCCAAAATTATGCATTCCGTCATTATGAATATGGATATTGATATTTTATGTTATTATTCATCTAGTATAATATCCATGTCAATACGTAAATAGAATTATTTGATTTTATCTATCCCATATAATGTTGAAGGTCATGTTTAAAAGGCCTTTGATTTTGTCATACACATTTCCATAAAGTTTTATGCTTATTTATGAATGTTTCTACGATATTTTTGTCCTTACTAAGCATCTAAGCTCTCCCATTGTTATGTTTCATTATTCCCAGGATGTGAAAGATGTATATTATGACTGACTTGCAAGGGTAGTCTATGAGATCTCAGTGTTTTCCATGGAAAAAATGTTGTTATAGTTTTCTATTTTATAAAATCATATAAACCTTATGAACGTATATAGTACTTCCAAGGCTACTAAACTAATAGGTATTTCGAGACATTATCTTTTGTGATCATGCCAATGATACGTAATAATGCACAGACTCACGGCTTCTGGGGTCAGGGAACTACAGTTGGTATCAGAGGAAGTTTAGTGCAAACCTTGGAAATAATATTTAGATAAACTATGATTAGATCAAATAACCCTAATATAGACTTTGAGGATTATAATATAAGAACTTCCTTGAATTTTTCTATTTTAGAGATTTAGTGTGTTTTTACAAACAATAAATCTCTGTATGGATACGATCTTGTAGAGGCTGTTGTGGCACATATGTACCTAGAGGTAAAACCCAAAAACACCACTTTGAGCTAGACTAGAACGTGAACTATTGAACAAAAATGGGCCATGCCGCACTCTTGGTAACGACACTCTCAGGTGATATGCTTAGGATAATTTTCATTTTCATTACTAACCATTAAGAAGGGTTTATGAGTATATACTTCCTCAATGAATTTTTTTTTATGATTATGGAATTATCCATAAACTATTAATTTTATGTTCTGTATTTTACTAGTTTGGAATTATGTATTTCGATTCATAAACTAATCTAGTTTGTTCCATTATTTAGAAATGGCTCCCAACAGTTGTAATGAGACCTCCAACAATAATAATGATCCTAAGAGTAAGAAGGATCATATCTCTCATGGTGTTAAGCCGACATTTAGAAAGGAAATGGTCTCCAACATATTATCATCATATGAAAAAACATTATCATTTGTAAATAAGATAAGTAATTAATTTTATGAGTCCTATGGAATTTATGTGATTCCAGAGAAGAAACATATAGTAGATAGAAATATGGAAAATGGGAATAAGGGAATGAAGGATTTTCCCATTTGATAGAACATTGAAAAAAATAGCCTTTGTAAATTCTTGGAGTAAAAGGACTCCAAGTACGTGATTTCATGGGTGAGAAAAATGTTTCAAATGTATTATGGTTCACCTACAAGGATTTGGGTCACTACGCGAATCAATGTCCAAATCATCAGAGTATACCCCAAATGATGCTATTGGATAATAATCAAGTTATGATAATAACACAAAAGAAGAATAATGATTAGTATTCTTTTTTTATTACATAATTATGTATTTTCAGTGTTGTATCGATGATGTACCAGTTTTGTGAATTATGGAAATAAATAAGGATTGTAGTGCGGTACTGTTTCATTGAGGATTTGAGATTATATGGGACTATGAAAAGTGACACAACATCAAGTTAATGTTTTTGGATAATACATGGTTTAGAGAAAGATAAACCATAATATGGTTCGTATATTGAGGTAGTGATTTTGGAATAAGAGATGGTTGAGTAGGATAAATTAAATTTGGATATTATTGTCTACCTTGGAACTAATTAATGGTTTGGATATTTCATCATTGTTGGAGTATTAAATTTTTTAGGATGTAAGGAATATATCTAGTATTCTATAAGTAATAAGCTAGCATAAATGAAATGAATAAGGTTTTATGGTAATTTATGGTGTTATCGTCTTTTTAAATAATACATGATGAATGTATTCACATGTTATTACATGACAAAAAGATATCTACATTAGGTTTAACATCCTAATAAATTTTTAATTGTGTGTTTGGATAGGAGTATTTTGGATAAATTTATAAATTTGGAATGGATTATATTTGACATTGGATACAATTGTTATGGTTAAAGAATTTTAGAAATTATTTTTGGATTTTTTTAAAAAAGGAGAACTCGGAGGTCCGGTGATAACCCATCATGTCCAATAAGGCCATGAGACTAGAACCCACAACTGAAAGGAAAGAAGGGTGCAGCACCTACCAACTGACTCTTTGATGTCCTAGATTATATAATGTATTTTTTTTTAATTCTATTAGATAAAAATATTAAATTCATTTTTTGGAACCCTATGTGATTAGGATAAATAGTGTAATTTTATGTTCTATTATCATTTGGAGTGAAATGTGAGTTTGTGGTAGAAATTATTTAAATGGTGGAACTCTACTTGTCAGGTATATTTTTTTATTCTATGAAGAAATTAATTCTTAATCTTTATTTAAGGGATCTTAAAACCAAAAAATATGTTATCCTAATACCTTATGTTTTTTTGAACTGACGAAATTTTAAACCATCATAGATTGATGGATTTAAGGCCCCCAATTTTACATTTTTTTGTGATTGATGAACTCAATTACCACTTATAAATATTTCTGTTTTTCCTCTAATTAAGTGTCTCTAATTTACACCAATGTTCTCCTAATTGTCATCATAATATGGTGGTAACTTTTGATTTCTCTTTCTCTCTTATTACGATTAAATTTAATTCACCCAATTTCCGATTTAGGCTTTCTACGAAGGAATTTTATATTTTTAAAATTTTATTTTAGAAGAACAATTTCAAAATTGTGAGGTCGCAATTTATTGGAGGGGAGAATGTAACACCGCATGATTTCATAGTACGTTATTTTATTCAATTTGATTCAATAACTTGGCTACATGCAACACTGAGTTCAACCACCCCACGACATACCAAACTAACTATTAAAAAGTTGTTATGAATAGTATTAACTAAATTTTAAATTTTATATGACCCTCATAATTTTAGAATCAATATTATGGTTTTCTTAGACATAATATAAGGACAAATTCATTTTTTCAGATAAAAGAAAATTTTTTAATGAAAATTTACCACCTTTTAGTGGAAAACCCTTTTTAAATTCAATATTTGAAACAATTATATATTAAATTTGAAAAAATGAACTTATTCCTTAGAATTGGGACACAGAAATTTGTTTTTGAAAAATTTTTGGTGTTTTTCTGATAACTTTAATAATTGGGTGAATAGTGAATAATACTAAATTTTAATCGTAAAATACGTGTTTAATGAAAATAATTTATAGTCTTCAACTACACACATGAATGTTTTGGTAGTACAATTAAATTATATTTTTTTCATTTAATACATAGTTGGTCATTGGAAATTATTTTACTTTGAAATTGGACACAAACACACTTCCATCTTTTGGGAGTTATTATTTCATAAAAATATGCTTTTTGGTTTTGACAGTAGGAAATAATATTAAAATAATAAATTAAATTTATATGTTTTTAATTCTGTAAAATGGAATACATTTTTTAATTTCTAATATCAAAATAAGCTTATGGTGAATTTTGGTATGTTTCTGGAAACATTCATTTTTTCATTAAAAGTGAAAAACACAGTGTTATTGGTTAAAACCAAATTTTTATTTAAATAATTAGTTTCTTTATATTAATATATTTTAGGTAAAAATAGATACATAATATATATATATATATATATGTTCAACTTAATTCATTGGAATCATTTTATATTAATTTTAGAAATATAAAATTTTATCAAACTATTTACCGTCTTTTACCCACCTCCCAGGAGTATTTTCAAATTTACATAAAACATACTTTTACCACTACTGTGAGTTGAATTTGGAAAATCTGAGATACATAGTTAATTTCAAGGAGTAAAATGTAGATATATAAGATAAAAATATTTTTTTGTGAATAGTAACTTTATACTTTTATTTACCACGGTTAAAAGTAAATAGGATAATTAAGGGTAAAAATGATATTATTATTAACCTAAAACATGTAATAATTCTATTATATAAGTATAATTAGTCAAAAATAACCTTAGGAATAATATATGATCCTATTTTGTCTACTTTGATTATAATAGGAAATTTTTTAATATTTAATTCAAAGACGAGTTAAATGTGTTAAATTCAATGTTTAATAACTAATTTTTTTTAATATATGGTTACACATAAGATATATTCTACAATAATTATTCATTATAAAGATAAAACCATTTCATACATAATGGTATTTTATTTATATTTTTTAGATATTATATAATTTAATTTATTTATGACACAATTATGATGCAGTAATTACCTAATTAATAAAATATTGAAATAATTGAAATTATAAATATCCAAATAAATGTAATTTGAGGCATTTTAGAAATTAAACTAATTTTTTTGGTTAATATGACATATAAAGGTGGGTTATAAGATTTTCTTATAAGTAATAATGCTATTATGAATTTAGCAAAAAAAACCAAATAGTGTCAACATTGACATAAAAGTGTTTTTAAAACAAATATTATAATATTAATTGATATTCTATTCATAAAAATCTAATGATCGGCCAAAATACAAGTATAATGATAGGTGTATCATTAATGAACAACTTGGGGTTCTCTTGGATATATATAGTAAGTTTATTAACCATATAATATAAAAATACAAAGAGACGCGTTAAATTTCAAAGAATTTAACTAAGAGTTAAGTCTAAAAGATAAGTTTAATATAATGACCCAAACCTATATAAAACATATTGCCTGAGTGGTTTTCGACACATACCCACCATAATATTTAAATAATCCACATTGGAGCAATTATAAATAGATAACGATTTTTTTATAAAATAATATTTCTAACATTTTTTAAAGTGCCCCTCACTCCTCCTAAAAAATGGCACTCCCCATTCTATCTAATTCACTCCATCAAAGTCATTTTTCATGACCAACCCCAGACCAAATACCCTATAAAATATTATTAATTCATCTTAGTGGGATTCCTTTAGTCATAAATCCAACCTAAGGTGGTATTTTGATCAAATCAAAAGAACCCGATAAATAGTTATATATTTCATCACCTATTTCAAGTTCCTTTATTCTTCCACTACCACTTTCTTTGTTGTTTCCATTATCAAATAATAAATCCGGTATCATATATATACTAAGATGTTATTATAAATATGGTACAACCATATTCATTATTCTATCCATCCTTTTAATGACATATTAGCACACCTGCGTACAAACGGCTTATCGTCTCCACGTTGTGGTGTAATTGTTATTCAATACATTATTATTTGGATGTGTGTAATAATGATGTATAATTGATATAAATAATAAATATAACAGGATAATTATTATTTATATATGATATAATCACCAATTATATATATTTTTTTATCAAAATAATTATATTATCGCTCATGCGTACGTACGGATTACAACCTCCACGAACGCGATGAGATTCATTCCACATCGTATATATTAAAGAATAATTTATATTTTATGATTAAAAATATGTTTTAAAGACTTAGTATCATTCTTAATATGAATAATATACATCCAATATATTACAAACATTACAGACATATAAAAGCATGTGAAGGGAAAAGAATCAGTTTACACCCGAAACAACGATAATACTATGATATTATTAACAATGAAATGTAAAAAGATCTTATATGACATCATATTAATGTATGTGATCATAGTATAATTTAATATCAATTATTTCACCATTATACTAGAGGTTAACCAACTCTCGACCATGGAAAAGTATAAGTTAAGGGATATTTCCACAATCTGTTTATTATTTGAGGTTCTTTTTACATAAGTATCTACTGGGACCTCTTTATCATCCACATCAAAGAATCATAAAAATGAATTTGAAAACATTTTTAATGTTTTCTGGACAATGGTTTAATTTAATTTATATTGTTATTTGACATTATATGTTTTGGAAGGAATATTTCCTTCATTTTCAAAACAAATTACTCTACGACCCTTTTTCACAAAATTAAGGTAAGAATTTTTTTAACTTATACGGCGGGTGCATTTATTCGTAGTCGTTATAACATCGTTGAATCTTCCCTTACATTATTATAAGAATATTTTCAAATTAAATATTTTCTTTATAATTATGTGAATCTTAAATGAATTCAACATAGAAATAGATATTTCTCTAAAATAATTTTGATTTCATCTATGTCAACATCCTTTGCTAAATTTTACACTTGTTTGATGTTGATTTATTATGATACAAATAATCCATATTGTATTAATTTTTTTGAGATATGTTTGAATGTGGATGAGTAATTTTTATTCAATTAATGGTTTATGGTTAAATTATTGACGTTTCGTATGGTAGTTTTAATATAAATGTTTATGTTATATTTCAACTTCGTCATAAGATCAATGTATTGGACTGGTATGTTATGGGTTGGGGACCAGAAAATGTAAGCCCTCCGGGATGGGGTCTGGATACAGCAAACCCTCAGGGTTGGGGTCCGGTTACAGTTAGCCCTAAGTCCTGGAATGATGCCTTGACACAGAAATTGAAGTCTGAAATTATGCATTCCATCATTACGAATGTGGTTATTGATATTTCATGTGATTATTCGACTATTATAATATCCATGTGAATAAGTAAATGGAATTATTTGATTTAATAATTCCCATATTATGCTGAAATTCATGTTTAAAAGGCTTTTGTTTTAGTCTTACACATTTCCATAATGTTTTATGATTATTTAGGAATATTTCTGGTTTATTTGTATCTTTAATGAGCATCTGAGCTCACCCATTTCTATATTTTATTTTTCCTAGGATGCGGAAAATTATATTATGACTGACCTGTAGAGATATTCTGTGGGATCTCAGTGTTGTCCATGGAAACAATGTTATTGTTGTTTTCAATTTTATGATTTAATGTCAACCTTATAAAGGTATCAAGTACTTACAAGGATACTAAAATAATCATTCATTAAATATTTTATCTTTTGTGATCATGCAAATGATATGTAATAATTCAAAGATATTGGGATTCTAGGGTTGGGGAGTTACAGAATTCATAGGTAAAAACATTTATATCTTTTACATTATTTTAAATATTAAAACTTGTTTCCTCATTAAAACAACGATATTTATTTTAAATTGTTTATTTCATATAATGTGTTATTAATTTCGATAAATGGATTAAATATTTGGAATAATTATGTCCAAATTATTTTAATAGACTACTTTTATTTTTGGGCATTATGAATAGTAACATTGTAAATTTTTTTCCCACGATTAATGGTAAATAGGGTAATTAAGGGTCAAAATAATATTATAAAATTACCTTAATCCCTATAAAAATGCTATTTTATGACTAATTTTTTCTGTTATCATTTATTGTTCAATTTTTTATCACAAAATTTCCACCTTCCTTTGAATAATACATAAATGTAATAATTACTACAGAATGTGAAAAAATCACACAATCTATTTTTATACAATTATATTAATTTTAATAAAGGGAAAACTAGAAGATACTATCGACTAAATATATTCTATATAAATATAACATAATTTCCTACATCATAAAATTTTATTTATTAAATATATAAGATAAATAATCCCCATTAATGATGACATAATAGTGATGTGACAATAATTTTATTTGTTGAAGTATCAAATAAATGGTTTTAAAAATAGTAAAATAAATATCATATGAACAAATTAATGTATTCCACTAATTTATAATTATCTATAACATCTCATAATTGTATTAAATATTTTTTTTAATTATCACTGTGGTGGATTTTATTTAATTTCATATAAATTAGTAGTAACAAAATTGACATTATTTATATTTTATAAGAAAATATTTTTTAAAATTATTTTAAAATAATAAAAATATATAAAAATTATAAAGTGATAATTATAATCTCTAAATGTAAAAAAATATCCATTTGAAGTCATTGTAAAAGTTATAAGTAAATATTTATAGCCATTATATATTTAGAATGGTTTTACCACAATTTAATTTAATAGAATAAATATGTTTCAATTAAAACAATATGGATTTAATTCACAAAATATGATGTCCAAAATTAATTGGTAGACTATATTGCCACCTTATATCATTGCATCATTGAAATTAGGACCTTTGTAGATTTTTTGGGTTGATTTTGGTTTTATTAAAAATTATTATTTATGAATTTTCAAAAAGTTTCCCTCAACTCTATTATAAAAGGTCACCTATTCCCATGACTCTTCACTTTACATTGATCCTTAATTCTCAGCCGCCACCTTCCATTTTTCTATATATACTTCTATATTTTCATTCTAGATGTTCTGGTCATCCTCAAATACCATCTGTAGTTCTTTTAACCGAGATTTAGAGAAAGCGCATCAAGGAAGAGGTAATATCGTGTACCGATTTTTTAAAAAAATCATTCTTATTATACATTCTATTCAATAGTTGTTTCATTATAAAGTAATATCATCAGTTTAAATCATATACTGATATTATATAATAAAGGTTAAACAACCATATTTCACTTTTTATCCACCTAATGAAAAATGAAATCACCGAACGTGCATACGTACGACATACCATCTCCATGTTGTGGGGTAACTTGTATTTCACCACCACCTTCAGGGATGTTTTTAATTATGGAAAAAATAACTATATATAATTGTTATAAAATGTTACTGAATCTAAAAAATTATACACCATAAACTTTAATACCATTCAACAATTCTTCAGTAATTTAATCGTGTGTGTGTGTACGTACGACCTACCAACTCCAAAATAAATGAGATTCATTCTACATGATATTCATTGAAAAATTATTATATAAATTAAATGAATGCATAATTATTATATATATTATAATAATATTATTATCTAAATTATGTAATTATAACAGAAAAATATGAATAAGATCTTATTCGATAAAATAATCATAAGAACATTAATGAGTTAATATATGAATAAAAAGTAAAAATAAAATGTTACTAACAAAAAAGATGAAAATATGGACGTAGATGTTATCATATATAATATTATCAATCTACAAAAAATTACAAACATTATTAAATTAATTATTTAGGATTTTTGGATACATATGAATCATTTCAGACCTAAAGTAATGGATAAATTGGAAAATCTCATTTTTAATTGAGATTGTCTATTTGTAAGTATATACTGATGTATTTTTATCATCCACATCCAGGATTCAAAAATATGTATTTAAAAAGATTATTTATATCCTTCTATAATTTTTAAAATTCAGTTTTATCCATTGGTAATTTTTACTATATATTATAAACGGGAAGGTTTTTTCATTTTTGGTACGCGGTACTTTTTTATTTTCTATTAAAAGCCTGAGAAGAATGAATTTTTTTCACTTGTATGGAATGTTTACATTGTAATAATTCCTTATTCCCTTGAAGCTTCCTCAGAAATATTACTATGTTATATATAAATTAAATTACTATCTCTAATATTGAGTTCCATTTTGAAGAAGAAAAATGATTCACAAGAAGAAATAATATTTTTATCAGGAATTAATTTCAATTGTTTATTAAATTTTATTTTCCATCTATGATAACACACTATAAATAGAGTTATATTTTTATCCCAGTAATTAAAAATGTTTTTATTGTGTTTATGGAGTAATTTTATTAAGTAAATCCACTTGTTTTGTATTATTTATTAAGGATTGATGTTTAAGAAAACCATTTTACTTCCTTTGCTATGGTTTGTTAAATGTTTTTCCCTGTATTTCAGGAACATGTATGAATGGTTACATTATGATATGGGTGGGACCAATTTCTCCCTCGAATGCATTAAGTAATGATTAATATCTAATGAGATTTACATGAATTGAACAGAAATTAAATCTGATTTAGTAATACACGGATAGAACGAGGAGTGAACTCGGTTGAGTAATGGAAATTGTCCACTATGATTTTCTCGACAATGATCCATTACTAATATGAAATTATTTTCTATGCATATGTGTGAATGCTAAAAAATTTCATGTCTTAGATTATGATTATTGGGATTACCTTTCATTTTTACTATTTATCCCATGGGATGATATTTTGATATTTTATATAGAGTTCAATATTTTCAAATGTTATGTTCTTATGATAATGATATGAATAGTATTTAAATTTTTTAACCTTAACAAGCATTTGAGTTCACTTTTTCATATGTTTCTTTTCCCCAGGTCATGAAGAAGGGTATTAAGTATGATATTTCAAAAAGCAGTCTAATTATAATGAAATATGTAATAGGTAATGTGGATCTTTTATAAACATGTTTATTATGTTTCCCAATTTCTAAAGACACTATGCATATACGGTCCTGGTGTGGTATAGTTATGTTATGTAGTAAATATTCTTCAATGTTGAATTAATATTTGTATTAATTAATGGGAATTATTTTTGGTATCAGAGCAATGTTATAGTTTTCCTTTTGAAATAATGATGATTGAACCTTAGTTATAAGACTAAGGATATGCCTATGTATAGGTTACACTACTATCCTTGTGTTTTAGAGATATCCATGAATAAACAAGGATAAAAAATATGGTGTACAAAATTTAGATTTTATTAATTATTGTGTGGTTTTCGTGTTTTTATTAGTGTTTGTCACAATATTGTCCTTGGTTTTAGACAATGTTTGGAACCATAAGGAATCACAATAATGCTGAATATGAAGGGAAATTCAATGATTCTCCCCCTAAGATACCAAATATAAATGTATATGGAATGAAAAATCTTGTAACCATGATCACACAACTTTCTCATGTTATGAATCATAATTAAATTCTAAATGATAAGAGGTGGCAGAAACATTCTGTTGAGTCCTTCATGAGAAAACATCTACCTTCATTCAATGGGTCTTTTGATCCATTAGTAAAAAAATAATGAATCAGTACCACAAAATATATATTTTTAGTTATATAATGTTTTGAAAAAAATTATATTATATTATCACTATATCATTTAGAATGATAATCTGATAAATGGTGGAATCATATCAAGAATATGAGGTAATGTGATGAAATTGAGTCCATGGAAGGGGACGAGTTCATGAACTAATTTTTTGAAAAGTAATTTCCTCATATTCTTCTATGAAAGATGGAGAAGTAGTTCATGTGACATATGTAATAGGATAATTAATCCATTGGTATGTATGAATAATATTATAAATGACGTTAAGGTATGCTTCTGTATTTTTTATCCAACCATAGAGTAAAATTAATCGATTCATTAGAGCATTAAAACCATGTATCTGAAAGGAATTATCAATAATGTACTAAAATTGGTATGATAAAAAGTTTCCATGTGCTCATAGGGTTTATACTGATATTGAAGTTACCCATATATCATATGTGTTTCATATGAAGAGAAATATGTAATTCAAAGTAAAATATAAAGATCCGAATGAAAATAAGATTATTTTCACTTATTCTCAATTTTGGAAATAATATTGGACGAAATTATCATAAATGGACTTGTAAATGTTTTATTTCTAGAATAGAAGGCCATTAGGATATTGATTGCCGATGTGATGGAAAAAATGTCTAATGATGGGAAAATAGAAAAGGCTACAAAAAATAAACCTCACACACTTCAATGTTACATGTGTAATAAAATAGTTCATTATGAAAATCAATTACCTAATCCCATGGTTATTGATGATGATCGATGTCAAATAACTCTTAGTGCCATTGAGAACGGAATTGCACATGAAATCACAATAAATGGCATGGAGTATGATAATGTTGTAGTGAAAGGTTCTCTTATCATCCACTCTAATGTAGAAAATGTTTTATTTAATTTTGGATCCACCCACTCTTTTATATTTGATGAATTTTCAAAGGGTATCTCTATATTATCTCAACATTTAGATATTCAGTTAGTTGTTAAGAATATTAATGGCACAATAGTCACATCAAAAATTTATAATTCATCTCTGATTGATTGTCGTTGGAACGTAATTCCTTCAAATCTTGTGATCCTTCTTTTAGTAGAATTTGATTTTATTCATGGCATGAATTGTCATTCCCTATATATATCCCATATAAATTTCAAAGGAAGGGAAGTCACATATCATATTCCAGAATAATTTATAATCATCTATCGATGGATAGATGAATAAAAACATCATTTGGAAATTTATTAAATTTTATGGGTATTGAATCTAATAAATAGAGGTTATTTATCTCAAATAGTTATTGAGAAATTAACTATAATAATAGGCCAACTATACGAGAGTTTAATGATGTCTTTTTGGAAGAATTTCTATATATTCCACCAGATGACGCAATTTAGATTTCAATATAACTCATACTGGGTGTTATGTCAACTTCCAATTGACTATTTAAAATGGCCCAATTTGAGTGAAATAATTGAAGAAGAAACTCTAAGAGAATTTAGATAAGGTATTTGTATGCCCTAGTCTGTCACCTTGGGTAGGACATGATATATTTGATATTAACAAATGTGGATTAACGGGACTCTGCATCGATTATAAAGAACATAAAGAATCACTATCAATAACAAATATCATCTTCACCACATTGATGACTAATTTGACGAACTATGTGGATCTTAATAAATTTCAATGGTTGACCTTAAATTTGGAAATCATTAATTAATGGTAAAAAATGAGGATATAACAATGAAGGAATTCTATAAAAGTGATAAACCTAATAAATTTATCATCATTCCCTTTTTTATTACCAATTCCCCTACTATATTAATGGATTTATGTAATAGAGTCTTTAGAGACTATCATGATTAGTTTTTGATAGTCATTATAGACAATATATAGGTATATTCAATGAGAAAGGAAGAAGACAATGACGAGTATAGAATTTTAATGAAGACCCTGAGAAAAGAGAATATTTATGCCAAATTTACCATGTCTGAATTTTGGATAAGAATGATTCATTTTTCAATCCCATAATTTAAAGCGGGGTGATATCTTCGGATCAAGAAAAAATAGAAGATATTTGAAATGAAAAACTGTGACTATGATCTTCTGATTTCATGGTTTGGATGGATATTATCAATATTTTTTTAATATTTTTCATGATTATATAATCAAATCACAATTTTGAATCGGAAAGGAGTTATGTTCTTTTGGATGGTGGAATGCAATGAAAATTTCAATGAACAAAAATGATGGATCACGAGTACACATATGATCAACTTCCTTGTAGTGGAGAATGGTTTGTGAAATACAATGATGAATCCAAGAAAGGAATGGGATTGTTTCTCATGAAAAATAATATGGTGATATCTTATTCCTCGTGACAGTTGAAAATCCATGAGCAAAATTAAAGATAACAAGATTTGGTTTTAGTTACATTAATCATTGCATTAAAAATATTGAGGCATTATATTTATGGTGAAAGGTGTCATATTTATAATAATAATATATGATCAATGTATATTTCAAAAAAACATAGATGAATATGTTCCAAATAATATGGTTGGAGTTGATTAAATATTTGACTACTCAATACATTATCACACTATGAAAGTGAACAAGAAGGAAAGTGAATTTAGTTGAAAAGGCCATGATATATTATTAATGAGGAGGAACACTAAAGATCCAATATTTATAGATTCTAAAAAGATAGATCTTGAAATTTTAATAGAAGTTTAGAATCATTTTATTTTTCAAATGAATGTTCAGGAATCTATACAAGTGAATATTAAAGAGTCGTAGAAGGAAAATGTATATCTACCAAAAGGGTGTGAGAAATGTTCCTGAATTCAACATTAATTGTGATGAAATAATAAGGTTCATGATTCGGGTTTATATTCATACAATACTGTAATTAAAGAAAGAGATATTTGATCACGCACACTATCCACAATTCTCTTTTCACCTAGGAAGACCAATGACGTACAAGGACCTAAAAGAGTGCTTCTGGTGGGATTCCATGAAAAGAGATATCACAGAATATGACCCTTGATACATGCTATGTCATCAAGTTAAGGGTGAGTGATAAAACTGTAAGGGGATTTTACATTCATTATCCTTACTGAAATGGAAATTAGAAAACATCAATATAGACTTTGACATCAGACATCCCAAAACATCCAAAGGGAAAAATGCTATCTGGGTTATAGTTGGACACTATATGAAGTCTGAATACTTTTCTGCTATTAGAGAGGATTTCTACCTTGATCCGATTTTTAGGATATATGTAATGTGGAAAGATTTCATTGTGTAAAAATTTCAGTTTTATCTAGTCAGGATGTGAGGTATACCATGATGTTCTCTCGAAGTCTCCAGCATGCTCTGTATAAAGAGTTACGTATCATCACATATTATAATCATTTAATTGATGTTCAGCCTGAGATGAAAATTCAAAATATAGAAGACATTTTGAGATCTTGTTCCTTGGATTTCAAAGGTGTTTGTGATAAAATCCTACATTTGGTGGAATCTCCATTCAATATTATCTATCACTCAATTATTATGATGGCCCTTTATGTATCCCTTTATAGAAAGAAGTGTAGTTCCCCAACATTCTGGGGAAATATTGGGGAACTAAATCTAGTAGGACAAGATAATTTTGATTATATTGTATAAAATATCAGATCTATTTTACGAAATATAAGTGAATCTTAGATTAAACAAAATAGATATGCTGACAACTAAAGAAAATACCTAAATATCGGTGTGCGTGATAAAGTGATCTTATGAATATTCCCCAGAAGAGAGTACATAGAATTGTAAAGAAGGGAAAACTGAACTATAGGCATATGAGTCCTTTTGAAATATTGGATCTAGTTGGGAATGTAGAATATCGATTGTCACTTCCACCAAATCACTCTCAGGTTCATGATGTGTTCTATGTATTTCTCCTATGAAGGTACATACATTATACTTCACATGTACTATGCTCAGAAGTTGTACGGCTGGAGTAAGATCGTTATTATGAAGAACAGCTGATAGTGATTCTGTACTGTAGAAAAAAATACTATGAATAAAGAAAACTCACTTGGTTAACGTTTTAGGGAGGAACCAGAAATTTGAAGAAGAAACATGTTTACTTGAGGATATAATGAGGGAGAGGTATCCAGATCCTCTTTCTTCCAAGTGATGAATTTCTAGGGAAAATTTCAGATTTAGGGAGGTAGAATGTATCACATGGATGTTTTATGAACTATTTCATTTAATTTTTTCAAATTTTTCAGTATCTTACATTGCACTCAATCATAGGTCTAAACCAACAGTGATACACCCTTACTATAAAATTATCATTATAGACTAGCTTCTATGTTAGTGGGAAAAATTATTACTAACTTCTGAAAACTAATTGTGAATTATTTAGCTATATATTATTTATCAAAAATATAAATTAATTATATATTATTATTTTTTATATGATTACTTTTTGATATGAAATAAAATATATTTGATATTCTTATAATGGATATGTTAGTCATATGGTATGAATAAAACCCCATTTTATGAATAAAGACCTAGGTTTTTATAAAAAGATTATTTTTAGACAATTGAATGATGAAACCATTTAAAAATAATAATTTGAAAAATTAATAATATTTATATTGCAAAGTAAACATGTATTTTTTATGTGGGATATATAATTTTACTTTGGATGAATTTCTAATTTTTTCTGAAAACAGTCATGTTATGATGAATAGTAAAAATACGCTAAATTTTTATAAAAAAACATCTTTTTCATCAATATTATTAATATTTTTAATTTCTAACATTTAATGGATTTAAACTCGAAATAGAATATATTTTTATCATTAAAAATAATTTATGTAATTGGCATTAATTTTTCATTTAATTCATATGTAAAAAAATTTAAATCTTTTGCAATGTTATAACGTGTAAAACTTTTTTCACCATTTCAATATAAAAAAATTAAATTAATTACTAAAACTTATATATTTGTTATTTTTAAAAACTTATTCAATATTTGGTATCACTTGATTGAATTTATGTAAATATGATTCTTTTATTGTTGGACGATATGAATATTAACTATTGTAATTATTTTTATTAGCATGGTTAATGGTAAATTAGTTAATTAAGGGTAAAAATAATATTATAATATTATATTAAAATAAATAAAAATACTATTCGATGTCTTAATTAGAACCATATAGTCTATTTTTAAAAAATTTATCACCTGATTTCTGATTACCAAAGGATATTACATGATTGTAATAAAAACTAATGAATGGGAAAAAATGACACAATCTCATTTTATATAAGTATATTATTTTTAATATAAGGATAAATAATGGATAATATTGGTCATAGAGTGTCTTTAAAAATATAATATAATTTCAAACATCATAGGAACTTATTTATGATTTTTAGAGATTAAATAATTACCATTAATGAGGACCCAATTGTGATTTAAATATTATTTTATTAGAAGAAATATCCTAAAAATGGTTTTAAAAATATTAACATAAATATCATATTAACAAATTAATGATAATAATGAAAATTTCAGAATAATATGACATGTTATAAGTGTATTAAATAATTTTGTTCGAATTTATCCTCTGTTTAGACATTATTTAATGTCAAATAAAGGAATAGAGTCAAAAATGACACAATTTATATTTTATAAAAATAATATCTTATTAAATTAATTACAAATCATAAAAATATTATAAATTTAAAACAATTAATTATAAGATAAAAAATTTCATAAAATATCCATGTACATTCAATGAACACCATTTAATAAATATTTTTAACATATAACTATTTACAATTTTATTACCACAATTAAAATTGAATAGAATAACATAGTGTAAGTTAAAAAAATATGGTTTAAAATGAGAAAATATGTTGTGTAAAATTTAATTGATGATTATATTACAACCCTATATCATTTAATGTTCTGAATTAGGATAGTTTGAGGTTATTTGGTAGGGTTTGACTTATTATATGTTATTATTTATGGAGTTTCAAAAAGTGCCCCTCACGTCAATTATATAAGGGCACCTCTACTATCACCTATTTTCTAAATTTTGAGACTTCATATAAATAAAAAC
The DNA here is from genome assembly GCA_963277665.1 of Viscum album. Classification (NCBI taxonomy): domain Eukaryota; kingdom Viridiplantae; phylum Streptophyta; class Magnoliopsida; order Santalales; family Viscaceae; genus Viscum; species Viscum album. The sequence goes on along the minus strand of OY728156.1, from coordinate 1,496,696,958 downwards.
AATTCCCTATTTCCTTTTCAACATAACTATTTTTATTTTAGAGGTTATGGTTAACTTCAAAAACAAACCCCAATGCTATATGAAGATATATAGAGGAAGCACGTCGAGGAAGAGGTAATCTTGTATTCTGATTCATTCAAACTTATTTATTATTATAATTCCTCTTCATTATTTGATTAATTATATTGAAATAACATTATTATAAATCATATAATTATATATTATTATAAATATGAAACAAATATATTTCACCAACTATCCACCATATGAAAAATGAAATCCGTGCACATGCATACGGATAAAATTATAATAATCTTATATACTTTTATAATAATCCTAAAGATTATATAAATGAATTTAATGAATAAATATGATAAATATTATAATAATATCAATTTTTATGTTATATAATTATATACTAACTATTTTAATGAGAACTTATTCGACACGACATGCATAAGAGAAAAAGGTGTTAATAGCCAAACAACGAGTAACAATGAAATGTTACTATAAAAATGAAAATATAATCATAAATTATATCATAAAAATGATTATGATTCTGGAATAAATCAGTAACCTTATTTAAATCATTATAAATGATGTTCAGATACACATGAATCGTATCAGACATAAGTTAAGTGATAACTTTGAAAATGTAATTTTTATTCGAGATTGTTTATTAATAAGTATTTTATATGATATATATATCAACCACATACATGTTTATTAAATATTTATTTCCAAATATTCTATATATCCTTCTAAAATTTTAAAAAGACATTTATACCCATTGGATAGTTTATACTAAATGTTATGAATGGAATGTTATTCGTTTTTGATATGAGGTACATTTTTACTTTTCCCCAAAAGTATGAGAGGAAGGTTTTATACCGTGTACGGAATTTCTACGCTTTCATAATTCCTTATTTCCAGGAAGATTCCACTATAATATTAAATGTTTATTAACAAATAAAATTATTTAATTTAAAATTGCGTGGCATTTTTGGGATGGAATATTTTTTCGAAGAAGAAATGATATTTCCCTCAAGAATTAATTTCCGGTCTTTTCTCAAAATTAGATTCCATCTAAGATGAAATAAATTAAATCGGGTAATTATTATACCAATTTTATTACTATGATTTGATTTTGTTTTTGAAGGAATGTTATGTAAAAAAGAACTTTTTTATATCATTTATTATGGAATGATGTTTAAGAAAACAATATTATGTCATGGGTTAGGTTATGGTAAACTGTTTATATGTTTTTGTGGAACACATAAAATGGTTTCATTATGAGGATGGTAGGACCTATATCTACCTCCAATGAATTTGGTAAAGATTTATATATCATGATATACACACTAATTGAATGGAATGCAAATATGGTTCAGTAATATAGTGCAAAATTGATGAGTTAACTCAGTTCACGAAAAGAATTTGTCTACTCTGACAGTCTCAATAAGTATTCTTGACTAATATGAAATGACTTAATTTTCATCTATGTGTATTCCACAAAATTTCTTGTCTTATGATATGAAAATTTGGATTTTATTTCATTTTTATGATTTATCCCAAGACAAGATATTGTGATCATTTATATCTAGGTTAATGTTTTCATATGTTATGTTCGTATGATAATGATATGATTGTTATTTCCCTTATATTCCCTTATGGAGAATTCGAGCTCACCAATTCATATTTTTCATTCCCCCAGGTCTTGAAGAAGGGTATTAAGAATGATACTTAAAAAAGTATTACAGTTATGTTAAAATAATAAGCATACAATGTGGATGGTTTATGAACAAGTTGTAATTTTTTCTAGTTTCTATAGACTATAAACCTATACAGTCATAGCGAGGTATTGTTATGATGTGTAACAAATATTCTTCAATGTTGAATTAAGATATATTTTTAGTGAATTAGACTTTATAATAAATTTTGTGTAATTAACAATTTTGTTATATGAATCATGAAATATATAAGTATTTTCACCATAATTATTTAATAATGTGTTGAAAATGATATTTTTAATGGTAATGATGACATAAATGAATTTATTTAATGGAAATATGTTATTTTGATTAAGGGAATGTAACCCTTAATGATGTCAAGTTAAAGTGAAAATTGTTCTTACCATTGATAATTAAGTGGTTGATTTGGATAATGTAAATTGGATAGTATCAGTGAGCATATAACTGATTAAGGAATTGTTGAAAAAGTGGTTTATTATAACATGGGTGAATTTTAAATCAACTAAAATTTATATAATATATTCATTACAAGTTCAAATAATTTTTTTTCATTATTTTTGAAAATATTTATAGTAATTTGCGTCATTACTATATTTCAAGACAATATTCTATGAGGGTGTTACCAAGTTTGTAATGTGACAAATAGGAGACACATTATGATATAGGGGGGAACAATGTTATCCTCATTTAGTAAAAGTATTTTCTAATTTCTAGACTATTATCTTCCATAAGAATTACATGTTTTACCATTTATTAAAAGTTTTATGATAAATATTGGATGAGGTTTTAGATATTCAATTAGTATCATTACATATAATGATTTATTCATCTCATATAACTTGTAATAACTATTTTTGATATGAAGACATATTGAATGACTTATCATTATACCACATTCTCTTTATTTAAAGGTTGGTGCTGAAGCCTCAATTAATTATTTAAAGAAAAGTCCTCTTTAGTGTGGGTAGAGGGAGACCCACTACATAGCCCTAAGGCCCAAGGCCAAGTGGCCTGAACATAAGGCTTGAAAGCCTATTTTTGTCCCGAAGGACCCCTCAGTGAAAAGTACTGCTACAGTACCTACTGCCGCTACAACACCCTTCAATAGTGCCTCTGCTGCAACAGTGCCATCGCTGCTACAGTTCTGCCACTACAACAGTACTGCTACAGTACCCTACTATAGTACTGCTACAGTAGCCCATAAATTCATCACTACCCCGATTTGATCCCGGGTCTTTTAGATGCCAAGTAGGAGCTTGTACCACTTGGGTACAAGATCGTTGTCATACGACATTCTCTATTAGTGATTATAGAATAAAAAATGCACCATTATTTCTTGGACTAAAGGATAAGGTGTAAATAAAAAAAGGCAGAGAAAATGAGATAATTGTGCTTATGTAAAGGAATTAAGTTAGGTATGTTTATTTATAAATATTCATATATAGTAAAAAAATTTCCCAACTCCTGTTAATGGATATTGAATATTATTTATCTAAATATCCTAGTTTCAATTGAATAGATAGTAAAATAAATCAGCCTGGTTTTATGGTTTTGAGGCCCTTTTACATTCCATGCAACATTAAATATAGCTCGTGTATTATAAAATCACTATATTAGGTTTGATTTTCACATAAAACCATGTTATGATTTCACTGACTTCAAGACCTCTATTATATTATGATAAAATCAACACTATTTTTTTTGTTACACTTATTTACAAGATCCTTCACTTTCATTCGTTTCACAGAAGACATTGTTTTACCAAATTATAATGTGTTATTAATAATATATTAATATTATTATTATATCTACAACACATTCATTGTAATGTATATTATAAATAATATTAAAAATGTGTAAAAATATTATTTACACATTTATATAAAATGTTCCCATTATTTTAAATTAGTTAGAAATTAATAGAAGACTTATTTTAAAATAATTATTTTTCTAAGAAAACTAATTTTCTACGTACACACATATATTCTCTCAATAAATTATTATAAACACTTTTTAATAAATATTTTCAATGAAATATATGTATTATATTTTAAATCTAAATTCACTATACCCATAAAACATATTTGATACCAATAATATAAGAATAAATCACATTACATTAAAATAAAGATGTTTTTTTTATAAAAGGTAATTTTAAATCATTTTAATGGAAAAAAATTTATAATATTATTTCTGAAAACATTATCAATTTTTTTGACAATATAAAATTCATTTTCACATTACTTATTAATATAGTAAAATTATATTTTAATGTGGTTTTAAAGGGTAATGAGGTAAATTATAAATAATTAAATCTAATTAACATCATTGGAATCAAATTTAACTAGAAATTGTATATCAAAACATTCCATGAATTCAATTTTGTATTATTAGGAACCACATATCATGACAAACCTCAAAGATTAACTATAAATTAATTTACACAAAATACGTTATTATAATTTTGAAAAGTGTACTCCTTATTTTGAACCATCATAATATATAATTTTTAAAAATTCCATATTATTTTTTTCGAATATTATTTTTTTTAGCGATAAAATTTATTTATATCGATAAAGAGAAAAAAAACAAAAGACAAAACCTTAAGCATAAGGACCAAAAAAACAATTCAGCTGTTGAAAATACATTTTATGGATATATTTCGACTATTTACCCTCTTTTTTCTAATTTTGATAACTATTAAGGGACATTAGGTATGTTAGATCAATAAATAGTGTTTTCATTTTTATATATATATGAATGACACTACTCCTCCTTTGAAAAAGGGGGTTCACCCCATTCTCTTCCATAATCCTCTAAATCAAATTTTTATTAGAAGAAATCGAAAATAATATCCTTGGAAAACCCATAATTTAAACCTAGAAACTAAACCATTGGCATAAATCCAACCATGGAAGTCATTTGGACCAAACCGAGAGGAGTTACCCAAACAAGAGTTGGCATCCTTACATTGGCTCATTTGTCTGATTTTCATTTTACACCACCTAAAATATTATTATTACATGACTATATAATAAAATCAATATCATAAATGTACATTTATTTTTTTATTATAAGGGTTATTCCTAAAAATAAACACTCTTCCATCTAGTGGGTCACAATCTTAACATTCTTCTATTCAACAAACTAATTCCTCAAATAACAATGTTTTTCCTTTTCCATTAACACCTCTCATGGTTGAGAATTTTGATCGAAAATTAATTTATATATTTTCTATTGGATATTTATGATGTAATTATGTTTTTTAAATTATTATATAAAATAGACCGTTATGATTTCCATTTTTGTAATATGGATTACTCTTTTTGTAGATGTTTGGGCTACTACCTCCTCAAAGTGATGTGACATTTTCACACTATACATGGAATGTATTAAGGATGAGTTCAGTAAATTTATATGATATATATGACATATTAATTGTAATATAGTTATAATATATATATCTATTATATATATTATTTAGTAATTTTGGATGTTTACATAGAATGTCTAGACTTAATGTAAGATAATTTCATCTCACTTTTAATTACTGTGAGATACATGCCATATCCACCAATCACATTTTTTGGTTTATATAATTTCCTATGAATCATTATATCATAAATTTACTTTATTTAATGATATTAAAAATATTTTATTTATGTTATTATTTTATTGGGATACGGTTTTGGATGTTACTCAGGTAGTAACAGTTATCTCCTCAAAGTTTTATTTTGTCTGAGGCATAAGACAAGTTCAAATAATATTAATTGTATGTGGTTATTATACATCCCATGGATGTATTATATGATGATAATAATTAAATTTACTTTTATTAACATATTCATTTTATGATCATTATTTCATGGATTTAATGTTTCAAAATGTATGAAATCCTAAATGTAGGTTTGACTGAATTTTCCTTCTTTGAGACATGTGATTTGTTATTCACCTATATTTTTGTATAGGAATTATTTAACAATATAGAATTGTTATATGTAGAATTTAATTATGTTAATGATATTTTACACTTTATGGAATTTTATCCTACTATGGTATCATGAATTGAAGATACAAAAGTGGAGATTGTTTGTTTCTACAATATCACCATTTATTGAGATTGTTTTGTATTATGCTTCCATTAATGAAAAATTATGATAAACATTTTAGGAACACTAATTTTTATTCTTCCACTTTAGTTAATAATTAGATAAGAATTTATTAGTACCATTTTTTCAGTAAATAGTACTTACGATGATTTATAATTTATTTTTATTTAAATAAAAATTTTTCTCCCTTATTGGTCGGAAAGATGGGTTCTTTACAATCTATGTTTTATTAAAAGGTTTTAAAAAATTTATTTTGTTTTAATTCTAATTTATGTATATTTATTATTTATATATATGCATTCAATTAATTTTAAATAATTTTTTTGTTAAATTAATCTTCTATTTTATTTAATTTTTCAAGTGAAAATGTTTTTGAAATATTCTTTAGGTTACTATTATATGTTTTCAATCAAAAATAAACTAAAATTTTATTCTCAATATTATTTTATATGTTATAATGGAACAATAATTCTAAAATTATTTTCAAAATCATGTTATCTGATTTAAATTAAAATGGTTTTCCAAATTATTTTTAAGATTCATTTATATGTATTTATGGAAAAAGGTTTTCAAAATGATTATAAGGAATATTTTATATGTTTTAAATTAAAAAATTTACTATAAATAATTTTAAATATTACATTATTTGTTATTATGAATAAACTTTTCCAAAATTATTTTAATTATTATTTTTTAATTTTTCAAGGAAAAATGTTTTTGAAATTATTATAAATCTTATTTTATATGTATTCAGGAAAATATATTTTTAGAATTATTTTAAGTATTCTTATATAGTTTTTGATGTCAATAGTATTTTAAATGTATTTTCACGGTTTTATTAAATTTATTCATGGAAAAATACTTCCAAAATTATTTTCTAGATTATTTTATAATATTTTATGGAAAAAGCTTTTTAATATTTTTTAAAAATATATTTTATATGTTTTCAATGAAAATGTCTATCAAAATGATTTATGTTTGAAATATTGTTTTTCAAAGAAGAAGAATTTTTTTCCTCCAGAAATTTGGAAATTATTTTCTGGGATATGTTTTAGATGAGGTTATATTGGAAATGGTTTTGAAAATGTAATATTTTATGACAAGTTATAATAAATTCACTCATTAAAAATCCTCCTCCTTCTAAAATTAAATCTTTGGTTATAGTATATTCCCCAATAACATGACTTACTCCGATATTATTATTTCATCGGTTATTCTCTTGATTCAATTATGATTCATTCCATGTGAATTGTAAATCATAATTATATAATTCATGTATATAATATTTTATTTTATTGATATTATATTATTGAGGTATGATAATTATCTCATTACCATAAGCTCATGTTTATAGATTCATATCTCCCATGTTTACCCTGTCCTAGAATATGATATCATCCCATTTCATGTCTCATTCCACTAGTTATGAAGATATATTTTTTGTATAATATGTCAAATAGTTTTGATACTCATAGTTGGAGTTAATGAAGCTCACTCATGTACCAGAGTTTACATTTCCATATTTCCAATGGAAGTAAACTAATACGGTCATTGAGAATCTATTTGGGTAATGTATTAATTATTCTTCAAATATTATGTAATTTATATATACATTATTCATGGGTCATAATATTTGGTATGAGACTAAAGGTTTACTCGAACATTGAAAAGTGGGATGGGAAATCTTTAGTGAGATCCATGGGGACATTACATAGGATATTATAATGGATATATCAAAGGATAAGTCCAAGTATGAGTTAAAGTATAGTAAAATATCATAAAATCTTGGTAATGGATATTGTGAGTAGGGTATTTTAATTACAGCCATATCTTGATAATACAAGTTGATGTGGAACTATCATAGATATACCTAGGTGTAACATATACAAATAGGTATTTTTCTTCTCACTTGATTGTAACACAGTATAGGACAACTAGGATTGTTACACATCCAGTTTGATAGTCCTAGTGGGTATTCAATGGTAATAAATAACTTATTTACAATCCATCGTGAAGGATTTATGTATAATATAACTATTAAAAACCAAATATTTTTTTTGTTACATATATTAAAGTATCATGGGAAAATGGTTTGAAATTCTATGAGTTTTTTCATGATTATGTGGTTTCCCATTATGATAAATATTTCTCACACTATGCTTTCAAGATTAGTTCAATTGCAGGAAGAAGAAGATATATGCTTCACCTTTAATGATTTTGATGTTTGATGTGTGAGAATTATTGAAATAGAATTTCTAAGTGTAATTATGATGAAGATAATTTGGTAGGTTGTATAATTATTTTATAACTATTGATGATAAGGAGTTTGTGAGTGACATGTGAATGGTATGAGAAATTCAACTAGTATTGTTAACATTAAAAATAAGATGAAATATTTGATTGAGGTTAAGGATCTATATGAAATTATTCATATTTCATAGTATTTGGTAGATGTGTTATAGAATAAGAAGATGAAGCATTAATACTATATTAAGAATAAAGTCGGATGAATGATGTTTATTTTGGAATTCAATTATATGTTATGTGAATCATAAAATATGTAATTATTTTTAATAAATGATTTTCATTAATCATTGAATAAGATATGATTAATGGTTATGATGACAAATAAAATTTATTTTATGGAAATGTGATATTTATAATAAAGGTAAAAAAACATTTATGTGTTCAAGAGGTAGAGAAATTTTTTTTAGCTTGGATAAAGATATGATTAATTTGAATAATGTAAACTGGATTGTATTGTTAACAATATAAATAATTAATGATTTGTTAAGAAAGTAGTTTGTGATAATGGGGATGAATTTTGAAACTTCTTGGATTAATGTACTATATTCATTAATCATAGGAATAAAAAAACATTCATAATTTTAAAAGGGATTTATGGTAATTTCTGATATTATTCGGAATCAAGAGGATATATGGTGATGGTATTCTCATTTTTTAATGTGATAAAAAAGAGATAATTTAAGAAATATGGGGGATCAATGTTAAGATAGTTATGTAATTCTAATTATAATTTTTTTGAATTTTATCATTTATAAGTGTTTTAGGTTTATCCAATTATAGAATGGTTTATGTTAAACATCGAATGAGATTTTAGATATTCATGTACAATATATCCATATAAGGATTTATTCATGTGGGATAATGTGGAAAAACATTTTTCTGTAGTAATGTTTGATTGGATAACATATTCATATACCTCATGATCTGTTAGTGATTTTGGATTTAAAAATGCACCATCATTTCATGGTGTAAGAGAGGAGGTGTAAATTGTGAAATACAAACACAAAGGAAGACATTAAACTTATATAATAGAATTAAATCAATTATTCTTATTTCCATATGTTAATAAATAGTAAATTAATTAATCAACACTATGAAAATAGTATTGAAAAAGATATTTTAGAATACCCTCATTTCTACTGATATGATGGTCTAATAAATCGTCAGAGATTTATGGTTTTTAGACCCTTTACATTCCATTGATCATAAACATGTATATAATCAATTTCCACAATTACCCATGATAATTAATTAATATTTTATTCCATTACGAATATTATTCCCCATTTTTGATATCCTATGTACAATCCTAGTTATTCTTTCCATAGGGTAACCATTATGTTTCTATGATTCCCTTTTTAAAGGATGTTTGAGTATTTATTTTTATGATGTCAGTCTGAATGAAAGAAACATTCTTGTTTTACACAATACATGACCTAGAAAATTTTTGGTGGAGAATATCAATTTATGGGGGGTAAAATATAACACGAAGATATTTTGTGATTGTTTTCAATTAATTTAATTTTTTTTATAATTCCCTTCATACAGAACTCAATATCGCTCGTAATAATGAAAACATAATGTTTGGATTGAGATTCATGCAATATCTAGTGATTCTTTTAAAAAACACATGGATTAGCTTACCATAAATGAAACACTATTTTTCAACTATTTATCACAATAATAAGTTCCATTGATATATTTTTTTGAACAGATGACTTAGTTATTACAAACTATAAAGTCCTATTAATTATATTATAAAAATATTATTATATATACCACATAGAATTTTGAATAGAAGTTTTAAATAATATTTAATAATTTTTTAAAATATTATATATAATTTAATATAAATTGATTCATTTTTATCAATTAGATATAATTTTGAATACGATCTATTTGAAAATAATTAATTTTCTAAGAAAACTATTTATCTATGTCCAAACATGTTTTATCTCAATAAATAAAAAATAATGGGAAAAATATTTCAATGAAATATATATAAATTTTGTATTCAATATATATTTATTACATACAAAAAACATATTTTATATGCATAATATATTAATAAATCTAATTAAATGAATAAAAGTGGTGATTTTATAAAGGCCAATTTAACAACCATTTAATGGAAAAAACTTTATATTTATTTTTTCATGGATTTTAAATTTTTATTTCAAAGATAAATAAAATTTTTGAAATGAAAATATCATATTTTACATTGTGTGAATTTTTTGTATTTTTTTGAGGAATGTCATATTTTGATGAATAGTGAATAAAAATGCATTTTAGGTCAAAATATCTTTTTTATATAACAAATTAATATAGATAATTTATATTTTAATTTGTGTTTAATGTATAATTATATAAATTATATATAATTTAATCTAATATATGTCATCGGATGCAATTTTACCATGAAATAGGAAGTCAAAACATTCAATGATTTGAAACAATTTTGCTTAAAAACCCACTATCATGAAATTCAATTGAGTTTTATTAGAAATTGTTTATAACAATTATTTTATTAAAATTTTGAAAAATTTATCAAATATTTTTATTAATTAAAATTATTTTTTATGATAATTTAAATTTTTTTACCATACTGATATGTAAAATTGATTATAATTAATTACACTGATTAAGGGAAACTATATCATAACAACAGACTTTTCATTATATATATGTCCCAAAATAACCAAGAAGGATTTCCAAATGGAATTATATTGAAATATATCTACCATTTATCCACATTTATATAATTTTTAAAATTATTTATGGATATTATGTAAGGTATACCTCTCAATAGTTCTTATGTTTTTATGTTTACATGAATTCCACCCCTCTTCGTCTAAAAAGGGGGACTCACCCGCTCACATTCTTTCACCTGTCATGACACATTTTTCTAAAAAATTCTGAATATATCTCATAACAAAATCACTCTAATTTATTTATAATACTCAATTTTTGAAAAACATCACTCAATGGAAGGCCTTTGGTGAAACCCTAATGTAGTTTCATAAAGAATAGGTGACATACTTCCTCAAGATCCTTTTTTTATTTTCAATCTAAACCACATCAAACCATTTTATTAAAAACATAAATAAAATCATCAGTGTAATAAATATAATATGATGTTTTTATTCAATGTTTTTTACCTACATATATACACAAATATATATATTGTGTAACGAACATAGCACTCTTGAGTACGCCAAACTACCGCCTAATGAAATAATGTTTTTTATTTATCCTTTATCAACTCTCATGGGTAGGAATTTTTATGGACACTATATTTTATATGATATATATTATTAATATGAATTATTTTTTATTCTAATTTTATTATATAAAATAAAACTTCATTATTTTAATTTTGTGTAAATATAGTAACATTGTTTGTGGAAGATTAGACTACCGCCTCCTCAAATAGATGTGATTTCTTCACATTGTACGTGGAATATATTTAGGATTGGTTTAGTACATTTATATGATATATATGATATAATTTATATAGTATAATAAAAATTTCTATATAAAAATATATTTTATTTAGTTTACATCATTCCAAATGTTAATGAAATAGAAATAGTATTAATTCTTATGTACGACCTACTGTCTACATGAATAGTGTATTAAGTTTCATAATACTATTTTCTATTGATTTATATACGTATTTATATAATTAATATAAATTATATTTATATCATTTTTTACTTCATTTATATAATTTATTCATTATCTAAGAATGAGTATGGAGAACCACAATTCAAAACATACATGAAATACAATGTCAATATTACCTGAAATGTAACGTTAATAAGGATTTGTTAATAAATGGGTAATATAATGTCAAAAAAATAAAATATTTTATTAGATATAATGATATGGTTTTTTTAAATTTTTAATCCCTTCCATTTAATATATAGGGATTTATAATGTGTATAAATAATTTCAAAACATATTCTTTGAGAATTTCATCTCATTTCTTATTTCCATGAGATACGTGCCATGTTAATCACTCACTTATTAATGTTGTTTATATACATAATTAAGAAATTTTATCTCATTAATTTAATTTATATAATTTTAATAAAAAAATTATTGATTTTATCCTTCCATGTGGATCAATATTATAAATTTTCTCATTTAGTAAATGTTACCTCTTCTCGCATTTATTTTTCCAGAGTCACAAGACATCTTCACCTCTAATTTAAAATATCTGGTATGTATAAATCCCAAGGATGTATTATATGATTATTGGAAATAAATTTACTTGTATTTACATTTCAATGTTATGATTTTTCTTTCATGGGGTTTATGTTTCAAAAGGAGACAAATCGGTTAAGTAGTTTTCTCTCAATTTTCCATCATTGAGACACAGGTCAGGTTGTGCACCTATATTTTTTATAGAGATAATTACATTCCTTTTAAATGTTATATCATGAATTTTCATATATTAATTATATTATTTTATTTTGGAATGTAAATACTCTATTGGTATTACTATTTAATTTTACAAGTGTGGTAATAGTTTAGTTTTACAATCACTTATTTATCAAGATAGTATATGCTTATTCTTCCATTGATGAAATATTAGGATACATTCCTCATGAAAATTAATTAATTTTAATCTACTTTGGTAATTCGTGATATGTTAATGTATCGGTACCATTCATATACTCAATGGTACATATGATAATTATAAAAGGGTATTTCTGTAAATATAATTTTATCTATCTCTTTTGTCAGAAAGATATGTTATTTCAAATCCATTATATTTATGTTTAAAAAAAATATTTTGATATGATTTTTAAATATTTTAAATATTTACATAATTGTTTCAATTTATTTTCAATGGAAGTGGTTTTCAATGTGATATTTTCAAACTGGTTTTATATTTTTTTCGACTGAAATTATTTTTGAGATGATTCTCATCATTCATTTAAAATTCAGGAAGGAATAATGTTCTAAAATGACTCAAATGATTATTTTAAATATTTTCAAGGAAACTTTATTTCAAAACTATCTTAAATATTATTTTATAACGATTAAATAGAAATTGATTTCAACATTATATTCAAAAAAAATTTAACCTTATTTTAGATGTTTTCATGGAATATCTTTTGAAAATTATATTAAATCCTTTTTATATGTCTCAGTGGAAAAATATTTTTAAATTTATTTAAAATGTTATTTTATATGTATCCATTTAATGATGTTTTTTGAAATGATTCTTAATCATGTTCTTTAGGTTATCATTGATAAAGGTTTTAAAAATGATATTAAATCATACTTTATATGTTTTCAATTAAAATTTTTGAAACAAATATTTTCAATATTATTTTATATATTCAAAGGGAAACAGTTTTCAAAATTATTATAAATCATATTTTATATGTGTTCATGGAATTTTTTTTTCAAAATTAATTATGTTTTAAGGAGTATTTTACAATGTGGTAATGTTATATTACAATAGATATGTTGAAATTAATTTTCAAGATATTAATTAAAATTGATAAAATGAAAATGATTTTGAAAATGTGTTATGAGTTAAAATTGATGTTCCAATTGATATATCAAAATCCTTCTCAATATAAGATTATATATATGGTAATATTCAATTATTTACTATGGAAATGACCAAATTATTACATTCATATAATTTCTATGAATCATTTCTGTATTTATGGCTCGATGATTATGAAATGTGTTTCTTTTCAATAGGTTATACCATGATAAGTTCTTTGTAAACCCTCTTAATTTCTCATGTTTTTAAATTATGTAATTGTTATGAACACTATCTATTTTTCATAGGTTATTATATGATTAACTATTTCGAATAACCATTTTATTTCATCATTTATTACATTATGTTAATGAAACCCATTTAACATAATTATTCATGATATGATGCATGTTTGAATATAATTTGGAACCTGTATTTATGATTTTATTATTTGATGGGTGGGACATATATCTTCCTCAAATAGATTTGGTATAGATTGATATCTCAAGAGATAATTATGGGAATCAGTTTAATGGGATTTATCCGCCATGGGATGATGGGGAAACAATTTTCACTAATAGAATATGGTAAAGCCTAATTAGAAATTGGAAGAAGGGGAAACCATATCTAATCTGGGATGTTGGGGAAACACAATCCATTATGGGAACATGGGGAAACCCAATCCATTAATAGCGATGTAATATGAATTGGGATACTAGTGTATTCTTCCAAATTATCTAGTCCCCTTAATGTTCCTGGATATGTTTTAGTGATGATTCATGACATACAGGGGATGATATTACATGTTTATGCATATAATATAATTACACGTCTTAAACCTATGTTATTCTTTCAGGGATAATTCACTTTATTACCTTTTGATTAATGGGCTATGAAATGGTAGTCATTCTTCCATGATTAATTTTTGTTAACTATGACATTCTTGGTATAATCTTCAAGTGTTATGATAACAATGTTTTACCCTAATATATCTAGTTTATGATTAATTAACTCCCTTGATAACCATTATTGAGAATTAATGGTCATCATTTTTTATGTATCCTTCCCCATGGTGGGATGATATATTTTATGTATCATATTTCTAAGAGGGGTTATAGTCATTGACAATCCAGTTGGAGATAACATAGCTCACTCAACAATTGCTATTTAGGTATCTATTTATCTAAAGGCACTAAATTAATATTGTCTTTGGACATATTTTTGTATAATGTAATATGTATTGTTCATTAATGATGTAATATATATTTATGTTATCCAAGATAAATTTAATCAATACATAAAAATGTTTTCATTTTAATAAGGTTTCTTTTGGAATCCTTTATGTTGGTGTCACAACCTCCTTTATGGAACACCCTCAATATAATCATCAAAGTTCTTGATATCCACGTCCTTGGGTGGGGGTAACAATGTGTTGGGGAACATCACATGTTACCATGGATCATCATTAGGATTGGATTATTCTCTAGTTTATAAATCCACACATATAGTACCTCGAACTACTTATCATGAAGCTTCTCAATATTGATAACTAATGCTTGTATTTAGTGTTTCATATTGTGGGGTTTAGGAGATTATACTGAGCTTCCTTCATTGCTTCTCATTCCATTATCTTCTATCATAATAATTAACCTAAAAACAAACACACACCGATAAAAAGGAACATACTAACACACATAATATATAAATATACACACACAAGATTTACAGACACACACACAGAAGTATATTCACTCACTCATACACAAACCAATATAAATAATCACACACAAAGGGATACATAATCAAACACAACAGTTGGAAAAAATTGAATACAATGGTGAGAACTCAACCATGAATTTTCTTTATTTATCTCAACTCTTAAGAGTCAACTCAAATCCCATTTTTTTATGAAATCGAATACATTTTGTTGTGAGATCACATGAATGAAATACATCCTAAATGTAGTTCATGTATATGTATGGATTGAAAAATCTTATTTTAGTGGAAAAGTGTCATAAAGGGCTTCGGGGTGGAAAATTGGGTAGAAAATATACTTAAATGGTCGAAAGTGGTGGATGGGTGTGATATAGTTATATAGTTCAATTTTATAATGTATTAAAAATTAATAACAATACGAACCACACGTGATTTGGGGAATAACTAAAATTATTTATAATGTGATGCATGTAAATGAAAAGTTTTGATACTATAATGCATAAATAAGATGTGATTGTATCATTTTTTTCAAATCAACCCAAATGATTTATGCCTTGTTTTTTATAGAACAATATGATGAATGGCGATTATGTTGTTTTTTTAAATATATCAAATAAAGATGTTCTTAGTTTTAAAAAGTATAAAATAATGATTTGAGATAATTTTATTTTTTCCTTGATACAAATCACATTGAGGGTTTTAATTTAACAAATAATATGAATAAGACATTTTCTCAATGTGAAATATTTGGATCCTACATAATGTAGTTCAATTATGGAGGTTCTCGTGAAAAGGTGTTTTTGTGTTTTTTAGGGAAGGATAACATGGAATTATTAAGGGGTTAATTGGTAAAATTAACGTATATGAAGGGATATATACCCACCATGACAACTAAAGCTCTACATATAAATTGTTCAAGATGATTTAGGTGGGACAATATTCTTACTGTATAATTGTGGATGATGAATACAATAATCAAATAACTGGTAAAATATGGTTTTGGATAGGGAAATAATATAGTCATCAAACACCATATGGAGCATTACCTATTTGAAAATAAAAACCAAGGGAGGGATGTGATGGCCATTTCACACTAAATCATAGTCGGGTTATGGAATGGAATTGAATTAATTGTGATCATGTATAAACAAAATATTTTATTTGCTGACATGGAAATAATTCACAAGAGAAAAGTAGAAATTTTGAACAATCGACACCCAATGGAAATAATAAAAGAATAAAATCTCTATTACAATATTTAAGGAAATATAAGGGTCATGTTGGTTTCTTATTATATAGTAGGGTTCATACACCCTTAAAGGGTATTATAACATAATTCCAGGATGTATAGAATTATATTATCCCATTTGTGTAAAATAGATATGGTATAATGAATAATTTCATCAAATGTATCCCACAAAAATTTACTTTGGGGAATCAAATGGCTCCAAAACAGTAGATCATGAAATTTATTCCATATGAAACTAGAATTGACATTTAGTGTCCCCATGGATGAATTTGGGGAGTCTATAATGTTGGATGTATTTTGAATTTTGGAAGAAATATCTTATGGGGCTTGATGCATCTCAATTGGGATAAAATAAGAGTAATTATAAGGGCATATTCCACTTCAATAAAATCACCTTTGGTTTAGACCATTTTAAATATTCAAGAAGGGAACTTATTTCAACATTGAAAATCTTTATTCTTCGATGAATAATTAGTAATTGAAACTATAACTATATAAATTCCATCAACTAAGTTTCATATATTTGTATCAAATAATATCATTTTGAAAATCATCATCATCAACAGATCTTAAATTCATCCAAATTTCATTATGCTAAATTTAATTGTATTATCTTATATTAAAACAATGCAAAATTGAATTATATTTAATACCAATACTATTACCAAAATTTAATTTATAAATTTTAAGCATATATTGAAAAATAGGGTGTTTTTAGGAAAATATCATTTTTGAAAATTCCAAAAAAAACCGTCCTCATATTCATCTATTGTTCACAGGTCAGTAAAATATCTTCAACCAATTATTATCTATAAAAAACGTCATGAACTGAAAATATTTAAGATATTACAAAATAAAACTTCAAATATACTTCTATAGAAAAAAATAAAAAATAGAGTATTTTATTCCCCAATAAAATAAAGATACCTAAATTGACCAACACATGTTTCAAATTATCAAATTTAACTATCATTAATTCATAAGGATAAAACATCATTCATGAAATAAGCATGATCATATTAGTATATATATTCAATATGTATTATTAAAAATCCATAATCCACAATAACTAAAAATTCTCTATCGGATTATAGATAAAATACCTACCTCTAACACCCAATAATTTTTAAATTAAAATTATATATAACATGATTTCAAAAAGTAATAATTTAAACATACCTTATTCATACAATTAATATATCAATTAAATGATATTACATATTCATGACAAATAAAAGCTTACCATAAAAATAGTAATGAGATGATAAATATAATAGGCGTTAAATATTATTAAACTATACAAGCCTAAAACATCATTCATTAATTTAAACACAACATCTATGCATCGAAATTTGAAATAATACTAAATAAATTAATAATATAAATTAGAAGTGGGTTGAAATAAAATTATAAGACAATGGAATTATTAAATATAAAGAGTTAAACTAGTTGAAGGAGACAGTTGATGTAGTTTGACAGTGGTATGAATAACTGAAAGAAATTTGATTCCACCATATCAAAGAATTGATGGTTAGGGCTCCACACATGAGTTAAAATAGATCCCCATCACATGAAATAATGAACCAAAAATGTGTGACCGCATGTTTTGTATTATTTTAAATGGTTTAGCTCACAATATTTTTAGTAATTTATGTCAAAAAAACATTTATCAAATCAGTTATTTAATTATGATGTGAAAAATTAAATTTTCATCATAGGTTATTATATAAATGAATTTGAAAAGAAATGCATCATGTTTGTCGGTTTGGATAATAAATTATTTATATGTTAAATGTGTTTCTATAAATATATTTTTTTCTAGTGATATATTTTATTATTTGATGTGTGACATAAAAAAATGGCCAATATTGATCTCAAAAATTACATTGTGAGTTATATCAGAAAAACTATGTGTCAAATTTACATTTGGGTAATTTAAACATGTAAAAATTACTTATTGATTTTTTTGTCAAAAATATAATGACAATAAAATTTTTTTCACTCTTTTATGTATGTAATATGAATTTTAACTAAAATTGCAGTTTTAAATTGAAAACAAGCACTTTGAGACACACTAGGAACATGATGGGTCATATTAATATGTGGAATATTCATATATGCCAAAAATTTCATTTGGATATTCTAACATAAATATAAAAAAACATGAGTATTTTCACACTATTTTCTGTGACACATGATCTTTACTACTGTATCCTAGTTAAAATTAATCAATGTTCATCAAGTCATATCAAACACAACATGTGTCGGACTGATTTGTGAGATTATTCTGTCATTTCAAAAAAGATGAATCCGTAATTTTACTAATGTTTCAAGACCATAAAATTTGGATTCTCCTTTTTTGGTGAGTGGAAAACATTTTAACTAAAATTGTAACTTTTAAACTGAAAACACACACATTGTGAAATAATGAGTGTTCCATGATTCTGATTTAGATGAGAAATATTTATATATATCAAAAATGATATATATATTGTCTTTATATAACATAATGTAAATCCAATAGTGTGTTCTTGGTTTATTGTGAGTAATTCTTATATTGAATAGAAATGTGACTTTTAAAAAAACATGGAATTTTAATCATAGTAGCCATTGTGCATGTTGGATTAAAATAATGATTATTTCCACACAAATAAAATATTTATAGATTACCTTCCTAATGTATAATAACAATATGGGAATAGTGGATCTATATTGTCTCTGTGATGTACGTTTTGAAGAAAAATATATCTTCAAAATAAAAACAAGAACATTTAATCATATAAATCACACTATGTGTTGAATTTACGTGATGTTAATTTATACACTTAAAATTATATATGGATCATTTTATTAAATTATCTTGACACTTTGTACATGATTTGAAATAAATGCTAACATATAAACTTAAAAATACACACCTTATATCATACTATAATGAATGTGTGTCTTATTGACATTTTAATTATTCATACATATCAAAAATGGCATACTGATTGGTGTTTTAAAGTATCAATACAATATTATTGTATTTTCATTGTTTTTTGTATGTGATTCATGATTTAAAAAAATGGACAATTTTAAACAAAAAACACACGCTTTGAGTTATACAATGCACACCATGTGTTAAAATAATATTTTTCTCAATTTTTATATGTCTTAAATAACTAATTGATCATTTTTATAATATAAGAATAAAGTCATTGTTTTTTTAATGTTTAATTGAGTTACACACATTTGGATCAAAAATGACAACTTTAAACAGAAAACATGCACTTTGAGCCATTACAGGAACAAAATTTGATCAATTACATGTATATGATTCCTATATTACAAAAATTATAAATAGTCTATTTTCCAAAAATATCATAACAATATGAGTTTTTCTACTCTATTATTATTTAGTAACATTGCGTTTTAACTGAAATTTCATTTTTAAATTGAAAACCGGGTGGAGGTGAATTTTCGGGGTACTGTAGCAGTACTGTAGCAGTATTGCAGCACTTACTGTAGCTGGTACTGTTCGGTATTGTATCAGCCGAAACTATTCACTCGATTTGGGATTTCTGTCCACCGGTTTGTGCCTACGGGTCTCCCGGGCCTTCGGGTCATCAAAGGCCCTCGGGCCACATGGCCTTCGAGTCACGTAGACCATGGAGTAGCCCAGTTCACACAGAACCGGCCCCAGAAGAGTATCAGAGAAACCGGAGTAGTAGCCACCAGATGCAGAGCTAACCAGATTGGAAGAATGAGAGGGTATGTTAGGTGCCATCAGGACCAGGAACCATGCAGATTCGTACGAGGCAATGCTACCCGATCAGCAATGCAAGGTGGTGAGCTAGAAGATCAATGATGCAGAAAACTGGGGAGGGGCAGTTCATGTGGGATGGGCCTACGGGTCATGTATTGGGCATGGTATTCCTCTAGGCCTTCGGGTCATGTATTACGAGTTTTTTGGGCCTTGTGCCCTAGGTGTACGGGTCATGTACGTGTTCCCCTTAAACCCTCAAAAGGGGGATTATCCATAATAAAATAAAAAAGAAGGCCTTCGGTCCATACAGATTTAATTGAAAATAGGAACATAGAGTATTTATGGGAACACCATGTGTCATATTGATGTATATATAATTCCAAAATTTCAAAAATGATGTATAGATAGTTTTAAAAACTTATATTTACAATAGGAGTGTTTTTTAATTTTTCGGACTGAGTGAAAATATTTTGTTCTAAAATCCAACTATTAAAAATATAACATAGACATTGAGTGATACCAAGATCACCATGTGTCAGATTGTTTTGTGGTTGAATAAAAAATATAAGAACTAATTTTTGGATTCTTTAATTAATGTATAAAGAAAATCTAATTCATTATTCTTTTTTATTTATTGTAATTTGTTTTGAACTATAATGTAACATTGAAATAAAAAAACTAATTTTCAATCATACATGCCACATTGAGTTTCAGATTGATGTGTGGTGTAATCATACTTAAAAAAATATGTTTGTCATAATTTTACTAATGTTTCATGTCCTTCTGAGTTATATTTCTCTGTATTATTGATGTGATGCATGTTTTGAATGAAAATTTAACTTTTATAAAGAAATAATCACATTAGGTCATAATGAGTACACCATGTGTTCTATTAAAATACTATTGATTAATATAAATAAAAAATATTTATGATTCCTTTTTATATGGAAATAATAAATATGATTATTATTTCTTGGTTTTCAGTGGGGTATACATGTTTTGACCTAAAAAGATTCTCTTAAACATAAAATATAATCATTTTGTAATATGATCCATAATTTTCATTCTATTGACATGTGAAATAATTATATTTTTTAAATATCGCTGAAAGATATTATTCCAAACTAATGAAGAAAATATAGGCATGTATAATATGTTTTTATTATTTGAAACATGTTTTCAACTAAATGATCAATTATAAGTAGATTACATGAAGTTTGATATAAACATGGTCCACCATATGTTGATTTTAACATAATGTCAATTTTCTATATGTGAAAAATTATTTATGGACCATTTTCCAAAAATATAATTATAATAAAAAATTTTCCCTCTTTTCGTTTAGTGAATAATTTTTCTAAACTAAAATATCATATTTAATCTAAAATCATATAGATTGAGTAATACCATCCACACCATATGTTAGGTTAACATGTGGTCCATTCATACTAGTTAGAAATTATATATGGATAGTTGTAGTAAAATTTCATGATAGAATAAATTTATTGCTATTTCTTTTATTATTATGATTTTTTTTTCTTACTAAAATTTCATCTTTAACTAAAAATGTACTTTGTTTCAAACTGGAAACTGCATTTGTCGAATTTGAATTAATCATAAATATCACCAAAAATATATAACTCCTTTATTAAAGTGTAGTATTGTGAATCCAATAGGCTAGAGCACGAGATTTTTTAATTACATTTCCAAAAATTATTGGGTATCACATCCTGTTGAATCAATGAGTTTAGTAGTATTAGTAGAGTAGATATATACAAGATTCTCATATTATATATAAAAATATGAAATATAATAAAATAATTCCTTGTGAGATTTATTATTTTTATATTAAATCATTGATTTCATTCATAGAACCCTTCTTGGTATCCTGGGAAAAATAATACATAACAAATGGTGAGATAAGATGTTGAATAAGGTAAATCATACAATATAAGATATCATATTGTCAATAAATAATAATAATATTGATATAATAAAAAATAATAAAATATGATATATATAAATAATATCATAATAGGTAAATAAATCAACACATTAAAACTGCATATATAATCCCATGGATAATAATAAGTTGTTTCATGATGATAGAACGAAAATCGTTAGACATCATAATATTACTATCCATGCGTTGGGATATGAAAACATTATTAAATGGTAAGGTGTAAATCAAATAACCAAAATATTCTATCTTGTTAGACCAACTAATGCATCAATGGGATTTAGAGGTCCCAACCCAAAACATTCTAAGTCCAATCCATTCATTATATAAAATCATGGAAACATAATAACTATATAATCTTGTGGTGAAAATATAGAATATAGATTTTTAATATTTCCCTAAAAAATATGGATAGTAATATGACATCCCTTGTAATATGGACAATGGTGTCAAAAAATTACATCCCCAATAAATTATAACAATCAAACAATGATTTTTACAAAGTTGAAAATTATTAAAATATATCACTAGATGTTTGCTTTGGGAAAATAACCTTTTATTTTTGAAACCGCGTTTTAAATATATAAAAACATCTAACACAATAAGAAAATTTGATTATTTTTTAATAATAATTGAAAAAGTTAAATCAATATTCTTATTATTTTTCTGTCCTAATAGTGTTATTTTTTTGACATATATGTTAAAATAAACAATTCATCAAAAAATTTATAAAAAGTGAAAAGGTACATCATTAATAAAATGAGAAAAAAATATTTATGCATTTTGGAAGAGCAAAAACATAAGTTAAAATGTTTTTTCTAAATCCTTTTAAATTAGTAAAAACATTCTATAAAAAATTCTCTGGAAAACATGTACATATAAGAAATATTATCCTGATCATGAAGAAAAAAATGTTAGTTTTCGATAAAAAAAATATTTCAGTTCTAGAATAATAAAAGAGTGGGAAAAAATGAAAACTATATTTTTTTAGAAATAACTAGGTGATGATAAAATGAGTTCAGATTAACATAAAAATGATATATAATTCCCCACATTGAGACTTTATAAAAATATTGAATAATGAGGCTATTTTAAAATTAACCCTTACCTCATGCCCAATTTGATTTGTCTATACTTTTAGGCTAATGTATAATAAATTTAAAATTTTTCTAATTGTATAACATAATAATTTAATAAATTATAACGTCATTTATAATATTATTATACACCTTCAATAATAATGTATTAATATTTCTCTATTAAAATCATTGTTTCTGAGTGCAAACTGTTTCATTATTTGTGTATTTATCGTATTAATAGTATTAGTACAAACATATCTCTCAGTATTCCATCACCTTTATGATGTTGATAATGATTTAAATATAAAATATTTTTCTTATATTTATATTTTTAGTCATCCATGAAATGTGAAGATTCAGAAATGAATTACACCATTCAATGATATGATATACTATTTATATTCATGAACATCTTTTCAATTTATAATAAATGAACTAAAACAATGTAAAATAATAATTCACCATTAAAACATAATTATTATATTATATATATCATATATATTAATTAAATATATAATTATTACGAACCATTTAAATATTAAATGAATAATAAATAACATTGTTTTGTAGAGGTGTCATTCTACACATATGCATGAATGACATTATCATTTTCCAATGGAATTGGGGGTAAGAAGGTAGTAAAGATATTATAAATTAAAAAGAATAATTATTCCATAAACATCGTATATATTGATTAGTTATATATTTATAATTTTTCATGTAAAATGATGATGAAAAAATAATTAAAACACTACATATATACAATAAGATAGTCATATGTAGTGAGGATGAAAATTGAATTACACTGCTATGTAGATATATAATGATGTGCATATGCACGAGTGATTTTTTTATATTTTCATATAATATAAATAAAATGTAAAATAGTTCTCCAGTGATAATAATATATAATTTTATTATTATACTATATTTATTATACTATTATGGGTATAATGTATTTATTTCATGTATAAGAAAATATAAAATAGAAGGAATGGTAAAAATGATTACATTCTCTTATATAATTATTATTTATATCTCTTAATATGATCACTAGGGGTGGTATAATGGAAATACAGAATATTATTAAATTTTTATAAGAACATTTAATATAGTTTTTTCCATGTTTTCTTGAGATAGATGGCTCAATATTTTTTAATAATTAACTATATGACGTACACATTTATAATTGAGGTGAGTAGAACTGTTGAAATATTTTAGTGTTTTAAAATATTATTAATGTAATGTAATGGGTAGTTGGAATTAAAATGGATCAGATTTGATGTCTATAAGTTTTATGTTTATAGAAAATAAAACTATGTGGTTTATTTATGTCTTTTTCACATTTTGAGCATTGTCATTGTACATTAACCCACATGTAACCGTGTTTGACCTTAATCGTGGTAACCAATTTTTCAATTCTAAAGGGTTATAATTTTACATATATGGAAAAAATGGAAAATAAATTTATATTAATTGTCTTTTTATACCATTTTCATCCCATTTTTCATATTTTAATATTTACTCAATTTTTAAATAATTGATTTACTAATATTTTACATATATTAATATTAATAACATTTTAAATCAATATATTTAATTCAAATTTAAAGACATCAATATATATGTAATTAAAATATATAAATTTAAAACATCCTTGATTTTATTTATTAATCTATAAACATATTGTGGAATAATAAATCACAAAAAAATATTAATTTTGGAGTTTTTAATATTATTAAAATGATTTTTCTACTATAGTCACAAGAACTATGTTAGTGTTGATTAAGAATTAATGGTAGTTATATCATCCTTAATATATTTAAAATTAATTACTTTGAAAAAAATAATTATTATGCATTTCAAATAAATATTGTTAATATAACACATCCTCTATTTATCACAATATATGGATATTATGAATATTACAGTTAAGGGAGGGTTATTTTAAAATTTATGTTTATTTAAATAATATAACTTTCATTATAATGGGAAATAGAAAAAATATTCCATATATATAAATTCAAGATGTATAGAGTATATTTTAAAATATTAAATGAAATTATGAAAAATATTTGTCTGATCTTGAGACTTAAATTGATTCTTTGAGCCATATTTTTAGTCATTTTACAATTATTGTGGTGAAAAATGTTTAAAATATTTACTATCTATAATAAACAAATATAAAAGGGGTTATTTACTAAATTAAAACCACATGATTCTAAATATGTTTTTCATTTATCAAGATAAAATTTATAAAAGAGGAATATATTAATATTAATATATATGTGTAAAATGCAATGAAAAACAATACATGGAAAAAATAAAATTTTAGTCGTAGAAATTAAATTATATCAATATCCATATTTTTTGGAAATATGTTATAATACTATAAATGAAATAGACTATATATCTATTTAATACAAAAAACAAAATACAGTTGGACTTTTTATTCTAATAAAAATTAATGATAGTATTTTAAATTTATGTATATTATTCTATTAATTAAAAATCAATCATTTTGGAAGAATCCAATATTTATGCCAGTGATAATTGTTTTATGATTCCTTAAAAATGAAATAAAATTTCTAAAATAAAATTTATAAAAATTGATATAATTTTTTAAGCATATCATTAAGTAAAAATATTTTTATTGTTCCATTATTTCTATAAAATTAAAATCATATTATAATTGAATCTCATGGTCACATTATTCCAACTTTTAAAACAATTTATCTTTGAAATTTCTCAAAAGTTACCACAAATACTGGTTTGGGTAGTTCTTCATCATAAAATCTTCATGATCCTATATTTCCTCTTCTATCATATTTTACCCCATGGTACCTTTAACTGTTGAGTAATATGATTCCTCTTGAGTTATTCTCTAGGGTGATAAATCTGGATATGATCATTACATGGTGAATATATTTCCACATCTGTGAGAAACATCCTTGGTTCAGACATTTAATTCCACAAAAAAATATATATAGAACACATAATTTACATTAGAGAGGCTAGGTTGCATCAAAAACTAGTAATCCACACCTCAATTATTTCAATAATATTAAAAAGTCGGATGTACTTGGGGATGAGTTTTCATTTCATACCAAATTCTATAACACCCTTCGATGGAGATTATTAAACAAAACTGTGATCTCCCACATGAAATTTTAAATCACTCCATCAATTATTGGTATAGTTATTTTTCAATCATTGAGTAGAATTAATATGTGTCTAAAAATTCAATACCATGCCTGTTTTATCCTCCACATGTTAGATTTATATATTATTTAATTTAAGAAATAAATTCCATTGAGTTGTAGTAAAACATCTTAAACGAAATAATGCTTCATATTATTCCATTTCAATACTTTAATAGAATATATTATTATATAAAAACAATACTCATGAAAAATAATGATCTTACATACCATGAATGTCATGTCACAATGACATTATGATTACTTAAATTATTTTACTAGACCTTTTATACTTCTAATTAATCTATTCATGATAGGTGGTGAATAATTAATGATTGGTATCAAGGTAGTTCTAATTAATTTTTTGGATTTTTTTATGTAAATCAAGGATCATGATCAAACTGACTTGAAAGGCATAGACTATGATATATTTCAACACCGTTAATAAAGATTCATGAAAGAAACAAAAGTATAAAATCATCACCTGTAGCATGTCAATGTATATATTTGGTGAGATGATAAACAATAACCCATATGGTCTCATTTCATCGTAGAGTATTTAGTAATATAGTGACAAAGTGCATAATAATTTTGTCCCATTTCTATACAAAAATAGGTAGTGGTTACATAAATCCTATAGTTTGTTTACTCTCATCCATCACTTCCTGAAAAAATAAACATCTTGATAGACAATCATCAATTTTAGACATCATATTTTCACACACAAAAATGTTCCTTAAAATAGATATACATCATGGTGTTACCATGGAGTATAGTAAAATATAGAAAATCACATTCATATAATAATTCAATTTTTAAATTAAATATAGATGAATTATATATCTTATTTCCATATATAATAATACCATATTCCTAAATGTAATATTCCAACATCTCACCATTCAAAACAAAAATTTTCTTTTAAAAATTATCTACATTAACTTGAGAAATTTTTATCTTTTATAATAAATATATTTATACAATAACTTGACAATGGTGTGATGTATTCATGTACATAATAACTCCCATATCCAACATTACAAGGACCCTAAATAGAGAATCTTTTTAAATACTAAAAATTTATATAACTCCATGATCAATCAAACTAAACTCATCATCCAAATTGTTATCCATTCCATAGTTATGGCATATCCTGAAATCATAATACTTGAGTAGATAAAAGTATTTACCTTTCATAATGATGAGTTTATTATATAAAAATATGTAATTATACTCTTATGATCTATTTATCTCTACATCTATAGCCATAATGTTAATTTCAGCATATATTCAAATAAAATATTATGACTTCTAACTCAATATTATGGGTTTGATTATTTTTATTATATATCCTTAACAACATCAATTCATGGGTTATAACATTATCATTCTAATAAGGACACATCCATGCACTTTCTTTTATCTTTCACTATATATACAAATTCATCCCCTCTTCATGGTAGTGTCACCAATTGTGCATTGATCATCCTCCTCATTAATTCATCAAAACTTTATTTACATTTCTATATCCATAATAACATAACCCCTTAATATGTAAACTTTTTTAAATGTTTTCTATTTTGGAAGAATCATGCTAAACGGTAAGATTTTAATGTACTAATCAAAGTCAACTACAAACCAGAGTTAGGCTTAATATAATAAGAAATTATTTTACTACATTTATCTTTTACGGATCAACCAATATTCTAACCATAGAAGAAATATGGATATGAAATTGAAATTTTCAAAGCCAAAATTCAGAATTTCAAAATTTTCCAAAAATATATATTTCTCTACGAATCTCTAGACTGATCTATAAATGACTGTTGTGCTCTTCAGTAATTCTGATAAAATATTTATATATTATTAATAAATACCATAATAAAATTATCAAGATAGTCCTTGAACACTATTTTCATTATATCCATAAAAATATAGGGTTTCATTGTTTTATATAAAGGGTATTACTATAAAATTGTAATCCCACACCCAAAATGACATATTATATTTGAAATTTATTATATCCTTGCTTGAAATTGATGATAACTATACCAAATATAAATCATTTACAAATATTATGCCACATTAATTTCATTAGGCAATTCCTAAATATAAGGTCGAGGTTATTTTTCCATCACAACTATGGCATTAATTTCCCATTAATCAATTCTGGACCTCATTTACGGCAATTTTCACGAACAGAATATGATCTCCATATTATGAAATCCTTAAAAATATCATGATCTTTTCACAAACCTACTATATAGGTTTTGTAAACTGCACTACATTCACAGTATAAATCCTATAGATAATACTATATATAGGGTTTTCATCATTGATGTGTTCGATAGAAAACTCGAATTCACACTCAGGTGGATATCCTTGTACTTCTTCATGAAACATGTCTATATTTGATATCACAATAACAAGATATTCAATCCCCTATTTACCATTCCATTAAATAGGTTGTGCATTATCTTCTTCTCTTTTAATATCATCAAATAGATCAACTATTGGTGGATCACGATACGATTAAAATGAAGTAGAAAACTCCCTAAAGGAAATTAATTTTATATCTTCATCACGAATTGTAATTTTCCTTTCTTGGAAATAAATTTTCTCTATAACTTATTAAACTCAATCCAAAAGATGGATTATATCTACGTCGATAAAAATTATAATTATTAAGTATATTAGTAGAGCATGTTTATGGTTCATAATGTGAATGAGCAAACACATACTTACTATAATGAGAGTTACACTATGATTCTTGACCTATAACTAACTTATTAAGGATCTTGGGAAATTTCTCATTTTTATTATAATCATGGATAATATATAAGTGCATGAATATCCAGAATTAAATAAATTTAGGGATAAGATTAATTTACATTCCACCAGATCTTTACAAACTCTACCTCACCTATTGTGGTTACATATGCTTCTCTTTTCTCACTTTTTCATTTCTAAAAACATTCCCTTGATTACTAGTAAATTAAATCACATATACCCCATTAAAATTCTATTAAATCATTAAACATTTAACAATTATTTCTTTCACTTGTAATAATTAACCTGATAGTTCTTAACTATACAATTGAAGAAAACACACAATCCAAATAATCATATTCCATTTTTTATCATACCAAATTTAATAAACGTTGGAACCTGTACACATCCATTAATCACTCATCCTTATTTCCTTTAATATAGTTCTCTTGAACCCTATTCATATCATGACATATTGTGAAATCCAAAAGATTAGTGAATTATTTTTTATCTTTGTATCACAAGATATTGTGTTCTATTATGATGAAATGTGTTGGATAACTAGTTCCTTATAATGTATTTTCTTTTTCTCATCAATAAAATAGTCAATATTACTATTTTCATTACATAAATATTCAACAAAAATTGCATTCTAAACACATGAAGTTGGATTTAGGCATTGAAATATTTTGATAATCAATTTTTCTTAAAATCATGAATTGTATTTCCATATCCTTGCATTTCTCATTAGGAATACAATATTCTAAAAAAATAACTTAATGTATTTTCACTCGATGTTTACTATTTCATCCACATACATAGGGTTTGAATCAATGAACACTAATGATATTCATTAACCATGACATTATAAATATCCATGACACCCATTTCCATTTCATTACATCACAATGTGAAAAATATCATCTCTAAAAGACATATCCATTAATGAAAAACATATAGATTAATAGTCCCATAGAAGTTTTGAGGTAATAGACACATGTAGTGTCCCAATATTGGTGAACCATGTTGTATATCTCCATGGTGATAAATACAAGAATGTATATTCATCATAACATGATCCATATGCCCCAGTATAGTTGTTAATTTTCACCCCCATTTCCAAACGAAATCTACCATTAAGTTCTTAAATCACAAAATAAGACTATAACACATTGATTGTTTCTGACCGACGAGGGCCAATATGAGAAGGGAAATCCATCACACCACCACATCATGATTCCCCCAAGTTCAATATAAAAAAACCATGACCAATGATCAAACACCACATATCCTTAGTGAGTCACTATATAGAATGATCAGATCTGAAGATCAGAAAACATCAATCAACTGGCCATTAAACCAACTATGTGGCCGAGTTCATCTGTTGCATGAAAAATTACATAGATATTGTAGTTATGATCCACCCTCAACCATTTAAAAGTTATGTCTCCTTTTTTGATGTCATTCCACTACTAGGTATGTAAATATATGTCCTACCAAAAATATCAAAAATAAATTATTGGTCTTTTCTCTATGCATAATGAAAATCTGATATAGGTTGCTTGGTTATTCCTATGTGACGTTTTTTTTTAAAATATAAGTATTATTATAATATGAAAACATGAACATAGATCCATTCGAACAACATCATTTTTTCAAATTGATTGCGACACCACAACCAGAGACCAGTTACAATGATTATATTCTCATCACCGCCCCATCGCCTTTTCCCTACACTTTTGAAGGAACTGTGGAACCCCATGCATCTCCTGGATGCACAGCTTAATATCTACGCCTTGTGATGGTTTTTATGTTTTTTCCTTATATTACTTCTGGGTTTCGATGTTTTACTACTATATATTTGTCTGTTATCCTCTCCCCAATTATGAACTCTTAAATGCCTCATATTTACATGTGGTAAAATCTAATATGTCATAAATTAATTATGGATCATTTTCACAAATTTTCATTACCATATATTGTTTTGTTCTCAATTATATTTATGTGACATCTTTTTAGAGTAAATTCGGTCTTTTAATGTAAAAACATGAAATTGATGTCATACCGAACAAAACATGTACCATATTAGCATGAGGAAAGTTCCTAACAACAAAAATTAATTTTGGATCATTATAAAAAATTATAAAGATAGTTTATTTTAATTTTTAGGGTTTGGACAAGTTTTTAAGGGTTTTAAGCTAGAATGAAACATTTATATTTACAATACACACATTGATTCATGACATCCACATCATGATTTATAGTTACATTAGTAAACTCTTAAATATCACCTATATTAATCATTAATATATTGATTCATGAAAATCATAAATTGTTTTCTCAGTTATTTCTATGTGACATATACTCATGAATAATATTTCACATTTAATGTGAAATCAAAATCTAAGTGATTAATTCCACATCATGTGTCATATTGTTATGAAATTTATTCATACATGTATCTTAGTGTAGTATGGATCCTTTTCTAAATGCATTATGATAATTGGAGCGTGATTTCTAATTTCTTTTCTACGTGATATGTGTCGTAAACTAAAACAACACATTTTAGTTGAAAACATGCACTTTTGGTCATATTGGCTAAATGATGTGTTAGATTAATGTGTGGTAAATTTAAACACATAAAATATAAATTATGAAACATTTTTCTAAATATTAAAGACAATAATAACACATTTGATTGGATTGGGATTTGGGGAATGTGTTTTTACTAAAATTAAACTTTTATTGTGAAACCATATGCATTAAGTCATATTATTAACATAATGTGTCATATTCATGTGGTTTATATTCATACACATAAAAAAGGAATTAGGTATGGATTTATAATGTATCAAGACAATCCAATAGTGTTTACATGGTTTTGGTGATGTGATGTCTGTTTTAATCTAGAATAAAACTTTAATATTGAAAACATTCACTATTATCCATACCATCTGTATTATGTGTTAGATTATTGTGTGGTTTATTCCAACACATCAATCTATAATTATGTATCTTTGTTCTAATGTTTCAAGAAAACAATGGATAATTTTATCAATTTGGATTTTCAATGTGTTTTTTAGACTTAAATGAAACATTCAATGTAAAAACATTCATTTTGAGTCATTTCAACTACATAATAATTCATAATTGTGTGTATTAAATTCCTAAATTTAAATAATAACATATAAATGATTTTCTTTTTGTATAGAGGCAATTCGATCTTTTTTCTCACTTTTTCTTATTGCTTGTTTTTTCAAAAAAATGACGATTTTATATTGAAAATGGGCACCCTAATTCATGTCATCCACATCATGTATTATATTAATAGTGTTAAAATCACAATAATATAATTCAAGATAAAATCATACGGTCTATATAGACAAATTTATGGAGATATTATTCATAATAATCACAATAATAAAAAAAATATTTTACACAACATATTGAAGATACAGTAATAATTGAATATAATAAATGCATAATATGATATAAAAATATACGACCAAACTATAAAAATCATTGATTTCCATGAGACCACATGGTGAAAACTATTATCCAGGCCTGTCTACTCAATCGGAGATCTAGCAGAAAAAGTTGATCATTTAAAATTGTTCTAGTATACCGACTGTTGGTGGAACATGTAGGAGGTATAAATACAAAAAAAACTAGTAAGTACCATAGAATCAATCTATATATTATCC
Source organism: Viscum album (assembly GCA_963277665.1). Lineage (NCBI taxonomy): Eukaryota > Viridiplantae > Streptophyta > Magnoliopsida > Santalales > Viscaceae > Viscum > Viscum album. Next base: position 1,496,663,857 of record OY728156.1, on the reverse strand, counting down.
CAACACAATCAATAAAAATTAAATATATAATAAAATTATGAAATAAATAATTATCTATTATTCATCTAAACACAACTTTCCCAAGATTCATATTTTAAAATAAAACTTATCTTTCCATTAAAAATAGACTCATATTTGAAATTCTACTTTTTAAACAAAACTCTAAGAAGAAATGTAAAAACATATGAGTTCATAAATAAGAATAAACCAAATAGAAGAGTATATATGATAATAGTACTAAAATTAATTAATGTAACATGTATATTGATACCCCAAAATAAACAAAAAATGTAACCATTGTTCCAAAAAGTAATAAAAGAATGTACAAGGTACATAGTCAAGGGAATGTTCACTACATCTCAGGAGGAAAACCCAAATGTAATTAGTGTGTAGCAATCAAATTATGTATGATGTGGACATTAGTTTATCATCAACCATGACTCACTCAACCATCCTCACCAGTGGAACAACCCCCATGTTCAACAAAATACCATGGGGAATCTAGTCTAACTTATAGAAAATCACATAGTAACCCTCCCTCTACCCTTTATATAATGTCTAAGATCCAGTAAATACTATATATTGGGGAAATTTAGGGCTTCCTCACACATTTTAAATTAACTAGAACCCATATATTCTAAGAGGAAAGTCTTTCCCACTACCAAACACCATCTATGTGAAGACCCTCTCTTACTCAAGGACTAACATAGTGTTAACTATCACTCAAAGAAACATTTCTCAAGTCCTAATCAGTCCTGAACATCTTGATACTTCACAATCATTTACGACAATAAATTAAAGGTACCAACTATAACATAGTTCTCTAATATTTTGTAGTTATATTTCAATTATATCAGAAAGTTATTAATTAACAATATCATTAAAATGCAAAAAAAATTACGATAACATCGTTTTTACAAAAACAATTCCAATTTCAATTTATTATTCCACATATTACATTAAATTTACCAAATAGGATATTAAAAAAACATTTTGAATCAAAAAAATCTAATGTTCCAAATGATACTTTTTTGGAAAAATTCATAAATGATAAGTTTCAAATCCCTTTCAAAAACATTTGGAAACCAACAAAATAATTTTTTTAAAAACTAGGTTTTATAAAATGATTATTCTATCATGTTTCCAATCATATTCATTAACTTAACTATATCTGTACTCCATTATCATATGGATATGAACATATCACATCATCATATATGCGGATGACCTCAAAAATATATAGTTTCACCGAAATATCAATGCATGGAAGCACTATAAGAAACCCAATTTTTCTAAAACAATCACAAATACCATAAATAGTCCATGAATACATATTAAAAAGACAATTTCATTTCATGACTGGTATTATAAAAAATAAAATAATACCAAAAAAGACATTTAACTCCAAAAATGTTTAAACACAAACAGATAAATTTAGAAAACGTCTAGAAAACATATACTTCCATTAAATAATTGTATAAATATGGAATTACAATTAAAGAGAAATAATAAATAAAACATGAACACTGAATATCCATAAAAAATCATCCTAGAAAACCATAATAATGAATAAAATAAATTAAAATTAGTTTAGACAACTTCCAACATTACATGACACGTTATGGAAATTAAAATGATTTGAAATACCTACCTTAATGATGTGGGAATGTGATGTATCATTGGATGAGGTTAGGATAAGGGACATGAACAAAACTATAAATCCTAAAATAAAAAATTAAACTCACATAATTCAAACCTCACTCTAAGTAATTTCCAAGAGAGAATAAATCCAATGAGAGAAGAAATAATTTGATGTAAAATTGAATATATATATATATATATAGATAAAGGATTACCCATGGGGAAAATGCACAAAATGTTTTAGTAGATACAACAAAAAATTTAAGGAGGTGATGAAGTAGTTTCCCAAGGCATAGATGGGCCATCCAAATAAATTGGAGGATGAAAAATCTTTATTAAGGTTTCAAATTCATAAGGGGAAAATATTTAAGTTCACATTTAATGGATTCTGGGAAATAAAAATGGTTAGGCAGCATGGTTTACCAAACTATGAACCAATAGTTCACACTCCACTAGGAAAAAATATAACCCTGACATGGTTTCACTGAATGATATAATAAATTATAACCCAACCATGATCCCATAATTGGAATTAAACCCCCCATCTACCCTAATAGACAAAATGATTGAGGTACCATTAAGTGATAATGAAAAACAACTTCATCAAGATTGCAACATCCCAAGAATGATTGTCACACAATTTACCATAACTGAATGGATGTCATAAACTATCTCTTTGACACCCAAGGATGGTGAAAAATTAAAATGGAGACTAAAAATCTTCTTTTAAAAAAATAGTTTGATTCATATAAAAAACAACCATGAAAGAAGAAACTGAACTAAAAATCCAAATATTTTTAGGTTTCCATACTAGTTCCCTCAAAAATGTGCACACTTACTTTTCACATAGGCAAAAAAGGGCTAAATACTCCAATAATCAATATTTTCATTGGTAACTCAACCAAAACCCAATAAAAAAACAAAACCCTAGAAAAAAATAAAATATATATATAACCATGGTTAGCGTGCGAAAATTAATCCCATAAAAAAAATTATTCCTCCATTATGTCACAAAATTCATAAAAGAGAAGAATGTCAGAAATTGCCACCTAAAATTAGATCATCCATAAAATTAACTCTAACTGAAACTAAAACAAAAAAGACCCTCTATATATTGTGTGATATATAAAAAACACATTTCACTCAAAAATATCCAAATTTAGAACATCATAGAGACCCTAAGATGATCTCCCCACTATTCAGGAACCAAAAATCACATTGGCTAACCTCTATCATGAGAATGGACTATCCAAGGAAACAAAATTTGATCAACTAAATAAATCAAAATTTATAATTCCATTTGAAAATTTCATCTCTATGTGGAATAAAATATCACCGATAAATGTGAATATCTCAATGACAAGAAAATTAGTACAAAGGATAAAAATTATCAAACTAGGAAGATAAAAGTATGTAAACATAAAATGGGGGTTAACTAAATAGCTGAGAGAGAAAATATATCTATAATTGAGAACTAATCAATAATCTATTCTCTTATACTGTGGTATAAACCTCTAAAATTTATAAATATCACCCCTATAAACCACACTAATGATAGGTATTTGTAGTGTTACTATAAAAAAATCCATAATCTCTAAAACAATCCCACTAAAATGGAACAACAAAGTGGGTTTTTAGACAATATATAGGAAATTTAAAATAAGACTTTTCTTGAATATGATCCCCTAGTTTATAATCATCATAATATATTGTACCATTACAATCACCAAGATAATTAATGCTATCAAATATGATGGGTATCCCGCTATAAACCATATCATTAAAGAAATCCCAATCTAAAAACCTTATAAAAAAATTCTTAGATGAATGAAAATGATATAAAACCTCCTACAATATAACCAACACAAAAATAATGTCTATCATTAGATATATTATTTCTATTTTAGAATAAAATGGTCCTAAATCTTAAAGCTGGTAAACATACACAACTTTTGTGCATTGAAATTGTTGTACACTAATGAGTTCTTCCACTTTCTTCAATATCACCTCCTATGTGATAAACCATTGAACAAAAATTTTATTAATGATCTCCAAATTCATCTATATAGAAAATGCAGGTGGGGAAATCAACTTCCAATGATCTAAACAATATCCTCTAAATAGTCTCAATACCTTATTTACCCTTATAGTTTTAGTGGCTTCTATGGAGGTGAAAACACCTTCAATTTCATCACTCTAATTTGAATCCTCTAAAAAATTCAATAACCATGTAAAATTGGATATGATATAGAAGATATATTATATAACACAGCCCTCAGGGTCTTGGTAGCATCAATAATTGGAAGAGACTCCAAAATAATATTCTTGAACATTATAAGTTTCATACTCTAAATAATATCCAAACAAAAAACTAAAATAAACATCGAACTAAATCTTAACCAAAATTCTATAAACATAAACACTCCAACAATGAATCTAGGAACATACCCCATGATATACCATAGTAATATCAAAAAATTATCTTTGTCAAAGCCATCCTACCCATTTCAATGTTAAACACACTTCAATATCAAATCCATTTCAAATTATTCTATTTCAAAAACAAATTTTCCAATCCAATTTCCCACATAAAATAAAGCCCCATTTTTTTAACAAAATCACAAAATAAATTTCCATTACAAACCAATCACATCAAATACAAAAAAATAAGTTCACCCACAATGAAACCTATTAAATACGGGATTACTATTAATGAATGACTTGGCCAAATGGTTTATCAAACAATGGGCTATGAATTCAGTAACTCCCTAAAGCATATTGAACAGTGTACCCATGCTCGACATGATTTTCTATTTCATGAAATCTTACAATGTGACAAAATATCACTTAAATTTTCATCCCCAAATATATGTATAAATCCATCAAACAATACAATTCTCCAACAAAATAATCCCAAAATAATAAATAAAGGATTAAAACCAGTCTACTCATGGAAGGTCAATTCCTATGAAAATAATGATTTCTTGAACCTCTTATCATACCTAAATCTTGATTTCTAAAAAAACTATCCCAATTCTACATAATATAAAAAATAATAAATGAAAAATATGTTATTAATTCTTCATTAACCATCCGAAGGCTTACTTTGAAAGGACACCAGAATGAATCTGTGGCAAGGATCGAAGGGTATCCCAGATCCCCAGATGCTAACATCATGAGTTAGGGAATCATTAATAAATAACATATCGATGAATCTTCCTAATAATGACAATTATAATAAATAGTGCATATATCTAAGAGAGGATACTTCAATAACAAGACATATTAAATTAAAAATCCAAAATAAAAACTACAACCAACATGTTACCAGAAGCAGTCTCTATGTGACCTCTTCATCACCGACATCCACAAGACCATCCTACTCAATGGATTAACTACTTCATGAATTTGATCCTTGAAAATAGCTCATTCATATCATTGTAAATGGGAAAAAGTATGGCCTATTATTATAATATATTAGATTGTAATAACCACATAATAAATACATTCCCTTTCCTGTAATTTTCTGTAAACATTGTTTTGAAGATATAAGTAAAAATATATTTTTATCTTATAACAAAAAAAAACATATACAAAAATTATATTCGAAAATATAATATTGTTTTCCATTAAAAATGACTCACATTTATAAATATATGTTATTAATAACAAAATATTAGAAGGAAACTACAACCTATAAAACCTCATATAAAAAACCATAAAAATAGTAATGGGGTACATTTAAAAATATTATTGAAAGTAGAGGATGAAATATGAATATATATATATATATGCTAAAATAAATATACAAAGTAACCAATGTTCCAAAAATAGATTATAAAACATACAAGTTACATTGTTATTCGATTTTCTCACATGAAACACTACATGTAAACAATTTAGAGTTTCTTTTATTATATGATGTCATTCACAGACTATCTCTAAGCAGGATTCTCTAACCAGCCTCTCCAATTGTACATCCATTGTTGCCAACAAATTGCCTTGTGTAATATATTCAATCCCATTAGTAACAAGATATTAATCATCTCTCGACCCTATCCTTCACAATTAGGATTTCATGATATAAGTATACGAGAAAAATTTAGTAGTTCATCACATTCATGAAATTAACTATACAAAATAGAACCAAGCATTCACTCCTTTACCACTTCTGAAAACAATCTATGTGATGATACAATCAATCTATTTGTCTACAATATGGTTTCTCCTCAAACAAAAAAAATATTATTCTTGTTCCAACCGGGTCAGAAAATCGTGAGTATTTTGAATCATTTACAAGAAACACATGACGGTTCAAACTAAGCCATATGTTTTTAAGTGTTTGGAATACCTTTCCAATGACATCTAAAAGAAAAAAATGTTTTTTATCAGTTAAATCCAAAAAACATTTTAGGAGAACATAGTTCTTCCAATAAAATTTCAAAATCCATGGTATTTGATCATGTATTCATCTCAGGGTTCTATATGGGACTTCATTACAATATTCGGGAAACACACCATTCAAAATATAAAAACAAGAAATTGAACGTAGATAAAGAAAAAAGTGATTAAAATCCCTATTGAAAAAAACGTGATACTGATAAAATGTTCTAGGAAAACAATGTTTTAGAAGATATAAAATCAATGGTGTCTCTATTTACATACATGAAAACATATATATGTTCACCCTATGTGCATTGGGTGTGTGCATCTCACACTAACATATATATGGTTTCCTATAATATTTTATAAGGTTTGACCAAAGACAAACAAAAGGATGAACCATAATGAAACACTTGAGTTTTCAAATAATCTTGAAAATCATAAAAATTTCACAAATACATTCAAATTAATATTTTATTTTCAACCAAATTGTTTCAATTTAGAAAACTACAAACATTAGTTTAAATACTCATACCAATTAAAAAGGAACCATTGAATTTTATCAAACACCTAGAATTACAATAATTTTAATTAATATTGGAATACTATTTAAAAATTTTAAAAACCATTTTAATCACACCAATAAGATTGATAATATGTATGTAATCATTTTGTAAAAATATTAATGTAGGAAAAAATTTAAATTCATTTAGAGTATCTCAAACATTATGGGGCATGTTTGGGAAATTAAATGGATAGAATCACCTACTCCAATTGTCTGTGAATTTGATGAAACTCCAAAATATGCAATAACATATCCCAAGAACCAAACCGCACACCCTAACATCAAAAGAGACAACTCACAGGACTTAATAATCACACTATGTATTGTCCTAGGGAGAATAAATCAAATGATATAAGATGAAACAAGAAGGAACAATGAAATGAGAGGGAGGATAAAGTTTACAGAAGGTTGAAATCTACCAATTATATTAGGGGTTACACCAAACTACAGGAAATATGGGAGGAGGAGGTATCCAAAGTCTCACAATGGACATTAAAAGGAATGGGGGTGTGAAGAATAAAACACATATGGTGTTTTAATTTTAAAAATGAAAACAATGAGTTTCACATTTTAGGTTTTTGGATCAAGACATAGGGTCTATTAAACCATGATCCCATAATGAACACCCTACTAGAATGAATTATAATCCTATAATGGTTTTTATGCATATTTTGTTAAACCATGTTCTAATCATTCTCCCTTATAGGGAAATACAGCCACTAATGCACGTGTTGGCTGCACTATTTGAGGTACTTGGAAAATTGGTTTTCCAATATTATAGAAACCCACGCCTGGTTTATAAAGGGTTTATTAAAAAATTTAATAGTTTCGTGCTAGGTCTTAATCCTTTAAAAATGTTATATAATTACAATTGATGCTCGAATGGTTTTGGAAATATTGTGTGCTCTATGTGTAAGACAAACCAGTCAAGAAGAAATTGATCTAAAACTACTCCTATGAACATGCAGTTTCACTATATTCCTCTAAACTGAGAATACAAACTGTGTATAGAGAAATAAAATTTACTAAATGCACAAAAAACAAATATTTCTATAAATAACTAAACTATAATTAAAATGGTAAGATCAAAACCATTGAAATAAATAAAGTAATAATGAAAACTATTTTCCCGGTGTGATAACATTACAAAAAAGTGTGAGTTTAGTTGTTTTTTAAACAACATAAAAATGATTTTTTCAAATATATAGAAACTAACACATATTTAAAAATTTAAAATCATTTAGTGTCTATTCTTCCATTTATTTGAATATTTTTATGTATTTCATATTTGGGGCATTTAGCGTAGATTCCAAAATAATTTATCTACAGTTATTTTATATTATATGAAAATAAAATTGAAGAAAGAAATAACAACCAATATAACAAAATGTTGTGGTTATGTTTATATGTGGTTAATAAAAGCTATTTTTAATAAAAATTTGATAATATATATATACCGGTAGTAATTATATACTACAGCTAAATATAATTTTTTTTAATAAATTCTTTTAATATAAAACCTCTATCATGTAATAAAATAACACATTAAAGAATAATAAACTCATTATATATATGATATCATAAAAATGATGTCATTTATATAAAACCTCAATCAGTATATACCTCATTCAATCTATACCTAGGTCAACCCACACTATTGTAATCCCCTACCTCAGTCAACCCGCGGTTGAGTCATAAATATTTACATACAAAATATATCCACTCAAAACAAACCTTGTAAAATATACATCAATCCCACAAACACTTCTTCATCTGTATACCTTGACATAATCTCATCATGATGAACCAACAAAAACATCTCATCAAATGGGACAAAAATAAATACAGAAATTTGAACTGAACATAATGAATTATATTAAAAAATAATCGTTGATAATATTTAAACTTAAAAAAGATAACAATAACCCTCACTACCACCCTCTAAATAATTTATTTAATTAAAATGGTCAAACTCTTACCAACTATAGATATATTTCAGCTATAATAAAAACTAGAACATTTATGAAAGGAAATGAAAAATATCAATATACAATGAATATATACAGAATATTATACATCACATTATTTATTCTTGTAATAAAAAATAAAATATATTGAAATAAAAACTAATATATAATTTTTATTTCATTAAAAACATAAAATTAACTATTTTTTGGTTATTTACATGGATAATATAAGTGATATTAATTGAAAAATCTATTTAGTTTTTAAATCGATATGCGGTGGGAATGAAATTGAACTAATACTCAAAATTTAATGAAATTGATATTGATCAAAGTAATATATTTAGAAAATAATTCTTCCATTGTTTTCCCAAGATATATCATCAGTGTAAAGTCGTATTCTATTACATTTACCATTACACGTAGTTTTAAGTGTTTTAAAAAATAAAATCCCATTTATAGGCATCATAGGAAGACAATGACTCATAATGACATGTCGTCTATTCCTTAATTTAAAAAAATTTATATATATAAATTTTACTATGATTTCCTTCTATTTTAATTTCATTTTAAATTTTATTACCCACTAGCACGTGTTTTTAATGAATGTGATATCTTAAAAAAATTTCTTATAAATTCATTACGAGCGTAACACACATTGGATGGTTGTGTTGTCTTTGAGTACATGAAAACAATAACTCAAAAGAGTTTTTCTCATTATTTTATGTCAATATGATGTATTCTAGCATTTTTTGGCTTTTACACACATGTTTTATTGTTTTAAAACACTTAAAATGAGTTTACATGAGTAATATTACTCTAAAAAAAATGTAGTCAGTTTTTACCTTCAAAAAATTAATCTATTGCTATTATTCTCTAAGATCACTGTCAAATAAGATTTTTTGTGAAGTTTTGACCCACTAAATTTTTTAATTCTCTGATATCTTAATAAATATTCTTATTATTATCTAAGGGAAAACTACATTACTAATAAATGTGTTTTATAAATGTAAAAAAATAAAAATTCAATAGTGGTTTTCCAATGAATTCAAATTAATATAGGGTCCTTTTCTTGTGGTTTTGAAAACACACGAGTGTTTTTTGTTTTCTAAAATTTCTAAATTGGGTTTATGTTAATCTCAAAAAAATAATAATATAAAATGAAGTGTCATCAGTTCATATATTTCCGAAATCAGTAAAAGGATTTTATCATCTAATTTTGCATCCAACCTACATTATATTCATAGATTTAACCACTTGAAATACATTTTTAATGACATCAGTGTCATTGAAAACCTTTTTTTGAGTCATTCATAGAACTCCACAGATAGGATGGATGTGTCTTCAATGTGTTCATAAAGATAATAATATAATAGTTTTTTCTCATGTTTTCACATCAATACGAGGTTATTTCTATGTTTTTTACTACTTCAAGAATGTTTTAATATTTTCAAACACTAAAAACTGATAAATGGGTATCCAAAAAAATATTAACTTATAATGATTCATCCTCTATTAATAAATTTGGAAAATCAAATCAATATTATTGTCTTATAATTCCATATCCATCTAATTCAATTTTTATATTTTTGACTGGTCGACATATATTATTAATGACTCTGGTATCTATAAAAATTGCATGAGTCATTATTAACACACCACATGTTGGATGGATGTTTTTTCTTTGTGTTAATGTCTCAAATAATTAAATTGTTTTTTTTTCATCTCATTTTATGTCAATATGTAGTCATTTTCAATGGTTTTGACTAATAGTATCATGTATAAATTTTCCCAAACATGGAAAACGGGTCTGTGGGAATCCCTATAAAATTATATTAAGAATAATGATTCCTTATATAATTTGAAAGATAAATCTATGATCATTTTCCTTGGATTTTAAATCCATATGAAGTCATTTTCATAATTTGTACCCCATTAAAAATATTTAAATATACTATTATATCATTCCACAAAATTGAAGGATAATATTCTCATGTTAGCTACACAAACAAGTTTATGAGAATCTATGGGCCTTATAGATACGTGGAAATATGTGAAACCTAGTTTTGAAGATCATCCTTCAGTTCAATACTAATGTGATGAATTTTATGAAATTTTGAAGCCAATAAAAGTCACAAACCCCTTTGACTCCTACTAATGTGACTATTGAAAAGTATGATCCTCAACCAACTATGAATTTAAGGTGTTAAAACCCTAATAACTAGGATTTCCCCTATTTTTGTTAAAATGATCCCATCTTAACCATCACCTGAGATTTTTTATGAATCTATTAATTTAGTGTATTAAATTTACTAAATATGGTTTAGTTTAGATATACCATAATCCTCACCAAACCCAAAATTCTGTGGACTTCCATTGGAAGAAAATATACACAGATTAACGTACTGAGTATGATCCTCATAAAGAGTGTATCAAGGATTTAGTGGGAGGTATGTCCCTAGATTTCATAGAGGCAGAAGATAAAATTTTCTAATCCATCCCACCCCACTGAAAATATGATGTCAGAGCTATCATGGTCCTTGAAATCCAAGGACATTTCCGATACTCAAATTTTAGTGCTCAAAACGTTCTACCCATATGTTTTATCAAAACCCAATTGTAAAACATGGATATGATTGGATACATATCATTTTTGGGTATCAGGGTTGTATCTTCATGTCTAGGGTTGGCAATGTTGGATGAAATTTTTTCCTTCTAAAATATAGTTTTTATTTTTTGGTTAAATGTCATTCTATGAACCAAATTTCATCTTGTGTTTTATAATATGATCTTATTTAATGGGATTTTTTTGGTTTCAATGAGGAGCCTTATAAGAGGGAGAAATGGAGATGAGAGGAGGTGATTAAATTAGTTGGTGTGGGTCTCTTGGTCCCCTATTTATTGGATTACACATCAGCAAAATCTTGTACCATGAGGGAATAATTAAGGGCATTATATTATTCCATAATTTAATGATCAAAATTTGGCATGTGGTGGGATTGGGGTGGGGGATCTTAGAAATATGTTCTACTGTGGAAACATTAATCATTTTTATGGGATATATCTTATTTCTATCATGTAGAGGTTTCTATCATGTAGAGGAATGAAAAGATAGGTTTCTGTGATATATTTATTGGATGAACATCTTCAAAAACCTATAGGTCTATTATATCACACCAAAGTCTTTATATCAAATTTAAATATTCATCAACTTGTTTCTTATATATAGGAATGGCCACAAGGATATGTTGTTTAGATTTGAAAATCTACTGGTCAAGGAAATTGATTGTGAAAGTGTTATTTTTTCACAATGGGAGTAAATGGAAATGATGAACATCCTAAAATAAGTTAGGTGGAAACTGGAACGATGTTATTGAGCAGCCCAAAATTCCAAAATTTTTATTATTAGATTTATCATTATGATAAAATTATAATTATTATTTATTAGACCCTAATTCTAATCATATCTTATCTGATAAGTCCATGATTCAATTAGGCCATGATTCAGCCATTGGGAATAAATAAATAATTTTTCTCATTTGTGTGTGTGAAGATAAAGTTACAAAATTTGAATTGAATAATAAAAATATTCATCATAATACTACATATAGTCACCATTATACTCTTATCTACTATATAAAATTTCTCTGGGGTAGATATATTAGTATTTAATTAGATATCCATGGTCATATCCTTCACTTTTTCTACGATCATTACATAGCTTGGGATCATCTATTCTTGGTTATTTATTATCTTATATATATGTAGTTATCTCATTTCATATGGACCACCACCTTCCTATGGAAATCATAGACCATGAAATAATTTTACTTTTAATGAAATTACACTACATGATTGCTCTTATTCTGGATGGATTTCACACGATTCTATAATATTGTTGGCTCTCATGTCAAATATCTGATGAAAAATATGTAGAATAGAGATGAAAAAATTGGTGCTATTTAACAGTTGTTTTAAGAACTTTTCAGTGGTGTAGAGTAATTATGAATAAGGAATGGTTCTAATAGTGAAATGTTTTTGTTTAATGGTCTGATGGGATGATGGAAAAAGAAGAATAAAGAATGGTAATGGAATTTGATTAATAATTTTCTAAATATGGAAATGTTTTATAATTTAATGGTTGGGGTTGGTAGTAAATGTAGTTTTAGGACACATTTTCATTCATGGACATATGTTACATGTGTTTTGACATATGGATAATGGATTGTCATATTGAACTGATGCTCCAATCCATGGTTTTGGGTGCGATAGACCAATGACCCTAGCTGCATAATGCACCATCTTTTATTGGAAAAAGGATTGATTCACAAGAACACAAGCTTATAGATATGGAGTTCTATATCAATTATAGGATTTTTGGACATGGTTTTACGATTCATGGATTGATTCATAGACTAATGCCTTGTGTTTTTTATCATTTTATATTGTTGATGGGATGGTTGGACATGACATACTATATTACAATTGGATTCAGGGTATGTTTCCTGATGATTTCAAACATGTGTACCCTATGATATATGTTAAGGGGACCTTGACTGATACTCTATTGATAAATTGATTAATTTAATAGATAAACTAATTCCATTGTGAAATAAAATGATATATTATAATAATAATGATAATATATATATATATAATTAAGTAATTAATAATGGATTAAATGAATAACAAATTTCCTTTAATGCGTATTTATTTATTGCACCACTGATTACCTGGATAAAATTTTTTACAGACTGTCTATTTATTTTGACGCTACTAGTGGTGGCATACTGTGTTTTTCTCACACATTTCTCGTGCTTCTTTGGCACTTTGGTACAAAAGAAAATTCTAGATTTTTCTTTTATAGGTTGAGGATAATGGCAGAGTGGAGGGCTGGACAATGGGATATTAGTACAAGATTGGGACACAGTTCATGATCATTATATTATTTTTTTGTGTTATTGGAATTATTTTTATGACTTCAAAATATGTAATGTATTCATTATATTATAATTGTATGTATTACTCGGTTAATGATTGAATATTTACTAATGAAACATATTTATTTTTCGTGTTGGTTATTCCATATATTTTAAATATTTCAACTCATATATTATTCTAATAACTTGTTATAGTCTCCCTGTTATTGTGTATAAACCCATGTTTCTAGTCTACATCGTCTGGCATATAGGGTGGTGTTCCTATGTTCATGGGGTGACCCAGATTATGGAACTGATTTAGTAGCTACTAGATCATGATGATAACAAATATAATCGATCAAATTTTTCATAATGATTTTAATGATTTTAACATCATTTATTTAAGAATTGATGTGAAAACCCAATTTATCACATAGTTTAACAAATAAGTTCTGTGGTAAATTTTATTTTCATCATTAGTTATTATATAACTGACCTTGAAAATAACATCCTCAAGTTATAAAAATTGGTTATCAAATAATCTAATTGATAAATTTTTTTGTTATGTTTATGTAGTACTACGATTGTGTGATTTGGAATCTAAACTAAATAGTCACATTGATACTAAAAACACAAACTTTTATTTTTATTGGGCACATCTTGTGTAGGATTTACATGTGGTCAATTCCATCATCCCACAAATGACATATGGAACATTTTTACAAAATATACCAAAAATTAATGTTTTTATCTATTTTCAGTGAGTGACACTTAGTTTAATTAAAATTCAAATTTTAAAATGTAAAACACATAGTTTGACACATATCGAGCATACCAAGTGCTATACTAATATGTGGTCAATTAATATATATATAAAATTACATATGGACGTTTTTAGTTTAATATAATGAAAATTTGTTGTGTTAGCTTTGTTTTCACAATGTGACACACATCATTAACTAATGTATCCTTTTAAAATTTAAAAAATGCTCTTCGGGTTATACTAGATACACCATGTGTGAGATTGACTTGTGGTAGATTCCTACTTGTCACAGATAATGTTTGGATAAAATTCCTAAAGTATCTAGATAATTAATGTTCATTTTATACAATTTTATAGAGTGACCCAGATTTTTAAATAAAATTTCACTTTTAAATAGAAAAAGAACCATTTGAGATATACCATGTACATCATATGTCAAATTGAAATAAGACTAAATAATATATGTCAAAATTATTTATTTATTTTTTTCTAAAAAATCATGATAATCTATTCATTTTTGTACTGAGTTATTATTGTTTGAAAATTTAATATCACTTTTACAGAATAACATGAAATTTCAATCATATCGACAACATAATTTATTAGATTAATATGTAGAAAATAATTAAATATATGAATGATTAAGGGATCATTTTACAAATGTATCATGGAAATATGAAAACATTTTATTTGTTTTATTTATGTTACATGTGTTTTGAACAATCATGTAACTTTTAAATAAAAACATGCACTTATAATCAAAACATCCACATTTTGTAATAGATTTACATGAAGTTAATTTGTACACCTAAAAATTTAGCTACGAATCATTTTCCAAGTTTAACTAGAAAATATGAATATGTTTTCCCTATTTTCAATGGATGACATGTATTTTGAATTAAAACATTTCATTTAAAATCAAAAGAAACAATTTAAGTCATACTAGTATGTTTGTGTGTCCAAATAACATGTGACCAATATATACATGTGAAAATTAACATATGGTTTAGTTTCATAATGTAAAATGAAATTCTGATCATGTTTTATTAGTTTTACATTTGTAACCCATGTTTTGAAGTAAAATGTAAATTGTAAACAAGAAACTCAAAATTTGAGTTCTAAAATGCACACCGTGTATCAAGTTTTCTTTCCGTTTTAAATTCCTGTGTGTCATGAAAATAGAAATACAATTTTTTACAAATATCAAAAAAAATCCTTGTTTTTTATCTATTATCAATGTGTGACACATTTTTTAAACTAAAATATAGTTTTAGAATATAAATCATTCACTTAGACCCATATCCAGCACACAATGTCTCATATTAACATCATGATGATTCCTATATGTAAAAAATTACTTATGAATCATTTTAGTAAATTATATATGTAATATAATTTTTTCTACTTTCAATTTTGTTAGTAAACCATGTTTTTTTAAAATATTAAATTTTAAATGAAAACTAGTAATTAGTGTCATTCTAGGACCTTATTGGGATGTATTTATGTGTGGTTTATTCCCCACTTGGAAAAATATTATATCGATCCTTTCCAAATGTATCAAGATCATATGGGTGTTTATCTATGTTTTCAGTTATTGACAGATGTTCTGATGTAAAATGTAACTTTTAAATATAAAACATGCACATTGAGTCACACTGAGCACACCATGTGTCATATTGTTGTGTGGTTGATTCATACATGCCATAAATTATTTTTCTATTTTTTTCTAAATTAATGAGGGGAATAAAAGTGGTTTTCTGGGTTTCTAGTGAGTGAATTGTGTTTTGAACTAAAATGTCACATTTAAATAAAAACATTCACTTTCAATTATTCAATCCACATTGATTGTCAGATGGAATTTTGAGTGATTCCTACACATAAAAAATGTGTTAAGGATTATTTTATAAAATTATAAATAAAACCTAAGAGAATTATCTATATATTGAATATGTGACACATGTTTTGAACTACAAATCAATTATACATAATAACGCACAGTTTATGTCATACCGACCACACCGTGTGTTATATTGACAAGCACCTTATTATTACACATAAAAAATGGGTTACATATCCTTTTTATAAGCTATCAAGACAATCCATTTGTGTTTTCATGGATTTCACTATGTGGATCATGTTTTGAAATAACCATAATATTTTTAAATAAAATTATTCCGTTTATGTCATATGAGGCATAATTAATATCTAAATGATGTGAATAATATTATTACATATCATAAATGACATTAGGATAAGTTTCTTAAATTAACATGAAATTATATCTTTATTTTAACATTTTTGAATATTTGAATCATGTTTTGACATAAATGGTAAATTTATTAATAAAAAACTAGTACATTGAGTAATAAACTGTAATTATTTCTGTTAATTAACATGTGCTCAATTCCATCATGTCATAAATGAATAATTGATCATTTTCTTGAAATATAAATACAATCAATGTGTTTTTCCTATCCTTTCACTATATAATATAATTTTTCAACTAAAATGCCATATTTAAACTGAAAACATGAATATCACGTCATACCAAAAACACCCTATGTAGAATTTACATGTGTTCAATTATAACCCATAAAAGATAATATATACATATATTTTTACTAAAATATCAAGATAACATGAATGTTTTTTCTATATTCTCTTTGAGTGACACACTTTTTATGTAAAATATCATATTTAACTAAAAATATGATCGTCGAGTCAAATTTTACACACAGTGTGTTAGATATATATGGGGCTTATTTATATATATTAGAAATAATTTATAACTCGTATCATTAGAATTTGAACACAGTTCATGTCTTTCAACATAACTATAGTAGCAAAAAATTGTTGGTTATTTTACTTCAATGACATTATGTATATGGGATCACATCACAATGGATCAAATTCATTAATAGTATTAAGATAATAGATACATAAAAAATTATCACACTATTTAAAAAACCATAAAATATAATACAATTATATATATTTTAGATTTATTATTTATTCTACTAAATCCATGATTTCATTATTTTATCCCATATTGGTATCCTAGGGATAGAAAAACATAATAAAGAGAGAGAACATATTCTCAATTAGGGAAAAAATTCAAATGATTCTATCATAAATTAAATAAACTATTAATAATATTGTATGTATAAACAATAATAAAATATGGAATATAAAAAATACTACAAAACGGAACTAAATTAATTTATATATAATGAAATAAATAATCACATAAATAATAATAAATAATTTATTTATGATAGAATGCATAATGATGGATATAATATTGTTACCATCAAAGGCTTTGTTCCAAAAAAACATAAACAAACAACAATTGCGTAAAACAAATTCCCAATGTAGTTTTCCAGATTAGACCTACCTAATCCTAGAGTGACTATAATAGGCCCCACCCAACACATTCTTATTCCAATTGATTCTCAGTATTAATGTGGTGAACCAAAATCATTCAAATTGTTTTTCTTGTAAAGGTAAAATATAAAATTTTAGTTTTTCTATAATCTATAACCATAATCATAATAAATCCTTAGTAATATGGATAATGGTATCAAAATATTACATCACAATTTATGTAAAATATTCCCCAAATAATGTTCTCATAAATGAAAAGACTTCACAGTGATCAGGGGAATATTTTTTGAGGAAAATATATTTTGCATTTTAAATCAATTATACAAAATATAAAAATTTCACAAAAATTAATGAGTTTTAAAAATAAATAATAATTTAAATTTTTAATAAAAACATTAAAAATTAGTTTTAATGATGCGGGGAATTTTATTTCATGCAATAAAATTTTAAATTAAACATTACATTCACAAATTTCGCAAAAAGATAAAAAGGTTCCTCCTTAATAAAAAATTCAAAATGATTTCATTATCCATTTTTTTAAATAAAAAACATGGGTAAATATTTATTTAGTAAATCATTGTTGAAAATTAATAAAAATATTTAAAACAATTTAAATAAAATAAGAACATAGAAGAAATATAATCATGAATGAGTTGAATAAATTATGTTGGCTTTACTTAAAAAATTATTTCTATATCAAGAGATATTAAAGAGTGGGAAATTAAATGAAAAAATAAAATTTGAATAAATGACCATATGATAATAAAATATATTTAATTCAATATAGAGATAATATATAATTATTTTAATGGAGAGTTAAAAATAAATAAAGCCATAATAATGATGTGGTTGTAAATTAAACCCTTTTCTCATTCCCAACATTCTTGTTATGTACAATTATCCTCCAATATAAGAAATATAATACTATTAAATCTCCATAAAATAACCATATAAATACATGTTACATCATATATTTTCCACTTATAAAACCTCATTTCTAGTATATTAATTTATTTTTATGAAAATCATATTTTCTATGTGCTAATTGTTTTGTTATTCATGTATGTTTGGGTCTGACAGTTTCAGTCATAAATATTTATAATGTTTATATCATATATATGATGATAATGATGATATAAATATAACATATGTTAACTACATTCATATTTTTAATCATCTATGATGGGTGAAGATAAAAAATAAATTACATTGTTTATAGAGGTAGTTGTCAATATAAATGCATTAACTCGATTTTCAATTTTAAACACATGAAATAAAAATAATGGTAAATAATAAATCAACATTAAAAATTCATTATTATATAAAATATAACATATATATTAATCAAAATTTTATTTATTAAAATCCATTAAAATATTAAATAAAAAATGAAACACATCATTTTGTGGAGGTGGTAGTCGACACGTATGCACAGTCGACATTATAGTTATTCAATTGATTTGAATGTAAGAATGTGGTTAGGAAATTATAATTTTTAAGAATCATAAAGTCAATATATATTCATTAATTATATATTATAACTATCTATGTAAATTGGTGACGAGAACTGAATTACAATATTATGTAAAGAAGGTATTGTTTACATACACCTGAGCGATCTTTTTCGCTTATAATATTATTTAAAAGAGATGAAAAATGGTATTACCATAATAATAATATAATAACATTATATTTATTATATTATTATTTTTAAAATAGTATGGTTATAATTTATTTATATAAATTATAAGATTAAATAAAATTGAAATATCTATAAATATTCATACCTTCTCTTAGAAAATTATATATGGTATCTATTATTACTTACCCTAGGTCTGTTATATTTGAAATACAAACACATATAGTTGTTTTATAAGGATTTTGTAGAGATATTTTTTATCATATTGGATGAGATATATTTCTCAATAGTTCTGACTAATTGAGCTTATGTGGTTCCATTTTATAATTAACATGAGTGGCACACTTGTAATTTTTTATTATCATAAATTATTATTGATTAAACTTCATTGATAAATGTAACCAAAATATATTATATTTAAAATTTATAACATTAAGATAAAAAAACCACACAATGTGGTTGGATCATTTATTTTTATCATTTTATCCCATATCTTTTTAAATTATCCCATATATAACATTTTTAAACATAAACACTCGTAACCATATTACTAATATTAACGGGTTATAGATTTAATTATATGGTAAAAATTGTCACCAAAATGGGTAGGTAGTGAAATTTAACACCAAATTTGTATAAAATATTATTTTATCATTATTTATTTTTAATTTGTAAACAATGTAATAAAATATTTTGTTTCTTATAATATATCAAAACCAGTCCCCTGGGGCCCATGTCGTGACTACCACAAGTATTCTTTTCATAGGCCAGTGGATGGCTACTAGAACCTAAAGTCATATTCCCTAAAAATGGAAGGCTATGAATTTAACCTGTACAAAAAAAGTGTCCGAGAACACAACAAGAATAATCTCTGAAGTAAACTGTTGTAGTAAAAGAGTGATGGAGGTAAAATGGGTTGGAATAAAAGCCCAACTGTAAGGGTAAGAGTACAATTTTAAGAAAAATCCAACTAAAAATATAAAAACATCTATTGGGTCATCCTCTGACGATCCTACCTGAAGGGTATGTATGGATCACCTTTTCTACACTCCTCATACATCTTTCTCTGCCTTGTCACATCCCGCCAAATGGTCCACCTCTGAGCACTACCTAGTCTTTGATCCCTCATCCTCGATCAATGTGTTCTATCGTCTGCACATGACAAATCAAGGTGTGCGTGAGTCCCATGCAGGGGTGAGTATAACAATACCCAATTGGGGAACCGTGACCCCCGTAGGTCTCCTAGAGTTCCACGCAAGAAACACCCTAAAGTAAGACCTCAATCTCAAAGCACGAAGCAATAGACTTCAACTCTACTTTGGTATATTCCCATACATATTCCTATGTTTTCAAGACATACACATCTCATACATAAGGTATTAATTCCACAAAGGTAACACCATGAAGGTAGAAGTACCACACATGTAACACCATGAAGACTACACCTCGAAGGTTGAAGTACCCTACATGTAACACCATAAGGATTGAAGTACCACACATGTAACACCCCTAAGGTATAAGTACCACAAAGGTTTCACAACGAGTATTGGAGTACCAAATAGGTGACACCATGATGATATAATTATCACGAAGCTCACACCCTGAAGATATAAGTACCTCACAGGTAACACCAAGAAGATAGAAGTACGACACAGGTAACTTCCCAAATGTAGAATTACTACATAGGTAACAACACAAAGCTAGATGTTCCACACATGTAACATTGTTAAGATATAATTACCACAAAGATAACACAACTATGATAGTAGTACCACATAGGTAACTCCTCAATGATAGATTTGACTCAGCTCACAATAAGGTATAACTTATATATTGAAGTACAAATGATTATTCCTATGCTAGATCGTCTTGTTCTATTAAGAAGCACTGATTATGACACACACTGGATCGATAGGTAAAAACCCAGGCGGACCCACATAGTATCTAACCAAGACAAGATCTGTGTGCGCTGAACAGCATAGGATCACTGAGAACTAAACCACATTGGATTTGATAGAAGCTGACCCACATGGGATGGATAGATGCTGACCCCCTTAGGATTGATGTACTTTCTTCACATTATAGCCTATCCAAGGATTCATCACACTCAATGCACTTGAGTTCCATATAATTCACCCCTAGAGATATCGATCACACCTCGACCGCAACTATGATCAAAAAAAGAGTAACCCAAAGTAAATCCATGTATTAAGGGTTCCAAAACGATATATAGTGTGTTAATCAGATTCCTTGTCTTTGAGTTATAAGCATTTTAGTTTCGAGGGCATGTTTGGATTAGGGTTAGATCCATCCTGTCCGTACTCCAACTATTTCTAAACATCATGTGGAGTACCCAAAATGAACCATCTCGATTTTAGAATTCTTACACCATAGACAGTTCCTCAAATAGATGTCTGATTCTTGAGATAAGTAACTTTTAGTGTTTCTAGGCCTGTTCGGACCCTAGTATGGTCCGACTTGGTAGCCCTGACCTGGCCCGACTCGGTCAAGGCTGGGCCTTGGTGGACTCAGCCCAAGGGGTGAATGTCTAGTCAGACTCGTAAGTGGGGCGGCCTGCTAGGGTGGCATGACCAGAGTAGGGAGACCTGCAAAGGGGTAGCTCGGCCCGCGTGGGGCGATAGCCTGCATGGGAGGTTTCCCGATCATAGGGGAGGCCTGTTGGTGAGGTGGCCTAGTCAGAGGGATGTGGCCCTATCTGAGGGAGGTGGTCTTGTCTGAGGGTGGCTGCCCGATCCAAGGGCGGGAGCCCGGTCTGAGGGCGGCAACGGGTGTGAGGGTGGCGGCCCGGCTTCGAGGGTGGTGACCCAACGTGAGGGAAGCGGCCTGGATCATGGGTGGAAGCATTTGTTATGGCGGCGGCCCGACTCCAAGGATGGTAGGCTGCTGTGGTCCGATGAGGGGGGGGGGTGTACCACCCCGGTATCCTGGATTCATGAATGGCCTAAAGGTCTTTCATTTGGTGAGGCAGGGGTGTCGTGAGGGCACCGCTACGTTGCAGCAGAACCTGCCGTCGGTGGGTTAGGCCTCTGACGTGACTTCAGTAGTGACAATCATTCGCTGGTGACATAGCGTTCATGCCACCTTATTTCCCTCTATCAGTAGTCTTGTTGGTCGCCTCCTCCGTTCGTCGTGGCTGACGACTTTAGCCTTCCTTTTGCGGCCTGTGATGACATGTTCACGGTCATCCAAGGTGGCACAAGGAAGGCAAGGTAGCAGAGGCTTTAGGCCAGGTTTGTTAGTCTCGCACCCTCCATGTTATCTCGTAACACGAGGGGATTTAAGGGTTCAATAACAATTTAATTAAACAAAAAGATAAATCTCACAGGATTTCCCACTACAACCTCCCGCAAAGAATAATGGATCCTTGTCAACCCATTAGTCATTTGACCTGTGTTATTTGTATAATTTCAGAAACTGGAAGAGGGAATCCAATAATACACAAATGAAAATAACCCCCTACATAGAATAGGTGTATGTTGGTGACTGTTGATGGAACCACCTTTGTCATTGTCGTCATTTTTTTACTCAATGGAACCCCACACCGCTCGCTGGATCTAGTATCCTCCTTCAGGTGGTTGGAATCATGGTACATTTCTAGGGATACATCTCTATGTGAAGTTGTTCCAACACCCCTCTCCAATATCCATATAAATAGGGAAGGAGATAGTGTGTGGAATGCTCGGGGAATTTATGATGTTCATTTAATTAATGAACCTCCCAATTTCCCAATGGTGTAGTTATAGGAAAATACAAGTCAAGCCATTTATTGGAATGAATCATAGCCAGTACCACCAGCATCCTTTGCCCATTGGTTGAATGAAATAAAATAAAATAACAAACCTGTTATTTTATAAATCTTTTAAATGTCTGAAAAAATGTATTTTTCTCCCGACCTACTGGGTCGATGGTAATACTCCATTAAACGAATCATTTTGCTACAGATTCAATGGTGCCCTCAGATTTTTAATCCATGCAATAGTTCAAAATTTAGAAAACATCACTCACTCGTTTACTGAGAAAACCCGAACAAACGCTCAAAAAATTATTAACAGTCACCCTCGACCTGTGCCGTTCACGGTTAGGCCCTACCTAAGTGAAACACACCCTATTGAACCAAATGTTATAATCTGATTTCCAATCACAGTTACCTTTTATATGCTATGTATTTTACAATAAAATAATTGTTAATTTATTTATTTATTTACAGCCAAAAACTAACTTTCACTAGTGTCCCGTGCCGGCCAATGTTAGTATTTTCCTAAAATAATAATACCCTCATGAGTTTAGAAGTGGTCTGGGATTATTAATCTGACATATTTTCCATGAGTTATAAGCATATGAAAAATAAAAGAACATTATTTAATTATATTATTTAGGGTTTTGTCATTTTTTTATTTTCTCACCATTGGCTTGCACCGACTAAACGAAAGTCACTATTAGGGTAAACGCAGCATCCGGAGTCAACTGTGCCCTCTAATTTTTGATTCAGGCCACCTTTTAAGATTTATTCCACCTTTTCTTTATTTATCCCACCTTTTAAGAGTTATTCTACTATTTCATGAAAGCTGCACATTCACATTAAATAAATCTTATCAATATTTCAATGTTTCTTTCCTAGCACTATGTGCCTCAAAATCACAAACCTTCAAATATTTCTGTCTCTAAATAATTCTATATAATTAAACAAAATATATAGAAATTTCTAGACATTATATTCTACCCATCATAGGGATTTACGTCCCTAAAATCAAAAATATAGACTAAGGAATAAAATGGGGGGTAATGAACACGAAACTGAGCATCCCACCCCCATGTGCTCTTATGGAGGTTCTCGTGCTACAAGTTAATGTGCACCAGAGGTATTGACCACCCATAAAGGACCTGATTTTGTCGATCCTCAATCTCTACTGGAACCTCCATAAACATTTCCCCATCATCGAAGTCTATCTCGCCAAGGTCGATAACGTGTGATGGATCATGCACGCATCTCCTCAGCTATGACACATGGAAAACACTATGCACCTGGTGCATCTATGGGGAAAGGGATTGGAGATACACCACCTCGACCACTATACTAAGAATCTAGATAGATCAGATGACCCTCAAAGATAACATGTCACTCCGACCAAATCTCCTCAATCCTCGTCGAGGTGAGTCATATAGGAAGACACAGTCTCCTTCCTTCAGTAATAATAATACTTCTCCCAGATCTGAGCTATTTTCACTGGATAACAAGTGAGGCATTGTGATACAAACTCTCCCACTACTTCATTCGTCCCTACGCATTAGTACAGATGAGGGAGTTCCAAGGGAATTTTCATCACTCCATGTTTTACTGTTAATGGGGATGTATGGATCTCCCTCAACAGCCCCTCCTGAAGCATCACTGTTACCATGGTGCTTCCTCTGAAGAGGATTATGTACTCCCCACCTTCAGAAAATATTTCAGGATGTTGTCTTGAGGATATCTAAGCATTTCATTTCATGTATTCTACATCTCAAGATGTGCCTCCCGAATTCACTATGGAATTAGGGGAGTGAAAATCATATACTCTATGTAAGCTACTGCATCTTTATCCACTAAGGATATGTGAAGTGCGACTAGATACTCTAACACCTCACTCAGCAGCTGATTACCAAACATCCAACTGAGTGATTCTGCTATCATGTTCCCCTTCCTAGATGTAATGACAATCTCAGGATCATAGTCCTATTTGAACTCTGGAAATTATAACTGTCTCAGCTCCTGAAATCACTTCTGACACTTCTCCATCAACTGGAAAGGATCCCCCTTCGTCATCAATACTGATAAGAGTGCCTCTACCCTAGATAAGTCAGGTACAAATCTCATGCAGTACCCATCAAAAGCAGAATTCCCTCTCCTTTCGGGGATGATATCCTAGAAACATAAGTTGAAAAGATATTCTGACACACTTTCACTATTGTTGGGAACTGAAAACCTAAAACTCATACTCCCATGATGGTATGGTTGGCTAACTCAATAGTGTTCAGTTCACCCTCCTATGCCAGAGTTGAACTTGTGCTTCCTGGGTTTCTTATTCATCGACCAAGAAAAAACCCATTCCATCATTGTATCTAAACTATAACCACTTTTCCAAATACAGTCAACCTGAGTATGAATTGTGGATATCTAGTCCATACCCAGACTGTCATCGTATGGCCTCGATGCTACCACCAAGAGGTATCAATAAAAACTCTCACCTAAAGGGTCAGATTACACTATCAGTGTAAGTGATATTATTGAGTCTCCTCTCAATGGTTTCCCCAGAAGTGAGGGTCATGTCAACAGCTAAAAAAAAATTCTAGGTCATAAACAATATTTGTGGAATGAAGGAATGATTGGTACTTATGTTTATCAATAATACAATTAGTAGTAGACACATATCGTTCCTCGATTAACTCCCAGAGCCCTTGGGTCACACTCCATGACCGCATGCAGCTACTCTCATTCCCTATCCTCCAGCTCCCTGAGCTTGGAAGGGACCACATTGTTGTTGTGGTTTTAACATATCAAAATGTGTACCACCCCTTTTTTCCCTCCTAGACCATATTCCATGTTTTCTGACCTGATGATTCATATGTCCTTATTAATTCCTCTCCAAGAGTCATTTTACATGCCCAAGTCTATTAGACTGGCATCAGTTTCTTACTTCCCCACTATTAACATTCCCTTCCCATATTCGCTCATCCAAAGAACATTCAACCACAAAGGTCCTCTCTAGTACCCTAACATGAATAGGAATGCATTGAGGAAAAAAGGATGGATCATATGCCCATAAAAACACCTCAATTAGTTGTTGGAGCCTTGATGCACTGACCGTACTATATTCATTGAGTACCTGGGATGATCGGTAGGCCTCGATAAATACTCATCTACCGACATGCCATCCTTCTAAAGCTGTAGAATCTCTAGGGAACTCTAATCCCTTAGAACATTATGACAAGAGACCCCCTTAATTAAATAAGGTTCTCAAACATGTACACAAAAAAATTCAACTATTCGCAAGATAAGGGTAACCTAAACACTTTCAACATCCTACTGAGCGATGTGGAATGATCTCTACTAGGACAGACATCTGGTCGAATTGTGTGCTGTCTAGGGGGAACCTCGACCATATCTTCAGGATAGTCCATAGATTCCTCTAAGTCGGGATTGCCTCGGAACCTAAGTGGTATTTGATGATAAAACATGTGTATGGAACTAATCCTACAAGTTCCATATACTGGTATTGTTGGTCGTAACTACTAACCAAGGGGTAGGGATATAGCTAGCACACTACCCGAAACTACCATCTCGGGAAACAGTCTACATAACAAAGCCTCATAAATATGAAGAAAATCTTAATTGTCACTCACTGGAGAAGCCGAATATATAAAATAACCATCTACCCTATTGGAGTCTCATCTAGGTAGAAAACTCAGGACACAGCCTCCAGTCAATCATCAGCTGCCTAGGAATCTATCTCACCTCGAAACCTTAGAGGCCTCTACTAGTGGAACTCATGAAATGCACTATGTCAGCGTGCACCATATGCCTGTGCGGCTGGTGGTAACGACTGCCCAACGGGTGGTGGTGCTGCAGGTACACCACCTAGAGGTTCCATAATAGTAAGAGGGCCCTACACTAGTGCATCTTTTCTTGGTGGGCCGTCATCATGTACTCTCATAGAAATCCTAGCTGGCTGACTACGTTGTGGAATGGAGATAAGGAACTGGTGAACCATGACCATTAAGTTATACCTAAAAACCTGACTCCCAAGAAATCAAAAGAAAAACATTTCAAAAACACACGAAATTAGTGTTTTCATGCACTGATTCAGATATCTGAATTCAGGGTCATGGGTTATAGATATGTCAGCCGCCACACCAACACAGGACTCCACAAAATAAAAACCACACTCATTACACATAACACTATTTAGAAAGATAAAATATCATATTCTTAGTTATTCGGTCGAACTGAACTTATTTGATACCGCTTTGTCACAACCCATACCTCGGGGCCCATTCCAGGACTAACCCATGCCCACCTTCTATAGTCCAGGGGATGGAAACTAGCACAAAAATTTTTATTTCCTAAAACGGTAAGCCATTACCTTTATCCTATACAAACACACAGACCGAGAACACAATAATAAGAAACTATGAAGTAAACTGTTGTAGTAAAAAAATTGTTAAATGTAAAAGGGGCCAGAATAAAATCCCAAATATTTGAGTATGAGTACAATTGAATGTACAATACAATAGAAAAGGGAAAATAGCTACTGGGTTATCCTCTACGGGTCCTACCTAACATGTAGGTACAGATTGCCTCCTCAGTACTACTAGTTCGTCCGTCTCCACCATGTCACGTCATGCCAAATAGTCCACCTATGAGAACCGTCCATTCCTTGCTCCCTTAGCCTCGATCAATGTTGTATATAATCTACAGAACACACAACAAGGTGCATATGTATCTTATATAGAGTTGAGTATAAAAATACTTTGTGGGGACCCTATGACCCCCATTGGTCTCCTAGAGTTACGCAATGGAAATACCACAAAGAAAGACCTCAATCTCGATGTACGAAGCAATATACATCAACTCTACTTAGGTATATTCCCATACAAATACTTAAGATATAAAGAAATACTCATCTCATACATGATGGATTAATGCCACACAAGTTTACCCCATGATGGTAGAAGTACAACACAGGTAACACCATGGAGACAACACCTCGAAGCTTGAAGTACCACACCAGTAGCACAATAATAATAGAAGTACCACACATGTAACCCCAGAAAGGTAAAAGTACCACAATGGTGACACCATAAATATTGGGGTACCACACAGGTGACACCATGGAGATTAAAGTACCACATAGTTAACACCATGAATGATAGATGTACCACACAGGTAATAACATTGAGATAAAAGTACCACACCGGTAACACCCTGAAGGTAGAAGTACCACACAGTTAACACCACGAGGATAGAAGTACCATGTAGGTAACCCCATGAATATAGAATTACCACATAGGTAACACTAAGAATATAGGAACACCAAAAATATAACACCATGAAGATAGAAGTGAGCCAGCTCACAATCAGTTATAACATAAGTATAGATGTACATATGATTAGTTATAAGGTAGATCAACTTGTTTTGTTAAGAAGATCTGCTTCAGACTCACATAGGATCGATAATTAGTAACTCCTACTGACCCAAATAGGATTTGACCCACACAGGACTGGTGATCACTAACCCACATAGGATAACTATTCATTGACCCACATAGGATCTGATAGATGCTATCCCACACAGGGTCGATATATACTAACCCACATAGGATCGATGTACTTTCTTCACGTTACACACAATCAATGGATTCCTTGAACCCATGGCACTCATGTTCCAAAAAATCCACCCCTCGATATACCAGTCATATCTCGACCACCACTATTCTCCATAATGGAGTAAACCAAAGGATTGTTATTTCTTAAGGGTTCCAAATCGACAAACTATGCGTAAATTGAACGCCCGGGGTTTGAGTTATAAGAATTTTAGTTTTGAGGGGCCGGTTGGATTCAGATATGATCCAAATCGGTAGTACTCAAAATATTTCCAAACCCCATGATGAGTATAACAAATGTACTGTCTATATTTAATGATTCAGGCACTATAGATTGTTCGTCAAACATACGTCTATTCTCAAGATAAGGAACATTGAGTGTTTATGAGCCATGTTGGGCTCGGGTCCGGCCCGACCCTTGTCTGGGAACAAATGAGGTGGACTCGGCCCACTTGGCCAATGTCTGATCCGGCATGTATGAGGGGCGACCAATAAGGGTGGCCCAACCAGAACAGGGCGACTCGGAATGGGGCGGCCGAGCCCGCATGGGGCAGTGGATTGCTAGGGAGGAAGCCTGATCCTAGTGCAGCGGCCCACTAGGAAAGAGGCCTAGTCTGAGGGTGGTGTCTCGGTCCAAGGGTGGAAGACCTGTTTGAGGGAGAAAGTTAGCTCCAAGGGTGGCGGCCCGGTCCTAGGGCAGCGGCCAGCTCCGATGGAGGTGGTCGGGCTGCAGGTAGAGTCCCCCTTCTAGGGAGGTATCCCGCTCCGTGGGCGGCGTCCCACATTGAGGGTGGTTCTATAGTCTAAAGGAGGAAACATATGTGAGTGCGGAGGCCAGTGTGAGGGGGTCGGACTAGCTCTAAGGGTGGTTACTCTGTTATGTCCGACACAAGGTGGGGGGGGGTGGGGTTGTAACCTCTACGGTCTCCTGGATTCCCAAACGGTTGGATGGAAATTTGGTTGGCGAAGTAGGGGCGCCGCGTGAGGGCCACTAGGTCACCACATAAACTGCTATATGTGGGTTTGAAATCCACCATGGCATTGTCCATGGGTACCATTCCTCAGTGGAACAAAGTTTGCATCACCTTTCTTCCCATGGTCGTCCATCGTGCCAAACACCTCCTTCGTTCATCGTGGCCGACAAGCCCTGACCTTCATCTTCTGACTTGTTATGTCATGCTCGTAGTCTTCCAAGGTGGTGCATATAAAGAAAGGTAGCAGAAGGTTCGGGCAGAGCTCATCAGGCTTGTTCCTTCCGCATTAGCTCCAATCACGAAGGGGGTTATGTGTTTAATAACAATTGAATTAAACAACAAGATAAAACATACAAGATTACACACTACAACATCCCCTAAATATGAATGGATTGAGAGTCAACCTATAAGTCTGATGACCCACGTTCTTCATATAATTTCAAGAATAGGGATGTTGGATTGAAAAATGAAAAATGAAAAAAAACCCCTACCTGGAAGTGGTGCCCACATGTGACGGTCGACAAAACCTCCTTCGTCGTTGTCATCGGTTTTTGACTCGGTGGCACTAGTCACCACTCGCTAGAACCAGTATCATCTTCCAAGTTGTTGATGTCACTGTACATTTTCAGGGCTTCATCGCGTGGTGAATCTGTACCAACACCCCTCCCAAACCTCTATATAAATATGAGAGGAGAAGGAGTGTGCAACACTGGGGGAATTAATGACTTTCATTTAATTAATGAATGTAAATACCCGAAGCTTGACGTACATTGACATTACATTACATTTTCTGAATACTTAGTTCATAACAAAAACAAACACACAAGGATCGTAATAGTTTAGTGTCTTTTGAAACTCGGAACGTAATCTTCTAATCGTGGTGAAAGATCTTCAACATCTCCTATAAAGATCTTCCCTTTTTTTAGATAAAACCTTTCTTTATATCCTGGAAAAAAAACATAAAAGGGGGAGCTCAAATGCTCAGTAAGGGTAAACAAAAGAAATATCAATCACATCGTATTCATAAGAACATAACATTTTGGAAATCTTAACCTGCAAAAGAGAGCATAATTTCATAACATGGGATAAATCATGGCAGTGAAATGTAATCACAATAATCATAACATAAAACATGAAACTTTGTGGCATTCACACATAATCATAGATAATCATTTCTTGTTAGTCATGACTCATTGCCAAGGCTATCTTAGTGGACAAAGTCCCTTTCTGAATCGAGTAACCCTCGTTTCAGTCCTGTTTCACTGAACCGGTATAACCTACCGTTCCAGCCCTGTCTATCTCATGAGATATAAAATCTTTACCCAATGCATTGGAGGGAGATATAGGTCCCACCCATCTTATAATGAATCATTTCTTATGTGTGCCACATAATCATAAAACATACATCATCGCATAACACACGTAACAAAAATGGGATTCTTGAAACATCATGACATCATAAATCAATTCATATAAGATAAAAGAATTCATAAAAATAATTCCATCACAACATGATCAAATCAATGTAATAATAGGGATAAAAAACAGAACCCTTTATTATCTTAGATGGAAAATAATTTTGATAAAACATTTGAACTCCATTCTTGAGGAAAATATCCTTTCTTCTTCAAAAACATTTTTCCTTTCATAACATGTCATACAACTTTAAAATAAAAGAAGTTGATTAAAAATAAACTTGAAAACTTGTAAAGGAAGCTTCTTGGAAATATTTTTTTAAAAATCCATTCATGTCGTATAATTAAAAAAAACATTCTTCGTACTTTTGTCGTAAAAGTCAAAAAGTACCTTGTATGAAAAACGACAAAAGATTCCTTTCATATCTTTTACTAAAAACTCATAGAAGGGTAAAATTGGATTTAAAAAATTGTAGGTGGATGGAAATAATATTACATATTGAGAAAACATGGATGTGGATGATAAAATACAACCCAGTAACTTTCAAGTATAAACAATCTCGGATAAAAATGAGATTGTGATATTTCCCTTACCTTAGGTCCGACTTGCTTTGTAAGTGTCCGAACCTCCTCTTCTTTGAAGAACCTTTTGGAGACCTCCTCTTAGGGAAATAAAATTGGTCTTTGAGGAAGACCAGAACCTCTAGGATGTTTATAGGGAAGTGGAGAAGATATTTTGGCAGAGGTTGGCCGAGCTTGAGTGCTCAAATTGGTGTGAGGAGGAGGGGGAGGAGGTGTCCTTTTATAAGGGAGGAGAGGGGCACCTTAGGAATATCTCAAAATATTATTTTATATTAAAGTAAAAATCGGTTTATAATGGATCCAAAGGGTCTTATTTCGAAGCTAAGGTGGGGATGGGTCGAAATCCTATCAACCAATAGGATTTAGACAAGTTTAGGGTATTATTTTAACCTTATCAATTAGATTTAACTCTAAGTTAAATAATTTAACTTTTACCATGTCTTTTTGTTTTCTTTCACTATATGGTTAATACACTTACTATAACATGCCAAACGAACCCCAAATTGTTTATTATTAATATATATATCCTTATCTAAGTCATTTGGCCGAACCTTAGATTTTTAGGAATAAAATAACAATTAGTAATATAATATTTGATTTAAAAACTATTTTGTGTCAATTTTGACACTATTTGATATATGATTTTTGTGAAAGTCATAACAGAATTATATGTTCGAACCAAGTTGATTAAATCAACACTAATATATCATAGTAACCTAGAAAATTTGTGGAATTCATAAAAAGTCTTAAATTACATTTATTTTGGTATTTATATTATCAATTATGTCAATATTTCATTAATAAGATAATTACTGCATCATCTTTGTGTCATAACTATATTAACTTATTTGATGTCTAAAAATTAAAAATAAAATACAATCATGTAGGAAATCTTTTTAGATTTCTAATGAATATTTACAATCGAATTTAGCTTATGTATAACCCCATATTAAAAATGTTTTAGTGAATACACTTTGATTTTAACTTTTTTAACTCTTCTTTGAATTAAATAGTAATAAATGTCCTAATCTAATCCAAGTGGGCCTAAATGATAATATTTTACACTTAAGGTTGTTTTTGGTCGAGATACACTTGTCCAATAGAATTAGGACATGTGTTAGGGTAATATTAATATCATTTTTACCCTTAATTACCCTATTTACTTTTAACCGTGGTAAATAAAAGTAAAAAGTTACTATTCACCAAAAATTATTTTCATCTCATTGAACCACATTTTACTTACTGACATCAACCGTGTCTCTCGAATTTTTGAAATTCCATTCACAGAAGCGGTAAAATTAAGTTTTATGAAAAATTCAGTTTTTTAACTACCACTTAGTAGTTTCACTATTCATCAAAAAATGAAGGTTTTCAGAAAAATGCCAAAATTTCATCCTAAGCTATATTTCATATTCCGAATTCAAAAATGAAGTCTATTTTACCAAATTCATAACATAGAATTTTCATTAATTAATTTTATAATTAAATCCCGCTGTTAAAACAAATAGCATGTTTTTAAGAAACAATATCTATCAAAAGATTGACACTTGTTTATGTCTGGTTTAAATGTGCAATTACATCCAATGACCAACATTGTATTAAATTGTAAAAATATATTCTAAATATACTTTAAAACTACTCCAATTAATAATTTATCACTATTAATTATTTCGATTAAAAAAGTTGTTTTTTAATTATAATTTAGTAATTTTCACTATTCATCAGAATATGAAAGTTATCCGAAATGTACCAAAATTTCACCTTAGGCTAAATTCGATACTCCGAATCCAAAAATGAAGTTCATTTTGAAAAATAAGATTTACAGAAATTTAAAAAGTGGTTATTACTATTCATACCGGCTAGTTTTAATAATATTTTAATAGCATATCATTGTTTAGTGAAACTCTGTATTGCGTATTACATACGCTATCGAGGAAGGTCGCGATTGCGTGTAATGCAAGGCAAGTCAAGGATGCGTGTTGTGCAAGCTCCTTTTGGTGTAGCGTACAACACAAGACATTAATAAAATTAAAAAGAATATTTTTTATAAAATCTTGGGCTGTTACATTCTACCCCCCTTAAAATGAATTTCGCCCTCAAAATTCGCCGGGGTTATAAATGGTTTACTATTTGAAAGTTTCTTTAATAGAAACCCACATCGTAAAAAGGAATATCAAAACCAATCTTTAAAAACAAAAGTATGAAACGTAACAGTTACCCAAATAAACTAATCATTGGGTTTCCACATAGGTGAAAATATGGATATGGAAGAGAAATCTAACCATCATGTTCTGATGGAGAGTGGTAGAGAACATGGCTATGGAAAAGCCAATAACCACAAATCCATAAATTTGTGACGATCTAAGGTACCATCCGATTCATCAGGTATAAGATCACTAGGACAACATTTTTGGTTTTCAAGATCATTTCCCTAAAGTTGAAAATTTGAATTGGAATAAATACTTTCTTTATTTTGGTACAATCTCACTATTGTTCGTGCCTAGAACAATTTCCACTTCATCTATTAAATAAATGAAGTGGAATTTGTTTTCGTGAAGTGTTAGCAGATCATGTGATAGAATGACGGGTCATTCCATCTGTCTCAAACAAAAGGTTAGAAAAAATTATATACATAAGTCGATCTATAGTGAGATTAATCATATATAGTTCCTAAAATGGACTTATACTTCATATATCATACTGTTTAATATAATAAAACTAGTTTCTACTAAACGGGGACTTCCTGTAGGCCAGTGGTAGGCAATAAAGGCCAGTCGCACTTCGGTTGTGGGTTCGATTCCCACAGCCTTGTCCGAAGCGATAGGCTGTGGCCCGTCCTGCAGGTTGTCCTTTTTCTAAAGCTACATTACTATAACATGCCATCAATAATATCGAAAAAAAACTTTAATACTTAAACAATACTAACTTATGTCCAACATAGTCCATTCCAATCTTTAGGCTTATCCATAATACTTCTGTCTAATCTCATATTATAGTGAAAATGATTACCAAAGAGTTCATATAACAAGCATGTTAATACCATCATTGATCCTCGTATATCATGAGATATGTCTTGTTGGTCACATTCCAAACATTCAAAGGCCTTAATCTTGTACTCTCTTGAATACCCATTGAAGCTTAGTGAAAACTTGAATGCAGTTAAAAGTTAACACTTTCCACATACCAAAATCCTCAAAATTCTATATACTCAAACCATGATATCACTTAGTCCTTATATCAATCATGAGCTCATGAATACTATTAAACATTTCATTTTCTCGTTTTCCCTTCATTATATGCATAATATCTCAATCACATTGAATACCACATTAGACCAATACATAAATATTCCAATATTCCATGATACAACATTATTTTGGAATCCCATTACATAAAAACTTAATCATTCCACCACATCGTTGTCATATTCAACATTGCCAATAGTGATCGCATGTGACTTCCCTTTGTCCTTTGCCTTAAGCGGTTGCTCATGTCGATCATCACTAACCCTTGGATTGGGGCATTTATTGGCATAATGTCCCATCTCCTTGCACTTGAAGCATTGAAGTGTTGGTTGTGCGTTCTCTGCAGTGTTTGCTTTATTCACTTCATTAGAATCCCTTTTTCCATTACTTCGACACTCAGCTACTCGATGACCTTCTTTTCCACACTTAAAACATTTTATAGTCCCTTTAAGACAATCTCCACCATGCTTCTTTCCACACTTTGTGCATAAGGAAACATTCATCTTCTTTTCACCATTATTCTGAGATTTCTCCTTGAACTCCATCTTTCGTTTCTTGTCAAAACCATGAGATGGATATGTAACACCAACTTCCATTTCTACCTTGATAGCACAACACACAATTTCTTCATTGCTACTGAAGTCTCTTATAGCTAATGCCCTTCGAAGACTTGGTTTTAAGCCACTGAAAAATCGATCAACTTTACTTTCAGGTTGGATGATAATGCCAGATGCATACCTTGCAAGTCTTGTAAAATTCGCTTCGTATATACCAACAGATTCATCATCCTTTTTCTTTAGTTCAAGAAACTCCTTCTCCATCTTCGTTCGAAGAATACGAGGGAAGTACTTACTGAAAAACCAGTTCTTGAACTCGTCCCATTCCATGGAATCAATTTCATCTCTTTGCCTCGTATTCTTGATAAGATTCCACCATTGATCAGCTTCACCTTCCAAACGATATACTGCTAAGATGACTTTATCATGTTCAGAACATTGAAGAACTGAAAATACCTTTTCAGTAGTACTAATCCATTGTTCAGCAACTAATGGATCAGTAGACCCACTGAAAGAAGGCGGACGCTGCCTCATGAAGGATTCAACAGAATGTTCCTCCTTCCTTTTCTCGTTTGGAAGTCCTGCATGATTCATAGCTTGAGAAAGTTGTGTGAGCATGGCTACAGGATTTTTCATTCCATCTCCCATATCGTTTGGTTTCTCAGGGGGACAATCATTGCATTGTCCATTGCATTGATCAACACGGTTCCTTCGGGTTCCAGCCATCGTCTAAAACCCCAAAAGAATAGTGTGAGAGGCAAAAATCATGCTAGGGAAAACAACATAATAAAGGGGTAGTACCCTCAATATCTAACATCTTAGGTTAAATTCTAAGATCGTTAGAGCAATTCTAGGACTATAACCTATACGTATACTTAACCTTAGAGACATCCCTAGACATGCCTTAGAAATATCTCTAGGGATCTCACTAACGTTTTCGCATCCTAGTTTCCAAAGGTTGACTAAACCTTTCCTCTGATACCAACTGTAGAGACCCGTATCTTGACGTACATTGAAATTACATTACATTTTCGGAATACTTAGTACATAACAAAAACACACACACAAGGATCATAATAGTTTAGTGTCTTTGGAAACTCGGAACGTAATCTTCTAATCGCGGTGAAAGATCTTCAACATCTCCTATAAAGATCTTCCCTTTTTTTTAGCTAAAACCTTTCTTTATATCCTGGGGAAAAGAAAACATAAAAGGGGGAGCTCAAATGCTCAGTAAGGGTAAACAAAAGAAATATCAATCACATCGTATTCATAAGAACATAACATTTTGGAAATCTTAACCTGCAAAAGAGAGCATAATTTCATAACACGGGATAAATCATGTCAGTGAAATGTAATCACAATAATCATAACTTGAAACATGAAACTTTGTGGCATTCACACATAATCATAGAGAATCATTTCTTGTTAGTCATGACTCATTTTCAAGACTATCTTAGTGGACAAAGTCCCTTTCTGAATCGAGTAACCCTCGTTTCATTCCTGTTTCACTGAACCGGTATAACCTACCGTTCCAGCCCTGTCTATCTCATGAGATATAAATTATTTACCCAATGCATTGGAGGGAGATATAGGTCCCACCCATCTTATAATGAATCCTTTCTTATGTGTGCCACATAATCATAAAACATACATCATTGCATAACACACGTAACAAAAATGGGATTCTTGAAACATCATGACATCATAAATCAATTCATATAAGATAAAGGAATTAATAAAAATAATTCCATCACAACATGATCAAATCAATTTAATAATAGGGATAAAAAACAGAACCCTTTATTATCTTAGATGGAAAATAATTTTGATAAAACACTTGAACTCCATTCTTGAGGAAAATATCCTTTCTTCTTCAAAAACATTTTTCCCTTCATAACATGTCATACAACTTTAAAATAAAAGAAGTTGATTAAAAATAAACTTGAAAACATGTAAAGGAAGCTTCTTGGAAATATTTTTTTAAAAATCCATTCATTTCGTATAAGTAAAAAAAAACATTCTTCGTACTTTTTTCGGAAAAGTCAAAAAGTACCTCGTATGAAAAACGACAAAAGATTCCTTTCATATCTTTTACTAAAAACTCATAGAAGGGTAAAATTGGATTTAAAAAATTGTAGGTGGATGGAAATAATATTACATATTGAGAAAACATGGATTTGGATGATAAAATACAACCCAGTAACTTTCAAAGTATAAACAATCTCGGATAAAAATGAGATTGTGATATTTCCCTTACCTTAGGTCCGACTTGCTTTGTAAGTGTCCGAACCTCCACTTCTTTGAAGAACCTTTTGGAGACCTCCTCTTAGGGAACTAAAATTGGTCTTTGAGGAAGACCAGAACCTCTAGGATGTTTCTAGGGAAGTGGAGAAGAGATTTTGGCAGAGGTTGGCCGAGCTTGAGTGCTCAAATTGGTGTGAGGAGGAGGGGGAGGAGGTGTCCTTTTATAAGGGAGGAGAGGGGCACCTTAGGAATATCTCAAAATATTATTTTATATTAAAGTCAAAATCGGTTTATAATGGCTCAAAAGGGTCTTATTTCTAAGCTAAGGTGGGGATGGGTCGAAATCCTATCAACCAATAGGATTTAGACAAGTTTAGGGTTTTATTTTAACCTTATCAATTAGATTTAACTCTAAGTTAAATAATTTAACTTTTACCATGTCTTTTTGTTTTCTTTCACTATATGGTTAATACACTTACTATAACATGCCAAACGAACCCCAAATTGATTATTATTAATATATATATCCTTATCTATGTCATTTGGCCGAGCCTTAGATTTTTAGGAATAAAATAACAATTAGTAATATAATATTTGATTTAAAAACTATTTTGTGTCAATTTTGACACTATTTGATATATGATTTTTTTGAAAGTCATAACAGAATTATATGTTCGAACCAAGTTGATTAAATCAACACTAATATATCATAGTAATCTAGAAAATTAGTGGAATTCATAAAAAGTCTTAAATTACATTTATTTTGGTATTTATATTATCAATTATGTCAATATTTCATTAATAAGATAATTACTGCATCATCTTTGTGTCATAAATATATTAAATTATTTGATGTCTAAAAATTAAAAATAAAATACCATCATGTAGGAAATCTTTTTATCTTTCTAATGAATATTTACAATCAAATTTATCTTATGTATAACCCCATATTAAAAATGTTTTAGTGAATAAACTTTGATTTTAACTCTTTTAACTCTTCTTTAAATTAAATAGTAATAAATGTCCTAATCTAATCCAAGTGGGCCTAAATGATAATATTTTACACTTAAGTCTGTTTTTGGTCGAGATACACTTGTCCAATAGAATTAGGACATGTGTTAGGGTAATATTAATATCATTCTTACCCTTAATTACCCTATTTACTTTTAACCGTGGTAAATAAAAGTAAAAAGTTACTATTCACCAAAAATTATTTTTTAATCTCATTGAACCACATTTTACTTACTGACATCAACCGTGTCTCTTGGATTTTTGAAATTCCATTCACAGAAGCGGTAAAATTAAGTTTTATGAAAAATTCAGTTTTTTAACTACCACTTAGTAGTTTCACTATTCATCAAAAAATGAAGGTTTTCAGAAAAATGCCACAATTTCATCCTAAGCTATATTTCATATTCCGAATTCAAAAATGAAGTCTATTTTACCAAATTCATAACATAGAAGTTGCATTAATTAATTTTATAATTAAATCCCGCTGTTAAAACAAATAGCGTGTTTTTAAGAAACAATATCTATCAAATGATTGACACTTGTTTATGTCTGGTTTAAATGTGCAATTACATCCAATGACCAACATTGTATTAAATTGTAAAAATATATTCTAAATATACTTTAAAACTACTCCAATTAATAATTTATCACTATTAATTATTTCGATTAAAAAAGTTGTTTTTTAATTATAATTTAGTAATTTTCACTATTAATCAGAATATGAAAGTTATCCGAAATGTACCAAAATTTCACCTTAGGCTAAATTCGATACTCCGAATCCAAAAATGAAGTTCATTTTGAAAAATAAGATTTACAGAATTTCAAAAAGTGGTTATTACTATTCATACCGGCTAGTTTTAATAATATTTTAATAGCATATCGTTGTTTAGTGAAACTCGGTATTGCGTATTACACACGCTATCGAGGAAGGTCGTGATTGCGTGTAATGCAAGGAAAGTCAAGGATGTGTGTTGTGCAAGCTCCTTTTGGTGTAGCGTACAACACAAGACATTAATAAAATTAAAAAGAATATTTTTTATAAAATCTTGGGCTGTTACAATGAACCTACCAAATTCCCAACTGTGAGGATATAGGAAAAGAAGAGTCAAAAAATTTATTGACATGAAATGTTGCATGTCTTACTAGCATCGTTCGTTGGTTGGATGAATGATAGAACAAAAATTAAAAAACACGTCATTTATTTAATCATTCAAAAGTCCTCAAAAATAAAATTTTCTCCCCACCTATTGCAGTCTATATTAATAACCTATTTAGCAAATCCCAGAATTTTGGATTCAATTTATCACTCAGATTTTTAATCTGAACAACAGTTCAAATTATAGAAAACACCGCTCACACATTAATAGAACTTACTTGCACGTAAGTTTAGAAAATTATTAACATTCACCCTCTACCCACGCCAATCAAGGTTAGCCTATTCCTTACTGAAACACACTCCAACGAACCCAATGGTACTCTTAAATTTCAAATGTAATTTACTGTTTAAATGTTTTGTATTTTAAAATAACAAAATTGTTACATAATTATTTTATTTACGAATAAATACTAACATTCACTAGTGGCCTTCCCCGGCTAATGAAGTATCTTCCTAAAGAATGAATACCCTAAAGAGTTCCTATGTGGTCTCATATTTCTAATCGTAGTAACCATTCATGATATATATTCATTTAAAAAAATAAAATAACATTATATAATTATTTTTTTATGGTTATGACATTTTTTGGTTTTCTCACTCTAGACTTGTGCCATGTAAACTTATGTCGCAGCAAGGGTAAACCCGCCATCATGAGCGCAACGGTGCCTCCAGATTTCTGATCTGGTTAGCTATTTAGGATTCCTTCCACTTTTTAGGAGTACTACTTACACACGTTAATTGAAGCTTAACAAAACTTCAACGGTTCATTCTAGGCACTTCGTGCCTTAGAATCGTGCACCGTCAAAATTGTTGGTCTCCAAAAAATTTCTTATATTTAATAAAATTATACAGAAATTCCATGACATTAAAAAATATCATCAATGGATTTTTTGAAAATATTCAATTATTTTGTTCTTTAAAAATCAATATTGAATAAAAATTCAAATACAATACTTTCAAATAAAAAGGATATATTTTATTCATTTATAATATTCATGGGTAATTATAACTCACCAAAATTAATATTAAATGTAGAGTTTTTATTTTTTTACATGATTATTCTACTACTTTTTTAAGCGTTATGTCAGATATGAGTATCAATTTAGAGCAATTATAAAATAACTACAAAATCAAAATAAGATACTTTTAAAACGAATAAATATTCTATATAAATACAAATATTTATAACAAAAAATTTTCTTGTGGGAAAAAATTAGTGATATTAATGTAAAAATATGGATATGTTGTAATTTTCATTAAATTAAATTGTATAAATGAACTTATAATGGAAAAATTGTAAAACAATGTCATATCTATGATTTTTTGATTTATATTGTAAAATAAATCCTATAAAATGATATAAATTAATTATCTTGGTTTATTGTGAAACAGTAATTCATGTTTCTGAACATTTTTCCCAATTTATCTTAATAAAAGGAAAATATTTACCCCAGTCATTATTTATAATGACAAAAAAAGTGTTCTATTTATCAAATTTAATTTACCTCATTCAAAATATTGTTTCCATTTTTAGGATTAAATTTATTAAAGTGTAAGAATTATATTCTAATTTAAATGTGTAAAATAAAATGAAATATATTTATTAGGAAAACATAATTTTTAATCATAATATTTAAAATATATCAATATCGTTAATATTTTTGGAATTAATTATATTATTATAAATAAATTAGATCATATTTTTCATTATGAACAAAATATAAATATAAGGGGACATTTAAATCTAATATAAATAAAGAAAATTATTTGAGAAAATAGTATTTATAACAATTCACTATCAAATAAATCATTTCTGAAAAAAAATTCACCCTAAAATCATTTTGATATGATATTTCCATAAATATAATTATTTATATCCAGTTAAATATAGAAAATTTTATAATATATGTTATAAAAAAATTCATTGATAAAATTTTGTTTACTTTTATATAGTTTCTCGAGAAATAAAATAATGTTATAATTACGTATCATGTGTAACATTCTCCCCTCATTAAATAAATTGATCTAAAATATTTATAAAATTTCACATTATCTAAAAGTTTTTGTAGTTCTTCATCATAACCTATTCTGGTTTCTATGTTTCCACATCAATCATAGAGTTTATCCAATGTACCATTAGAATTTGATACATTTGATAACCCAATACTTGATCTCTAGTTTCTAGAATTTGGATTGTTTTTTCAAAGTACGATTGAATTGTCTCATAAGTGAGGACATGTGTTGGATATGGAATTTATTTATACAATAAGGATATATAAAACAAATCATGTATATTAGAGAGGCATAGTGTCATTTCCAAATAGTAATCTGTAATTATAATTCATAATATAATTAAAAAAAGGTGTTAAGTACCTAAGGCTCAAGTTTAATTTCATACAATATTTTATAACACCCTTCCATAGGGATAAATTTAGGAAAGCATGATCTCTCATTTGATATTGCAAATATTTCTTTTATTTACAATCATTGTTCTATTTTATTTTGTTGAGATACTTTCATATGGGTCTGAATTGTCATTACATTCACAATTTCATACACTATATGGTCTAGTTCTATAAGATTCCATTCCCCAACACCATA
Organism: Viscum album; assembly: GCA_963277665.1. Classification (NCBI taxonomy): domain Eukaryota; kingdom Viridiplantae; phylum Streptophyta; class Magnoliopsida; order Santalales; family Viscaceae; genus Viscum; species Viscum album. The sequence goes on along the minus strand of OY728156.1, from coordinate 1,496,621,436 downwards.
ATGATATGTTATCATATGATAACTCTTTCCATATAGTTATTCATAATATGCCATTTTAATTATTTAAAGGACGATATTATTATTGAAAAAAAATCAACGGTAAAAATAGATCCCTCATACCATTAACGTCATGTTATCATGATCTTAAGATTTCCACCACAATTTGAATAGTGATCTCAATCATCCCATCATTCATTAGATTAAAATTATTTCGTAATTGAATCTTTGTAACATGATACATGTTAATACTTTTCAATGATTTTTATGAAAATCATGGATCGTGATCATATACATGTGAAAATAGTGCACCACAAACTCATAAAATTTAATTAATATGGAGTCCTTAAATACACTAAAAAGGAAAATAGGAACTTATAAAAATGAAATGTGAATATATTCTGTAATGAACAATAACAAAACATATGGTTTCATTTATTCTTGGAGTATTCTGTAATACAGTGAAAACATCCTTAATAATTTCATCCAATTTCTAGATAGTAATAGGTATTTGTTTTATAATCCCTAATTTTTATTCCTCTCATCCTTCACCTTCATAAAAAGAATAAATCTTGACACATAATGAAAAATTTCCATATTCATTTTTTCGAAATTCTTTTTTGAGAAATATCTATACATCATGGAGCTACAGTGGAGTGTAGATAAATTAGAATTATAATAATGATCTAATAACAACCTTTTATGATCATTTTTGATGAATAACATAATTTCTATTCTAATTTAATCACACCACATTAATAAGTGAAGTCTACCGATAACAAACCAATCATGAAATTAATTTTCTGTTGATAATTCTAATTAGCAGACTAAGAATTATAAATAATTTATAATTAATATTATATTAGATTCATTTGAAAAAGGAGTGTGTTATAACCTTCCCTAATAGTTATCATATCAAAATTTACTAGGACCATAAATATATTATCCTCATCATTCATCATCATAGTTAGAACACCAGGATATTTTACAATCACACGATCAAACATCTTCTTAGCATCTCTAGGGTTTTATCGTGTCCTGAAATTATAATCCATGAGTAGAATTAACCATCTACATTACCCATGTTGATCTATTTCTATGAAAGAATGAATTTTATACTCTTACAATATGTGTCTTTCTAACATATTTACCCTTAATGATAATGTAACTTAATATTCAATGTAGATATTATGACCACCAACTCATGTTAATGGGTTGGAATGTTTGTTTCATGCACCATGGATTGCCTTAATAAATAGGAAATAAAATTTACATTTTTCATAAGGAATAAACCAAGTCATTTCATTTATGTGTCATTATATATGAAAAATTCACCTGATTCTGATAGTAGTGTAAACTATGCCCCATTGATAATACTCCTCATAAATTCATTAAAATAATATTTACATTACAGAATCAATATGAACATAACCCATTCACATGTCAACTTGGTTTGTCCGGGTTGCTAATTAGGTAATATTTCTAAAAAAATGTTTATAGTAATATAAAAATCCAAGTAAACAACAAGCCTTGGTTATTTTTGTCAAAATAGGTCATTCTTTGACAACTGTTATATTTGATGGATAATAAAATATTCCCTCCAAAAATACAATATTGCTATGAAATGGATCTTCTTATCACAAATATTCACTCGTTTAAAAAATATCATATCACTATTTATCTGTAAGAGTCTCTGGAATGATTCTCAAATGACTAATATTATCTTCAAAAAAATTTATTATATTAAGATATACTAAATACATACCAAAATAATATTTTCACGATATTCATTAAATACTATGTTCATCACATCCAAGAAAACATAGTGTGAATTATTTAATTCAAAATGATTTAATATTAACCCATAATCTCTATACCTCATAAGAAATGTTGAATTTGGAATATCTTCCCCTGTACTCATAATTGATGATACCCAGAATGAAGATCATTCTTTTAAAATATTATGCTATGTGATGTTGATCATACTTATTTTCAATACAAGGTTGCGGTAATTTTTTATTCAAAGTGATGGTATTTATTTCATACTGTTCAATGCACAACCTTATAGTACCATTATTCATTTTTTTAAAAATTAGGAGACCCCCAATTAGAAACCCTTGTACATCTAAATCCCTTCTATAATAACTCTTGTAGTTTTGTATTTAACTCTTCTAGACATATAGTCTTCAGCCTAAATGGATTCATTAATAATGAATTTTTATCAGGGATGGGTTGAATAGAATATTTGACATCATCTCAGATGGATAACCATGTAGTTATTTTGGAATCACAACACTATATTATTATCCAATAAGAAAATATTCTATTCTAGGGAAACTGTTCACTTAAATAGGATATGTATTATTTTTATCTCCTATAATTTAATTAAGGAGACCCACTAAAGGTGGATCTAGATATGTCTAGGTGAATTTGAATCCTCTTTAATTATAATGATTTTTATATCTTCATCATGAATAATAATTTACTTCTTTTGAAAATATGTTTTTAAATGAAATTTTGAAACTAAAAGCATACCAAGTATAATATCAATGTTGTCCATAGGTGTAATAATTATTTCAAATAATACAATACATTTATGTGTCAAAATGGTAGTTTACAACCACTTACTTAGTATAGTCATACATCAACTATGATTCATTACGAACAACTAAAGTCTTAATGTTCTATGAAAATATGGAATTTTCTTAGAAAACATGGAAGATATAAAAGATTATAATGATCCAGAATCAAAAAATGTATTATTTAAATTGGTGTATTTGATTAATGTACCTTCCATCACATAGTTAGGAACTCCAACCTTATCTAGAGTGACTGCATAAGATTCTTCATTCTTCCATGAAAATTTCAATTGAAAATAACATTGATCCTGAGGACATTCCTTATAAAATAATCCATCTCATTAAAGTTCAATCATTTATCATTGGATGCTTCAATATTTCCCTTGTATTAATTATCCTTATTTCCATTTTCTCCACACATGTAGAAAACTCTCATTCATAGTAAGCTTGTTCCATGGAGATTCTATATAAATTTAATTCATGATGGGAAAATTACAATTCACTTCATCCCATTTTCTATATTTTCTTTTCTATAATGCAAATCCTCTATCCTCTTATCTTTTATTCCTCTAATTTCATAATACATGTATAACTGTTTTTCTACCTTTATAGATAATGATATTATGGTCACATATAATGAGTTGTTTTGGGATACTAGTTCCCCGTAAAGAATTGAATTTATCCCATCAAAGATGTAGTCAATATATCTCTTTGGATTACATATGTATTCCAAAATATTTGTTTCATTCCTTGTAACGTTTTCAGAATAATTTGAAACATTTTCATCTTCATTTAGCCTTAATCTAAGGGATTGTCATTCTATATTCGAACATTTCTCTTGAGGGAAATATTATTCCAATAGATATACAATAAAATACATCCAATTGATTTTTCCCTCATACCCCATGTTTTGAATTAATGACCCCCATAGATCAACATAACCCATGAGATGATAAATTTAGATGCTATCAATTTCCATTTCATTAATTCTAAATAATGAAATATTATCCCTAATGAACCTATATGCATGATCACAAATTTTATTAATGTAGGTTTTTTATAAGATTAGGTTTTAGACTCTTCTTTTGGAATAAATAATTATTTCATGAGGTCTTGTGAAGTATTGAGGGTCATCCATGGGTTAGGTAAAAGATAGAGAATGAAAAATTATCATTTGTCCAAACAACATAGTTAATGCGAACTATTTGAGAGGTAGACCAAACTGAACAACATGAGATAATAGAAGTCCACATGGCAGGAACATGGTATTTAAACCGTGACAGCCTCCCCAGCTAATTGGGAGACCCGAATCTTCTTAGGCAGGGCTTGCACATGGTTTTCAATTTTTTTAGAATACTCTTTAGGTAAACTATGTTCCCATTAAAATGATGAAAAATTGTAAATATTTCTACATTAGGATTTTTATGACTCACCACATTTCTCCATCGTTTCATCCACTATCAATATTACATAATAAAAATTTTTACCAAATATTCCCAATGGTGGTTCTCATTCTGTTCTAGGCCATTCTGATCACTGTTGGTTGTATTCTAAATCCCCCAATATTTCTAACACTCCTCTTGAATCTATTTCATTGATTAGGGTTTGTAGTTTCCTCCATCCTCATCTGAAGCCATAAAACCCTCTTTTTCCAATGAAATGTAGTTTGGGGATTAAAATGGTTTTAATATTGATATAGTTTCATGATTAAGATTGTTTTCATCAATGTATTCTAATATATGTGGTCAATAAGTAATATCCCATTTTTTTTATTTATTTGTGCATGTCTATTGCGATAATTCTTCACTATTATTGTGAATTTTTCACTGTGGATCATATTTGGTAATATGATTGTATATTTAGAAATATAGACCCATAATGATCAATGTGGGACGTTTTGGGGATGATTATAATAATTTAGGGCCACCCATGAGGTGCACCGACATTTCAGAAAGTATAATTAATGAAATTAATTGTAAAAATGATGTCTTCTAAAAAAGATCCAATATTGAAATTGTTATTATGTTTAGTTGAATTGAAAATGTAATATTGATATGATTTATAGGTTTTTTTAATGAATAAGTCATTGATTGGAATGTATTGAATATGGGTTAACTGGGTTAATTGTTTTTTTTTTGTCAAAAGGATTGTGAATTATATTGATATTAATAAAAGGAATAGTTTGAATGGAATGATAAAAATGATAAATTTGAAATGGAATGTGAATTGAGAACATGTTAATATTTTCATAAGGTATTTGATGAATATTTGTAATATGTTAAGATATGATAATTATGGGTTATCCCTTATGGGTTGAATGTAATAAATTTATTGTGATTTATGATATATGAATTTTACAAGAAATGAATAAGTGGGAAAATGCTTGAGAAATGATTAATGAGGCTAATGGACTAATGATTTGAAGTTGGTGAATATTTTTTGATGTATTGGGCTTGATTAATTTACATAATGGGTTAATGACCAAAAATATTTATTTGGCTAAATGTCTATGTAATGTAAATGGATAATGTGTTAATTGGTAATGGAATAATAATAATTACCATGTTTATTATTTGTAATTTTATTGATATGTGCTAGGATTTTGTTTTTTTGGTGATATGTTATATAATGTTGAGGGATATATGTAATCATTTGAACATGTCTCAGTAGTGTGGGGTATTGACATGAGGCTCTATGCCCACTAGTCGAGTTTGACTAAGGCTATACACTCCTCCTCAAATTGCATGGGTTAGGAAAGGGGATATAGGATCTATTACCCTAATGGTTATATGACACCAAAAAATAATCATTGAGGTGAGGATAATATGTTGATTTGATGTGTTTACACCTAGTGAGTTAGGGACATAATTTATTCCCTTATTCATTGTTATTTATTTCCTTAGATCCATGTATAGATGATGTATGTGAAAAACCCATAGAAAATGTGTTAAAAAGTAATTAAGTTATTTATATGGGTTAAATGATGAAAATTTTAATAAATATGGGGATGGTTTAAGTGTAGTTGGGTATCTAAATGACCTCATGTTGTCTTTCTGTACATCAAACAATTTACCAAATACTTCATTACAATATTTATTTAGACTATAAATTAGTTAGTCACTATTGGTAGTGGCCTAATGAGTTTCACCCACACACTACTCGGGCCATTGTTGGGTACCCAAGATGACTCCATTATGGAAGGTTTGGATGATGGAAAGGGATTAGTGCTATACTGTTCAGTCGGGCATGGGATATTCATAGACATGGTTCTCTATCTGGAGTCTAAAAAAAATTGGGATTCAACTGGTTGTGTTTTTTTGGGTTTCCATCATTTTGGAACTATTAGAATGACATAACATGGTTATTGTTGAGTTGTGGTTTGTACCTAGTTTGGGAGGTGTTTCACTGGGAAGTTTTATTTCTTATTACATATTTTATCCATTATTTATATTCTCAATTCTTCTTTCCTACTCTTGTAAGGATGTTATAGTATCCACACATGTCTTGTTTGACCCTGACTGTTTATTGGAAGTTCCTAGAATACATGGAGGCGTGCATGAGTTCATGTGATGAACCATCTTGGGGCATCAGTTAATTGGATCATAGGTTGGGGATGTTAGAAAGTGGTGTCACAATAATTTTTTATGTAGGTTTATATGTTGGGATTATATAAATAAGTATATGATGTATCTATCCTTGGTAATGAGATCATTCTGGGGAGTAGCTGACCTATGTACGATGGAAATCCCATGTCACCTAGGGTGTGAAATATCTTTCTTGTAATGATTTGTTATTATAAATCCCCAACCTTAAAAATTAAGTAATATTGAATTACGTTAATAATTCACATTGTCTCTCTTTTCACTTATAGAGTTTTAGAGAATTTGGCCATAACTATTACATAAAATATAAAATATTTCAAATTAGACACATATAACGAGTATCATTGTTTTCCATAAAATAAAAAAACATAAAAGAAAAAAAAATCTTTTCATGATATAAATCTTCCTAAATTCATCATTTCTTTTAACCTGCATTATATCTTGTGGAAACATTCCAAAAACACGGATGATCATAAAAAGTTCAGTATGTGTTATAAAATAAAGAAAGAAAACATTAGTCCATAAATACATACAAAACATATTCTCTTCAGTGTACCTCAAGAAATCATTAGATTTATGAATAACACGTAGAAATTAAAAATCATAAATGTATCTTGTGGCATCCATATCAAACTTACATTGCAGTTATCACAAATGAATGGGGTGTTATATTTGGAATACCCATCATAGTATATACTTTAAATCTCATAGGTGAGTCATTTAATCTTACCTCCTTCATGATATCCAATTAATTGGAGAGCTATCTCGTGCTCACATACCCTAGGTTTATCACGAAAGAACTCGTATACATAAACAATTCCCAAGAACCATAAAATATACATTACTCATAAAACAACATAATGGAAAGATAAAAATTCCACATTTCAATCACAAAAATTATTTTAATGATATTGAAATAAATAATGTTTTCTCAAAATCATTATCAATACCAAAATACATAAAAATGATATATGGTATTTATTTTGCCTTAAAAAATACACTATGACTTGTAATGGAAGCCAAAGATCAAATAATTCTCGCGTTGGTGGAAATGTCGTTGTCATTGTGTACGTTAAAAAATATTATTTTTTTAATTTAACAAAATACAATATAAATAATATATTCCACATGAATTAAATGAAATGTCAATCGGTTTTATACACCGTATAAAGGAATGTCATGTATAAATCAATGTATGACTCAATGAAAGGATATTGAGAGGATGTCCCTTACCTCATGTCCGACAAGACTAATTCGTTATTTAATATCATGAATAATAAACAAAATTTAATTTTACATGATTCATAAACATTTCCATGTATATTATTCCCTTTATATAACATAGTCACATTCTATAATCATTACATAATAATTTGAGTTAATAACGGACGACTTGTCGATATTTGGTATTTGATCCAAAATAAACATCATTTAATTACAAGTTGTCCATGTCGTCAAAATTCCATTATCTCCCTAATGATATTCATAATTTATATTATATATATATATATATATATATCAAATATATCCATTAAAAATATCAATTTATAATAGGACATAACATTTGGAGATAAGAAATGTAATGAACCATTAATGGAGGCGGTAAGCCGTACATTTTCATGAAGGCAACATTCATTTCTAATTCCTATTTTATGTAATTAAAACATAATGATACGTAGTTATATTATAATTAAAATATAACTTCTTATATAATTTCAGTAACTCCATCCTTTATACATTCCACGTATGGTATGAATTAGCCATATCACTTTGAGTGGGCGGTAGTCTGCACTTCCTCAAATGAAATTATGATATTTACCTATAATGGAAACCATAAAAATATGATATAAATGTAAAATAATGAATAATAGAGAGAAAAAAAAATATAATTCATATATAAATATAGTTCTATCGTAATAGAAACCGTAAGAGATGGTTGGAGAAATTTGAACAATCACTATTTCACGAGGTAGTAGTTCGGTGTCCAGAGAAACATTATGTTTTACACAAATTAGATGGAGGTGTGTTTAAGTGTAGTTAGAATAATTATCATAAAAACAACCTAGTATATTGAGGATACTGGGGTTGTTATGTGAACAAATAATAATAAGAGAATTGGGAGTGTAGATTTAAAATAAATTAAAAGAACATAAGAGAAGACATTACCATTAAATTGTGTATCTCCCTTTGGTTTGAACCCAAATGTTTACATGAAATACCTTCTTCCTAGGTTAAAGATTCTATGAGGAAGAGTGTGATGTTGATAGATTACTTTGTAAGGGGTTGGAAGAGCCATGGTGGCATGAAATGTGTGAGTATTGTGTTATTTTGTGTGTCTTTTAATAAGGGGAGAGGGTCTCTTTAGGAAAGAATCAATGACTATTTTTATTATCAACAATTTTTTCGGTTTCAAAAGGTCCTAGAATCATTAAATTAAAAGATAAGATATAAAATATTTGAAATCAAATCATAAAATTTGAATTGTATAGGTTTTTGGAGAGTTTATTAAATTATATAATCTCATTCATTTAAAATCGTTCATTAATAAGGTAAACAATTCATCATCATTGTGTAATAAATAATATTTTTTATTTTATGTATAAATATTATAAATAAAATACCATGATGTATTAAATTTTTTATATTTCAAATGAATATTTAATGTCAAAAACATCACATATATAGCCTTATATAAAATTAGATTTACTAAAATATATATGTTTATATTAATTTTGCCTTTACATTAAAATAATTAATATAAAGTGTCATTATCACACAAAAGTGGCTCCATGGGGTCCCAAAATCGATCTAAGGATGCCCATGGTCGGACATGTTTCATCAAATTGGATTAGGAAACATGTTACGGTAAATTAATATTATAATAATATTATTCTTTACACTAATTTACCAAAGTTTTCTCTTTTACCATGTTAAATAAAATATTTACTTAAGTAAGTATACATACTTTATAAAAATAAAACTTATATTTTTACAAAATATGGACTTCCTGATTCAAAACATGGAATCCATTTATACAAATTCAATATATTAATACTTTTTATGAAATAATAACTTTCAATATATTAATACTTTTTCATGTCCAATATCAAAGTGAAAATATTTACAATGACCAAAATTGAATAAAATGATAAAAATATAATATAATTACATTTTAAAACTAATCAAAAAGGTAATAAAACCATATTAATAAAATATATTAAAAGGCAGTTTTGAATTAAGCTACAATATTTTTCACTATTCATAAAAAATCAACATTATCAGAAAAAACCAAAATTTCATCCAACGTAAATTTATATGTCCCGACTCCAAAGAAGAATATTATTTTTTCAAATAGAACACAAAAAAGTTTCAAAAAAATATATTTACAAATTGTTATCCATCAAAAGGAGGTAAAACAACCTTTTAAAGAATATTAGATTATTTATGCTTAAAATTAAATTCATTCTCATTTTAAGCCTCTTACATTTATTCGATAAACATAAGAACATTTAGAAAAACATGTAAAATCATATTGTATTTAGTTCTATTCATTCATACCAATACAACGGCTATGCATTAAATACCATTTAAAATAATAATATTATATTATTATTTTTTATATAACCCAATGTTGTGTGTAGCGTATAATTTCCAAGAAACCTGTTTCGACATATCTAGTACTACATAGAACATAGTGTCCCATTTTCAAAGTAAAAATGATATTTAATTTAAAAATATTAATAAATAGTAGAATATCATATTATTTATTTACTTGGGATGAAAAATCCTTCCCTCCTTTTGTAAATTGCATACTTGAAATTTTAAAAACATATCGAATAAATGGGGGTATTAATCCGTTATAGAATATTCAGATTCCCACATTACCTCTTCATCCATATATTTTTCCCAAAAAACTATTACCTGGTAAACTACCTTAATCCAAAACATATGTTATCTATAGTCAAGAATCTGAACTGGTTGTTTCTCAAAAGAGAGGTTCACTTCCAACTTAACATCCTTTGGACTCAATACATGAGATGGATCCGGAGTATACATTCTCAAAATTTAAACATGAAAAAAATTGTTTACCATGGATAAACTGAAGGTAAATCCATTCTGTAGGAAACTAATCCAACTTTCTCTTGGATTTCATAGGCTCCAATGAACCTTAGACTCATCATTCCCTTCTTACAAAAATGCATCACACTTTTCCATGGATAAACATAAAGAATTCCCTGATCAACATCTCTAGGAATTCATGGAGAAAGCACGTAGAAAATTCTCCAATTTCTAAATTGCTCATTCTGACTACCCATCTAGTTGTGTTTGAAAAGTTTTACTAAAATATAATTTAGTACCCAATGACTTGTGAAAACCATTAAAAAAGTTAGAAGTAATGTTGTGGTCATGATCAGATACAATGGAGAGGGGAACATCATGAAACCAGACAAACTATTTAATATAAAACTGAAAAAACATGATCTAGAGACATAGTAACTCGAATAAGAAGGAAATGAGATCATTTAATCAATCGACAAAAAATATCATAGATTATATTATTACCTCTAAATGTCTTTGGTAGTCCCACAATAATGTCCATGGATATATATTCCCATTTATACTCTGGAATTAGTAAAGGCTGAAGCATACCTTTTGGTAACATCTGCGTTGGTTTAATATAATGATATGTCAAACACATCATTGTAATGTCTGAAATATCTTTTTCATTCAATACAACCAATAATACTCTTGAATATCTTTGTACATCTTACTACTGTTGGCATGAACTGAAAACAGAGAACAATGAGCTTCACATAATAACACTTTCTTCCACATTAAATGACAAGTTACACATAATCTCTTTCTAAATATCAAAATACAATTACTATCAATGTTAAAATTAGGTAACTTATCCTTTTGAACCAACTCTACATTTTTCATCAACTCACTATCTTTCTTCTACACAGGCTTAATTCATTCTGATAGAGATGATTTCACTAACACCTAAAAGAAAACAGAGGAATTTACTACACCAAAAACTTCTATTACAATGTTCATCAAATTTTTTATCAATGCATCCTATTCCAAACGTTACATGGTTAATGTGTTAGTAAATTTTAGACTCAAAAAATCGGCCTCTTTATTTCACTTTCCCGGATTGTAATGGATCGTGTAATCATAATCCTTGATTAATTCTATCCATATCATATGTATCATGTTCAATTATTTGTGAATTAATATATACATAAAACCTATTTGGTTGGTGAATATCTCACATATTTTCCATACAAATGATAACTCCAAATTTATAAAGAAAAAACAACAATAGTTAATTCCAAATCATTTGTAGGGTTATTTAAATCATGAGGTTTCAACTGACAGGAAGCATAAGAAATTACCTTGTCATTCTGCATTATGAAACAACCATGAATTTTTCAATGAAGCATAAATGTAGATAACAAACTCACCATTTCTAGAAGGTTGTGTCAAAACTGGAGCATTCACCAATATTCTTATGAATTTCTAAAAACAATCATCATATTCTTTTGTTCGGATAAAATTAACACCATTTTATGTTAACATAGTCAGTGCGCTTGATAACCATGAAAAAATCTCAACAAAACTTCTATAAAAACCTATTAAATCATGAAAAATATGGATCTCAGTTATATTTGTGGGTCTTGGCCATTCTACAACAACTTCTATTTTAGAGGGGTGAACCATTATGCCGTCTTCTGAGACAATATATCCAAGGAATGAATTTGTTTTATAAAACACACTATTACAAAAAATTCCATATAGCTTCTTTAAATTTAAGGTTTGAAAAATAATTATTCAGTGACATTCGTGTTCCTATCGGCTTTTAGAATATTGTAAGATATTATCTATAAAAACAACAACAATTTTTTAATTGAGTCATCAGAGCCGTTACTATAAAAAAACTATTCAATTATGATTATGATCATCTCAGGATGCTGATTTACAAGCTCATTTCCCTATGTATCCTTTCCCTGCACAGATGCCCTGTTTCCCTTGCGAAAAACCATTCTAAACACATAAATCATAGGTGAAGCAACAAGGTAATCTGAAAATTATATAAGATTTCAATCATATAATGAATTAATTTATGGATATAAATTTAACAATATCTTAACTCATAATGTTGTCTAACCCAGCCTCTGATACCAACTATATGGCCCTAGCCTTAATAACTACATAATCTTGAATTATGTTAACAATTCAAATTGATGAAATTTTCATGTTTAGAGTTTTAGAGAATACAAACATAACTAATAAATTACATCTAAACTATTAAAAATTATACACTTCTAGTTGGTATCAATTTTTTTCATAAAATAAAAACTCTTAAAACAAAAAAAAATAATTTTCTTGATATAAATATTCTTGAATTATTACTTTCATTTACCCTACCATATACCCATTGGAAACATTTCAAAAACATTGGATGAGCATAAAAAGCTCAGTAAGGATTATAAAACAATGAATGAAAATTGTAGTTCATTAATACATTCAAAGGATAAGCTCTTCAACATTCATAACGAAATCATAATATTGATTAATAACACATAGAAATCAGAAATCATAAAGGTAACTTGTGGAATCCATATCAATCATACATTATAGCTATCACAAAATAAATGTAGTTATATTTGGAATACACATCACAATATATTCAAAAATATATTTGGAGAAACATTAACTTCTACCCTCATCATGTTAGCCAAATCATTTTTTATCTATATTGGAATCATCCTCCCTAGGTTTATCACAGAACCACCTATATACATAAACAATTTCCAAAAACCATAACATATACACAACACATAAAACAACATATAGAATTGATAAATTTACCACATTTCTATCAAAATATATAATTTAATTATATTGAAATATTTAATGGTTTCTAAAAACCATTTTCAATTCCAATATACATAAATATGTATATGGTATTTATTTTCCTTCTTAAAAAAATTACTATGTTTTGGTTTGGAAACCAAAAGTCAAATAATACCCGCGGTGGTGGAAAGGTCTTTGTCACCATGTACATTAAAAATAAACCTTATTTTTGTCATTTAGTAAAATAATTTATAGAGGAATGATTCCCTTTTAATGAAATTAAAATTTAATGTGGTTTATACACCATATAATGAAATTTTGTGTTTAAATCAATGTATGCCTCAATGAAACCATTAATGGTGAAATATATCCGATGGATCCCTCCCCTACCGTGGTGGATCAAAGTCAATATCGATGGGGCCTCCTCAGGTGCTCCGGGGCCCTCTGGATGTGGTGGTGTTTTCCGCACGTATCGGGGGTTTGTGAAAGGCTGCTTTTTTCATTTCATTGGCAGTGGATATGCAATTGAAGCTGAGATTTGGGCCATTATGAAAGCGATCGGGTATGGTGTCCACTTTGGTTGGAATTTGATATGGATAGAGTCAGACTCGTCTGTTGCTGTCCAGGTCTTGAAAGAGCGCTCGAGGAATGTTCCCTGGAAGATCCTTCCGGACTGGATTGATTGTCTTCAGCTTCTTGATTCACTTGTCATTGAAGTTTCACATGTTTATCGTGAGTCCAATCAAGTAGCATATGCTCTTGCGAAAAGGGCAATTAATGAGGGCACCTCCTGTTGGTCTTGTGTGTCGCCTGATTTCTGTGACCATTTTGTTCAGGCAAATTGATGTGGTGAGGTTTTTTCTCAGCTTTGTTGAGCGATTCCATGATCTCCTGTTTTTACTCTTTCCACTTTACTTTATTTATTTATCTTAGGAGCAGGTTCAGCTGTCTCCTAGCTTTCTTGGTATATGATTTTAAAGAAACTCGTTATTGGGTATCAGGTACGCCATCAAACATAGAATCTCTATTAAGGTAAAATATATATTTAATTCTATAACAATATTAAATATAAAAATTCATATTCTTTATTTACATGTGGTGTTATAGTTATAGTGGAATTATATTTCCCCATTGGGTGATGCACATGGTTTGTGACGTGTTTTTTTATTATATTCCACCCATGGATGGAATGGAATGATTTTTTTCATTCATGATTTATATTATGAACCTAGTGATATAGGTGGAATACATCATGATAGGCCAACATGAGATTGGTGTGCGGGGTATAAAGAGTAGAATGCATTTCAATTCCATTAAAAAATTTGATTATTTATTTATAATAATGATAACTCAAGGGTTAAATGAAAATAATGTAAATAACTATTTTTGTAATAGTGTCTATAAATTTTTATAGTGGGTTATAAGTATGGGTAATGATAAATTTTAAATATTAAATGGTGTCTAAATTATAGTTATTTTTGTAGTGACATTAATATGGTTAATGAATTTTTACTAAGGAAATGGTCAATGAGTTAAAATAATGATTGTAAAAAGTTGTGAAATGAGGAATGTTCCTAATACAAAATACTTTATTTCTACATGAGAATGTTCTTTAAGAATTTACATGATGAAATATGTTTTATTATTTAATTTGGTTCAACCTTTATTTTCCATTACTTGTATAAGGGATAGTATTGTGTATCTTTCCTTGTTTATTGATGAACATTGGGATAGTTTATTTAGACACTGTTGTTTAAGGTTGATAGTGTAATACCTTTCCATATATAGTTCAATAATTTTGATCATCCTTCAAAGTTTCTATTGAAGAGAATGTGTCAAATTATGTTCTTGAATAAGGTGGGTAATTTTGAAACATTGGCTGTATGGGGAGTTTAAAATTTGATTTCATGATTTCAAAATGGTGGATTCAATTATGAAAGGATATTTAATGATAACTAAATTTTTTATAACTTGTTAGTGGTTATTCCTTATTTTTTTATTTGATCATTGAATTGGTGGTTTGGGGTTTCTAGGGATCCATATTTTGAGAACATCGTTTTGGGTTGTGAAGCATTACTGGTTATGACATGGAATATGATCTGTTCATAGGGAACATTTGTTAGGGTTGTGGCATTTGGATCATGTGGTGTGGGATGGTAATTTGATTTTGTAAACACTCATGTATCACGACCATATTGAGTGCATTCTTGAACATAAGTATGGTTCCTAGGTTATGGTGACCTTGTGAGTAGTGAACTCATGATTTTTGATTTGGATATCATAGAGTGTGTTTGGAATGTATTTATAATGTATTTTTTTGGTTACAATTTTTCTGTAACATAGTTTAAACTTTATCTAGGTGTGTTTTTCAGAGTGCATATTATAAATGGGGTGAATGTGTCATTTAGGAACTCTTATTTTCTTCTAACACAATGTGTATGATTAGGATGGAGGACCAATGTATTTTTTTTGACACTAGTTGAGGGGGTTAGAATCATTCATTCATCTAGGTTACCTATGTAAGGGATCAGATAAATATTTTAGGGTTTTGGGTTTTGCGTTTCATTGGGGGATGTAATGGACATGTCTGTGGGACTCTGGGAGTGTTTTATGTTAGGGGATTGGTATATTGGGATTTGAGGGATGGTTGATGGTTTGGTGATGTGACTCGAGTTGTGGTAAAGCATTGAATGTCTAGGGAAAGAATAGGGAAACCCTGTGGAAGTCAATCTAGTGATAAAGGATCCATGGAATATGAATTATAGTAAATGATTCATAGGAAGAATCGAGGAATACAGGTTCCATAATGATTTGGTGAATGGTATGTTTGGGCCATGGTTCATTCATAAAGGAGCAATAGTTATTTCTTGGGTTTCAATGTTACATTAAAAGGGTTATATCATGAGGATGTCAGACTCATTTGTTTGGAAAATCTCTAATGGAGACTACGACGTTGTTTTCAGGTGGAAGAGATAGGGGTGAATGAAGCAAGGAATGATGCATTTTTTTTGAGGTGACGCCTGAGGTGAGCGTGGACTGGTGGCTAATGCTTGTATATATCAATGTTTTGGTTTTTGGGAATGATGTCGAGAATTCCTCAGGTCCTATGAGGATAATTGAAAAAGCGGGATGGTTATGTGATGATGTCAGAATTGATCTATGCCCATGTTAATATTGGATTGTATGAACTAATGTTTGTTTAAGTTTTCTCCTTAGAATGTGAAAATCCATAATAGTTATAATGAATTAGATATGTGGGAATGTACTAGTGAATAATTATTTTGATCGATATAATGATAATTTGATCTTCATGAAACCCAATCGAGACACACATTCATGTCATAAATATTTGGTTTAGATTTCTATGTTGTACCATTGTTTTTTGACTATTAACATTTAGGGACAAACCAAAAGAAATATATTGATGTGGGGGATGTAGTGATAGAGAAACATTTAGCTCATGTTTTCGTGGTGGATAGTCATGGAATCAAGGGGAGTCGTGGTTTTAAATCACTCATTATGGGTGTTCGTTGAGTGCTAACAAGATGTTTCTAGGCATGGATGCTCATAATTTATTACAGAACATTTTTTTTCAATTTTTGGTGGTGTCGTCGACATGGGAGAAGTTAATGTAGTGTTCTTTTGATATATATTTGCATATTAATTGATGGGGAAAAATCAAGACCAATATATTGACATAATCACATAAATGTTAAGAAATATAAGTCTTAATTTCTAGGAACGTGATGGTATTTTGGATGGATTTGGAAATCTTATTGATTTTGTCCAAAGGAAATTATATGAGGTGCTTGAAGGTTAGATTTTCACCCATTATGGTTTATGGGTATGGTCCTCATGATGGACCAGGGTTCAATGGACATTGTTGGTGTTTATCATGGAATCTAGGAAAGAGAACTGGGATATATTAGTTTTCTTGTTTTTGGAGAAGATAAATATACATTTCGATGGCTTGGGTTTTTGCATGTGAATATTTTTGAATCTTGATGGATGGAGTTCCTTATGGAAAGTGACTGTGAAAACACTCCAAAGGTTAGGTTTGATATGCTAGTTCTAGATATAGGGTGTAGACTGTTGAGTTAATGTAGTGGAATCTTAATTCCAATGAGAAACTTAGGAGGATCACATTGGGTCTCTTGGAGAGGCCATGTGGGCCTTGATTATAGTAATTGTTTGAGAAAAGCAGTGGATTTGGGGTTCAGATAGTTCTAACTAAAAATTCTAGATCTCTCCATCAAGGTCATTAAGGGGGTGGTATGTAATGAATATGGTTTAGACTTTTGTATGTTCTTTCTGGTGGTATTATATTTTTTTGATGGTTGAGTGAACCTTTTCCATGTGATGTTGTATCCTGAAAAAAGTGATTTTATTCATTATAGTATGAGTTGGGTGGGGAAAACTAGACTCATTGAGGCGTGGTGGATAGATGTAGAGTGTTGTAAATCACCTTCTGTTGATTTTTTAGAGTGACAAATACATTTAATATTTTGAAATGTGTTATATTACTAAACTAGAAAATTTTATCTTCTGTAAGAATAGTTGGATTTGTTGTTCTAGGATTATTTTTGGGTGCATTGGATCCCATTGTTGGTTTCGTGGAAGTGAAGTATTAATGGAATATTTATACTATAATTCAGGGAATTACCTATATAAGTGTTTTGGAAGTCATAAATAGTATTTATGTAAATATTATCATAGGAGGTTGTAAAAATAGAAGCATTCTGACAGTGGGTGATGAGAATTCAAGGACAAGCTAGTTAGGGGTGGTCCGACATTAAATGCTTAAAAGGAATAGGTGCGGTGATCATGTCCCACTTTAGGTATGCTGTTGTAGTGGACGGTTCCATTCATAAATGAAGTATTTATGGATTGTGATAAATTTTAACAAATTCCTCACATGGATGGATTATGATTTTCCTCCCTGATGGTTTCAATGGTGAAGCTGGACGACAATTCATTCTGGCGTCCATATCAATATTTTGGTGCCATGAATTTGAACACGTTAGGTATGTTTTAAATGTTGAGTTATGATTATGGGGATCTTTATTTCATATTTGGCATCCAAAACAATTGATTGTGGTGGGGATAACAAGAATAAACATGTTTTGGTTGAATAAATGATCGTATAATCGAGTTGGTGGGACTCTAGTGATCACTTTTTAGGTGAGTTTTCTCTATAAGCGATCATTGGCATGGGGTAAACTTGTTGAGTGCCCCCAAGTGATTTGGTTATGAATATATTTATGGTTATATAATTAGATATTCATAACAAGTTTGGTGTATTGACATATGTTGGGAAGTTGTTTTGGAAACACCACCTGTTTTTCTTTGGGTAATATTAGGTTATGGTCACTATTATAGTTTTTATAACATAGTAAAATGACACCATGTGATTCGGGTCATGAGTTATGAAGAGGATGATACTGTTGCAGAGATTATTGGTTTCTCCATAATGGTATTTTTTTGTGTTATACATTCTTATGTTTTGGGAATAAGGCATTTTTACTTATTTTTTTACTATAAATTATTACTTGTGGGTGTATGGTTGATGTTGATCAGTCCTTGAGGAGTATGAGATTTGAATTGCGGAACATAGTCAGAATGAATTGTTGTGAAATTATATTCCATTGGTTTGGGTTAAATAGATTCATGGTAATGATTAGAATGAAACATTTTATGGGGATTCATATATAATGGATCAATGGTTGGATCTCTTCACCTCAGATGCTTAGTGATTCATGGGAGCATAGCCTGAGGATGTGACATTATAAGCTGGGGAGGCTGTATGATTCCATATTTCCCTTAGGCATATTTTTTAATTTTTTGTGGATGTATGTTATATTGGGATAAAAATATTTTTAACAATATTATGAGGTTTTTAGGGGTGTTACAGTGGTTTTTGACATAAAAGGGAAGGAAATGTTGAGCTTTTTGAGAATATTGCATGGTTTGCAACTGGCTAGTGAAAAACAGGAAAGTGGAAATCCATACCATGTGTCTTGAGACACCATGCATATACATGGTTAACTCATGTTTCTAAAATATCTGTGCCTCCACAAAGAACCATGTGACCCAAATCCCCATATTATGTTTCTTGTGAATGGTTCTCATATATTTTTTCTATTTGGGTATGTAAATTGTGCAACCCTTTAAATGTTGAATAATTTACAATAAATTGACGTTGTGGTTTTATGTCTCAAACAAATTCCTTCTTATATCTCCACCAATAAATAGTAATTATGTACCTAAATTACACATGATTCAATATGGTGTCTCTCCTTCAATTATGTGGCATTTGGAGAATTGTTGTTTGCATATAAAATCCCTAGATATGTCTAATGATCCAATTGGTTCTCATTTTCCAATTATGGTTTGTAGTTTATAAAATCTTCTTTTGAAGCACTAAAACCCTATTTTTAGGTGGAATTTAGGTTAGGGAATTAAATATTAATTTAATCCATATCTAATGACATGATAAATATAAAATTTATCATCATATTTGAAGAAGGTGTTATGTAAGTTATATCCCGTAGTTTATTATATATGTATTCATTTTTGTGGAGATCATACTTCCCCCTTGTGGTGAATTTTTTACTATGGGTAATATTTAGTAAAACATTTTTCATGTTGATTAATTAGACCCCTCAATATCATCATGGGATGCATTGAGGATTATTAAAATTATTTTGGTCCACCTATGGGGTGTTCCAATATTTTTGAACCTAAAATTGCTAAGGTTATATGTATATTTCACGTGCATTATTGTAGATCCCATATTGAACATGTTAATTTTAATTGTTGAGTTGAGAATAGAATGTTGATATATGTTCCTATGTTTTGATATGATCATGCATGGTTGTTTTTCTGCAATTAATATTTGGTTAATTTTTTAATATAGATTATATAAAATGGATTAGGAATTTTTTTGAAATTTTTAGAAGGATTAGTGAACGTTGAATGATTAACATGATTAATTGTTTATGGATTGTGAATTGAGAACATGTAAAAAGATTCATAATAGATTATATTTATATTTGGAATGGGTTAATATATTGGAATTATATGGTCAACATAAAGGTCTAAATTTAATAAGGAGGATGTGCTATGTTATATAAAAATTGTAAATAAAATCCATAAGTGGAAAAATTATTGTGAAATGATTAAGGGGATAAATAAGATAATTTATGGTACATTGTGAATATTTAATAATATATCGGAATTATTGAATATGCTAAAATTGTTAGGAAAAGATAATGAAATTTTTTCTAATTGGTTTTGCAATATAAATGAAAAATGTTTTACTACATTTTGAAATTGTATAAATTTATATGTTGATGTTATAGTATTTTATTGTTTTCTGTTTGGATTATGTTTTTTGGGGGATATGGTATATGTGGTTCATGGTTATATATAATTTTCAAATGTCTTTGTACTGTAATATATTGACCTGAGGTTCTACATACATGGGTAGAGTCAGACTGGGGCTCTAAAATCAACCCAAAAATGTATTGGGAAGGGGATGTAGGATCTATTCCTTTAATAGTTTCATGCCACCAATACCAAGGATTTGAGGGGTGGATATTGTGTTGATGTGATTTTTTATCCCCAGTGGGATAAGAAAATTATTTATCACCTTCTGCATAGTGATTGATGTCCATAGACCCATGTGTAGATGAAACATTTCCCTAACCCACGAAACTCATGATAAAAAAGTAATCAATTAAGAGTGACTATTTAAATTATTAAAATTTTCATAAAGATTGAAATGATTTATTTTTTGTTTGTTAAATAATGGTTCTGTATTTTTCATATTTTCATCTTACCATTTACCTCATTATTATATGATCTATCTATTAAGAATGGGTATTTTTAGACACTATTGGTGGTGGCCTACTATGTCTTATGCACACTCCAGTTGGGCTATTATTGGGTACTTGAGAATACTTCATTATATAAGGTTTGGAGAATGTAAAGGGCATGGTACAATATAGTTCATTCTCGTTTGGTATATTCATGGTTGAGGATCCTAAGATGAAGTCATAATTTTTTTGGGATTCATCTAGTTGCCTTTATTTTGGGATTCTTTCATTTTCTCACTATTTGCATGGCATGCCATGGTTAATGTTGATTTTTGTTTTTTACCCTATTTTTGGAGTATTTGTATATTCATGTTCTAGTTTATTTCAAATTTTCCCCTATTTATATTGTTATATATTGTTTCTTAATCTATAATAGATGATATAGTATCCCCTAATATCTTATTAGGCCACCACTAGTAGTCAGTAGTCTCTAGAATATGGGGTGGGGCGCTTGGGATAATGTGATGAAAAATCTTAGGGAATTGATTTTGTAACATGCCATGCTTCCATGGTGTGATTTTCCTAAATAATTCAATAAAATGCATTGCATACAACACCATGTTCTTGTGCACAACATATATCAAACTATCCATATTAAAAAGTAGTTATGAATGGTATTAACCACATTATGAAATTTTACTTTTCAAAATGTACATTTATTTCTGAATTTTTAAAATAGAAATATGCTTAAGGTGAAATTTTGGTAAATTTCGAAGCAGTTCAAATTTTTTATGAATAGTGAAAGATACATCATTATTGTTTAAAACTGCTATTTTCATATAAATAATTTTTTATATTTTATTTTATTTTTCTTGTCACAATAGGTAAATAATACATATGTTAGTCCATTTTAGGTTATATGATTCGTTTTTATAATATAATTAGATATAAAAAATTATTGAACTTTTGAACGTCTCTTTTACTCCCATTCTAACTGCATCATCAGATTAGCGCTAAACTTAATTTTACCCCTTCTATTAATTGAATATTAAAAAATGAATATAAATTATTGTAATCATTATGAAAAATGTTTCTTAATACGATAAAAACATTTTTTGGAGAATAACATCTTTTAAATTTTAAATACAATGATTAAAGGTAAATAGGGTAATTAATGGTAAAAATATATTATACTAATATAATATATCCTTAAAACTATTTCTAATATCCTTAGATAAGTATTTATCTACAAATATTTTAATAATGTTGAAAATATGATCCTCTTTATAACAATTTTTAATGACTAGGTCATTTATTATGTTTTTTTAAACTGGGGTTCAAAAATTCATATACTATTTTTTATAACTAGATCATTTTTAATACGATGATATATAGAGTTATGGTCGGCTATAAGTAGTATTCAGAAATAATAAAATATTTCATATAACATTTTAATTTATTTAAAATTTTTAATGATTAAATAATTACCATTAATGATTACATAATTGTTAAGTACAAATTATTTTATTAACAGATATACAAAATAAATTATATAAAAAATACTAAAATAAATAAAAATTTACTAATTAATGATATAAAAAATTTATATATTACATACACATTTTATTTACATATTTGATGTATCGGTTTGATTTTATCATGTTATTTTAAATGTTTTAGAAGGAAAATATTGACTATAGCCAAATTGATATAAAAAATATTTTAAAATAAATTCTATTTTATTAAAATACATATTTTTTATAGAAATATAATGATTGGGAAAAAAAGGTTTTTAGTGTTAGAAATGTAATAAATGATACAATTTTGGTTCTATAGGAATTTTATAGTAAATATATTAACTATATTGAATAAAAATACACATAGACATGGTAAAAGTAAAACCATTTAACTTTGGGTTAAATCCCAAATATAAGGATAATTTTGTTACCTAAAAATATATAAAATTCATTGTTTAAGAGTATTGAAACCATACACATCTTATACATGAAAATTCACTTCTGTTCTACATTAATTTGAAATTAAATTATATTAAATTAATTGTATTTTAGTTTCCAAATTTAATCCACCCCTATCTTATAAAAAGGAACATGACCATATATTTTATTCACACTAAATAATCCATTGGTTTCGACAAAACCCAGCCAAATTCAACCCAAAAATTCAACAACTTCTTAAAAGGGGCCATACAGTGGTTATAAATCCTTCATTAGTAGTCCTTTTGTTCCAATTAAAAGAAGATACCCGAAAAAGAGGTAATTCATTAATCAACAACATCAAAGTTATTTTCTTCCACTACTTACACTTCCTATGTTTTTTCCTTAATAAAGTAGTAACTAATGTATGATATACGTTATTATTTGTTATTAAATTCATTTTACAGCAATATTTCTCATTTTATATACCTTATGATTAACAATATCACCTAGTGTGCGTATGTACGACTTATGATCCACACGTAGTGGTGTAATTTGTTATTCAAAACTAAATTATATTGATGGTTATAATGATTAGTGTAATTGATATAAATAATGAATATTAAATTATAATTATTCAATTAAATAAATATACGGTCCAATTCCATAGAATTTTACCATCAAGGGAATGATACTTTCGCTCGTAAATACATACAACCTACTTTCTCCACGATGATATAAAATTCATTCCACAAGTTAACCAATCAAGTATACTTATAGAATTTATATGAAGAATAAAAATAAAATTTATTTATTGAGTATCATTCTGGATTTGAATAAAATATATCCTATACATAATAATCATGACTTACGTGAAAAAATAAGAATGGGAAAGCAAAGAAGTTAACACTCGAAACAATGGTAATACTGAAATATAATTAACAAAACAATATATGAGGATCATATATGATATCCTAAATATGGATATATTTATTTTGTAATTTAATAACATATGTTAACAATTATAGGTGTAGTTAATGAACCCTCGATTAACAAAATGTACAAGGTAATTTTTAATTTTACAATCTAATTATTTTGTGAGTTTTTTATATGTAAGAATCTACTATATGTAATTATCATGGATGTTCGTGCTTCATAAAATGTATTTCAAAAACTTATTGACAATTATTTAAAAGTTATTATCACCATTTTTTGGGTTTTTATATTACATTTTTAAATGAATAATTTTCAACTTTTTCAAATTAGTAACTTTATGAACATGTATAAAAATTAAGGAAATAATGATTGTTTTAGAATATACTAAGTGATTAGCTAATTTCCACTATTATGATGCTTTAACATTTCAAATATTACCATTAATGATTCGGAGGTTATTTTGAAAAGTGGTGTTTTATTTTATTATTTCACGACATTTAAATAATTTCAAAAGTATAATGGAAATTTTACTCAATGAGTATTAATGATTTTGATTGATTTTTTTCATCAATATAAACATCATTGGGGGATATTATTCATAAATGGGATTGATTTATTAAGATTCTAACTTCTATATTGTATTGATTGTTTTGGGATTTTTTACTGTTCATTTTTCATTTGATATAAATCGTGGTTTATGGTTAATGTATTAACATTTCATATTATAGTTTTAATAATAATTTTTAGGTTATGCTTATAATTTTTAAATGAGGGATGTCATAGAAATACGAAATGATGGGTGATGCCCTCTATATCCCCACAATGCAGAAGTATGTTTCACGATACTATCTAGTTTGGGTTTTTACCCTTTTATTTATGGTCAGGTAATTAATCTGTATTGGTATATTTAGGATCTAAAATATTTTTCATTCCCTCAATATGATATTATTTATTGATATTACATGTTATTATTCAACTATTAGAATATCCATGTGATTTTAAAAATGTAATTATTTGATTTATTCATTCCATTTTATGGTGAATATTATGTTTAAAATTCATTTTTGAGTCTTATTCCTTGCTTAAAAAGATAATACTTATTTATTTTAGATTCCACAATCTTGTTTCTCCTACACTACAAAATAATGGCATGTACAAATAGATATTTATTGACAGATAATATATGTGTTGGTAAAATGAGCATTTCTAATAGATGTTATGTTTTATTGTTATTTTTTTTAATACCAACGCTTATTTTTAACAACAGTTATATCTATTGGTATTGATCATTCAATACTAACATATCATTTACCACGAATTGAATCTATTAATTTATAATATTAATAAAATCATTTTTTATTGACAAATGAATCTATTATTAATAATGACTATTAACAACAAATCGTTTACCGTCAATAAAAAATCGTACAATAAACTGAAAAATAACAGTTGTTTATCAAAAAAAAAAATAAGAAAAACATTATATATATATATATATGTTATTTTTAGAATAAAAGTAAAAAAAATTCTCAGGGTTTTATTAAAAACATTTAATATTTGATTTTAACTCTATATTTTCTCAAAATATTTTCTGCTTTTATATTTTTCAATTTTCTCTATGTAGTAACTATTTTAATATTTTTAAATATTATTTATTTAATAAATATTATAATTTTTTTTAAAACACAACCCACATGTCATGTGTTCGGCGTCACCTTCCACTGCCCCACCTCACATCTCGCCACCTCACCTCCCATCATCGCACCTCGCATCTTATCACCCCTATCTCTCTGTGCATCCCACTAACTCTTTGATTATCTCTTCCCTCGATTTCATTGGGGTTCTTCTTCTTTTTAGTATGATGTGCTGCGTCAGCCTCGTATATTGATTTCTGTGTTGTTTAGGTATCCATTGATATTATATCTTTAGGGTTTCATACCCATCATTTTGGAATCAACCTACTGGATTTGATCTTCCCTTTCACTCTTTGGATTTGGGGTATGTCGGTTTACACTTCAACTGGTGTCAATTTCCCTGTTTTTCACAATGCATTTGGCGGGGGGATGTGATGGAGTTTGTGTTTGTTTGAAGTAAAGTTTTTTTGTCTCAAATGGCTATTAAAGGTGCTAACCTAACCACCATTTGCTGGTTTCTGGAGCATTTGAAATCATATCAACACTGAGAGATGGTTGTTACATCATTGGAGGTTCCCCCAATCGTTCTGGTGGTGAATTTGAATCTTTCAAATGTGGTTTCCAGTTTGCTGAAGTGCGAATCATGGTTTTATACTTGTAAATTTTGATAAACAAGGGAGTTCTGTGTAACAAGAAGCGGAGGCATGACTGAATTGAAATAAGTGAATGAGGATGCAGTCCAGGGAGACTCTCAAGTGTCCTCACTTGTGAAGTATTCTTTTCATATAAAGGGTTCTTTATGGTTTTTGGTGGACACAAGATTCGGTATTCTTTTTCTCCTAATCCATTTATAGTTTTAGAGGAAGTAGATTGTATTTTGATGGGCATGTATATTATATAGATAAAAGGGGAAGATGTAATGAAATCGAGATCAACACCAATGGGATGTGGCCCAGTAACATGTGCTCATTCTAAATAAACCATCTCTTCTAGTTTGTGGGTGAAGCTAGGTTCTCTCTCAGGCTACAAAGCGTCTACTTCTCTACTCCAATGATTTCTGTCATGACCTAGAATGTAAGAGGATTTTGTGTGAGGGCCAAAACTGTTTACATCCGCAACGAGGTCTGTCATATTCAGGTGTCTGTTTTGATCATATTGTAACCTAAAGAAAATTCTAATAATATTAAAGTTCATGCAAGGAACATGGTTTTTTATAACTTCATCCATTCTAGCCCATACATCTGGAAAATTTCGGCTTTCTGGAAATGGTGTGTTAACATTTTCTAAATTTTATCAGACATCCATGGTCATTAAGTAATATTTATTCTCTATCAATCTTTCTATTCGATTGCTCTGTGTAGTTTCCTTTACTACCATTATATTTATTATATACATGATTCATGTATAATCACTAATCCTTCATATAATTTTTTCAATGGTATGCTTTCTCTCTTATATTATATTATTAAATTAAACTTGATTTCATATTTTTTTTCTATGAAATCCATATGATTTCTATTCCAATTTTTTGTGTCTTGAGCACTGATTAAATCCCATATTAAAATCCTATCCTGGCACGGTATGGCTGGATTAAAATGATAAAGGGCGATGAGATGTATTTTGTTAATTTCCTTCAAAACATTGACTTTTAAATGATCACCAACCCCGTTTTGTGTTTTTTTATTCTAGTGTCGTTTTCCCATTTGATTATAAACTAACCATTGAATTAATTTCATTTTTAAATTATAATTGAGTATTTCATTTGATATTTTAAATCATTTCAAAGGTGAAGTCCTGGTTTAGATGATAATTGACAGTACTGATATTAATAAACCTGACTGCATTTCATGGAAGTTTTAACTTTTATATTTACCATTTTCTATAGAAATATAGAATTATTTAATGACATTGATAATATTTTTCATATGTATGTAAATATAGTTTTTCTTCTATGAAACATTATAATGTTTGATGGTTCTAAAACTATATGAATGCATTTTTTCCATATTTTGAAAAATTAATAACATTTAATGATTCTTTATTTTTATTATGTTTTATAACAAACTATACCTTGGTTACAAATATTTCAAATATTTAAAAATGGAATTTCAAAAATATTTTTCATTATGGGTTATAATAAACTATATGTTGGTTACATATATTTAAAACCTCTAAATATGGAATTTGGAAAATTTATTGTATAATAGAATAGGCTCGATTTATATCATTATTTTGTTTATTTAACTCACAATCATCCTTTTTTCAAACTAATTCCCCCCTAATTTCTTCTAAAATGATCAGATTCATTTTCCAATAATTTAAAGTTCTTCCCATTACATTTTAAATGCAAATAATTTAGATTTTGGATGGGTGATTACAATGTGTAGGGATTGGTAGGTAACAATTTTGATGAATTTATCCAATTTGTTGATTACCTAGAGTATGAATTAATGAAACTTGTAGGACAATACCAATGCTTTCAATGGGAGTTTTTAATGTCGTTAGATGAGTTGGCCAGAATAATAATTAGTATTTTTCATCAGTTTACATGGTAACTGATATTGCAACAGATACCCTTGAATCAACCTAAAAATCATTTGAAGGTGTTGCTACAGTAGAAACTATGATTAAAAAACTCACGTAAGGGGTATGTACTTTGATTATATATGAAATCTCTAACACCTCAACATGTGTAGGTATATTGAATTTTTAGGCTTGTAGAATTCATCGCTATCCATTAGGGTGACTATCAAAGTATTTGTATAAACATTCTACAATTTACATATATGTAGTCTATAATTTCTATATATAAATTCTAAAATTATATATTTATAATTATATTGTCATATATATAATTGCATATGTAATTATATATTAATATTTATATATTTTACAATTATACATACTCGCAAACACACACATGTACACTTATACATTTTTATGATATGTATACATTCTGTAGATTATATAAACATCATAGAATATATAATTCCATAATTTATATTTACTTTTTGGCATATATATTTTTTTAAATATAAATATATTTCATATATATATGTATTTTCCATTTATATATATTTAATCTTTATTCTCATTGATGTACTCAGTTTATTTAATATTGATCGATTGAAAAACTATTTATGTCATCATGAATCACTAAGGATTTAATTGATAGTACCAACTGATAACCACATATAACAATTATCATTTCAATTTCTAGGACTTTCCATAAACCCATTTATTATATTTGATGTATGAGGTTTATTTAATACTTTCCAAAGAACATACAAGTCTAGGTACATGACTTATTCATTGTTCAATCAATGAATTTGATTTTGAGAGAGTGAATATGGAGCTATTATATGAGACGATTATGTTTTTATTGCATGGATTTCACGAGTTTATGTGTACCGCTTATTGTTTTCGGCCTAATATGCATCTTTAGAAAGGTATAGATGCACCTCATGGGTTGGAAATATAATATTTGGATCTGAAATTTGGGGTGAATTCTCCCAAGTAGGATATAGAGAAATAAAAACCACTTTTTGTGTGGAATACTTGGTTCATGATGCCGTATTTGAGCATCCTGTAAGAAAGATATCAGTTGTTTCCTCTTCCTTCCCAACCAGTTTGTAGTTTTTTAGTCATCTATGAATGGATGATCTATATTAAATATATTTATACCTACTACAGATTGAGTTAACACATTTTCATTCCACTCATCATTACTTTTAATGATTTTGTAGATTGAGTTGGTAATATTTATTTCACATATTTATTATTTTGATCAAATATGAGGGTGAAGAAAATGAGTACATTCTTGAACAAATAATCTAGTGATTTAATTGTTGACACGTATTCACCATCTTATTGGTTTTGTGAGTAGCTGGTCAAATATCTATGACCTTAATACACTGATCGTTTCATGCTCAATTCCACTCTTATTAAATCAAATTTGTAGCATGTACAATTACAAATTTTCTGTTATATATTCATTTTTTTTCTTTGAATTCATTTGTCAAATTGAAAGGATGAAAATGCACTTAAAAAATCTCCCCTGCTCATCCGAGATCATTTCTTCATGTTTCCAAATCTTGTATATCATTCATCCATTAAAACAGGCCTTACACCTTATTGCTTGAAATTTCATCCACTGTAAATACCAAGCCAAACTAGGACCACTTCACCAAGATAAAGATAGACCAACAACATGAAATTGAATCCCAGTTGAATGATGATCATTCTCTAGCTGCCACCTAGATAAATGGCTATCAAATTCTCTCTCACTTTCTTTAAAACTGTTGACATAATTTCACCAACTCTAATCTTGTGTCTTTTTATTCTGATGAATAAAATCCCTTCTAAGAGATTGTTTACTTCACCAAAAAATGGAATTTATAAGGATGAGAAACTATCATAAAAAATATATGACATGTGGATTTAATATAATTCCAAAAAGCAATATTTTATCCATGATTAAATAGTATAAGAAAACCTCACACTGGACCGGGGGTATTAAAAAGCATTAAAAAAACCTCAATCAGGAATAGAAGGACATTAAAAAGTAGTATAAAAAATCACCTTGTATGATGTTAATGAGAAGTGCTCAATATGAAAATAATTTTTTACACTTTCATTTATTTTTATTTTGGATTAAATTCATGTAGATATTTTGCACTAATCAGTGAGTATGTTTTTTTGTTGATTTTGATGTAGGTATTGGAGCTGAAAGGTGTGACATAGACCAGATCTCGAGTTGGCATGGAGAGGTTGGAGTTGGAGCTGGCATGGATAGGTTGGAGAAGGCATGTGGGCTAAAGCAAACATGTGGGCTGGAGCTGGAGGTGGCATGGATGAGTAGAGGTGCTGGGGCTGGAGTTGGCATGGATGGGCTAGAGCTTGTGGTGCTGGAGTCACTGGAAATGATGGGTTGGATTTCCTAGGATGGTGGATCCTGTTTGGGGGGGATCCAGCATAGTGGGGGCAGGGTTGTCCAGTTCCTTTGTATAAATTGGTTTTGTAATGAATTTTAATACTAATAAAAGTAATTCTTTTCTAAGTTTAAACATATGTTAACATTTTCTTGGGTTTAATAATTAGAACATATGACTTATATTTGATAAATTAATTACATTCATTAAAGATTTATAATTTTTATTTAAATTCGATTTATAAAAAAATATTATATGTTGGTAATATTATTACCAATAGATGAATTTTTCATTAGAACCTGTTGCTAATCACTTTTACCAACATATATATTAAATGTTGGCAATATTATAATTGGATCAAAACTAATTTATCTGTTGCAAAACCATTTAGCGATAGAGTTTTTTCCAACCGGTTAGTGATAGAGACATATATGTTGGTAAAACGTTTTACCAACAGAAAATGCACTTTTACCAACAAATATGCCCCCGTTGGAAAATGTGAAATAGTTTTTAGTGCTTATAGTACATCTAAGCTCACCAAATTCTTTTGCTTCATTTTTCCCTAGGATTCGAAGAGGTACATTATGACTGACCTGTATGGATAGTCTAATGAATATGAATGTTTTCAGAGGAGGTACTTTGTTATTTTTAATTTCATGCGGTAATGTTATACTTATGTTTGTATCTAGTTTTTTAAATTCAGTTATACTGATAGGTCTGTCAAGATTTTATTTCTTGAGATAATTAAAATCTAAAAAAATAATTAACAATCTCTAGGCATTTGGGGACATGGTTTTACAGTTGGTATCAATGTATGTTCGTTATAATCCTTAGAATCTAGATTTAAAAATACATTGTTTAGGGAACCTTACCCTATGATATACTTGGAGGATAAGTATAAAATAAAATCCTATATATTTAGTAATGTATAGATTATGTGAGTAAAATATGAAATATAACCCTATCTAAATAGTAAATATGGATGTGGTTCTGGAACAAATGTACATAGGAGTAACAACTCTCACAAGGTGTTCCATGTTTGACAAAGGGTAACCTAGTAAACGAAAATAAGACTTAATACACACATAGAATGATAGTCTTGGGGGATATAGATAGGATAATTTATATATTTTCTAAAAAAATATTAATTTTTTAGGAGCAAATATGTCCCCCAAAGAAATTTTTTATGATTATGCATTATATATGCATAAAATCTATATTTTATGTAGTGTATTTTACTTGATTAGAATTATTATTTATGATTCATAACCTAATCTGTTTTATTCCATTTTTAATAATGGTTCTTATTGTGTGGAATTGAATTTGTATTAATGTAAAAAATCCAAGTTGGGATTTCCCTAATATGAAAGATAAATATAATGGAGCTGGTGTTAAGTTATGTGTGGAACATCTTAAAAACATACATGGACATCTGACTCAGGTCATGAATATTAACCTTACATGTATGGAGCAGCCTGAGGCCTAATGTAGACGGTCAATGTTAGATCGCTTCACTAGAAAACAACCTCCAACATTCAATGGGACTATAAATATATTTTTAGCATAAACATTAATAAGATCCTTAGACAATCTTTTAATCTATTGGGGACTAACGAAAGGGAAAATATTTTCATGTATGTTTCTCATAACTATGGATATGAAGATCTATAGTGTTCATTAATTTAAAACTTTAATGAATATTAATATGTATCAAATATGAAGTGGTGGTAGTTTTACGAAAATTTCATAGAAACATATGTTCTTCATGAATAGTGAGATGATATGGGAAGGAAATTTCTGAGTCTGGGGAAATTGGAGGATGAAATTGTTTTAAAGATTATGGATAACATCAATAGAGTTTCAAGGAAAGCTATATACTACATATATAACCCATGAAATATGATATATTGATTCATCGATGGGTAAAAGAATTCCTCTAATAGGCATTAACATTCAAATCACTCTCATCATATGAACATATAGTGTCATTGGAAATTAATATGGAAAACTAATTCTATAAGTCTTATAAAATTAAAGTTAATCAAGAAATGTGGAGTCATATTGAACACTATAGAAAGGTAAATAACGAAAGGGGGAATGGAAGAACATAATTTAAAACCTGTAATAAATGGATAATGAAAAATCATTGAACCAGCCTACTGTTGATGGGAGATTGTTAAATTTCTGAAGAAAATTCCTACCAAGATTGAGATTTCAAATGGATGATTGAAGCATCCAATGTTCAATGCTTCAATTGTAACATAATGTACACTAAAAAAATTTCCTAATCAAAAAGAAAAATTTCATCAGAAAAATAGATGATGGAAAAGGACAATCTTTTGTGATCTCAACTAATGAGGTCAAGTTCTTACTGGTGTAGTGTAAGGTAAATTAATTGTATCCTCAAACATATCCAATGCATTATTTAATTCGGTTCCATCTCATTTAATTACATAATATTATATTTATAATAAAATTATACATTTCTCATTATATTTGGAAAATAATTTATGAGTAAAAAATCATTATGGAAGACTCATTGAAACATATATATTTCTGTAAATTCCCTTTATGAAACATAAAAATACATTAGTTGTTGACCTTGACATCAAATCTGTAATTAACACCAATATAATCCTTAGTATGGATTGGATTTCAAAAAATGATGCAAAAAATTATTTCCAGAATAAAGAAATTATGATATGTGAGGAATAAAAAGAGTCATTTATCTTTAAAGAAGTCACTTTGTCACTTGATTCATATCAAAATCATCCTCCAATATTTTAGTAATATTAAATAATTGGAGGGGAAGATATCATAAAATATAAAGATGGAGAAAATAATTCATAAATTGGGAATTTAAATATTTTAAAGGAATAAATTATTTTTTATCCGAATAATAACCTAGACCCCCCCCCCATGAGAATGAAGTTGTGTTTTTTGTTTATTTAATCCTTAATTAAACAAAAATATTAAAGAATCCCAAAGAATGGAAAAATTGGAATTAGTGTCGTTGAATAAACAACATAGAGTGTAAAAAAATTGATTTATTTTCACTAAATTTTATCCATGGAGAGATTTTATTCTCTTTATCAAGAAGAAATATGGATATAAAATGTCCCTAGCTTATTTAACAAATCATTACAAGATTATATTCATAATTAAAATACAAATTTTTAGTCATGGATCATGAAGTCTAGTGTATTTGAAGACTCTTTTCAGAAAACATAACGCATGGGACTAAAAAAAGTATTTAATTAATCTTCATAAAGTTCACCTGGTTTTCATTGAGCCTATAAATCTCCATAGTGAACCCTGGGGACCACATGAGCAAATGGATGAGATAAAATACTAGTAAGGTATTAAACATAAGAATATGAAATTATGAAAATGCTTAGGGATCATGACATGATGATATAAATGAAATATAGAATCATAACATTTATTCATGGAATCATATAAAAATGAATTCATTATATTGTTTTTGAAACATAAATCATGACTTTATAAATATTCAAGGCTCATTTCATATAGAGGATCACAATTAATGGTTACCACTAAGACCGTTCCATTTGGTAGCACTAGTCAAGGCTAACCACAAGGACCGTTGCACATAATGTCTCATGATTCAAAAATTTACCCAATGCGTTGGGTCACTATGTGGGAACACCCATATTAACATGTTCATTAATATAATATACAAAAAGATAATTACACATAGTCAATAGAACCTAAATATATGGGAACCCATGGAGAGAAATGGGTATAAACTCAGGTCATAAAGCATAATAAATGGGTGTATCAAAAAGTATCCATTATAGAATGGAACTAAAACATGTATGCACATTAATTAGGAAAAATAGAAATATATCATTGTATGTTACGTAAAAAAATGTGTGAACACATGTATGATGAATATTTAGGAAATTCATAGCATTAAATCATTTTACTGCAATTTAAAGGAAAATATTAAAGATCATTTAAACTAGAAAACGAAATAGTCTTTTATAAAAAAAAAGATAAAAATAATAGTTTTCAAAATAAAGATAAATATTATATTAAAACAAATGTGGCTAACAAAACTTGTATATAGAACTTGAAATGTGGTTAAAAAATTTTGATGTTTCCTTTAAACAAGTTGGCATTTTGGGAAGTATCGAGGAGGGAATAACATAAATGCATGCATATCCCCAAACAAGAATGAGGGATGGATCAAGAAACATGAGTTTTTATAAAAAATAGCATGTTGAGGTTGTACATAAAATTAAAAGGCACCACTATTTTGGTAAAATGAAATTTAGAGCGACCTAATGGAATAAATGAGGTTCTTGTATAATCCTTTACAAAATATTTTCATGGAATCAGGTGTACCTAATAGGTATTAAGTAGAGATAAATTAATTTATCATCATTAATACATCATGAGGGGGTATGGGGAAGGTTAAAAATCATACCCTTTTATTAGGAATTATATTTAAAAGGGAAATACATAGAGGATATTCTTGAATAAATGTGAGAAAGATAGAATGGTGTACCTTAAGTCTGATGGTGTTCCAAATTTGATATTAATTGTAATGCCCCGACCCCAGTTACCCAGAGTCGATGCATTATTACATAACATTGGCATGATCACAATAATGATCAAATTTCGAAAGAACGATTATTTTAGTACCCTTCGAAACACTAGATATATTCATAAAGTTTTACATTACATCATAAAATGAAAACTACAACAATATAGTCTCCATAGTCTACACTCTTATCCCCTCATACTATCCCTGTAGGTCATTCATAAATTAATTCTTCACATCCTAGGAAAAATAATACATAGAAAAGGGGTGAGATAAAATGCCCAGTAAGGATAACAATATAGTGGAAACTTTCATAAATAAGAATAAACATTTAAGACAATGTATAACTAAAACAAATTCCTTTTAAACTTGAACATCAACATAGTATGGAAAAAATAAAATGAAATAATGCCATTTACTTATTCACAGGGATATTATACTAATATAATAATCACAAACAGTATAAATAACCACTTTCATAATGATGGAATGCAT
The DNA here is from genome assembly GCA_963277665.1 of Viscum album. Lineage (NCBI taxonomy): Eukaryota > Viridiplantae > Streptophyta > Magnoliopsida > Santalales > Viscaceae > Viscum > Viscum album. The sequence continues at coordinate 1,496,586,080 of OY728156.1, read as the reverse complement.
AATTCCAGAATATCATAACCACATAGCCAAGGCCTCGTTCCAAGACTACAAATAAGATTTTTCCATGGCCTTATGCCACGACACTAGTTTGTCTCATGAGACCAACCGATGCATCGAGGATCTTTAGAGGGCTCCACCCGTCACTTACTAAGTCCAATGCATTCCTCATATGAAATGTTTTGAAACATAACATAAAGATTTGTATTAAAACTAGCATACGAAATGTCAATACTTTATCCACAAACCACAAATGGTATAAAAATAGCAAATCCACAGTCAAACATAACTCATTTGATACAATATGGAAGATTGTACTGTATCAGATTAACATCAATAGAGAATGATTAAGGATAGAATAAAATAATCATCAAAACTATTAGAGAGAAATATCCCACCTTTTCTTGAAATCATTTAAAATTCGCACTATTTGTCAAGAAGTCATTTAAAAACATATTTTTGAATCAACGTGTCCCATACCACTTTGAAACTTTTAAAAGGAATTTTAATTTTAAAACCATAATTTCCATATAAATAAATCCTTAAAAAGATTTTTAAAACATGGACATTAATGTGAAATATTTAGAAGAATAAATCCTCAAAACATTTAAAAATGATACTTTAGTTAGAGTTTCTAACCAGAGAAGAGACACATGAATAAAAATAATTGAGGTAATAAAAGACTTTTTAATATCATGATAATAAATGGATTCTTGATATACTATGTCAATGTACATTATATACACCATATAAGATTGATTTGGTGTATAACAACGAAAAAGTCTCAATGGAATGTAAATTGAGATGAAATCTCTCATAAAGGCTGTATCCTTAGGTTTAGGATAAATGAACGACATAGTTATATGTGAAAAATATAAATACACTAAATATGATTGGATATTCAGTGTAAAACAATCAATGTACATTCACACATAATCTTGTAAAAACAACACCAATAAATTCGATGTTTAACTCAACAATGGAGAATGAGTTAAAATTACTCTTATAAAATCCATATCGATGACTTGAGAAATTTTCGATGGAGTGATTATGTGTATCAAAAGTATATCCACATAAAAGGGGAGTGGAAATTATGACATAGGAAAATGAATAGTGATTCCCTACATAATATCGGAGTAAAATAATCAATGATGTTTGTGTAAAGCCGAATAAATGGAAATTGAAATTTCTAATTCCCTTATCGATTTGGTAACATACGAAACATACACCCATGAAAGAAAGATAATACAATGATGATGTAAATGTCCATAAATTATAGTATATTACACAATGAATACAATCATTGGCAATACACACACCACATTAAATAAATAAGTGGTGAACGATGGAATTATCATGGAATTAAAAGTGAGATAAGAAACCCCTCACTTTGTACATTTTATTTGGTTGATTGTAGGTTAACCTTCTATATAATGGTGAAATAAATGTTATTGAATTATACAGGAATCATTTAGATTAATATGATATCATATATTATCTTTTAACATTGATTTTTTAATAATATCTTTGTATTATCGTTGTTTCGGGTCTTAACTGACTCATTTTCTTTTATATGTTTCGTTACGTAAGCCATGTTTGTCATGGATAGGTTGTATATTATTAATATCCAGAATTATATAAAATCTTTAAAAATTATTTTTAATTAATCAAATGATAATTATACGTGAATGGATACGATGGAGAATGAATCTCATCGCGTTCATGGAGATGCTAGTCCGTTCGTACGCACGAGCGACAATATCATTATTTTGATGTTAAAATAAGATATAATTGGATGGTATACCATATATAATGAATAATTATCATGTTATATTTATTATTTACATGAATTACACATCATTATTATACCCATCCAAATAATAATTTATTGAATGACAATTACACCACGACGTGGAGACGGTAAGCCGTACGTACGCACGTATGGTGACATGTTATTCAAAGGATGGATAGTATAATGAATATGGTTGTACCATATTTATGTTAACATAACAGTATATATAAGATACGGGAATTATTATTTTATAATGGTAATAACAAAGAAGGAAGAAGTGGAAGAAGAAAGGAACATGAAAAAGGGTGGTGAAAACATTACCTCTTCTTCGGGTTCTTCATATTGATTTGATCATAAGTGCTCCATAAGTTGGCTTTCTGACTAAATAAAGGCCTCTAGGATTAATTTAGGGAAGTTTATAGAGTATTTGGGCAGGGTTTGGCCGAACCAAAAGTCTTTGAAGGTGTGAATTAATGAGAAGTGTGAGTTCCCTTTTATAAGAAGGGTGAGGGGCACCTTTGGAAAAGCTAGAAATATTTTTTTATAATATATTCATATTCTATTTGTAATGGCTCCAAAGTGGATTATATGAAGTTTAAGGTTGGGATGGGTCTAAAACCACTCAACCAATAGAATTTATACTGGTTTGTGTTACTATATTAACCTTATAATTAAGTATTAACTCTTAGTTAATTAGTTTCACTTTAACAATGTCTCTTTGTATTTTTATATTATATGGTTAATAAACATACTATATAAATCAAAAATACCCCCAAGTGGTCCATTAATGACAAACCTATAATGATATAAGTTTCATGGCCGAAACATAGATTTTTATGAATTTAATATCAATTAATAATATAATATTTGTTTTAAAAAATCTTTTCTGTCAATTTTGACACTATTCAATAATTGATTTTTGTAAAAATCATAATAGAATTATTACTTCAAAAAAAGTTAATTAAATCATTCCTAACATGTCATGTGGACCTAGAAAATTAGTTTAATACATAAAAAGGCTCAAATTATATTTATTTTGGTATCTACAATATCAATCATTTTAAGGTTTCACTATTATGGTAATTACTACATCACCATTGTGTCATAAATAAATTAAATTATTTAATGTCTAAAATTTATAATTAAAATACCATTATGTAGGAAATAGTATTATCTTTATAATGAATATTTATAGTCGAAATGACAACATATATAACCCTATGTAAATGTTTTTTCAAAATTTATATGCTTGTGTCATTTTTTTATTCATTTTAACCTAATTAAAAATAAAGTGTCCCTATCACTTACAAGTGGCACCATGGGCTCCCAAAATCGACCCAACGATTTACATGGTCTGAAATGTACTAACCAATAAGTTTAGGACATGTTTTAGGATAATTTGTTATTATTATAATATTATTTTTTAATCCTTATTTACCGGATTTACCCTTTACCATGGTAAATAAAATATTTACCGAATTAATTATTCAATATTTCTAATAATAAAAGTTACCTATTTAAAAAAATTGAACATCCTGATTCCAAATATGGAATCCATTTTTCCAAATTGCAAACACAGAAGTGTCAGAAATTAATTTAAAATTAATTCCCGCAGTCAAAACAAAAAGCGTGTTTTTAAGAGATAATAACTATCAAAAGATTGGAACTTGTTTATGTTTGGTTTAATTGTGAAATTATGTCCAATGATAAAAATTTAATTAAATGGTAAAAATATATTCGAAATAAAATTTAAAACCACTCAAATTCATTATTTATCAATATTAATTATTTCGATTAAAAATGTTTTTTTAATTAAAATTTAGTACTTTTCACTATTCATCAAATTATGAAAGTTTTCCGAAAAGTACCAAAATTTCATCCTAGGCTAATTTCGATATTACAAATCCAAAAATGAAGTCCATGTTCAGAGATAGAATTTATAAAATTTCAAAAATTAGGTACTACTATTCATAACGGCTAGTTTGATTGGTTGTGGTGTGTTAGAATCTCAAAGTTGCGTACAATGCAGGCCATTGCATTATTCAAAGGGAAACGTACCATGGAATCTTGGGGTGTTACATTCTCCTCTCCTTAAATAAATTGCGTCCTTGCAATTTTTTAAAATTGGGCTTGATAATATAATGAATGTCCCACATCGGAAAAAGAGTTAACAAAACTATCACTTTAAAAGAAAGGAAGAGAGGTATAAAGGTCACCCAAGATAAACCATACTAGGATTCCATGTAGGAAAACATGGATATGGATGACAAACTAAGTGTTCAGTTCTGATGGAGAGGGATACAAAACATGATCATGATAAAGTTGCCAATAATAAAATCACAAACTTGTGTTGGGACAAACGGTCCTTAGTCTCCCACTATGAAAAGTAAACGAACAATGTTTTTTGTTTTAAGATACATTACATAAGGACAAGGAATTCATTTATGATATTGACTAAGAACATAAATACATATAGTTACATTTTAAGTTGAGTTTCATTCTTTAATAACGTTTTACCTGTAACTCAATTTTTTTTTTGAAAAATGAGTATTCAAGAAGACTTGGTCACAATGGAAGATCTAGAATAAACATCTATAGAAATACATGATCCACATAGGATAAACTATATATTTACCTTGTCATTAGAGATTAATCAAAACCATAATGGTTAGTATAATATCTGATGATCCCCCAAATGGATATTCCATTAGAGAAAAAAATAGTAATATTAATTTCTAAAACTAAACCATCAATAACCCAAAGTTAAATAAATACCATTTAATAATAAATTTTCCTTAAAATCCTTCAATATAATCCAAAATAATATTGAAACCAAAAACATATAAGAATTTAGTCTTCCACGTTAAATTGTATCTTCAAATGACATTAATTACTCTTAAAGTCACATACTTAAAAGTTATTAACCTAATCAATTCCATAAATAACCCAAATCACTGTAAATACACAATAAAAACATAGATAAAATCCCACCATTACTCCTCAAATTAAATCCCATAATATTCTATTTTCCTTTGGCATATAGTGTTCACATCAAAGAGAACAACATCCAAAATAACATTTATCACTTAATCTCCAAATCATTTTCCTATACTAAGGGTATTCATTTGATAAGACATGAGATCCCAAATCAAATTATTATTGATCAATAAAACCATTTAACAAAAAATAATAGTCACACTAACCAGGGACATCACGTAGTCCAGTGGTAGGCGATAAATCCCAATCGCTCTTTGGTTGTGGGTTCGATTCCCACAGCTTTTTCTAACTCGATGGGTTGTCACACGGTCTGCATGTTGTCCTTTTTCAAAAACTATATTTTATAACATTACCATAATGAGATATATTCCTCAAAATAATCATAACATAATTTAACCACAAATCCTATATCATACCTTGTATTTTCATCCCAAATTATAATAACTTATAATTGCCTCAAACCCAACAATCATATAAAACCAAATGGTTATTTATAACTATATCTACAAGAGAAAAGATAGTTCTTCCTCATATATCATTCTCACAAGGAAAACTGTAGGGTTAAAAATACAAGAGAAAATTATTCCAATGTAAACCCATCAACAAGGAGCACTAATACTCTTTAAACATTTATCCAACCATTTATTTCCACATAGCTTCTTCTTTGACCAATAAAATATACTATAGAATAGGGCATTCACTCGGTTAATGGCTAGGTCCCCTACATTTATGGAAAATGACTATAAATGGATTCTTGGGACCATTTTTATCTTCTTCCATAGTACTCTTCATTTTTCTTCTGCAATTCATCACTTTATGTCCTTCCATCCCGCTCGTAAAGCATTTCATTGTCCCATTGAGACTCTTTCCTGGGTGTCTCTTTACACATTTCATGTATGATGGAAACTGAGGATTTCTTTCTCCATGGTCTCCACTACTGGAGCTTTTATCATTCATCACCTTTCTCTTCTTTGTGGAGTCCAGGAATTGGTAAATATATATATTTTTTTTTCATATTTTTGGAAAATTGATTTGGCATAAAGATGATATCTTTTACGCCTATCAACATTCCATTTTGTTGCTCATTTCCACCACCGTTCCCACCTTGTACATCATTATCAAATTCACTATGACTTCTTTGGAATCTAGCCATTGACTAAAACCAGAAATCATTATGTGAGTTACAGTAGCCATAAAATAATTTAGTGATTAACATGTCACCATATTCGCAATTTGAAACACATTAGGATTAACCAAGGTCATTTACTATCATCTTAAATATAATACTTCAAATCGGTTTGTGAAGAAAATGTAAATTATCCTTAGCATATCCCCTAGGAGTGTCGTAACCAAGATTCCATCAAGGCCTGTTGTCATGCACCAGTTCCCATTCGAGTCTAGCTCAAAGTGGTGTTTTCAGGTTTTACCCCTAGGTACATCTGGGCCAGAGCCGCCTCTACCTACTCGTATCCAGACAGGGATGTATTGCACGGAAAATTCACAAAATATCTACAGTACCAAAATTTTAGGAATTTCTTCTCTACTAATCCTCAAGGTACATCTTAGGTCTACATTCTATAATCATATTTTATCTAAATATAGCTTCCAAGGTTTGTAATAAACATCCTCTGATACAAACTGTAACTCCCCGACCCCAGTTACCCAGAGTCAGTGCATTATTACATAACATTGGCATGATCACAAGAAAGATCAAATCTCGAAAGATTGATTAGTTTAGTATCCATGGAAACACTAGATATATTCATAAAGTTTTACATTACATCATAAAATGAAAACTACAACAATATAGTATCTATAGTCCACACTCGTATCCCCTCATACTATCCCTACAGGTCCTTCATAAATTACTTCGTCACATCCTGGGAAAAATAAAACATAGAAAAGGGGTGATCTCAAATGCCCAGTAAGAATAAAAATATAGAGGAAACTTTCATAAATAAGAATAAACATTCAAGGCTATGTATAACTAAAACAAAAGTCTTTTAAACATGAACTTCAACATAGTATGGAAAAAATAAAATGAAATATTTCCATTTACATATTCACATGGATATTCTACTAATCGAATAATCACATGCAATATCAATAACCACATTCATAATGATGGAATACATAATTCCACACTATCATAACCACAAAGTTAAGGCCTCGTGCCAAGAATACAAATTAGATTTTTCCAAGGCCTTGTTCGTAGACACTAGTTTGTCTAATGAGACCTACCGATGCATCGAGGAGCTATATCAGGCTCCACCCATCACTTACTAAGTCCAATTCATTGCCCATATGAGAAGTTTGAAACATAACATAAACATTTGTATTAAAACTAGCATACGAAATGTCAATACATTATCTACAAACCATGAATGGTATAAAAATATCACATCCATAGTCAATCATAACTCATTCGATACAATATGGAAGATTGTATTGTATAATATTAACCTCAATAGAGAATGATGAAGGATAGAAGAAAATAATCATCAAAACTATTATATAGAAATATCCCACCTTTTCTTGAAATCATTTAAAATTCGCACTATTTGTCAAGAAGTCATTTAAAAACATATTTTTGAATCAATGTGTACCATACCACTTTGAAACATTTAAAAGTAATTTTACTTTTAAAACCATAATGTCCATATAAATAAATCCTTAAAATCATTTTTAAAACATGGACATTAATGAGAAAGATTTAGAAGAATAAATCATCAAAACATTTAAAAATGATACTTTAGTTAGAGTTTCTAATCAAAGGAGAGACACATGAATACAAATAATTGAGGTAATAAAAGACTTTTTAATATCATGAGAATAAAGGGATTCATGATATACTATGTCAAAGTACATTATATACACCATATAAAAGTTATTTGGTGTATTACAACGAAGAAGTCTCAATGGAGTGTAAATTGAGATGAAATCTCTCATAAAGAACGTATCCTTAGGTTAAGGATAAATCAATGACATAGTTATATGTGAGAAATATAAATACACTAAATATTATTGGATATTTAGTGTAAAACAATCAAAGGTAATTCACTCATAATCTTGTAAAAACAACACCAATGAATTGGATGTTTTACTCAACAATGGAGAATGAGTTAAAATTACTCTTATCACATTCATATTGATGACTTGAGAAATTATCAATGGCTTGATTATGTGTATCCAAAGTATATCCACAGAATATGGGAGTGGAAATTATGACATAAGAAAATGAATAGTGATTCCACACATAATCTCGGAGTAAAATAATCAATGAAGTTTGCGTAAAGTCTAATAAATGGAAATGGAAATTTCAAATTTCCTTATCTATTTGGTAACTTACGAAACATACACCCTTGAAAGAAGTATAATACAATTATGATGTAAATATCCATAAATTATAGTATATTACACAATGAATACAATCATGGGCAGTACACACACCACATGCAATAAATAAGTGGTTAATAATGGAATTCTCACGGAATTAAAAGTGAGATAAGAAACCCCTTACTTTTTACTTTTTCCTTGGTCAAAGGTACGTTAACATCATGTATAATGGTGAAATAATTGTTATTTAATTATACAAGAATAATTAACATTAATATGATATCATATATTATCTTTTAACTTTGATTTGTTAATAATATCTTAGTATTACTGTTGTTTCCGGTGTTAACTTACTCATTTTCTTTTATATGTTTTGTTACATAAGCCGTTTTTTCATGGATAGGTTGTATCTTATTCATATATAGAATGATATCAAGTCCATAGACATTATTTATAAATAATCAAATGATAATTATAATTGAATGGATACGATGGAGAATGAATCTCATCGCGTTTGTGGAGATGGTAGTCCGTTCGTACGCACGAGCGACAATATCATTCATTTGATGTTAAAATAATTTATAATTGGATGGTATACCATATAGACATAATAAATATCATGTTATATTTATTATATACATGAATTACACATCATTATTATACCCATCCAAATAATAATTTATTGAATGACAATTACACCACGACGTGGAGACGGTAAGCCGTACGTACGCACGTATGGTGACATGTTATTCAAAGGATGGATTGAATACTGAATATGGTCATACCATATTTATAATAACATCACATTATATATAAGATACTGGAATTATTATTTTATAATGGTATTAACAAAGAAGGAAAAAGTGGAAGAAGAAAGGAACTTGAAAAAGGGTGGTGAAAACATTACCTCTTCTTCGGGTTCTTCCTTATGATTTGATCAAAAACGCTCCTCAGGTTGGCTTTCTGACTAAAGTAAGGCCTCTAGGATAATGTTAGGGATGTTGAGAGAGTATTTGGGCAGGGATTGTCCGAAACAAAAGGTTTTGAAGGTGGGAATTAATGAGAAGAGGGAGTTCCCTTTTCTAAGAGGGGTGAGGGCACCTTTGGAAAACCTAGAAATATTATTTTATAATAAATTAATATTCAATTTATAATGGATCAAAGTGGATTATTTAAAGGTTAAGGCGAGGATGGGTTGAAATACACTCACCCAATAGAATTTATACAGGTTTGGGTTACTATATTAACCTTATCATTAACTATTAACTCTTAGTTAATTAGTTTCACTTTAACAATGTCTCTTTGTATTTTTATATTATATGGTAAATAAACATACTATATACATCCAAGAGACCCCCAAGTGGTCCATTAATGATACACCTATCATGATATAATTCTTTTGGCCGATCCTTAGATTGTTAGGAATTTTATATCAATTAATAATATAATATTTGTTTTAAAAACTCTTTTATGTCAATTTTGACACTATTCAATAATTTATTTTTTGTAAATATCATAACAGAATTATTACATCGAAAAAAGTTAATTAAATCATTCCTAACATGTCATATTAACCTATAAAATAAGTTTAATTCACAAAAAGTCTCAAATTATATTTATTTGGGTCTCTACAATATCAATAATTTTATGTTTTCACTATTATGGTAATTAATGCATCACCATTGTTGTCATAAATAAATTAAATTATTTAATGTCTAAAAATTATAAATAAAATACCATTATGTATGAAATATTTTTCGATTACTAATGAATATTTATAGTAGAAAATCCAACATATATAACCCTATGTTAAAATTGTTTTTCTAAAATATATATGCTTGTGTCATTTTTGTATTCATTTTAACTTAATTAAAAATAATGTCTCCCTATCACTTACAAGTGGCACCATGGGGTCCCAAAATCAACCCAAAGATTCCCATGGTCTGCAATTTTTCAACCAATAAGGTTAGGACACGTTTTGGGGTAATTTTTTATTTTTATAATATTATTTTTTCCCTTATTTACCGGATTTACCCTTTAACCATGGTAATTAAAATTTTTACCGAAGTAATTTTTCAAAATGTCTAAAATTAAAAGTTACCTATTTACACTTTTGAAAATAATGATTCCAAATATGGAATCCATTTTTATAAATTCCAAACACATAAGTGGCAGAAATTAATTTAAAATTAATTCCCGCTGTCAAAACAAAAAGTGTGTTTTTAAGAGATAATAACTATCAAAAGATTGGCACTTGTTTATGTCTGGTTTAATTGTGAAATTATGTCCAATGAAAAAAATTGAATTAAATTGTAAAAATATATTCTAAATATACTTTAAAACCACTCAAATTCATAATTTATCAATATTAATTATTTCGATTAAAAAGGTTGTTTTTAATGAAAATTTAGTAATTTTCATTATTCATCAAAATATGAATGTTATCTGAAAAGTACCATAATTTCACCGTAGGATAATTTTGATATTCCGAATCCAATAACGAAGTCCATTTTGAGAGATATAATTTATAAAATTTGAAAAATTATGCATTACTATTCATAACGACTAGTTTGATTGGTTATGGTGTGTTAGAATCTCAAAGTTGCCTACAATGCACGCCATTGCATTATTCAAAGGGAAACATACCGTGGAATCTTGGCGTGTTACATTAATTACCTATATAATAAAATAAGGATAATTAATTAATAATTCATGAAGATATTTTACATGTAAATGATTTTTTATATCCATTTTGCGTTCATTAATAACCATCTCGATTGGTTATGAGGTTTGATTTCATTGTATGGTTCTGTTTGTTTCATGTTTGGTATACATATATAATTGAACGGATTAACATGTATGGTGAGAGTGGATGTACAGAATTTGATTTAAATGAAATTAGTGATCATCAAAAATATTATGTGGTTGTAAATTTATGTTTCTTACATAAAGTGAGGGTGAATTATTATATAAAACATTACTGATAAACACTTGAATTAGTGTTGTTATATTGCTCAAATTTAATTTGATTTGTATTATTATAATACATTATTACTTTATAAGGAACCAAGAACAAAAAATAAGATAAAAAATATATATATTTAAATTTTTAAACCATTAATAGGGTTTCATGGTCATTCTAAAATATGGTAAAGAAAATTGAAAACTCATTATCCTTGAATGTGATAAATCAACATGTCTCAGACGATATTCTCATTTATAGAATAAATGTAGGGGGAAAATTATGATAAAATATAACATTATCATAATATAATTACATAAAATTTATGTTACTAGAGATATCATCCCATTTGGGGGAATTAAAGTGAGGAATGTAACTAGAATATAAAAGAACAAGAAAGAATATAAAAGAATTTGAAAGATGTATTCACCTCATTAGTTTATCTCCTTTGAGAGAATCTTAATGGGAGAGGATGTGGTATATTGAGGTGAAAAAGGGATGTTGGATATGGGGGATGATCTTGGGGAGTTATTTGGTTAGAAAAAAAAATAATGGAAATGTCTTTAGAGGAGTGAAGAGAAGAGGGGAGTGTGGGTGGTTTTGATAGTGAAAGAGAGCAGTGAATTTTGAATTTTTAATACATTATTTAAATATTTTTCTCATGAAATAAATATTTTTTGATGATTTTGACAAAAAACAGTAATATATGCATGTTATTAAGAACCATTTTCCATTTTCAACATCCATGAATCATGAAATATTCATAAAAACCAATTTTAGTTGTTATTTTGAATTATCGTATTTTACAATTCATAAAAAATATTATATTTGAGAAAAATCCCAACAATTCAACCGAAATTTTTTTGAACTGTAGAATCCTAAAATTAAATCCAAATTTTCAAAAATAGTTTTATAAATATGATTAATTTAATTTTAAATATAATAAAAATTTATTCAAAAAACAACATTAATACTATAACTCATTTGATAACACTTCAAAAAATTAATCAAGGTCCCATAAAATTATCATATAAGCATAGTAAAATAATATAACAATTACTGTGGAAATTTTTTGGACAGAAATTTCGATTTAAAATTATTAACTTAATAATAAAATTGTTATTGAAATATTTATGACATACAAAAATACCAATACTTATAATATGATCATTTTTTCAATTAGAAGTCATAAAAATTTTATTTTTACATTTTTGGGAGCTTAGTATTTTTTTAGACCACAGACTATTTATTTAAATTCATTAATATTCATAAGGGTATGTTACTATTTTCAAGGGTGTGTTACTATTAGAAAAAAATATTTGATCCCATCAGACTCTAAATATCTTACCAAACGCAACCGTGTATGTCAAAATTTTTATATTAAAAACATTGAAATGACAATTTTATGTTTAAAGGTCACATAGTACATACTCGTTCATTGTGTTGGGATTTTATGTTATTATATGAAATAATTATAAGATATAATTTTCAATATATAAAACATTGGGTCGTTATATTATTTCCACCTTTTGAAATTTCACCTTCAAAATTTTGTTTTTCACTCTATGAAATAAACGGGTTTGTGTTCTTTTCTTCATTACATCCTCTTGATACCATGTTTCCTTTTCGTAATTATTGTTCCACCAATGTAATTTGACTACGTGAGTATCCCTGTTACGTAGTACTTTATCTCTAATATCCATGTTATTTATTAGCTCCTCCTCATAAGAAATATCACTCTCCGACTTTATGACCTTTGAATTGACTACATGTCAAGAGTCTGGTATGTACTTCCTTAAGAGGGATACATGATAGGCATCATGTACTTTGGCCATAGAAGGTGGAAGCTCTAGATGATAGGCCACATATCCTAAATGATCAATTATTAATAATTGGATGATGTACTTGGGACATAACTTTCCACTCTTCCAAAAACACATGACATTCTTCCATAGATATTTTAATAGAAATAACATATCTTCAAATTTTAACATAAGGTCTCGCCGATAATTCTCTACATAACTAATTTTTTGACAATGGGATCATTGATGTGTTGTGGAATGGTTTTGATCTTCTCCACCATTACATGGACCATTTCAAGTCCTAATTGGTCTTCCTTATAGACTATATCTCAACACTATGGTGTTCTTAACGTTATCACATAGTGGGGTTCATATGGTGCCATTTTGAGGCTCGTGTAGAAACTGTTGTTGTAGCTGAATTAAGCTAGTGGAAGATGTTGGTCCCAACTTCCTCTGATGTACATAGAACATGATCTCACCATATCATTTTGTGAGTGAATAATATTCTTAGAATGTCCATTTGAATGATGATGGCAGGTCGTACTGAGGATCAGTTAAGTTCATAGATATGTAGGAGAGTTTTCGAGGACATTGAGGTAAATCTCGGACTCAATCTGATGAAATATATGTTGGTACACCATGTATCCTTACCCCATCATTGATATATATGAATACAATTTTATCCATTAAGAATTCATCTCAATTCACTAAAAAGTTAGTTGTATTTGTAATACGATCCCCAATTACCCATAAAGAATTGTTTCCTCTGGATTTACTTGGATATCCAGTGAAAAAGCCAATGGGGATATTCTCCAACTTCCATGTTTGTATGGGTAGTCATTGAATCATCCAATTAGACTTCAATATTTCTTACATCAATTGTTGACATACTAGGAACTTTGATATATACTCAACAATATTCTTCTTCATATTATCCCACCAAAAGTTCTCTTGGATATCTCGACAAATAATTGTGAACCCTGGGTGGATAGAGATGGTTGATCTATGTTTGTAATTATGAGGCTCCATAAATATCTTGGGATCGAATATTACATATAATAAGGATCCAAATCATAAAAAATCATCCAAAATAATAATGAACTCTGTGGATTTACTATTTCTAATAGATTCCACCCTTTTTAGAATTTCCCCAACATTTCATTGAGAATCCATTGTTTTCTCTAAAAGGGATAGTTGAGCAATCATTTGATAAAAAAGTGATGATGTTCCTCCCTTAATGATTCCCATGTCAATCGTCTTCTATTCTAAGTATATATGATCCTTTTAAATTATTGTAATTGATATTGACACATGATCCCATCGATATAGATCATTGTCCACCCTCATTTCCTTACATGGATGGTAATGGATTCCAAAAATATAATACATGATGATAAATATTCACCACCACTAGTTCATATTAAGATGTTATGTGTGAATTTATATTTGAGATTCTTTTGATTACTATATATATCATTTTTATCCCTAAAGAAATAATACTGATAGATTTTTAACACAATGATCATTCCTACAAACAACAGATCATCAGTATGGTAGTTATTATCATGGATTTTCTTTTTATTTGATCCATAGGCTATCACTTTATCATTTTTCATGAGAACATAGCATATGACCATCATTCAAAAATCATTGTACACCACAATGTTTTATCCCTCTATTGTGATTGCTAGTATTGGATTAGTGATTACCATTTTTAAACTCCTTTAAACAATCTTCACATTCATTAGTCTAGAAAAACGATACTCCCTTCCATGTCGCAAGGTCATTGGGTTTGAAAATTGTGAAATTATCTTTACAAATCATCAATAATAATTGTCTAGACCCAGAAATCTACGGCACTCTGTTATAGATGTTTGAATAGGCCACTCTTCAATTCCATTTGTGTTGGAAGGGTCCAACGATATCCATTTTCTTGGTGAAAAAATGCCCTAAAAATGATACTTCATCTATATAGAACTAATATTTAATATACATTCTATATAAATTCTCCCTTTGTAATGACATTAAAATGGTATTAAAATAATCCCCATCATCCTCTCTGTTATTGGTGTATATCAGAATATCATCAATATAGTCTGCTAAAAATTTGTTCAGGTAACCTGTACGGACTCTATTCATTAAATCATTGATAATTGTGGGAGAATTAATGGTTCTTATAGGAATCACTATGATATCATAATGTTCATACGTCATTTGAAGGGTGGTATTGGGTGTATATTCAGTACTAAAATTTAATTGGTTATATCCCAACAGAAGGTCCACCTTAGAGAAATAATTTTTCCTCGAAGCTGATCAAACAATTCATCTATCTGTGGAATGGTATACTTTTCCATTATAGTGATATTTTTGAGATCTCATTAATCAATGTGGAGGCTCATTTTTCTATCCATCTTCTTTACAAATAGGAATACCACATCATATGGTGAAGCACTCAGATGCATAAAATCCTTCACTAGATTCTATTCTAAAAGATTCATTAGCTCTTCTATCTCAACAATGGACATTTAATAAGGTGACATTAATATAGATCTAGATCCGTGAATATGTTCAATTTATAACTCAACCTCTCATATAAGAATAAGAACAGGAAACTCATCTGGGTATACATAAGTGCAATCCCTCACGATGGGATTGTCTTCAAGAAGGATTCTCTCCTTTATCTAAATCATTTTTTCTAGACATGGTTTGTCATAAATAATTCATATAAACACTTGAGACACCGATTCTAAAAAAATATTAACCATCCACCTTACAATTTTAATGAATTAGGGGATTTTTCAAGATGTGAATAGTGATCTCCCTTTCTTGACAGTTGATGTTGTAATTTTATAAAGATGGCTAATCCATTTTCAGGATTGCGTCAAAATCCACTAAAAGAAGTGTGAAAAGATTTTTAGGGAGTTTCAATCCAAAAACAATTATTGGGGTGGAGTTATAAGCCATGGAAAAAACAATTTCCCTCTTTAATGTTCTAAAAGATAACATGTGCTCAATATTATGATGTGGGTTTTGAAAAGTTGTACTAACCATTAAATATATAAATTAATGTGTATAACCAGAATAAAAAATTGGGTTTGTTATAAAGGAATGAATAACTAGCCTACCTATCACCCCATCATTTTCCAGCTCTGCTTCCCTAGTAGTGATAGAATAAGCCCATCCTTTTTCACTGGGATGTTGTATTTTATTTCCTATTAAAACCCATTGCTTAGGACAATTTTTCACATAATTCCCATTCTCTATGTAGTTGTAGTACTTAACTATAGGCCGATTATTGATCTGAAACTTACTTTGTTCTTCTACATTAGAAGGATTATTCATATTTTGTTATTTTTTTAGCCTGATGTACCAACATTCTAAATTTTATGTAATTCTTGGATCCATTTAGTTATTTCAATGAATGCATTTTCCAACAATTTTTAAACGTGCAATGATCAAGATTCATCCCAACATGGGATTTATTTGCAGGACCTCCCACATGAGTTTTCATTTTCTTATACTTCTTTTTGGGCCCATGATACAATTGAGAGTATCTAATATCCATTTCTACCTTGAGGGAATAATGGAAAATCTCCTCATAGTTAAAGATGTCCCATATTTCCGGCACTTCTCTTATACTCAGCATTACCATGCTGAGGAAGCGATCCACCATTCATTATTTCATGATGAAGTTAGAGGCATACCTTTCCAGACTTATAATTTCAGCATTATATGCCCTGATTGACTTATCTTCCATCTACTGTAGTCTGAGGAACTATATTTCAATCATGAGATGGCGGCTTCAGGGAAATTTTTTATAAAAAAACATCTTCTCGGATTCCCCCTACACCGGGCAATAAATTTCATCCGGGGGATTTATATTATTGAAAAGTGTCCACCACTTATCAAATTCTCTATCAAAACAATACACTAGCAGTATGACATTCTATTCAGATGATCACTGGAGGATAGATAATATATTTTCATTGGAGTTAATCCATTTTTCTGTTAGGAGGAGGTCAAATGATCCACTAAACAATGATGACCTCTACCGAACGAAGGATTCAATGACAACTTTCACTTTTATTAGAGTAGGAGGGTGTTCTACATGATTTTTGTTACTATTCAAAACATGAGAAAGCTGAGCATGTACTATCATTATGTTTTGAGCACACATTCTATATAACATTGATTATTGGAACATGTTCTTCTATTTCCTTACATTAACTAAGAAAAAGAACGTATAATTAGGGGGGTTGAATACTTATCTACTGAGCATAAAAATAGAATCATTGAACATAATAGGATAAACTTGTAAAGGATATGTATATCCTAACTTTTGATTCATTATGTTTCCATCTATGTTTCCATGATCAATTAGTTATATTACATTATTATGGGATATATTTTTAATCCCTTAATAATGGTTTGTACTATTCTCATGAATTTTCTAATGAATATATCATTAGAGTGTCAAACCAAACGTGTATCAATTCTCGTTATCATGCACCGGTTCCCATTCGAGTCTAGCATAAAGCATGGTTTTCAGGTTTTACTCCTATATAGATTTGTGAAAGGCAAATATCGACCACTTTGTATCACGACAAGGATGTATTTTCTTGATAAACAAAATACTCTATAGTTGAATAAATATAGTGGTGTTTTCCTATACATAGACTAATCCTTAAGGTTCTTACTAATGTTCTCCATTCGTAATCTCCAAAAATATAAAAACCATAATATAATAACAATTATTGTGACCCTAGACTTTTATATATACCATTATATGATTTTAAGATTAAATAAACATTATAGTTCAATCCATTGATCATGAAGTCTAATGGCTTTGAATATTAGGTACATAAAACTTAAAACATTGAACTTAAAACCCAATTTTTTTAATATTCATAAAGATATATTATATTTCATTGATCCCTTACAACTCCATAGGGTGCCTTGGGGATCACAAGAAAATATGGAAGACCTAAAAGCCTAGTAAGGGATTAAACATAAGATTAAGTATTTTACACAAGGGCTAGAGATCGTGACATATCGATATAAAATGGTATATATAATCATAACATATAAAAATTTAATCATATACACATTATTTCCTAGTATTGTTCTATAAATATAAATCATGACATTAGAATGAGTCATGGATTGTTGCACATAGAGGATAACAATTCAAGGTTAACCACCAAGACCATTTACATGGTAGCACATGTCAAGGATAACCACCAAGACTGATGCACATATCTTCTCATTAGATTAAAAATTATCGAATGAATTAGTGTAATATCTTGATTCACCCATAATAACATGTTCATGAAAATTATTTACATATATATAATTATACATAATAAATCATACATAAACATTTGGAAACCCATGGGTAGAAATGTGTATCACATTCATGTCATAAAGCATAATTAATGGGTGTATCATAAAAGTTTCCACAATATAATGGAATTAAAACATACAAGGACATTAATCAGTTAGAATATTCAAATATAATAGAAGATTATGTTAAACAAGAGTGAAAAAATGTATAAATTTTATTTAGAAAATCCATTTATTAAATCTTTTATTGGGACTCAAACAATAATACTAGAGATATTTTAAATTTAAAAATGGAATAATATTTTATATAAATTCTGTAGTGAAAATATTTTTTTTTCATAATAAAATATTTATTTTATAATAAAAATGGTGGATTTAAAAAATTTGTATAGTGAACGTGAAATTGTGGAAAAAATTTGTCATGTTCCCTTAAAAAGTGTTCACTCATTGGGAAGTGTTGAGGATGGAATCCCATAAAAGATTGTATATCCCAAGAAGATAATGAAGGATGGATAATGAAACATGAGTTTGGAGCATATAAATAGAGTTTAGAAGTTATACATAAAAAACAACATTATTTGGTTGAAAAGAACAATCAGGTAACCTGATGGAATAAAGGCAGATCGGGTAGAATCCATTAAGGAATATCGGCATGGTATCAAGTTTACATAGGAGTTCATAATGAGAGATAAATTGATTTATCTTCTTTTATAAAACATGAGGGATGTATGGGAGAGGTTATAAATCATATCCCTTCATTAGGAAGTATATGATAAAGGGCATAACCTAGAGGCAGTTCTTGAATAAATGTGTGAAAGAGAGGATCCCTTACATAAAGTCTAATGGTGTTCTATCCTTGATATTAATGACTTGAATAATTAAATTAGGTTCACAATATAATAACTAAAGAATAAATTTTAAATGTAAATGATTTATTATATCATTCTTGACTTCATTAATAAAATTTTTGATTAGTTATGAGGTTGTATTTCATTGTTCTGGACTATTTGTTTCATGGTCAGTTTACTTATATACATGAACGGAAAAAATTGTATGTTTAGAGAGGTTTTCTAGAGTTTATGTTATATAAAAATTGTGATCATATAGAATAATACATGGTTATAAATTTTATTTTATTAATTTAAGTGAAGGTGAATCATTATTAAAAACAGTAAAGATAAACTCATGGATTAATGTTGCGATTTTGTTTACAATTATCTAGTTTTGTATACTTATTTTAAATCATAAATTTATTTGGATTTCAGCACATTAAATATGATAAATTAAATATATTATTCTGCTTTCAAACATTTAAATGTTTTCATGACCACTCTAAAATATGGTAATGAATATTGAAAACTAGTCATCCTTTAATGTGATAAATCAACACATCTCGGACGGTATTATCATTTATAGAAAAAATAGAGGGGGAGGGATAGATTATGATAAACTATAACAGTTTCATTATATCATCCCAGTACATGTATCCTACTATACTTATCATACCAATTTGGTGTATGGTGGGGAGGAAAGAAATATGTAATGAAAATAACTTCAACGAAAATAAAAGAATCAGAATGAAGAATTTACATCATGATTTTATCTCCTTTGAGAGCCTCTTAATGAGAGGGGATTTGGACATTTTAGGATACCATGGTCCATTTGAAGTGGGGGACGAGCCTCATTAATGAATTTTTTAGATCTTAGGAAAGGAATAACTCTTGATTTCTGTGATGAAGAGAAGAGAGTGTAGGTGTTATTTATAGTTGAAAGGTGGAGTGAATTGTGAATATTTAATTATTTTTCTCCATGAAAGTAATAATGATTGATGATTGTGACAAATGTATTAATTAGATTTGGTTATTTCTAACCAATGTGATTCACATAATCTATGACTCACGCATAATTCAAAAATTGATTTTTTATCATTTATTGTGAATTAACGTATTTACTATTCATTAAAATCATGTATTTTAGAAAATTCCAAAACAAAATCCTTAACTAATTTTGACTTGAAGAATTAGAAATTTAATTATATGTTTCAAACGTAATTATCTAAATATGATTAAAATAATTTTTAAATAAAATATTTTTTTTTCAAAAAACAACATTAAAATTATAACTTCTTTTATAACATCTTGAAATATTAAAAATGGTATGATAAAATTACCTTATAATCACAGTACAGTAACATAATAATTTTTAATAAACTTTATGAAAATACATTTATATTTTAAATTATTAAATTAATCATAAAATTTTAATTAAAATATTGATGACATACTAAAATACCTATACTTATACAATGATCATTTTTTCAATTATATGATGTTCAAATTGTATTTATACATTAATTTTTGATATTTATATATTTTGGCCAACTTAATATTCAATTATATTCATAAGGGTATGATACTATTCACAATGAAGTGTTAATATTCAACAAAAACTATGTTGATTCTATCAAACTCTAAATATCTTACTGAAACCAATCGTGTATGTCAGATTTTAGAAATTCAAATCATATCACTGAAAATATCATGTTCAAAGATCACATAGAACTTAGTATCTCATTGTGTTGTGATTTTATTTGATTATATTAAATAAATATAAAATGGGATTTCCATTGATAAAATAATGGGTCAGTACAGGATCCATGTGACTGTGTATTGATTAATGGAAAATCATTACAATTTAAGAAAATAATAAGTATCAACTACCTCATTTAAATGACTAATTTTATAATCCTCATAAAGCTCAATTTTTTTGAATATTTAAAATTGTTCTAGATATCATCAATTATGTGTGATCAAGGAAGCCAACCTATGGAAAACTTTTGAGAATACGTATAGACATTATGAATTTATTGTAAATCCATTTGGATTTGAAATTTTCACCCTCATTTTTTATGGATCTCATGAAATGTTTATTCAATGAATATATTGATGATTTTTCATATTAATTGAAGATATTATTATATGTTCTAGATTTAATCAAGACCCAAGAAATACTTTATAATCATTCTTGAGACTCTCAAAAAGGAAAAATTATATGGTAAGTTTAGAAAGTGTGAATTTTGGATTCATGAAAAATATTTTCTAGTCCTTATATTCTCCAAGTATTGAATCTCAGTTTATCCTACAAACATAATTGAATTCCAATAATGGTCAGAACCAATGAAAATAACCGTGTTAAGTAGTTTTATAGGATTATCATGATACCATCATCATTTTTTCGAGAATATTTTCTTGATTTGTTATGAGATTAAAAAAGCTCGCAAGTAAAGGTGATAAATTCTATTGGAAAAAAGGGTGTGAATAATGTTATAAAAAATTTATGAGAAGTTTAGTCCAATTTTCTATCATGAATTCTAGATCATGAAATAATTTGTTTTTTTAGTGAAGCATTGTATAAAGAAATTTGAGGTGTCTATACACAAAAGTATAATATTATTTCATATGAATCAAGGCAATAATGAACTCATGTAAAAAACTATCCTACTCATGATCTTGAGTTATCAGTAGTAATATTTTCTCTCAATATATGGAGAAAATATCTCCATGATGAAAATTGTGAGATATATATTAATCACAAGAGTCTTAAATATATTTTCACAAATAAAAAACTGTACCTAATAGAATGAATATGTATTGAGATACTCAAGGATTTTGATTTCACAATACACAATCATGTAATGGAATGAAAATAAGGTAGAAAAAGAATTTAGAAGGAAGGATCATGGAGATCTAAACAAGATGAGAGTTTAAAGTGATCTAATGTTCATCGATTGAATAATGAGGGATATAGAAATTTTCATGAAGGTTAAAACATCAAAAAAGTTTCAAAATTGTTTGAAATACCACCTTTATAAGATTGGATAAAAACTTCTCAAACTGGTGATGATGAGATTCAAATTAAAATTATTCTTATGAATGATGGTATATAGATTGAATCCACATAGGAAGATGTAATTTTGAAATTTGCGAAGAGGATTTGTATTCACCTATACATGAGCTAAAAGGCAATTATTGGATGATAATAATAGCTCAAAATTTTCAATAAACCACGTTACCACTATGATGTATAAATATTTTACATAACATTTTTAGATGGGCAAACGAATGATAGATATTTATAATTATGTGTCGATATGTTCTGTTTGTAAATAGGTGGAGGGTTGAAGAAAACATCCTATAAGAGTAATGAAACATATTCCTATACCTTTGGGTAAATTGAATGATATTATAAGTGACATTATAATGAGGATAGCGAAGACTCCCAGATGAAATGATGAGATATGGGTCAATGTTGATCCTCTCACCACATTAGGACATTTTCCTTCTATAAGGGATGATTTAAAACATGAACGTTTCTCAACATTATATAATAATTAAGTTTTAAGTCTTCAAGTTGTACCCCTATCGATTTTTTCAGACTGTGATTCCCATTTTATATCACAATTATGGAAAATTATTTCGATAGTCTAAGATACTGACCTTCATTTTGGCACTGCCTACCACCATCAAACTAATGGATATTCAAAACAGACTATTAAATATTTTGAACAAATGTCGAGAACATCCTCAATTGAATTTAACGGTATGTGGGATCAGTATTTAAATCTAATAGAATTTTCCATTCACAATATCTTACATTCAAATATCCAAATGAAACCATATGAAGTGTTATATGGAAAGAGATTATGTAAACCATATTTGTTGGATGATTTTGGTGACTGAAAACTTATAGGCCTAGAATATGTTGAGTAAACAATTGGAATGTTAAAGAACATTCAAACCCATATAAAAATAGCTTTATGTTTAGAAAATAGTTATGCTGATTACTGAAAGAGAGATTTGGAATTTCATGTTGGAGATAGCATTTTATTGAAGAAATATCACTGGAATGTTGTGATATGATTCAATAAGAATTTTTAATTTATACCCATGGCCCATTTGAAATTCTAGAATGGATTGGAGGTATATATTACTATTTTTCAATTCCATCGTGTCTCTCCAATGATCTAGATGTGTTCCACATATCAAAATTAAGGAAATACCTATGATACCCAACACATGTACTCACTTATGAAGAAATATAAATGTAACTTGATCTATCATGTTGTGAAGAGCCTATAATGTTTTTCGAAACCATAGAACATGTGTTGAGAAATCGGACAACTCATTTAGAAATGTTCATTGGATAAACCATTAGAAAGAGGAGACAACGTGGGATCTTAAAGAACACATGACAATGACCAACCAGAATCATTTTATGGAAGGATATCTTAGAAATTTCAAGGATGAAAGTATTAGATATAAGGAAGAATATAACACACCAAGAATCTGTGTTATGGTTATTTTTGAATAATTCTATAGTTTGTTGCATGCAACATCAAATTCAAATGCCCCACAAACTATCAATATATCATTTTAAAAGCAGGCATGAATAGTAGTAACCACATTTTAAATTTTATAAATTATATTTTTCAATGTATAAGTAATTTTTAAATTTTCAATATCAGAAATATATTTTAGTGAAATTTTGGTAATTTTCATAAAAAATTATGTTTTTATTAATAGTGAAAAAAACACATTAGTATAAAAAAAATATTTTTTAATTTAAATAAATATTTTACAATAAATTTATTTTAAGGTTGTAATAGATAAATAGTAAATATATTAGTTTCATTGATTTTAGTGGATGTATTTTCCTAATACAATTAGATATGAAAAAATTAATTGAACATTCAACGGCTCTTCAACCCGCATTCTAACAACATCTATGGATTAGCAATAAAACTTATTTTTCCATTTCTATGTGTTAAATTTCAAAAAAATATGCATATATTGTTTTAATAAGTATGATATATCTTCTCTAATAGGATCAAAATAATTTTTTATGAATAGTATGTCATGAATTGTTTTATTTATATTAAAGGTAATAAGGAAATTAAAAGTAAAAATAATATTATAATAATATTGAAATAACCAAACTCTTTTCCTTTGTTCAGTGGATATGTATTATTTTACCAAATAATCCTTATATATAAAATACGATTCTTTCATGTCACGTGTGTTAGATTAAAACTTTTATTAATTTTTATTTAAAGAAGAGTTAAAAATTTCATATTCAAAATTTAATATCAATTTACTTATAAAAAGAGATAATATTAGTGATATGGTCAACTATAAATATTAGATTGTAATATTAAATGTTTATATACATCATAGTAATTTATTTTTAATTTGTAGATATCTAATATGTACAATTAATGATGACACAATAGTGAACCCGAAATTATTTTTTTAACAAAAATATCAAATAAATTATAATTAAAATATTAATATGAAATTTATTTGAATTAATTAGTGATATTAAAATTTTACATAGATTAAATATTCATATTAGTTACATATTTGAATTATTGGTTCATTGTTATCATGTTGTATTTAAATTTTTAGAAATGAAAATATAGAATACGAACAATAATGACATAAATGATGTTTTAAAATAAATTCTAATGAATCAATTTGAATAAAAATCATAAAAAGATAAGGATTGTCCAAATAATATGTATAATGTTTAATATTTCATAAATGATCTAATTTGTGTTCTTTTGGAATTATAATGTTACTATATAATCCCTATAGTATAAAATGACAACTAGCCAAGGTAAAAGACAATTTGGTTAACTCAATATTAAATCCAAATGATATGGTTAAATATTGGAGAAATACAAGTATAAAATTCAACGTGCGATATTATATAGAACTATACTAATATAAGACTCTAAATATATCACATAGGGACTATTTAAATTAGAAAATAAATTTATACAAAATTAATAGTTTTGGATATTCAATAACTAACGCTCCCTCTCTCTTATAATAGGGAACATATCCTTCAATTTTATTCACACCTATAATGCCATTTGGATTTACCAAAACCTACCCAATTATCCCCCATGTTTCCAAATTCAAATTAGAGTTTATAAATCTTTATAATACCAAATATAAACAGTTATTTTGTTCAAATAAAAATGTGATACCTGAAAAGTTGTTAGCTGTTGTACCCACACATTCGAATTTCTTATTTTCTACTACAAACACTTACAATGTTATTCCCATACTAATGTAATAAAACCTATATAATATACATTTTTATATGTTATTATAATCATGGGAAAACATTATTCCACATTTAATCTTTCATATGAATAACAATATCATCATGAATGTGTACGTATGACATACCGTCTCCACGTCGTGGTGTAATTTATTATTCTACACTACTTTATTTTGATAGTTAAATTTATGATTATAATAAATATATAAAATTATTATGAAATTATAATTATTTATTAGAATTAATATACCATCCAATTCTATTCCATCTAACCATCACGTGAATTATATTTTCACTCGCACGTACATATGACCTACCATAACCACGACGCGACAAGATTCATTCTCCACATTAACCATTCAAGAATGTTTTTATAATTTTTATGATTATTAAAAATAATAATTATGAACGTCATATCATTATTTATATGAATAAAATATATCATATTAATAATAAACATGACTTAGATGACAAAATAGGAATTGGAAAATCAAGAAGTTAAAAGTTGAAACAATGGTAATACTGAAATACTATTAACAATACCATATTAAGGGATAGCATATCATATCATAAATATGGTTCTGGTTATAGTATAATTTAATAACATACTTAGTCCACAATATAAGAGGATTAATCACCCTTTTAATAATGTAAATTACATGTTAAGGGTTAATTTCTCAATTTCATAATTGTCTGTGGTTGCTATAAATAAGTATTTACTTGAAATATTTGTCATCCATTTCTATGATTCATAAAATGTGTTACAAAATTTTTTCAAAAATTATTTAAAATCATTTTTACCCATGATTTACTTTTTATAAAAAAATTGAAAGGAATCTTTTCATCGCTTTCCAAATTAGGTAATTTAGGTCCATTTAAAAAAAGAAGCAGATAATATTTTTTTATCTTATATGTTGCAAGAATGAAATTTCATTGAGTATGAGGCCATAATATTTTGAGTCATCCCTTAAGAGAATACTATTTTATTTTCAAATGAATTTTATTCATTTAAAATTGAAAACATATTAAATGGTTTCAAATAAAAAATGGGATATTTCTCTCAAATAGTTTTAATTATTGGATTAGATTATTTTTTAATCTATGTGAACATTGTTCGTTGGTTTTAAGCATAATTGATGTTTCTTTATTATCATACAATCCTCCATATTGTATTAAAAGTTTTATAACGTGTTGGACTATGGGTGTTATATTTTGATTCCATTCATCATTTTTAGTTAAAGTATAAACATTTAGTTTTCTATTTTAATACCAATGTTTATGTTATGTTTACACTTTTCATACGAGGAATACAAACGACATGGAATGTGATGTGTGGGTACCACTATAGCTTCGTGCTGCATCAGTGGCCCTCACATGAAAACCATAATTGGGACGTTACCCATTTATGTGAGGTCTTAGCATGAGGATTTTATGGTATGGTTATAATGTCAAACATAATGTATTCCCTCCACAGATGATTAGTTATTAATATTACATGTGATTATTAGACTAGTTGAATATCTATGTAATTGTTTGAATCATATTATTTGATTTATTCCAAACATATTTTAAATAATATTATTATATAAAGGATTTTGTTTTAGTTTAAATCATTTCATTAATTTTATACATTTATTTATGATAGCGTTTGTTGTATTGTTTATCCTTATTGAGCATCTAAGAACAACCGCTTTCTTATGCTTCATTTTTCCCTAGTATGACAAGATGTATATTATGACTGACCTATATAAATATTCTAAGTGTTATTAATCTTTTAAATAGATATGTGGAAGTTTGTTTCCATTAAATGTGTAATGATATTTTTTATCATGTTTCTTGAAGGCTACTAAACTAATCTATCCTTCGATATTTTATTTTATGTGATCGTTCCAATGTAATAAAATTTTAACATACTCTGGTCATTTGGGATTGGGGAATTATTGGATTAGTGGATACTCATTTAGGGATGTTACATATCCATTATGCGGCTATAATTACTTTAATAATCTCATTTAATGATGGAAGTTGTTGACACATGAAGAAATCCAATATTTGTTCTCCCTGTTTCAGATCTGTATGCCAACCACAATGAGCATGGTTATTGTTCATAAACTAATTCAACAACTCTAGTATAGATATAATTTTTTCACCTCTAGTTCCATCTATAATTTTTTCTCCAGTGTAATTATCTTGACCATGAGATAATACCCTCAATATATTACATGTATTGATATGGTTTTCATTCCTTCAAATATATTCCATTTCAAATAAATGGAATACTATATATTAGATTCTAAAATTATGAATTAAAACGTACATGTATTAAACTATTGAAATACATTACATTGAAAGATATTATTATCATTGGAAAAATATTATTTCGAATATACTCAAACAACAATAATATTTTAAAATATTTCATAATGGATTCTAAATAAAATGTGAAGTAACCAAGTAATATCCAGTAGTAGTGTCAATCTCTCTACACACTAAGGGCACACTAACCATGAACTAGAATGATGGAAAAAATATACTCATTCAAATAGTTTTATGTTAATTACCCATTTACGCATTTGCTCCAAAACCAAGTCCATTTACAGTATCGAGACAATGATTTATTTACAGAAAGCCAAATAATATTTTCAATAAATCCATGTTTTATATGATTATCATTACAGAAAAAAATATAAAATCTTCATATTATTAATGTTATATAATCATCACATGAAATTATATTTTCAGTGATTCAATATATTTATTATATTATCAATTATACTATTAATAATATTATTAGCGAATATATTGTTAATTATAAATTATATGATAATTATTATTTATATTTCTTTATTAATAATTTTATTATTAATTATTAGTTATATTTTTAATTAATAATATATATATATATTCATAAATATTGTATATAAGAATGATATTATTGGTTATTAAATCTAAATCACATATATATATATATGATGATAATTAAACTATAAAACAAAAATGATATTTTTGTTTCAAAACATTCACTTCGAGTTACATCTGCCATATTGTGGGATGCATTAACATGAATTCATTACATAAAATTGAAAAATAAATTATGGGTTGTTGTACTATAGTATAGAGAACAACCAAACTTGTTTTTATGTTCTTGGTTACATGATGCGTCTAATAAAATTAAACAACACTTTTAATGTGAATGCTCTAACATAAAGTCATTCAGCAACAACATGTGTCAAATAAATGTGTGTTCAATTATTATATGTCGTATATGAATAATGTAACATTTAAAAAAATACATTAAATGCTTGTTTTTAAATTTTTTAAATATAATGTTTGTTTTAAATTAAAATGAAACTTTTATATTAAAAATACTCATTTTAGTCATACCATTCATATATTATGTCAGATTGAAATGTGGTCGATTCCAACATATCATAAAGTTTTTTTGGATATTTTTTTTAATGATTCAAAATTATCCCTTATTTTATTTGTTGTATGTGGGTAAGTGATATGTGTTTTATAGTAAATTGACCCTATTAAAGTGAAAACATGAACATTGAGTCCTACCGGCCACATCATGTGTCGCACTGAGAGGATGTCAGTTTCTTAACATCATAAATGAATAATGGATCATTGTACCAATATATCGAAAAATATCTGATTTTTTTTCTTCATGTTTTCTCTATTGTAAGACACCATTTTTTGCAATAAAATTCTTTGTAAAAATTATTGTTGTTATTTCGGAGCAGCACCTTCAAAATGTGTACGATTCCAAGCTCCGGTGTGGCCGGAATTAAATTTTCAGTGCATTCACACTGGGCTAAATGGAATAACTCCTAAATGGTAACTTGGATTGGAAAAATGTGGGCAGCGTTGAGTCCAGAGCATGTCGTTTACCCTAGGACAGGTGTAATTTTCACGGGCGCAGGGATCCTGTGAAAAATGCCACCGAGTGCATTTCATATATTAGCAGCCGCAAACGTTAAGTTGTATAAATTTTTAACGGGGCCTCTGATTAATATTAAGAGACCACCATTGTTCTTGGGTGGTGGTGTTTACCTTAGTAGAGGCTTAACCTCAACCTTGTCGAGTGTTTTAGATGCAGATTATTTTGATGTTTTATATTAATTAAAATTTTAAATAGTTTTCCTTTATTTAAACCTAAAACCTTCCCTCACCTTCTCCCATTTGTTATCTCTATAGCGGAGGAACCCTCATGCTACCGAGGATCTCTCCATCGAGCCCCCCTTTTCCTCCTCCTCCCCATGGTTTTGCGGCTTCGGTGGATCGATTGTGATGCGACAGGCTAAGCCCCTGAGGTATGATCGTGCGTTATATTTCAATTTACGCATCTACTTTGAGAATTATTTACATCATGAAGTTTCAGTTTATTTTTTAAGAAAATACCATGAATGTATAGTATATGTTCTGAGATTTACGACTCATCTTTCTGATTTGAATTTCGAGTCTCGAGCTGTCCGTAGTTGTCTGACGAAGATCTGGGTGTGTTTGGCTGTTTTTCAGGAGACTCTTCAGGTGGCAGCGGTCTTTTGCTGCGGCGACGAGGGGGCTCCCAGGTAGCGGCGGTGTTCGGCCGAGTGAGATGACGTCATCCGGGCGAGGGGGCACTGGCCGGGAGAGGCGGTACTGGCTGAGCGAGGTAGCCAGCGGTCAGGCGAGCTCACTGAGGGCGTGGCGGGGCGGAGTCACGGAGTGCGACCACGTGCGGGGAAAAGGACCCCCATTTTGTGTGGCTTTGTGCAAGACAATGACCAGCCACGGTGGCTGTTTGGCTCTTGGTGGACCTTGAGTCTATGGCCAGTCCGCACGGTGAGGCCGCAGGCTAGCGCGGGCCATCCCCGGCTGGTCCAGCCCAAGGTGATTTGTCCCCTCGAATTCGGATGCTCATAATCCTCACTATGGGTGTCCATTTTGAGTGCCTTCATTGGAAGCAATATCCTCGGCTCAAGACAGACTTTTTGATACGGTCTTGTGATTTTTTAAATCCCGAGACTGGGGCTCGGGGGCGCGACATGTACGTTAAGTGGTTTAGCGTGTTTTTCCAAGGTTCTTGTTTTAGGCAGCACAAACACATCCAGAGTCCATTTTGAGTGTTGTTAGCGGCGTTGTGACCCTCGCATTGAGACAAATATTTCCAGTTTGTTTTTGGGCATTGAAACCTGAGTTGAGTCGAGGGCCCCACGGCCCATATTTTATGTTGTAAGCAGTATTTCACAACTCTCTCATCGAATGTCCGTTCGGGGCATACGAGCAATCGATTTTGAGAGTTTTTCTGAGGGAATTGCAGTGACGCAACTACCCACATAAATATTTCATGATGGTGTGGGCCCCGTGAGGGCTGTCTTGGGGAGTTGGCGGTGATTTCCATATTTATCACCAGGTGTCCGTTTTAGACAATTGATTTGTCAATCATGCGTACTTTATCGAGAGGATCACAATGGTGCGATCTGTTTGTTGCATTTCATTACCGTGAGGCAGGTCCCACATAGCACTACTCATGTGTTGTGGGGTGAAATACATCTTCTTCACCGGACATTCATTCCACGAAAGTAAGCTGTCAGTTAGACGTGTTTTTCTAAGGGGATCGTAATGGTTCGATTCAGAAGACTATTTTTGGGACCAAGGTTTGGGACCACGGAATGCCATTCAGGAGTAAAGTGGTGTTGGACAACATTTCCGTCAGATATTCATTTAAGGAGAGTGGATAGACTATCTTGCGTGCTTTTCATGAGGATTAAAATGGTGCGATCTGTTTGGATGTGTAGATCCTCATTCAAGATCTTGTGAAATGTGGAGGCATGAAAGTTGTATTGGTACAGGTTCTTCCCATAGTGTCTACAGAGAACCATTGGCATGTGACTGTGAGAAATTTTGTGAGAGTAAAGTAAATGTTTGAAGAGGTTTGGTTGGCCGTATTAGGGTCGTTAAGGAAGCATGTTGGAGAACTTATGTTTTTTCCATTTTGTATGGACATTGAACATCGTGTGCACAATAGCCTTTGGTCTAGGAATGTTGTATACTCTGAGAGTATTTGGGTTTTCCTAGAGGTACATGTTGTAGTTTGTACACAATAATATTGGATTACATGGGTTGGAGATAATATAGGGAAACAAGTCATGAGGGTCCCATGTGCGTGTCGTGTTCTAATTTAAGTACCTTTGACCTCTCATGATGTAGAGGGTCCTTCCGTGTCATGACCCGACCCAACGAGGCTCGAGCCGCGACTCCCCAAGCCCACCTCCAATAGGCCAAGGGTTGGCGACTAGCACCGAGTAGGCTATCACACACATGGGAGGCATTAGCCTAAGGTACATGTACACACGCACCCACAAATACCTCCATGCAACATTGCAGTGATATAGAAACTGAAAAGTAAATGCATTCATACACTATCCCAAACCAGATTACAGTAGAAGTACAAAAGGAAAAAATAGGGCCCGCCGAAAGAAAACTACAAAGCGCGTCCAACCTGCTCTGACAAGGGGAACGCTGCCACAAACACCCGCCGGAAAGCTCCCTCGACACAGCTCCGGTAAACACCCCAGTCAACACGCTCACTAAGCTCCGCCTGCTCCGGGTCCTCCTGGGACTCCGTTGAAGGGCCTGTGGTCTTCACAATGCACAAACATGTGCGGGAAAAGCCCGTTGCGGGGTGAGTATAAACATACTCAGTAGGCACCCCAAAAACCCAAAACCCAAGGGAGAAACTGAAAGGCAACAGTCCGCTCAACCCAGCCAGAGGGAACCGAGATGAGAGAGAAACTCCATCTCGTGACCGTCCTCGGCTAAACACAACATGTCAGCTTAGCTCAGCTCAGGTGTATGCCCATACATACACGGTGAACAATCCAGATATACTCAGCTCACTCACCAAGCCACAAGAGGAAACAACCTCGTCACCAGAAACTGTCCCAACCAGGAGAGCACCACACGAACACTATCATACCAGATGACACTTATCCAAGAGATACAATCCATCGGGTCCCAAACAAACATCTCAGACGCTCACCCGAGAGACCACGCTCGTCAGATAACACCACTAAGGAAACATCGCTGAAACACCATAACCACCAAACTCCTCGGATAGGGGATCGCCGCTAGGGTCCGCTACGGGATACCAGGACCCACTCCGGTATACGTAGCTCACAAATAGGGGATCACTCGCAGGGTCCACTGGGGGATACCACGACCCGATCTGGCTTACGTAGTTCTCACAGATAGGGGATCACACCCAGGATCCGCTGGGGGATACCACAACCCAATCTGGTGCTCGACAGAAGCTCCACACTCAGATAGAGGATCATCGTCCATATAAAGATGGTCACGATGATACCAGAACCCTATCTGGTATAACTCGCGATGTAGGGGATCGAACCGACGATGCTGCATCCCTACCGAAACCACGCACTGAGTAGGAGATCGCATAGCCAATGATACCACAACCCTACCGACACCGAGCGCTGAGTAGGGGATCGTATAACCAACGATACCGCAACCCTACTATAAGCATCATGCTGAGTAGGGGATCATAAACCAGACGATGCCACAACCCTACTGTGCCCGACCCACTGCGTAGGGGATCATATTCCTGGTGATACCACAAACCCTACGGTTTTAACCTGCTAGATAGGGGATCACCGCCCGTAAATACGCGGTCACAGTGATACCAAGAACCCGATCTAGGGTAAAGATGCTAGAGGATCCACTCCGGGCCCACCGGAGGGATACCACAACTCTAACAGTTTAAACATCCCATCGAGAGGATCACAAACCTATACGAAGGTTGTGATACCACAAGAACCCTCGTAGGAACAAACCAAGGGAGAACCCTCAACCACTGCTGGTCCAAATGTTGCTAACCCGAGCGACCCACCACAATGCCACACTGCGCACCTCCAAGGCCAAAACTAAGGCCACAATCACGTTCCACGCGGAAAAACACGCAGGATAGGCTGCTTACTCGCTCGAAACAGAGAACTAGTTAAAAAGGCACTATTCACCATAGCTAGCTCGTGCGGGGCCCACACAATGATCCCAGAACCCATCGGGCGGATCACACCATGACGATCCCCTCGAAAAAACAAGCGGAATCGACTACTCGCTCGTCCAAAACGGACACCCGGTGAAAAAGGTACTATTCACTGAAGGCCAGCTCGGGTGGGGCCCACACCTGGATTCCGAAACTCATCGAACGGATTGCACCACTACGATCCTCTTGGAAAAACACACATGATCGACTATTTATCCGCCAAAATCGGACTCCTGGTGTAAAAGCTGCGTTTCTCCGCAAACGCCAAAACCCAGCATCGTGGGGCCCGCACCCCGTTCTCAATCCCAACACCTGAAACCCATCTCAAAAAGTCCATCGTACCATCAGGGTCTCAACGCCAATGACGACACGTCAATCGGACGCTCCTGGTAGAAGTTACAACGGCCCGAAGTCGTGAAATAATAAAATTATATTATTTTATACGACGTTTCAAGCTCCCGGGCCACAATCCCGAACCGTTAAACCCTCGAACCCACACCGGAGGGTTCACCTCGTCGTAAAGGTCGCGTCGCCGCAAACGACGTGCCAATTCGGCTCCAGGATTGCATGATACGGGGGTTTAAATACCCCCGTATAAGAAAAGAGGTCGGACCGGCCCCGACCGGCCGGCCTGGACCGGCCCGCGCGCCGCCGGCGCCGGCGCAGCCGCGCCGGTGCCGCGCCGGCCGAACTTCCGCGGACCGCCAGGGGCACCCCGGTGGTCCGTTTTGTGATCTGGAGGTGTCTACCTGACCCTCGGTACCCAATCTATACTACTACGGCTTCAATTTAAAGAAAACCGCAGCAAAAATGGGATCGGGGGTTAAAACTCAAATCCTCCTACCTCGCAGGGTGAAACACCGACGTTATGCCTCAGATCCGCGCTCCAGAGCTTCCGTTGCACGCTCATGGAACGTCCGCCGTCGAATTCCGAGCTCGTGGGCGCTTCATTTGCTCGATTCGGTGGAGCGGCGGCGAAGAACGTCGAGAGGAACGATAGGGGGGGGGGGGGCTGATATTTATATCAGCCCCCCGCCGGCGCCAAACCCGTCTCGGACCCGACGCCCGATGCGAACAAAAGTAAGGTCACCCCTAGGGTAAACGCGCCGTTCTGAATGCAACGGAGGACTCAGATTTTCCGTCCGAGACTCCGTTCAGAAGTTATTTGAGCCGAAACCCGCACACTAACTTCGCCACTTATTTACGAAAATGCCCCTGGTGGCGTTTCTCAACGCAGGCCCACGCCCGCAAAGGTTACATCCTTCCTAGGGTAAACGGCACATTCCGGACGCAACGGTGCCCTCAGATTCCCGTTCTGAGCTACTTTTTAGGAGATATCACACCCCCGCCACGTGAATTATATAAAAAAACTTAATATTTTTTTATAAAATTAATTTCGAGCACACCGGGCCACAGAATCGCACGCTGTCTTCGTGCCTAGCTCTGGAATTATTCCTAGAAATATTCAAAAGTCTGACAGGACCAAAAACCGGAGTCGCTACATCCTCCCCCCCCCTTTGAACTTTTTGTCCCTGAAAAGCTCTAACCACAAGGAAAGCGACTTGACTCTCAACTGGGTCTCACAAACCAGCGAGCTCACCAAACAAACACTCATGCCCGAACGTATAAGTCAAAGGGACTCATCCTCCACACCTCAATACTACTCGCTTTAGGCGGCACTGACTCGCCCGCACAGTTTTAATCGCGTCACCAAAAACGCATCTCGGTGGGGGAAGGATCCCTCCTCCTCAGGCCTTCGAAGCATGCCGAACAACACCCAAACAGGGTCTTACCAACGCCCTGAACAAAACTCGAGCAAGAAACAAAAAGGAAAGAGTACCTCTAAATAGTGTCTGACAAACTACTGTAGTAAGTAGAAAAGACACAAGGTGTACCTCTATCCATCCACGGTGCCTCTGGGTCGACTTCCTCCAGGGCATGTAGCTGTCCTCACCCTCGACCACCAGCTCCATGAGCATGGCGTGGACCACCTGGGGGTGGAGGTGGTGGCAACTGATACTGCCTACCACCTCCTCCTGCTGCACCAGCTCCACCACCATGTCTACCGCCCTACGGACCTCCTTGCTCGAGACGCTTCCTCTGCCAAGGCGGTCCATCGACCGGCTCCCTCTCAGTAGCACGTCGGGTCGGACAATCTCTAGCAAGATGTCCCCGACCGTTGCAAGCGTAACACTGCATCTCTTGCGGCTGACCAAAACTGGTCTGCGAGCCCTGAGCCATAGATCCTCCATCCTGGGGTCGCCTCCTGAAACGTCGACCATGTCCTGACCCCTGAGTCTGTCATCGGCTACCAGATGTCGATCCGACTGATGAAGTATCAGCTCTCGAGTGCCCAACACTTACAGGGGGAATCTACTCAGCCAGAAAACTCTCCACCACCAACACTCGCTCTAGCACTCCAACATAGGTGGGCAGGCACAAGGAAACCACACCTGCTCGGATGTCCCTCCGTAAGCCCTGCTCGAAGGTCTGAGCCCTAATGAACGGGTCTCGAACCATATCCAGGAAGTAGCGTGACTGGTCTGTAAACCTCGCTGAGTACTCTGACACAGTCATGATCTCCTATCGAAGCTGCAGAAGCTCCTGGATCCGTACTGACCTCAGTGACACCGGATAGAACTCCTCCCTGAAGAGCCGATCAAACTCTGCCCACGTGAGCGTCTCCTCTTCATGGGACTGCGCCACCAAACTCCACCATCACCTAGCAGAACCATGCAGAAGGCTCGCCGCTAGGACCGCCATCTGATCTGGAGGTGTCCCCACTAGGCGGAATAACTTGGTGACTGCCTCAAGCTAGTCATCAGTTGCCTGGGGGTCTGGATCACCCCAGAACCTCAGAGGTCGCTACCTCTGGAACTCGTGGAACACACTCAGCATGCGTGCAACCTCGTCCTGAACTGCCGGCACAACCAGCTGCTCGACAGGTGGCGACTCAATTGGCAGACCACCTGGAGGTGCAACCTCAGAACCTGCACCATTCTCCACAGCCTATACACGGGGTGGGTCATCAGCACAAACCTGCTACGGAACCCTCGCTTACTGTCGTCGTGGAGGCATCCTGAAATACCTTCATGACGCACCACAGTCAACGAGTATATCTGGAGATCTGACTCAAGAAGGACAAGGAAAACCCAAAACCCAGTCCTACATGATGCATGTACCATTATGTCCCTGCGAATAGTGTACAAATGTCCCGAGTCAAAAGGCAGGTTATCTGAGTCCTGGTGTATGGATACGTCGGCCGCCGCACCAACACTAGAGTCCCTGGCCTAAAAGCCGAACTCGAAACATCCTAACACTACTGCTATGAAACCCAAACCAAACTCACAGCTGGACCAGCTACGTTCTGAGATTCCAAAGGTTGAACCTCCTCTGATACCACTCGGTCACGACCCGACCCAACGGGGCTCGAGCCGCGACTCCCCAAGCCCGCCTCCAATAGGCCAGGGGCTGGCGACTAGCGCCGAGTAGGCTATCACACACATTGGAGGCATTAGCCTAAGGTACCTGTACACACGCACCCAAAAATACATCCATGCAACAGTGCAGAGATATAGAAACTGAAAAGTAAATGCATGCATACACAATCCCAAACCAGAGTACCGTAGAAGTACAGAAGGGTAAAACAGGTCCCACCGAAAGAAAACTACAAAGCGCGTCAAACCTACTCTGACGAGGGGAACACTGCCACAAACACCCGCCGGAATGCTCTCTCGGCACAGCTCTGGTAAACACCCCAGTCAACACGCTCACTAAGCTCCGCCTGCTCCGGGTCCTCCTAGGACTCTGCCGAAGGGCCTGTGGTCTGCACAAGACACAAACATGTGCGGGCAAAGCCCTACAGGGGTGAGTATAAACATACTAAGTAGGCACCCCAAAAACCCAAAACCCAAGGGAGAAACTGAAAGGCAACAGTCCGCTCAACCCAGCCAGAGGGAACCTAGATGAGAGAGAAACTCCATCTCGTGACCATCCTCGGCTAAACACAACCAGTCAGCTCAGCTTAGCTCAGGTGTATGCCCATACATACACCTTAAACAATCCAGATATACTCAGCTCACTCACCAAGCCACGAGAGGAACCAACCTCATCACCAGCAACTGTCCCAACCAGGAGAGCACCACACGAACACTATCATACCAGATGACACTTATCCGAGAGATACACTCCATCGGGTCCCAAACAAACATCTCAGACGCTCACCCGAGAGACCACGCTCGTCAGATAACATCACTAAGGAAACATCGCCGAAACACCATAACCACCAAACTCCTCGGATAGGGGATCAACGCTAGGGTCCTCTAGGGCATACCAAGACCCACTCCGGTATACGTAGCTCACAGATAGGGGATCACTCCTAGGGTCTGTTGGGGGACACCACAACCTGATCTGGCTTACATAGTTCTCACAGATAGGGGATCCCACCCAGGATCCGATGGGGGATACCACAACCCGATCTGGCGCTCGCCAGAAGCTCCACACTCAGATAGAGGATCATCGTCCATATATAGATGGTCACGATGATACCAGAACCCTATCTGTTATAACTCGCGATGTAGGGGATCGAACTGACGATGCCGCAACCCTACCGAAACCACATGCTGAGTAGGGGATCACATAACCAACGATACCTCAACCCTACCGCCACCAAGTGCTGAGTAGGGGATCATATAACCAATGATACCGCAACCCTACTATAAACATCATTCTGAGTAGGGGATCGTAAACCCGACGATGCCACAACCCTACTGTGCACGACCCACTGCGTAGGGGATCATATTCCTGATGATGCCACAAACCCTACGGGGTTAACCTGCTAGATAGGGGATCGCCGCCCGTAAATAAGCGGTCACAGCGATACCAAGAACCCGATCTAGGATAAAGATGCTATAGGATCCACTCCGGGCCCACCGGTGGGATACCACAACTCAAACAGTTTAAACATCCCATCGAGAGGATCACAAACCCATACGAAGGTTGTGATACCACACGAACCCTCGTAGGAACGAACCAAGGGAGAACCCTCAACCACTGCTGGTCCAAACGTCGCTAACCCGAGCGACCCACCACATCGCCACAATGCGCAACTCCTAGGGAAAAACTGAGGCCACCATCGTGTTCCACGCAAAAAAACCCACAGGATAGGCTGTTTAGTAGCTCGAAACGGAGCACCGGTGAAAAAGGCACCATTCACCATAACTAGCTCGTGCGGGGCCCACACAACGATCCCGGAACCCATCGAGCAGATCACACCACGACGATCCCCTTGGAAGAACAAGCGGAATCGACTACTCGCTCGTCCAAAACGGACACCCGATGAAAAATGTACTATTCACCGAATGCCAGCTCGTGTGGGGCCCACGCTTGGATTCCGAAAATCATCGAACGGATTGCACCACTGCGATCCTCTCGGAAAAACACACAGGGTCGACTATTTATCCGCCAAAATCGGACTCTTGGTGCAAAAGCCGTGTTTCTCCGCAAACGCCAAAACACGGCCTCGTGGGGCCCGCACCCCGTTCTTAGTCCAAAAACCCGGAAACCATCTCAAAAATTTAGTCATACCATCAGGGTCTCAACACCACTGACGGCACGTCAATCGGACGCTCCGGGTAGAAGATATAACGGCCAGAAGTCATGAAATAAAAAATAATATTATTTGTTACGACATTTCTAGCTCCTGGGACATGATCCCGAACCATTAAACCCTCGAACCCACACCGGAGGGTTCACCTCGTCGTCAGGGTCGCGTCGCCGCAAACGGCGCGCCAATCCGGCTTTTGGATTGTAAGATACGGGGGTTTAAAGACCCCCGTATAAGAAAAGAGGTCGGACCGGCCCCGACCTCCCGGTCCGGCCAGCCTGGACCGGCTGCCGCGCACCGCCGCACTTGGCGGCTCACCGCGGCGGCTCCGCCGCGTGCCACCGCTGGCCGCCGAGCTCCTCCGGCGCTAGCACCGCCGCGCCGATGCCGCGCCGGCAGACCTTCCGCATACCTCCGGGGGCACCCCGGTGGTCCGTTTTGCGATCCGTAGGCGTCTACACGACCCTCGGGACCCGATCTATACTGCTACAACTTCAATTTATAGAAAAACGCAGCAAAAATGGGATCGTGGGTTAAAACTCAAATCCGCCTACCTCGTGGGCGAAACGCCGTCGTTCTGCCTCAGATCCGCGCTCCAGAGCTTCCGCTGCGCGCTCCTAGAACGTCCGCTGTCAAATTCCGAGCTCGTGGGTGCTTCATTTGCTCGATTCGGCGGAGCGGCAGTGAAGAACGAAGAAAAATGTCGAGAGGAACGATAGGGGGAGGGGGCGGTGATATTTATATCAGCCGCCCGCCGGCGCCAAACCCGCCTCGGACCCGACGCCCAATGCGAACAAAAGTAAGGTCACCCCTAGGGTAAATGCGCCATTCTGAACGCAAAGGCGGACTCAGATTTTCCATCCGAGTCTCCGTTTAGAAGTTATTTGAGCCGACGCTCGCACACTAACTTTTCCACTTAATTAAGAAAACGCCTCTGGTGGCGTTTCTCACCGCAAGCCCGCTCCCGCAAAGTTTACACCCCGCCTAGGGTAAACGGTACATTCCGGATGCAACTGTGCCCTCAGATTCCCGTTCTGAGCTACCGTTTTGGAGATATCACACCCCTTCCATGTGTATAGTATAAAAAACATAATATTTTTTTATAAAATTAATTCCGGGCACACCGGGCCACTGAATCGCACGTCGTCTTCGCGCCTAGCTCTGGAATTATTCCTAGAAATATTCCAAAGTCTAACAGGACCAAAAACCCGAGTCGCTACATTCCGTTAGCGACGTCTAGAACAGAAAGGTTTAGTGGATCCCCCTGGTCCTGTTTAATGATGGATTGACTGGCATAGTTTTCTGAGTTTTCCTACTTCTCCAACTATGAGGGGCTTCAGTATCACCTCCCTTTTTGTACCCCGATAGGGTTCTTGTGGAACCGGTGTGACCAATACCTTACGCCGACATCGATCCTCTACCCAGGAGGTTGTTTCTTGTAGGGTAGAGAGACCTATTGAGCCTGGGCACAAATTCCTTAGCCATGTATCGACATCATATCTTACTTCTGCGATCTACCATGACATGTTTCTCTAGGAAGAGTTTCAGGTATCGGTGTGACCCACACTACACAGGCGCAGAACATCTACTAGATGAATTTTTCTGGAGTTGGATTGTTGCGTGATACCCACTCTGTGTTTAGTTGGCCAGTGTTGTACAATCAAGTAGGGATGGATAGAGTTGTTTCGGGTTTACCCTCCAGCGGGGCTAGGCAGTGGGTTGCTGATTGACTTCTTAGGGTTTACTCTATAGCAGAGACTTGTAACTGGGTTACCCAACGACCTCTTACGGTTTAGCCTCCCGTAAAGACTGGGCACTGGGTTCCCCGACGACCTCTTAGGGTATACCCTCCTGTAGATACTGGGTAGTGGGTTAACTGATGGCCTCATAGGGTTTACCCTCAAGTTGAGACAAGGTAGTGGGTTACCCGAAGACCTCTTTAGGATTAACCTCCAGTAGAGACTGTGCAGTGGGTTACCCATTGACCTCATAGGGTTTTCCCTCCAGTAGAGACTGAGTAGTGGGTTACCCGACGACCTCAGCGGGTTTACCCTCCAGCAGAGACTAGGCTGTGGGTTACCCGACGACCTCTTAGGGTTTACCCTCCAGCAGGGTTGGGCAGTGGGTTATCGAACGACTTCTTTTAGACTTAGTCCTTTATTCTAGGATAGTCTTTGTCTTTTCTCCATGAATAATGGAGCGAGAACCTTGGTTGTACGTGTTAGTGATTTGACAACATAACATTGAGAAGTCTACTCAACTATGTGATAGTGAAGAGGTGTGGTTTTAGTTTCCCTAGAACTATCAAGTACGAGGGGAGAATTCTCCACCAAGATGCATCCTTTTGACGTGACATAAAACCGTGCGGGCGAGTCAGTGACGTGCAAAGCAGATAGTGTCAGGTTGCGATGATTTGAGCCCCTTGGATTGTAGTTCTGGGCAGATGTGCAGCTTGCTGGGCATCGATGATGTTTACTTCTGGGACTGTTGGCTACTCACATTCAGGTTCTGAGCTATAGGATGGAGATCCCATTATGATCTGGTTTTGGTTTCTTGATTGTGAATATGGATATGTATATACCTTGTTCAAGTACCCACTTCTTGGGTTTGGTTACTCTCCTTCTAGGAGAGGTTAAGACATGCGGGGTATTCCACGTGCTTTTCGTGTCTAGATTCACGTGGTTGAATGTGTCTACTCTCCTACTATAGGTAGTGAAGACCCAACGAGAAGTTTCATCTTCTCACTGTTCCTAGGTCCTTCCCTTTGGATGAGTATACTTCATTTCCCTTCTTAGGATGAGCTATTACTCTAATGTACTCTTTAATAAACTCAATGTCATTCTTCGTTACTATTCCCCGTTCGATCTAATGCTCACCACTTAAGTACCTCCTTTGTATCTCCCTCGAGCCTTCGGGCTATCCTACTTAGTACTTTTATACACACACCTACTTGGGCTTCACCCGCACATAGTGTGGCCATAATGATGATGGACAGGTCGATCGTGTTATCATAGGAGCTTATGATTTCGGGAGCTTGGACATCGTACGGTGGTCGTAGTCGGGTTCTAGGTGAGGGACAC
The DNA here is from genome assembly GCA_963277665.1 of Viscum album. Taxonomy (NCBI): domain Eukaryota; kingdom Viridiplantae; phylum Streptophyta; class Magnoliopsida; order Santalales; family Viscaceae; genus Viscum; species Viscum album. The sequence continues at coordinate 1,496,543,991 of OY728156.1, read as the reverse complement.
TCCCATCTGATGTACTATTGTTTACCTACTCATGTTTTGTGGAACTTTTCTTGTTGGGCGGGCATTTTTACCTATTTCTTTTCAGTTTACCATCATTATTTATTTTGTACTGTTTAGATATCAATGCATGTTTTTGGTTGTTTATAGCAGTTAGTACATTACTTTTCCATTTACTATACACTTCGACGTTGATTGGGCTACGTGTGTGTGTACAGGTACTCCGTCAGAGGCCTCCCCAAGTTTTTTAGCCTTCGACACTTGTTTCCAGCCCCTATCCTATGGTAAAGGGCTTGGGGTATTTGTGGCTCAAGTCCAGGTAGGGTCAGGTCTAGACAATGTGGTATCAGTGGTGGTTCGTTCCTTGGGGCTTATTTCAGACATCCCAAAAAAGGAATTTGTTGGGATCTTGAGAAACAATGTCAACGTGTCTCGAGAGCAGCTCTCAGGCCAGGGAGTCTAAGGACTATGTGGTGGCTGACGTATCCATTCACCAGGACCCTGATAACCTACATGTCGACTCAGAATGCTGAGACACTCATTGCAGGGAAATTGGTTTTTTTATCACATATGATTGAGTCTTGAATGTCCTTCCCAAGTCAGCTCCCCATTATTCTTACTGTTATATACCTATATGATCATCTGATAGTGGAACTACTTGATTACATTCTGGAAGTCTTTGCAATGATAGACAAGTAGGATACCAGCTTTGGTTCGTGACGATGATGATGTGAGCGACGTCACCTCAGTCCAGGACCCATCATGCTAGTCCCTTTCTCCAGGCGGGACGATAACAGCACCCCCACCTGGTGGGCAGCAGACAGCTCCATCAGAGCAGATGGAGCTTGAGCGTAGGTTGAGAACGATCTGTGAGCTCCATCGATACAGACCATTGAGGTTCATTGGTGAGCCAGACCCTCAGGCAGCAGAGGATTGGCTTGATACTGTGGTTTTCCTCTTAAATCTTATGTAGAAACCAGCAGATCTGAGGGTGGTTTTGGCAGCCAGCCCTTTCCACGGAGCTTCTGGGCATTGGTGGAGTCTGGTGACTCAGTTACCTGATGAGTTTTTGCTTTCATGTGGCGACATTCAGCTGCTGTTTCGTGAGGGGTGTTACCCCTCCTTCTTACTCTCTATTCACATCTAAGAGCTCCTGGAGTTTCAGCAGGGAGGGATGACGGGGACTGAGTACACAACTAGTTTCGCAGACCGTGCACGTTTTTACCCGGACATGGTCTGTGACGGCAAATTTTGAGCACGGAAGTTCGAGAAGGGTATCCGCAGAGAGATTTGAGCTATCTTATTACCCTTGTGAATTCCCTATTATATTGAGGTGCTAGAGAAGGCACTGGAGAGAGAGAGGTTCTTGTTACGTTTTATAGTTGGTGGTGGCTGTTTTCACAACAAAGCTGAGACATCTTCCGTAGATAGCAGGCACCGGATGAAAGAACCACGACACATGTGTCCTTCCCACCGCCGATTGTGGAGACATGTTCCTGCACCACAATAGCGGCAAAGCGCAGGGCCTCAGTGGAGGAGACACTTCTGTGAGTGGGTTTCGGGTCGTGGTCATACACCATTGTGGCACTAGAGGGCACCAGGGCAGCCCAGAGAGCATCGGTGCTATGCTTGTGATGGGTACGGACACGTGGCATGGGACTGACCCCATGTATGCTGATAACTTCGGGCAGTCAGTGGGTGCACCACCATGACACATGTAGTGTCATGATCAGAGTGGGAAAAAGAGTGGTGGTTCCAGTAGAGGTACAGGAGAAACTGGAAGCGGGGGATGACGTTACAAGGTCTTCACATCACCACTAATCTGTCCACGTCAGGCCTCGAGAGATGACTGTTTGGACTAAGGACAGTCGTGATATTTGGATGTTTATGATCCTGTATATCATGAAGTGACAAGAGGTATGCTTTACAGCTCTTCAACTTATTGCGGTCGAATTGTTAGACTATCTGTGTGAAATGATTTTTTACCTAATCCTTCGTTGAGGTGTTATCAGTGTGATGCGGGGCATCGGTGTAACCTTGTGTCAATAGAGTAGAAGCAGTAAACCTTTTCTGTTAGTCAATGGTGTCGAATCCAGCACTTTCCTAGTGTGTAAGAGAGTCTTGGTTGCGATACATTGACTATGAAAACATGCATGACCAGATATCGATTGGTGTTTCACCGTATGGATATTCTAATAGAGGGAATCACCAGGCATTTTCCCAAGTTCGAATAGTGATTTCCAGTGGTAGCGTGTGACGTAGAGGTTCGACATGGGAGTTGATCTACCATGGAGGTCCTTCAGGCCGTTTGAGACCAAGAGAAGAGATGGCGAGGTTGTCTACTGCCTTTCCCTAACACCCCAATGTCTGGAGTGGGTGCATGACACCTCCAATGTGAAATACCAGAGGGGATGTTTGTGTGCTTTTATGCACATCATCGGTGAGGGAAAACCTCGTGTGAACAGATCAAATACTTTGTGTGCGGTGGCGTTGAACTGTGCAACAGTTTTCCTAGATATGGGAGAGCTAGGTTTAGGCTTAGAACCATGTGTTGTTCCATGGTTTTGATTTTTGGGGATGAAAATATTGAAGGAGGGAATGATATTAGAACCCGGTTTTTTCTATAAAAGGTTGTGGAAAATTACTGATGTTATTCTGATGTAGTGACTTCAGATGACATACGATTCTAAGCCCCTGTGTGGCCGAAATTAAATTTTCAGTCCGTTCATACTGGGTGCCCCAAATAAATGGAATAACCCCAAAATGGTTACTCATATTGGAAAACCAAGCACATCGTTGAGTCCGGATTATTCCATTTACCCTTGGTGGGGTGTAATTTTCACGGGCATGGGCCTCCTGTGAAAATTGACACCAGTGGTGTTTTCATAAAATAGCGGCCTCAGACATTAAGTTTTAAAACTATTGAACGGGTCCACAGATTAAAATTATGATATTTCCGTTGTGCTCGAGAGGTGGTGTTTACCATAGGGGAGGCTTAACCTGACCCCGGCGAGAGTTTCATATGCGTGTTAATTTGGGGGTTTAAATTAATTAAAATTTTAAATAGTTTTTATTTATTTAAACCTAAAACAATCCCTCGCCCTCTCCCATTTGTTTTCTCCCTGGTGGAGGAACCCTTAAGCGACCGAGGAGCTCTCCATCAAGATCCCCATTTCCTCCTACTCTCCATGGTGTTGCGGCTCCAGTGGATCGATTGCGAAGCGATGTGCTAATCCCCCGATGTAGGATCGTGAGTTATATTTCAATTAATGCATCTACTTTGAGCTTGATTTACATAATAAAATCTATGATTAATTTTCGAGTTAATCCCTTGAATGTGTATTATATGTTCTGAGATTTCCGATTCATCTTTTGGATTTGAATTTCGAGTCTCGAGGAGTCTATAGCTGTCCAACGAAGATCCTGGTGTGTTTCGGTGTTTTTCCGGTGACGTCGGCCAGGAAAGGCAGTTCCAGCTAGGTGAGGTGGCGGATGTTGCGATTGGGAGCCGGGCCGGCTCGCGCGGGCCGGCCCAGGCTGGGTAGACTGGCCGGTCCAGCCCTAGGGGAGTCATCCCCTCGACATCGGATGCCTGTAATCTTCACTGTGGGTGTCTGTTTTGTGTTATATCTATGGAGGTGAAATCCTTCACTCGAAAAATGCTTTTAGAGATGGTCTCATGGGTTTTTAAATCCTGAGAAGTGGGCTAGGTGGTGTGACACGTACGTTACGTAGTTTAGCGTGTTCCTCCAAGGTTCTTGTTTTGGGCGGCACAAACACATATGGAGTCTGTTTTGAGAACTGTCAGCGGCATTGCGACCATGGAGTTGAGTCAAATATTTACAGTGTGGTTTCTACCTTTGAAACTAGTGTTCAGGTGTGGGCCCCATGGCCAATATTTTAAGCTATGAGCATCATTTCAAAACATTCTAATCGGACAACCATTCGGGGTGTGCGAGCAGTCTATTCTGAGTGTTTTTTTAAAAGGGATTGCAATGTCGCTACCCACCCACATTAATTCTGCATGATGGAGCGGGCCCAATGATGCCTGTTTGGGGGAGTTGTCTATGATTTCCATCATTATCACTGGGTGTCCTTTTTGGACAAGTGATTAGTCAATCTTGTGTACATTTCTGAGAGGATCAGAACAATGTGATCTGTTTTTTGTGTTTTAGGACTGTGATGCGGGTCACACATAGCACCACTCGTGTGCGGGGCAGCGAAATGCATCTCCTTCTATGGACATCCATTCCATGCAAGTAAGCAGTCAATTTGATGTATTTTTCATGAGGGTACCTCAATGGTGTGATGTGCCTGACTGTTTTCGGAACCGAGGCTCGGGACCACGGGATGATGTTCGGGAGTAAAGCAGTGTTGGACCACTTTTCCATCAGATAACCATTGATGCTAGTGTATAGTATATCTCGCGTGTTTTCCCTGAGTATTACAATGGTATGATCTGTTTGGATGTGTGGAGCCTCATTCGAGATCTCGTTAAATGTGGAGGCATGAAAGGTGTATGGGTGAAGGTTTTTCCCACGGTGTCTGCAGAGAACCTAGGCGTGTGATTGTGAGAACTCCTGTGAGAGTGAAAAAAATGTTTTAAGCGGTGTGGTTGGTCGTACTAGGGTCGTGTGAAAGCATGTTGGAGAACATAAGTTATCTCCCTTTTGTGTGGAAGTTGGACATCGTGTGCACAATAGCCTCTGGGATGGGAATGTGGTATACTCTAGGACTATACAGGTTTTCGTAGAGGTACATGTCATAGTTTGTACCTGAGAATGTTGGTGTAAGTGGGTTTGAGATGAGATAGGGTCACATGTCGTGAGGGCCCCATATGCATGTTGTTTTCTACTTTACGTACCTTTGATCTCTCACAACGTAGAGGGTCATTCTGTTAGCAACGATTAGACCAACAAGGTTGAGTGGGCCCCCCTGTTCGTGTTTCTCGATGGTTTGACTAGAAGAGTTGTTTGGGTTTTACTGTTTCTTCAACTGTGAGGGGTTTCAGTATAATATCCCTTTGGGTAACCTACTAGGGTTCCTGTGGAACCATTGTGACCTATACATTACGTGGAAACTGATCCTCTACCCAGGAGGATGTTTCCAGTAGGGTACGGAGCCCATGTGTGCCCAGGTGAAGATTCCCTATCCAAGTATCGAGATCATATCTTTTTTCCATGATATACCATGATGTGTTTCCCTAGGCAGAGTTTCAGGTATCGGCGTGACTCACACTACACGGGCGATGAACCACTACTCGATGAATTGTTCTGGAGTTGGGTGGTTGCGCGATACCCACCTCGTGTTCAGTTGGATAGTGTTGTACAATCCAATAGGGATGTCTAGTGTAGTTCCGGGTTTACCCTCCAGTAGGGCTGGGTAGTGGGTTTCCCATCTACTTCTTCAGGTTTACCCTCTAGAAGGGCTTGGTAGTGGGTTCCTCATTGACTTCTTAGTGTTTACCATCTAGCAGAGACTGGGCAGTGGGTTACCCGATGACCTCTTAGGGTTTACCGTCCACCAGAGACTGGGTAGTGGGTTACCCAATGATCTCTTAGGGTTTATCCTCCAGTAGAGACTGGGAAGTGGGTTACCCGACCACCTTTTAGCGTTTACCCTCTAGCAGATACTGGGTAGTGGGTTACCTGACGACCTCTTAGGGTTTACCCTCTAGCAGAGACTGAGGAGTGGGTTACCCGATGACCTCTAAGGGTTTTCCATTCAGTAGAGACTAGATAGTGGTTTACACGACGACCTCTTATGGTTTACCCTCCAGTAGAGACTGGGCAGTGGGTTACCCGACGACCTCTTAGGGATTACCCTCTAGCAGGGCTAGGCAGTGGGTTACAAGATTACTTCTTTCAGACTCAATCCTTTCTACTTGGATTCTCTGTGTCTTTTCTCCATGACTATCGGAGCGGGGCCCTTGTTTGTACGGGTTAGTGATGTAATGACTTGACTCTAAGAAGACCTCTTAATGGTGTGACAATGAAGAGGTGTGGTATACCATTACCCATAACTATGTAGTACAAGGGGCGCTTTCCCCACCAAGAAGCTTCCTTGTGACGCGACCTAAAACCGTGTGGGCGAGTCAGTGCCGCACAAAACAGATAGTGTTAGGGTGCGGTGATATGAGACCCTTCGAATGCAGTTCGGGGCAGACATGTAGGATGCTGGGCATTGATGGTGTTTACTTCTGGTACTATTGGCTACTAACCTCCTTGGGCTGAGCTACCGGATAGAGATCCCCATATGATCTTGTTCGGGTTTCTTTACTGAGCATATGGACATGTATATACCATGTTCCAGAACCCACTCATTTGGTTTGGATACTCTCATTCCAGATGAGGAAATGATGAGTGGGTTATGCCAAGTGTTTTCCGTGTCTAGCTTCTCGTGGTTGGATGAGTCTACTCTCCTACTATAGGTAGCGAAGACTCAACGAGAAGTTTCATCTTCTCACCGTTTCTAGATCCTTGTGTTTGGATGAGTCTACTTCCTTTCTCTTATTGGGTTGAGATGTTTCTCTATTGTATTCTATATTTCACTCTCTATCGTTCTCCTGTACTATTCCCTATTAAATCTACTAATAACATATTCAGTACCTACATTTTTTCTCCCTTGAGGCTTCGAGGTATCCTACTATGTATTTTTATACTCACCCCTACATGGGCTTTTCCTGCACTTAGTGTGCCCTTGCAGACGACGGATAGGTCGATCGTGACGTCAGAGGAACATAGGGGTTCGGGAGCTTGGACAGTGTACGGTGGTCATAGTTGTGTTCTAGGTGAGGGACCCTCCCAACTGTTGTACTTCTGTTTACCTGTTTCTGGGTCATGGCACATTTCTGGTTGGGCACATGTTTTTCCATTTTCTTTTCAGATTACCTTCAATAATAACTTTGTACAATTTAGAGGTCGATGCACTTTTGTGGTTGTTTATAGCAGTTAGTACTATACTTTTCCATTTACTATGCACTTATACATTGATTGGGCTACGTGTCTGTGCACAGATACTCAGGAAAAGGCTTCCCCAAGTTGTTTAGCCTTCGGTGCTTCTTACCAGCCCCAGGCTAATGGAGTCGTGCTTGTTGTAGTTTTGGCTCGAGCCCGGGTAGGTTCGGGTAGTGACATCTATGACATGTTTTTTATAAACTGTTATGACACATTTATAATGAGAACATGTAATTTGAGACATAACATCCAAATTGTGTGTCATAATTACATGAATTAATGTTTTAAACATTAAAAATTGGATATTTAAATATTTTTCTTGGAATATTTAATCATTTTTTATCGGTTTTGGCTATGTGATGCACGTCCTTGATGAAAATTACAGTTTTAAAAATGAAAACACACACTATGTCATACCAACCACATCATGTGTCAGATTGATGAATAGTTGATTCATACATGTCCCAAATGTATTATTGATAATTTTGAAAATTTTTCATGATATTATGATAATTTTTTTTGTTACACGATGTCTTTTATTAAATAAAATAATAGTTTTAGGTTTAAAACAAGCACTTTGAGTCATATTAGTCACATATTGGGTCAGATTGTCAAATTTTTTATTCCAACACATTCATCATGAATTATGAATCATTATTCAAATGAGTCAAGAAAATATTAAATTAATTTCATAGATTCATCTATGTGATGAGTGTTTTTAACTAAAATTAATGTTTTAATTTTAAAACATTCAATTTGAGTCATAACGACCACATCATGTGTCATATTTATGTGAGGTCCATTCCTAAACGACAAAAAATATATTATGGATTGTTTTCCAATTTATCTAGAAAATATGAGATCATTTTCTCATTATTTTTTTGTGATGTGTGTTTTAAACCAAAATGTCACTTTCATATTGAAAAAATAATCTTTGTGCCATACCAACTACATATTGTGTTAGATTAATGTGTGGGAGATTCCTGCACATAATAAAGGAATTATGGATCTCTTTTTCATTGTTTCAAGACAATCTAACTTTTATTATCGTTTTAAAAATGTGACATGTGTTTTTAAACTAAAATGACACTTTTAATGTGAATACATGTAATTTGAGTCAATCTAGACACATCATATGACTTCCTGATGTGTGGTCAATTACAATAAGTCAAAAATGAAATAAGTTTCATTTTAATAATGTATAAATATAGTCTATTATATTATTATTATTTTGGATATTTGACATTTTTTGAAACTATAATGGTCCTTTATTGTTGAAAACATTTTATTTGAGTCATACTGAAGACATTGTATATCTGATTGAAAGATTACACAATGCAGGGAGTTGATTTATACTACACTAATTGGGGAATCATTGAAAAATGTTGGGAGACGATTTTACATAATAATTACAAATCAAATAAAATCATTGTAAACAACACAATGAAGATATAATAATCAATGGTCATAATAAATAAAAAATAAGATGAAAATAAAAAAGTACATAAAAAATGAAACCAGGCACAATATATCTATGGACTCTTGGTCACCACTATCCACAATGAATTCCCTATTAACAATAGAATCAAAATTAAGAGTTGAACCAGCAAAATAGCTCATGTCTATTGATGCCATGTAGCACAAGTTAGTTTTATGCATACAAAAGTTGAGTAGCTATGAATCATAAAATCCATACAAACACTTTAGAAACACATTCCATAAACACCTGTTTGAATATATGGGTATAAAAAGGTTTTTATCATATAAACAAGCCAACCAAACAATCCCAAAATCCAGTTTCAAAAATATATCATGTATTTCCATTAAAAACATACTCCCATTTAAAAATACATTTTTTGATAATTGTACTCTATGTAAAAAACTAAAGCCTATATGAGTACAAATATTATATGAAAGTAAACTAACCACTAATAAATGGTTATATATATAAAAATTTCTAAAATTATAGACATTAGTATGAATATATATATTCCATGATATATAGTCAAATTAACCAAAGTCTTACTAAAAATAATGGAACGTACAAGGTAAATTATCATGGGAAAGTCCATAACATCTCGCGAGGCATCCCATGATGTACTTAGTTTAAGTTAATCTATAGATGTATGTGGTGGTCCATGTTTTATTACTGACCTATATGCTCTCAACTAGCCTAACTAGTGAATAAATCACCAAGTCCAACCACCATCCACGGGGAATATATTTTACCTTATCAGGAAATAGATAAAATATCTCAAGTCTATACATTAATTCAAGGATCACATGTTGATAGTATAAGGTGGGGAATTTAGGTCTTCATCATGTGATTTAAATTAAAGATAAAACACAATTTCCAACGTGATTTCCATTCGCACTCATAGACACTATCAATAAAAAAATCCCATTGAACTGAATGACAACCAATGGGGTACATGTAACATAGAAAATAATATTAAGGTGCTTATTTAGGAACATACCTCAGGATAATTTCAAATTTTTTCCAAGAAAAACATAAAAAATACAACCATACATTAGGTTTCAATGTGTTAGGAAACATATTCAAAATACAACTAAAATTAAAAAATTATCCTTAGCATTGATATCCATAAAAATTTTTAGGAATAAATCATTCTTCCAAAACAGTTTAAAAACTTTTTGTATTAATATGTGTATGACTTTCCAGAATCGACGGTGTGTTAGTCATTGCAGTAGCTCTATTCCAATGGTTCATTATATACCATTGGTATAGGATGATTGAATGTAATCTATGACAATAGTTTAAGTAAAATAATTGGTATATATTTGTACCAATAGTTCTCAAAACATTGGTACAAATGTTGGCCAATATCTAAACTTTTCAAAAATTTCAATGATATAGTTTGAATATTTGTATACCAACGGTTTTTAAACCATTGTTATACATGAAGTATATGTTTTTTCCAACCGTTTCATAAATTGTTGGGATATATGTGGTCCAAAAAACATATGTTTTCCCCAACAAAAGTATACCAATGGTTCTATAAATAAATTTCATATCCTCTACTTCAATGAAATCATAAATTCCCCCTACATTAAACATGAACCTCCCATTAACCTCCCCCCACTGTAAAATTTAACCTCCCATAAACCTACACATGCCACATCAATCCAAATATACAAACATAAGTTGAAAAAATAATCTTCGCAAAACTTGGACCTTAGTCTTGCAAAGCAGGAAAACCCCCCTCCCACGCCCATAGTAATCATGCACCTCTGAAAGCCAATTTAAACCAAAAACTACACCTCAGTCTTCCAAACCCGGGAAATCAAATTCTCTTAATACCACAGTAAACCAAAACCTGCACCACAATCTTCTAAATCTAGGGAACCCACTGTAAATTCTCTCCTATTAAACCTACTTCAAACCATTACCTCTTTAGCTGGAAAGTACACTATAAACTGAACAATTTACAGTCTTCCCAAGAACCTATAACCCTCCCACTATAATCCTATAAACATTCACCTCTTCTATATATAGAGGTTATAATAAAACCCATCATATATGAAACTGAACTTTTTCATGTAGTAGTCTAGTAAATAATATCATTCTATTGGTCAATGAAATATCCCATATAATTCCATCCACATCTAATAAATGATTTCCTATTATGAATAAAAAATCCATATTTATAACTATTTCTTATGTAATCCATTTATAAATTAACATTTGATATCTATATGGAACACTAATAATCATTTATAGATTATGATATCAAATTATACATGAATTGTTTCTAGTCCACCCATTGGATTAAATATCTCATCTAATAAAATACCTTCAATCAAGGAGTATCCCTTTCACACAATTCATGAGGAGATTATTTATTTTTTGGGTATGATACTAATTTGAGTCTCATTGAATATAGTGGATTACCTAGTGTACCATATATGAGTGCCAAGAGTACTGACATTTTTCATATCGATAGAGAGTCATTTTTTATATGGGGGTACAGGTCTAGAGTGACTAGAACAATGTACCAATCTGGTGAGCTATTATACGGACCAAATTCCATTGTTCTTATTTCATACACATTTTGGGTGACAAATTCTAACAAGTATATAGATATATTTTAATTAATGACAACACCTTGGATGATAAGGTTAAAGAAGGAATCCTACATGAGTGATAATGGAGCATTTGGAATGTGATATTAGACCTACCATGGTTTATATGGTATTATTTTAAAAAATGGATTTATATTGATCATAATGTATTAAAATGGATTTTTGTTTAATGAGAAGGTTGGTATATGGTATATAGTGGTATGAGACAATACCATTAGTAGTCTGGTAGATTTTGGGAGTTGAGTGATGACCTGTATTTAGTGATAAGTATTAGTATAGGTCTTGGATACATGACTCTATCCTACACATTCAGGGTGTGGTTGAATAATCATTGATACTCCCTCTTTAGTGTATTTGGGAATAGGATGGGTTTCATGTATGATGGTACAATGATGTACATTTTCTGTTCAGAATAAATTATCCAGGGTTTGGTATCATCGAATCCTACTTATCACACGATGACCTAATACACATGGAGTCTTGGTGTCCTAGTTGGATCATGACATCTGACACGATACGTTTGTGAATATATTTTTATAAAATTTATTTTGTTTAGGTACATATACATGTTATAATATATTAGTGTCTCTTAGTGATAATATAATGTCATATATTTCTAACACCTAGCATGATCAAACTAGTATTTATGTAGATATTGTGATAGATATACTGATCTATGAAAACAATATGTACTAGATTGGGATGGATTAGCTCAAGAGGTATTGAAGGTGATGATATTAGGTGGTGATTGAAGATGGAAATGGAGCCTATTGTGTATATATATTAATTTTTTTTATTCTGGACATATTGGTGGGAAATTAGTTGATGTATGACATTATGAATCCACATGGGTTATTATTATAAAATTATATTTTTTAGATAATAATTCCACTAAAAGTGAGAGATATATATATGTCTGTGTGTGTGTGTTGGTCGTTTTCTTACACAACTATGAATGTTGTGGATCAAACCGGGCTTCTATATTAATATAAAAGAACATGATGATTCAATATTTTTTAGATATCTCTCCATATCATAACAGACTAATAAAATATATATATAGATAGATATATCACTGTGTGTGTGTGTTGGACATTTTCATGCACAACTATGGATGGTTTGGATCACAACAATATTTTATAATCCTCTCATTATTCAAAATATGTTCATGCAAAGAACATGTTTTTAAATTCCAATAAATATACTAATCAAGACTCCAAGAGAATTCAATTCAGTTTTCCATTATCTTATTCATGTATTCAATCACCATCCATTGAAAACTACTAACTATCAATCAACATAATTTAAACATATCTCCTATTAAATCCACCATTTAATATATCCATATATATTGCCTTAATACTTCCATTTTAATTCTCCACATTGGCCATAACATTGACAATATTTTTAACCTCCAACTGAATATTTGTGGAATAAAAAAACCATTCAAGCATTCCTTTTAAAATCATTAACCTCAAAACATTGAAACTCAATTTTTAATGGTTTTTCCAAACAAAATGCATTTTCCATTCACACCAAGGCATGAAAAAACACTTTTTAATGAAATATTCCCTTAAAAACATTTGAAACCATGACCACTTGGCCATTTTTCTCCACTAAAAATTCTTGATACACCAAAAAACCCAACATTCCATTACACAGGTCCAACACAGTGAGGAGAATGACTTTTGTGAGTATCCTATCTATAATTCGTCTCATTAGAATATAGGATTAATGTTTCAATATTAATATTCAAAAGATGAGGCACTATATCATATAAATTTGTGGTGGTAAGATGAACCTTATGGAGGGGAGCATAATAATCCTGGAAGGTGTAAAAAAATGTCACCGTTAGTGTTTTTAGATATATGGGCTCAGTTAAACACTCAACGGGGTGTCCTAGAGCCAAAAAAAACCCCGAACAGGTTTTGACATAAGATAAGGTCACCAAAAACATGAAATAACTAATAAACGATTTAATAGGATATAATAATGGATCACCACGAGTTTGTAGCGAGAAACACAATGAGTCAATGTCCAAAGAGAAACAAAACAATGGAAAAGAATCATACACCCTACAAAAACACATTAAAAATTCATTCACTTCACCAAATCATGGAAATTTCATTTATAATATTCAAAGGGTAAAAAGGAATGTGTCGTGATCAAGGCATATGCCTACTCAGGCAATGTCATTTGTGTGAAACGTGTATGATAAGAAAATTTTTATTATTCAAAGAAATCAGAATCTAACTATGCACAAAACAAACACCAACAAGAGAATATGGAGAAATCAAACCAAATCTAAACATGATGCAAACAACTATCACAAATATTTGTTTTAGAAGACAGCGCACCTCTGTTGGATGTATTTTATTATAAAATCTTGACATTTATTTATAAAACAAATCATTTTTTATATTTAACATTTATTCTAAAACTCATTCAGAAAAAATGAAATGTAATAAGATAATCAATGAGATCAACATAACTTCACTATAACTTTTCACAGACATCGTACCTCTATTAGAGAGGTTTTATAATAATATCATGAATTTATTTATCAACTGAAACAATTATATTAATGAAAATTTATTCAAGGTATAAAATTAAATATAATTAAGAAGAATTATGAAAGAAGCTAAATTTAATTAAAACCATTCTAATAATAAATAGTCTATGAGAGGGGATCTTCATCAATGTGAAACCAAGTCGTCCACATTGGATATTGGAGATTTCTAACTAAAAGTTTTTGCTCCTATACTAGGTTTACGCAACTTCACACACATGCAATTAAACCTAGAACCTATGAACACACATGCATAGCCATGAGAATGTGCAATGGGATCCTTTAACATATGCTTATATGAAAATACCTGTCTCTACTCACATGCATATGCATTTATATATATATATACATATGCACACCCAGTACCATACTTGTATAATCACTGCCATGGATGACTATAAACGTAATGGGGGAACCCGAATACATATACTTAATTACCTATGCACATTCAGGCAAGTCGCCTATGAATTGGATACTCAAAACCAATGAGTGGGGATCAACGAACTGTAGAAATGATATTAAGAACCCTAAAAGACATGACAGATATTACATAACTAGTGAGAAACCAACAAATTTCATTAAGCCATGCATATATTGGTAGCATAGAACCAAATCCTCTCGAAACCAACACAAAACGATCCAACTCCATACCGAAAACATAATATGGATTCAAAACCACTAAATCCCCATATACATGAGGTGCAAGACAAGTATTAACCATTTCATATTACCTAGGATCAATGCTGGTGGAATGAATCTATATCAACTCCATTGGGTCCCCTTCAGAGAATATAACTACCCACTTTCCATAAAATGCAGTCAATGTTCTATGTGGCCAATGCGATAAGGAAAATAAAATAAAAATTAAACTAAAAAATACCTATTTCCTGTGACTATACCAGTCTCTTCTGCAACATATATGAACCACAATGACCAATGGGTCAAATCATGTTCCTAAAAGCAAAGGGGTAATTGATCAATGTTTCAAAATGATACTATCAAATAGTAAATTCCTAATAATTAACAATTAATATTCCAATTAATGTTATATAATCAATTTGGCCCATGTTTCAACTTAGTTTTATTTTGTTTGATACAAGGGATGAGGTCTTATTATTCTTGGTTTTTATGTTTACAATTCAGATATTTATTTAAATATGATACATGTATTTGTGTTTATTATTTATGGTATTATTTCTTAGCCTCTTGGATTTGGGACTATCCACATGAATAATTCTTGCAATGTAGGGTTTAGTTGACCTTTATGCACTTTAATTTGATTGATGTCACTAACGATGAGGATTGAACTGTTTACATTTAAAAAAGTCCCAATATGGTGTTTTTCAATATGACTTATTGGAATAATTCTACACTGTTGAACAACAATATTACTTCTAATTAATGGAATTATGAATCATATGGTGACTTTTTCCTTAATGAATACTACATAGTGTCTCCATCCAAGGGATGTATATTTCCCCTTGCTGAATACTGGCTATTGGTGTTTGTAGTTACAGAGCCAAAATTCATTTGATATTACATCATAAGATTCAATGAGTTATCTATAAATTAATTATCTAAGTACTTCATGATTGATGGATAGATTTTCAATATATAATATAGGAAATCATTTAACATCTCTTAATGGTTTATGCATTTTGTTCATATGAATCCAATATGTGCTCTCACCATGCAATTGTTGTATACCTCTGCTGGTGCCACCTCCAACTCATCAAATTCCATCCCCTTTAGAAGGAATTCCCACAAAGAATACATACAATTGGAAATGTGTGAGGTATTCATCAAAGAAACCTCACCCAAATTCATCATGTATGTAGTGTGTTTTCGGACATTAATCATCAAATTTCTTACATATATCATCTTGTATAAAGAAAGTATTTAGATCCTCTATAGAAACTTAAACACTAACATGATTATTCGGTCATTGATTTCCATGGAATTTATTATAATAATGTTCCATGTGATTCATGGAATCTACGAAAGGTAAATGAATGGAAATAGATTAACACAGTAGAAATATCGATATGGTGTTTATAATCAACCCACGATTAGAGAAGGTTATGAAGTGAATTTATTGAAGTGAAATCACCTTGTAACTAGGACTCCAAGTGGAAAATATATAGATTGGGATCTGAGTGGTCTAACATAGGTCTTAAAATTGGGATGATATGTGTATGGACTAGATGATGTTTTAGATCAAGTAAAATATTCTGAAGAGGATTGGTCTTTGTAGTAACTTGGGTCGCAAATGTACATATATCATTTTATGAGGAAATACTTATGAGGTTGGATTGGAATATTGGTAGGTTATGAGAGTGGGATGGTCCCATAGAGTATATAAAATTTATTATTAATGGCTTTACCCTATTTAATTATTTAAGAGATCAACTAATGGGATGAAGGATAAGATGCTATTATGGGTATTTAGAATTTTTGAATAGATTGGAAATATAATTCCAAAAGACTTGGTGTTAGTTAGCTTAAGATGGGGCACAGTTAGTAGGTATGGGTTATAATACATGATTTTTATGAGTTTCTTGACCAGTTTATTGTGAATATAATGTAGATGGGTTCTAAATGGTGTGCATTTGTGACTAAGACAATCACGAAGTGAATAATCCACTTTGTCTAGTTGGATAATGACATATGCATCGAGACACGGGGTAATCAAGAAGAGATGCATCTAGAAAATGTGACAGAGAGGATAGAATAAGATATGATTGATAGGATTGTTTGAGTTTCCAACCCATGAGAGGATGATACAAGTTATAGAGACACTTGAAGACACTTGGGGTTTCAATGCTATCTCATGGAGACACATGGGGTTATTTCATGACTCGAAAATACTCTAGAAATATTCCTAGACAATGTTTTAGAAAAAAAATCCATTTCATGGAAGACCACAAGGCTTATCTAGATTCTATTGTTTCCTCACACCCACACCTCACTGTATTACATTACAAAAGTTATCCACGTCAACTTGTAAGGATAACATCAGTACCCTCGTTCCATAGAAAGAATTAATATACCTAATTATCCAATGCGATAAAGAAAATAAAACAAAAACTAAACAAAAACATACCTGTATCCTATGACTATACATGTCACCTTCCAATATATAAGAACCACAATACACCATGGGTAAATTCATGTTCCAGAAATCCAGGGGAAATAGTTCCATTTAATAATCTCATTATATTTCATAATGTTTCTTATATAGCATGTTGTTGAAAACACCATAAAAACACACATAAAAACTGAATATGCATGTATGATACATTAGTTGAGACGGAGATTGTGCACATAACTATCTTTAATATGGAAAGAACCTCATAGGGACCGCAATCAATGTTTAGTTGTTGATCCTACTCTTTAACATGGTGGGGAACCAGTCCATGAACCAGATGGTCTACATGGTCATTAGGGTGTAAACCATTTCATTATACTATACTTGGAATAATGGTGTTGCTATCTTTTCTACCAGTAATGGGAATTTCTCAAGGAATGAGTTCTAATAGTCTTTAGTTCCTATGTTAAAGTCCTCTTACCTATCATTAGATGTCCTGGGGTGTCTCCCATGGGTGTCTTGTGGTGTGTAGTGTGTATCTATGATTTTATTGGTTCTTATGTAATTTGGGAAATGTGTTTTTCCTGGGCAGTTTAATAAAAAAATTGGTCAATTGGAAAATACACCCAAATTCAATAGAGATATACACACTTTTTATAGAGAATACCATCCAAATAAGATACTCGGAAATCTGAGACCAATATTTTACATTACCAATTCCAATTACATAATATATGAAACACCAACTTATGTTTTATGAACCAATCAATTAAAGGGAATGAAAATCCTCACAATAACCCATAATATCTCATATAGTATCACTCACCTCCAACTAAACCACATCATTTCACATAATAATGATGATACAACCTCATCACATATATATAATGATTAAAAAATCAAATACAATATATGGTCTAATAAGAGTCTATAGAGGAAAAGATGATTTTTTTAAAGATCAAATATTTTTAATTAATGAAATGTTCAAATGATTGTAATACAACCTGTGAATCTTAACCTACTTTCTGGAAGACTGTATTTTGAAAAAATTCACAATTTACGCAATAATTCACAACACTATGAGTTCATTACTACCAAAAAACCTATAAAATGCACGATTAATATGAATGGTTATCATAACTATGAACCTAACAATGCATTCCTTGTTGCCACGTATTTCCAAAAATAAAGCTAATTCTCACCTGGATGTACCGATCAAGAACCCTTGTGGGAGGATATGATGACGATATAGGGGACTTCATGTGGGGTGTTCGGCCATGGCAGGTCTCACGGGCGACTAGAGAGGGGGTCGGGGGACGTCGTCAGAGGAGATTGAGCCAAGAGTGGAGGGGATGTTGACAGTAGAGGGATATGACAGGGGAGGGGGAAACAATGATGGGAGCCGAGAGGGGAGGGGGGACGTCATCGTCGGAGTGGGAGACGATATGGGATGGGTAACATCACTAGAGGAGAGGGAGGGGGTCGGGAGGCAGAGGCGGAGGCTGGGAGGAGATTGAGATCGGGGAGGGGTGGAGGGGGTCAGGAGGCAGAGGTCGGGGATAGTTCACATGGGATGAAATGTTGGGAGGGTGCCCTAAATTGGGTATCTTTTTTCCATATGATAAATAAAAACCACAAGTAATATTTTTCATTCCCAACTATTTTGTTAAACCGTTTGAAAAAACCAACATATAATACCTTATACCTATGGTTTACAAGAAACATTGGTATATATACATTACCCCAATTGTTTTTCTAATCGTTGGTAAATAACAGTTTTTATTGGCATGAGTTCTCCTAGTTGACGTCTAGGTATTAAATTTATTGTAGTTCTTCTTTTAAGAGAATTCTATGGGATGTCTAGCATGCAATAGAAGGACAATAATGTATACATATATTTAAAGAAATATAAATATGTATTTATCAGTATAATTTAATAAATATATAAATATATATAATTATTAATGAATAATTATATATATGACTTAAAATATTTGAAAATAATTGTAATTATGTATTTATAAATATTACTATAGATATATATTTACAATTATAATTGTAAATATATGTATTCATAAATATATTTTTAAATATTTGTATATAATTATTAATAAATTTATATAATTAAATAAATATATATATATTTCAATATGTAAATACCTTTAATTATATATATATATATATTGTATTTTTAATGTATATTTATTTTAATTTTATAAATATTTATTTATAATTATATAAATAATATTTTAAAAAATTATTTATATTTTTATAAAATCATAAATATATAATTTAATAAATATAATATATAAAAGATTTTTAATATATTTATACATTAATATAAATATATTTATTTATACATATTTATTTACAAATATATTTTCATAAAAATATTTGAAACATTATTAATGAATATATATTCATAAATTCCATAATGTAAAAAATGAATGAAATTTATTTATTAATGATGAATAAAATTTAAAAATATTTTTCAAAAAATGAAATGTTTTTTTAATTATACATATTATAAAAAATATTAATTCCATATAAAATATAAATATTAATAAATATTAGTAATGAATAAATTTTATTAACTAAAATGATATTAAAAAATAATAAATATAATTTCCAAATTAACAACATAACATAGATAATATATTATGTGACAAAAAAAATTTTAAAAAGGAAAATTAAAATTTGCATAAATTTCATAAATATTTTTTCTATGAGTTTATATATAAGATTTCATTAATTGTAAAAATGATCCTATCAAATTAATGTATGTAAATAAATATAAACACTAAACATGTTTGAAATAAGTTATATTGAATAGATACATTATATAATATGTAATTTACATTAATTAAATAAATAATAATAACATTGTATAAATTTAAAAAATTATGAATTGTTATTAATTACATAGTTTATTAAAAGAAGTAATATATATATATATATATTATTTATATTGAATACATATTTATTAAATAAAATATAACCATAATGAAAAAATAAACTCCTAATGGATAAACATGTAAAAATATTTATTAAAAATGGATAAAATTAAAATATAATAAAAAAGGAATCGTTGAAGGTGAATATATTAAATTTAATATTAAATAATTATAATATTTTTAATTTATAAATTATAATAAAATATTAATTAATCAGAAATATATATATATTAAAAATTAATAAACATTATACTTATATTAGAAATTAATGTAAAACATTGTCACGACCCGCCTTCCCCATGATGAAGGAAGAGACAACATATTGCGAGACCCTTCCTTCTTAAAGTTGAAGTGGATATAATGACCCCTGAGACCCACCTTCAATAGGCCCCAAAGAGGCGACCAATACCAAGGACATATAACAACATGTAATATGGATGGCATTACCCTTTTTATTTAGTCGGATTGGGTGATAAGATATTAAATCCCAAACAACACCAAAAATGGAAGTAAAAGAAATTACAAAACAATCCATTCCCATATGAATGTTCCAATAATAAGTGATATAAAGTAAAAGAAAACAAAAAAGGAAGGTACTAAAAGAAAATAAAAATAACAATGTCAACATTCCCAATGTTCGAACATGTAGTGCTCGGCTCAGTCCTCGATGTCTTCATGGAAACCTAAAAGAAGTTTTCTAAACGTAGTGTAAGTATACGAGTATACCCATTATGGAAAACCAAAATCTCTTGTGCACATGTGAGGAGGCATTTTATTGCCTTATGAGAAAATGGATCAAACGAAAGCACTAAGAAAGTATACTATCCACCGAATCCTAAAAAAGGCATGCTCCCGAAATAACACAATTAATGTAATATAACATTAATACCACATCGATGTTTTGGCATCCCGCACCACCATCCCACTGGTTATTGATGTCATCCTATGGGTGAAACATCCTCCTCCATTCTCACTATAGACCCTATACTATACCCCACCCACAGACACCTAGGCTACCACATTCTCACATCCCACACGCAAACACCTAGGCCAAAACAACCATACATAATCACACTGGAAGACACTTGAGATAGAACCACTACCACCATGCTTGAAGACACTTTGGCCAAAGAAACTACTTCCACGGCCAAAGACAACAAGGCCTCATCCCAAAGAAACTTGGATAACAACCTGCCCACACAATCCTTGTCTGACCACCACAATGTACTATTCATGAGGAATCATGGGATAAAATGGACCTCAGGCAACAAAAACCTTCTCAAAGAGTCATGGGAAACTTGGGAAAATGAGTAGAAATTGAGCTAATAACAATCCACTCAAAGGAGTGTTGGGAAAAACACCCTCCCCCATGAAATGAGGGTGTTCAAAATGAAGAGATGAACCTTGGTGGCGCGTGAATAAGAATCATAAGAACTACATTTTACATGTAGGTAAACATCAATAATCCCAACCTTGGGGTTTGAAAACCAGCCCATACAGAAACACCATGGTACTATTACTTTATCAAAATAATAAAAAATGACACTAAGTCACAACCCATTATGGAAAAACAAATGTGAATTGAACCAAATAATGTTATCAAACTCACGTTTTTCCATTTAAAAAAACATTCACTACTGGGAAAATAATAGGCATAGCTATAAGTCAAGGAAAGAAAAACATCCATGCAAAAAATTAAGCATTTACACCAGATTATCTTATAATTCCAGAACAACAAATGGGATATGTGTGATCCCTTGATGTACTAGAACTATACCAATCCCCAACATATGGCCCCAAATAGCCTTAGATCCACAAATAAACCATTTCACAACAACTAGGGATCACATCCCAATCCACGTCGCCCCACAAGCATCAAGTAGAACAACCAGACATGTCACCAAGACAGAGCAAGGATGTTTTCAGATTCAAACACTCCATTCATTAAATTACTTCCTTTGGTTTGATTAACTATGATGATCACATGAGGATTATTTTTCAGTAGAGACCAATTTAATAAACTGAGTTTTTTTATTAACCAATTTCCATGTAACATACATTTAATCATCACAGAATTATCCAGAAAACAAAGGTTCATTATTTCTCAGGAAAAGACCACCAACTGCAGGGTATTTCCATTGACATAATCCCATACGACTCAGAACATATTAGAAAGGGTAAAAGAGAAAAACGACATCATCCATCACTCCCCTTATTCTTTATAAACCATTTATTATCTTTGTGAAGGTTATTTTCATGCATCCCCAAAGGAAACATTATAATACCAACCCCACATGAGACACAAAAAGAGATACAGAAGAAATCCTCTACATGGATGACTGATGATCAATGTTTTTCCCCTTCCACCAAGAACTAGTTATGTGTGACTTACAGGGGAAGAAATTTGACAACTCAAAGAGTTACCAGGAAAAGCACCAGCACATGAACACCACTATCCCCAAAAGAGGAACTCCAAACAAACCAAATAAATGAAAAGATACGAGTCAAAAATATCAAATAATCTTGTTCGATTAAAGTTTATATCATGGAGATATGGGATATGAATTCTTAAATGGATTTAAAGGAGTATCAAGAATTCACCACACAGATGGATGGTTACACATGATTGAAGTAATTATTATTTAATAATTATATTTAGAGAGGTGATCATAACAGTTGTGACGTAAAGGTATTCCTTTAAATAGTGGAAAACGATCAATATGGGTGGATGTTGAATTTATGGGAAATGGGTGTGACACCGAGGAAAATGCCACATGTTTAGGTAAGTCAAGGGTATCCCAGATCATGGGGGGTATAGAAATAATTTATGGGCATTAAATTGAATTGAAATGGGTATGAAAAAAATTTTACAACAAAAGATACGTTGTAGTGGTGGAACTGAAAAAAGAGTCAGAAACTGGGAAAAACAATAAAGGGTGGGACATCGTTTGGTGAGACATTTTCCCAGTGCCACGGTCCCGATGCCCCAATCACGGTGCCACCCTCATATTACCACCTTCAAGGTGTCACCCTCATGGTGCCACTATAACGGTTCCACCCTAAGGCTACCACAGTCATGGTGCCACCATCACGGTGCCATCGTTTCAGTGATCAGTTATGACTGGTGCCACCGTTTCGGTGGAACCGTTTCATGGGACCGATTTTTTTGGAGAACTCATTAATTATTCAATGTTCGGTCCATTACAAACATATTTCATATATTTGAATTTAAACTGTATTACAAACATATTATATGTCACTAAATTAATATAAATAAATATTATAAACGAATAACATGACAAAAATATTAAAAAAAATTCAAATTAAAAATGAATAAATTTAATATATATATATATTAAAAAGAAATAAATTCATTAAAAATATATTAAATTAATAAATACTTATATTCCATAATTTATAAAAACTGTAAACAGACACATAACATTATTAATGGAAAAATATTATTAAATGTATATATGTCAAAAATCAGTGAAATGTAATGAAACGAGAAATATATGGATGAAATATAAAAAAAATTATAATATATTAATTATATAAATTTTAGAGAATTAAATATGTATATTTGTTTAATTTAAAATGATATATAATATTTATGTAAGTTCCAATCGTAGTAAAAACATTTAAATTTTATTAATAAATATAAAAAAAATATATCAAAAAATGAAAATATAAAAAATATTAAACAACTAACAATAAAATTTGAATGAGTTATATAAATATTAAAACATTTATTAATGGAAGAATTATTAACTAAAATGAATAAATTTAATATATATATATATATATATCAATTACAAATTGTAATAAATAGTATATATTTAATATATATATACCTATATAGAAAATCGTTACATTATAATAATTAAAAGCATAGTTTTATAAATAATTTGTGTGAAATATTAACAAATAATATTATATAACAATAATATTAACAATTTATGTTATTTTTGAACGTTTGTCTCTCTATAATTGAATTAAATTCTTATGTGTATATTTGTTAAATTCTTGTAAGACATTTTATGTTGAAAATATTTAGTCAACTTTTTTAATTAATAATTAAATATTGATTAATTGATATATATGTGAAATTGATAAAAATGAAATTAATAAAACCATATTACTTAATTAGAAAATAGTTTTTTATTAATATAAAATATATTTAAATAAATTAATGATTGTTTTCAATAAATTTTGGAAAAATTAATTTTTATGATTTAGAATTTTAATATTGTATTATATAAATAATATTTATGATATATATATATATATACATATGTATATGTATATATGTATAATTTTTATTTTATAATAATGTTGAAAAAAATCACATATGTCAAGTGAGAAT
The DNA here is from genome assembly GCA_963277665.1 of Viscum album. Lineage (NCBI taxonomy): Eukaryota > Viridiplantae > Streptophyta > Magnoliopsida > Santalales > Viscaceae > Viscum > Viscum album. Next base: position 1,496,519,957 of record OY728156.1, on the reverse strand, counting down.
GTCTATTTTGTTATATATATATATCATGTTTAATAAAATATATTACAAGTTTATTAATATAAATATATTTATATGTTTATATATTTATATATTATTTTTAATGATAAAATTATTTTAGGGGAATATACCCTTTATTAGTGCATTTTTAGCACATATAAAGGTATCTCTGATGAAGAGTACCCTTTAACAATGTCAAAATGTGTTTTTAAAGACCTTCCACTAACAAAGGATTTTTAAGGGAGGATAAAGGTTACCAGTTTATAATGTATATTAAGTTGTTGTTTTGAGTCATACCATGTACATTGTTTGTCTATTTGACATGAAACTAATTGATACATGTCTCATGTGACATCTGGATTGTTTCCCTAATGTTGATCTGATTCATTTGTTCATCTAATGGTCATATGCATCAGATTACTACTAGGTTTTGTAATATTCTGAGAGTATTTATGAGAAGTGCTAGAAGAAATTAAAACTCTTATCTGATGAACTCCATTGCAATATAGTATAGAATATGTGGGAAAACCTTTAAATTAAGAACAAAATTAATGGAACATCGTACACCATGCGGATTTTAATACATCTTCAACACAATTTCATGGTTTGATAAATATAACATAAATTTAAAATTCAGGCATACCACCTCCACCAGTATCCTTGGGATGATCTTATTGATTCCATGTTTGAGTGGGATTTTATCTTCCTCCTCAATGTGCTAAAACATCACAGTTAAACAATTCATACGGAAGATAGCTTCGAGTAATTTGACTTTCAACCAAATATAAGTATAACCACAAAATCAGGTCCATCACATGGTTGCAATATTTATTAATTACTTGGGGAATCTCCTTCATTGTGAATGCATTATAAAACAATATATACATTGCATCCTTGAAAATGAATTATATATTTTCACACCCTATATTTTTTATATAAATATGAAATGATTTCAGTTAATGACCCCATGTATTAAAAATATTAAACAATAACTATCTATCATTTTGATGTAAAAAAATATTTCATTAAATAATATATACTTATATTAGTGAATGTCATAATTTTTAAGAAATATATAAGGATTTTCAGAATATTCCAATAAATCACCATCACTCCATAAAACCTAATACAAGATGTGTCATCTGAACTTATATCATATCATATACAATAACATGTGAGATCATATCAAATGATCCATGTTGTAATCCTTCAAAACACTTTTAAAATTTTTTCCTTAACATTTCATTATATAGTATAATATGAAATACCTTATGAATACAAACCCAATAAATTATTTTGATTAACATTAATATAATTTCATATATTCTCCCTATGTTAAAACATAATCCATATTCAGTCAACAAAATATTCTGACACTATGGCCCTTCAGAACATTTTAAAAAAAAATATGAAACTCAAGATTCACATAGTTAAATAAAGAGTTGCCTCTGGAAAAGAATAAATAGTACCCAACCTAAAAATTTATCTAGCATGATCATCATTAAAAACATTTATCTCTATACCCATTTACGCTAATTTTTATATCACTAAAACATTCATTCAAATATATACTATTTTTCTATGAAATTTAGTGACATGGGACCTGATATTTTTATATCCCATATAGAAAACTCATATATTCATGATTACCAAAATATAAATAGGATTAATTGATTATTAAAAAATAATCCATTTATCCTTCTTGAAAATAACATGACATTCCCCTTGTCCATTTAGATATAAAATATCGAGGACCAGTTCAACAGTCTCATATTTTATCTCCATCAAGGAAAAATATGTCACATTTGAGAACAAATATGATATTGGTTAAGCTCAAATCAGAAAAAACCCAACCAACATGTTATTAGCTAAGTTAATATGTTAACCAATGTATGTATGGTATAAATGTATGATGTTTTTCATAATATGAAAATCTATGACCCCAGGTAGTGGGGATTCAAATAAAAATATAAGAACCCCTAATATACAAAATAAACTTGTGTATAAAACTTTTTCTGGCATACATAGTAAGTCATCTAGAACACATAAGTAATAACTATTTTTCTGTGTGGCTTTTGAGAATATTATGTGTCTTTATACAAGAATAATACTCATGGTATCCTTGAAATTTCATCTACACTTATTATATTCCTTGAATGTCATTAGTTATGTATAACCTCATAGTCATACATTTAGAGGAAATATTTCATAAAACATTATCAAATATATATCTATCAATAAATTTATAAGTCCTTTATCATAAAATAATATAATGGAGTATTCCTTTAATATGGTACAGTTCAATATTCTTAAACTCTATGAATAATAATTTTAAACAATTTAATATGCTTTTAATCATTAAAAATAAACAACAAAACAAAAAATCATTGGTTTCTTAGATAATATTTGATAAACAACCAAATCAACATTAGATTTTCTACACTTACTAGGTTATGTTAAATTATTACATATTAATTAAACCATATCACATATTTATGTGACCACATCACATCTCTATGTGACTATCTGATAAAACTACCCCCATAAACACATTAGTGATAAAAATCTATAATGAAATCTAGATTGAATAATGCAGATTTTTAAGAATCATATTCATAACTATTCAACTTTTGAACATGTACATACTTAATAACATCAAAACCTAAATTTTATGACGTCATATTCTATTTTGTACATATAAATCATTGTATGAGTATCATTATTATAGATTAAATTTTATTCCATCATAATTTTACATAAAATATTATAGCTACATAAATTAATGATTATAGGTCCTCAATAAAACATTAATGATTAAGTGACATTCACATTATTATGGAAACTAATGTGTCCGCATAAATTTCTATTTACCTTAATACCCTATTCTCTTTTAGGATATCTAGTTTATCATTTTGACTGGTACAATATTCTATGAAATAGTCTCCATTAATTTTTTATGATAACTAATGGAAACTATTTAAAATAGTTTTCCTTATCATAACATATCATTATCAATTTTAGTATATCTAATGACAAACAATTTATCATAAACATGTATAATAGTGATATCCACTTTCTAAATGGAAACAGAAAATAAAATTTAACATTTTTCTTTAGCATCACATATCTTAAAATTTTTAGTATATTAAATAATAACACTTCACCTTTAGATCATCGATATCATTTTTTTGTAAATTTTTAACTTCTCTAGGTCCAAACATTCTCCCACTAGATTCGTTGAAAATATATTCCTTTCCAAAAACTATTCTATGAAACAAATAGTCTTTTGTGTTATGAAAAACAATTTTTTTCTTTTAATATGAATATTTATCAAATAATCTTGTATTTCCAAATCATATATGGTATTATATGTGTTTGGTAGCATTTTAAAAAAATGATTAATTATTAAAATATTCCATGGATGGATGGCATGAACACATTCATATATTTTTTAATAAATGTTTTTATAAAATGTTATCTCCTGGATAAAAATGTTTATCAAAATATCCATCTTGAAATTTTTTTAGAAATTTATGAATCATAATCAAAATATATTCTTTTAATTAGTTTATTCTATTTTCATAAAAAATAATTTTAATCAAACAACCTAACCTATCACCTATGTGAAATGGGATAATAATACATATATTTTACATTTCTTATTATGTGAATGAAAAAATCATTTAAATTAAAATTTATTAACTATTTTCATTATGAATATAAAATATAGGATTTGAAAATTCTTCATATTAATTTTATAATTTTTTATATTTACAAAACATTGTCATATTTACATTCGGCATCACATACCATTCAAAACTAAAGTATCAATTTCTATAACATTTATACCAGACATGGAGATTCCACAGTGTTCGATAATCTCAATTATGCACAATTTGGTTGATTCAATAAAATTGAGTCAGTACTCTTCTATTTTGACAACATAGGATTCAGTGATTTTGTTTCGATTATTTAATTACCATTGTTGAATATTTTTATTAACTTTTTCGGTTTCTGATTTTGAAAATTCCTACTATACATAATGTAACATCACCCTAACACCATATGGATAGATCATCCATAATAAAAATATTGAAAATATCATGTAAAACTTTCATGAATTATGTATGTTTGTTAGAATAATTCCATAAATGTCAATAGTATGAATTTTTTAGTTTGTACAAGACATTTTATTCCACCCTTAAAGAATCATATAGAAATGAAAAAATAAAATTCCATGTACAAAAACACAAATCTCATTTTTTATAAACATCAATTACTATCATTTTTTCTAAATAGATAAATGAGATAAAAAATACCAATTGTGAGACATTTTTGTAATTATTGAAATATCCATGTAATCAATGTCACAACTCATTTTCTAATTACATGAAAATAAATTAAATACTTAAATTATCTTCATTTTCAATCCTTATATATAATTACAACAATTTTAAAGGACAAATTGATATAAAATATCCATCAGAATAATATATTTTTTAACATAACTATTTAGTTCTTAAAGAATCCTTTAGTATTATCAATTACTTTAACATATTCTAGTGCTTTCATAGTGGTTAAATGTATGATTGGTTCTTGTAATTAATCAATCTACCTCTTAGGCCTTCAGATTATCTTATTTTTTATGGTTGTTTTCTAGGAATATGGGTCACTATTTTGGCTATCAGGCAGTGTTTTTCTTGTTTGCCATTGACTCAAGGCCTATGTGAAATGTATAAGGTTTCCCTTAAATATAGTTTAAATGGGGATTTACTTTAATGTTTTAATAAAAGAGTTCTTGAGAACCCAAAATATTTATAAATATACATATTCAATAATATTTAATATTACATATCATACACAATCATAATGAGTATATGAGACTAAAAACATTGATATACCAAATCTAATTGAGTAAATTAGTGGAGAAAAAGACTCATTTTTCATTTACAATCTAAATCAATTGAATCCCTATGTGAATCATTCCATGTTTCAAAAAGAAACTAACATTCACGTATTGATCAAATTTGGAACATGATTACTTATTAAGGAACTTTCTAACACATAATATTTTTCTTTAAGAACATTTCATAAATTAAAAATCATACTTAAGAAATTTTATTAAGTTACTAGTCAATGCAGATTATTACATTAAGGTTCAAATTATGAAGGATTCATCCCAAATTATATATATACGATGATAATATTATCTTCAATATAATAACATATAATATAAAAATCATTTTTTTGAAAATTTTAATAACAATTTAATTAATACCTTTCTAAAATGGTCTCCCACTAAAATTATGACCCCTCTATATCATTCCTCATATTTATTTTTTCAAAAATATAAATATTTAATTATGAAATGATTCTTACAAGGAATTCATCTCATAAATTACATACTTATATAGTTTATAATTTAAATCATATTAGATATGATTATTGGATAATTGACCAGAAGACAACCCATTTTCCAATTTATTTTATATATAACCTCAATCTTATTCCTCTATTATCCTAATTTTTGGCGATTTCTATCTAGTTATTCCCTAATTAATTTTCAAAAAACTAGCTAAACAAGGACATGTATGAATCCCCTTAAACACCCATCCAACACATGATGTGATTATTATGACTCGATTTTCATGAATTAATTAAAAATTTCTATTTTAGTTTAAAAAACATGTCACATAATCAATTATATGAAAATATGATCAAATTTTATTTATACTACTTTAGAACGATAAATAAGTCTTTTTTATGTGGTTGAATCAACATCACATCAATCTGATGTATGCTTTGTTTGATATGTCTCAAACATTCAGTTTTTTAACAAAATTAACATTTTAATTGATAAAACAAGTGTCATAATCAAAATCCTGAAAACACATTCATATTATTTTTATAATTTATGAAAATGACGAATAAATAATTTTTCAATATAGTAATCAGTTGAACCTTAATCTAATACAAATTGCCATAATAATGAATCAAGCGGATTTTCATTTAAAAAATGAAATATTAGTTAAAAATTAATTTTCGTCAACTAAAATCATGAAAATATGTTGTAATTGTCATCATAATTTTGGTAAATCATGACTATTTCATTTTTTGTTGTTTGAATCATCTGCACATCAATCCAACACATGAAGGAACTGATATGACACAATGTATGTGTTTTCAATTAAAAAATTACATTTATGTCAAAAACATATAAATCTCCCTAAAAAACTATTAAATACCATACAAATTTCATTATATTTATAGAAAATGAATCATAAATCATTATTATGTGTTAGACTAAATTTCACATCAATTTGAAAAAAATTATATTTGTAATGAATCAATGTGCATCATTATATTTAAAATTTGCAATTTAGTTCAAAACATGCATCACATATTTAAAACTGTGAAATTTTTTTCAAATTATCTTGAAATTTTATGATAATCAACCATAAATAATTTTAAATATATAGCATTTAAGAACACATTAATATTATATACAGTGTTCTCAATATGAATTTATATATGTTTTTATTTTAAAAGTGTCATAATATTAATGAATTGTTTCTAATTTAATTTAGTTTATATCTTTATAAAATAAAAAACACAACAGTTTTTTATATAGGTACACTATATTTTTCAAGAAGAATTTATTTTCTCTAAACATGTAGCTTGATCTATCACTTTTCAGAATGTTATGGGGGTCTAATGAAATCAAAAAATTAATGTTTTTTAATTCGTGGATGTTTTTGAAATCATTTACATGCCCATGTAAATGTATAGACAAAAGTTTGTAATGTTTATAGTATAGTTTTTTTTTCATGTATTTAAAATGAAAATTCAATTGAAATTGATATTTGTATTTTTTCTGTTATGTGCTATAATTTGAAGTTCACATGGATGAATCATAGATTTTTTTTGTCATTCTATGAAATGTAGAATAATTTAATTTTAAAATTTAGCATGACACACTTATTAATTATAATATTTATAAATATATAATATTTAAACCATCATACTATTGGTCTAAAAAATTATTTTTATGACCGAGTTAATACAATAGAAATTTAGGTATTTAATATTTAAATGAATTAATAGATTTTGAATATATAAATTAGGAATTTTACTTTATAATTTCTATAAAATTTATTTCAATTTTTAAATTTATCCTACAAAAAAATTATTATATATTTTATAATGATTTGGGATATTCTTATATAATTTTCATGTTTGAGTATACATGGAAGAGATAGGGGATGTTTTTTTTAATCATGAATAGAAATTTTGTATTTAGAATGTATTAAAAATCATTTTCCTCACCATCCCGATTTATACAATTGATGTGTGCTTATAAGAATAAATTTATAACATTTACGAAAACATAGTGACTATTTGTAAGAGAATTGATTCTCCCATTTATGTATAATTTATATTAATGTGGTCAGTCCATGGAGAAACGATTTGGGTTTCAATGATTTATAACATACCTTAACATTGATATCTTGGAATGGCCAATTATATATTTTCATCATTTTATGAAACTGAACTTATGATTTGAGAAACTGTGAAGCCAATCCTGATCCGGCCAATCCATGTAAAGTAGATCCTTTCTAGTTGGAGAACATTCTATGGTGATAATTTTATGTCATGATATGCATAGATAACTGAATATATTTCTGAGTGGGATAGTGGGTGGTGAAATTTGTGTTCATGAGATTTATGTACATCAGTTTTTAAATGAAAGAAAATTTTCATTTGGGAGGGGGAATGTTGATCATCCCAAATTTTGGGTTTTCTTTTTTTAAGTACACTTCATTTTAGGTTTTCTAAAAAATTTTTGGTAGGAGTTGTAGTGAATTATGGGTGGGAAAATTTTATACATATAATGATTAGCCAAGTGTACCGAGGCTAAATTACCAGGAACAAAAGCATGATGTCAAAAAGTGGGTTCTAGATAATTATTTTATGAATAATTCATGGTTCATATTGGGAATGTAATCACTTATCAATTTAATTGATCACGTTTTGACAACAAGTTAACTAAATTTAATTAAAGATAAAAAAATATTCTAGTAGAAATTTAAAATTAACGAAGATGGTCTCAACCACCAGTGAAGATTCTGGAAGATCAAGGAGTCCCCCTTGAGTCTTAAGAAAATGTGGAAATGAATGATGTGAATGTGATGCATTAGGCTGGGATGTAATCCCATATGTGAGGATCATAATCTTGTATAAGAGTTACACTAATGTAATTGGTGGTTAATGATTCAAATTGAGGTAATTCCTAATAGATGTCAACAAATTTGGTTTCCAATTATTGAGGGTGATGAATAAACTAACCCCAATAATGGAAACATTTTATCATTGGGACTTGGCAGTGATAAAGGTCCCTTTTATTAGAAAGGTTTTTTATACTAGCAAATGTCATAGGTTTTTAATGAATATTATAACATCCATTTTTATCACTGATAAATGATATTTCTTGAAGTGCTTAAAATCATATCTATCATAGTAATGGGTTTTATTTGGAACTCATTATATCTAGGATTATTATTTTTTGGTAAATCTACTGCAAGTTGATGTATTTACATTTTTTATGTTGTGTATAATACATATTAATTATAATTATGGTAGACTAAAGGTATTTAGAACAATATACTATAGGTTTACAAAAAATGTTTTAGGATATCATTATTGTATTAAACAAAGGGTTTATTTAATATTGAAATAAATTGAAATATTTTGACTTTAATAAATAATAATAATTTTATAACTAATGTAAAATATATTACATTTTATTAATTCATCCATAGAAATTATTTTTTATTTATTCTATTAATTATTTTTTCAAAAATTGGTAATAATATTCATGATTGATCATACAAAAATAGTTGAGGAATAAAGAGATTTTATCTAATTTTCAAATAAATGTATCCCATTTGGTATGTATCTCAAATAGAATGCCCCAACATTACAATAAATGGGATTTACCCACTCATTTTATAATACACTTTAAACAATTAGGCTGCATCATTCATTCATGATGTGAGAGTTGAGTTTCCAAACATTGTTTGATATTACATATCATGATACATCCATTAAGGAGGAGGAATGGTTCCAATATTAAAATACTTTTCCCAAATTTATATTTGGGAATACGTTATCATAGATCATATTCATCAACATCCACATATTATGGCCTTTTATTTCCACCACCACCACCTCTAGAAATGGTACCACATCAAACCCAATATCATGGGAGAAGAAACTATCTCCCTCCACCACACAAAACTAGAAATCAGAATCCCCATAATATGGGAATGATATGATAGGTGATGCATACTCAGGGATTCCACCCCCAATTATGAAACATTGGTCACCATGTTAACTTAACTAGATCCAATCCTAGGATCCACTTTCAAACATATCAACATGTGTAGAGTGTTTCAAGGTTTTTGCAACACCAATTTTCTTACCATCAGGACTTTCGCAGACATCATGCAGATGATGGATATCATTTGGTATGAGTTTTTTTTTGAGGATGGTGTAATGGAGGATTATTCATCATATGTATTATTGGGGTAGAATATGGTAGTTAAAGAGTTGGAGTTCTGTGTGGTGTGTCAATAAGAGATGGTATAAGGTTGTGTGGTGGCATCCATGGCCTTCTACCAAAATCTCCATTGTGATTTCATAAAAAATTAGAAAAACACACCACATAGTTTCCCCATATTTCTCTTCAGTGTTACATTGATGCTTTATAGGGTTTCATTAGTCATTGAATTTTCAAATTTCGAATGAGTGTACCAATTTTTTCAAATAGTGAAATATTTTCTCATTGTGGTGTTTTATGTGCTCGGATTAAGATCACCATATTAAATGGGGACCAATGTGAGGTGTTATATACTGAATTTTATTGACATAATATCTTATGAAGAATGGTACTCGAATGTTAAAATGAAAATTCAGAACCCAAATAGACATTAAATTCATGATTATGAAAAAATAATTTGAAAATATAATCAAATTATCCAAAAGATTATAAATGTTCATATTAAATGGTATTAAACCCACTTTAAATAGAGTGCTTATATAATTTACAACACACTCTAGAAAAAAAATATAATTTCATTTCAATTAATTTCATATCATAATTAAAATAAAGAAAAAATTATCCAATGATTAAAAAAATTTCAAACATTGCTATCTATATTTACATTTGAACGTAAAATTTGTTACAAACATTCAAAAATTAAAAAACAATTATTAGACGAGTTTATAATCTCTTCCATAAGAGACCAATCATGGTACCAGTACCTCGAGAATCATCCTCACCTATAAAAAAACTATACCTATATTAAAAAAATGCTACATTTGTTAATATTTTATTGAAATAATTTAATAAAATATATGATACAATTTATTAATAAAATAAAAAATTTAAAATGAATAAATTCACATTTTTTCATTCCAAGTACATCATTTGTCCAATTGTTGTGAGAAAAAATCATACATTTTAAAGTTGGAATATGTGTTTCTTTCTTAAATTAATTAGGAATTAATAGTGTGGTTTAATGTTTTTAGTACGAGACAAATGTTTTGAACTAACATGTCAATTTTAAATAAAAACTAACTCATTTAGTCATATTTTCCACACTATGAATGTTATATGCGCAATGATTATAAGGCCAAAACATTAAACAATACGTAATATTGGGAGAAGTCATTAATTTGAATTTAATTAAAATTCAGTATCTATTCATGTTTATCGTTATTGATAATTATTCCATAACTCATACATAACAACTTATATATTACAAGTAGGGACTTCAACTCACAATCAATTTTTGTAATAATAAATTGCCTTAAAAAAAGAATTGTTTTCATGGGAAAAATATTCTTGAAATCTTCTGTTCTCTTACCATTTTTTATCTCTTGGTAATGAATTCAATAAAATATTGGATGAGCATAAATAGCTTAGTATGGGTTATAAAATACGGAATGAAACCATTAGACCATAAAAACATATAAATTAATGAAATCTATCTTTTTAGTCATAAAACATAAGATCGTTAATATACCTCATGATTCATTATTATTTATGAATAACTCACTAAAATTATAAATCATAAAGGTAATTTGTGACATCCATAACTTACTTATATTGCAGCTTTCACAACTACGTAGAGATTTACATTTATGTTTACAAATGGAATACCCATCACAGTATATTTCCTAAATCTATTAAGAGAAACCGTAATGTTTACCACTGTTATGTTACCTAATTGATTATAGAGATATCTAGGGTTCAATCCCCCACAACGTATCACAGAACCACTCATATATTTAAACAAATCTCAATAACCATAACATAATCATAACACATGAAACCAGAATAAATAAAAGATAACATTTCCAAAATGAAATCGTAGAATATAATCGCAATGTATTAAACTAATAAACGATTTTTACAAGCAATTTTCAATAATAAAATACTTAAACAAGATATTTCTTATCTATTTTCCTTTTAATAATATTACAACTTGATAAGGAAGCCCAATATCAAAGAATACTCATGGAGGCATAATGTTCATTATTACCGCATATAATAAAAAGACATATTCCTTTTTTTGTTTAGTAAAATTAATCATAATAATATGATTAATTTTGAAAAATGATTAATTATGATAAATGAATATGGGTATAATTATATATTTTATAAAATATGGTTGTGTATAAATCGAAATATACCTCAACGAATGGAGATTGAGATGAGGTCTCTTACCTAGAGTCTAATTTGTCTTAATTGTTCATTATATTCCTGAATAATAAATGTAGGATAAATAACACATTTTTCAAATCCTTTTTCAAGTTTAATATTCATTTTATTTTAATTATCATTAGGTTTTAAAAATTAAAAAAATATTTAAATTCATATCAGTCTTTTTACTGATATTTGGTACATAAATCGAAAATCTACATATTTTGATGTAAATTTATCCTCATGTACTCAATGATATTAAGGAATTAAATATCACATACATCCAAAATATATGTATTTATAATATTCTACAATATTTTGTGATAGTAAATTAAATAAACCATTTATGTAGACAGTAAGTCATACATACATAAGAACACTACTTCAATTTCATTTTCATATTAATGTAATGAATACTAAATGATATATAGATTTTTTTATAATTACAGTATAATATTTCTGTTATATAAGTTCATTGATTCAAACCTTTAAATGTTCCATTTTTGGTATGAACAAGTCATATCACTTTTATAGGGCAGTAATCTGCACTTCGTCTAAAGGAATTATCAAATTGGCACATTATGGAATGAAAAAATGTATGTTGTAAATAAAAAATTACAGAAGAACAAAGGAAATATAAATTATATATATATCATATATAAATAAAGTTTCATTATATGGGGTATCATGACAGGTGGTTGGAAAAAATTGAACAATCATCATTTCGTGAGGTAGTAGTTCGCAATACACTAAAATAGTATGATTATATCAATTGGATGGAGGAGTGTCTATATATAGTTATAACCCTTATCAATGAATAATCCTAGTATATTAAAGATAATGGATTTTTTAGGTAATCATAGAATAATAGTATCATAGTTAGTGATGAATTATAATAAATTAATGCAACTTGAGAGAAGCCGTTACCTCTTAATTAGGTAACTTCTTTTGATTTGAGCCAAATGGAATTCTTGAATTGTTTTCTTCCCATGTGAAGTCTTATAGGAGGAATAGAGGGTTGTTGGGAGGTTATTTGAAAGATTTTGGATTATCCCATGGGATTGAGAGAAGTTAGTATGTGGGAAGAGTTGGTGGCCTTTTATATGAGGGAGAAGGGTCACTTTAGGAAAGCATTGAAATATTAGTTTATGGAAAACTGATTTTTGAATTATATTTGTTCCAAAGTAATATATTTATTGGATATGATTAAAATTTGGCGAAATCATCATAGTAAATAGTTTTTTAAAAAAAATAGGTGATTAAATTAAACTTATCTTTTAGCTTTAACCTTTACCAGAAATCATTTACTCCCACCATGTCTTCTTGAATATTCATAATATATGGTTACTGTACATACAATAAAATTCCAAGAGGACAAAAAGAGGATAGTTAATGGCATTTTTAACATTATATATGTCAGTTGGATGAATATTATATTTTTAGGACAATTAGATATTTTAATAAAATATTTTTTGTTTTAAAAACACATTAATGACAATTTTGACACTATTTAGTAATTTATTTTTGTAATTTTCATAAGAAAACTATTATTTAAAAAAATAATAATTAACTAAAATATAATATGTTAATATAATCCAAAATTTTTAATGGAATAAAAATGATCAAATAACTTTTATTTTACATTTATATTATCATTTATTTTAATCATTCATTATTAAGGAAATCACTGCATCTTCATTGGGTCATAAATAAATATATTTATTTAAAATATAAATATTAAATTTAAAATATAATTATGTAGAAAATAATTATTATATTTATAATTTTTATTTTTATTCATATATATTAGTTATGAATCCCGAATTTGAAATTGTTTTATTAAAATATTCATTTTTATGTTATATTTCACTTTTATTTAAATGAATAATAATAAAATTTCATTTTCACATAAATGTTGCTCCCAAATGCCATAATTTCCCCTTATGGATGGTAATGGTTGGAAGTATCTCATACAATTGGATTAATATGCCTTTTATGGTACTTTAATATTTTTATATTATTAATTTTGTAAACTTATTTACCATATTTACCCTTCAACCATGGTAAATAAAAATAATTACTGATGTTAATATCCATAATGTAATAAAATAAATGGTTCATATATAAAAAATAAGGAACATATAATTCAAAATATGGAATTAATTTTTTAAATTATAAAAAAATGTAATATTTATGTTAAAATTAATTATTTTTTTCAAAACATGAAAACTTGTTTTAAGAAGTAAAAACATTGAAAATATTGATATGTGTTTATGTGAAAATTTAAATTTGAAGATACTTACAAAGACCATCATTGTAGTAAATGAAAGTAACATAATCCAATTAAACATTCAAATAAACTAAATGTTCATTATTACTATATAAATAATTTATATTAAAATGCAGTTTTGAATTAAAATACAGTATTTTGTACTATTTATATAAAATGAACATTATAAAAAAATTAAAAAAAAATCTAACCAATGTTATGATTTATGTACTTATTATATAGAATAAGTTTATTTTTTTAAATAGAATATATAAATGTGGAAAAAATTATAATTAAGTATTTTTATCCACCAAAAGGAGGTAAAACGAGATTTTCAAAATAAAATTGTATTTAATGCAAAAAATTGGTTTCATTATAATTTCAAGCCTCTAAAATTTATAGGTTAAATGTAAAATAATATAACCAACATGTGTAATCATATTTTTGTTTCTATTTATTACTACAAATATATTTGCTAGGTGTTATGTACCATTTAAAATTGTACTAAAATTTATGTCTTATTTTTCATTATAACTCATAGTTGTGTGCAACATAAGATTATGCAGAAATCTTTTGTTGTGTGTCATGTATGATACCAGAAAAGCTATCATATTTAACATTAAATTAAAATCATAAAAATTAATATTAATTGATAACTATATTATAATTCTATAAATACCTCAGTTGTTACACTATTATCACATTTTGTAAATTTCTTCTCTGAAATTTTATTCCCTTATAATATAAGTTGGGGGTATTTATCCATCAATGAATATTCAGATTCCCAAATTTACACTTCATCCATATGACTTTTTAACAAAAAAAAATACCTGATGAATTACATTATTATGTATCACTTGCTCTATGTGGTTGTAAATTTTCCTGGTTTATTCCTTATAAGAAAGATTCTCTTCCAACTGAACACCCTCTAGACTCAAGACATGTGATGGATCTAGAATATAATTTCTCAACATTGAAACATGAAAAAAATTGTGTTCTTGGGAAAAATGAGTAGCTAATGACACACTACATTTAACTGATCAAACATTATCTATTATTTCATAGGTTCCAATGATTCTCAGACTCAACATTCCCTCTCTACCAAAACACATTACACTATTCCATGGAGAACCTTTGATAAATACATAATCACCTAACTTGGAAAAAATATCCTTCATCTGGTTATCTGCAAAACATTAATGCATACTCTGACCAATTCTCATGTGATTTTGAATCAACTTATCTTTTTCTACCATCTCATTTACCAATTCTGGTACCATAAATATCCTTTCACCTACATCATCCTTAAAAGATAGTGTTCGACACCACAGTCCATATAATGGTTCAAATGGTTCCATATGTATACTAGAATTAGAATAGTTAATATAATAAAACTCAAACAAAGAATGATGTCAGTTCCAAAATCTTTGGTAATCCATTAAAAATCAACAAAGCATATCGTCTGAGGTCTAAATTGTTCATTCTGAATTCCCGTCTGATTGCGGATAAAATGTTTTACTAAATATTAATATAGTACCCAAAGATATCTGAAGGCCCTTAAAAATGTTAGAAGTGATCCTGGGATCACAATCAGACACAATAGATAGTGTAACTCCTTTTAACATAACAATAACATTAATGTACAATTGAGAATTTTGATCTCGAGAAAATATATCTCAAATAGAAAGAAAATTAGGATATTTAGTCAATAAATCAATAATAACCCAGATTTAATTGTTATCTTTAGAATACAGTTGTAATCCCACTATAGAATCCATAGACACATTTTCTCATTTCCACATTGGCATAGGAAAAGGTCGATGCATCCCATTTAGAAACTGATTCGTTTTTTACCAGTTGAAAAGTCAAACACTTCACAGTATTGTCTACAATATATATTTTCATTCCATCCCTTCAGAAATACTCCTAAACATCTATGTACATCATAGTAATAACTAGATGAACTGAAAATGGAGAACTATGGGATTCACATAATAACACATTCTTCAACTGTGAATCCCAAGGCATGCATAATCTCTTTCCAAATCTTAAAAATGACTTTATAGATTTTAAATTCATATAACATATGCATCTGAACAAATTCTTGCATTTTCTACAACTCATTGTCTTATATCTGTGCATGTTTCATTTTTCATTATAGAGATGATTTTTAGATCCACTATAATCAAAATAGAGGAATTCCATGTACCAACAACATCCAATAATAAATTCATCAAATTTAAAATCAAAGGATCTTGTTCCAAACATAGCATTGTTAATATGGAAATACTAATTGGAATTAAAAATTAATATATGATATCTTCCTTTCCAATATGGTAATCAATCATTTATCCATAATCCATGATTAATTCCAGTCATCCTCTCTATCTCACGTAAAATTCTTTTTTGAGATTATATATACTTAAATTTTTTTTTGATCAGTATATATTTAACACTTTATTTCATAAAAATGATGCCTCCATTTTTTTAAAAGTTTCTATTTCCAAATCATGTTTAGGGTAATTTAACTCATGAGTATTCAAACGACATGAAAAATAAAAAATTACCTGATCATTCTATATTAAGAAACAACCAAGACCATTCAATAATACATAGCTACAGATAAAAAATTCACTATTTTTTGAATGACGTTCCAAACTAGAGTCTTTTTACATTTTTTTTCTATTATTTATAACTTTCATCACATTATTTTTCTAGACGAACATAACAAAATTTTGAGTTAACATTGTCAGTGGGATAGATATCCATGCATAATTTTTAAAAATTATCAATTATTAACATTTCAAACGAAGAGAAGTATGATTATTAGTTATATTTATGGGTCTTGGAAATTTTTCACAACTTGTTTTAGTAGGATCAATAGTTATTCCATATTTAGAAACTATGTCACCAAAGAATAGAATTTTTTATAATAGAAACTCACAGTTTATGAATTTCCCATACAAATTAATTTTTTTATGTTCTGAAATACATTCCTTAAGAATCATTCTCGTCCCTCTTTAGTTTTATAATATACCAAAATATCATCAATAAAAACAACCATAATCTAATCCAATAAAATTCTTAAAATCTATGGATACTGATTGGAAGGTTATTTTCTTCTTTATGTTGTCCCATCATAGGTGCCCAGTATCCTTTGGGTAAAACCTTTCTAAACATAGGTATATGTTAGACAAAGCAACATGGTAATATTGAAAATCTATGTCATTTTAATTTTATCATAATGTAAAATTAATTTTGGTTATTTAATTAACAATATAAAAACGTCAAAAGTAATATAAAATGACATATGATACCAACTATGAGGCCACAAACATTAAAATTACATAATCATGGGATAAGTCATTAATTTTTCATTAATTAACTTCGAGGATCTTTTTTGGTTTAGGGTCTTAGAGAAATAGGTCATAAGTCATACATAAAAAATTAAATATTACATGTATACCACTATACTCACTATCTATTCTCTCATAACAAAAAACCCCATAAAAACAATAATTAATTTCTTGACAAAAATAATCATTGATTATTCATTTCTCTTACTCATATTTATGCCAAATGAAAAACATTTCATCAAGTCTTTGGATGAGAAAAAAATCATATTAAGGGTTGTAAAATAAAGAATGAATACATTATTCCATAAATACATAAAAATAAATGAAATCATACTTTCCACTCATAAAACAAAATCTCATTAATATACCTCATGACATAAAAATATTGATGAATAAAAAAATGAAATCACAAGTCATAAATTTAAATTTTGGAATATATATCATACATATATTTTATAATTCACAACAACATAGGTAGTATCATTTAGGGTTACGTCTGGAATACCCATCACAGTAATTCCCTAAATCAATTATCATAAATCATAACATCTAACTCTGCCACATTAGACAATTAATTGGAAAACACTATCGTGCTCACCGACCAACATTTTTTCATGGAACCAAACATATACATAAATAATTCCCATGAACCATAATAAATTCATAGCACATAAAACAAGCCTAAAAGTACGGTAACCTTTTCTCATTGAAATCAAAATATATAATTTCAATATATTGACATCATCAATACTATCTAAAAACCATTTCCAATAAAATCATATTTAAAATTTATATATGTTATTAATTATCATTTTATAAACATTATAGAATGTTACGGAATCTATATATCAAATAATGATCCTCGAGAAGAAAAGGTCGTTGTACATACATACGTTAAAAATAAACATTCCTTTATTAATTTAGTAAAACGTTCCATAATAAAATATTATTTTTTAAAACAAATTAAATATAATAAAAGATAAATGGTGTAATTCAATACATTATAAATAAGGTCATGTATAAACCTATATATGCCTCAATTAAGGAGATTGAGACGAAGTCAAACACATTGAGCATCAATTTTCTCATTCGTTCTTCATATTCTGGAATAATAAAATACATTTATTTCCACATGATTCAAAAAAAAATTATGTTTATTAATAATTTTTTATTAATAATCATCATATAATAAAAATTACATTAATATTTATGTTCATATCATTCTTTTTATTGATATTTGGTACTTGAGTTGAAAAGGAACATACTTTTATATAAATTTTCCATCATCTCCACAATGAACATAATTATTTAAATTTCACAAATATCTTGTATATGTGTGAATGTGTAGTTTAAATACATATCATAACAAAAGCATTTCATATTCAGGAAACTATAGTTCTGATGTAATAATATAATAATTATAACATAGGGATTTAATAAGGAAATTTATAGTAAAGTACCTAAGAGATGACGTTAGCTCTAAATCGGGTATCTTTTTTTGATTTGATACAAAAGGATTTTTTGAATTTAATTATTCTAATGTTATGGCTTATAAATGTAATATATAGATTTTTTGTGAATATTTGAGAAAAAAATTTATTATACAAGTGGCTTTAGGGGGTGAGTATGTGGGTAGACGTGTTTGGCTTTTATAAGAGGGGAGAGGGGCACTTTAAGAATGTATCGAAATATTATTTCACTGTAAATTTATTTTCAATTTAAAATAGTTAAAAAGTTTTAAATTTTGAGGAGAAGATGATAATGGGACTAAATCTTCTAAAATAATCAGTTTTGGAAAATTTTAGGTCACCAAAATAACCTTATATTTTAGTTTTATCTTTTAGTTGAAAACATTAACTATTACCACGTCTTATTGTATTTTCATAATATAATGTTTCTATAGTTACTATAAAAATCCCAGAGAAACAAAAGAGGATAACTAATGACATGTTTAAAATTATATAAATCAGTTTAGTGAATCTTATATTTTTTGGAAAATTAAATCATTTCATAAAATAGTATATGTTTCAAAATCTCATTTATGTCAATTTGGACACTATTTAATAGTTGATTTTTTATAATAGTAATAACAACTTGATTCCTACAAAAAAGAAATATAAATAAAATATAATCTATCAATATAATCTAAAATTTTCTTTTATGGCATAAAAATTATCAAATTACATTAATTTTATTATTTATAATATCATTTATTTGAATCGTTAATTGATAATGTTATCATGGCCTCATCATTATGTCATAAAATAATTTATATATATAATTCTTAAAATTAATATATAAAATTCCCTGATGTATGAAATTTTTAATCATTATATATATTATTTACATTAATATATTAATTAAATACATAACCATGTAATAAAAAATGAATTAAATGATACTTCTTTATGTTATATTTCCCTTTTCTTTAAATTAAAAATTAAAAAATGCCATTTTCACACCCAAGTGGCTCCAAAATGAAAAATTTTCAAACTAAGTATTATCATGGTATGAAATATATCATGATATAGTATTAGGACACGTTTTAGGGTAATTAAATATTATTAAATCAATTTTTTTACCTTTATTTACAAGATTTACACTTTAACCATTATAAATAATAATAATTATTAAAATTACTATTTCTAATGTCTAAAAACAAAAATAACCAATTTAAAAAACCTGGACCTTATGATTACAAATATGGGATCAATATTTCCAAATTCAAAACAAATATATTATGGGAATTAATTTAACATTATTTCCCATTGTCAAAACAAAATGCATGTATTAAGAAATAAAACCATTCACTATAATTTTATGTTGTTTATCTCCATTTTAAATGAGAGATTGCTTCAAATGACCATAAGTGGATTAAATTATAAAAAATAATACAATAACTTTAATAAAATATAAAGTACAATGAAACTATATAAATAAATTTGATAAAAAGGCAGTTTTTAATTAAAATGCATTTTTTAACAATTCATAAAAGATGATCATTATATGAAAATTACCAAAATTATAGTAAAAGTAAATTTTTATTTCCCACATCAATATAAAAATATTATTTTGTCAAATATAACATATTAGCTTAAAAATATTATTTAGAAATGGTTCTATATCCAGTTGTGTTAAAATGTCCTTTTCAAACTATTGGAGTATTTTATGATTAAAATTAGATTAATTCTCATTTGAAGCCTATAATATTTATTGGATAAAAGTAAAATTATTTATCAAATATGTGTAATCGTATTGTTGTTAGTTTTCTTCATTACATAATATAGAATGGAAAGGTGCTAACTAACATTTATAATAATAATAATATTGTATTATTTTTCATTATAACATAATGTTGTGTGTAATATAATATTTCAGAAAAAGTTGTTGTTGGAAGTCTAGTCGGATAATGGACAAAGCACCCTCTTTAACATAAATTTAATATCTTATTCACAAATTTTAAATGATATAATATATTAATAACTTATAAATACCAAGTTTTTTACATTGTGGATTCATATTCATCACAAATTATTTCTGAATTGTTTCCCAAAAGTATTTTGATATTTTAGTTCTATATACTTTTTTCCGTGAGAGACATTGTTTTTTAGTTAAAATGTTTGTTTTAAAGTAAAAAAATTCACTTTCTGTCATACTTTGCAGACTGTGTGCTAGACTAAAATTTGACATATTCTTACATTTAATAAATTACTTATTGATCGACACCCAAATGTATCAAGACATTTTTGGAATGTTTTCTCACATTAGTTCATAAAAGAGGTTTTCATGTCCATTTTTTTAACGTATCTACATTTTCATTCTTTTATATATGACATTGTGAATTGGTTTTTCGTGTCATTTAAAATTAAACCACATTTTAGAGTTATTTTATTTTATTTTACGAAATTGATGTAGATAGATTCCTATAACTACATTACTACATAAAAAAATCTCATGATATTCAATGCAACATTGACGGAAAATATTCCATGCAATTAAACTCGTATTATTTATTGCATAATAACATGAAAAACATGATATTTTCTTCTTGACAGCATCAATTATTTTAGCATTCCAATTTTTTAAAATTTGAGGAAAAAACTTGCCGCACTTTGATACACTGGCCACACTAACAAAAACTAATTTTTTACTCTCTTAGGTAATCTACGAAAAGCCAGATGAAAATATAATGACATACATTAGGAGTGGGTTTTAACTCTAAATGTATTCCCCTTGAGAAAATTCCAAAATTTTCATTAAGCCCATCATTAGTCTTTCTTTAATATCTAACAATGTTCCAATGAAACTACAACAAATTTTAATTTCACAATCCTGAAATCAACATTACATTTGACCTCCAAATATCTCAATTATGAGATCTCAATAAATATCTATATTTTAAAAAATATTTAATTATTACCATATTTTATGTCATTCATAATTCAATATCAATGTTTTACACTTTCAAAAGGTTTATTACAAAAATATTGTTTTAAAGAAACATAAAATTCATGTAATTTATTTAATTTTTTAAATCATAAATGAGTGTGATCCATAAAAGAAACCATTTATGTCACATGTATTCTATTTTTAACTTGTACTATTGATGACAATATGATGTTTATTCCTAAAAAAATGGACAATATCTACACCACATAACATTATATATATACAAATTTCTATAGAATGGGATGTAATTTATATTGAACATAATTATTTTATGTAGGTGAACGTGCTCCAATTTATAAGAATAATAAAATACAATACCTTCCTCCCATTAAAATTTTAATCAATAATTAATGGTGAAAAATAAACATCAGTATAATTTCATGGAAGTTTTGGATGAGAAATCCTTACACTGAACATGATATATATTTTGATCACACAAATTTTTTGAGATAAGTTGAAAATTACCAAGAAAAACATGTTATGAAATATTTTTTATAGCAAGGCGTTGATATGGATTTATTCCATCTATTCAAATTCAAGGAATGAGATTTCTAAATTCAATTTAGAAGATATTAATTAATGTGATAAATGTTTCATCTTAAAGGAAATGTTTTTTGCTGTAATTTTTTAGTATGTGATGCATTCTTAGAACTAAATGGTGTGTTTTAAAATAAAAACACACATATTGAGTTATATCTGGCACATCATGTCTTGGATTATCATACAGTAAATTAATAAATGTCACAAATGACATGTGGATAATTTTTATAAAATATCAATATAATATGGGAGTGTTTTCTCTATTTCCAGGGGGTGACACAAGTTTTATCTAAAATGTAATTATAAAAATTAGAAATATTAACATGGCTAGATATCGTGAAAACTGTTTTTTAGAATAACATGTGCTAGATTCTAATATGTCAAAAACGAATTATACATCATTTTCCTTAAATTTAAAAAAAATATGAGTGTTATATATATTTTTTATATTAGTGACACATGTTTTTAACTATAATTTCATTTTGAACTGATAAATGTTCATTGAATCATACCAGACACAAAATGTGTTAAATTGATGAGTATATTATTCATGTATGTCAAAAATGATTTATAATACATTTCAACAATTATATTATACAATACCATTGTTCTTTAAATGTTTTTAGTGGGTGAAAAACATTTTTAACAAAAAATTAACTCTTAATCTGAAAACACACCTTTGGAGACATATCGAGTGGAATCTGGGTTAGATTCAGATGAAACTAATTTATATATATCCCAAATGATATATTGATTATTTTTCTAAAATATATTTAAAATTCATGTAGATTTAATCAATTTTTGTGACTGAAATGTGCCACAAACTGAAATTTAACTTATAAATAAAAAATAGATACTTTCAATCATATCTTCCACATGTTGTTTTTGATGGACATGTTGATGATTTATTCAGATATGAATGATTGAAGGACCATTGTCTAAAGTTATCATGATAATTATAGCATGATTGATTTTATTTGAGTAGTTGATTCATGTTTTCATCTAAAATAATACATTTAAATAAAAACATGCACTTCCAATCAATTAGGTCACATGGTGAGACAGTTTGACATGTGGTTGTCTTCTATACATAAAAATTCAGTTATATATCATTTTTCTAATATATATATTCAATGTGAGTATGTTTCTACTATTTTTATTGAATTATGATTTTTTTGTACTAATATTTTAATTTTAAAAAAACTAAAAACCTATTCTATTATACTAGGAAGACCTTTTTTCAATTAACATTTGACTAATTTCAAAATGTCACAAATGAAATACAGATTTGTTTCCAAAATATCAAGAAAGTCATAACATGTTTTCTTAGTTGTGTGTATGTGATGAATGTTTTGAACTAAATTTCCAATTTCTAACTATTAACCCACTATTTGAGTTATACTACGGATGAAAAGTGTCGAATTAACATTAGGTATATTTATATAATTCAAATATTACTTTTCAATCATTTTAATAAAATATCCTGAAAATATATGGTTTTCTGTTTTTCCAGTGAGAGGAAAAAGTTTTTATAGAATATTACATAATGTGAAATATTAAATGAGATTGATTATTACATGTCAAAACTTATATATAGATAAATTTCAAGACATATTAGGATAATTTGCATGTTTATTGTAACTTTTTATATTGTAAAACACATATTTATGAAATATATCATTTCGAAACTAAAAAATCACATAGGGTAATTCTAGGATCATTATGTTCTATATAATTATATGGTAGATCACTAAATTTTAAAAATTATTTATGGATAATTCAAAGAATTTATTAGGATAGTAAAATATTTTTTTCTTAGTTTTGAGTAAGTGACACTTGTTTTTATCTAAAATGTCACTTTAGAATAAAAAAGATTCAGTTTGAGTCATAACAAGTGCACCATTTAAAAGATCAATGTAAGGATGATTCATACTGTTCAGGATTTTTTGGAATTTTTTATTTAGGTATAAAAACCTCTAATCTTTGATTTCTTGGTTTTTTGTGAGATAAATGCTTTTGGAACTAAAGTGTAACTTTTTAATAAAATCACGTACATCCTATAATATCATCGATATTATGTGTTTGATTGATGTGTGGATGATTCATATACATAAAAATGAGAATTGGATCATTTTAATAAAATATGAAGACATCATGAGTTTACATTATCATTATTGAGTATATGATACATGTTTTGATCTAAAATGTCACATTTAAATATAATTACAAACATTAAGTCATACCAACCAAATTGTCTGTTATATGGACATATAGTTGGTTCCAACACAAAAAATATGAAGTATGAATCACTTATCTGACTCATAAATATAATGCAAATATTTTTTTAGTTTTGAATGATTGGTTCATGATTCGAACTAAAATAATTATTTTAAATTGAAAATATGAACTTTTGGTCCTATAAAATATAATTTGCACCCGATAGATATGTAGCGGATTCCTATATGTAATAAATTACATATTGATATGTTTCTAAAATTATCTACAAAATATGAATATGTTTTATCATTTTTTAGTTTGTGATTCATCTTTTGAACAAAATGATCAATTTTAAACAATAACTGTGTACTTTTAGTTATATTGAGTACACCTTGTGTTGAAATGATGTATTGTAAATTTCTACATGTCAAAAATGACTTATGGATAATTTTAATAATATATAATGATAATAATTTTTTTCACCCATTCAGTTGGTGACACATGTTTTTAGCTAAAATATAATTTAAAAAAACATGCACATCGAGTCATACCGGATACAACATGTGTATGAATCACATGTGGTTAGTTCTTATAGGTAAAAAAATAAATGGGTAGTTAATAAAAAATATCATCATAAATCAATTGTTATTTATATATGGTCAATGATATTCACACATTTTTAAATAATATATCATTTTTTGACTGAATACATGCACATCATGTCATCTCGAAAAAACCATGGGTCATAACGATATGGGGTGGAATAAATAATGTCATGAATAATGAATATCTCATTTACATATAATATCAATTCCATTTTAGTGTATCAAATTAACATTAGTGATTATATCAAGTGGTAATTTTACTATATTGGCACAATGTACAAGGAATTACATCCAGATGGACTAGATAGTTTAGCAGCCATGGAGACTAGATACATACATGATTCTCCCATTAAATCTGAAAAATCAGATATAATAGAATTACTAGTATGATATATATATATTATTTAATCTGGAAAATACATTATTTCATTACTAAAAACCATATATGTATCTATGGGACAGGGAAACACAGTAAAGGTTGAGCTCAAATGATAAGTAATAGAATTCATGAAACATCATATTTCATAAAATAAATAAATAATGAATAGTATGACTCGAGTTAATGATAATCAAATATGTCATATAAATTATATAATACCCCATTATTAATTTATATAGACATTAAAACATTTTTTGGAATACATAATACATTACTCAAATAGACGCCCAAAGACCATATTATTTTATTGCATTTGGAAACATTGAAAAATTTATATTGGGTACATATTTGAGATACATTGTCTCCAAGTAGGTTTTCAAATAGAATAACCCTTCTTATATATATCATAAATAACAGATATCATCATAACCTAGAGAAAGAAACATCAAGGGGTTATCATATATTCATAATAAGTATAAATGAGGGACATATATGTGATTGAACATGAGAATAATGATGTGAGAACAAGATCATAAAATTACAATAACTTATAGTGTATACAAAATATCATAAACTTCAATCATTTCATAGTGATTGAACGTTCATAAGAAATGGATCATAATGGAATCAATGGAATAATCAATGAATTAATAACAAATGATGAAGAGATGATATATTGGCATACAAATAAACCTGTAATATCATCTCAAATAAGTAAATATACACTGATAGAGCTTATCAGGGAACATCATGGGGACTAAAAATTTTGTTATGTACACAAAAACATCCCCAGTAATAGTCATTTCCTTATAAGCAATAGGTTCTTCGCTTCTTCCCACTATGTACTCATTTTACCCATCTAACCATAGTTTATCGAATTTTCCCATCATCAAATAGTGTATCCAGTTTTTCTGTCATCACATAGTGTATCGAGATTCCCCATATTTCATAGTGGATTGTTTTACCCTATCCCATAATGGATTAAGCATATTGAATTGAATCCCACCATTATCTCATGTGATGTGAATCTCTCCCCAATGTAATGGAGTGAGATACAGGTCACACACATCTCTTAATTAAAAATCATACAATCATGGTAAATAAGATCATAAACAGTCAAATAAAAACCCATGAAATGAAATTGGAATAATAGAAATTTCATTATATAATTATGTATCGAAAAAGATATTGGACTTATAATGTTTTCATTGTAGCATAACATGTGAAAATAAGCAGGCGTCGAAATCATACAAACCATGGAAGAGCAATAGGTTCCATAAAAATCATTCCATCAATACATAAACCCTTCAATAATGAATATTATTCATATTCTTGGATCATATCTCTAATAAGTCATAAATTATATCTAATAATGTAATATTATATAAATTAGTATTTTGAGGGATCACAAGGAAAATTTCATAAGGGAAATAGCCTTTTATTGAATATATATTATCAAAAACCCATTTCAAAAAAACAATTCTTATGAAGAAATATTTATAATTTAATTTGAACTAATTATTTATTAAAATAAAATTTTAACATGAAATATTATTTTTTAATAGATAAATATTTTTTAAAAAAAATTATTCAAAAATACATTGAGATCTTATATTGAATTCTTGAAAAAATTATGAAATACATTTAAATTGAAAACATTTTCATAAACCATATTCATTGAAGGATTATAAAATAATATTTAAAATACATTTAAGAACATTATATATTAATAATTATAAAATATTATTGATTCATTTTTTTTAAAATTTATTTAAAAATGATTAAAAGAATTGTGAAAACACATTCAAAACAAATATCAATGAAAAGGTATTAATGAAAATTCAATTTTTTTGAAACCATTTTATTTGAAATATTATAAAAATATATTGAAAAAAATGAAACACATTTTTGAAATAAAACAATTATTGAATCATTTATCGTAAAATCGGTTTCAAAGAACACATATTGTTGACCGAATGGATAGGTAATGTGAGATATTCAAAAAAAAAGTTATTAATTATCTAATGTAAAAGAGATAAAATTTAGTTCCAATAAATTAATATATCAGGGATAAAAATATGGTAAAAAAATTTATTATTTTTATAGAATTATGGATCATAATATTGCATTAAAGGAATCATAATCCTCATCAATCCTTATTAATGATGTTTTTGTTGCAATTATTTTTACCACTCGATAACTCTGAATCTGACTACCCATGAAAGAATATGAAATTAAATAAAGATCTAATTATAAGTAAATTATTTATATTGATGAAATAATAGGTTTATAGGAATTTTATACACCTCATATAGGAATATGGGTGAATAACCTAGCATGTGTCTCGAGGAATAAATATTCAGACCAAATTACTTAACTGATTTGCTAAATCTGGAAACAAAAACCCCATAGAATGGATACCATAGCATGGATATGAAAATACCCATAATTTAAAGGATAATAACTATCTAATATATAAATAGTAATTCTATATACAACACTAATGATACAAGATGTTATTATTGTATAAACCTCATAGTAATAAAAGTGATTATAAATCCATTATAATGTCAGTATCTTTTAAATCAGGATACCCATGAAATTTTAGCATCAATTAAAGAAATTTATATTATAAAATAATATTAATTGAAGATATAACATGTCATATGGTAATATTTACAGCACATAAAATAATATATTGGTGAGTATGGAATGTTTCCCATGAAAATAAAATGTGAGATGAAATCTTCTTACCTTGTGTCTTGACATTCATTATACACATCTAATCAACCAGTATAATAAATGTAAATTTATTATTCATATACCACATAAATATATTATTATAACTAAAAAAATTTATTAATATTTATGATATTATATTACCCATTTATTAACCATTCCATGTAAACATTATGTTTTGGGAAATATCTGCGTTGTTTTTCATACATGTTTTCATTTTTTATTCCTGATAATATTTCATAGATCATTATTTATTAATTTAAATTATTTAAAAAATAATATAAATAAAATATATCTTCCATATAGAAAATTTATAATAATATAAGAAAATATAAATGTGATATAGAATACACTGTTAATAGAGATAGTAGGTTGTACATAGGCATGAACGTTGTTTCTATGGAAATGTCTTTTTGAAATTAAAAAATAAAATTATATATATATATATATATCGGTATAATTAATTTTTAATATATATCATATACATTTACTTAACCCATATTTAAAACAATCCATGAAGAGATTGAGCGAATCACATATCTTTGAGGAGGTTGTAGTCCACAATTCCACAAATGATGTTTTTATATTTACAACAAATGGAAAAAATGAATTTTTGTTTTATATAATAATAGTTGAAGAATAAATACATCATAAATATCATATAAAATGTACTATCATTAATTATTCACTACCATGAGATTTCGTATGTTAAAAATGAACAAAAACATTTCTTGACATGCTAGTTCACCATACGCAAGAAGGTTAAGTTCATTATCCGTTATATTTCAGATATTTTTATAATTATATAATAATGTAATAATAATATTATAGGTGGTGGATAATTAAAATAAAACAAAGGAGCTTGATGAAGGATGTTACATCTTCTTGGAATTAATCCTCATGGTTTTCACGTAATAGACTCTAAGGATAAATTTCGAAATACTGATAGAAATATATGTTTAAGTGGTGGATTTTTGGAGGATATTGGGGACAATGTTAATAATTCCCCAACACTATAAGTTTGGATCTAGTAAATTATTTTAATACATTGGAATAATTACAATGAATAATTTCCCAAAGAACCGACAAATTTAGTAGTCTGAAAAAATTGATTTCATACATAAAATTCACATTAGAATTCAAAACATAATATGTAATATAGATAATTGTTTAAGAACTCCTTTATTATCCTATCTTAACCATTTAAATCAGTCATAAAACACTTATGATAATCCATTGAAAACAAAACATAACAATGGGGTAATCTCGGATTTTTATTAAGGGTAAAAAAACACAACACAATCAATCATTAATAATCATAAACATTCATGGAAAGGTCTCAAACTGAAACGCATTCCATTTAAAAAATATTGAGTATAATATGGCAATAGTAAAAAATAATAATTTGATATAAACATTTATATGGATATAATAAGATATGAAAATTTTCATTTAATATAAATAGAAAATATCATAATGGGGGAATGAATAATTACAGGTAACATTATCATATTCTAAGGCCCCATTCCAAGACTATACATAAACTGGTAAAAACCCAACCTAGATTATTTCTATAGAAGTATTGATTCATTGAGGCAATTTAGTTAACTAATCACCAACGAATTGTTCTTTCATTAATTGGTCCCCATCCCACAACATAATAAGTCGAATGCATTCCTCATATGAAAAGTGTGAAACAAGTCCAAAAAAACATTCATATTAACAATATTATAGGATATGTGAATATTATACCCAAAAAATGAATGGTATCAAAATAGAAAAACCACATTAAATCCTATAATAAATAATTAAATAGATTAAATATGGTTGAATCATAATTAATATACCTCAATTAAGAATAAAATCCAATAATGGATGTTCACAATGATGAAAATAATCTATAAAAATTATTAAAACTCTTTGAGGGAAATATCCCGTTTTACTATGAAAAATCATTTGAAATATGCAGAAATATATATGAAAACATTTCTTTTACGAATAACCATGTATTGAAGTAAGGGATACGTTAAAGTGTAAATGATCCATGATTGTGGAAATTGCCGCTCACGCCATATAAGATATAAAACATAATTTTCCTATCATGGAGAAATGGTTATAAAATACATCATTTAGAAAAAATATAAAAATATTCCATTCAAACCATTTAATAATAATTAAAAATGAGTAGAAATGAATTTAAAAATTTTTAAATAAAATTATGATATACTATATTATAATCCTTTTCATGGATAATGAATATTTTTTAGTAGATGCATACATATAAACAACCTTAGATAAAATTGATATTGTGAAATTAACCCTTACATAATACCTTAAATAATATTCTATTTGATAAACATTGAATCAACATAAATGTATAAATTAAATTTTAATCCTTTTTTACATATATAAATAGTTATATAGAATAATATCAAGAATATTTAAATGGACAAATGATTAATTCTTTAAGCATTCATGGAATCTCGTACCATGTTGAACATTTAAATCACATCCTGATATCTTCACATGGAACATTAAATACTATGAATATTAATTTATTTTTGAAATGAAATATAATAAGGACAAGATATAATCTACACATAATAAATTGGTGGTGAAAATTCATTATATCTCCTATAAATTTTATATGAGAAAAAATTCCATTAAAAATATAATATCATTATAGTAAGGATAAATCAACGACATAATTATATCTAAAAAATATAAATCCACCCAATATTATTGGTTATTTATTAAAAACATCACATTTCATTCACTCATATTATTCTTAGAACATAACAAATGACACAGATGTTTGACTTAATGAATAAAAATTGTGTCATGATTTCCCTTACCATTGGACCAATTCTATCCGTACTAGTATTAACTACTATATAAAGGATTTGAACATATTATTAACTTCTAAAAGAATCATAATATTATTTCCTATATTATATGTGATTCATTTATTACTTTTTATTATCAATTTATTAATAATTTCTTTGTTGAATCAACATTTTGAGTAATAACCGTTTTGTTGAACATACTTGTTTGGGTTTCTCATTCTTGATATTGTTACATAGATAATTATTAAATTAATTCCATAATGTAAAATGTGATTTATATGTCATATATATTCTATATATAAATATATTATATATATATATATGAAATTGAACAAATTTTCCCAGGAGACGGTAGGTCGTACATACTCATGAATGTTGTTTATGTTTTCTTTTCTTATGAAACAATTGAATTTAAATGAAATATATCAATATATTATTCCAATTGAATTAATATTTCAGAAATTAGATATTTATTTAGTATATTAATTTTTAATCCTTCTAAAACGGTTGTAATGGAGGATGAATCTCACCAAGTCATGGAGACGGTAAGTTGTACGTACACACGATCAACAATATCATTATTTTAATGGTTAAATGGTATATAAATTGTTGGTATAATAATAATATAGAATAATTATCATGTTATATTAATTATTTATTTAAACTATATTTATCATTATTTCTACCTAAATAAATTATCGATTAATAGTAGTTTACACACCAGTGTGGGGATGGTATGTTGTACACACACATGCTTGGTGATGCTAATTTTCATAGGATCTGGTAAAGGAAGAATATGGTTGTACCATAACAATAATAACATAGTAGAATGTATATAAATCTACATTTATTAATTTATTATGGAAACATCAATTGAAGATGATGTAGATGAAGAAAATAAATTCCATTGAATTGTTAAAATGAACTTCTTCTTCTTTGAGCATCTCATTTTTATTTACACAAGAGGAATTCATATGATGGTTTTCTGATCGATTTATGACCTCGATAATTATTTTATGGATGTTTAAAATGAAATTAGATAGGTTTGGATGAGAAAAGGTGTTTTAGATGATTGAATAAAATATATGAAGATGTTACATTTTATATGATAAGTGACTGGCACTTTAACAAAATCCTAATTTATTAAATGAATATAAAATAATATTCAATTAAAGATCAATCCAAAGTGAGTTAATTCGAGGCTATGATGAGGATGTGTTGAGATATCCTCGACAGATTAGTTTTTGAAATGTTTATCTCATGAAATTAATATTATCTTTTGTCATTAACCAATAGTTAAACAAATAACTTTTACCGTGACAATTTTGTTTTTACACTCTATGGATAATATAATAACTATAAAATTCCAAAAGAACCCAAATTGGATTATTAATGACATATTTAACACATCCCAACTTATTATTTCAATATATATATTTTAATTACTTTCATAACATTTTAAAAAATTATATCTATTTTAAAATTTCATTTCATACAATTTAAACACTATTAAATACATGATTTTTGATAATGTCATAACAACTCGATTACATCAAATTAGCTACATTAAATCATCCAAAACATCTAAATGTCATCAAAAAAACACATGGATGACATAAAATATTTCAAATTATATTTATTTTAATGTTATAATTATCATTTAATTGACCCTCCCATTAATAAATAAAATATTGTATCATCAATGTGTAATAATTTAATTTATTTCGTTGTTTTATAAATTAAAAATAAAAAAATTTTAGATTAAAATTTTATATATTTAATTATTTTTTATAGTTGACCATATCACTTATATAACCTCATATTAAAAATATTTTACATGTTAAAAAGTAAAGTATACCGAAATTGGATATTCATTCAATATAATATTATAAATATTTTTCAAGTCATCCATGTGGATTTTGGTGGTACCAAAATCAACCCAAGGATAAATTTTGTCAAAAAACTATCATCCAATTATATTAGGACAAGTGATAGGGTAACATTATTTTTTTATAATATTATTTTAAAATTTAATCTCCATATTTACTTTTAACATTGGTAAATTAAATTATAAAATTTATTAATCAACTAAAATTATCTCGATCATATTAGGGAAAAATTATCATTATCATTAAAACCATTAATGTCCATTTTTCGAAATTCAATTCATAGAAGTAGTAAATTTATGTTTATAGTTAATCCCATAAATTTTTCTTGATGAAGGGTATAAGAGATGCTCAAAAGATCAATAAATTATTATATATTATTTTTTTACAAAAATAGGTCCAATAACCTAAATTGGATTAATATATATTATTTATCAATTATGAATTAAAAATAAATTCATATTAAAATAACTATTAAAATGAAGAAGTCAGTTATTAACAACAAAGCGGTATTTTCACTATTCATCCAAAATTGAATGTTTTTAGAAAAATACCAGAAATTCACCCCAAAGTTAATTTGTATAATAAAAATTCAAAAATTATGTCTAAATTACCAAATTAAATTTCTAAGTGTTTCAAAAATTAATTATATTATAGATCATAAAATAACATATAATGTTTGTCCTTTATGAAAATATATTTCTAAAAATATATCTATTTTATCAAAAGTAGTATCTTCCATTATAAATATTTTTTATTTATGTGAAAATTTTATGAATAACATTTATAATTTATTTAATACTAGTAATATAACTATATTTAATGCATAAGTTGGGAATAAATAATTCATATATTTATAATACTAAATTGTTACTTCCCAGAAATTGAATCATGTGTGTAATACTTGCCAAATCAGTGTTGTGTTTCTTATAATATATTTAATTTCATTAAAAAGTTATTATACCTAGAAATCTCGGGGTGTTATATTCTCTCATCCATTAATAAATTGAATCCTCAAAATTTGATCTAATGATCCAAAACAACAGGATATACATTCTAAAATATCTTTATTGAAATCCCTCATCATAAAATGGCTTAATGAGACCTCCATTTTAAAATAATAAATGGAATTATAAATGTAACCATACATAACACATAATAGCGTTCCATATTGAAAATCACTGATGTGGAAGATAAATCTAACCATCATGCTATGATAGAGAGTGAGAGAGAATGTTGTGAGGAGAATGTTAACAACCCCAATACTATAAATATTTGATGATCCAAGTGATTATTTAATGCATGGAAAAGGAATGTACTTGGAAGAAAACATTTTTATGATATTTCCCGAGAGATTAATAGTTCATTTACTTCATATACTAATAACATAATAAAACATACTCACTTAATTTATATGAAAAGATTCATCCTCTATTATTTTTCCACCACAATCTCACATTTTTCTACAAATGATGATTGTTCAAGATAAATTTTTTTCCATGCTAGAATCACTACATAGATTTTTTAGAGAATAAAATAATCCACAAAATATTTACTATCAATTTCACATATTGTAAAAAATTACTGAAATTAATCCAAACTATGTATGAGAACCAAAATGGAGAAGGATTTGATCAAATGGTATTCTAGGATAATTTTAAACATTTATATTCAAATAACATAATTCACTCATAATGTCTCATAAAAAAGTAAATAATGTAATAAAATATTCTCCATGATAGTCTAATCATTTCCACGAAAAACTCAAATCTCTATAAGTCAATAAAAAAATAATACATTCATCAAAAATAAAAATCAACCCTTAATCCCCATATAAAATTCCATATTATTCTCTTTAATCTAATACTATAATTTTCCAAAAATAGTGAAGGTCTTTAAAAATAACATTTATCACATAATTCCAAAATCATTTTCCAATACCATGGCTGTCCATTAAATAAATCAAATATTCTAAAAATTAACTAATTCATACTCTATAAACTCATTTTACAGAAATGAATAGGTAATACTAACCAGGGAAATCATGTAGGGCATTGGTATGAGATAAATCTGTATTACCCTTTAGTTGTGGGTTTGATTCATAAAACATTGTCGGACATGACGGGGTTTTCACCCTTCTTACGAGTTTTTGTTTTTAAAAACCATGTAATTATTATGAAATTCAAAAATGAGATAAAATAATAAAAAATATCGATAACATATTTTAGTCTCAGTGTTGATCTCATTCGTTTCTTTTTTCATTCCAAAATGTAATATTCTATAATTACATGAAAATCAAGGATCATATAAACCATAATGGTCATTCAAAAAATTATAATTATATCCACATAATAAAAAATTATTCTTCCTTAAATAAAATTTTCAAATAACAATCCTCATGGTTAGACTTACTAAAAAATGACATATACTTATTCCCATAATCAATGGAGTAGTAAAACTTTTTTATATATCATTATCCATTTATTTTCACCTATCTCTTTACTTCGCCTCATGATTATCATATATAATAGGGAATTTCCTTGGGTAATGCACACATCCAATAAATTTATATAATATAACTAAAAAGGGATTGTTATGATCAGTTTTATTTCAATACATAAAACACATCATTTTTTCTTGGGAATAATTTTCATTATGTCATTAATTCCCACACAAAATGAATTTAATTGTTACATTTAGGAACTTTCTTGGGTGTCTGCTTCTGAATTTCTCTCATGATGGAAATTGGTCATTCTTTACTCCATGGTATCCACCTCTAGAGCTCTAAGCGTGATCCTCCTTTCTCTTATTTTTTCTTTATGGTTGTTGGTTAATTATATGTTTTAATTATATTTTTCAAAAAATAATTATTCATTAATAAAATATATTTCACACCTAATAAAATTCCATTTTCATTATCATATCCAATATTTATTCATCCTATTCTATCATATTCAGAGTTAATATTTTTCCTTTGAGTTCAATCCATTGACGAAAACCAGAAAACCTTGTGTGAGTAAAAATAGTTGTATAATCATTTAAATAATACCATAACACCTTATTTTTAATCTAAGACACTTTATTATTAACCAAGGATATTAATTCTCATCTTATATTAAAAAAATTAAGATTAGTTTGTATTGAAAACTGTGAAATATCCTATGAATATCCAGTGTGAGTGTCAAACAAGGTGTATACTAAGGCATGTTGTTTTGTACCATGTAACCCCAAGTATGGATTGAAACAATATTTCAGGGTTGTTACTCCTAGGTACTGAGTTTCTAGAACCATCCCCGACTTGTAGAGTCCAGTCAACGATGTCATTCTTCCAAAACTCACATAAACTATAATTTTTAAAAATTATTTGATGTTCTTCTTTACATGTTCTAAACATAAATATTATGGTTATTTTCCCTTATCTATGTTTTGTAAACCTAGTTTATAAGATTATTATTAAAATTCCATTGATACCAACTATGACGAACCAAATTTAAAAGCCTAGATCTTTTGCACTATTTTCATACATTAGCAAAATTAAAAGGATTCATGTCATATCAGACAGATCAGTTTAGTAGTCTTAGAAAATAAATTACATACATGAACATTACATTTGGATTAAAAAAACAAATTGCATCATGGATAATTATTTGAAAAGACCATTATTCATCATGATGAACCATGTATATTAGTTATAATACACATCTTGGAATCCCTGGAAAATAAAACATGAGAATGTGCTGAGAACAGATGATAAGTAAGGCTAAAAATATAGTATAATCATTCATAAATAACCATAATATTAAAAAGAAACATAGAAAACTAAAACAAAATCAATTTAAAAAATTCTTAAGAATAATATGGCATTAATAAATGAAATAGTTGCATATAAAAAATTACATTTACATTCTACTACTTGAACAATTTAATGTATTATAAATACCTTATATAATAATGAGGGAATACGTAATTACAAACCTCATAACTATAACATCAATGCTTCAGGCCAATAATATACGAGAATTGGAATAAACACAAATATTTTTTCTCATTAGAACTATAGATGCATCGGTGGGCTATCATTAACCATTCCTGAACCAATATGGCATTCATTAAGTGGTCCCAAACCCTTCATGTTCTATGTCTAATTAATTCCTCACATGAAAAGGGTGAAACATAACCAACAGAAACAATCTTATTAAAAATATCATAAGAAATGTAAATACTTCAACCAAAAATCATGAATTGTATCAAAATAGAACATCCATAGTAAAATATATAATAAAACCTTCAATATATTATTGAATATTGTATCACAAAAAATAAAGATCAGTTTCATATAACATTGAACAATGTATTTTTACATATATGAAAATAATATATAAAATTTATGAAAATATATTTAGTGAAATATACATTGCTACCTTGAAAATCATTTATATGTTATAAAATTTTAAAAGAAAACATTTATTTTAAAAATAAATTTATAATTCTATTAGGGAATCTTCAAAACGTTAAGGCATCATGATAGCCTAAATAGCAGATCCTTCCATATAAGATAAAAAATTATTTCTTTAATTTGAAAAAAATGTCGTAAAGTACCTCATGTATAATATATAAAACATACTTCTTATAAATTTTTTTATAAAAATTAAAACGTGGGATTAAATTAAATGAAAAAATGTTTGATAATATTTTAAAATAAATTTTATGTAGCATGGAAATGGATGTTGATAATGTCCTAGTTTATACTTGCATATAAAAAACTACACTTAATAACGAGATTTTCAAATTAACACTTATATAAAACCATAAAAATGTTCTTTTTTAAAATATTTTTATGAAAATAAAAATAAAGATAAAATGTCCTTTATAATAATTTTATATACATATATATAGTTACACAAAATAAAATAAAGAATATTGAAATGGATAAATGATTAATTCATTAATCAATTATATCATCCCATAACACATTAAACTTTTAAATCAAAATCCTGATATCTTAAAATGAATAATTAAATACAATATATATAAATGTATTCTTTATATGAAAAATAATAGTTTTACTGCATACACCACACATAATAAATTGTTGGTGAACATGGCATTTAGTTCATAAAAAATTAAAAGTGAGACGACATTCCATTAAAAAGATTGTATCATTAGAGTAAAAATAATTAAATGACCTATTTTTTGTGAAAGATATATATAAAACCAATATAATAGGATATTTAGTGTACCAAAATCAATGTAAATTATCAAAAATACTTGGAATAACATAACATGTAATATAGATCTTTAACTCAATGAATGGAAATTGAGTTAAGATTTCACTTATTGTAGGTATTATTTACTTCGTACATGTATGAAGCTTTGTTATTATTTGTTTTAACATATTATTAATTTCTACCATAATCGTAATAAAATTTATAATATTTTATTTTATTCTTTATGACATTATATTATTCACTTAATAATTATTTATTTTTTAAAGCAACATTTCGAGTAATAATGACATTGTTTATCATACGCGTTTTGAATTTTTATTCTTGATATTGTACCTTATAACATTATTTAATTACATATATAATATAAAAATTATTTATATATCATATATATTCATTATATGAAAATTTATAATAAAATGAAAAAATAAATGGAACCCACCATACTAGGAGAAGGTAGGTCATACATACAATGAAAGATGTTTGTATTTTCTTATCATATTGAATGGATGAAATAATTGATATATATATATATATTATTGAACCATTATAATTAATAAGTAATATTTGTTATTTTCCTTTATTATATTCTTTTAAAAATTATTAACTGGTAGTAACTGAGGATGAGTCTCATCGCGTCATGGAGATGGTAAGTTTTACTTATGTATGGGCGATGGTATCATATCTATAATGGTGAAATGGTATATATTTAAATGGAATATTAATTATAAAGAATCGATATCTTGTAATTTTAATGATTTATACCAATTATATTCATCATTATACCCATTGAAATAATGTATAGATGAAAATTAGTTTACACTACGGTGTGGAGATGGTAAGATATACACACGCATTCATTGTGATATTGTCTTTTATATGATGGTTAAAAAGAGAAATATTGTTGTCTAAAAATCATAGTAACATCTCAAAATGGATATGATACTACATTTAATACATTATTATGTAAACTACATAGCGAGATGAATTTGAAGAAGAAAATAAATTTAATTGAATTGGTAAAACAATGACATCATCTTGGAGTATATCATTTGGATTTTCACAAAATAACTTCTTTAATTTGATTTCTTCCAAATTTATGTGCATTAGGATTATGTAGGTTATTTTGGTAGTGAAATTTTTATGGTTTGACAAATTCAAATGGTTTGAGAGGTGTTAATAAAAGATAAGGATATGTTCCCTTTTATAAGAGAGGGGAGGGTACATTAAAAAAATATTAATGTTTTAAATTAATATAAATAAATTTTAAATTAAAAATGAATCCAAAGTCAGTATATTAGAGGATAATATGAGTATGGGTCTAAATCCTCACATCCAATTAATTTTATAAATATTTCTGTCTTAAAATTAACCTTATGATTTGGATCTATCCTATAGTTATACAATTTAACTTTTACCGTGAAAACATGTCTTTTTAAAATATATTGGTAATATATTTTGAATATAATGACAAAGGAACCCAAATTCGATTATTTATTACATGTCTAACACTATCACAGTTTGATTCGTAAAATCTATTTTTTATGACTTCTTTATCCTTTTATAAAATATTATTAATTTGAAATCATTTTTATGTCGACATTATCACAATTTAATAGATGATTTTTGTTAATGTCACAAAAACATGATTCCATAGAATAAAATACATTAAATCATCCCTAAAGCTTTGATTTCATACAATTTTTTTTTGAATAAACTTTTTACAATAATATTTATTTTAATATTTTTAATATCATTTAATTGATTCTTCATTTTATATTTAAATTATTGCATCTTCATCATGTCACAATTAAATTTAATTTATTATTAAAGATAATTTTAAATAAATTACAATAATTCAGATAAAAACATTATAATTCAAATTAATAATTTTATTCATGCATATCGCTTATATAACGCCATATTAAAAATATTTCAGTTGGTAAAAACAATAGTATACAAAAATTGGATTTTCATTAAATATAATATCATCTATATATAATAAAGGTAGGTCTCTCATCAATGACGTGTCATCACTAATGAAATCAACATAGACATCCCCATCCATTATTTTATTCCCTCCATCCATACCCTATGCCACTCACGATTCACCTCATCTCGATTTAGGGTTTCCACAGACCACCGCTAGCATCGTGCTACATGTCTTGACTTCCCACCAATCCTCCAAAACAACCCACAAAGCACCGTCGATTTTGAAATACTACAACCCACCTATAAATCATAACCATTTTATTTAGAAACCTAATAATATTATTCTGTTTATCTCTCATTCCTCGGGCTCCAATGCCTCCGACATTTCCTACTCAACCTCTACCTTCTCCGGCTCACCCACATCTACTGGCTCCAGATTCAGTTGCTCCTCCCCTACCACATGAGTTATTTCAAAAACTCCCAATATTGTATTATCCATAAAAAATCACTTTAATATATTGAACTATATAATAAGAGAGTGTTACTTTCATTAACGACTCCCCCCATCCCCAATGTTTTTCATATCCAATAAACTAAACCACTGGCCTTCCAAAATCTTATTCTACAGTGATTTCGATTTAGAGGATCTAGATCATTGCATGTGTTTTGTTTTTCTTGGATATTTATTTGAGATGAGGAATATTCATTTAAATATAATTACTATTATAGTAGTATAATTAGTGTAGATGGTCTAATAGATAGGACTGGAAACATAATATAAATTTCAACATGGTTTTGTGTTTCAATATAGCATCACTGATGAAATATTTTTGTATTGTTTCTATTGTACATCTTTTGATTTGTGGATTATATTGATTATAGGATTTGGTTTGAAAATTTGGTATCATTCTTTTATTGTTTGATTAAATTTGAGTTGTAACCCAACAATTATAACGGGTTTATCACTGCTTCCAAAGTATTCTCTATCAATCTTCAAGAAAAAATATTTGCTTGATATTTTTTCTAGTAGAAACCTCTCTTCACTTTTTCTCGGCTTTATGTGTAAATTCATAAATGTAATTTGTTTAATTTGTTCTTTAATATCTACATAATTCAATTTTCTCCTTTTTTTAGTTTATGATGTGTGGGCTCTACTGATAATAAGAGATTGGTTCTCATTGAAAAAAAAATTATAGTAATTTCTTGCTTAAATTGAAGTTAGTAAATTGAAATACATCACTATATTTATTCAATGATACTTTCTACATCTACTGGAAATTATCCTATTAACTATACTTCAATTTTTACCATCCTCACATAATGATGAAGGTAAATCCAAATGAATGTGAATGGGATTATAGAGTCATTTTCATCGTTTTTCATTCTTAGAGGAGGATGAACATAATAGACATTAATAATATATGGTTTCGGGAGGTGTAATCTTACTGTCTTTTCACAAACTAATTCATTCGCTCGATTTGATTTATTATTAAGGATTAGTCAATTTTAAATTCATTTATTACTAATGATTTTAATGATACATCGATAATGATGTTCTTATTGAGTTTGAATTGAATGTACATAAATTTGGATTTAGTGCTACGGTATGAGTTTTTTTTTGTTTCTTGGCATATGCATAATTGATCAATTTTTAATGTCTTATTTTTTAGATCATGGTATCCTTTTTTTAAAAAAAAATTAATGATCGTATTTTCTATTTTGGTAATTTTATACTATCTTAAATTGAACTTAATGAACATGTTTATTATTACCAATTTTTTTTTGTTTTTACGAATTTAAATGAAATTACATATCGTTATAAATTTAAAACTATCCATGTTATTTTAATGTATAATTATTTTAGATCTTTATAGAGGCCATTCATTACTGTTTAATGTTTTTAAATATTTTTGAATAGTATATGTGTCTTTATCTAGTTTGGATGATCCTGCTGTTATTTTACAAACTAATTACTCATCTTTAATTTAATTATATATAATGACTCAAGAAATTTATATTTTTTAGAACTCAACGGGTTAATAATATAGTAATAATCATGTGATTCTTGAATGTGAATTAATAATACATTAATTTGATATCAATGGGAAGGTATGAGCGGTATTGGTTGTCTCCTCTTATTCATAAATTTTTATATTATAATTTATTTTTTCATTATTCAAGGTGTCATTTTTAATTTTCAAAATTTAATTTTCACATTTTTGTTGGGTTTCTGTTATTTTATATTGGCATAAAATTATCTTTCTAAACATGTTTGGTAAACCCAATTTTTTCATGATTTTATGTATTTTAATGAAAATGAAAATAATTGTAAATTTATAACCATCCTAGTAATCTTAATTTGTTATTTTTTTTATATTCGATAGGTGTTCATTCATTATTGTTTTCTTTTTTACCCCATTTTGGAAATTTCATTGATCCAATGTCCTATTTCATTGGTCCTGGTGTTTTTTAACCACTAATTATTCATCTCGGTTTGATTTGTGGTGTAGGACTACACAAATTAATATTGTTTACAACTCAAGGGGTTAATGATACAATGATAATCATGAGCTTCTTGAGTTTGACTTGACAATACAATTAATTAACTTAAATGGGCTGGTATGAGCTATTTCTTTCTACTTTTTCCTGTTGTATAAATGTTCAACGTATAATATGACTTTTAATAATGAATGGTTTCCTTTTTCATTTTCAAAATTTATTTTATTCAATTTATATAATTAATATTATTTAATTATATTTTAAATTGATCATTCCCAACATGTTTTGTAAAACCATTTTTCCAAATTTTTATACATTTTAATGAAATTTCCTATGTTATGATGGTTATTTTATTTAAAGATTTTTTTTATATTTTATAGTTATTTATTGAATATTTTTTTATCTTTTCCCACAATTTTAGAATTTCATTAGACCAAGGTCTTGTTTTTTATGGAGGAATTCAATTACAGAAAGGATGATAAAACAAGAAAAATAAATGTGTTTAGAT
The DNA here is from genome assembly GCA_963277665.1 of Viscum album. Taxonomy (NCBI): domain Eukaryota; kingdom Viridiplantae; phylum Streptophyta; class Magnoliopsida; order Santalales; family Viscaceae; genus Viscum; species Viscum album. Next base: position 1,496,476,743 of record OY728156.1, on the reverse strand, counting down.
TGAAATGGAATGTAATTTCAAATTGATATTAATAATAACATAATTTATTTACCAGTGGCATAAAAAATATATTATAAAATTGATATATTAACAAAAACAAATATTATAGTAAACAAAATTAGAATTGTAAATACGATGTTATTATTGTATGAAGATCCAATGTAAATAAAAACAAAAAGAGTTTAATAACACAAAAAATATTATTTACCATTAAATTTTCTTGGTCATAATGATATTTCTTACTTTTATGAACTCCAATCATTTAAAATACATTAATATTGATATAATTTTCTATTTACAGTGGATACATTGTATATATATCAAATGATGTATGATATTTAATTATATGTTATTGTCTTTTATATAAAGTTTTTTTGTATCCTAAATGGTCTCTAAATATGACAATCTACTTGACTCTTCAGATGGAAAAGTTGGTGACATAGAGAGGTTCTCGGATAAGAAATAGGTGAAGAAAAAGAGTGGCCAGTTGTTTCTTCAGGATTATTTTGATTTCAATAAGGATAACTTTATTCTTTAACTGATTGGTATGTGATCTGAATTTTATATGAATAGAGGGAGTTGACAAACATATTTATATGATGCATATTATATTTTTGGATTGTAGATTTAATTTCTCTAATTATTTCAAGCTCTATCATGATGCTATTTTAATATTTTGGGGAGACTCCAAACCTAAATCAAAAAAATAGTTCAATGGAATCCTGATTCCGGTTTTACACAAATTTTTTAATTTTAGTATATAGATTCAGATTTGTGTATTTTTTTGATACATTGAGGATATATATTGAGATTACAATTTTAAATTTTATTTAAATTTACTTATTGGATTGACTATTTTTTTGATTTGATTATTTTTTTTTATATTTTAGATGCTGGAACATAAGCATCTCATAAGTTATGTTTAAAAACTATATATTTACCCACCCTAGATCTTTATGGGGTAGTAAATTTTCTACGATAAGGTGATGGAATTGTTATTAATATTGTCAAATTGTTTTCATATCTATATTCATGATCAAAAAATTACCTGAATTTCATTGATTTTTTTTTTAATATTATCATATTTTTTTGGTACATGTTCTTAATTTCAAATGGGTAAGAGAAAGAGGGGGAAGGACCAATGGAAAATAATGATGGAACTGATGAGGATGGAGATGAGAATATATTGAATGATAATGAAGAGAATAGAGATGATGATGGTTATAATCAAGTTCTAACAGAATATCAATCGATTTTTCTCCAATCATTATTATTGTACTAAAATTTTGAATTGGTTTCTAATTAATTTTCTATAGAATATTGAATTTGGGGATGATGAAGATGATTACACTATCGAAGAGAATGATGATATTAAAATAACACAGAACTTTTCTATTTCAGTCATTATAGATTAATTCCATCATCATTTATTCACTTTATGATGGTGATAACTTGTTATTGCAATGATCTATTCTATAAGGGATCACACCCACCTGAGTTTTGACCCATTGATGATGATGATCATTGGTTATTCATCCATGGGGGTTCTATTTATCAATTTATCCAGTGATTTTTTTATTTTATTGATTAGAGGATTGTTATTATCATTGAAGTTAACATAATTATAATAGAATATAATTTTTATTTTTGGTTAGTCTTTCTAGTTTGAAATACCTTTGTATTTTTAATTAATTGCTATTATGTTACATTTATTTTGATTTAATGATGTTCTCATATATTGATAATAGAATTTGTGTTCTGCAGTAATTTCTTTAGATGATGTAAAAAATATGTATTCAATTTTTATTTTGTAGTATCAAACTGAACATAATGTTGTAATTTTTTAATAGTAGTTAAATTATTTGCTAATGATGTATTTTCATATATTTTTCATGGTATTCAACTGAAGATTCAACTTTTATATTTTATTAATTGTTAAATTTTTATGATTTTTTGTTAATGATGTTGATTACATTTGATTTTCTTGGATTTTTTATTTTCTATAATATATTTATATTGTTATCTATAAGAGAATATATTTTCTCTAGAACTTTTTAAAAATATAAAATTTGGTTTATCATTTTTAAATGAAGAATGAATTTTTTAAAAAATTATATAATATTTTGAATTTTTATGGTGATAATAATGATTTTCTTTACAATGTATATGATATGAATTTTTTAATTTTGGATTGATATATATTGTTGTAATCAACAAAACAAGAATTTTAGTTTTAGAAACAAAATTATTTATCAGGTGTTATTGATGTAAAATGTATATGGTATAATAAATATATTTTTTAAAAAAATTATTAATCAATAATTTCAATTATACAGAAAATTAATATTTGTTGTTGCATAGTCTAATAGGAATTTTATTTGAATTCATGGAAAATATTTTTTGAATTTTATACCAAATATTTGTTTGAAAAAGATAATATGTACTTTTATAACTGTATTTCATTGATCCCAATTTAATTTTATAATGTGTGTTTTATTAAATTTTAAAATATTCATTATTCATAAAATATGCATTGAATGTTTAAATTTTGTGAATATATCTATAATTGATCCTTCTGATTTGTACACACATGTATCAATAAAGAATATTTTCCCATATTGTTATAATATTTATCCCATAAAACCTTCCATAAGATATACTAAGAATCTTTTCAAAATTTGTAGAAAAAATGTGTTAAACAATAATCATGATAATGCCCCAATTCATCATGGAAAAACAATAAAGCTTATCTAGTATAAATTTTTTTACTTACGATAGCTCTAGACCAACCTATTTTTGACATTATAGGTAATGATTCTTTTAACTCTAGTTATAATGAAGTTCGTGGTAGTGTTTTCACCCATGTCACAATAAACATGCATAATAATATATTTTTGAAAAGGTTAGTGATGTTTTATAAATTTAGGAGTGTAAGATTAAAATATTCATACATACCAATAGATATATATATATATATATAAAGGAATACTACTAATATTGGGTCCTTCATTGGGTGTGGTTTATCTATTTCTTATCAATATAGTATATTCATTATTTAATATAAAAAATTAGATTTCTAATAGATGATCCAATTAATGTAATTCCTTTCATTGGCCACTGAAACATGAAAATATGATATCACTATAACATGAATTATACATACTATATTTTTTTATTAGTATCCATTGTCATGTATTTTTACCACATCGATAATGGTATTCTTTTCTAGAAATAAATGCACACAATGAAATTACTTACACAATATCATGTTAGGATTACATATCGTTAATTTCTTGTTTCAAGGTTTTCATCGTTATAGTATGCCATAGGTATCATTTTTTAGATATGGTTTAAATTTACATACATATACATATAATTTTAAACCATGTAGAATTATTTTGATTCCAATTTTTAATTATCTTTTATAGGCATTACAAAACTGCTAATATTTTTCATGATTGTCTATTTTGTTTTCTATTATTTTAATTGCCTCTATGATTAATAAACATTTAATGGAATATTATTCTATAATAATTTATATGTTCAACATATTAAATTAAATCAATATAAATGATGATTTATGATCCTACATACATGTTGATAGGATGGAGTAACAATATATTATGGAGAAATAAACCATCATGGATGACTGAAGTACGGGAATATTTTGGAGCACTGAGTCATTTTAGTATGTTTCTATTATAGTTTCTCATAAATGTACTAAATATGACTTTTGCTTCATTTTTTATAGTACCGGATCATGTGTATCAACTCTCTTTGATGATTGGATGATATATTTAGTAATATATGCGGATATTTTTTAGATAATTATAACATGTACATTATAGGAGTAGTGGATTATGAATTTGTATTCTGCATTTGATAATTTTATCGATCATTGGATTATATCTCCATTTTAATGCAAGGGAAACTAATAGTTGTAAATATGTTAATATAATACAGGTGACTCCATGTGATCTCAAAATCAACCCATGGATGCTTCGATTCGAAAAAATGGACTTTTAAAGTAGGAAAAGAGTTACGGTAACTATTTATTCATATTATTATAATATTTTTACCTTTATTTAACATATTTATATTTAATAATGGAATATAAATTTACTAAATGATCTATTCATAAAAAAATTTATTAATACTATTGAATGAAATTTTTCATTATTATTACAACAATGTATGCCAATTTTTTTTTAAAATTAAATTCACAAAAGTGGTAAAAATACATTTATTGATGATCCAGCAAATGTGTCTAAAAGGTGGGTAAAAGATTTGTTCAAATGTTCAATAAATTATTATTTCAAAATTTATAGTCAAATTAATTACACTCAAAAATATTTGACTCTAATATCTATTATTTATCTATTTAATATTTGAAATAAATTTAAAATAAAATAATAATTTAAAAAATATAATATTATTAACAACAATGCATTATTTTTTATTATTAATCAATAATTCAATTTTTTAGAAAAACAACAAAAATTAACCGTGAGATAATATTGATAATCTGAATTAAAAAATCATTCCTATTTTAAAAAATTAAATTCTTTTGTGTGTCTAAAATTAATTTTATTATTGTTCATAGAAGGACACAAAAAGTAGTTCTTTTAAGAAAATATTCATTCTAAACATTTATCTATTTTACTAAAACAAATACATTTCATTATAAATATGTTTTATATATGTCATAACATTGAAAATCAAATTTAAAAATTATATATTATTATTAATTTTTGTATAACTCATGGATATTCATTAAATATATCATTTAAATAATTATAATAATGAAGTGTTGTTTCATACACACTCAATATTATATGTAATACAAGCCAATTCGGTGTTTCCTATAATATATTCTATGGAATTTATATAATAATATAATTTATCATGAAATTATGGGGTGTTAATGTTTTGGTTTAGCCAATAATCCTGGATATTTGTAAGAAAGTGGGTGTGGGAGATCCCATTTATAGAGGAGGAAGAGTGAAATTCTTGTAAATAAGAAAAGGTAAACACTATTGAGAGGAGAACCTCAAATAATGTACCTCAATAATAGTTATAATTACAACCAATGTGGTACTAGGTCTTATTATTTCCATCCAATAACTTTGGGACATGTTTATATGTTGTTTTTGGCCTTGTTTTTTTGGTTTAGTCTTCTGTTAATCGAAAATTTCTCTTAATCACTACAATTTATCTCAATCACATTAACAAAAAATATTGATCCAAATCTATGTTTTCTATATAAAAAATTATAATTTTTTTTAAAAAACATAATATCATTTTAAAAATTTTAATACAATAAGTGGAATGAATAATCTTAATGTTAATCTGCTGTTGTGTCACAAGAGCTAGTTTTTAATAATAAATAATAATATGTTTGGAATGTTTTGATATACAATTTAAATGTAAAATTTGATAAAATTAACCAAGTTTGATTAATTTATGTATTATTAATCTAATTAAACATTAAAAAAAATAAAAAAATTATTTAACAATATTAATATATTATATGAGAAATCATTTTGGAAGAAAAATTCATTATTATTGATTATTCATCAAAATAAAAAAGTTCTCAAAAAATACCAACAATAATACGAAAAAAAAAATCATATTACTATTTTAAAAATTATGTCTATTTTTTAAAAAAAAATTATAAATGTTTTGACATTATATTTAAAATGTGATTTGACAGTAAACGGTGCTAAAATTACTTTTTAGAAAAACACATCTTTTTATTCATATATTTTGATTTATTCTTATATGATTCCTATCAATTATACTTTATCGATGTAAAAAATATTGATTTTTTATATAGTATATATAATATTTAAACCATTCATTAAAATCATTTTGATTAATTTATCGAGATAAAACATTTTTGTAAATAGATAAATAGTTTTCTTAGAAATGGACTTATTTTCATATTCTTCTAAAATTAATTTCAAAATAATTGATAACAATATTTATAAATTTCTATAAATTCATAAGTAAAATTTTCCCACTTTAGTTAATATTTTTCATATATGAAAATCTAAATTACATGCTATAGTTTTAAAAATATTAAATTAATTATATTATTAGAGCATTTTAGTATGGTAAAACTATGTATTGCGTGTAATGGAAGCTATTGATGGAACTCGACATTCTTTATAAAACCCTAAAAAATTATATTACATTTACCCTAATATAATCTAATTGTTTCATGTAGTGATTGATTAATATTTTGTTTTTTGAAACGTAATACAATCTATGTTGTTTCAATGAACGTGAGATATATTTATTGTTTCCTAAAAAGAGAAATATTTAAAATATTTAATTATTAAATAAAATCTCATGGTGTTACAATCGACCTCAGTTAGAATGAATTTTTCCCATAAAATTCTTCGAGGTTATGTAATATTTACTAATTGTAAGTTAATTTCATATAAACCCACATCTTAAAAATGAAAACTAAAAAATTATATAAAATGGGAAACATAGAAACATAATGATAACCTAAAGCGACAAATAACTATTTTTCTACCTAGGAATACATAGGATGGGTAAAATTATTTGATAGGGTATAAAATAATAAATTATTATAGATTTCAATTAAGTTCATTGATCCCAAAAAGTTACTAATTTATTAAATTTAATAGTCCTTGAAATCATAAAAATATATTGATTTATATGTTCATCAGTTCAATTGAAATTAGGGTATAATGATAAATATTTTTTGACATAATTTTTGTAGTGTACTAGAATAATATTTATATATATGAACACAATTAAATATACACTCTTGACTTAATTCCTTTACATAATCGTAATCTCATCCTTTGGTTATTCTTTCCTTGATTTAGAGTTTATATCTTACACTAAAAAATGAAGGTGTATTTTTTGTTCCTGATGTATTAACATATCATGTGGTTTAATTCCAATGAATTCCATTTTATATAGTTAAAATCAATAAAAAATTATTATCATAGATTAATATTCCAAAATCATTATTTGGATAGAAATTACTTCAATCTCCCAGGTTTCATTTGATGTTTAACTTAAACCATTCCATAAATGATCTGCCTTGTAACCACACTAAAATATGAAAATGGAATAAAATAGAATAATTTTAATTATTACATATTTACATTGATCCCCCATATATTATAATTTGTATATTGGTTGTCACATTCCAAACATGTGAATACCTTCATCATATATTCTCTTGAAACATGGTAATAAACTAAATTACAATAAAACCTTATTGAAAACATGAATTCTGTCTTATTCCAGATATTATTGTATATATTCATTCTATAAAAAAAATTAATTCTTCATCTATGATAATAATTACCACTTTTATTCAAATTATTAATTTGTTCTATGTTTATTTATACAATACAATTTAATGAATTTTTTTTTCTTTTTATCCAATATAAAAACAATGTTGACATCATATAGAATACACTAAGGGTTACCATACCTTAATAAAAATATCATTTTATAATTCTTATTTTCTATTAAACATATACATTTCAATAATTTATTAAAAAATTATACTGAAAATACATATATATTTCATTATTTATATAACATAATCCTTTAATTCAAAAAATAATAATACATTCATCCTACTTCCTTATAATACAGTTAACTATAGTACATCGTATTATTCCTTATTACCCCTTTCCTAAAATATGAAATAAAAATCACGTATCAAAATATATCAAAATAAATTTAATCATTCTTTTTTCTTTACTATTTTAAATTTTAACACCCTTTATATGTCATTAGTGGTCTCTTCATCATCTGCAAAAAAACCATTACTTTTACAACCATTCTAATTCTATTCAAAATCCTTACACATAGGACATAGACTTTCATAATGACCATTAATTACATACATAAGGCATTTAAACATTGATGATCTATTAGAGAGGCCAATATTCCCAATCATTATGTTAAGTGATCTATATATATTTCCTATTTTTCTACTTTCATTGTTTCCTTTTATTCCACTATCAAAACATCGTTATGTTCCTATAAGAAAATCACATTGGTGACTCATTCCAAATTATTTACATAAAGGAAAGTATGAATTATTTCCTCCATAGTCTCTATTAGCCACACACATATTGAAATCCTTCCATCTCCTCATTAATTATATTTAGAGTTGGTTAAGGTACACATTTTTAATCATGTACTATGAAAAATGATTATTATTCATCACAACACCCTTTATTCCTATGATCAAACCATTTGATTTATCATTTGATAATTATCCATAAATTGAACTATTAGTCAAGTTCTATTTAGTTCATATTATTGAGTAAAACAATAATTAAATTACTGAGAAACATTTATCATAATATAAAACCATGTAATCATAAAAAATCACTTATATGATTTTTATGTCATGTATCCTACTTCTTTAACTAATGAACACTATGTTTTATCATAGGTTATTCATATTAATATTATACATAAATCCTTCATGATGGTTCTCAAAAATGTTTTTGAATTTCCAATTCATATTAGCTGAGTGTGTCAAACTATGTGTGTAGTAATTTATGTTTTCATGTACATGGTTATTCTTAGTTTAGGAATGACGCAACTTTTTGAACTTATTACTGCAATGTACGTCTATTCTAGAGCCACAACCACTTGTAGAATCTATAAATGGATTTAATACAAGGAAAAATTATCTATATCCTTTACCAATATTCCATGTCATCATTGAATACATTCCCTCACCTTAAAATTTTCCATAGAGATATCCCAATACATATAATTTGAAATATTCCTAGGCATATCATTAAAATTTTATCATCCTAGTTTCAAAAGGATGAAAAAACTCTCACTTTTATACCAACTATACCATCCATGGATTTACATACATATACACTGTATATTTTTTCAGAATACATAATACATTATAGTAAGAGATTCCCAATTACTATATTAGTATAGTTTCCTTGGAAACATGGAAAAATAAAAATTGGTACATAATTTGGTTACATTACATCTAACTAGGTTCAAAAAATATAAAAAATCATCTATAACATATCATATTTAATATATGTCTTCATAGACTCATTAAGGGAACATATAAACGGTGGGGTTCATGTGTTCATTAATTGTAATCACGGAATAAGTGTATCATTAAAAAATAACATAAAGGTACGAGAATGTGATCATAACATTTTATGATCACACCCTACATATAAAAACTAATAAATCCGAATCATGGAATAAATATTGGAATTTTAAAATGAAATTAATCGTAATGGAATAAAGAGAATGATCCTTGAAATCATAACATAGAAGTATAACATGGAATTGTGGAATACACATAAACATGTAATATCATTCCCTATATTTCCAGACACCTTGATTAAACTTATTAGGGAGCTTTATGGGGACAACACTTGTTGTGATGGACACACAACAATCCCTTTACATAGTCATTTCCTTATATGATATAGGGTTTCCCCATATTCCCATAATTAATTGGGTCTCCTCATCTTTTTATATTAGATCAGGATTACCCAACATCCCATAGGGGATAGGGTTTCCATAGAAACACATAGTAGATCAGGTTTCCTATCTTCCATAGTAGAATAATCCTGTCAAAATAATTCCAACATTATTCATTGATATATTTTATCATTACCCAATACATTGGAGGGAGATACAGATTACACCCATATAATAATGAAATCATACATATATGTTCCAAAAGATAATAAACAATCTTATCAGAACCAATGAAATTAAATTTGAATAATAAAAATTTCCCCATATAAAAACCTATTATGATGAGATAGTTATCACAATTATTTCATACATGCATAACCCATAAAGAGAAAATGGTTTCAGAAGAATAAAACACAACGAAGAAAAATGGGGGTCATAAACATGATGAAATAAAGTAAAAAAAATCAAGATATAATATTAATGGTTATTATATATCATTATCCTATTAGGTAAAAAAACATTACAACTTATTTTATCATAGATGATGAAGGACTTTGAGATAACATATGAAATAGTTGTTAATGAAAATAGAATTTCCTTGATTTTTATCAAAAAACCATTTGATTAATACAATTATAATTTATAATTTTTTAAAATTTCATTTAATCATTTTCTGTAGGAAAATATAATTTATAATTGAAATTTTTTATATTTAAACCTATATATTTTTTAAAATGTTTTTTATTTAAAAAATTAATGAGTAATAATAATGACTCCTTGAAAAAAAAATTAATACCATTTACCTTGTAAATTATTTAGAAAACTATTATATTTAATTACATTCAAAAGATTATTAAAAAGGTAATGAAAACCATTTTCTGTAAAAATTTATAAAATAATCTTGAAATCCTTTTTTCCTTTAAAATATATAAAAGAAGCCAGGAAACACAATGATAACCATTTTCCATGAAACATTTTAAATGAAGCATGAAAAATGATATAAATAATTAATTTTGAAAAAATATAAATGAAACTTGTAAATATTGAATACAATTGGTAAACATTATATTTTTTAAACCATTTTAGAAATCAATTTTTTAAACAACATTTTTTCACAATGAAGAGAGAGGAAAATTCATACAATATCAAAATAACTTTCTTAGTTATGTTATGATCCATAGAGTAGAAAAATGAAACCATGAATTAATTAATCAGGGATAAATATAGGATAAGTAAATTCATGGTTTTTCTTGAATGATGGATCATATGATTTCGTCAATGGAAGCATAATCCTAAACAATCCCGATGAACTGTGTTGTTTTTGTAATAATTTTTACCACTCTATGAATTTGACTAAAAATCCTAAATTAAGATTATTAAAATAAAATAAGGTCAAAATATCCTGAAAATATTTATATTCATGGATTAACATATAAATTAGTAGTGTATAAACCACGTAGAGGAATATAGGTGCATAACATGACATGTCCCTCAAAAAAGGAAAATTGAGACAAAATTATATTTCTGGTTTATTAACATGGGACGAATGAATCTCTTGATAGAATTTATATAAAATTTATTTATAAATAAACATAAATATCTTGAAAATAACAATTTTTTTCAATCTATGTATATACACAAAAAATAATAAACAAGTGGAGATTAATACATTAATCTCGCAAAAATAAATTGGAGATATGAAATCCCTTACGGCTTGGGTAAATTTAAAATCATGATCCCCATGGGATAATAAAGACACATAATTAGTATAATTATATTATATAAATTAAATTGATTATAAAACATGTCATTACATATTATATAATAAAAAAATAAATTGTTGAATATGGATTATATATCACAAAAATTAAATGTTAGATGAAACCTCATTACCTTAAGTATTGATGTTCATTATATATTTAAAAATATCATGTAAACAACTATAGGGTTACTATAAATCTAAAATAGAACAATATTATTACCTATAATGACATATATTAATTTGTTATGACTTTAAATTTTCCATTTATTATTAATTCAATGATAATGTAACGTTTCAGGTAATATCATTGATGTTTCTCATATATGTTTTGACTAATTGTTCTTGATACTCATACATAAATCCATTTATTATTATTTAAATAATTTAAAACATGATATAAATAATATATATATTAATTATATAAATATTTATAAAAATATATAATTAATTTAAATATGGAATTTAATACATCATCATGGATATGATAATCTATACATAAGCAAGAGCATTGTTTTTAATTAATTTTCAAGTTGAATGAAATAATGTAAATGAATCATATAAATATTTAAATATACATTAATTAGAGTGGAATTATAATTTCATATTTATCATATAGTTTTACAAAATACATTCTTAATACATTCCAATAGAGTGTGAATGAATAACATCACATTGAGGAGGCGATAGTCCACACTTCCAAAAACAAAGTTATTGTATTTAAAAAAATTGAAATCACTAAGTTATGTACTATATAATAATTAAATAGGAATACATGAATCATTAATATTATATTTATTGTATTAAATTATATTTTCCATCATAGTGACCCATTATGTGAGGTGGTAAAGGGAAAAAAACTACATCTGTTTGTGAGGCGGTAGTTCGCCATACAAAAGAAGGTTAAGTTTGTCACTTTTTATATGGATGTGTGTATAAGTGAAAATAAAAACCAAAAAATAACAACATATAAGTATAAATATGATAATTCTGTAATTATATAATCATGTAATTAATAGATTTGGGGTGGTAAAAATGAAAATAAATCAAAGAATCTTGAGGAGGGATGTTACCACTTATTCAGCTAACTCATGATGGCTTCTAAAAAAGGGCTTCCGTGGTTTTATTTCTTCCCACACTATGGATTCTATGTTTAATTTAGGGATATTGGGGGAGACAGTTTTAGGGTTTTTTAAATAATAGTATTTCATGACATAAGTTAGGATGTGAAGGGGTGAGTACACATATATAGAAGAGGAGGAGTGGCATTCCGGTAAATATAAATAGGTAAAAACTATTCAGAGGTCAAAATTATCTCAAGGGTGTAAATAATTGGTTAAATATGATTAAAGAGGCTATAAAGTAGTTTTTATGAAATACAATTTATTTTTTAAAAATATATAGGTTGTTTTGGGCCATATGATTATGGTTTATTTTTTTGTTATGCTAATTGTTCTCTTAATTTCTGTAATTAATTTTTATCACAGTCAAAAATAATTCAGGTGAAATACTACTTTATCATTGTTATAAATTATGAATGGTTATTATTTTATGTATTGAATCCATTTACATATCTTATAATCACAAAATTGGTAGAGATTAATTTAATATTAATCCTGGAGGCTTGTTGCGACTGTTTTTTTATGGAAAATGATTAAAAGTTGGGAATGCTTTAATATCCAATTTCAAAGTAATATTGATAACAACGACCTAAATTGTATTAATTTATGAATAATAGATATAATTACACTTTAAAATTTTTAATATATAATCCTAAAATATAAATAAAATATATGAAACAACAATTTTTAACAAAATTATATTATTATTCGCTATTTATCAAAATATGTTTGTTTATAGATAAATAAAAAAATTAACCCAACGAAAATTGTGATATTAATATGTTAAAAATTGCGAATAATTTTTCATAATAATTATATAAATATTTCTAATATTAGATATAAAAAGAGTTCTCCATTAAATGTTGGTAAAATTACCTTTCATAAAGATACCACATTTTATTCGTATAATTGGATTTATTCATATATTATACATAGAAAATATATTGGATTGGTGTGAAACAATTTATCCAATATATTAAAAATATGTTAAATTTAAATTATTTATTAATATTGAGTTTTAATATATTTATATAAAATGTGTTTATATATAGATTAATAGTTTTATAAGAAAATGATTTATTTTAAAATAGTTATTACATTAAAATCAATCTAATTTATGAGAAAAGGACTCATTTTATATAAATGCCTATTTAATATTTTGATGCATTAGTTTATATAAATAATAAATTTCATTCCAATTGATAAGTGGTAGCTATAATAACATTTTAATAATAATATTTACTGTGCATTTTATTTAAATCTATGTCTTACGTGCAATGATTGATATTGAAGGAAATCATCATTCTGTGTAACTCAAGACAAACATAGTGTTTCATGTTTACCAAGGTAGTCCAATTGTTCAGTTAATGCAAATATTAGATTTTTGTTCTTTGAAACTCATTCCAAACATAGTGCATCCCTATAGCATGAGCTATATTCAATGGTGCATGAAATAAACATTATTAAAAAGAATAAAACAACTCAAAAAAATTCAAATAAATAAATTTTTTTAAAAATAAAAAATAAATCCATATATAACATAAAAATATAAATCATATTGCTTTTAGGGAGGTAAAATTACCTTTAGATAGGCAAAAAACACACACACATCATGAACACACACCAGTCAAAAGGTATATCATTTCTCCCCAAGGGATAACCCACCCAACAACCACATTTTATTATATCTTGATTCCCCAAAGGACAATTGGGAATTAATATCATTACATGTCCCATAGTCCCACTGTTGCATATCCTAGAATGACCTACTTGCATCAAACATGTTTCGTTTTCCACAAACATCATGTTTATAACACTACCCCTTGAGGACCTAGTGGCCTGAAGGCCTAATCTAGATGAATAGAACTACTGCTACAAATCCCTGCTATAGTGCCTACTCCATCACCATACTATAGTAACATATATAGTACCCACACTTCTATAGTGGTATAGTTTCACTATATTTCATACAACATTGCTTAGGGAAATTCACACCAACCTAGATTTAAAACTGGGTATGATGTAGTGTGACATGGAGCCTTTACCACTTGATTAAGCCACCAGGTTCACATAAATAATCAAATAGATAATAATAACAATTATCATGATCATATAATTCAAAATCGCAGGTATCGTAATCATAATGTCATGGAATTTTATTGGGATACCATACATATATGGGTATGTGATCACCAAAAAGCCATACATGTTACCTCATGGGACTTACTAACTCAAAAAGGGATATAACATGGCCTAATAATAAAATAAAAAGTCCAATTAATCTATCATATCCATTGACAATAAATTTTTTATTGACAAATTATAAAGTCCAATGAAACCATCAATATAATAGAACATAAAAAATTCTAAATAATTCTTCAAATCATTGAGTATACATGACAGTTGAATCTTTTTCATGATTTAGAAATATAACTGTCACGACCTGTCCCAGTGGGGCCCGCGCCGTGACTCCCCAAGCCCACCTCCAATAGGCCAGAGGATGGTGACTAGCACCGAGTAGGCATATAACTAATATGGGAGGCATTGCATATGTTCCTGTACACATGCACACATATCCAAGCACACAAATGATGAAGTGTAAAAACCACAATGGAAAGGAATTCATTCATACAACTAAACCCAACCAATAGAGTATTATGAAACCTACAGTGCTTTGAAAGTAAACTGGGCCAGAATAGAGGCCCACCTAAAACAGGAGTTTGAAAACTGCAAAGTCCAACCTGTAAGCAAAAAAGGTACTGGTACTACTTCTCATAGTCGTAGGAACACCTTGGCCTGCAGGGAACTCAGAAAGCTCGGTCATGTCCTAGTCTTCCCTGGACTCTGTCAAAAGGCTGCTCGTCTAAACAAGACACCAAACGAGCGGGCAAAACCTGTGCAGGGTTGAGTATAATAATACTTAGTAGAGGACCCTGAAAACCAAAAATTAGTACACAAAGTAAAGGTACATTCTTATATGAACATTATATGTCTACAGAACATATAGAACAAAACAGATATACTCAAAACCTAGACCTGTGGTCTAGAGACAAGTCACACAACCCCATACCCCCGTTAGGGATTCTGTTCGAAGTTTCTCTAATGCACTCGTTCCGGGAGAACACACTCCACATGTCTTGTGGCTCTGATGACATCCGTCCAAGAAGTGATGTTCATCGGGAACCATCACGAGAGATAGCTACACTCATTACAGGAGACACACTCTAGAGTAGAAAGGTTACGGTAGGTAGAAGAACTCATTACGGGAGACACACTCTTGAGTGGGAAAGATCACGATACACAAATGAGGATCACTGCCAGAGCCATGGAGGATACTGCGACTCATCCAGATTCACTAGTTTGGTGATACACTTGCAAGGTATAGGATCAACGCCTAGTAAGGTTGGTCACGTCGATGCCTGACTCTACCTAGGGTTAGGAATTGATTGTGGATTTCGATCCGGGCCTCTCATATGGATGCCTGACTCTATCGCAGAAATTCCTGCTGAAGGGATCATACTCTTGAGTGGGACTTGATTCATGACCTTCAGGGGAATGAGAAGAAGGGGCACTAACCCAAAAGAAAGACGTCCAAGGTATGGTGAACGAAAGGACAAAGACTTTTCTCAAAAAGCTACACGGTGTGTAGAAAAGGTACATGTCGTGTTGTCTGACCTTGGGTACTGCCCGTGTACAATAGCTCGTGTTAAAGGCTGATCATGTAGAAAAACAAAGTACATGGTGTGTAGTAAGATGTACACGCATTTTCTAGGTAACTGGGGTTGGCTCCGTGTACTATGGACATGTTCCCGTTCACGGTCATCAACCCGTCTACTCCAACCCGTGTAATCTGAACACGGGGTGACTCGTGTTTCTGGCCTAACCTAGCTGTGTGATGGAGTAAATGGTCATGTACCCCATCCCGTGTCTACATATCCACGAGATACACACCAAACTCCATGTAGCTGCTTCTACCGCGATGTACACACGGTGTCGCCTGATGCAGTGTAGCTCATCTCGTGTTCGTGTACTACACAAAGTACACGTCGAGCTTCGGGGGAAGTCCAACACGCCGTGTGACCGGGGTCACACGCTTTTTTGTTCCTCTCTGATCCTGAAACCCTAGCCGCCTCCGCCCATACTACACGACGTGTTCTTTTGAAGTACACGACATGTATTCTGAAAATTTCTAGAAACGACTCTCTTCGCCGGCACACCTCCCGTGGTGCTCCGATCATTGATCCGATTGTCCGATCACCACAAAAATTCCAAATTTTGGTTTCCCAAACACCATGATTCCGCTTCCATTGTTTTTGGGCCTCCGATCGGCCCCGAAAACATGATTTGATCTTCCCGCGCGAAGAACGCTTGAAGAATGCCCTTTCCCAATCCGGTCCTATTCGTTGTCCGCCATCGCTGCCGCACCTCCAAAAGATCATTGCAGTGTTAAACATTTGATTTGGGATTGTTGCATTGTGAAACGAATGTGAAACAATCCGTTGTTCATCGCCCCATGAAGAACGCGATGAACGCGCCTGAATGAATGGGGGAGGAAATCCAATAAACAAAAATTGAGGAAAGAACTTCCACTGTTGTTCGTCACGGAATTGATCCGCTCCCGTTAATAGGTTTAAACGGAGAAGAGATCATCATGTAAAAAAACCATGAATTAATTCCCCAAAATCATCCCAAAGAAAACCCTCCCGTCGGAATGTACGAATCTGCAGATCAACTTGTTCGTGGTTGATCTGTGTTCGTTGTTTAAACTCAAAAACTGGGAAAAGAAATTGAAATAACAAACCCATACCTTTCGAAAGGATCGATCGCTGATGAAGGTGTTGTGCTCCCATTGTTGTCGAGATCCTTAAACGTCGGCACAATGATCCTCGATCCCGATCCGTCATCGTTCGTCACCAAGAATTCTCTCTAACGCCTTGCAGATTTGGTAGAGATTCCTCTCAAACGTTGCCAATGATCAAAAATTACTTAACCCATTAAAAAGGGAAACATATTTTCATTTAAATATGTGGTAGAATTAATGACGTCGACTCTCCATTTTGATGATATTATGAAATTCCATTAATTTAGGAACCACATGCGCTGTTGCAGTGCTGCCGCGGATGATTCCTTAAATTAAATAAAATAAACTTATAAATTTATTTTATTTTATTTTACTTAAAACGTCCAAAAATAATCTTTCTCCCTCGACCCACACCGATCGAGGTTAAGCACGTTCTATGGTAAAGTCATTGTCCAAAATGCAACGACGGCCTTATATTTTTAATCCATACATCAGTTTGGAAACTGCCACAACCACACACAAGCGCTGACTGAGTTAACATTAAAAAAAGTTCAAACCAGCATTCTGTGCTCACTGGACCTTGGAATGATGTGTCGTCTTCATGCCCAGTCTCAAAATAATTCCATAATATTTAAAATAATAAAAGGAAAAATCTAAGACTTTACTTTCTCCCCACTTTGGTGCTTTACGTCCTCGAAAAGCAAAAATAAGAGCTACTAAAAAAGATGAGGGTACTAGGCACAGACCTGATCCTCCTGCTCCCACTTTCTCTCCTAAAGATTACCATGCTACCAATGGACGTGGACCAAGAGAATCGATTGCCCACAAAGGATCATCTCCTTCTGATCCTCTATCTCCACTGGGTACTCAGCAAAGGTCACTCCATCCTCGATGTCCAGCTCGCTCTAGTTGATGATGTGCGAAGGGTCATGCACGTACCTCCTTAGCTGCGACACATGGAAGACATCATGTACCCGATGCAACTATGGCTGTAGATCTAGGTTGTATGCCACCTCACTAACTCTGCACAGAATCTGGAATGATTTGATGAACCTCGGAGATAGCTTGTCACATCGGCCAAATCTCCGCAACCCTCGTCTAGGTGAGACCTGAAGAAAAAAGTAGTCTACCTCTTAGAACTCTAGAGGTCTTCATCGCCTGTTAGCATAAGACTTATGTCGGTTCTGTGCAGTCCACATCTCCTCTCGGATGATCTGCACCTTCTCCATGGTGGCTCTCACTATCATTGGACCCATGAGTGCTGACTCTCTAGGGTCGGTCCAGCAAAGCATTGACTGGCAGTGTCTCCCATACAAGGCCTCGAATGGTTCCATACTGATGGTGGAGTGGTAGATGTTGTTGTTCGAAAACTCCACCAGTTGTAGGTGGTCCTCCCAACTGTGACCAAAGTCCAAGATATAGGCTAACTACATATCTTCCAGAACTTGAATGGTCCTTTCAATCTGACCATCCGTCTGGGGATGAAACATTTTACTCAAGCGTATTTGAGTCCCAAAAGCCTCTTGAAATCCCTTCCACAACTGGGATTTGAAGTGGGCATCTCCGTCTAAGACTATAGTCTAGGGGATGACATGAAGCCAAACTATCTCTTGCACATAGAGGCGTCCCAAGCTCTATACAGAACTCTTCTCCCTAATAGCTAGGAAGTGGGCCGACTTGGTTAGTCGGTCAATGATCTCCCAGATGGAATCATGCCCCTTGGACATATGTGGAAATCCCGTCATGAAGTCCATCGATATTCCATCCAACTTACACTATTGAACTTCCAGGGGTGAGCTAACCCCGTAGGAACCTGGTGCTCAGCCTTCACCTGCTGGCATGAGAGGCATAGAGAAACAAAATACGCTACTTCCCTCTTCATTCCAGTCCACCAGAACTACCATTGGAGATCTTGGTACATCTTTGCCACTCTTGGATGTACCACTGTGGGGGATGTATGAAACTTTATCTGGACCTCTTCCTGGAATGCCACTGGTATAATAGTGTGTCCTCTAAAAATGAGTATGTGCTCCCCACCTTGTGAATATCCATCAGGTGCATGTCTCGTGGATAACTGAGCATGTAATGCTACACAGTTGACATCCCCAAGCTTTGCCTCCCTAACTCGCAATAAGAGTGGAAGGGTGAGAACCATCGATTTTAGGAAAGTTGTATCCTCTCCATCCATGAAGGATAACTGTAACACGACTAATTTTTGTGTCACCTCACTCAACATCTGTGAGCTCGACCATCTACTAAGAGAATATACCACCTTCTTCCCATTTCTAGAGTATAGATGATCTCAAAATCATAGTCATGTAGGAACTCTAGCAAATTCCTCAGCTTCAGATTCAGATCCTTTTGTGGGAATATGTACATGAGGCCCTTGTGGTCAGAGTAGACAATAAACAGCTCTCCCAAAAGGTAGTGTCTCCACATCTTCAATGCCAAGACTACCACTGTCAACTCGAGATCATGGGTCGCATTGTTATGCTCATGTGGCCTAAGTTAGCAAGAATCATAAGAATTCAGTGCATGCCATTATATCAGGACACAGCTGAGCCCGGTCCTCGATGCGTCGCAGAAAACTACATACTCGACACCCTCCTCTAGAAATCACAAGACATGGGTGCTAGTCAAATTCTGTCTCACCTTCTCAAAATCCTACATGCACTTTTCTATCCACACGAAGGGTTTCCCCTTCCTGGCCAATGCTATAATTGCGGGTGATATACGAGAGAAGTCAGGAATGAATTTACAGTAATACCCTGCCAACCCAAAGAACCTCCACACCTCTATCACGGTCTGAGGCGGCTCCCATGCTTTCACAGCCTACACCTTGGCTGGGTCCATAGCTACTCCATCTACTGAGATGTCATGTCCTAGAATGTGGACCTCCTGAATCTAGAACTGGCACTTTGAGAGATTCCCATAATGTCGGTGCTCCTGAAGTATGTCGAGAACCATCTGCAGGTGTCTCGCATGCTCATCCTCTGACACCGAGTATAGAAGGATGTCGTCAATGGAGACCACTATGAACCGGTCCAAGTGCGGCTAGAAGATCTGGTTCATTTACCCCATGAACACTGTGAGGGAGTTCTTCAAACAAAAAATGAATCCCAAAGTACTCATAGTGACCATAGTGACATCTGAAATCTGTCTTCCGTATATCCTTGTCCCTCACTCGTAGCTGGTGATAGCCTGATTGAAGTTCATGTTTAGAGAACCATTGTGCCCCTCATAGCTGATCGAATAGGTAATCAATCATCAGTTGTGGATACTTTATCTTCACTGTCACCTGGTTTTGGTGCCGGTAATCCATGCACAGCCTTAGACTCCCGTCTGCCATCTTGGAAAATAACACCGGGGCCGCCCAGGGTGAGACGCTGGGTCTTACGAAACCCTTTCTTTGCAAATCCTCTAACTGCACCCTCAGCTCGTGAATCTCTGCAGGAGCCATCAGATAAGACGATGAGAAAATCGGTGTCGTCCCAGGGTGTTTTTCGATGAAAAAGTCAATTTCCAGGTGGGGAGATAATCCTCAAACATCTTCGGGAAACACGTCCTCATTCTCCGCTAACACTGATGGGAATTGAGAACTCACAACATCTACTACTCCGAGGGTAAGTCTATCCAGCTCATGAGTGATCGACTACCCCTCCTATGCATGATCACATTTTGTGCTCCCTGGGATTCCTTTTCTACGATAAAGGAAAACCCCATTCCATCACAGTGGACACACCGCACACTTCGCCCAAAACAGTCAATCTGGGCATGGACCAAAGATAACAATTCTATACCGAGAATAACGTCGTAAAGCCTCAACACTACCACCAAGAGGGTCCAACCAAAACTCTCACCTACAAGGGTAAGATAACGGTATCTACAAAGGTGTGTGATTGTTGAGTCTCCTCCTGTTGGTGTCTCCAAGCATAAGGATCGAGTCAACGTTTCAACCAGAATCTTGAGGTTTCATTCAAGACATGTGGATATAAGGGAATGGCTAGAACATGTGTCTATGAGTACCGAATCTAAGGTAGAAAAGAAACAGATCTTACCTCAAATCATCCCTATATCCCCTAGGTCGTATGCCTCGATCGCATGCAGTTGTCCTCGACCCTGTCCCCCAGCTCCCTGTGTCTATTCCAGACCTCCTTTTGGTGATGGTGGACTTAAGTCGAAGCGTCTTCCACCACCTGCAGCTCTCCCTGCTCCTCGGCCACATCCTTAGCCTAGTGGGTCTTCATGCTCTGTTCTATGCCTCTGCATCAGTGGTCCATCCACCGCTTCCATGTCAGTAGCTCAATGGGTTGGGAAATCTCTTGCGAGATGTCCCATACCGTTGTATGTGTAGCATCGCTTCTCCCTAGGCTGACTGGATCCACCCTGATAGCCCTGAGCTGTTGATCCCGTTTCCTGGATCCTCCTATGACGTTTCCCACATCCAGATCCCTATGCTTGACATCGGCTCCCTATTATCGAGGTCCCCGCACCTGTTTGTCTGCTGCTGACTGCCATCGAGTGCCTCTACTCCGCCAAGAATCTCTCGATCACCAAGGCCTCCTCGAGCACTCAAGCATAAGTCGATATGAATAGATGTAGGACACTAGCTCGGATGTATCTTCGTAAAACTTTCTCAAACGTCCACGCTCTGAAGTACTGAACCCTGACCATATCCATCGAGTACTTGGCATGGTTGGTGAACCTCAATGAATAGTCAGCCACTGTTATACTGCCTTGCTACAGCTAAAGAAGCTCTTGGATGCACACATCTCTCAGTGTAACCAGAGAACACTCCTCCAAGAAGATTCGCTCAAACTTTGTCCATGAAAGAGTCTCCTTGTCATGAGTCTCTGTGGTCACACTCCACCATCGTCCGCCCAAATCTTGAAAAAGGCTCGCTCCTAGGATAATCATCTGGTCTGCTGGTGACCTCACTAGGTGGAAAATTCTATTCACCACCTCAAGCTGGTCCTCATCTATCTAAGGGATGGGCTCGCCTCAGAACTGGAGGGACCTCTGCCTCTATAACTGATGGAGTGTGCTGAGCATGCGCTCTTCGTCGGTCGGTACCATGGGTACCACTGTCTGCACCACTGGTGGTTGTACAACAGGTGCACCACCAGGTGGAAATTCATTGGGAGCTGGTCCATGTATCAATGCCTCATCACTGAGGGGGTCATCCTCGTGATTTTACTACTGAACCCTAGAAGGTATCCGTCACAGAGGCATCCTATAAAAAAACAAGATGCACAATGGTCAATGAGTATATCTGGATAGCTGACACAAAAGACATGGAAAACACAATTCATTCCTATAAGATTTATGTACCATTTATTTCCCCACAACTAGTGCTTTCATGTACCTCGATGAAAAGCAGGTTATCATAGTCCTAGAATATGGATACATCAGCCACCGCACCAACATTGGGGTCTCTCGCTTGAAAGTCGATCCTGAAACACCTAACTCTGTTTCCCCGAACCAAACACACAGACTCTTGGTACTAAGGTAGAACTTACCTCCTCTGAAACCACTCTGTCACGACCCGTCCCAGTAGGGCCCACACCGTGACACCCCAATCCCGCCTCCAATAGGCATGGGGCTGGTGACTACCACCGAGTAGGCATATCACTAATACAGGAGGAATTTTCTAAGTACCTTTACACACACACACATCTCCAAGACCACAAATGTTGATATGTAAAAACCACTAAGGAAAGGAATGCATGCATACAACTAAACCCCACCAACAGAGTACGACCAAAGGTAGAGTGCTGTAAAAGTAAACTGGGCCAAAATATAAGCCCACCAAATACAAGAGTCTGAAAACTGAAAAGTCCAACCAGTAAGCACAAAAGTTACTGGGACTCCCACTCGTAGTCGTAGGAACATCTCGACCTATAGGGAACTCAGAATGATTGGTCTTGTCCTTGTCTGCCCTAGACTCTTCCATAAGGTTTCTTGTCTACACAAGACACCAGACGTGCGGGCAAAGCCTGTGCAGGGGAGAGTATAAAAATACATACTAGAGGACCCTAAAAACCACAAAGTAGTACACAAAGTAAAGGTATAGTCATTTATACATAGTATATGTCTACAAAACATATAGAACAAACCGGATATACTGAAAACCTAGACCCGTGGTCTAGAGACAAGTAACACAACCACATACCCCCGTTAGGGATTCTGTTCAAAGATTCCGTTATGCACTCGTTCCCAGAGAACACACTCCACGAGTCTTATGGATCTGATGATGTCCGTATCAGAAGTTATGATCATTGGTAACTATCATGAGAGATAACTACACTCATTATGGGAGACACACTCTTGAGTGGAAAGGTTGCGGTAGGTAGAAGAACTCATTACAGGAGACAAACTCCTGAGTGGGAAAGATAATGATACACATATGAGAATCACTTCCAGGACCATAGCAGATACCACAACTCATCTGGATTCACCAGTTAGGTGATACACCAGCTAGGTATAGGAATAAATCCCGGTAAGGATGGTCACGTCGATGCCTGACTCTACCTAGGGTCAGGAATGGATAGAGGATATCGATCCGGGCCTCTCGGATGGATTCCTGACTCTATCACAGAAAGTCCCACTGAAGGGATCATACTCTTGAGTGGAAAATGATGTCTATCCTTTAATGGAATAAGATTATGGGGCACTAACCCAAATGAAAGACGACCAAGGTACGGTGAACAAAATGACCAAGCCGTTTTCCAAAATGGTACACGGTGTGTTGAAAAGGTACATTCTGTGTTGGCTGACCCCGGGTACTGCCCGTGTGCAACGACCTGTGTCAATGGCTGGTCATGTAGAAAAACTTACTACACTGAGTGTAGTATGGTGTACACGCCGTGTCTGGGTAAATGGGGTTGGGTCCGTGTACTCTGGCCATGTTCCCGTACACGGTCATCATCCCGTGTACTCCAACCCGTGTAATCTGAACACGGGGTGACCTGCATTACGGACCTCGCCTGGCCATGTGATGGAGTACACAGTCATGTACCCCATCCCCTGTCCGTGTATCCATGAGATACACGCTGATCACCGCATAGCCTCTTATGTCGCGTTGTACACACTGTGTCACCTGAACCCGTATAGCTCATCCCGTGTCTGTGTACTACCCAAAGTACACGCCAAGCTTTGGGTAAAGCCAAACACGCCGTGTGACCGTGGTCACACGCCGTGTTGTTCCTCTATAACCCCGAAACTCTAGCCACTGCAACCATTACTACACGGAGTGTTATTCAGAAGTACACCTCGTGTATTTTGGAAATTTCCAAAAATGACACCCTTTAACGGCGCGCCTCCCGTGGTGATCCAATCATCGATCTGACCGTCTGATCGCCGAAAACCATCCAGGTTGTTGTCGCCCCAACACCACGAAGCTGCTTCAATTGTTTTCGTTCCTCCGATCATCCCCAAAAACATGAATTGGTCTTCCTGCGTGAAGAACACTCGATGAACACCCTTTGCAGATCTGATCGTATTCGTCATCCTCCATCGCAGCCGTACCTCCACAAGGTCGTTCCGATGTAGAACCTTAGATTTGGGATCTTTGCGTCATGTAACGGATGCGAAACGATACGTTGTTTGTCACCCCGTGAAGAACGTGCGAGAAAGAATGGGGGAGGGAATCCAATAAACAAAAATTGAGGAATGAACTTCTACCGTCGTTCATCACAGCGTTGATCCGCTCCCGTTAATAGGTTTAAACGGAGTAGAGATCATAATGAATAAAAATCATGAATTAATTCCCCAAAATCATCACAACGAAAACCCTCCCACAGGAATGTACAAATCCGCGGATCAACTTGTTTGTGGTTGATCCGCATTCGTCATTTAAACTCAAAAAAAGAGAAAAGAAATTGAAATAACAAACCCCTAACATTCGAAAGGATCGATCTATGAAGAAGGTGTCACGATGCCTTTGTCGTTGAGATCATTTAACGTTGGCTAAGCGATCCTCGATCTCGATCCGTCTTCTTTTGTTCTTGAGAATTATCTCTAACGCCTCACGGATTCGGCAGAGATTCCTCTCAAACGTTGCCAACGATCAACAATTGCTTAAGCAATTAAAAAGGGAAACATGTTGGCATTTAAATACGTGGCAACATTAATGATGTTGAACTGCCATTTTGATGTTATTATGACGCGCCATTAATTTAGGAAATAGATGCGCCATTACCACGCTACAGTAGATGTTTCCATAAATGAAATATAATAATCTTGTTAATTTAATTTATTTTATTTTACATAAAACGTTCGAAAATAATCATTCTCCCACGACCCCCACTGGTTAAGGGGAAGCTCGTTCATAGGTAAAGTCGTCATCCCAGACACAATGGTGCCCTAAGATTTTTAATCCAACAATCCGTTTGGAAACTTCCAGAACCGCGCACAAGGGCCGACTCACATAACTTCAATAAAAGTTCAAACAACCATTTCAGGCTCACTGGACCTCGGAATGATGTGTCATCTTCACTCCCAGTCTCGAAATAATTCAATAATATTTAAATTATAAATGGAAAATTCCGAGACATTACAATAACACCATAAGGATTTAAAAATAAATTCATGAAACAAAGAGTCTTCCCAAAACACCACTTTTTCATAACCTAGACAACATACAACATTTTGCTACATTTTTTATTTTAATTTAAAAAAACTGAAATAGGCTGTTGTGTTTAGGGTGATATTTAGAGTATGATATAATCAACATAGCTTTTAATGAATAATAACACACACTTCTGAATAGTAAAGGCCCTTCTGAATAGTGATGAAAGGTAATGAATTGAAAAGAATAGTAAATAAGACAAAAAAATAGAAACATCACCCTTGAATATATAAATACAATTTAGACATCTTATATGTGAAAAATGATCATAGTATAAGTATTTGTATTTTTGTATATCATTAATATTTTAATTATAAATTTATGAATAATTTTTTAATTTAAAATGGAAAATTATTTTCATAAAATATAATAAAATATTTTTATTTTATTGTATTTTGTTTACAAGATAATTTTATGGGATCATGACTAATTTTTAGAAGGTGTTATAAAATAGGTTATAGTTTGAATGTAGATTTTTCAGAATTAATTATGATATTATTTAAAAATTAAATCAAAAAAATTTATATAATTATTATCAAAAAAATAGAATTCATTTTTTAATTCTGCACAATAAAAAATGTATGGGGAGATTTTTTTTGGATTTTTCTAAAATACATTAAGGTTTAATAGTAGATAACAATAATTTATGACAAATGTCAAATACATGATTTATTGGATAATAAGTGATGTAAAGCTAATGTAAGCCAAATAGGATTGAAATAATATACAATTATTTCTATTTTGGTCACATGAAAAAATACTATTGTTTTTATTGTGAAAAAAATTAAATATTTAATTAAATATTCAAAATTTCCTCCACTCCTTCAATATAAAACTCTCCTCACTCCCTATTCTCTTATATCCTCTAAAGCTCCATTCCTTGGGTAAATTATTCTCAAATGTCCTCCCATCCTCTTTCATAATTTTATCATCCCTTGGTTTCATAAAAATACCAACACCATTCCCCTAAAGAGGCTCTCAAGGATGATTACTTCAAGAGGTAAATTTCTTTTTTCATTTCTTTTATTTCAAGTTACATTCTGTTTCTTCCTCACATACTTCAATAGAAATTATTTGATGACATGCGCACCGTACATATACTAGAATAATTTGATGATAAAGTAATAATACTTTACTATGTCATGTTCCACTTCCATTATACAAGAAATGAAAACACCATCTGAGATACAATAATTTATCACATTAAAGGACGTCATGTTTTCAACTTCAATTAACTTATCCGTTTATGGCCATGAAACCATTTTGAAGTTTGAAGAAGACTATAATATATTTATCATAATTAATTAATGGTTTTGGAATAATCATCTACACAATTTACTAAATTATAAATCATATTATGTTTGTTGTGATCATGAACCGCCAATTAACCCAAAGAATTATCATTATTGTTTTTATATAATGATTCATCCTCAGTCCTAATAAAGAAATTAATTTTATGCCATTGTAATCATTTATTATTTACTAATAACATAAATATTATATTATGGAAAACCATTATCAGTCAACATCATTATCCATAAATAAGTATAAGTAAACAGGTCATAAAAACTAAGGACGAAATCACTCCCAAACAGTGAAATTGAATCTCTTAACCCGTCCAAAGGCCATGAATGATCTGAATAAATTTTTAATAATTCAATTACATGCATATGAGTTTCCTAAATAATTAGTTTAGGAATCTATACTAGATTATTCAATTCATTTTGATCATTTGTGTAAAACTTTGATACTTATGATAAGGGTTTTCTACCAGAACCTTCATTTTCATTCGGGTGAATCTTATTCATTAACTAACTCAATTAAATTTTTATTTACTCATATATAATCATAAAATATTCTATTATTATGTTATATATATCTGTAAAAAACATAATCCCACATTAATTTATGAGGATTTATATGTTTCAAAAGGATATTTCAGAAATTTTTCCTAAAATACAAGCCCGATACAAGTCGATTTCTCAAATTCTTACATATTTTCATGGGAACTCTATAATATATTTTAACCCCGATATGTATTTATAGAATAATATTTTATTAAAATACTATAATATTTATTTCATAGTTTTATACAATTATTTTTTCAAAAGAAATATTCTTTTTTAAAGTAAAATATTATTTATCTGATGAATTACATTAGGATTTTTTAGATTATCTTAATTTGTTTCAACAGTATTGTTGATTCTTATAAATTATTGAGATTAATATTTAATGTTATAATATACCATATTTATTTTAATGGATTACTATTTGTTTGACTGTTTATTTTCTATCTTTAATCCATTCTCCAAATTACATTCAATTGTTTGTGTTTATGCTTAATGTTTGAGGAACATTATTGACATTTCATATGTTATTTTCAATATTAAGGTATATGTTTTTTATGTTTATCCCTATTCATATGAAAAATTAATTTCACCTAATAAGAGATAGGTGGGTCCCTCTATATCACCTTGATGCATCAGTAGACTTCAAGATAAAGACTACAGTCTTCGCACAAGGCCTTGAAAAAATTATTATTTTTTGTCTTTAAATGAGTCCTTTACATTACAGTTATGATTTATTGAATTATGAATTCCTTCATTATGAAATTTTTAATTTAATGAACATGAGTTATTCGAAAAGTAGAATACCTATTATTGTTCATTTCTATAGAATTTTATTTCAACTATTATTACCACCATAATGTGTTCAAGTTATTTTTTAAAGTCATGTGTTTTTTTGTTATTATCATTGACTAATGATTATTTTTATGATATCATCCAATTTGTTTCTTAAACTTACTGATTATTAGAGACCAACAAATTTTTATTATTCATTTTCCCAGGACATGAAGAGGTATATTATTAATTACATGCATAAATAACCGTGGATTTATCTATTTTTACAACGAAGTTTGTAAATTGATTTCATTTTCAAGTTATAATGTTGAACCTATTTAGATATCTTGTTTCAAAAGATACTAAACTAATCAGTCCATCAGTTTTCATATTCCTTTTATATATTCCAATGTAATTATATAAGGCACCGAATCTGGGGAATTGGGGCCTCGTCCTTATAATTTGTATCATAGGAAGTTTAGTAGAAAACATGGAATCTTGGTTTAGAAAATGTAGATTAGGGAAAAAACCCTAAGATAGTATTTGAGGATAATCAAACAAGAACATCATGTAATATTTTATAATGAATAGATTATGTGGATATTTCTCTAAAATACATTAATTTTAAGAAACTATAAAATTAATTGGATATTGTAAAGATGTACCTATGAGTGAAAACACTCACAAGGAGTTTCATGCTTTACCCAATGTGTCATTATATATGAAAACAAGCCTTACTACATACTTGGATTGAAAATCCTTGGGAATACGCTTTGGATATTTAATATTTTCTTTTCAATCCATTATGAAGGATTTATATGTAATATTTTACTCAAAGAGGCCAATTTTTTAAAATAGAGATTTGCTTTATGTAGAATTTCAATTTATGATAATTATGTTTATACAAATATATTATACATTATGATTCATAACATAATATAGTTTAGCCATTATTTAGAAATGGTTACAAGTAGATGGAATGGAAACAGTATGAACTTGTGTGCCTAATGTAGATATTTCAATTTGGTATAATATAATGATGTTGTATTTGGTGATGTGACTAGTGTAGAGCGACATATAACTATACTAGAATAGCTTTCTCAGGTTATGAAAGATAACCTTACTCATATAGAGCATCTAGATCCAAAATGTGGGAGATCTATTTTAGACTAAATTATACGAAAATAGTATCCACCATTTAATGGGACTACAAATTCATTTCTATAACATTAGTTGATAAGTTCATTCTAGAATAAAATTCATGCATTGGTATGTAACAAAATAAATAAGGTAGTCATTGTAGTATATTTTCTTTCAGGAGAAGAGTATCAGTGGTGGTGTTAAATCCAAAACAAAAATGATGAGTAAGAAAAATAATATTTTGATTGTAGGTATTTTAATGAAATATTCATAAAAAATACTTTCCTAATGAACAATGAGTTGATATGGAAAATAATAATCCGAATAAGAGGTTGAAATATGATTAAAATGTTTCATATAAATATTTTAACATCACTAGGTTATGAAATTTTAGAGTGGACTACATGTGTAATCCAATGTGCAGGATTGATCGATTATCTGATGGTTTAAAACAATTCCTCAATAGTTGTCTTATATCCTAATGTTTCTCATCATATGAAGATATATTTTAATTTTCTATCACGATAGAAAAGAAATTATATATGTCTTATGATTGTAAGGGAATTCAAGAGAAAAATAGGGAAGCTGAAAACACTAGAAACGAATATAAGGATGTTGGGAATAAGGGAAGTGTTGACATTCCACCATGTGATAATTGTGGGAAGAGACACCCTAGAACATTCTTTAATGGTATGAGTGCTTAATACAAGTGTGGAGAAAAAGGACCCATATCTTTTCTTTGCATGGGAATGATACAATCTACTATTGTTATGTGATATAGTTCTAGGGAGAAATAAAATTTGGAAAATTATTACCCTTGGAATCAAAGAAATGTTCCCTAATGAAGGAAAAGGGGGAAAGTATAATATATTATCTGGTCCCAACTACGAATGTTGATGTTCCTAACGACGTGGTGGAATGTAAATTATTCCTTTCTTCAAACATAGAAATTTCATTATTTGATTCTGGATCAGCGTGTTCTTTTATATCTTCCCAGTTTTTAAAAAAATTACACATTTCCAACCAGATATAATTAGGGAGTGGTCTATGAAATCTCTTAAGCGTAGTATCATTGAAATAATGATATATCTGATAGTCCCTATTACTATATATAAACATGATTTACCTGCTGATTTTATTATCATACATATGGTTGAATTGGATATAATCCTCGATATGGATTGGCCATTGAACCATGATACACAAATTTATTGCACGAATCAGGAGATCACAATGATAGAATATTGCATGGAATCCATTATTTTTAAGAAAGAAACATCACCATATGTTTTTGATATGGATCCATCCCTAGTATCTCTACTAAATTCAAAAATTAGGGACGAAGTTAATTAAATAAAAAAGGGTGAAAAATGAATATTTCAGGGTATGACATTTTTATTGGGCAATAATAAATTAATTTAATTCCCAATGTTATAACATAAATTACTCTAGATTAGGAAATGGAGTTCTTTATTGACATAATTACTGATTAAAATACCATATCAAAAAACCCTTATTAAATGTCCACTATATAATTATAAGAATTGATGTAACAACTTTTATAATATAGTGTAAAATGATGTATTCACTGTAGTGTTACTCCTAGGTAATCCCTTGTTCTTTTCATTAAAAGGAAATATGGATCTATGATGTTGTGAATTTACTATAAGGATGTCAACCCTTTAATAATTAATAAAAAATAATACTAAATTGAATTGATGATTAATTTTATCAACTTCCTGGTGCCTAATATTTTTTAAAGATTGAGCTTCGATCTAGATATCATCAGTTTCATGTAAGGAAGAATAAAATTCCAAATACATTATTCCAAACTAGGTATAGGCATTTAAAGTTTACAGTAATTCCTTTTGCACTAACTAATACACCAAATTACTTTTTGTATATAATGAATTGGGTTTTTGAGGAATATCATGATGAAATTTTGGTGGTATTTCCTAATGGTTTCGTGGTATACACTAAAAGAATTTATGATTAGGACAATTAATAGGGAACCATTCTGAAGACTCTTAGAAGAAATGAATTGTTTGGGATGTTTAGTAAGTTCCAATTTTGGCTTTAATCAGTTTTGTTTTATTGTCAAAATTATATGTAATGATAAAATATATGTTTATCCTAAAATGTAAAAGGTTTTTAATAAATGGAAAACTACAATAAACATAAATAATGTACGTGGTTTTATTGGTTTAGAATGTTATTATCAGCAATTATATCAAAAAATCACTTGTATGTAAAACACGATGACCAATATTACACGTGAAGGGGTAATGTTCATATGAAAAAAATAATGTGATGGCTGTTTTAAAGAATTGAAGAGGATTTTAGTGATTTATATGATCTTAAATCTACCGCCGGGGAATGATGGGTTTGTGATCTATAATGAAGCTTCAATTAAAGGGAATGGTTGTGTCCTAATAAAGATAGATATAGTTATATCCTATGCTTCAGGTAGTTAAAAATTCATGAAAAAAACTATCCTACACAGGATCTTGATTTATCATCTCTGACCCTTGCTCTAAAAATATATACACACTATATATATGGTTAATGATGTGAGATATATACATATCACAAGAGTCGGAAATTTGTTTTCTCGTAGAAGAAAATTTTCAGGAGGCAATGTTTATTTCTCAAAATAATCAATGATTATGATTATTCCATACATTTCCTCCCACGAAAGGAAAATAATGTAGTTAATTCATTGATCAGAAATGACCATGGAGTTTTAGGCAATACAAGGATTGAAAGGGATCATGTATTAAATGATCCAATAAGGATAGACATCAAAATTATAAAATATGGTGAAAAATCATTACCATTTCACATGGTTTTCCACATCGATTTATTATAAAGGATTAAAAGCACTTAGCCTGATGATGATATCCTTTAATATAAAATTAATTCTATGAAAGAAGGGTAGTTGGATTAATTTGTATGTGAAGTTGGGATTCTGAAATTTTGGAAGAGGCTATGTATTCCCATTATAAAAAAAGATAAAAAGGTAGTTTTAGGATGATTCCCATATCACTAATGTATATGTACATATGGGTAGCACTAATCTATTTACATATTTTAAGGAACATTCCTGGAAGGACAACATGAAGTGGGAAATTGTATATTATGTGTCAAGATGTCTTGTTTGTCAACAAGTTTATGTTTAACAACAACATCCTAGTGGTGTACAGCAACATCTACCTATTCCTACATGTAAATGGGATTTCATCACCATGAATTTATTCATAGGATTATCAAAAATTCCAAGACTGAATGATGTAATATGGGAAATTTTTTATTGACATACAAATTCTGTACATTTTCTCTCTATAAGGGAGGATTTTACACTAGAGCGGTATGAACGAATCTCTATCAATGAAGTTGTAAGACTTCATGGAGCACTGGTTTCAATAGTGTCTAATTGCAATCATATACGTACATCAGAATTTCTGAAATGACTTCAAAAAGAATTGGATAAAGAGCTGCATTTGATTACAGCATATCATCCTCAAACTAATGTGAAATCATAAAGGACAATCCAAACATTAGAAGACATGTAGTTATCATGATCACTCGACCTATATGGCATGTGAAATTAGTATTTACCCTTGGTGGAGTTTTTATACTATAATAGTTTCCAACCCACTATTCAAATGGCACCATATTATGCATTTTATGGAAATAGGTGTCGTACATTAACATGTTGGGATGAAGTTAGTGAATGGAATATTGTAGGCCTAGATCCTATATAGGAAATAACTACCAAGTTAATGACAATCCAAGCAATATCAATACAGCTCAAATCTGAAAAAAGCAATGCTGATAATATAATGATGGATGTTGAATTTGATGTGGCCGATATTTTTTACATAAAATTATCTCTATAGAAGTATGTCATATCATTTGGGATTATAAGGAAATAGATCCCTATGTAAAAATTCCCTTTTTAAATTCTACATAGAATTGGAGCAGTTTCATGTAGTTTGGCTACCCAACATAGCATGCCTAAAGTATACAATGATTTTCATGTATCATTTTTGAGAAAGTACATGTCATACCCAACACATATCCTCACTTTGGAAGGTATAGAATTGGAAGCTGACATAATGTACTGTGAATAACCTATGAAAATTTTGGACACTAATGAATATGTGTGGAAGAATCAGAAAACTATATTGGTAAAGATACTTTGTAATAATGATAAAATTGAAGTGGCAACATGGGATCCTAAAGAGATTATGATGAATAACTACCCAAATATTTCTGTGAGGAGGGGATAATTTAACAACCCAAGGATTTTTATATAAAATCATGAAACACTAAGACTTCACAAGACATCCCTTTTTTATATCATATCTAGTAAACAAAATTTATCTACATCTGTGATTTGAATTTTTTGAATCTGACATACATGGCTACATTCTGGTTGATAATTAGTGTCTAATAGAATCAAAGAAGTTTTGGAATAACAGTAACATACCCTTATAAATTGTAACATTACCTTATGAATGGTAATGAATAGTAAAAAATAATAATGAATAGTAAACTGGCCAAAAATAGAATTTTCTCACAAGAATGTATAAATAAAATATTATGATCGTATATGTGAAAAAATGATCATAGTATAATTATTGGTATTTTTGTCTGTCATAAATATTTTAATTTCCATGTTATGATTAATTTAATAATTAAAAATGGAAATGTATTTTAATAAAATGTAATCATACATATTTATTTGGTTGATATATGGTAATAAGATAAATTTATTTGACCTTTATTAAATTTTATAGGTGTTATAAGACAAGTAATAATTTTTATGTTCTTTTACATAAATTTTGATTTTATTTTAATAATGAAATAAATATGAAAAGAAAAATATATAAAAAATGAATTTCATTGTTTAATTATGTATGTCTAAAAATGGCTGGGATGACTTTTTGGTATATTTCTAAAATAATTGAATTTCTGTTGAATAGTAAAATATGATAATTTGTGATTAATGATAAATACATGATTTATTGGGTCATAAGTGATGTAAGGCTAATGAAAGACCATTTGGATCGAACATACATGAACTAATTTCTATTTTGGGTCGCATTAATCAAACAATACTGGTTGTCTTAATGAATATAATTAAATTATTATTAAAATATTCAAAATACACTCATCACCCCCAATATACCCCCCACTCCCCCATCTCTTCAATCATATAACGACATTTTACTTTGATAATTTTTTCTCAAATATACTCCCATGATCCTAAAAAACATCTAGTATCCCATGTTATAATAAAAAGAACAAAACATCTCCCCTAATGGGGCTCCAATGGAAGATTACTTCTAGAGGGTAATTCATATTTTCATTTTGTTTATTTCATTTTCATTTAATTACTTTTTTCCCCTCAACCCCTTTCATCAAAATGTCGTGATGACTCTTGTGACATATATGTAATAGAATTTTATTATGATAAATTAATAATTCTTTATTATATCCTATTTCTCATTATTTTTTATCTAAAATGAAAACACCATCCGATATGTGTTAATTTTTCACATTCAAGGACGACGAGTTATCAATATGAATTTAATTCTTCAATTCCGGTCATGATACCATTTTTAGGGTTCAATGAGACAATTATATACGTATTATATCTTATTTATGGTTCATTAATCAATTTTTACACATTATATCAATTTATAAATCAAAATAAGTTCATTGTGATCATGATACGGAAATTAACCCAAACAATTGTCATTAATGTTTTGTATAATGATTCAACTTATCAAACAATAATAGAAAGAATATTATAACCATGTAACATTATTGTTGTTATAAAATAACATACAAATTCTATTCTTGAAAACTATTTTCATTCTACATGTTTATCCATACATAATTCATAAGTACACTGATCAGGAAACAAAAGAAAAAAACATTCCCAATCAATGAAATTGAAACTCCTACATTGTAAAAAAGGACATGAATGAACATAATAATCCAATATAAAAAACTAAATATAATTTATTGTTTGGAATAATTATTTTATGAACCTAAATTTGATTATTCAGTTCCATATGATCATGTGTGGGACACTTTCATGAATAAGGCAAGGGCTTTCTACCAAACAAATCATTTTCATTAGTGTTACTCTTATGCTCAACCTCCCACTATTAAATAATAATCTATTAACATGTGCACCTCATATATTATGTGATAATGATATATATATGTGTACCAATATGAAAAATACATCCATTTTGGTAGAGTAATTTGATAAAAATGGTTCTTTCGGAAATTTATCTCGAAATACAAGCCCAATTCCAGGTAATTTCTCAAATTATTACATATATTCAAGTTAAATATAATATCTATTATTAGAAACCATTATCTTTATAAAATAAATCATTTTATTGTGAAAATTATACATTTTTAACTGTTGGTTTTATACAATTATTTTTTTAAATGAACTATTCTTTTCAAAGAAAATGAGTATTTATCTCAGAATTACTCAATGATTTTATAAGAGTATATTCTTCTATTGCAACACTCATATATATTATTATGTGTTATTGAGATTAATAATTTATGATATCATATACCATATTTAATTTAATGGATTATTATTAGTTGGACTATGGAGTTTCTATCTTAAAACCATTCATCAATTTTCCCTTAATGGTTAGTATTAAGGGTTAATGTTCCTGGAATATTATTGAAATTTCATATATTAGTGTCAATATGAATGTATGTGTTGTTTATATTTATCCAAATTAATATGAGAAATTAATTGGACTTAGTAAGTGATGGATGTGGCCTGTTATATCCCGTTGATGAATCAATAGGACTCATTAGACAAACTACCATCTTGGAACATGGCCTAGAAAAAATGATTATTTATGGTCTTGGCATGAGGCCTGGATGGTATGGTTAAGTTGTCCGAATTTATGAATTCACTCTTTATAAGTTGATTAATTTAATTTTAATTATTTTATTTGATAAGTAGAATAACCATGATTATTCTTCATTATAGAATTTATTATTAGGCTCTTATTTCTTCCATAATGTGTTTATGTTAATGTTTAAACACATTTGTTTTTTTAAATAATTATCCATGCCTAATGTATATGGTTATGATTTCATTTTCTGTATTTCTTATTCTTAATGGGAAATTGATGTCACCCCTTTCTTACGATTCATTTTACAGGGACATGAATATGTGTATTAGGAATGACATAGAGTAATAACTTAGGAGTTCTGGATATTGGAAAAAGTGTTTCTAATTTATTTTCAATTTCATGTTTTAATGAAGAACTTATGTAAGTGTCTTGTTCCCAAAGCTACTTAACTAATTAATCTTTTTAGATAAATATTCCTTGTTTTTTGGGAAATGTAATAAAATATGGCTCTGGATACATGCAAGTAGGGTGAGGCTCATACCTTAAATTTAAAGAAATTAATCCTGTAATGATTTTTAAAAAAAAATTAAAATTATGGTTAAAAAGGTTTCTAATAATCCATTTGATAATATTAAAAACTTACATTAAAACATTAAAAGGATCAAAATGGACATGGAATAACAATATTTTTAGTCGAGTAGAAAGAACCATTTCGTTTTTTCTAAAATATTTATTGTGGTATCATGAGTAATTAAATTTATGAATATGAATGGAAAATAGATGATTTTTAAAATAATTAATGGAAAATAAATAATATCTTTGTAATATATAAATATCATAAGATTTAATTAATGGGGTCTTAAAAATTAGCATTCTGGAATAATACTATGATTTTAAAATAATCCCAAGCCATAGGTCCACCATAATTGGTATATAATATAAAACTCTAATATAATAAATTTTAATTTATTAAGGTTATATAAAATAACTATATAATTACACATAAAATAATATTTTATCCCCTTATAAAACAACATTATGAGTTTATTAATATTAGCTTATTAATATGATTATTTTTGAGTGCTAACTATTAAACTTTTCATATAAATTTATGTTCAATAGTTTTGGTCCCTAATTATTTATATTAGATCCATCACCAATAGTATTTTATTCATGATACAAATATCATATACATAAATTATTTACATATTTTAAATCATCCAATAAAGGTGAATATATAAAAATGTACTATAATATTCCTGGAAGAGGTAGGCTATACGTACGCATGGACATTATATTCAATATTGAAACGATATAATTAGATAAATGAAAATAATTATTCACCATTATATAATAATTATTATGTAATATGTATCTTAAATATTCATTAAAAATATTCATCTTTCAACCAATTTAATTTTTTATTTATAAATAAACCAAATCATTTCATGGAGGTGGTAGTCTAGACATAAGCAAGAGCAACATTATCATTTTCAAACGGATATAAATCTAATAATTTTGTTATGATATTATAATTTAAAAATAATTATTAATTTTTAATGAAAATAACATTTCATTAATCACGTCTCTATAACAATCCTATTAATGTGGCGAGGAAAAACTAATTTCACAAATACGTGGTGAAAGTAAGATGAACGTATACCAGAGCAGTGTTCATCCCTTTTTGAAGAATAGACGTGATATGGGAAATGGTTTTCAAATAATAATAAAAACTTATCATTATATTTATTATTATATGGTAATTATTTTTTTGTGAAACAATATATTTCTAGGAAGTATATTAATAAATTAAATTGAATGTGTTTTAAACATGACACCCTTCACTTAGAAAATAATCTTTTGGATCTATTATTGATGAGTATAGGGGTGGTATTACGGAAATAAAAAATCCAATAGAATGTGAATAAGGATGTTTTATATATTTTTTATCATGTTTTTGTACTGAATTATGGCTTAGTATGTGTGAATAATTGATAGGAGGAGGTTCCCATTTATAATACAGGCGACTTACTATGTTGTATTTTCCATAAAATTTAATTTTTTTTAATTCAATATGTTACAGAAAAGGAACAAAAATTTATCATATTTGAATATGATAATGGTATGGTATAAATACAAAAAACCAATGTGTTATATTCAAGTGGTTGTGGAATTTTAATCGTTATCTTTTTAAATTAACCCTCCTATAACTCATTTTATCCTTAATCATGGTAACCACATTTTATATTTTAAACGGTCATAATTTAACATATAGGGTAACAATTATAACATAAATGGATTGATAATAGACTTTTATAACATGTATAATCATACTATTAACCTTTAATGATTTTTAGGGTTTTTAAATAATTTAATAATGTAATATTATTATACAATATCATTAATGTCTTGTTGGATATTATTCATTCAATTTGACATTAATGACTTCACAATAAATTGAAAATTAAAATAAAAAAAATTAAAAAATAAATATTATTTTTTATTCCACTATAAAATATTTGTTAATTAAAAATCACCCAAAAAATTATTACTTTTATAGTTTTTAATATTTTTTACAATTTTTTTTACCTAAATTCACATGTGTTGTTTCGACGTTGTGAAATAATTTAATGTTATTTTTTAATCAGTAAAAAATAAAAAATATATTAATATAATGATTATATGTATTTAATATTTTAAATAAATATTTATAAAATAGAATTTCATCTATTTATACCTATGTAAATATATTATGATATTAAATTCAATAGGGTCCATTTCTGAATTTTCATTATGATAAATAATATAAGTGTATATATCATTGGAAAATGTAGCATGAATTCCATATAACATAATTCGGTATTTATATGTTATAATTTATCCAATTAAATTAGATTAATGAATATTTTTTGTTGGTATTGAGACATTATATAATGGTTTTTATCTTGTTGTACTCATTTTACATTCCCTATGTGACAAATATTTACCCCAACGACAATTCATAATGAAAAATAATTTAAGGGATTTCTTTATGAAATTTAATTAAAAAATTCCCCATAATGTGCTATATTTATCACGATAAATTTTATAAGTGTTTGACATCATTTTTAATATAAATTCGTAATTGCAATGTAAATTTTTTTTTAGCTACAAAATTATGCCTAGAAATTAACATATATCAGTGTCATGATTTTTTTGGAATTAATTTTATAATTATTAATAAAATATAACATATTATTAAGTAATAAAAAAACATGAATATATTTTTTATTTTTAATCTCATTATATAAATAAATGTATTTTTGAAAATCAGTAATTTTCTTATTCCCTAAAAAACAAGTCATTTAAAAAATGTTCTAATATTTCACCCTATTTTAATTTTTTTCTGTCTATTTCTAAAACTATATTAATTTTTTCAAATTAAAATTTTGAAGGTTGATAATATAACATTTAATCTCATTATTGAATAAAACTATGTGTACTATTCTACTTTTTTTCTAGATACAAAATCTCACTATAATTGAATATTATGTGTTACATTCTTCATCCATCAAAAAATTTCTTCCCCAGAGTTTAGAAATGGTTACCTAAATAACAAATTTTCATATGTCATTATCAAAAAATCTCTTAGATCTCATGCCACCCCATCAATAATAATATTTATCGATAGTACGATTACAAGTTGAGTTTTAAGATTCATCAATAGTTGTTCTCTAGTGTCAAAAATCTGGAAAGGCTCTTCATACTAATATTATATTTCTTTATTTGTGAGTATATTTTATGGATCTGGAATTTAATTCCACAAACATTTGATACATAACAAGTCATATAATTTAGATATTCTAGGTGAAATTTTCAAATGGTTATCCACAACTCTATTTATTTCAATAATTTCAATTGGTCTGATGTATGTGGAGATAAATTTTCCTTTCACACCAAATTTTATAACACCTTTTTTTGAAGATACTTTCTTGAATGCATGATTTCTCTATTGAAATTAAAAATATTTTCTTCATTTAATGACATAGTTCGTTCACTTTATTTGTGATACATTAAAATGGGTCTGAATAGTCATTACCCTCACAATTCTCTCCTAGACATGTTCTAGGTCAACTGGCATTTTTTCAACATTATCATAATTAGATGGAGTGTGATATCTCTTTCGATGTAATTCATTTTACGATTTCATCTTAATAATTTTATCGATGATATTTTTATATAAAAATATTAAGAATGGTTAATACTAATCGGACATACCATAAAAGTTATGTAGGATTTATAATGACATAAAAATTAATGGAATTTATATTTTATAAATAATTTATATATTATAATTCACATAGAAACACATATCGATAACAATAAAAACATTATAAATGAATAATGAATGAAATTATTGGAGTTCAAGGAAAATAAAGATCATTTACCAATTGAATAGTAAATTGTACTTTGGAATTGTAATGTTCTATTAAGAAGAGTAAATTGTTTAATAAAATATTATCCTTAAATATAAAATTATAAATATAATTAAGGTGTTGTCTGAATGGAAATATTATTTACATATATTATGGTATATGTAAATTAATTTTTTATAACTGATAAATTATATTCTAATATTTTAAAAAGATAAATACATTTCTTTACTAATTTATAATTAACATAAATATAAAAATGAAAATTTATTTTCCTCAAAAAATTGAGAAAATTAATTTTTTATATTTCTTGATTTAATATATAATTTAATGGGACACTAATTAATTTTTTTAATTTTAATAAAATCTGTTTGAATTTAATAATTATAGTTTTTTTAATAAATGATGATTTTAAATAAATATTAAATTTATTATATTTTTAAAATTATATTTAGGAAATTTTTTTCATTTGTGAAATATAAATATTAGAAAATGGTTAAAGTTAATTTTTGTTATTTTTCTAAAAAAATTGATTTTTATGAATAGTGAAATATAATAATTTACAGTATATAACATTATAAGATAAATATAGTATATCTTATGTTAATATTGATTTAATCATCCTAATATTCAAATATATGTATATAATTACTATATCTAGTCATGATAATCAAAAATATCTATAGTCTTCAGTCAAAATAATAATCTATAGAATAAAATTTAAAAAAACACCCCTCTCATGCCCTATAAATACCACCCACTGACCACCACTTCTCCTCACATCTCTAATGAATAATTTATTGTCAAAATTAGGCCCAAAAATCATTCCATGTGTCTCCTCCTTTTCCAAGATTTTCTGTACTCAATTAAATACAAAACTCATGTTCCTTGAGTAGGTTTTCAAGGAGAATAATTCGAGTGGTAAAAATCTCATTCATTTTAATTTAATTTCATTTTAATTTCTTTTCTTTTAATATTCTATACTAACCTTCCCTTATCCTAGTTACAAGATAATTGTAGTCTCATATATATGATTGAATTTTTTTATATTTATATAAAACGACATAATTATTTCACATCCCCTAACATTTTTTTACTAAAAATGAAAACATCATTCGTGATGTGTTGATTTATAGCATTCAAGGAAGATGAGTTTTCAATTTACATTACCACTTTCAAGGATAGTCAGAAATAATATTTTATCCTTAAAACATATTATAATATATGTATTAAAACTTATCTAATTTTTACTGTGTAGTTTATATACATTATATTAATTAATAAAACTAATTTAGTTCGTAATGATAGAAACATCACCAAAATAGTCTAATGATCATCACTAACGTTTTATCTATTGATTAATAATGATTCCATATAAAAAAGATATGTAAGAACATTTAATATAATTTATTCTCAATAATAAAATATAATTTCTAATAGGGACAACAATTCTCTTTTTACATAATATTCCATACTTACATACATGTGAACCAATCATGAAAACCAATTAAACGAACAATCTCGAA
This sequence comes from Viscum album, assembly GCA_963277665.1. NCBI lineage: Eukaryota > Viridiplantae > Streptophyta > Magnoliopsida > Santalales > Viscaceae > Viscum > Viscum album. The sequence continues at coordinate 1,496,434,349 of OY728156.1, read as the reverse complement.
CGACAAAATTTTATCTTATAAATATTCCAAAAAGCCATAAAATAACAGAATAAAAGTATAATAAATTACATATATGTTCAAAAAAATATTAAATGATTAATATATGGATTTATTTTGATTATCTGAGACACTAAGATAAGGAGAAGAATATTATCGAGCATTGGGTAGGGGATCCTCAACAAAGCTATATGTTTTCATTCTGGTTGTGTTTTATATCTCTAAAACCTAATATAGTTCTTATTATTCTTTATATTAAGTAAAAATTATATTATTAGGTTCCCAATTCATGTATAAATATTATTTATTTATTGTTTTATAGGGAAATAGTTTTTTTAAAAAGGTTCCCTTCTCAATTCTTCCAAATAGGCAAGCCCGACCAAATGAATCATTCTAAATATTTACCCATTTTCAAGTACTATAAATATTATATTTTAATCCCCCATAATCAATCTAAAATAAATACTTTTATATTAAAAATATATCTAGATTCTTTTTTGGTTTTATAAAAAAAATTATTCATTTTATACATTAAATGCTCTTCAATATTTGCATTAAATCACACTAAATGTTTTCATTTATAATGATTCGTAAACACTATTTTTTAATGTTTTCATTTCATATAGAAATAATATCTATTGATTTATGTCTATTGTTTATTTATTAATTTACATGTATGATTTAAATCCATTCATTCATTAACATTTTTATTATAAACTCATTCTTTATAATTTATGACATGATTTTGATGCCAACTTCATTACATGGAAAATGCATATGATTATTCCATATTTAAGATTATTCTTGTGGAACACATATTCATTAACTTTATTTTATAGGTTCAATTAGATAGTGATCAAATGAATTGGTTGATTTTTGCCTAATGATAGTTCACATGCAATGGTTATTGTGGTTATCCATGAAGCATGCTCCTCTATATTATATGGTCTTCATGGATAACCTTGATAGATTCTAAATAATTTGAAATGGTCTTGGAGGTTATAATTGAATGATTAAAATTTCATTTTGTATTATTTTTCCAAAATTTATATGATTCCATTCTCTATATGTTACACTTTTGTTCATTCATGTTCCATTCCATTTTATGTGATAATGTTATGTCTTCTAACCCATGTGACAAGATTTATTTGTATGATTTTTCCCCTACAAGGTTTTTTAGGTCCTTTATTTCTTCATATATTAACTAGGCTATCATATGCAGATATAAGAGCTAATAGGATGATCAGATCTCTTTATCTTGAATAAATATATAATTTTTTATATTTATTTTGTGCTTTCTAATTATGTATTTAATATTCCAAAGACACAAATTTGTGATACTTGGATTGTATTTTTTGGATAATAATGATAAAAATAAGTTCATAATATGTGAAAAAGTTTATGTATACTCTTTTAATTACCTTAAATGTCTTATAAAGTTAGATTTTCACCTCAAACTAAAGATCATTTTGAGGATGATCGGTGGTTTTTAAATGACACATTTTATCAAGAGACTTTTAAAGGTTTTAACAAAATTTATATATAAATCATGGATCATGATAAGACATAATTTAAATTGGTACACCATAATATCTTACAAATTCAGTAATATAGGGTCGTTCCAGATACTAAAGATGTAAATCTCCAATCATAGTAAGAAAATGTGAAGATTTTTTGAGATAATCAACAATAAACCGTATGAATTCATTTCATATATGAGTTTATTGTAATCCAATAAAAATTTATATATTATTATTATACCATTTATATATAAAATAATGTAGTGGTTTCATGAATCTTCTAGGATACAGTCTCTACACCTTCACTAATTGAAACACAAAACATCTTAATACATTATTATATGTTTCTTACTTCTTATTTTCCCAAAAAAACTTACATAAAATACCAATATATCATGGTGATACATTTGATTTTAGAAAAAATAAAACTATTAGAATCATTTATTAATTCCACTTTTAGATAATGTAATGAATAAATACATAGCCTCATTTCTAATTTGATTACACAATATTCATAAATGATGTATTCAAATATCCCATCGTTCATGAATTTTATTTTTTTTAAAAAATTATATCACCGGCCATAAATTTTGTTATATTTTTTAATAAATATAATAATCCAATCATTTGAAAAAATTTGTTCAATTTAAAATGGAAATATAATCCCTATATAAAACATTACAAGGTCCCAAAATATAGTTTCCATGGAAAACCACGTATTATTTAAAAATCCATGATCATTCACTCTGAAGGAATCATGTTCCTTATAAGCCTTTATAAGGTGGTAGTTTATCCTGAAATAATAATTCTTCTCTATCTATAGATATAAACTTTTCCTCATGTTGAATTCATGCTTTGAAAAGATTGATTTTAGAATCTCATGATCTGTATCTATCTTCCATCATTAACTATAGAAATAATTTCTCTATATATTCTTTGTAAATATAATGACATCCATGTAAAGATCATTGGGTGGAAATTTTTTTCATGTATCATTAACATTCTTGATGCATAGGAAATAATAATATAAATTTGTTTATGTTTACATCCGTGTTTTATATTTGATGAATCAATATATATAACAAATCTATCCACTCTCAATTGTATTTTTAACATAGATGGATATATCAACCTCATATTTTATTCCTAAAAACGTTATTTATATTATTTGTATCCATAGGAACTTAAAACCTTCACATTTCAACTTGGTTAGTGGGTTTTCTAATTCTGTAATATTCAGAGAAAAAATGTCCATAGGAATCTATTAATAAATTGAAAATACATACCTTAGTTTGTTTTTTCATCATAGGGAATTCTTTGAATACCATTATCTTTTATATATGAAACATTGTACCATATTTAGAGAAAATATTCATATAATTTTAAATTCATTGAGCCAAAATTCAGACTTGTTAAATTTTTTATAATACTCACTTTATCTATGTTTCTATTGAATGATTCTTAAATTGATATTATTCCCTTTATAACATCATGATTATACTATGTTATCATCAATAAAAACCAAAATAATATTAGCATGATTTTCCATGATCAATCTTTTCATCATATCCGCAAAAAATAGAGGGTTCACTAGTTTATTTAAAGGCCATTTCTGTAATCATATAATGTCCACACCTCGTATAAAATTTTTCTGGGGAATATATTCATTTTTTGATCACAATTGATGATTCCCAGAATGAAGATCAATCATTTTGAAATTATATGCACCATGATGTCGATCAAACAGATCATTAGTATGATTTTTGGGAAATGTTTTCCATACTGTGATGGAATTGAGTTCCATATAATCAATGAATAACTTTATGGTACCATAATTATTTATATAAAATAGAACATGATCTCACTAATGTGAACTCGCATGGCATATGAATATCTTGTCATTAAAATCATATATTTGTTTTCATATCTCTTCTAGATATATAGTACCCATCATTTAGTTTTTCTTAAATATTGTCTTTGCATCAGGGATAATTTTAAAAGAAAACTCAACTTCACACTAAAGTTGATAACTATGTAGTTCTCTAGGAAACAAATCAATATATTCCATCTCAATGAGAACCCTATTTATCATAAGTATACCTTTACCTTTTATATGTTTTTAATTATCTTATTCTCACAGAATTTGATTATGTATAGATACTATTGGTATATAAATATAATATTTAGATGATGTATCCTACCATATAAAGATAAGTAATTCCATATAATCACCATGAATTGTAATTTACTTCTCTTAAAAATACATTGTTTAATAAATTTTTTAATATCAATACATACCAATGATTATATTAATGTTGGAAATTAATATAATGAAAATGTCTAAAGATATAGAATGATAATGTTCCATAATGGAAACTCACTAGAACATACATGTTGCATTGATAAAACCAAAAGGGCATACATTGTGGAATTTAGTGATGACTGGATTTGGGATCGATAGATATGAATTTTCATGGCTGTTTCGATCTATCATATAAGAGACCCTTAAAATAGAATGCACCAAAGTAATAGGCGGAAAAATTTATTTGTGCTGATGTATCCATTCAATATACACATGAAAAAACCAAAGGGGGTCTTTTGTTGAAGCACGTGGGGGTTGTTCCCTACAAAGAACTTCCTCATCAATAAATCTACTTTTTATATAGTTTAATGATGAAGTCTTCGTAGTTGATGTTGATCTGAATACTATTCAATAAATTTCCATAAATGTGTATGTTCTCTAATAAAGGACATATTTATTATGTAAAATGGGACTAAGCATGGTAAATTATTTATATTAATCAATGAATCTACCACTGCTGGGGAACAACTAATTGGAAACCTTTTCCAATTGGAAGATGTTATTTCCATATAATTTTATTCTCCTATGATTCATTTGATCTATTATGGAAAATGGGTATCATAAATCTGATACCAAGAAAACCTAAAATATAATAATAGACTTTTACATCATTCCATTCACCCATAGAAAACCCATGAATAAAATTTGGGTTAGACTACATGGTCTCAGTTAGTTTTTCCTTCACTAATTTTTTTTATTGATATTACATCTTTGAGTTGGTTCAACATAATAATTGATAATTTAACAGTGAATGGGGAATATGGTTTGTATTCTTGAAGTATGGTTGAAGATAATTTGGACTAAAGTCTACCTAATTTAATTAATTTAAATGCAAGATAATATCATACTGAGTTCAGTATATAATATGAGTATAACCCATCCCTTTTTTGATTTTCTCAATAATATTAGTCACTCCTTTGTGAATAGTTGAGTTGTGAAATAATAGGATACTCAACCCACAAATAAGTAATGGACATCAGTAAGGAGACACAAGAATGATAAATGTACAATATTAGAGAAACTATAGCCTTCTATGAAAAGTAATGAATATTGAGTGATAAGGATTGGTGACCAATCCACATAAATTGATGACCATATTAAATTCTAGGAAAATGTATTTGAATATAAGTACAATGAAAATAAAGAACAATATATTATAGTTGAATTTTATAATTTTTCCATGTAGATTTTTAGAAAACATCAACATGAAATGGAATTTATGGAATCCATTATCTAATATGAGGATAAATCCATTAACATGAAGGTTGTTAAATACAATTGTTTGGATAGCACCTCTCATACAACAATGATTAATGACTAACTTTGGAAAAAATGGAATGTGTAATCATTTATTGATAAAAAACATCCAAATCTGGAACTGAAGGTAAATCTAAAAAATCAAATGCATCATCAATGAATCTTGACATAGATTCTACCTCAAAGGATAGTGGTGGAGCTACTCTGACCACAATTTATAATAATGAAAATATTATATCAACACATGAAGGTACTATTTTTATACAACAATCATCTTGAAACAAATATATAAGGAATTTTTTTTACTCCCATTTAGTGGAAATCATGGAACACAATTTATAGACTAGCAGCACCTGAAATGAACCTCTACAGATTGCTGCTAGAAAAAATAGAAAATATAGTTTCTCTAAGTCCAATATTTTATAAAAAAACAACAATATCAAATTATTTACGTATTATTCACATGAAGACATTATATTTCCATATAAAAAGTCTATTTATACACCTTTTCATGATAGAAATACACACTACAGGCCTTATAAAACACCCATGACTTCCTTAGATGACATAGTTGACATGCATATGAATTCTACTTACTTAGAGGGTGTCATCAACCCTATAGGTTCTATAAATTCACTACAACCTATAGACATTTTATACTCTGAAAATTAAAACAAAAGAATGAATTTATTTGTGGGATTCAACAACATCACATAGATATAGTTTATAATGACAAAAGTCATGACCCATAGACCATATCTGAGGTTATGGTTGGTACATCAAAATATGTTTGAAATATTTCATCTATGACTAAACAGGAATAGATTACTATCCCATGATTGATGAAAACCATCATATGATTCTCTAGGATAATGTGATATGAGTGTAAAATGTTGGGGGTTCTGACCCCCAAATACAGGTTCAAATGAATATTTTATTTTGGAACTATCAGAGTATTTATAGATCCAACAGTATTCACACGTTAAAAGTCATTGTAAATAACATCTCCCTATTTTTTCTATTGAATAACCAAAAAATATTTATTGATCTGATTTTACCAACTGAAATTATTTTTGTTATTTCAACATTATATCTAAAATAATTGATCCTATCTATAAACTCTTTGGATTTTTTCTCCAACTACATCACATAATGTTAATTTTTTCATCATTTCTTGTCAGTTTTTTACATGTGAATTTGAAAATGAAATATATAACATTTATTTCATATTTATTTATGAGAATAATTGATATCATTATAAGATATAATTTTATGAGTTCCTTCGTATTTAGGTAACAATATTCAATATCTGTGGATTAGGGTTAGTGACGTTAATGTCATTCTTTCCCACAGTGAGAAAATTGTCTAGGGTCACTCTTTAATTTCATCTAAAATTATTTAAACATTAATTGAATATAACATTATAATTTAAAATAACCATGATGGAGAAAAATAAATATGGTATAGAATCCCCAATTATAGGGTTTTCAATGGTAAATTAGACCAAAAATACACATATTATAAAACACTAGATAAATGGGATAAAATATCAAGCATCACCATTAACAAACATAACTCTTATCATCGCCCAATCATGTTCAATATCTTTATCAGAATAATTAATTATTTTTGTCTTTTCACACTCAACAAAAAATAAGCACCTGATCCAGATTGTGATGACACCATAATTTTTTTTGTGTCCCTCTATGAACCATTTTATTGATTATTTTTTCCAACAAGACTTACTTGAAAATGATTAATCCATGTATTATAGGATGTTTCCAATATAAATACCATCAAATTAACAATGTTATTTTCCATTTAGATGATTAGCATAACCAAATTCAATCTACCACTATTATGTCATATTTCAATCTGGATCATCAATAATAAATTATTCATACATCCAAACATGTCTCTCTTGTAGGATCGAAATAGTGATATAGATGCTCAATATACAAGAGGGGGGGGGGGGGGTGAATTGTATACATTAAAAATTCCTTTGGGACCTTTAATGTTAGTTAAGAATAAATATGTTTTCCTTAAGCAAAGGAAAGGCTAAGTTTAACAAAGTTAAACTAAGCAAATTCACAACACCTCTTAACACCGAATGCAAACTAGGAAAGAAATTCCGAAAGTAGGTTCCAGAAATTAGGTTCCGGGAATTGAAACTTAACAAAAGGTTACAATATGAGATTCTACCTTAAAGAGTATAGAATCTAAAAGAAACAGAGTAAAAATAAGGAAGTATACGAATGTTATACTTTCCTTATATTACAAAATACAGCGGAATAGAAACAAGTAGTAGAACTACTAGTAACAAGATATAAGTCTTTTAACCCAAAGAGAAGGGTATCCAGCAACCTTGGATAAATGTCCCTTGATATATACTTTCAAGCAAGTCTGTCTTACCCACACCAGGGTAAGCCCTTGATATGAAGATCGGAGTCTCTTTCTTACTATCCCCACAAGCCCTCAACTTCAAGGTAGTTGGCAACCTCTGTCTTCTTCAGCAAGGAAGCCCTCGAACTTCAAGGTAGTCGGCACCTCTGTCTTCCTATCCCCGGAATCCCTCGAATGTAATCACTAAAATTCGGAGTCGCACGAAGCTTAGAGAGTTAATAAGAGTCTCTCTCTCTAGAAATCACTTCAAGCAAATTAGTCAGCCTTTCAGTACTTTTTTATCCATCAGCTACGAGCTCTTTCAAATGAGCTCATATTTATAGGTAAGGTCATCTCCTTCTCCAACGGTCATATTTTCCTTAAAGATCGGAGGGACCTGTACACATGTCACTTAGACAACGGTTAGTTTATAACAAAACAGACGACATCGTTTTATAAAAAAACAAGTGTAACAGAATGTACGACATCGTTTTAAACTCTAACATAAATGTTCGGAATGAAAACTTCGGAGTGAAGGTTCGGAGTGTAAGGAACAATAGTAAAGAGTAGACAAATTTTAGAAGTGTAAGAAATATAAAAGTTCGGAGTCTAACAAAGATATTTTTTTGGAGACTGAATTAATTCAGAGTGTATAAAACAAAGATACTCAAATTCAGTTTAATAGGTCAATTCGGAATGCGAATTTGGAATAGGAATTCGTCATCAGAAATCGTAATGAGAATTCATCATCAGGATTCGTAATGAGAATTCTTCATCAGAATTCGTAATGAGAATTCATCATCAGAATTTGTAATGAGAATTCTTCATCATAATTCGTAATGGGAATTCGGAATGAGATTTCTTCATTAGAATTCGTAATGATAATTCTTCATTAGTATTCGTAATGAGAATTCGTCATCAGAATTCGTAATAAGAATTCATCATCAGAATTCGTAATGGGAATTCGGAATGATATTTCTTCATTAGAATTCGTAATGAGAATTCTTCATTAGAATTCGTAATGAGAAATATTCTTCAGAATTCGTATCCGGAATCTGGAATAGAACTTAGTCAGAGTTCATATCCGGAATTCGGAATGAGACTTCCTTATAGTTCTTATCCAGAATCTGAATCCTAAAACAAAATGCTTTATATCAAAGTTTCAATGATTCCGAGAAAATGAATCCGAATCTCATACTTAAGAAAAATATGGATGAAAATATGATATGGATAATTTTTCTTATAAAAGTGATTTTCCTTAGGAAAACAATTTTCCTTATAAAAGCAATTTTCCTTAAGAAAGAAATTTTCTTAAAGATAAGGTGTTTGTGATTTTCAAAACAAGAAGGAATGGAAAAGTCATAAGGAAAACCTTATTGACTCAACAATCTCCCCCTTTTTGGAAAGCACAAACATCCTTACGAAAAAGAAATTCTAAGAAGAAAGAAAAACATTAAGGCTTATCTCCCTTTGCATTAAGGATATTGATGAATACGACTAACTCCCCCTTAGGCATTGAAACTCTAAGGATCGTATTTAGATTTCCGGAGTGATAAATAAGAAGGTCTTCTTTAATGAAAAATCTCCCCCTTAAACAAAATCTTATTAGAGTTTTTCTTTTTCTTAAGGATCTTTTTCTTCTCCCCCTTTAATAAACTCTTATTAGAGTTCTCCTTTTTCTTAAGGATCTTTTCCTTCTCCCACTTTGTGATTTCCAAAAATAATTAGAGGAAATGGAAAAGAAACATAGTACCTGAAATATTAGTAATGACAACAATAGAAATGACAAGCACAACTTTCATTAAATTTGAAATCTCAACAACAGAAAGAATACAACAAAAAGATCAGATTTGATTATTTCGGATCTTTTTCCTTTGACATGAGCCCCTTTAGAATAGTCTTGATCTTCTTTAGGTCTTTATGATCTTCTTTATCTTGCTTCTCTAAGGCAACTATTCTTTCGGATTGAGTTTCAATTTTTTCATCCTGGGCTTTCAGCTTTTCTTCATGAGCTTTGATATTTTCTTCCTGAGCCTTCATCCTTTCTTCAAAATCAATCCGATGATCCCTTTCAAACTTCCAGTTTTGAGAAATGAAATTCAGCTTCCCATTGAGATCTCTCACTTCTTGAATCCGGATGTTCTTTTCTTCTGTCAACTTCTTTTCAAATGATGCAATTAACTCATTTGTCTTCTTGTCCTTGGTCTCAAAAGAATATTTAACATTGTCTTGAAACTGATCGAGCAACCTCATCTCTTCCACAGTCTTCTTCGACCAATTTGTCATCCTCTTGCAAGATTTTCTATGAGCTTTGTAGCCAACGAAAAACGTTTTGAACTGAGCCACTATTTCATCAAACTTGTCCATAACCATAGATACGGAGTCAGTTTTCTGATTCAAATCATGTTGGAGAATCTGGCATCTTGAATCAATACTTGAGAAGGTCGGAATGGTTGCCACCAACTTCTTTAAATACTGAACAACAAAGTCAGACCCCACTGAAGATGACTCCGAATCTGAAACTTTGCTTGGCGAAATTTCTTCTTCAAAAAGTTCAAGCTTTCTCTTTGAAGAGCTACCAACTTCCTTCCTCTTCCTCACTTCTGAGCTCAGAGTATCAGCAAGAATTTTCTTTCCCTTGTCTTTTTTCGGAATTGAATCATGTTCCGGAGTTCACTTCTCACTATTAGAAACTTGAACAACATTATCTTCTTCATCAGTGACTTCCTGAACATGAACCCCTACGATTTCTTTCTAAGCAACATCAAGTAAAAGATGTTCTTCTTCTCTATGATAAGAAACTTCTTCTTCTCCTTTCTCTTCTTCTATAGCTAGAGTAACTAGCTTCTAAGATTCTGCTTCAGAAGTTCGGAGTGATAAGTGTTCCGAAGGTGTCCCCTTGTAATCATCTACTTGTTTTAGCACATCTCCGGTTTCACCACATCCTTCAACACCCTCTTCTACTTGTTCTACTTTCTCAACTTTCTCTACTTCCTCAGTATTCTTAGCAATAGCTTTTTCTGGATCAACGAGATTTCTTCCTGGAGTCTCAGGTAGAGATTCCAAGGAGAATGTTCTCGGAACATGAATAGTTGCTGAAACCATTTCATTGAATTTTAACAAAGCCTGAGTTACATCAGCCTCAGACATCATCTTCTTGAGCTTCTTTTGCTTTGCTTGTTTTTCAAGCTCATCAACAGTTTTCTCCTTCAAGGCCTTAGCCTCCGTAGGGTCCAATCCGAACTGCGGATCCCCTTCATTCCTTTTTTCTTTATCTGCTCTCCACTTCATAACAACCTCCTCAGGATAGGCTTTCTTCTTCTTTGGTTTTGGAGGTGCGGAATGGACTTCCTTAGACATAGGATTCTATGCTTGTACTTCCACTTCTTTCAGCCTTCTCTTCCATACTGGCTTAGATGATTCCGGTTCAGCAGCTTTCGGAGCCGCTTCTTCTTGATTAGTAAAGGATCTGACTTCCTTGTCAGAAATTTTATAATCACCAGTAAGCATAACAAAGTTGTGTACTCTAATATTGATAAAAAAAGTCTTCATACGATCTCTCCAGTATTCATAGTCATTACCATCAAAGATAGGTGGTCTTGTCAGATTCAGATTATCAATTGATCCAACATTGATTCCTGCCATACTTATTATAACTTTGCACACAAACTTGTTAGTAGCAAAGAATCGTAATAACAATGTTCGGAATGAGAAATGTTTTGGAATGAGAAATGTTTTGAATGAAAAAGTGAGCAAGAAAAACTTGTATGTGAGTACAAGTATTTCAGAGACCTTCTCTGATACCAAATGTAAGATTGGTATAGAGTAAGAGGTTTCCAACCTCTGATACCAATTGTAGGATCGAAATAGTGATGTAGATGCTCAATATACAAGAGGGGGGTGAATTGTATACTTTAAAAATTCCTTTGGAACCTTTAAAGTTAGTTAAGAATAACTATGATTTCCTTAAGCAAAGGAAAGGCTAAGTTTAACAAAGTTAAACTAAGAAAATTCACAACACCTCTTAACACCGAATGAAAACTAGGAAAGAAATTCCGAAAGTAGGTTCTGGAAATTAGGTTCAGGAAATTGAAACTTATCAAAAGGTTACAATATGAGATTCTACCTTAAAGCGTATAGAATCTAAATGAAACAGAGTAAAAATAAGGAAGTATAAGAAAGTTATACTTTCCTTATATTACAAAATACAGCGGAATAGAAACAAGTAGTAGAACTACTAGTAACAAGATATTAGTCTTTTAACCCAAAGAGAAGGGTATCCAACAACCTTGGATAAAGGTCCCTTGATTTATACTTTCAAGCAAGTCTGTCTTACCCACACCAGGGTAAGCCCTCGATACGAAGATCGGAGTCTCTGCCTTGCTATCCCCGCAAGCCCTCAACTTCAAGGTAGTTGGCAACCCCTGTCTTCCTCAGCAAGGAAGCCCTCGAACTTCAAGGTAGTTGGCACCTCTATCTTTCTATCCCCGAAAGAACTCGAATGTAATCACCAACATTTGGAGTCGCATGAAGCTGTGAGAGTTAATAAGAGTCTCTCTCTCTAGAAATCACTTCAAGCAAATTAGTCAGCCTTTCAGTACTTTTTTAGCCATCAGCTACGAGCTCTTTCAAATGAGCTCCTATTTATAGGTAAGGTCGGCTCCTTCTCCAACGGTCATATTTTCCTTAAAGATTGGAGGGACCTATACACGTTTCACTTAGACAACGGTTAGTATATAACAAAACAGATGACATCGTTTTATAACAAAACAAGTGTAACATAATGTACGACATCATTTTAAACTCTAACATAAAAGTTCGGAACGAAAACTTCGGAGTGAAGGTTCTGAGTGTAAGGAACAATAGTAAAGAGTAGACAAATTTTAGAAGTGTAAGCAATATAAAAGTTTGGAGTCTAACAACGATATTTTTTGGAGCCTGAATAAATTCAGAGTGTATAAAACAAAGATACTCAATTTCTGTTTAATAGGTGAATTCGGAATGCGATTTTGGAATAGGAATTCGTCATCAGAAATCGTAATGAGAATTCATCATCAGGATTCGTAATGAGAATTCTTCATCAGAATTCGTAATGAGAATTCATCATCAGAATTCGTAATGAGAATTCTTCATCAGAATTCATAATGGGAATTCGGAATGAGATTTCTTCATTATAATTCGTAATGATAATTCTTCATTAGTATTCGTATTGAGAATTTGTCATCAGAATTCGTAATGAGAATTCATCATTAGAATTCGTAATGGGAATTCAGAATGAGATTTCTTCATTAGAATTTGTAATGAGAATTCTTCATTAGAATTCATAATGATAATTCTTCTTCAGAATTCGTATCTTGAATCTGGAATAGAACTTAGTCAGAGTTCATATCCGGAATTCGGAATGACACTTCCTTATAGTTCTTATCCAGAATCCGAATCCTAAAACAGAATGCTTTATATCAAAGTTTCAATGATTTTGAGAAATTGAATCAGAATCTCATACTTAAGAAAAATATGGATGAAAATATGATAAGGATAATTTTTCTTATAAAAGTGATTTTCCTTAAGAAATCAATTTTCCTTATAAAAGTGATTTTCCTTAAGAAATCAATTTTCTTAAAGATAAGGTGTTTTTGATTTTCAAAACAAGAAGGAATGGAAAAGTCATAAGGAAAACCTTATTGACTCAACATCTCTCATATCCATTAAAGGTAACATTAAGAAGAAAATATAAAAAACTATGTGGCTCAATTAGGGTAACATGAATACTATGTTCTAAAACTCTCTTTAAATAATTAGTCAAGCTAATAGACAATTTACCTTTATAAGAGACAGATAAAACCATATTTATACTACAGAAGGTATTTCAAGTGATTTCTTCTCATTCATTAGCAAAAGTATCACTGTTATGGACACCAACAGAGACATTTTATATTATTTTATCCTTATTGTTGTTGATTAATAAGATTACCCCATTATCACTGGCCTTCCTTTTGATCATCAGGTCAAGAACACTATATTCAGTATAAAACTAGATAGATCCCTAGGTCTTGATGGTTTCAATAAATTTTTCATTGAACACTATTGTGATGCCATGAAATAACATGTTTGTAGATTAGTCAAAAAAATTTAGTCCATGGTATGATTCCACATGGTTTAAATTACAAATTTCATTCTATAATTCCTTCAATGTAAAATGACTATAATATTTACCTTCTTAGACCCATTTTTCGTGTTAACACAGCTTATAAAATCATTACTAAAAATTGTTCTAATATACTTCCATCCATTTTAAATAAAATCATCTCTTCGAAATAAATTGTTTTGGATAATGGTAGAAACATTCAACATTGTATTTTACGTGCCTTTGAATGCGCTAACCACATAAGTAAATCTAGTTGATGAGGAAGTATATCAAATAAACATTCTATCATAAAGGTATATTATACCCTAGATTTGAGATACATATTCACGGTTATTCATGGTTCTTTTTTAATATTCTATTTATTAGAAAACATAAAACTCTCTTCATGTCGGAAATCTTATCCACTCCAGTTAATGTATCTCCAAAGGGTTATTCTAAATAAACCAAATAATTATGATAGTGTGGCCCCATCTAATATATTATTTTCTTGAAATATCAATAGATAGATTCTTAAGGATGGAATTTATAATGCCATACATTCATAAACACATAGTCAGGTGCTTGTGCCAAGACTACAAATAAGATTTGGTAAAGGCTTATTGACAAAAAACTAGTTTGTCTCATGAGACCCGTCGATTAATCGAGGAGCTAGAGCGGGCTCCACCCATCACTTACTATGTCCAATGAATTCCTCATATGAAATGGTTTAAACATAACATATACATTCATATTAAAACTGGCATACAGAAGGTCAAAACATTATCCATAATCCATGAATGGTATGAAATGACACATCCATAGTCAAACATACCACAAAACCATCAATACAATATGGAAGGTTTGTATCATAATAAATCCACATAAAAAAAACATAAAATCCATCATAGGATGTTGACATAGATGTAATCAAAACATTTTTAGAGAAATACATCTTTCTATTTTGATATCGTTTAGAAGTCGCATAATTATAAAAGATAACATTTCGATTTTATAATATTCTTATAAGGGTGTAAGTGAAGCTTCGATGATGTTATAATGGTTGAAAATAGACACACCCACCGTATAAGTTAAAAAACATTATTACCTTTATTTTTTCTTAAAGGTCATAAGGTACCTTGTTTGGAAAATGATGGAACTATTCTTTTCAAACCAGTTTATAATTTATAAAATAAGGGTATAAATGACTTTAACCAATAGTCTAGTAAATTGTAAAAAAAAATTCGAATACATTTTTAAGAAACATGGATGTTAATGATAAAGAGGTCCCAGTAGATACTTACGTGAAAAAAATGCAGAAAATAAAGATATTGTGATATTAACCATTACATTATACTTTTCCTTCATTAGGGGTGGGTTAAATATCAATATAATGGTGAAATAATTGTTATTAAATTATATAAAAATCATATACATTAATATGATATCATATATGATTTTATAACATTGATTTGTTAATAATATCTTAGCATTATCGTCAGTTCGGGTGTTAACTGAATGGTTTACCTTTATATGCGTTGTTACATAAGTAATGTTTTTTATGAATAGGATTTATCATATTCATATTCAGAAATATATTATGTCTTAAAAAATTATTTTTAATCATCTACTGAAAATTAGTCTTGAAAGGATATTATGGGTAATGAATCGCATCACGTTCGTGGAAACTGTAATCCATACGTACGCACGAGCGAAAATATCATATATTGATATTAAAATAATACATAATTTGATGATATATCTTATATAAAGAATCATTGTAATTTTATATTTATTATTTACATCAATTACACATCCCTATTATACCCATCCAAATAATAATTCATTGAATAACAATTACACCACATGTGGAGACTGTAAGTCGTACGTACGCACATATGGTTACATGTCATTCAAATGATAGATAAAAAACGAATATGGTTGTACCATATTTATAATAACCTCACATTATATAGAATATATAGTGATGTTATTATTTTATAATGGAAAAAACAATGGAAGAGGATGTGCAAGAAGAAAGGAACTTGAAAGAGGTGATGACATATTTACCTCTTTTCGGGTTATTTTATTGGATTTGATCAAAAGGGATCAATAAGATGGATTTCTAACTAAATTAAGGCATCTAAGATGAAGGGAGGATAGTTTAGAGGATATTTGGGCAGGGGTTGGCCGAGACAATTGGTTTTGAATGTGTGAATTAGTGAGAAGGTGGAGTGCTATTTTATAAGAGGGGTGAAAGGCATCTCATGAAAAGATAGAAATATTATCTTATAGTAAAATCATTTTCAGTTTCTAATGGATCCAAAATGAATTATTTAAATGATAAGGTGGGAATGGGTCGAAAAGGACCAATCAAATAGGCTTTAGAAAATTTTGGGTCTCTATATTAACTTTATCATTGAGATTTAACTCGTAGTTAAATAGTTTGACATTTACCATAATCTCTTTGTATTTTTATATTATATGGTTAATAAACATACATTAAACATTCAAAAGAACCAAAAGTTGTCCATTAATGATACACCTATCATTAAATAAGTCTTATGGAAAAACCTTAAAGATTTAGTAATATAATATCCATTAATAATATAATATTTTGTTTTCAAAACTTATTTATGTCAATTTTTACACTATTTTGTATTTTGTTTTTTCAAAATTCATAAATTTATTATTACATCCAAAACAATTAATCAAACCAACTCTATAATTTCATATTAATCTATAAATTTAGTGGAATTCATAAAAATTCCCAAATTACATTTATTTGGATATTTATAATTTCAATTAATTTAATATTTCATTAATTAGATAATTACTGCAACATCATTGTGTCATAAATAAATTTAATTATATAATGTTTAAATGTTTATAAATAAAATATGATTATCTTGGAAATCTTTTTATCATTCTAATGAATATTTATAGTCAAATATATCTTATGATTAACCCTATATTAAGAATTATTTAGCTATTAAACTTTGAATTTAACACTTTTAACTCTTCTTTGAAGTAAATAATAATAAATGTCCTAATCTAATCCAAGTAGATATAAAGCATCATA
The DNA here is from genome assembly GCA_963277665.1 of Viscum album. NCBI lineage: Eukaryota > Viridiplantae > Streptophyta > Magnoliopsida > Santalales > Viscaceae > Viscum > Viscum album. The sequence goes on along the minus strand of OY728156.1, from coordinate 1,496,417,628 downwards.
TTTTATTCATAAGTTTTCCTTGGTTTGAATTATACATATCCAATAGAATTAAGACATGTGTTAGGGTAATAATAATATAATGTTTACCCTTAATTACCTGATTTACTATTAACCGTGTAAAATAATACTAAAAAGTTACTATTCACCAAAAATTATTTCCCTCTTATTGAACCAAATTTTACATATATAAATCAACCACGTCTCTTGTATTTTTTTAATTTAACTCACAGAAGAGGTATAATTATGTTTTATGTAAATTTACAATTTCTCATAGGAGGTGGGTAAAAGACGGTAAAATGATCAATAAAATTTTAATATATCTATAATTATTATAAACCGAATCTAATGAATACATTGAACTGATATAGTTATTATATATCTATTTTGACATTAAATAGATTTAAATAAAATAAATACATATTTAAATAAATATTCGGTTTTAAACAATAACTCATTATTTTTCACTATTCATCATAAATTGAATGTTTTTAAAAAATTACCAAGAATTTTCCCTAAGATAATTTATATATTCCAAATCAAAAAATGAAGTCCATTTTGAAGGATAAAATTGATAAAAAATTAAGAAGTTTGTATTACTATTCATAACAGCTAGTTTGATTGGTTGTGGTGTGTTAGAACTCGTAGTTGGGTACAATACACGTTATTGTATTATTCAAAGAGAAGTAGACCATTGATGTTGGAGGTGTTACATTTTCTCCTCTGAAAAATAATTTTGTCCTCAAAGTTTCTAGAATATTACTACCTCCAAATACATAGGTGGTTCTTCATCATATGTTCCACGGGATGCCACGTTTCCTATTACTTATTATGGTTTATCCATAGAACGTTTACCAGATGATTCGTCTAGTTTCTCAACACTTATTCTCTTGTATCAAGAACCTTGACCGGATCTTATCAATAAGACAGATCGGGTACCAATTATAATTTTTTAAATGTGAGTACATGAATTGGGTCAAACATATATTTTCTCAATAGTGATACGTGGAATACATCGTGAACATTGGAGAGACTTGGCGGCATTCACAAACAGTAAGCTACAGCCCCAATTCGTTCTAGAATTTTGGAATGTCAGATGTACCTAGGACCCAATTTTCCCTTCTTACCAAAACATATAACACCCTTCGATGGAGATACCTTCATGAAAACATTAACACCTTCCTGAAATTCCAAATCCTTCGTTCGGTTATCGGCATAGATCTTCTACCATCTATGAGCTGCTTTGATGTGGGTTTGGATTACATCCACCTTTTCTATCGTTTCCTCCACATGTTCTGAGCCTATGAGTATTCTTTCACCAACATCATCCCAACAGGTTGGTCTGAGACATCTCTTTCCATTAAATGCTTCATATGGTGCCATCTAAATACTTGAATGGAAGATATTGTTATATGAACATTTTACCACAGTTCAATATTGATCCCACATACCTTGAAAGTCACGTGATCATGATCTCAACATATCTTATATGACTTGAGTAGGCTATTCTGATTGTCCATCAGATTGGGGGTGGTAGGCAGTGCACAATTGATGTTTAGTATCCCAGTTATTCTAAAGTCTTTTCCAGAAGCATGGTGTAATATGGTGATCATGATAAGAAACAATCGATTGTGGTAGTCCATGAAGTCTTACTAATTCATTAATATATATTCTTGTTAGACGTTCATGTGGAAAATCATCTCTTATAGCAGGAAAATGTGCTGACTTAGTAAGAAGATCGACAATGACCCATATTGCATTGTTCCTTCTCATATTCTTTGGTAGCGTCATGACAATGTCTGTATTGATATCATCACATTTCCATTCAGGTATGGGAAGCGGTTTCATGACTCATTTAGGTTGTTGCCTTCCAGCTTTCATTTGATGACAAACCATACATCCTGAAACAAAATCATAAATCCACATTTTCATTTTGTCCCACCAAAAATGATCCTCCAATTCTATATACATTTTAGTACTCCCATGTTTTATAGATAAATTAGAACTATGAGCATCATCTAATGATTTCCTTTTTAGATCATGTATATCGGGAACACAAAGTCTCTTCTGAAATTTCAAAATTCCATCTTCATACACAAAGTCACTCAATCTCCCATCATTCACCGAATTAATCTTCTTCTGAAACTCATCATCACCAGTCTGAGTACTCTTTATCATTTCTAGTAAGGATGGATTGAAAACCATTTGAAAGAGTATTGATGTTTCACCTTCCAGGGTGATTCCCATATCCATATTTATTAGATCCATGTATATAGGATTCTTTTCAACTATCATCTTGTTCAAAAATCCATGATCCACTCTACTCAATGCATCTGCCACCTTATTTTCCTTCCCCGGGTGGTAGTGTATAGATCAATAATAATTCAGGAGTAGTTCATGCCATCTCCTTTTCCTCATGTTGGGATCTTTATGTGAGAAAATATACATCAAACTCTTGTGATCGGTATATATCTCACATTTTTTCACCATAGAGATACTTCCTTCAAATCATTAATGAAAATATTATAGCTTCTAACTGAAGATCTGGTGTATTATATTCTTGATCATGAATTTTTAGTTATCGTGATGCATTGGAAATAACCCTATCATTATGCATAAGGACACAACCAATTCCTTTCATTGAAGAATTTCAATAAATAACAAACCAATCATTCCCTGATTCTAGATTCAAGATAGATGTATTGACTAATCAACTATTCAATTCATCAAAATATTCTTCACAGACATTTTCCCAAACAAATTTAACCCCTTTTCATGTGAGCTTTGTTAATGGGTTAACCAACCAGGAAAAATTCTGGAACAAATGTTGATAATAACCTGCTAAACCAATAAAACTGCATACCTCAGTTATACACGTTGGTGCTGGCCATTCATGTATTGCCTTGGTCATTGATGGATCAATAGAGATTCCATCCATAGATACAATATGTACAATAAAATATATCTCTTAAAGCCATAATTCACACATGCTAAACTTCCTATATAATTCTTGTCTTCTAAGAGTATTCAGGATAATGCGCAAGTGATTTTCATTATCTTCATAGATTTTGTAGTATATGAAGATATCATCAATAAATACCACTAAAAAGGCATCAATGTATTCCTTGAAAACTCTCTTCCTAAGATCCATGAAGACAGAGGGTACATTTTTCAATCCAAAAGGCATTACTGTAAAATAATAATGCATGTACCTAGTTCGAAATGTTGTATTCAGAATTTATTCCTTCTTCACACACAACTAATGTTATCCAATTCGAAGGTCAATATATGAAAAGTATTGATCTCCCTGATGTTGGTAAAATAAATCATCAATGCGAGGTAGGGGATAATTGTTCTTTATTGTTATAGCATTTATCTCCCTGTAGTCAATACCTAACCTCATAGATCCATATTTCTTCGTAACAAAAAGGATCTGGGCTCCCCTGGAGAAACACTAGTGAGAATAAATCCATTAATTACTCAATTCCTCATGTTTGTTAATTAGGTCCACTAATTCCACAGTGGTCATTCTATAAAGGGTCTTCGATATGGTCATTGATCCCATAATTAAATCAATGGAAAACTCAATTTCAAATTCTGGAGGATGTCCAGGTAAATATTTTGGAAACACATCAACATATCCTTTCTAAATAGTTACATCCTATAATTGATCATTTAATTCCTCACCCATAGTAATTTCATTCTCTACCTACCCAATAAATTAATTTAGCGGATCTACTGGGGGTAGATCTGGATAAGAAATCAGTGGTGACAATTCTGCTCTAAAGATAAGGTGTTCTTTATCATCATCATCAAAAATAGTAACCTCCTTTTTCTTACAATATATTTTTTCATCATGGTCCAAAATCCAATCTATATCTAGTATTATATCAAATTCAATAATGGTTATGATGATGGGATCATCAGATAAAGAACATTTATATGCCTTAATGGGGACTAATTCAAAAAACAGTGTTGCAATGATACTTCCCGGTGGAGTTTTGACTAAAAACTCCCTTACTAAATCAAATAGGAAATAACTACTTCTCAGAGGAAACTAGGAAGATATGAAACAATGTGATGATCCATAATCAAATAAATCATCGTCTAATCTAAAAAAACCATTAAATTACCGTCCACCTTGTCTTTTGTAGCTTTAACCTCAGCAGTAGTGATAGCTTTAGCTTGGACTTGATCCCTTTTCCTTCTCTGTGGTATGTTCTACATACTCTTAGGAAATTAATTTTTATAATGTCCCCTTTCACTAAAATTTTAGCATTCATCATTGACGCCTAATTCTTCCACATTCAATCACGAACTTGGTGTCCTTTTTCACCACACTTTTAACATACACCCATTCCATTTAGGAAATTACTAGGGTGTTTTCTCCACATTTACTTCAGGTTGGATAATCAACTATTCCCTTCATCCAATTATTTCCATTTCCAGAGTGCGTAGCAGATCTCTTCTTCGCTTTCATTGCTTTAATGTCGTAAGACGTACAAAACTCTTTTTCTATATTGATTTCACATGAGACAATATCATTGAATGATGAGAAGGATTTTGAAACTAATGGTCGATGAAGAAATTGTTTTAACACATAAACGAATTGATCAATCTTACTTCTTGGATTACTTATATAATCTACAACAGGGATTTATAACCTTGTAATGATAGCTTTATACTTTGCGACATTATCATCCTCCTTCTTCCTCAAACTCAGAAATTGAATTTCCATATATGGTCGATGGTCATGAGGAATGTATTTTTGTATGAAAATTTTGTTAAACTCCCTCTATTCCATATTTGATACTTCTTCATCATCTTTTGTGTTATGAATCAATGACCACCATTGATCAACATCTGCACTGTGGTGTTAAACTTCCATTACAACTTTTTCCCTTTCACTACTCTTTAAGATGTGGAATATTTTCTATATAGAATTTATCTATTGATTACCTACTAGTGGATTTGTACAACCTTTTAATGTGGGTGGTTGTTGCCTCATGAAGCGGTATAACATTGATCTTCCATGTTTTGGATCAGGGTACTCCATACAGGTAAGGTTATTATTCATAACCTGAGTGAGTTGTCCCAATATGGTGATTACATGATCAGAACCAGTTGCATTACCATCTGTACTATAATTATCTTTAGTAGGATGGAAATACCTACATGGAGTGCATTCATTGATATGGTTTCCATTCCTTCCACTTTGTTCCATTGCTAAACAATGGCATACACTAGATTATTTTATGAATCACAATACATAATTCCAAACTTATAACATACCTAAAATAAATTTAACAGTTCATTTATATAATCCATAATCATATAAATTTTTTCTTTGAGAATGTATATAGTTATAAACACTTCATAATGGTTTTAAAAAAAATGATAATTTTCCTAAGCATATCCCCTGGGAGTGTTGTAACCAAGAGTGCAACAAGGCCCATTATAGTGCACCAATTCCCATTGAAGTCTAGCTCAAAGTGGTGTTTTCAGGTTTAAGCCATAGGTACATCTGTGCTAGATGCACCCCTACCTAATTTTATCTAGACAACGATTTATTTTCTTAGAAAACTCATAAAAGTCTCTAAAGTACCAAAATTCTTGGGAGTTCTTCTATACTAATCCTCATAGTCTATCCTAGGGAAATGTGCTCTAATCGGAGTTTATCTAAATATAGTTTCCATGGTTTGTATTAAGCATCCATTGATAAAAACTATAATTCCATGACCCAAGTTACTTGGAGTCAGTGCATTATTACATATCATTGGCATGATCACAAAATATCATGTCTCAAAAAACAAATTAGTTTAGTATCCTTGGATGTACTATGTACATTCATAAGGTATACATTACATCGTAAAATGGAAAAATACAACAAAATTGTTTCCATAGACACCACTAATTTCGCATATACTATCCTACAAGTCCATATAATATACATCATCACATCCTGGGAAAAATAAAACATATAAAGGGGTTAGCAGAGATGCTCATTAAGGAAATGAATATAGTGGAAAAATTCATAAATAAGAATAATCATTTAAGGTAATATATAGAACTAAATAAAATGATTTTTCAACATTAAAATCATCATAATATGGAAAATATAAATTATAATAATTCCATTTACTTACTCACTGAGATATTATACTAGTCGAATAATCAGATGCAATATCAATAGTCCCTTTCATAATGATGGAATGTATAATGCCAGAATTTCATAACCAAATAGTCAATTCCTTGTGCCAAGACTACAAGTAAGATTTTTTCATGGCCTTGTGCCAAGACCCTATATTGTCTCATGAGACCTACATATGCATCGAGGATCTAGAGCAGGCTCCACCCATCGCTTACTATGTCCAACGCAATCTTCATATGAAAATGGTTAAACATAACATAAAAATTTGTTTTAAAATTGTCATATGAAATGTCAATAATTAATCCATAAACAATATAAGGTATGAAATAAAACATACAATGTAAAATATACAAAAAACATTCAATACAATTGGAATTTTTTATCATAATAAATCAACTTTAAACAAACATAAAATCCACCATAGGATGTTAACAATGATGAAGTCAAAACCTTTGTACAGAAATATTTCTTTCTTTTTTGAAATCAATTAAAAGTCACATAATTTTAAAATAAAACATTTATATTTGAAAATATTCTTATAATATTTTATGGGAAACTTCGATGAAGTTATAATGGTGGAAAATAGCTGCACCCACCCTATAAGTTAAAAAACATTATTACCTTAATTTTGTGGAAAAGGACATATGGTGACTTGTTTGGAAAAAGAGAGAAATATCATTTTCAAACACTTTTATAAAAAGTAAAACAAGGGTATAAATGACCTTGACCCATAGTATAATAAATAGTATAAATTCATTGGAATAAATTTTTACGAAACATGGATGTGGATGATAAAGAGGTCCCAGTAGATACTTACGTAAAAACAGCCTCAGATAATGAAGAGATTGTGAAATTAACCCTTAGATTGTACTTTTTCTTGGATGGGGGTAGGTTAACCTCCTTTATAATGGTGAAATAATTTTTATTAAATTATAAAAAAAATAATATACGTTAATATGATGTCATATATGATCTTTTAATATTACTTTGTTAATAATATCTTAGTATTATCGTCGTTTCGGGTGTTAAATGATTCATTTTCCTTTATATGATTTGGTACGTAAGAAATGTTTTTTATGGATAGGATGTGTCTTATTGATATCAATAATGATATTTAGTCTTTAAAAATTATTTATAATCATCTATTGAAAATTATTCTTGAATGGATATGACGGGAAATGAATCTAATCGTGATCGTGGAGAAGGTAATCCGTACGTACGAAATGAAGACAATATCATGATTTTGATATTAAAATAATATATAATTGGATGTTATATCATATATACAGAATCATTATTATGTTATATTTTTTATTGACATTAATTACACATCATTATTATAAGAATCCAAATAAAAATGTGTTGAATAACAATTACACCATGACGTGGAGACAGTAAGTCGTCCGTACGCACATACGGTGACTTGTCATTAAAAGGATGGATAGAATAATGAATACGGTTGTAACATATTATAGTAAAAACAAAGTATATATAATATAATGGAGTTATTATTTTAGAATGGAAACAACCAAGAAGGAGTATGTGGAAGATGAAAGGAACTAGAAAGATGTGATAAAATATTTATCTCTTCTTCAGGTTCATCCTTTTGATTTGATCAAAATGGAACTATAGGTTAGATTTATGAAAAAAATAAGGCCTCTTGGATTAAGGTAATATAGTTGAGAGTGTATTTGGGAATGGTTTTTCCTGTCCAAATGGATTTGAATGTGTGCATTAGAGAGAAGGTGGAGTTCCTTTTTATAAGAGGGGTGAGGGGCACCTTAGGAAAAGCTAGAAAAATTATTTTATAACAAAATAATTTTCGGTTTATAATGGATAAAAATTGAATTATTTAAAGGATAAGGCTGGGATGGGTCTAAAAGCACTCATCCCATTTGTTTTAGACAGGTTTGGGTAACTATATTATCTTTATCATTTAGATTTAACTTATAGTTATGTAGTTTGACATTTACCATGTCTCTTTGTATTATTATATTATATGGTAAATAAACATACTATAAAATTCCAAGAGAACACCAAGAGGTTCATTAATGATACACCTATCATTATTTTAATATTTTGTTCTATCCATTGATTTTTAGGAATACAACAACAATTAATAATATAAAATTTGTTTTAAAAACACTTTTATGTCAATTTTCACAGTATATGGTATATTGTTTTTGCTAAATCCATAACAATATTATTAAATTGAAATGAATCCATATAAACGACCCTCACATGTCATATTAACCTCAAAAATTAGTTTAATTCATAAAAAGTCTCAAAATACATTTATTTGGATATTTATAATATTAATTATTTCATTATTTCATTATTTAGGTAATTACTGAGTCATCATTGGGTCAAAAATTAGTTTAATTATATAATGTCTAAAATATATAAATAAAATACCATTATCTGGGAAATATTTTTATATTTCAAATGAATATTTATACTAGAATTTATCTTCTGTGTGACAATATATTAAAAATGATTTATTTATTAAACATTAAATTTGAAACTTTTAACTCTTCATTGAATTAAATAATAACAAATGTCCTATTCAAATAATTGTGGACCTAAAGGATAATATATTATTCCTACGGTTGTTTTTGGTCGAATTATACTTGTCCAATATAATTAGGACATGTGTTTGGGAAAAAATAATGTCATTTTTACACTTAAATACCCTGTTTACTTCTAACCGTGGTAAATAAATGTAAAAAAGTTACAATTAAAAAAAACTTATTTTCACCTTATTGAAAAACATGCTACTTACTGATATCAACTGTGTCTCACGGAATTTTGAAACTAAACTCACAGAAGCAGTAAAATTAATTTTTATGTAAATTTGCAAATGCTCCTAGGAAGTCGGTAAAAGACGGTAAAAAGTTCTATATATTTTTTTATATCAAAAATTATTAAAAAATGACTCTAATGAATTAAATTAAAATTAAATAGGTATTATGTATCTATTTTGACCTATAATATAAATAAATAAAATAAATAATAATTTAAATAATAATTCTGGTTCAAACAAAAATTCATTATTTTTCACTATTCATGAAAAATTGAATGTTTTCTGTAAAAAACCCAAAATTCACCCTAAGCTAATTCCAATATTCCGAATCCAAAAATGAATTCCTTTTTGAATGATAAAATTTTTAAAATATTAAAATTTTTGTATTACTATTCATATTGGCTAGTTTTATTGGTTGTGGTGTGTCAGGACACGAAGTTGTATACAACACACGCTATTGTATTATTGAAAGTGAAATTTACCATGGAAGCTTGGGGTGTTACTTAAAATACATTCGTGTCCCCATTTTCTGGTGAAGACCTAAAATTAGTTAATTTTCCAAACCTTTTGTCCAAATCTTACAGCAATTATCCACTTCGAAGGGGAAGATCATTTCCATTGCTCGAAGAATTTTCCTTTTCCAATATATTCTTTTTATTAAAATAGACTACTCATTGATGCTTTATAAATGGGCTTATGTCCTACTAAAAAATAAATTCCACCATAAAAACTATTTTCTCGGGTGGGGGAACTCTAGAATGGAAAATTGTAACTAGTCCTTATATTACATGTTACAAACACATAGATAAGGGTTGTTTGGGAATTAATAATCCATTACCTATTTAATTAAACCTAACAAGCTTGGATTACATAGAGCATCTATCATAATGACCCCATTTCTATTTATTTCAATAAAAATATGTTTCATCACAATCTAACGAAAGGAAAACTTAAATATAGTAATACCCCTCTCTATTAATCCTTATTGAAAGCTTCATACACCATCATATATAAATCTAGAAGGATTGTTAGTAGACATTTTTCTATGAGTTTTTGGGTATACAACTGGACTATAAATCCTTCTATTTATATAATTTATCCGAATAAATTACATAAACAATCTACTTTTTCCATTAAATATGTTATAATCTATCACAGATTTATTTTATCTGATAATGATTAACATATCATTGAAAAGTTCCACATTGATGGCTCTAATTATTATTTAATTTGGGAACTTACTCAAAATGGATTTGTCAAATATTAAACTTTTTACAACCACTATTTTATAAATATTGATATTTAATTTTTTTTAATTAAAATTTTTGATTAATTATAGATATAACCATAAAGACTAACTCATATTTGTTGAATTACTCCCCACTTTGTACCCATTGATATTTTTATTCAATATTTTTTGGATCCAAATATTCTCTAAATTTCGACTTTGAAATCAATATAGATAAGAGACTAACCATATCATTATCTATTATTCTACTAATACTAAACTTTGGAATTATATTTTTGATCTTTTTTTACATAAGATTACTTATTGACTAAATAAACACAAAACATAAGCACTGTGCTATTAAATATTATACTCAGCTTATAAATAATCAATATTTTCTTCTATTTCTAAGCTCTTACAATATATTTTGTCTCATAAAAATTCATTTATTAATGTTAATATTTCATTCAGTTTTAATTTAGAACGGGTTAAAATCATTGATTCTATTTGGGAAGATAGATAAATCCAAAATGGGTATCGCAACAACTAGGTGATTTATTACGTCATTCTATGGAACCTTGGGGTTGATGTAATATATTGTCATCCTCGACACGCCTTATATGTTTTTAGGAAATATATTCCCTATGATGTATTAATGATAATGTATATAGAGCATCTAATGGTTACCCATGAACATTGGGATGAATTGCAATTTATTTTCACTACCTTGGGGTGCTTCTTGGTTACATATATGGAAGCTATGAAATAGCCTCAAATTTGGAGGAAGAAATTTTGGGTGTTATATATGATATCACCATTGCAAAGAAACAAGGTTGGAACAACGTATGGATTGAATATGATTCAACAAAAATACTGCAAGCTCTATGGAATGGTGAGGTGAAACTTGTGGGGATTCTAAAAACTAGATAGATGGATTTCATTCAATCACTCAATGATATAAACCATATCACCACTCATGAGTTTTATGAAGAAAAAATGTTTGTGGATGGTATTGAAGACAAAGGATCAATCCATGCCATCACCTGGTTAAATGACCTCCTATTTGATTTAATTACCCTTTATGAAAAATAGTTTAAAAATACAATAATCGAAACACATGTAACATGTATTTTAATAAATTAATGTTCTTTGGTATTATAACAGGGAACCTCCTATTTTAAAAAACTACCACTATGAGTCTGGATTGAGAAATCACTTCTATAATTCTAGTGATTTGTATAATATTATTGTAAAACATGGATGATTTAATAGAGTATGATCATCAAAAATAATATAAATAATTTTCTAAATTTGATGATGTAATTAATGTACCTTCCACCATATCATTAAGTACTTCATCATCAGATGTAAGGACTAGATAATCTTGACCTTTCTTGGATGGACTTTTCTGATAAAAATTCCCATGACTCCTATGAAAATCATTTACATAGTTCCAAATATCCTTACTTAATCCATTGAATATTTGTATCTTCATTCTTACCCATTAAATCGTTGGATTCACGGTTTTTTCTGCACACCTAAATAAAACCATCATATACAAAAAGCATTCCCCATAATGTTTCTTTATAAATTTTTTACAAGTTGGAAATTCTACACTTAACTTACTTATATTTACCATATTTCCTTCCCTAGAGTTCTCCTCAACCAACTCCTTATATTTTATTCCTTCAAAATAATAAGACTTGGAGAATCATTTTTCAATATTAATTGTCCTTGATAATATGTCCTTGTATGGTGAGATTGTTTGGGATACTAGTACCCATTGAAGGATTGTATTTATCCAATCAAATATATAATAAATCATAACCTTAAGATTACATATTTAATCCACAAAATATAAGAGACTCATTAGGATAATTGTATCACTTTGAGAGAGAGTGTTGAATTATTGATATCATTTATTTTTATTTTTCACTAAACATGAAAAAACATTTTCATACATTGAGAGATTGCATTCACTATTGAAAAAAATTCAAATGAAAAACCACATAAATATTATAATTTACAAGGTTCATTATTGAGTAATAATATATATGTCCTTGGTTTGGTTTGGAAGTAATCTAACACAACATAATATACAAAAATATAATACTTTTGTGTGGAATATAATATGTAGGATATATCCATTCAATCATGTATAACAATCTAAACAATCTAATAGTGTGTGTACTAACTCTAGAATAAAGGATGTAATATATTGTTTTTTAGTAAAACCTGTTACATGTGATTATTTATCAACATCAAAAACGTATTCATTTAAAAAAAATTCTTCACTTTCATACCCAATTACTGGATCTTTTTTTGAATAACTTTATATGAATCTTGGTCTGATTTCATAGTGTGATTTTCCCATTACAATTACCCAATATGAAAATGTATAAATTATTTTGAATATAGTAGGGACAATTCATACAACATTATTCCACAGTACAGAAAACTAAAAATGATAATCTGAATCTGATTACCTAGACCGGCACAATGATCAACCAAATACACTATCAAGATGAATATGAAAACTGGTTGAATACATTGATCAACTGAATATATAGAAATATTGTCTCTTATCCTTTCACTTAGGTTTGAAAATATATATGTAACAAAGATCTATATGAAAACATCTACTCTATATAAACAAGTTGATTATGTCTCTTCTTCAGTGAACAATACCTCAATCATCACAAAACTACAATTTAATTATCACCCTTTAAGGGAAACCGAAATTGGATTTTGTAGGAATTTGAAAATATTTTCCACTGAAATAAATTACCCAAAATAGGCTGTCTCATTGAGTTTCAGGTCAATTAATGACTTCTTCAATGATTCTAAATTATCTTGATTCTTCTAGAATCTTTAGATACCTTTATACTTTCTTCACAAACACCAGTCTTATTCTGAATACCCATTCCAATGTTTTCAATCTAAGTTCATCATTACTGTGCTACATACCAACCTATGAGGACAAAAAATCATCTTCGAATATAAAACTCCCCCATTGTCAACACATTCAACCACTTATACTTTATCTTTTTTATTGATCAACATGAACCAATTGTTAATCTTATTTGTAGAAATCAGGTTTTTTTGTTTCTCTTCTGAATATAATACACATAAACTTCATTTTATATAGTTGTATATACATTGGTTTCTTTCACTGAATTACAGTACCGTTGATTTCTCACATTTTCCAGAAACCTTCTCTGCCTTTAAATTAATATGAATTTAAGGAACCCATTATGATGATCTTAAGACTAGGAAACTTAAAATTCACAAAATTTATTAATTCAAACACATTGTTTGGTATCATGAAATCCTTATAAACTTTTCTTACAATGAGGATCCCTTACAACATCGCCAGATTTTGATTATGTTAATAATCTCCTTCAATAGTATCTTAATTATATTGTAATGTATTTTGACTACCCAATCCTCATACAAAATCTTTATTTCCAACTCAACCTGAATAAGGTTGGTTTTATTGACATTTAGCTGAATATGATTAGAAGAATTCAATTCTATCTTTCCAGCAAAATATGAATAATCTATATTTGATTTCATATACCTATTCTCCCTCCTTTCATTCATCAAGATTGAATCACATGTTTACAAGATACATTTTATTTGTTATAAATCCAATATTATCATATAATAATCACATTTATACCATATTCATGAAGACTCTGATTATTCCACATTATAATAAATAATTTCACTAATGATTCATTGTGAATCAAATGAACCTTTTCTACCAACCATATTATCTTCAATACAATTGACTTCATCAAGAATTGTGATTCTGGTTTCTTGAATATGATATTCAGTCTAATTTTCACAAAATAAAAAATGAGGTTATTTATATTCCTCTAAAAAATTCTTGATAAAAAATGATAATACATTAATATGAACACCTTCCTTCTCATTTTGGTCATAACAATATTTCCATTTGGATTTTGTTGTCAGCCAAGATTTATAGATCCCTAAACATTGTATCTTTATGAAGTGGATTAGTTATCAATAATTATATGCCTATGTGTGATAACTCATTAAATAAACAAGATTTATTCATAACAAATCCATTATTTCCATGAAAAGTGATTATGAAATCAATTTCAAATTTTCTTCCTCTTCTTATTTCACTTCATCATCACTCGTAGAGTAAATTTTTTTTTTCTTGTAACCAATTCGAACAAATAATTAGAATCATTCACACACAATAAAATTCTATGTTTATAACTTACACATAATATTCCATTTTAATATTCATTAGAAATGATATATTTCCTAAAACCTATTTATATTCCATGTAACAACATTATCCAATGGATTGAAAGGAGGAAAAAAAGATAGCTCATCATAGAATATAAAAAGGTATGACTAGGATGCTCAACCACATTTTTAAAATGATTCATACAGTAAATGTTTTGGTAAAATATCAGCAAATTTTTTCGATATAAGAACATTCAGTTGTTTTAATTCATTCTTCTACATGATTTATTTAATGAAATTAAGTTTGATAACAATATGCATTGAGAAAAACTGTTGAATAAGATTCCTGGTATGATTGATTATATATTGATTATCACAACCCAAGAAAAAAGGTATTTTTACATAAAAAAGTATGTATTCTAATTGAAACTTCATCCATATATGTGGGGTAGTGACTTGATTGGAAGAAACAATCTCAGCTTAATCTAGACTAGGAGTTACTATATTATATTTCTTTGCATGTCATATAGCATTACACATTTAAACAAATAATATCCCACCAGATGTGGATCTTCTATCATTAACACTTCTTACATAATCAGTAGCTAAATACACAAATAAATTAACACTTCTTAAGCAATAATATCTAATTAGGATTTTTTTGGGCATTGATTTATGTGAGAATTATTTTTCAGTAATAATTTTTTTTCATAAATATCACTTTGAAATCATTCACATAAGGTTAAAATATATACAATGTCATGTCTTGATAAATTTAAATAAATAAAACATTATATCTTTTTCAAAAATTGTTTCTTATTAACTTCTCCATTTTTTCAATATATATGTAAATTTTTCACACTAAAATCGATGACAAAATAGGTTTTGTGTTTTCTATAACGAACCTATAATCGTGTTACTTAGAATATGATTCTTGATAATGAAAAATGTGTTTCTAATTTTTGTAAAATTTAACCCATGAAGGTATTTCATTTCCCCCTACATGGACATCTGAAACAAAATATTCATTTCTTCATCAAATCTAACAAAAGATCTATCATCATTCCCCAAAAAGATAATTCCATCAAAACAAACAATTGTGGTGAGGTAAAACTATTAACATTCATTGATGTAAATATCAACATCAACACTTTCATTAAAAAAACTCATCAACATTATGAATGTATCCAATTTGGAATGCCATGAACCTAGAGCATCATTCAACCAAGAAAAGTATATCTGAAATTTGCATACATGATATCATCTTTATGAACAAAATAGTCACACAGGTGTTCAATGTAATTTTCTCCATCAATTTCCCCATTCAGAAATGTGGACTTTATATCCATTTGATTGATTTTCTAACTCTATTGTATAGTAATATCAATAAATTATCTTATAGTTTCTAATATTTTGTCCATAGAATAAGTTTCATCAAATTAAATACCCTCAATCGGTAAATATATTTTCTAAAATATTATTTACATATCATTTACCACTTCACACACTTCAATAAGAATGTTCTACAAAACCCACATTATAAAAAACATATTTTTTATCTATACTAATATGATTTCCAATGTATCATTACTTTAAATTTTATAAATCTCTCAATTCCTGGCCTGAGCCCATTCCAGTAACCCAAAAGCTTCATTTTCATCATTCGAATCAACTTTTCAATACAAATAATTATGTGTAATAAATTTTTTTGTTCTTTTGGTTCGAACCATTTTATGGTGATCGGCAATGATGTATTGAGCATCCTCTTACTTCATTCACCTATTATCAAACTTATGAATATAGTTCACATTATAGGAAATAGATGAGTATGATTCTTCTTCCAGAGATGAATTACAATTCTATGTACCAATATTAGAGTTGTAAATAAATATTTACTTGTTCTACATGTCTTCATTATTGGGTCATGCATATATTTCTTAGTGAGATCCTTCAACAAGATTCACATCAATATAATCAATTGTTCTTTCTATTTCGTTGTTGAAACATTTGTATACTTTTACTTCTATATCATATCCATGAATGATTCTATTTTCTAATTTCTAACAAAACATTCCATAGTTTCTACCTTTCATCTTTATATTACATAGACTCTCCAAAACTCGTTAATTTTTCAATCAATGTTTTTTTCATAAAAAATTACATATATGGTCATATATAGATGTGGTATTTAAAAACATTGGTTTTGAATGTAAATACTAGTACTCCTGGAATTCCTCAAATCATAATGGAAAATACCATATTAAAGCAACATAGCTTTTCCCACTTCCACCAAAAATCTATTCCACCAATCAAAAACCAAATTTTTTTAGGAGTGTATGGGGAACTATACTCATGGAAAATTTCATTCTTATCATGATAAATTTAAAATTATTTAATTATGTGTTCACCACCACTGAAAATTCTATAATATTTTTTGAATTATAAAATTCCTTCAATGCTTTCCTTATGAAACGTTTAAATATTTTCAAACCATATAACATATATTTCATATACATGAAAAAATTAATGTGAGTAATGTTATCAATTAAATTGATTAATTACTATTCTAAATTTATTGATTTCTATCCCAATAGCCCATTAATAATAGTATGAATAAGCACTATGGATATTTTTCAAAAAATCTCAACGTTATTATGAACAGAGTTTTTGATTATCCTATTTTGAGAAATTTTAAAATAACTATATGTTATTCTAGTAAAATTAGTAAAATCTATAACACTATCTAACTTAGATAACATTCTCATGTTTCTATAACACATGTTTCCCATCCTTTTGTGCCACAACTGATTCTATTGGTCCATACTCAAGTAACAAGAGTTTTCTCTTTCACCAACATGTAATATGATTCCCCTTGTATATTGTCCTCTTGAATCCATTTTTCTATCCTCATCAATTTATGAATAAATAAATCTATCTGGAATGATATTTTTTTTTTACCAACTTTCAAAAATTGTGAAACAGTCATTCTATTTTGATTCTGTCCAGAAATAGATAAATCTATCAATTATTGAAATATTACTTTTCAAATGATAGTTAATCTAACAAATTTGATTCCTAGTGATTCTTCAACAAATAATTTCATAGTTTCTTCATTTAAATCATTCAAATTCTTCTATATTATTAATTGTTTGAATCATATGAGAAAAACACCAACTATCAAGAATCTATGGTCATTTTACTTTTATCTAATTCAAAGAGGTCATAATAACAAGATCATTTTATTCTCCATTTTCATTCATTATTTATGGCCACTGGGAAATTTTAAGTAAATTTTCTTATGATTTTAACAAAATAAGACACCATTTATCTTATTGTACATGTTTTTTACACCATTCAAAAATATTTTATAGTGGTTAGATCCTATTCTCATCCTTCACTCATACATTCTCAGCTTTCATTAAAACAATCAAAAAATAAATCCTTCATTGAGGTGATTGACTCCCCCTAAAATTCTTACATATTTATTTTTTTGAATAATAATATTTTTGTTGGTTAAATAAAATCATATTTTACTTCTATATTATTCTACCACAATACTAGTAATTCCCATAGAATGAATATTTTAATTAGTAACATCTATACTAAACATGGTTATTAACCTAATGTTCTGAAATACTTGTAACATTCTTATTCGGCATAGATTTATATCTATGATTAATGGATTCATGATGATTAGAAATATTTTTTGGATTTAAAATGTTTCAAACTATCTTTGGACGTTCGGTCTTTTGAATCATTTGAATTCTCTACTTTGATAATCATGGTTTCATACATAACATTCCCATCTTTCTTGTTTTCATAAAAAGATTCATATTTCCTCTCAACTTATAAGGTAATAATTATTATATATTCTCATGTACCATATTATGATAACATTCAATAACTTATGAGATAGTGTTTTTGATGCATTAAACTTTATATTTGTATTTATAATGTTTCTATTGGGAAACATCAAACTATTAATCTTATTCTTTTAGCTTCACTTAAAGAGGTTCATTATGATTATTTTTTTACTTTATTAAATTCAGTAAATATTTACCCTCCATCTACATCATTTTCCAATATACTGAAAATAATTCTTTAATTTTTTTAACATTTATCTTCAAAATTCATGTTTTTGTTTTTAATAATTATAAATTTTTTCATTCATTATGTTAACTCCTCTTTCAAAATTAATTCCTTTTGAGTTTCTTCTTCTTTTTAACTAAGTCATATAAATTATTGATAATTAAAAATTGTAAAAAATTATTCTCAACACTATATTCAACAAATTTTTTTGGATTGACCTTTATTTCTTTATTCTTCTTCATTATTATATTATAAAATTCTTTTTTTATATTTGAATAAATTTATATCATTACTAATGGATTGATATTTTCCACTATTTTCCTCTTTCTTCCATGGCCTTCATAGACTCCATTATTCGACCTCACTATCTTCTTCCTTCGCACTTCGTGGAAAATTTTCGAAAAAGTTTTAAATATATCTAAATTCAATACATTTCATGTTATTTCCCTTGATATTCTAATGTCCCACTTTTATCATTTTCATAAAAAAAATTCAAAATATCATCAATAATTGTTCATACATCATTTAGGGAATTAGAACCACAAACTTCATATTCATTAAGTATATTCTATGACTTCTCTTTGATAGTATACTTGAATGAAATTTTACAATAAAATTTATTTTCCTTTTCATAAAAATCTACTTTCTCATTTCATATTTGAAGATAGTGCTATGAAAACCGTCTATAGATAATGTTTCAGCATATCTATCATCCAATGATAAATTTTTTTCATCAATAAAAATAGGTTGGATTCTCAAGATCATTCTCAAAAAATGTTGAATATTATATCATTTAATAAAAATGTATGATACTGAGAAAAATATTTATTACCTTGGTGACGATGCCTCCAACTGATTCATACTCACCACTTGTAAAATATACTTACTTCAATCAACTTATTTTTAATTTTCCCTTATTCAAAATAGTATTTACATTATATTTTTTCAATTTATCTCTAATAACATTAGATTTGGATATAAATTTCACCAAAAGTAATTCATAATCATAATGTGATGATGGTAAATTATCCTTGGCCCTTCCATTATTTTCATGATTCATATTATAAATAGAAGTATGATAAAAATTATCAGCAGTAGGTTGAATCCCATATTTTCAGCTTCTAGAACATCATATCCGAGAGACCTATGATAATACATCATTATATAATCTCAGATATGACAATTCTTTAAAACAAAAACATAAATACTTATAATGTTTAAAAAATTAATATTCATCTACTTCATTTAAAAACATATGCCAATAATGTATGAATGGATCTGTCATCTTTGATACTAACTTTATTTTCCCGAACTAGATAATTTTATCACTGTAAGGGGGAGTGGGTGAATCAACAAAAAAAAATTATGTTTCCTTCTCAATTAAATAACATTCTCCCATGTTAACTATATAATTACCTACTAAAATAAATTCCATATAACATTTATAATAACAAAAGATACTACAATTATCACTATTCAATAAGAATATATCCATCTTTCTTATGGTTTTTAAGTAATCCAACAGCACACAGTCTCTTAGATATTTTTTTTCTTGTGAATAATATATCATGTTTGATATGACATTTCACTCATGTAGAACTATGTAAAAAAATCAATTAGTGTGTATGACCCTTCATGAAAAATGGATGTAATACAATGTTTTTTAACAAGACATGAAATCTATTCTTCTTTATCAACCTCGCAAATGTAACCCTCTATAGGAATTCATCACTTTTCTATCGAGAAGATGGAATGAACTTCAAGAACCTTGTTATGAAACTCATGCTGATAACCCAATCAGATTATCCCAATCCAATTTCTCAATAAAAAAATATATAATTCTATCAGAATACAGTTGAGAAAATTTTGAACACATTCATCCACATTCAAAAAAACATAATACAATAATCATGGTTCTATTATCTTGCCTAATACGATGATCATCTGAATAAGTTGACAATCAAATTGAGATAACCATCTGAATATGATGATCATATGAATAAGTTTAAAATTTTTCTCTTATCATTTCACATATATATGGAAAAGAATCATAAAAAGATCAGTACAAAAAATTCAACCCAATAAAAACTCAAATCTTCGTTCCCTTTTATGGTGAAAATTACCATTATCACTAGAAAAGAAAAATATACATATCACCTTTTATAGGTGACCCAAATATGGTTTTGGATAGAATATGAAAATGTATGTGACTGAAACTAATTACTTAAATATTAATGTATCAATGAATCCTTAGTGAATTTATGACCTCACAATGCTTATCAATTCTTCTAAATTCTGATTGAATCTTCATCTGTCATCATACATTCTTCTCAAACACTTGTCTGATTTCGAAAAACCTTCATAGAATCTCAATCTTATTTCTTCATTATGGGGAACCATAACAAGATGTTAAAACAATATATCTTCTTCACAATTCAAAATCCACTGTTTTCAACATTGTCACCAACATGCACTTTATCTCTTCACATGATTCACATGACCTAAATGATAAATGCATTTGGAAACTAATCATGAATTTTCTTTCAAATTTTAATAAGATACCCATATTTTTCAATCGATAATGATTTATATATTTTGGATTTTGATCTTACAAAAATCTAGTATCTTTAATTCGTCATATTTTCCGTATACCATATGATCAATTAAACTAATATATATCTAATGAACCCATTATGATGATAATATGAATGGGAAACCTCAAATTCACCGACATTCATCTATCACAATATTCAGCTTGTATAATGACCTCATTTATGAATTTTATGACATTGGGTATCACCTTAAACATCACTATATGTTGATTTTGTGGATGATCAAATTACAAAATTAAAATCATAAAATTGAATGTATTGGGACTTTCCAATCCTCTAGCAACATCATTCTTTCCTAATCAGCGTGAATACAATTGTAATAAATAAGATAAGACTAAATTATATTAGTAGATTATATTTATCACATTACACCCAATTAAAATTAATATGATTGTGATTGGTAAGACCACGTATCCCCTTCCTTTCATCAAGCATGAGCCACATGATTTTATAATTCAAATGATAAATTACATCTCAAGGATCAATAATGAATGTTCTTATTTTATCCTATTCATAAAGACTCAAATTATTCCCTATTATGATAAATCATTTATTCATGAATTACTGTGAATCTGATGAAGCTTTTATTATTGATATCTTATTTAAATATGATGGAAATTTTCAATCATTGGGGTTCATGTTTATGGAAGATGATAGTAAGTATAATATCAATAAAATACAATGTGAGGTGATTTATTTTTTTAACAAAAATTATTGAAAACAAAAGGAAATACCTAAATATTATTATCATCATTCTTAACATTTTCATAAAACAACAATCCTTGTGATCCTCGAAAATAATTATTTTATACATAGAATCAATTTTACCTTAAATTATTTTATAAACTCTATATGTGTTTTAACATATCCTTTCATTGCACATGAGGAATGTATTTTTTTAAGAAAAGTACCTTATATCATTCAACTTACTTTTTTCTATATTCTTCTCATACTTAGTGTTTTGAATCAATGACCACCACAGATATTAATCCATAGTGAGATGATAAAATTCCATGACAACATTTTCTATTTCATTACATTCCAAAAAATATATCTCTGTTATGGAATATATCACTTGTTCAACTACAATTAATTTAATAATCTTATTGAATGGTGGAGGTTGCATATGCATCATATAGTAAAATATTGGAACAAAATGATTAGGGTCTGCATATTGATATATTTGATCATGTTTTTTGGCCAAAACATGAGTTATTTTATCAAATATAGTTAAAATTTGATAAGATGTAGATAAATATGAAATTTTAGTTTTAGTTTCATTTTCTTGATCTATTATTAAATACATATATTTATTACATGAACTGATACAACTTCCATTCCATATTCTAATATACATTTCCAAATAATGGAATATATAATATTAAATCAAAAAATTATGATTCATAATGTATTATTCTAAAACTGGTGAGACACTTGACATAAATAATCAAATAATAAAAATAATATTATCATTG
The DNA here is from genome assembly GCA_963277665.1 of Viscum album. Lineage (NCBI taxonomy): Eukaryota > Viridiplantae > Streptophyta > Magnoliopsida > Santalales > Viscaceae > Viscum > Viscum album. Next base: position 1,496,395,049 of record OY728156.1, on the reverse strand, counting down.
GAATCATTCAAAAATCCAAAAAAGAATTCAAATATTTTATAATTATTTATATATAATATGTGAATTAACTTAATCATTTCATATGGGATTGTTAAATCATGTTCATAGTAAGGGATCACACACCCTGCAATTGAATGATGGCTGCAAAATACTCTACCAACACTATTTTGGGTTATTACAACTAGATATACATGATCCAAAACAATTTCAGGTTTTAGTATCTATATAGGAATATATTTTTATGCAATCCCAAAAAGATATAACTTATTAAAAACATTATGATGTGGTCTTATAATTATACACATCCTCAAAAAAATTATGGTTATCTTCATAAATATATGATTTATTTAATCTAGTTCCCAATGTTTTTAATAAACATATATTGATACCAACTATAACACTTAAACTGTAGTATTCTATATCCATTGTTTATTTTAAAATATTTTAACAAATTACAAAGGATCATATTTGAAAGGATTGAATATTTTAGTAGTCATGGGACACTATATATAGTCATTATTCTCACATTACAAAATAAAACACAATATATAATACAATATTTCATATAGATATTTATTATATCATACATTAAATCCATTGTTTCATTCATTGATCCCTTCATAGTATCCCAAGGAATGGAAAAATAATAATATACAGTGACCTCATATGTTTGAAAACAAAAATTTCAAAACAAAAGTCTTTGAAAAATAAATAAAACATAAATAATTTGAATGAGATAAACATTAACATAATATGTAATATAAATGACACAATAAAATGGGAGATAAATGCATGGATATAATAAAAATATAAATAATAACTTTGGTAATAATAACTAGTTTCATAATTATAAAATTCATTATGACAGACATTATAACCATAGATTCAATGCATTGTTCAATCAAAACATATATAAATAGGTACAATGCAGACCAAATACCCAATCTAGGTTGCCTCAACAGTTGAACTAAGGAATCATGGGGCTATAACAGGGTATTGCCATGGAATAGTAATTCCAATTCAATCAACATATGAAAGGGGTAAAACATTATCAATGTAATCATTCATATTGATGTTATAACATATGAAATGTTAATATTTTATCTAATCAATTTGAATGATTATAGACACAACATTGTAATATTGGGAATTGAATAAAAGGAGTAAATCCCACATAAAAGTTAATATTTCTCAATGAATGTTGAAATAGTTAAAAATAATTTAAAATATCATTAGAATATTTAGTGAGGAAAATACCATCTTTATTGTCAAATAACTTATTTGAAATATAATTTTTTATCATAAATTTAAGGAATGTTATTTATCTAAACAAAAAAATTAAAACATGTAAAAAAATATTCAAATGATTGAGTGGTCATGATAGTGGGAAATCACATTCCTTCCATAGATTTAAAGATAATAAATTCCTTTCACACATTGATAAAAAATACAAAAGAACCGTATTTGGAAATCAATAAAAATAATCCTTATACCATATTGAAAAAAACATTTAGATAAAATGAATTTATTAAATAATTTGAGTATATTAAAAACATTATTTAAATTTTATATTGGAATATATGGACCTATATGATGAAAATCACCTAATAAGTAGAAAACAGACGATTTTGAAAAAAAAATATTTTAGTATATTGAGTACTTATTGATTTGAAGATATATGGGAAAATTTTAATATTTATAAATTACCACTAGAGAATAAAATATATTAGGTTAATGATATAAATACATTACAATTTACCTAATGAATAATGAAAAATAAAAAATACTGGATAATGATTAGATTGTGAAACAAACTCTCACCTCATGCCTAATTTGAATTGAAATAACCTTTATCCTTGTGTATAAAAAATTAAACTGTATTTTAAATCTAAAAATAAAAAAAACATTATTCATAAGAACATATAATATCCCCTCATAAAACATAAATACATTTTTTATTAATAGTTCGTTTTTAAAATCATCATTTCTAAGTGCTAACTATTTCGTTTTTCATGTTTGATTCATTTTGGAAGTTGTGTTCCCTTCATGTTCAATGTGATCTATAATCTAGATTATTTTAGTTATTATATATATACCATATATATTATTTATATAAATATTTGGATTTATCCTTTAATTGTGGTTATAGAAATATGAATTCTTCCATTCATGTAGACGGTAGTCGATCAGTATTCACGACCACTATTTTCACTTTTCAGAAGACAGAACGAAAAAAGGTTAAATAATAATACATATTTTAAAAATACTTATTATAGAATATATATTATATATATTAATAAAATTTAATCATATTACATTTCATTTAAATCATAAATGAATAATGAATCAAATCTTTTCATGGAGGTGGTTGTCTACTAATATGCACGACCGACGTTATCCTTTTCAAACTGATTGGAATGTAAGATGTATGTTATGATATTAAAATTTCAAAAATAATAATTATGTTATAAATATAATATATATTTATTATTAACATTTTTATAAATATCCATGTAAAATTGTGATGAAAAATTAATTGCACGGCCATGTGTAGACGATAAGGTGTACGTACTCAAGGGTGATGTTTGTAACTTTTCATAGGATGTAAATGAGATTGAAATTGGTTATACCATAATAAAATTGAAATCTAATTATATTTAAGTTATTTGTGTTACAAATTTTGTCTTGATAGAATATATTTAGATTCCGTAGAAGAAGAAATAATATTTAATTTTTTAAAAAAAACTACATTATTTTAGAGAAATCCCATTTGGATATCTTATTAAAGATGGTAGAGATTATACATTTGAAATAAAATAACTTAGATAATATGTATTTTGATATTGGGAAGATATTTTGGTTTGGTATGGTTGATATATATATGTATTAATATGTTTTAATAATAGTGGGGATGTAGTGCTCCTTTATAATTAAGGTGAGTGACACAATAATATTATTTTAATTTTTTTAATTATAATTAAGAAAAATACCAAGGGAGAATGTATCAAAAATGAATAATATTATATGGATATATGGTTAAGGTCTAAATAAAAACATCAAATGTTGTTTAATTATCTTTTAAGATAATTTTAAACCTTATATTTTTATTTTAACACACTAGTAATCCATTTTTACCTTAACCCCATTAACCACTTTTTAAAAGTAAAGGGTTACAATTTTACATAAAATGTTTCAATTAGATCATAAAAAGTTAGGTAATAATATTTTTTACCATTGGTAATATTTATTTATCTCTCTTTATTGTTGTTAAGATTTAAAAATTTTAATAAAATATTATCTTCCATAAAATATCATTAATGTCATTTTTGATAATAATCATATAATATGACATTAAAGACATCAAGATAGAGGTGAAATTGCTATATAAATTACTAAAAAATTACTAATATGTTCTATTCATCTATAAAATCAATAAATAATTATATATTTCCAAAAAAAATTATTTTAGTGTATTTGAAACTACTAAAGTATTTTTCTTCTACTTTCACAACCATAATGTCGAAGTAGTGTAAGAATTTATAGAAATTATTTCATCACTGAAAATTAATTTTAAATAATTTTGAAAAAAATTATTATTTCATATTTAGAATAAATATTTATAACCAATATTATCCTATATTCATCAATATATAAAAAATTAGAGATATTAAAGTCTAAAGATGGATTTCTTTGATTTTTCATTGTCTTGAATATATGAAAATTTTTTATCAAGGGATTATGGCCCAGAATCCCATATATTCAAATTTCGGATGGATTTAGTTGAATTTATCAAATAAATTTATGGATGTAATGTTGATTTGATGATTTTTGGACTTTATTTCACACTTAAGACCCTGTTTTATCCATTTTACCCTTCCTTATGTGACAAATATTTACCACAATTCCTCTTCAAAATTAAAAAAATATAAGGGACCTATTTACCTAATTTTAAATTCATAATTTAACATATTATACACATTTATTGATATTAAATTTTTATAACTGGCCGAATGTATTTTTCATATAAATGTGTATAATGTTATGAAAAATAGATTTATGAAAAAATATATCATTAATCCTAAAAATTATATTATATCAAAATATGGAAAAATAATGGAATTAATTATATTGTTTTTAATAAAATTGATAATATTTCAATTTAATACCAAATCAAAAATATTATTTTATTTTTTATATAATAATAATTAAATTACAGTATTGTGAAAAGAAATTATTTTTAAACTGCTTACATAATAAATCAATCAATATAGAATTATCAAAAAAATTTACCTTTTGTTAATTTTGTTATGATTATTTGTAAAATTAAGTAAATTTAATCAAATTATATTTATAATATTTTATAAATGAATTTTTAATCACATTTTTAAATTGGGAGATATAAATTATTCTATTGTTTTACTAGGAAGAAAATGTTACCATAATTGAAGATTGGTTGTAACATTATGTGACTGTTATCATTTTTTCAGTGACTGATGCACATTTTTAAATAAAATGTCATATTTTAATGGATAACATTCTCTTTTAGTCATACCAAGGACACAATTTATTTTATGTATTTGTAGTTGATTCCTACATGGAATTAATATTTTTTTGGATCTTTTGATAATGTATCAAGACTATTCGAGAATGTTTTCTGGGTTTTCATTGAATAAAACACTAATGAACATAAAAAATAATATAATTTAACAATATTTTTCTGAATAGAACAAAAATTACCTGAGTGAATCATATATTTCTATCCTTTGTAGGGAAATTAATATTCCCTATGAATTTTATGATATTAATTGTACATAAAAAATTTAGTGATAAAACAAATTATTGATAAAGCAATATCATAATAATATCTATGAAAAGTAATCAAATATGTCATATATATAAATTATAATAAAAATAAATAAAAAATAAATATATAAAATGAAATTATAATTATAAAAATAAGAAGAATTAAATCATATCTTCATAATGTTTACCAAAATATGGACATTATTCATTCTTCCCAATCATTCATAAAAAATATACTTCTTATTTTGAATGCGTGTACAATCAGCAATCCTGGTAGTAAGGGGAAACTATAATTAATCAAGTTATTAATAAATGTTTTAATTGAAATTGTAATAATCATAGAAATAAATCTTTGAGGGTTCAAGATTATTGATTGAAATTAATATCTTTCCCAAATTAGTAAATGAATTAAATATAATCATTGTTATTATACTGTTTCAAGCAATGTTGGAACATTGATAATAATAATTAAAATATTTTTTATATTTTATTTAAATATTATTATATATACACGAAAACATATTTAGTTTTAGAGTCTTTGAGACTCTTTGGGCTCATGGACCATCATGTACTATGATTTTGATTAACATTTAACATCACCATATTAAGAAAATATTTTTGGAAAATATTCTATAAAATGTATAGCATGAATTTTACTTAAAAAATGATGAATATATATTTTTACATGTGAAGCCATGGACTTCAACTTCTAGCTCTATTAAATACAACACATAGTTTACATATTTTCTATAATACAAACTATGATGACTCTGGGAAAGGCCATAGAGTAAAGGATACCTATTATTTGGCTTTAATCAACTTTTGTAAATTTCTAGTGGGGGGACTTCTATGGATTGAGGTATGATATAGATCAAAATTACACTGTCTAATTATTTTAATTATATTTATTCTTTTAATTCCATTATCTCTACTAAAGTTTAATATCTTTTAGTTTTTAAAATTATAATTTCCTTAGAGGTTATTTTTATTGACGCACACTTAGTGACTTATGTGGACCGTCTTTAGATGTGTCAATAAATCCAATTGTGGTCCATTGATATGGATATTTTTGGTATATCACTATCGTAGAGACAAACAACAATGATTTCATATTTTTAATGGATTTTCTTATGATCTATCATTCACTCATCGAATTCTACTGATACATCTATCAATTACATCACATATGTGAGAAATTATTGTAATGACAAGAGATTAGTACTTGAAATTTTTTATTGTGGGCTACAATGTTAGTCATATTGATCTATTATGGTAAATATTTTGGTATTATCAATTATTATAGAAGTAGCGTTATGCCCCTCTTATTTTTCCACACTTATAGATCATTTTAATAATGTGTTTCATGAAGACTTTATAGTAATACCTCTATATAGAGGGTATAATATTGAAATATATGTCATTTATGGGTCATAGTCTCTGTTTATTCCTCCATATCATATCGCCCCATGTATGTAAACGTAACTCAATGATTGACATAATGACTTATAAATGAATGAATTTACCAAAATGGGAAAATCCCACTATGATGCATTATTTTTTAATTCCAAAAATGGTATATTATATTATTCCACTCTATCTAGAATATAGAATGTTATGATGGGTGATAGTAAATAACATGTACACATTTCATAGGATTGATGATCAGTTCGACCAGTTGAAAGGATCCCATTTTATTACTATTATTTATATATGTTCAAGATACCATCATATTTATGCTAGAGAGGATGACATAATTAAGATGTACATATGTTTGATTGTGACGTATTGTTTGTTGGGTATTATTCTTCATTTTTCCAATTCTCTAACAATACTCATATACCCCATTAATATGATATTTTAATAATATCATGAAACATTTGATGTAGTGTTCATTGACAACATAGTCATCTATTCAGAAGCCATGGTGAATCATGCAGGCCATCCTGAGATATTCCATTCTAAAAATTTATAAAAATGGTATTATTTTATGTTTTTTATGTGTCATGTTTGGATCCATGAGTTATGTCTCATAGGGAATGTAGTGTTAGGGGACAAGAATTTATAGAACAAAAAAAGGTGGAGGTTGTATAATCTTGGTATCATATTAATAATATATTCCTGGTCAGGAGATTACGTAGATAATCATGGTACTACCAATATTTCATCCAGTATTCCAACCATTCAGCATGCCCCATGAAAACTATGAACAAGAAATGGGTGAAATAATTGTGGTCAAATCAATGTGGTGAATTATTTCTTGATCCATATAAGAGTTTGTTGACCGCTGTTATTATGGAATTTCTATAACAAGGTATTTGTTATGTTATCATTTGTGATTCCTTAGAAATTGGAATAGGATATATAATGACACAAGAATACTAGATTCTAGCATATATGTCATGAACTTCCTTCACCAAGATGAGAGAATGGATAGAAAAATACTTGACCTTCCTTCGTCAATTGGATGGAGAGATAATGACCCCTGATCCCTGCCTCCAATAATCCCTATAGTGTTGACGAACACCAAGGGTTTAGAATAACATATAATGTGGAAGGAGTTACCTATTTTATTTAATATGATCAAGAGATATGATGGAAAAAACATATCCAAAAATTGAAGGTAAAAGTATAGAAAAAACTCTTTCCCATATGCATATTCAAAGATAAACCAGAAAACTGTACAATGAAACACCAAGGAGAAGTTACCCAAAGAAAATAAAATGTAATAGAAATTTTCCTGATGTCTGAGTATGTATAGTCATGCTTGGTCCCTGAAGTCGTCCTTGAAATAGGAAAACGGTTTTATATACGTAGGGTGAGTTTGTAAGTGTACTCAGTTGGGAAGACGAAAATATATCGTGCACAAGTGGGGATGATTTCTAATACCCCCTGAGAAAAGAAGATATCCAAAGCACCTACCAAGGAAAATATACCCCCAAACCTCTCCAAGGCACACTCCCCATATAATTAAAGTCATGTAATCTATTAGTAATAAAAATCGATTTTTGGGTACCTCGCAACACTTCCCCACTGGTTATTTAAGGCATCCTATTCTTCTCCCCCACCCCACCATTTTTCATTACATTCCTCCTGCCACCACAAAAGAAAAACATTTGGGCCCTCACAACCATGCAACCCACCCAGAAAAACTTGGGCCACAACATCAACACACATCCCCGCCCGCAGTCACCTAGGCCCAATAAGAACTACCAAGACCAAAGACACATGAGACTCATCCCGAAGACATTTTGGAAACAATCCAACCTTCACACAAATGGTCCAACAACCACAACATACCTCTCCCAAATAATCTTGGGAAATAATCAACCTTAGTCATAATAACATACCTGAAAAGGCTTGGGATACTCCGGAAAGGGAGTAGAAAAGTTGCTAATAACCATCCACTCAAAATAGTGATGGGAAAATACCCTCCCCCATGAAATTGGGGTGTTTGTAATGAAGTTATCAACATGAGTGGGGTGCTATAATAACCCGAGTTTTCAGCCCGTGGGACAATGAAATTTTTTCATAATGTTATTACAGAGTACGACGTTCAGACGGTGTGTCTTTCTGAGCCCCGGTGAGGCCAGAATTAAATATTAAGTCCATTCAAACTAGACACACCTAATAAAAAATAACTCTAAAAATGTTTCTCTGATTGGAAAACCGAGGGAACTTTTGAGTCCAGAACGTGCCATTTACCCTATGAGGGGTGTAACTTTCATAGGCACATTCCTTCTATGGAAGACACCACCAGGGGTACTTTCATAATTTGGAGGCCCCATGCATGTACATGTTAAATTCTAAATGGAGGCTCAGATTAAAATTCTGAGACCATGGTTGTGTTTAGAACGTAGTTTTTACCGTAGGGGCGGCTTAACACCGACCCTGCTGAATGTTATGGTATGGTGTGTACGATGGGGGGTTTAAGTGTTTTCCCTTTTTAACACATCCACCCCCACCCTTCCACTTTTACTTCATTATACCCCAGCAGATTCCTCTCAAAATGATCATTGCCTCTCCTCCACCTCTTCGGCATGGCGCAGCGACTTTGGCGAATTGTCGCCGAAGCTTCAGGCTACTCCCAACAAGTTAGGCTCATGAATTTTAAAATTAAATTCTTGAAACCCCATCAAAATGAAATTCCTTGCATCCAAATTATATCTGATCAACGAGAGAAGACCGTGGTTGCGTATTTATTGATTTCATCTTCACAACGATCTACTCGGATCAAAATTTTGTGTCCCGGGGCGTCTGGGGTGGTCTCAAAAAGTTTCCAAGCATTATTCCACTTATTTTGGCTATTCCAGGGAGGTCCGGTGGGCGACGCGGTGGCACAGGGCATTCCAGGTGTTGGCATTCCGGGACGTTGGCGCGATGGAGAACCTAGGTGGCATGGCTGACCCAGGTGGTGTGTGGTATCCCTAGAAGCAGCAACAGGCGTTCTCGTCAGGGGATGATGGGGCGGGGTCGCGGCGCGCGACCCCGTGCGGGGACAGAGACCCACCTTCAGAGGGTCTCCTCACGAGACCATGACTAACCACGACAGCCGATCTGCATGGGCATTGACAGGGGGTTAGCAGCTGGGGGCGTGGAAGAGCCATTGGATGGCCGGTGCGAGGCGGCCCATGCCGGGTGGACTGGTTGGCCCAGGACGATCCTTCCCAAGGGGTCCCCCCCACCCACTGACTTTGGACAACTGTAACATTCACTACGGGTGTTCGTTTTGTGTGTCGTATGTGGCATTGTAATCCTAGGCTTGAAAAGAATCTTTTGAGATTGTCCCAGAAAATTTTTAATTATAGAGACGGGGGCTCAGTGGCGAGTCACGCTCATTAAGTACTCTACTTGGGGTTCTTGATTTGTATGGATCAGACACATCTGGAGTCCGTTTAAGGCTATGTTAGCAGAGTTTTGACCCCAGAATTGAGACGAAGTGGTCCAGGGTGCTTTTAGTCATTGAATAAGTAGTTGCGGCATGGGCCCTACAACCTGCCTTTATGTAGTGAGCAGCATTTCGTGACTTTTTCATCAGACATATATTCCTGGCGAATAAGTAGTTGTTTTGGTGTGTTTTCCTGTGAACATCGCAATGGCGCAGTTTTCCCGAACTCTATCGGGACCTAGGTGTGGGCCCCATGTGCCGCCGTGTGGGATTAAGGTGGTGTTGAGTAACGTTTTTTTCGGGAGCTCGTTTCCAGTGAGTAAGCAGTCTATCTTGCGTGTTTTTCCAGGATTATTACAATGGTGTAATATGTTTTAGAGAGAAGATCTTGTTTCTTGATCACCTTAAATTTGGAAACATGAAAGGGTGTTAGTCACAGGATCATTTGATGTGCTCCGTACCTAAGCATGATAGCGGTGTTAGTAACACCCATTGATGGCATGGGTTGTGCGGAGTTATCAGACCGGTTTCATGTTTTCTCTCTAATGGGGTTGGGTAGTGGGGTACCCATAGACCTTAGTTTTTACCCTCCATTGGGGTTGGGCAGTGGGTTACCCATTGAATTTAGGGTTTACCCTCCAGCGGGGTTGGGTAGAGGGTTACACAACGGCCTCTTGTGGTTTACCTCCATCGGGGCTGGGCAGTGGGTTACCTGAAGACCTCTTGTGATTTACCCTCTAGCGGGGGTTGGGAAGGGGGTTTCTAGATGACTTCTTGTGGTTTGCCATCCAGTGGTGCTGGGCAATGGGTTACCTGATGGCTTCTTAAATTCTTGGCCTTTTCTACGAGGCAAGTTAGTAAATTTTATCCCTGCGTACCAGAGGGGGACCCTTTGATGTATGGTTCACTGATGAGGTATCTTTGACGTTCGGGACTATTGGGCATCAGTGATGCCTACCCTCACTAGTGCAGAAAGCATTATTTATGTCACTATTATTTACGTCGGTTATATATAACGGACATGATAATCTGTGAAACGTGGTTTTTTATTTCGGTTATTTTATAACGAACATAAAAAATGCGGTGAGTTTATTTTTAACGTCGGTTATTTTATAACCGACGTACCAAAACAACCTGCATAATTTTTTACATTATTTACAAAATAACTGATGTAAAAAACTGAGATTTCTGATGTATTTTTTACATCGTTTATTCAATAACTGACATAAAAAACCAACACAGAGATTTTTTTATGTCGGTTACAAAATAACCCACATAAAAAAGCCGTATATGATACATTTATAATGTGAGTAATTATAATAACCAATGTTATAAATGTAATAAAAATAGTTTATAACGTCGGTTATTTAATAACAGATGTTATAAAACAATTAAAATTTTAACACGCCCCATCGATTGTCATTTACAATTTTTCGATCGACAGTCGGGCGACTCGTCTCTCTCGCGTAGTAAACCTGAATTGACTCGTCGACCTCATTGCATTAAACTCATTTTCCATCATCTTTTATGATCTGTTCTCTCCTTGGATTGATCATCTCAAATCTTAACACTCAGTTAAGCCTCCCACAACTTTATTTAGTTTGTTTTATTCCCGGATAGTCTATATTTACGTTTTTTGATTTTTTTGTTTAAACTAGGTATTATTATTCGATTTTGAACCCTCTTACCTGGTTTTTCAGTCATCATCTTATTTATTATCCCATGATCTATTAGATCGATTTGAAATATTCATGTAAGCCTCACCTACTTCTATTTCATTTGTTTTTGTTTCGTGAATTCCCCACATTGATGGTAATTTTTGTTGTCATTGGCAACTAGTGATCTCATTCACCTATATTGCTACAATTTATATGTAATCCATTGTGATACACCCATTCTGTGTACCAGTTTGATTTATTTTATATGTATATATATGGTTTTTCAGGGTGGAATGTCTTTTTTGGAACCTTGGTAGTTTCAATTTTGGGTATCACTTTTTGTTGTTCCATAATCTATTCACATCGCTTAATTTCGTGGACTATTATAAGTATTAATATTCTTTTAAAAACCAATTCATTACACAATAGATCATTTTAGACTAGTTGGAGATACAATTCATGGTTCTCATTTTGAATAATGGAATGATACCAAAACTAGTAGCATGATGTTAAAATCTCTAGATATGAAAAAACTAGTAGCTTGAGGATAAAATCCCATGGATTTGGGGGCCTATCAAGAGGGTTGGTGGCTGTATAGGGGGTTGGGGGTTGTCCAGGGTGTCCAAGGTGGTCGGGGGGGGGGGGTAGTCTAGGGGTGTGTGTGGGGGGTGGGTCCAATTGGGTGTGTGGGTGGGGGGGCTGTCCCATGGGGTGGGGCATGTCCAGAGGGTTTGGGGGTATTCCGGGGGGTGGGGGGATGTCCAGAGGGTTGAGGGGTCTAGAGGGGGTCTCCAAGGGGTAGGGGGTGGGGGTGGTGTCTAGGAGGTGTGGGGTGTGCTGTCTAGAGGGGTGGGGGGCTATCCAGGGGGTGGGGGTTGTCCATAGGTTTGGAAGGGTGTCCAGGGGGGTGTCCAAGGGGGTAGGGTATGAGGGTGTGGTCTAGGAGGGGTTGGGGTGCTGTCTAGAGGGGTGGGGGTTGTCCTGGGGGGGGGGGGGGTCCAAGGGTGTAGGGGGTAGGGCGGTGTCCATGAGGGGTGGGGGCTGTCTAGGGGGTGGGGGCTGTCCAGAGTGTTTGGGGGTGTCCAGGGGGGTGTCCAATGGGTGGGTGGGTTGGGGGCAGTCCAATGGGGTGGGGGCCTGTCCAGAGGGTTTTGGGGGTTGTTCGGGGGTGGAGGGATGTCCAGAGGGTTGGGGGTATCCAGGGGGGTGTCCAAGGGGGTGGGTGGGTGTAGGGGGATATCCAAGGGGGTAGGGTCCTGTCTAGAGGTTTTTGGGGGTTGTCCGCGGGTGGGGGGATGTCCAGAGGGTTGGGGGTGTCCAGGGGGGTGTCCAAGGGAGTAGGGGGTGGGGCTGGTGTCCAGGAGGGGTGGGGGTGCTATCTAGAGGGGTGGGGTTATCCAGACGGTGGAGGTTGTCCAAAGGGTTGGGGGTGTCCAGGGGGTTTCTAGAGGGGTAGGGGTGGGGGTGGTGTCCATGAGAGGTGGGGGTTCTATCTAGAGTGGTGGGGGCTATCCATAGGGTGGGGGTATCCAGAGGGTTGGGGGTGTCCGGGGGGTGTCCAAGGGGGTAGGTGGTGGGGGTGGTGTCTAGGAGGGGTGGGGGTGCTATCTAGAGGGGTGGGGGTTGTCCAAGGGGTGGGGGTGTCTAGGATGGGTGGGGGTCTGTCCAAGGGTGTGGTGGTGTCCATAGGGTGTCCAAGGTGGTGGGGTGGTGTTCTGGGGGAGGGGGGGTGTACAAGGGGGTGGTGGTGTCTAAGGGGTGTTTAAGGGGGTGGGGGATAAGTTTCATTTGGAATTTACAACTGCATCGTGGTTTTTGAGATTATGACATGATGATTGTGTCGTGATGATTGCCTTTACATTGTGATTTTCTCCATCTGAATTTTTTATTTTAAATTTGATTTGATTATGAGGTTTAATCTATTTTCTACAATTTTCATTGAACCATTGTAGGCCCCTTAATTTTCTTTGATTCAATAGAATTTATAACTGATATATATAACTATTTTTTGTTTTTAAAATAATAATCAGGCATATTATTTTAAATACGCATATATTTTTTAATATTTCAAAATTGTTTTACATTCAAATTATGAATTTTTTCATATAAACATATATTTGCCTTATGTTAAAAATATATATATTTTTGATATTTGTTATAGGTAATAATAATTCGTAGTTGGATTACGGCGCATTGAATGAGTATTTAATATGAGGAAGGTGTTGATGACTTTTTGGAATTTTCTAAACAAAATGTTCATGTAGTGACATTTTTTTTGTCCATGCTTGAAATGTTTGAATATGATGATGTTAAAAATTAGAGAGATATAATATCATCGTATTTGTCATGGTTTAAATCTGAGTTATGGCCCATGGATTTGGCATGGTGGAACTGGAAAAAATTTCACTGATGATGATGATTTTCAAGATGGTAACTCTGATGGAATTGAATATATGATTTGATATATTGTAGTAGAACAAATTGAGATAGAACCGACAGTTGCACGACTATATGGTGATGCTGAAAAACCATTATATCCTGGTTGTATAGATTTTACGATTATTTCAACGGTGTTAAGATTGATTAACCTAAAGGTGAAACATGGATGGAGTGACAGAAATTTTACAGAGTTGCAACAATTGATGGAAAAAATTCTTCCAAAAGATAACGATATTCCAGATTCACATTATAAGGCCAAGAAAATATTATGCCCGAGGGGATTGGGATACAAGAAAATACATTCTTATCTGAATGACTGCATTATATATAGGAATGAATATGAATTTCCGTCATAGTTTCATAAATGTGGGACATCATGGTATAAGGTGAATGAAAAATCATAGGATGGTGTAGAGATTACAAAGATCCCTTCAATGGTATTTTGGTATCTTCATATAATTCATCGTTTCAAACGTTTATTTGATAATTCACATGAGGAAAAAAGATTAATATGGCATGCTGATGAGTGGGTATGTGATGGAATAATACGTCATCTAGCTGTTTTTCCACAATGGATGAAAATTGATGCGCAATATTCTACATTTGGAAATGAAATTAGATATCTCAGACTAGGTTTGTGCAAAGATGGAATGAATCCATACTGAACCCTCAGTAGCACACATAGATCATGGCCTGTTTTATTGGTAATTTAATACCTCTCTTATGAAGTCTGTATGAAGTGAAAATATGTCATGTTGAGTATAATGATCTCTAGTCCAAAGCAACCCGACAATGATATTGATGTTTACATGTCATCGTTGATTGATGATTTGAAACTGTTATGGTCTGATGGTATTAGGGTGTATGATTCTTATAAAATGGAATATTTTCAACTGCATGCAGTGCTTCTGCTCACTATAAATGACTTCCCAGTGTATGGAAATTTTTCTGGATACTGTGTTAAACGACATAATGCGTGCCCAATTTGCTAACAACATACGTCATATTGTCAATTTCATCATGGATGGAAAATAGTGTACATGGGTCATCAAAAGTTTTTGCCTATGGAACACCCTTATAGAAGACTAAAAAAAGAATTCAATGGATCACAAGAATTATATACTGCTCAAAAACTGTTATCCCCTGATCTGTATTACGAGAGGGTGAAAAATATTGATGTTACATTGGGAAAGACACAGACATCTGGTAATTATAGACATATTTGGAAGAAAAGGTCAATATTTTTTGAGCTACCATATAGGAGGTATCATGATGTTAAACATAATATTGATTTCATGCACGTGGATAAAAATATATGTGATTTTTTGATGGGAACATTGTTAGATATTAAAGGAATGACAAAGGATGGGTCGAATGCATGATTATAATTACTATTAATGGGAATACGTTTGGAGTTTTCTCTCACTCCTAAAGAAAAAAGAACATTTCTGCCCCCGCCTTGTCATACATTATCAAAGAGGGAGAAAATTATCTTTTATCAGTGCCTTCATGATATCAATGTGCGTCAAGGTTATTATTAAATGTTATTAAATTTTGTCTCGTTGAAGAACTTGAGGTGATAGGTATGAGATCACATGATTTTCACATCATGATGCAACAAATTCTACCAGTTGCATTGTGTGGAATATTACCCATCTGTGTCTGAAAGACTATCATGGCGTTGTTTTATTATTTAAATTTAATTTGTAACAAGGATATTGATGTGAATTCTTGGAACATTTTGGAAAAGGATGCAATTTTTATACTTTTTCAATTGGTAATGTATTTTACTCCAACTTTTTTTTGATATAATGGAACATTTAATGATTCATCTTGTTCGAGAAATAATGCTTTGTGGACCTATACATCTTCATTTGATATATCATTTTGAAATATATATGAAAATATTAAAGGGGTATGTTAAAAATCCATATCGGCCTAAAGCCTCCATTAATGAAAAATATATTTCTAATGTGGTAGCCAGGTTTTGTACGAGCTACATGGCTACGGAGCAACACATAAGTTTTCCTCCATCTCGCCATGAACAAGTTAATAATGAGGGAAAGGGGATTTGTGGAATGAAATTCAAATCATTGTCAGCTGAATAGATGAAGAAGTTCTAATCATACATCATGATTAACATAGCTAATACTCAACCGTATATCACATTGCATATTAATGAGTTGAAACAATGTCATCCAAAGTAGAATGAAATGTGGATTTAGAATGAGCACAACAAAACTTTTTTGTCATGGTTTAAAAATACCTTGCTTGGTGGATCAGATGTATTAGAGACATTAAAAGGGATAGTGGGTTGTCCATGTTTAAATGTCATAACATGGTCTGTTTATGATATTAATGGTTATACATTTCATATGAAATCTCAGGACAACAGAAGTACAGTTCAGAATAGTGGTGTATTGGTGTTTACAGAAGTAATGAATTTTTGAGTGCTAAGGAAAAAAACCCAATTTATTCATCAAGTGCATATTATGGAGTGATTGAAGACATATGGGAGGTTGATTACATAAAAAATATTGTTCATGTTTTTAACTGTAAATGGTTTATCAGTAACAACAGTGTTAGACACGATGAATTTGGAATGAAAATTGTTAATCTGAATAGATTGGAAGACATATCTGATCCTTTTATAATGGAAACACATGAAAAAAAATTCTATGTAGTAGATCAATCAGATATGCAGTGGGATGTTGTTTTATAAGAGAGAAAAATATGTTGGTGAGGATGAAATTGATGAGGATACAGATTTATGTCAGACCCCTACTTCCATGGAATGACTAACAGAACATAATGATGAGCATATTGAAGACATTGTTTGTTCCATAAGGAATGATCACGATGAAGGAATTTGGGAAAACAATCCATGAGTACATCCCTAAAATTATAGGTAACATATGTTTATTTATTGTTAATTTTTATTTTTTTCATAAAATGTTAGATATTGTAATTTTTTCATTATTAAAACATATATGAAAAAAAATAAGTATATGTTTTTGTTTGTTATAATTTTATTTAGTTTAATTTAACATTTTTAAAATTACATGAATTATATATCTATTATTTTTGTACAATGAAAATTACATTACCATGTTTACCAGGTTTACCATTTTTACCATGTTTACCGTGTTTACCAAGTTTACCATCTTGACCATCTTTACAATATTTACCATTATTTTACATTCATACCATATTACCAATGCTTAATATTACGTAACATAGTACGCTTTTCTATTTTCTGATTACAATAGTATTAAAATATTTGAATTTGTATATTTTTGAACTAATGTTTGTTTGTTTTTATTTGAAGGATAATTACAGATCGTTCAGTTGATCAACCACATTATTCTGGAGATGAGCATATGGGTCATACCTCTGGGGAGGAACATTCACATGCTCCTATTGATGTTCTATAATCTTCGTCCTGTGCTCCTATTACGACAAAGAGTTCAATGGTTCGTAAACGTGGGTGCACACGTTAACCAAAATTAGCACTTGCCCGTACACAGGATCATAGGATAGTCGTTGCGTTTGATGATGATGATATTCCTAGAGGTCCAAATGCAAAAGATTATAAGTGATTTATATCAACTCAGGCTAAGAGAAATGTAAGCATTCTGTATGATTACTGGAGAAGTGTCGATAATGAAATATTCTCCCAATTGTGGGAGATGATTTTGGTACGATCTATTGCTATTGATTGACTATTATTTAAATGATTCTAGTATATTTAATACGTTTAACCTTTTATTTATTAGATTACATTTGATATTCCAGACACTAGAGGAGGTAGGAAGAAATGATTATCGTTGGCTTCTAGGAGATCAAGGGATTTCAAATCAACCCTCTCATCTGATTTCATTTATGGTCATTGGAGTTATGAAAATCTATGTCGTATATATCCTTTTATAGATGAAGACACATGGAGACAATTTTATGAAATTAGAAGAAAAGAGTCATTTTTGGTAAGGGAAATGTAATCTTTTATATGCTTTCTTATATAAATGATCTTATTAATGTTTTGTTAATGATTTATTAGTCTTAATTTACCGAAAAAAAATAATTATCATCAGGATATTGAATATATAAATGTATACCCTCATAGTTTATCTCTGGGAGGGTATGCATTTTTGGGAGAACAAATGATGGAAGAGAAATTTCAACAACTAAGAGTTGAGTCTTCAAGATCTGGAGAGGTGGCCCCTCTATCCCGTCCATCTAGACATGAAAAATGGAAGAGAGATAGGAAGGGAAAAAGGCATTATCTTTCAGAATGAATCGAGAATCGTAGCTGAGATGATTTTAAGACCTCTAATTTATTTATTTACGTTAAAAATTTTCTTCATATAATTTCAGTAATTACAAAAATGATTCATTAATTAATACAAGACTCTATTGAGGAGAAGAGTTCACAGTAGGCATTTAAAGCTACTGGGAGGCAATATATTTTATCTGTAGCATTGGGAAAGCCCGAACATCCTGGTTGTGTAAGACGATATCCGACAGGTGTATCGGTAAGGAAAGTGCTGCCACATTCTTCAACTTCTAATGTTCAGGGTGTTTATAAAAGAAATAGAATCCTTGGATGCTAATGTTTGTAATATTAATGCGACAATGGAGGAAAATATTAGAGCATCGGTATGGTCTCTGTTTGCAGACATGAAAAGACAATTTCAAACTGTAGCTCCCACTCCTCTACCTCCCCCTGCAGACCCCATTATTTATCCTCCTCCTCCGCCAATAGCTCCCACTCCCCCACCTCAGCCTGTGGATGCCATGTTTTATCCTACTCCTCCTCCGTATATTCCTACTTATTGCGAGTTGTATGTTGATGATCCTCAACAACATATAGTTTCATATGGTTTGGTATATTGTATAGAAGATACAGTTCATCATCAATAATTAGAGGTAGAGAATCATAGGGTCACTGTACATGATATTATAGATTGATCAGCTCGAGTACCACTAACTATAGATGAGGTGATGACAGTTGGACATAGTATCGACCATTTTTTTATTTGGCCATCCAATCTTCTATGACTCATTACCATAGAGGTATGAATGTTATATCTTTTATTTTATTTTTTATTAAAGTTGTTTTATCATTTGAAAAGTAGTGTATTTTTCTATTTTTTTACAGGAATACATCAAAGGTAAGGAAAGATTGTATAGACAACAACATAGACAAATGGTTATGTCATCAGATACAGATTCTATTAGTCTTTACATATTGTCAAGATATTCAAATTTGTTGGTGGGTCATTATGAGTTTCCAGTGGAAGCTCATGTTTGTGGATGTGCAATAAGTGTGGGGATTATGAAAACTGATATCATAGAGCATATTACAGGAGATATGATGGGCATCAACGTGGTTCAAATTTTTTCCATGTAAGTCTTAACACCTTTTCCATGCATTATATTTATTAAAAAATATACTTATATGTCTGATTTATATTAGGTATCATAATATTTTTTGTGACAGGAAAGAGCTGACAGATGTATATGGAATCATGGACCCGCAATTTATTTCCCCTGAAGCATGTGCATTGGTTGAGGAACAATGAATGCTTTATATTGCTGAAAGACTTCAAATGAATATAGTCACACAATGTTGGATGATTCATTTTTGTGAGAGGTATGAAACAAATCTCTCTCAAAGGGTTCATTATATTTTTACATAAAAAACCAGTAACCTTAAATTTCCTTTTATCAGTGATCATTGGATGTTTGGGGTTTTTTGCCCAAGGGAGAAAGCACATTATTGGATATGCTCTGACCATGATGATGTGCAGGAATGTTTTAAGAAAATATTAAAAATTTATGTTTCATGTTCTCAATAGTTTTATATATTATAAAGAATTTTAAATTTACCCCATTCGTATTATTTTCTAACAAGGAATGGGCCTAATTTCGAAAAAAACACAAAGAAATGGAGAGAAAATATCAAATATGTAAATGGGAAGGTAAATATCCATTTATAATTTGTAATTTTTGATTTATTACATAAAAATAATTTATTGAATTTACACTCATGCAAACAGAATTGTTATAAACAACAAGGCATCATCGAATGTGGATATTATATGTTTAGATTTATGTATGAAATAATAACAACTGTGATAGTTGTGAATTTTTACCTGGTAAAATTTTCCTTAAAACTTTCCATAACATTTCACTTTGATTTATTCATTATACACATTAACTACTATCCTTTTCATTAGTTTCTTTTTGATGAACCTCAACCATATACTGGTAAATACATCAAACACTTACAAGTGGAGTGATCAAATTATTTTACTGGTTTGATTGAATTTTAGTTGTTTGTATTGTAAAATGTAATTTTGAATATTGTTGTTGTAATTGTGTATTTGGAAGTCTTTTATTTTGGATTTAATTTTTTTTAAGTTGACAGCATATGTTTTGAATGTTATATATGTGAATGTTCAATTTTTCTCTACTTCTTCGTTTGGTCTATTATGATGGTTTTTATGGTATGGATTCTACTTTGCGGGGGTTCCAATGGTGTGGGGGGTGTTCAATGGGGTGGGGGTGTCCAGGGGTCTGGGAGGGCAGTTTGGTGGTGTGGGGGGGTCCTAGGTCTCCGTGAGAGTGTGGGGTGGGCAATCCAGCGGGTGGGAGTGTTTCTAGGAGGGTGGAAGGGCTATCCAGGGGAGTGGGATTCTATCCAGGGGGTTTCCAGGGGTGTGGGGTGTCTTATGGGGTGAGGGGGGTTTCCAGGGTGGGTGTGGGCTATCCAGTGAGGGGGGGGGGGGGATCAGGGTGTCCATGGGGATGGGGGGAGTCCAGGGGTGTAGTGGGGGCTGTCTAGTGAGTTGAGGGAGTTCTGGTCAGTTTTTGGTATCTTTTTGGTCTGTTTCAAAGGTGTGGGAGGGATGTCCAGGGATTTGGGAGTGCTTTCTAGGTGGTGGTGGGTCTACAAGAGGGTGGGGGGATGTCCAAGGGGTGGTGGTGATGTCCAGGGGTGTGGGGGCAGTGTTCAGGGGTGTGGTGGGGGCAGTCTACTGGGGTGAGGGGGTTCAGGTTTCTTTTCGACAACTTTTTGGTCTGTTTCAGGGGTGTGGGATGGCTGTCCAGGGGGTGTGGAAGTGTTGTCCAGGGGGTGGGGGTATACATTAGGGGGGGGGGGGGGTTGTCTAGGGGTGTTAAGGGTTATTCAGGGAGTCGGGGGGGGGGGGGGGGGGGGCAGTCCAGGGGTGTGGTGGGGGCTCCAATTTGGTGGGGCAGGGCTGTCCAGGGTGTGGGGGGTATACATGTGGGTGGGGGGAGTGATCCCGGGGTGTTTGGGGCTGTCCTGGGGGTCGGGGGAGGGGGGGGGCAGTCAAGGGGTGTGGTGGGTGATGTCATGTGTGGTGAGGGGGTGTTGTTCAGGAGGGTGGTGGGGTTTTCCGGGGGTGTTTGGGGCTATCCAGGGGGTCAGGGAGCAGTCCAGGGGTGTGGTGGGGGCTTTCAAGTGGGGTGAGGGGGTGAGGGGTTGCTGTTCAGGATGGTGGGGGTTATGTTGGGGTGTTTGTGGATGTCCAGGGGGTCGAGGGTAGTCTATGGGTGTGGTGGGGGCTGTCAAGTGGGGTGAGGGGGTGCTGTTCAGGGGGTTCTGGGAGTTCAGTGGGGGGGGGGGGGTTCTCCCAGGGTGTTTGGGGCTGTCCCGGGGTGTTTGGGTCTGTCCAGGGGGTTAGGGGGCAGTCCGGGGGTGTGGTGGGGGCTTTCAAGTGGGGTATGTTTTATATTTTATCAATGTAAATGCTTAATTTTTCATTAGTTCTTATTTTGATCTACTTCTGTTCTTGTGGTAAGAATTCTTGATTTGGTTTCTAGTTGTTTTTGGGGGAGATCAGATTAAAAAAGTTGATTTAATTAAAAATTGTCTTCCACGTCGGTTATTTTATAACCGATGTGATAATGAAATCGGTAAGGGTTTATCATGTCGGTTTTTTTATTACCCGACATGATAAACAACTGTGGAATGGTTTATCACGTCGATTATCTAATAACTGACCTGATAAAAGTCCTGGGAAATGGTTTATCACGTCCGTTATTAAATAACTGACGTGATAAATGGCCTTGGAAATGGTTTATCATGATAGTTATTTAATAACTGATGTGATAACCCCCCGGACTGGTTTACCACGTCAGTTATTATATAATCGATGTGATAAACCATATACCAGGGGTTTATCAGGTCAGTTATTTAATAAACGATGTGATAAGCATCCTTGCATGGGTTTATAATGTCTGTTATTATATAACCAACGTGATAAACCCCCCACCTCCGGTTTATCACGGTGGTTATATAATAACTGACGTTATAACCCCCCCCCCCCCCTCGGTTTTTTGCATGTCGGTTATTAATTGACCGACGTGATAAACACCGAAATGTAAATTTTTTAAGTCGGTTTTTAAATAACCGATGTAAAAAACATTATTTATAATGTCTTTCGTATTAATGACAGCTAAAAACTGACGCAAAAAATGAAAAATAATCAATGTAAATAACTTTTTCTTCACTAGTTCCATAGAACTGTTGGTGACTTATCCTGGGTTGAGTTTGGAGATGAAGATCCCCTTACACATTCGTTCGTGTTTCTTGTTGAGCGTGTAAATAAATAAATAAATATATATATAAATATATATATTCACCCTAATTTTTTCCCACTCCTGGGGTTCAGTTACTCTCCTTCTAGGAGTGGTGAAGACAGGCAGGGTATGCCACGTTCTTTCTATATCTAGTTCCTCTTGGATGGACTATTCTACTCCCTATCTTCTGTAGGGATGAGCTGCATTCGATTTACTATACTCTCTCACTATTCTTTATTCTATCTACTTCTCACTGTTTTGGTATCTCTATTGTTTCTCCCTTGATATTCCGGGTCATCCTACTGAGTATCCTTATACTCACCTCTTCTTTGTCTTTTCCCGCACTTGGTGTGCCCCTTCAAATGATGGATTGGTCGATCGAGACTACAGATAAGCGTAGAGGACATTTGAGCTTGGGCTGCATTCAGTGTTCATTGTAGGTCATTCAGGTGTGAGACTGAACATCTATTTTCATTTGTTACCTTTTTCCAGTATGTGTCACCTTTCTAGTTGGGCGGGTGTTTTTCCCCTATTTCCTATTCAGTATCTGTCAGTACTTTTCAGCATGTTATTTTTTCCTACTTATAGGGTGATACAAGTCTATGGTTGGGTTGTTGTTATTTGTCCTTTTTTCCCTTTTTTTAATCTGCACTTATACATTGAGAAGGTTGTGTGTGTGTGTACATGTACATAGTCAAAGGCCTCCATTATATTGTTACGCCATCAGCTCTTATCGCCAGCCACTGGCCTATGGAGGCGGGCTTGGGGTAGTTGCAGCTCGAGACTAGTAGGGTCGGGTGTTGAAAAATTTGTATCAGAGTTGGTTCATTCATTAGGGGTGTTGTTCGGACATCCATAAAAAGGAAGTGGTTGGAATTTAACACAATAGTGGCGAAGTGTCTCGAGAGCGGCTCTCAGGACAAGGAGTCAAGTTATAGTTTGAGCGGCCGACATATCCATTCACTAGGACTCTGATCACATGTTTGTTGACTCGGCACGCTGAGACCCTTTTGCATGGAACTTTGTATCTTGAATCCAGTATGATTGATTCTTTGACCATCCTTGTTGAGTCATCTCCCCTTTGTGAATATTTATATATATATATATGCTCATCTGATCATGGTAATCCTTGAAAATTTTCAGGATACACCCACGACATCTGCAAGCCAGGTTACCCACTCCAGTTCGTGATGATGGCCTGGTGAGGGATGAGGTGTAACACCCCGAGCTTCCACGATACGCTTCTCATTCAATAATACAATAGCTTGCATTGTACACAACTTCGAGTTCTAAAACATCGCGACAAATCAAAGTAGCCGTTATGAATAGTAATAACCACTTTTTAAAATTATAGAAATTTTATATTTCAAAATGGACTTCATTTTTGTATTCCTAATATTGAAATTAGCCTATGTTGAATTTTTTGTAATTTTATGAGAACTTCAAAATTTTTATGAATAGTGAAAAATACTTAAAACAACCTTTTTAATCAAAATAATTCATAGTGATAAAGTATAATATTGAGTGGTTTTAGAGTATAATTAGAATATATTTTTACCATTTTATCCAATGGTGGTCATTAGAATTAATTTAACATTGAAATTGGACATAAACAATTGCCAATCTTTTGATATAAATTGTTTCTTAAAAACACGCTATTTGTTGTGACAGCGGGAATTAATTATAAAATTAATTAATGCAACTAATATGTTTGGAATTTTGTAAAATAGACATCATTTTTCAATTCGGAATATCAATTATAGCTTAGGGTGAAATTTTGGCCTTATTCTGAAAAACTTCAATTTTTGATGAATAGTGAAACCACTAAGTGGTTGTTAAATAACTGATTTTTCGTTTAAATGAAATATTACCACTTCTGTGATTTGATTTTCAAAAATCCGACATACATGGTTGTCATTAAGAAGTAAAATGTGGTTCAATGGGATAAAAATAATTTTTTGGTGAATAGTAACTTATTAAGTTCTTAATCGCGATTAGTGGTAATTAGGGTAGTTTAAGGTATAAATAATACTTTAATAATATTAAATGACCTAGACACATGTCCCAACCTCATTGGTTGTGTCATGGCCGACCAAGACAAGCCATGGCCTAACTTGGGGACCCCATGGATCAACTTTTGTTGGGAAATAACATAAATTACTTTTTATTTAATGTTAAAGTGAAAATGACACTAACATAAAGTGTTTTACTAAAACAATTTTTAAGTAGGGTTACACAAGTCCAAATTTTGACTATAAATATTCATTAGAAAGCTAAAAAGATTTCCTACATCATAGTATTTGTTTTATAATTTTTAGACATTAAATAAATTAAATTATTTATGACATCATTATGATGTGGCGATGACCTCATTATTTAACGATTTAATTAAAATGAGAAGATAATGCAAAATCCAAGGCTTAAACTTGTCCAAAGCCTATTGGATGAAGAGATTTCGAAACCTTATCACCTTAGCCTCGAATTATATAAATGTGGGACCTTTAGAATCCGAAAATCATTTTGAAATAATGTAACATTTCAATCTTTCCAAAAGTGCCCCTCCTCTCCACTTATAAAAGGCCCCCACCTCTCCCACTTCATTTACACTTTCAAGCCATTTGGCTCGGCCAACCTCTGCCCAAATACTCTCCCAACTTCCCCCTCTTACTCCTAGAATCCTCACTTTGGGCAGAACTCTTCCCAAGGAAGCCTTTGGCTCAAATCAAAAAGAGTTACCCGATTTTGAGGTAATGTCTTTTCTAATGTTGTTTTGTTTTATTTTTCTTCTCCAACCCCCTAAACTCTTTTTATTCATTTATTTTGTGACAACACCAGTATCCTCAATATACTAGGATGTTGTTATAAGAAGGATTCGAGCTACACTTACACACACCTACATCTAATGGTTAAAGAACATACGGTTTCTGTGGATGGCGAATTTCTGCCTCACGAAACGATGATTGTTCAACACTCATATAACACCTTCAAAGGTGGCCATTAAGATGTCACTATATTTATATATGATATATAATGTGTTTATGTTTTACTTATGCTTCTGTATTTCTCATTTATGGCTTACTTTATGATTTCCATTATGGGTAAAACGTGATAATTTCATTTTAGGAAGTGCGGACTACCGCCCCCTCAAAGTGATTTGAATCGTTAATGCCATATGTGGGATGTATAAAGGATGGAGTAAATGGTATTATACACTATATTATACTGGAATTATATTATACATTTATATCATTATGATTTAGTTCCATTAAATATGAAATTGAAATGAAAGTAGCGTTCATGCGTACGTACGGCTTACCGTCTCCATGAACGGTGCATTTCATTTCTTACCTCTAAATGTTACGTAATATTATAAATGAATGTATATACTGGATATATAAGATATATATGACATCTAAATCATGAATATAATTCTGGATATAATGGATATTTCACCACATAAACAACTTGTAATTATAAGAAGCTTATTGTTGACTCAAGTACCAAAGATCGACAAAACGACCGTTATTAACTTAAATAATTACATAATGTTCATAACATTGTAATAAGTGTTATAAAAAGGATAATGAAATTAAAAATGGTTCTTAATAGGGTATATATTAACTCTAGTTTATTATTCAGGAGGTTAAAGAACAGTCGAATCAAGTCGGACACAAGGTAAGGGAACTTCTTAACCCAACTTCCATTCTTTGGGTTAATCTCCTACTTTCCGATTATGTCATGATATTATTATGTATTATTTTGTATTTTTACTTTCATTATGTGTACCTATAGTGAATACACATAATAGATCTATTTTATTCTAAAAATGATCTTTTTAAGGACTTCGTCTCAATCACCATCCACTGAGACATATTTGGTTTTATACACAACTTTCTTTTATACGGTGTATAAACCCCTTTGACTTTTACGTTTATTCAAAAGGAATCTTTTTTATACGAAGTGTTTTGCTAAACGACAAAAGGGAATGTTTTTCTTTCCGTACTTATGCGGCGACAACGACTTCTCCACCGCCGTGACCACTATTTGAGTTTCGGCTTCCTCTACAAGCCATCACTTTTTTTTTAATGAAAAATAAATATCATGTTTTAACTTTCTTTTATTTTGGTATTGAAAATGGTTTTGAAAGCGTTTTTATTATATCAATGTGTTGTATTGATATCTTGTGATTGAAATGTGGAAATGTTATGTTTCCTTTATGCATGTTTTATGTGATACGATTATGTTATGGTTTATGATATGTTTAAACCTATTCGTATGAGGAATGTATTGGACTTAATAAGTGACGGGTGGAGCCCGCTATAGCTCCTCGATGCATCGGCAGGTCTCATGAGACAACTAGACGTGGAATTGGCCGAGGCCCTTTCCCAATTTGATTTATGGTTTTGGCCGAGGCCTTAATCATTTTAGACGTCTTGGCCGAGGCCTTGAAAAAGTGTTTCAGAATGTCTGGCATTATACATTCCCTCATTATGAAAGTGGTTATTGATATTACATGTGATTATTCGACCAGTAGAATATCCATGTGAAGAAGTAAATGGCATTATCTCATTTTACTTTTGCCATATTATGTTGAAGTTCATGTTTAAGAGGCTTTTGTTTTAGTTATACATTGCCTTAAATGTTAATGTTTATTTATGAAAGCTTCCGCATTATTGTTATCCTTACTGAGCATTTGAGCTCACCCCTTTCAATGTTTAAAAATTTTCCAGGTTGTGAAGAAGTATTTTATGACTGACTTGCAAGAATAATCAGTGAAGATATGAGTGTGGACTATGAAGACCATGTTTCTTTGTAGTTTGTTTAATTTTGATGTAATGAAAGACTTATGAATGTATCTAGTGTTTCCAAGGCTACTAAACTAATCGGTCTTTCGAGACTTGATCTTTTGTGATCATGCCAATGTTACGAAGTAATGCACCGGCTCTGGGTAGCTGGGGTCGGGGCGTTACAGTTGGTATCAGAAGCAGTTTAGTACTAACCTTGGAAGCTAGATTTAGATAAACTCTTATTAGAGCACATAGCCCGAAGATAGACTTTGAGGATTAGAATAGAAAACCTTCCTAGAATTTTGGTAATATAGAGATTTTGTGAGTTTTCCGAGCAATACATCCCTGTCTGGATACGAGCAGGTAGAGGCGGCTCTGGCACAGATGTACCTAGGGGTAAAATCCGAAAACACCGCTTCGAGCTAGACTCGAACGGGAACTGGTGCACGACAACGGGCCTTGCTGCACTCTTGGTTACGACACTCCCGGGGGATATGCTTAGGATAATTCTCATTTTACTTACAAACCACTATGAAGGGTTATGAGTACATACTTACTCAAAGAAAACATTTCTTTTTATGATTATGGATTATATCCATAAATAGTTCAATTTATGTAAAGTGTTTTACAAGTATGGAATTATGTATTTTGATTCATAAACTAACCTAGTTTATGCCGTTGTATAGAAATGGCGCCCAGTAGAATGAATGTGAACTCCAGCAGTACGTATGATCCAAAGAGTAAGAAGGATAGTATATTTCATGGTATTAAGCCAACATTTCGAAGGGAAATAGTCTCCCATGTGTTCTCAACATATGAAGAAATAGTATCATGTGTTAATAGGATAAGTAAAGAATTCTCTGAGTCCTATGGCTTTGAAGCGAAGCAAGAGACGAAAGGGATGGAAGAGAGAATGATGGATAAAGGGATGAGGGGAAAGAAGAATTTTCCAATATGTGGTAATTGTGGGAAGAAACATCATGGAACTTGCCTAAAGGGAATGGGAGTTTGTTATAAGTGTAGAGAAAAAGGACACAAAGTGCGTGACTGCAAGGGTAAGAAAATGGTTTCAAATGTACAATGTTTCTTCTGCAAGGATTGGGGACACTACGCAAACCAATGTCCAAATCGTCAAAGTATGCCCCAAATGATGTTATTGGATAATAATCAAGTTATGATACTACCACAGATGAGGAGTAATGATTAGAGCTCTTATGTTGTTATTAAAGAATTTTGTAATTTGAGTGTTGTATCAATGATGTACTGGTTATAATAATTATGGAGTATATAAGGATTGTACTGCAGTACTATTTCATCAAGGACTTGAGATTGTG
This sequence comes from Viscum album, assembly GCA_963277665.1. Lineage (NCBI taxonomy): Eukaryota > Viridiplantae > Streptophyta > Magnoliopsida > Santalales > Viscaceae > Viscum > Viscum album. The sequence goes on along the minus strand of OY728156.1, from coordinate 1,496,366,533 downwards.
TGGAACCAAGAAAAGTGACTCCACATTAGGTTAAATTTTTGGAAAATATATGGTTGAGAGAAAGATAAACCATAATATGGTTTTGATACTGAGATTGTGATTTTGAAATAAGACGTGATTGATTTGGATAAATTATATTGGATATACTTAACTTCCTTGAAACTGATTGATGTTTTGTATACATTTTTGGATAGAAGGAGTATATCTAGTATTCTATAAGGAATAAGGGATCATGGTAATTCAGTATGTTTAAAAAGAATACATGATGAAGGTGCTCACATGTTGTTACGTGGGATAAAGGATCTTCATTATGTTTACCTTCCTTATAAAATTTGGACTGTGAGTTGGACAGATGTATTTTGGATAACTATTAAGGTTGGAATGGATTAAGTTGAACCATGGATAGTATTGTTTAAGGTTAAAAAATTTATGAAGATTATTTTTGGAATATTATGATACTATAGTTTTAGGAAAAGGACAACCTGCAGGGTGGGGCATAACCCGTCGCGTCGGACAAAGCTGCAGGAATCGAACCCACAATCATAGTGCGACAGGACTTTATTTCCTACCACTAGCCTACAGGAAGTCCCCGGTTATTACAAAATAATTTTACTAATCTAAATGGTATGTGTTAACATTTGGAACCTTATACAATTAGGATAAGTATAATATTTTTGAGTTCTATTATCTTTTTGAGTGAAAGATGAGTTGATGGTTGAAACTCTAATTGTCAAGCATAAATATATATATACCTATCTCTTATTCAATGAATAAATTAATTCTTAAACTTTAGTAAAGGGATATTAAAACAAAAAATGTGTTATCCTAATACCTTATGTCTTGTTGAACTGATGATATTTTAAATCAACATAGATTGAAGGCTTTGAGGCCCTCAATTTGACAATTGATTGTGATTGATGACCTCAATCACTCCCTACAAATATTTACGTTTTTCCTCTAATTATATGTCTCTAATTGCCACCAATGTTCTCCTAATCGAGATCATAATTGGGTGGTGACTTGTTCATTTCCCTTTCCCTCTTATTAAGGCTAAATTTTATTAACCTTATTTCCGATGTGGGTTTTCCTCAAAGGTATTTTCTATTTTCAACCTTTTATTTTTAAAGAAAAATAACAAATTGCGAGGACGCAACTTATTGAAGGATGGGAGAATGTAACACCCCGAGCTTCCACGATACGCTTCTCATTCAATAATACAATAGCTTGCATTGTACGCAACTTCGAGTTCTAAAACATCGCGACAAATCAAAGTAGCCGTTATGAATAGTAATAACCACTTTTTAAAATTATAGAAATTTTATATTTCAAAATGGACTTCATTTTTGTATTCCTAATATTGAAATTAGCCTATGTTGAATTTTTTGTAATTTTCTGAGAACTTCAAAATTTTTATGAATAGTGAAAAATACTTAAAACAACCTTTTTAATCAAAATAATTCATAGTGATAAAGTATAATATTGAGTGGTTTTAGAGTATAATTAGAATATATTTTTACCATTTTATCCAATGGTGGTCATTAGAATTAATTTAACATTGAAATTGGACATAAACAATTGCCAATCTTTTGATATAAATTGTTTCTTAAAAACACGCTATTTGTTGTGACAGCGGGAATTAATTATAAAATTAATTAATGCAACTAATATGTTTGGAATTTTGTAAAATAGACATCATTTTTCAATTCGGAATATCAATTATAGCTTAGGGTGAAATTTTGGCCTTATTCTGAAAAACTTCAATTTTTGATGAATAGTGAAACCACTAAGTGGTTGTTAAATAACTGATTTTTCGTTTAAATGAAATATTACCACTTCTGTGATTTGATTTTCAAAAATCCGACATACATGGTTGTCATTAAGAAGTAAAATGTGGTTCAATGGGATAAAAATAATTTTTTGGTGAATAGTAACTTATTAAGTTCTTAATCGCGATTAGTGGTAATTAGGGTAGTTTAAGGTATAAATAATACTTTAATAATATTAAATGACCTAGACACATGTCCCAACCTCATTGGTTGTGTCATGGCCGACCAAGACAAGCCATGGCCTAACTTGGGGACCCCATGGATCAACTTTTGTTGGGAAATAACATAAATTACTTTTTATTTAATGTTAAAGTGAAAATGACACTAACATAAAGTGTTTTACTAAAACAATTTTTAAGTAGGGTTACACAAGTCCAAATTTTGACTATAAATATTCATTAGAAAGCTAAAAAGATTTCCTACATCATAGTATTTGTTTTATAATTTTTAGACATTAAATAAATTAAATTATTTATGACATCATTATGATGTGGCGATGACCTCATTATTTAACGATTTAATTAAAATGAGAAGATAATGCAAAATCCAAGGCTTAAACTTGTCCAAAGCCTATTGGATGAAGAGATTTCGAAACCTTATCACCTTAGCCTCGAATTATATAAATGTGGGACCTTTAGAATCCGAAAATCATTTTGAAATAATGTAACATTTCAATCTTTCCAAAAGTGCCCCTCCTCTCCACTTATAAAAGGCCCCCACCTCTCCCACTTCATTTACACTTTCAAGCCATTTGGCTCGGCCAACATCTGCCCAAATACTCTCCCAACTTCCCCCTCTTACTCCTAGAATCCTCACTTTGGGCAGAACTCTTCCCAAGGAAGCCTTTGGCTCAAATCAAAAAGAGTTACCCGATTTTGAGGTAATGTCTTTTCTAATGTTGTTTTGTTTTATTTTTCTTCTCCAACCCCCTAAACTCTTTTTATTCATTTATTTTGTGACAACACCAGTATCCTCAATATACTAGGATGTTGTTATAAGAAGGATTCGAGCTACACTTACACACACCTACATCTAATGGTTAAAGAACATACGGTTTCTGTGGATGGCGAATTTCTGCCTCACGAAACGATGATTGTTCAACACTCATATAACACCTTCAAAGGTGGCCATTAAGATGTCACTATATTTATATATGATATATAATGTGTTTATGTTTTACTTATGCTTCTGTATTTCTCATTTATGGCTTACTTTATGATTTCCATTATGGGTAAAACGTGATAATTTCATTTTAGGAAGTGCGGACTACCGCCCCCTCAAAGTGATTTGAATCGTTAATGCCATATGTGGGATGTATAAAGGATGGAGTAAATGGTATTATACACTATATTATACTGGAATTATATTATACATTTATATCATTATGATTTAGTTCCATTAAATATGAAATTGAAATGAAAGTAGCGTTCATGCGTACGTACGGCTTACCGTCTCCATGAACGGTGCATTTCATTTCTTACCTCTAAATGTTACGTAATATTATAAATGAATGTATATACTGGATATATAAGATATATATGACATCTAAATCATGAATATAATTCTGGATATAATGGATATTTCACCACATAAACAACTTGTAATTATAAGAAGCTTATTGTTGACTCAAGTACCAAAGATCGACAAAACGACCGTTATTAACTTAAATAATTACATAATGTTCATAACATTGTAATAAGTGTTATAAAAAGGATAATTAAATTAAAAATGGTTCTTAATAGGGTATATATTAACTCTAGTTTATTATTCAGGAGGTTAAAGAACAGTCGAATCAAGTCGGACACAAGGTAAGGGAACTTCTTAACCCAACTTCCATTCTTTGGGTTAATCTCCTACTTTCCGATTATGTCATGATATTATTATGTATTATTTTGTATTTTTACTTTCTTTATGTGTACCTATAGTGAATACACATAATAGATCTATTTTATTCTAAAAATGATCTTTTTAAGGACTTCGTCTCAATCACCATCCACTGAGACATATTTGGTTTTATACACAACTTTCTTTTATACGGTGTATAAACCCCTTTGACTTTTACGTTTATTCAAAAGGAATCTTTTTTATACGAAGTGTTTTGCTAAACGACAAAAGGGAATGTTTTTCTTTCCGTACTTATGCGGCGACAACGACTTCTCCACCGCCGTGACCACTATTTGAGTTTCGGCTTCCTCTACAAGCCATCACTTTTTTTTAATGAAAAATAAATATCATGTTTTAACTTTCTTTTATTTTGGTATTGAAAATGGTTTTGAAAGCGTTTTTATTATATCAATGTGTTGTATTGATATCTTGTGATTGAAATGTGGAAATGTTATGTTTCCTTTATGCATGTTTTATGTGATACGATTATGTTATGGTTTATGATATGTTTAAACCTATTCGTATGAGGAATGTATTGGACTTAATAAGTGACGGGTGGAGCCCGCTATAGCTCCTCGATGCATCGGCAGGTCTCATGAGACAACTAGACGTGGAATTGGCCGGGGCCCTTTCCCAATTTGATTTATGGTTTTGGCCGAGGCCTTAATCATTTTAGACGTCTTGGCCGAGGCCTTGACAAAGTGTTTCAGAATGTCTGGCATTATACATTCCCTCATTATGAAAGTGGTTATTGATATTACATGTGATTATTCGACCAGTAGAATATCCATGTGAAGAAGTAAATGGCATTATCTCATTTTACTTTTGCCATATTATGTTGAAGTTCATGTTTAAGAGGCTTTTGTTTTAGTTATACATTGCCTTAAATGTTAATGTTTATTTATGAAAGCTTCCGCATTATTGTTATCCTTACTGAGCATTTGAGCTCACCCCTTTCAATGTTTAAAAATTTTCCAGGTTGTGAAGAAGTATTTTATGACTGACTTGCAAGAATAATCAGTGAAGATATGAGTGTGGACTATGAAGACCATGTTTTTTTGTAGTTTGTTTAATTTTGATGTAATGAAAGACTTATGAATGTATCTAGTGTTTCCAAGGCTACTAAACTAATCGGTCTTTCGAGACTTGATCTTTTGTGATCATGCCAATGTTACGAAGTAATGCACCGGCTCTGGGTAGCTGGGGTCGGGGCGTTACATGAGGCGTCAGTTCCGGGACACTCACGTAATCCCCTTTTTCCTAGTGCTTCATAAGTAGCCCCTCCACCTGAGGAGAGGCAGTTAGTACCCACAACACGGGCCGATGTTGAGCGCAGGCTGAGTGAGCTCCATGAATTTCAGCATAAGCAACCGTAAAAGTTCCACAGAGACATGGATCCCCAGGAAATGGAAGACTGGATAGAGTCTGTGTAACATCATTTCAGATGGGTACGGACACCAGCGGACTAGATGGTAGCCCTATATTCTATCCTTTTCCTCGATATGGTCGGGAATTGGTGGGGGTTGGTTACGCAGACCCATGATGAGTCATCTCTCACATGGGATACTTCCAATAGCTCTTTGAGGAGAAGTACTCCCCCTCTTGCATACACTCTGTTCAGATTCAGGAGCAGTTGGATCTGATGTAGGGGGGATGACTGTGGAATAGTACTCATCCCAGTTTTGTGATTTTACATGCTACTCGTAGGATATGATCCACGACAATTACTTATGGGTTCAAAAGATTGAGCAGGGTCTTTGCAGGGATATTTGTGCTAGTGTAGTACACATGTGAATCCCTACATATGCCTGGGTTCTATAACTGGCACTCGTGACAGAGTGCGTCTTGGCCGAGGGACAGAAGCTGATAGGGCATAGTAGTGGCTGCTTAATAGGAATTTCTTTAGTGAAAGACAGATGATAGAGAGCAGAGTCACGGCCGAGTAGGCCCTTCCATGAGTAGACACAGGGGTAGGGTCATACACCGTAGTAGAATTATGGAGCACCTGGGAAGTCAAGAGAGAGTCGGTGAAATGCATGTGACATATGTGGACACCAAGGATGGTACTTCCCGACCAGGCATATCGAGTAGTCGTGGTAGGAAGTGGGTGCACCGTAGCAGCAGAGGCATCACCATGACCAGGGATCCCCCAGGTGGGGATAGGGTGGTCCTCAGCGAGGCATTGCAGGTAGTGTGGAAGGACATGGAGGTCCAGGACAGCATTTCGAGTCCCTTCCACTTCCTCCTCTAGGAGGCCCACATCAGGCTACGGGAGCTGGCGGTAGGGGTCACGGGAACCTTCAGGCTCTGTGTGTTCGTGACCCCCCAGCACATGAGATGGTTTGAGGTACACTTTGTATTTAGTCTATGCTTTCATCAGTACTAGTAGACTAAGGCTCCATCCACTCCTTTATATCGCTACTGTTGGTTCTGGAGTTGGAGATTCTAGTATAGGCTCTAACACCTACGCATAGCCTCGAGGTTCATAAAAGAAGTGTCTCATTGGTTACCAATATCTCTAGATAGTGCAAACATTAATTCAGAGGAGGGAGTTTCACATGGGACCTACTTTTCATCAAGATAGAGCCTTACAACATCATTCCATACATGGATTGGCTTTATATGGTTCAAGACCAGAGAGATTTTCATCAAATATGAGTTAGAGGCATGTTTTCTAATTGGACCAGGATTACCATCCTTGGTGAATGGGACCTCATGGTAGAGCAGATGAGTACAATGAGTAGGAGACACCGACCCTTTTCGCACCAATTTGCGAGAATGGATCTCGAAGCAGAAGATGCTACATGCACCTATATCACTACCATTATAGAGGACTACATGGATGTATTTCGTGATGATGTTTTGGGACTACCTCCGAGGTGAGAGATGGAGTTTGGCATTGACTTGTAGCCGAGAACCACCACGATATCATGTTCAGCTTATTTGATGGCACCCACATAGCTTTGGGAGATATAAATTAAGCTGGAAAACCTTCATGAGAATGGATTCGTCAGGACCAGTGTGTCCCCTTGAGAAGCTACAATTTTGTTTGTGAAAAAGTTAAATGGGAGTCTGCGTTTTTTTTTGGATTATCGTCACCAGATTCCGGCCACAATAATGAGTAAGTACACTTTATCAAGGATCTATGGACACATTGACTAGTTGAGAGGTGTGAATTAGTTCTCCAAGATTTATCTTTGATCCAGCTACCACCCGTTGTTGGTTCATGAGGCTGATATCACGTAGTTTAAATTCTATTGTCGATATAGGCAATTTTATTTTCTAGTGATGCCCTTTGGCATGATGAATTCCCCCAGCGTTTTCATGGATTTGATGATCCAGACCTTCCATCCATACTTGGACTAGTTTGTGGTTTTCCTTATTGATGAAATTATCATCTAATCCGCGATGGAAGGGGAGCACGCGGAGTATTTGAGGATAGTCCTAGACATACTCCGAGAGCACCAGCTGTATGGGAGGCTCTTGAAGTGTCAGTTATGGATTCATGAGGTTCACTTTCTGGGGCATATCATTACAGAGCTAGTAATAGCTATAGATCCCGCAATGATATAGGCAATGCTTGCTTGGGTGCCACCCAAGAATGCGTCAGAGGTGCAGAGCTTCCTTGTTTTAGAAGAGTACTACATAAGGTTTGTGGAATATTTCTCCAGGATTGACGCCACATTGACTACATTGACGTTGAAGGAATGACCGTTCACTTGGAATGATCAGTGCCCTAAGACCTTTGATGAGTTGAGACGAAGGCTAACCAGTGATCCAGTGCTGAGGATGCAAGAGGAGGGAGTTGATTTCATGGTATACGGTGACGATTCATGAGATTGTATCGGGTGCGTGTTGATGCAGCATCGACCACTGATTTCATATGGGTTGAGGAAGTTGAGACCCCATGAGAATAATTATGTGACTCACGATTCGAAGCTGGAAGCAGTGGTCTTCGCCTTAATGTTATGGATACAATACCTTTTGGGTGAGCGTTTTGTGGTCTACATATTCCACAAGAGCCTCAACTGTATCATGACATAGATGGATTTGAAACTGAGGTATAGGCACTGGATGGAGTTTCTAAATTACTGTGATTTCGAGACAGTCTACACTCCAGGTAAGGGAAATGTAGTAGGAGATGCTCTTAGCAGGAAGTAGCATGCTCGCTTAGTGTGGGTAGAATTAGAGCAGTTGGCTTCACTACAGTTGACCATGGTGGAGCATGAGGGTACGTCTTTTCTACAATGGATGGTATTGACTCCTTCGCACCTTGAGTGTGCGAGAAAGTCACAGCTGGGGGTTGTCGAAAGCGAGGTACTACATGATAGTTAGCCATGGGAGAAGCACCCGATAGGTAATCTGAAGGATGGAATAATGAGATCATGTTCTATGGGAGAGCTGTAGTACCGGTGGAGATGTGTGGGGGGGGTGTGATGTGGGATTTCCACACTTCTCACTTGGTAGTACATCCTGGTGTGGGGAAGATGTAAAGAGACATTAAATGGTATTTCTGGTGGTCTGGAATGAGTGGAGCATAGCTGAGTTCATTTCTCAGTGTATTACCTATTAGCATGTGAAGACAGAGCATCATGTTCTGGAAGGGTTATTTGAGCCCCCCGATATCCCAGAGTGGAAGTGGGATGGAATATCAGTGGAATTAATCCTAGTTATCCGGTGTACAGAGAAGGGCCATGATTCCATTTGGGTGATAGTGGACTGACTCACAAAGTTGGCGCACTTACAGGCCATTAGGTTTGGGTGCTCTGTGGAGAGTCTGGGGCGGCTATAAGTTCAGGAGACTGTTCGCCTACATGGAGTACCCTGGATGACCATCTCCGACCATGACTTGCGGTTTACGTCAGGATTGTGCTGAGGCTTTCATGAGGCATTCAGGACCCAGCTGTGGATGAGTATAGCTTTTCACACCCAAACGGATTGGCAGACTGAGCGCACAATCCAGCTGTTAGAGCATATGCTCAGGGCGTGCATGTTAGAATTTGTCCTGAGCTGGGAGGATCACCTACCCTTGGAGGAGTTTGCGTACAATAATAGTTACCACTCTACTATCATTATTAATCCATTTGAGGCCCTCTACAGGAGACCCTGTAAGTTACCATTTTGCTGTACTGTTATTGGGGAGACCTCCCTAGTGGGCCCAGAGTTGGTGCAGGTGACGACAGAGATGGTACAGGTCATCCATGAGTGGATGAGGACGGCGCAGAGTAGACAGAAGTCCTATGCAGTTCGTCGTCGCAGGCCTTTGTAGTTCGAGCTGGGGGGGGGGGGGGCATGTCTTTTTTAGGGTTTCCCTACAGCGTAGTACTCGGAGGTTCGGCCAGGGAGGCAAGCTGACTCTGAGGTTCATCGGGGCCTTTGAGATCTAGTGCAGGGTTGGTTAGGTGGCCTACCGTCTTTCGCTACCCCCGTAACTGGAGAGGGTGCATTAAGTCTTCCATGTGTCATATGTAAGAAAATACATGCACAACCCCACACATGTTATCGAATGGGGAAAGATGGACGTTGAGGATGGATCCACCTTTGCAGAGCACCCTGTGGTGATTGAGGACCGGTAGGAGCAGAAACTGTGTGCGTGGACCATTCCTTTGGTTCATGTGTTGTGGCAGTATGGGAGGGTGCATGGGAGCACCTTGGAATGGGAGATCCAGATGCGAGCTCATCATCCGGAGTTGTATTTGTAGTTTTTTTGGGGATGGATAACATGAAGTAGGTAATAATGTAAGAACCTGGGTTTTGAGCCTGTAAGACTTCGAAATTTTTTCTTAATGTTATTCCAAAGAAGGGAATTCATACAGTGTGTGATTCTGAGCATTGGTGTGGCCGGAATTATATTTTTAGTGTGTTCACACTAGACACACCAAATAAACAAAATAACTCATAAAATATTTCATGGATGGGAAACATGAGTGCACCATTGAGTTTGGAACGTTCCCTTTACCCTAGGAGGGGTATAACATTTGTGGGCACAACCATTCATTGGAAAACACCACCATGGGTGTTTTCATAATATGGAATCCCCATGTGTTTTCTTTGTAACATCTAAATGGAGGATCAGTTTAAAATTTTTAGACTGTTGTTGTGTTCATAATATAGGTTTTACCCTAGTGGCAGCTTAACCCCGACCCCAATGAAAGTTCGTGTACGGGGTCTACGGGCGGGGGGTTTAAGTGTTTTTCTATATAAACACATACACCCCCACCCTTCCTCATCCCATTCATTATTACATGGAAAATTCCACTCAACAAGCTCCTCCCCTCTCCTCCACCACTCCGGAAAGGCGCGGTGACTCTGTCGGAATGTCGACGATGCTACGGGATACACACAATAAGATAGGCCCGCGCATTTTAAATTTTAATTCCATCAACACATTCATTATGAAATTTCATGCATCATAATGATGTATGGTCATCATTATAATCCCTCTGTTACGTAGGTAATGATTTTATCTTCCCAATGATCCTTTCAGATAGAAATTTCATGTCCCGGGGCGTCTGGGGTGGCCCCCTGGATGATTCCCGACTGTATTCCTCCTTTTCTGGTGGTTCGAGGGAGGTTTGGCGGGATTCGTATTCGGCTCGGGGCATTCGAGGTAGTGGCAGTGCATTTCGGCGGTCGCGGTAGCATTCCGGTACGGCAGCGCGGTGGCATACCCAGGAGGCATGGAGGAACCAAGCGGTGTGGGGTTTCCCTAACAGTAATGGCGAGTGAGCTCACCAGGGAGTGATGGCGCGGGGGTCGCGGCACGGGACCCCTTGCAGGGATATAGACCTGCCTTCGGTGGGTCTCATCACGAGACAATGACCGCCCATGGGGGCTGGTCGGCATGGGCGTGGACCTGGGGTGATCCACCAGGCCGGCCGCCGTTGGCCGACCCAAGCCGGTCCAGCCCAAGGGGTTCCCCTGACTTCAGTAAACTACAACATTCACTATGGGTGTTCATTTAGCATGCCTTCTATGGGAGTGTAATCCTCGGCTCAAGACGAAGCTTTTATTGTTGTCTCGGAAAATTGTTAATTACCGAGATGGGGGCTCGTGACGTGTCACGCTCGTTAAGTACTACTCTAGGGATTCTGCTTTCGGATGGAGAAGACACACCCAGAGTCTGTTTAAGGTTCAATCAGTGGTTTTGTGACCATGGAATCGATACGAAGTGGTCCAGGGTGGTTCCAGGAATTGAAGTCGGAGTTGCGGCATGGGCCCTATAGGCCATCTTTTAAGCAGTAAGCATTGTTTTGTGACTATTTCATCAGACATTCATTCGGGGCGAATGATTAGTCATTTTGGCATGTTTTTACTGAGAGCATCTTGATAGCGCATTTCACCCGACCTCTTTTGGGACTAAAGTGTCTGACCCACGAGACGTCGTGTGGGGGTTAGGCAACATTGAGTAACTTTTTCGTCGGCAGCCCGTTTCCAATGAGTAAGAAGTCTATCTTAGGTGTTTTTCTACGAGGATTAAAATGGTGTAACCTCTTTATAAGAGTGAAGCCTATTTCGTAATCTCATTAAATTTAAAAACATGAATGGGAATTGGTAGGATGTTCCTTTGATGAACTCTGATCCTTCGCATAGTAGTAGTGTTAGGGACACCAGTGATGGCATGGGTAATGCGGAGTTATCGGACCAGTTCCAGGTTTTCCCTCCAGTAGGACAAGGTAGTGGGTTACTCGTTCACCGTAGGGTTTACACTCATGTGGGGCCGGGAAGTGGGTTACACATTGTCTTTTGGGTTTACACTCCAGCAGGTCTAGGCAGTGGGTTACCCGAAGATCTCTTGGGGTTTATCCTACAGCGAGGCAGGGCAGTGGGTTACTTGACGAGCTCTTGTGTTTTACCCTCCAGTGGGGGATGTGCAGTGGGTTACCTGACTACCTCTGATGGTTTACTCTACGGAGGGGCTGTCCAGTGGGTTAAACGACAAATTCTTCCAGACTCAGCCCTTTCTACGAGGCTAGTTACAGACTTTTCTCTGTGTTTAATGGAGCGTGAGACATGGTTGTATGGTTTATTGATGAGATAGCTTTGACATGCGGTACTTTTGTGAATTAGTGATGGCTACCCTTATAACTTTTCGCAACTTATCCTGGGTTGAGCCTGGAGAATGAGATCCCCTTACGAACTCGCTCGGGATTTTTAATGAGCATATATATATATATGTGTGTGTGTATATATATATATATTTACCCAAATTTGTTCCCACTCCTATGGTTCATTTACTCTTCTTCTAGGATGGGATAAGACACACAAGATATGCCACATGCTTTCCATGTCTATTTCCTCTTAGAGGGGCGGGTCTACGTCCTTTCATCTATTGGGTGGAGATGCATTCTATTTACTGTACTCTTTCATTGTTCCATGTTCTGTCTACTACTCAACTTTTTGGTATCTCCTTTGTTGCTGCCTCATGCTTCTAGGGAATCCTACTGAGTATACATATACTCACCCCTGCTTGGGCTTTTCCCGCACTTGGTGTTCCCTTGCAGATGATAGACAAGTCGATCGAGACTACGGAGGATTATAGAGTACACAACATCTGTCAGTACTTTTTAGCACATTACTTTTTCCTATGTGGAGGGTGATGCATGTATGGGTTAGGTTATAGTTATTTGTCCATTGGTTTCGTTTTTTACTCCACACTTCTACATTGAGTGGGTTGTGTGTGTGTGTACAGGTACGTAGGCAAAGACCTCCACGAGATTCTTACGTCTTCGGCGCTTATCGCCACCCCCTAGACAACAGAGGCATGCATGGGGTAGTTGTGGCCGAGACCAGTAGAGTCGGGTCGTGATTGGTGAGAATAAGAAACACACGATCTAAATTTATACACATAGGTAAAAAATCACTCATTCTAACCTATGGGTTCCAAAACAATCCCATCCACAAGAACCCTCATTATTATTAATTCATACAAAGGAAAAATAGCTTTAACAAGATCAAAACTCATTCTGGGAAAACAATTACCTCTTGAAACCATTATTTTTTTCATAGTCATGTGATTCCGTTTAATTAATTATTCACTACCGGTAACTAACTGGAATAACCACAAGACAAGGAAGGAAAAACAACTAAGCGGAAATTTATGAATTCACACCTTGTTCCCTTGTAAGTTTACAAAAAAAGTAGATCTATGATGTCCCTCGATTTTCTGGATCCTAACCAAACCTCATCATACAGCCCCACACAACCTCATATCCAAAATAATACAACTAGACAACAGGGGATCCCATCCCCGTTCACATCACCCCACAAGAATGTTGTAGAACATCTGTGCTTATTAGCAGAACCAAACTATGGAGTTTTCTAATTTGACCGTAGAGGTTAATTATTGTGTAATAAAGGACCACCAAGGACAACTATTTTTAGTGGTCAGAAGCTCATACTATTCACAATATATGAAGGAAGATAAAAGAGTAAAAAATCATAATCAAACACCCCCATCATTCATTAGAAACTATTTAAAATATTCATTATGGTTTGGTTTCATCTATTCCTAGAGGATACATTATCATACCCACCACACATGATACAAAGTAATGATAAGTTAAGGAAGACCCTACAGGGATGATCAATGGTCGATGTTTTCCCATCGCGCCAAGAACTGGGGATGTGCGACATGTAGGGGAATTACTCCAAGTACTCGAATAGTGAGTAGAAATGTCTCCATCATGGTTACCTAACTATCCGTGGGAAGACGGGCTCCAAATCCACCAAGGAAAGGAAAAAAGACCATAAAATAAAATGAAAAAACATCGTGCAAAAAAGGGAAGATCCTTGAGTTACCGGATATGAAATCTTGAATTGCCTTAAAGCAGGATTGTGGTTTCACTAGGTGATTTGATTGTAACACATGATGGAATAAATTGTTATTTAATAATTATCATTTTAGAAGTGTCGGTAATGGATGTGAGTTAAAGGGGTACCATTAAATGGGGAATACCCCATGTGACAAGGGCGATGCTGGAAACATGGGAGTGGGTATGAAACAGAGGAAAAATCCACACATTTATGTAAGACAATGTTCTCCATGCTCTTGGGGGATTTTAAATATCATTTATAGGATGTAAATGGAATTTAATGGGGGTATTAATACACCTTTCTGTCAAATGATACATTGCAGGAGAGGAATAGGAAAACGTGAAAATGGGAAAAGACAAATTGGTGGGACACTATTTGGCGAGACATTGTATTGGTGACATAGACAATGTGCCACCATAATAGTGCCACCAGTTTAGTCGAACATCGAAAGCGGTGCCACTACTTAAGTTTCAGACCGTGACAGTGTGACCACTATGGTGCCAATGTCCCGATGCCACTATCTCAGTGACACATTAATGGTGTCACCATTTTGGTGTGCTTCTGTGGCGGTGCGACCACTACAGTGCCACTTTCATAGTGTCACCCTGATCGGAGCCACCGTATTGGTTGAACCATTGGGGTCTGAACGAACACCTCATAAGATACCTCTCAGGTGTAAACATCCCTGACATATAGGAACACAAATCCCTCATACGGATCAACTGTAGAAGCACAACCACTCCCAAACCATAATAAATCACTCATTCATATAAAGGATATACCGGCTAGACAGATGGGTTAGAAATTCCATTCTTCCATGTCATGAAACTTTCTACATTGGGAGCCACTGACTCGCCCACAAAGGATTAATAACATCCACATTAATGCGTAATTATTAGGGATCAAATCCTCCTCTCCACAGAATCATGAATATTCACACTCATTAAGAAAACATTAGTAATAGCCCATGTCTTATTTAACAAGGTCAAGCATTACATCACAGCCATTAACAAAACAAAAAAGAACAAAACAGAAAAAATCTCTTGGTATTGGGCTTGAATATGATTCTCATGTTATCTGGTAGCATCCTAGATACCACCATGCCTCTATAACACATGATCCAAAGGAATGGCATTCCCACAAATCACCTTCTCCTCATGTACATCAAACCTTACAGTTTTCATTACCAACATCGTGTTGTCCTCGATATCCAACATTCCCCAGTCAAGGATGTGTGACTAATCATATAGGTACTGAAGGAGATGAGACACTTAGAAGAAGTCGTGCAGTCCCAATAGTTTTGGTGGTAGCGCTAGCTGATAGGACACTTTGCCGACCCACCACAACCCCTCAAAGGGTCTGACGAACCCTAGATATAAAATAACTCCACTAACAAACCTCTATTTCCCATGACAAGGGGAGAACATCATGAACACATGGTCTAAGTCCTTAAACTACAAGGCTCACCCTATATGATTGGCATATGACTTCAACCGGTCCTCATCCACCATCATCCTCTCCCGTCAAAGTTGAAACTACTTTTTAGTCCTCTAAAACAAATCTAGGCCATGAAAAACTACTTTCCTGACCTATGTCTAGGAAATGGATGAAGGACACCGTCTCTAGTACGTGGCTTATAATAGAACCACACCAATGTTAGAGTGATGGATATTGTTGTAAGAATATTTTTACATAGGCATGTATCACACCCACCATCCCCCGATGTCCGAAACAGATGAATGTATTATATCCTCCAATGTTTGGATGGTCCGCTCTATCTACCAATCTATCTGGGTGTGGGATGATTTTATGAAAACTAGTTGGGTGTAAAAAAATGTTGTAATCTATTCCAATCCCTTGAAGTATATAGTATATCCCAATCCAAGAATATGGACCTCGTAACTCCATGAATCCGCACTACCTCATCCATGTACCTTAGTGTTATGGAATCCAACGGATTCGACATCTTAATTTCCAAGAAGTGGGCTGATTTTGTCAGCCATTCCACCACTAACACAATATAATTATAGGCTCATTGATGTACGAGTTTTCCTGTGATGAAATCCATCTATATTTCATCCCAGATTCTCTCTGGGACGTCTAAAGGCTACAACATACTGCTCTATACATGATTCTCAGCCTTCAACTGCTGACATACGAGGCAATTTTCCACAAACTCAGCAACTTCCCACTTCACCATGGGCCACAGAAACTGACCCATCAAGCCCGAGTACATCTTGGAATGTCCTGGGTGTTTCACAAGGAGTGAGTCATAGAGCTCACCAAGAACTCTCTACACCAATTCTTCCAGGGAAAACAACTTTATGTGAAATATAATCCAATTCTATCAATCTTTTGAACATCATTATGGAGTATTTCTCGTGCCAACACGATTGCGCATCACATCTACCTCTATGTCCCCCCATTGTGACTCCTCCTCCTACTACAATAGAGTGTACTGCACTGTCATCTAGAACAGACATCCTATGCCATCATCCTCCCTTCCATCCACATGTAGTTAAGCCAACTCCTTCGTCACGTTCCAAGAATCCACTGATTCACGAACCAAATCCTTCTGTGATGTCCTCCTTAGTGCATCAACCACCACATTCCACATCCCTAGGGTGTAGAAAATAATGATGTTTTTTTCATGAATAAACACCATCCACCTACGATGTCTAATTCTCAAGTCATGTTTGGAGAAGATTTACCTCAGTCTCTTTTGATCCTTAAAGTCCACGAAGCACTTATCACTACGGTAATTCCACCACAACATCATCATGAACTCTACCGTTGTAAGAAATAGGCCATGGGTGGAATAGGTACTTTCTTGTCGATGTAACTTCCTATAATTATAATAGATCACTCCCCACTTCTATAACCACACACACCCCTATCGTAGGTTTAATGTATCCTAGACCAGTTCAAACGCTACCCATTCTTATGGAAACCTCAGAAATTGTGAACTTACTAACTTCCCCTTAATATAGCTGATGGATTCGTGACACTTCTCACTCTATAAAAAAAGTTTGGCCTTTTATGGTCAAGGTGTTATAAAGTGATGAAACTCAACAGAAGTTGGGAACGAACCTCATGAAGTAACCTACAAGGCCCAAGAATCTATGAACCTATGTAATGTTCTTGGATGCTTCCCAAGAAACAACTACCTAAACCTTCGAAGGGTCCACCACTACTCCCTACCGGGACACCGAACATCCTATGATTTTCAAAACTTGTGTCCAGAATTTGCACTTGGATAACATACCGTAGAACTGATATTGTCGAAGGACCTCTAAAACCATCCTCATAAGATTGGCGTGATTATCTTACGATCTTGATTAGATCAGAATTATGTTGATAAAAATGACTACAAATCGATCTAGATACACATAGAAAAATGAGTTCATGAGCCCCGTGAACATGGATGGTGCGTTTGTAATTCGAAACAGAAAGACCATGAATTCGAAGTGCCTTTATCTTCACTTGAATGAAGTCCTTGAGATGTCACCCCCTTCACCCTCAACTTCTAATATACTGATCACATATAAATCATAGAGAACCATCATTCTCCATTCAACTATCCAAAAATATCGTATATCCTTGGGATTGGGTAATAGTTATTTTCCATCACCTGATCCAGCCTTAGATAGTCTATACAGAGCTTGAGACCATTGTATTCCTTCATTGTGATCTATACTGGAGAACCCCATGGTGACACACTTGGTCAGATAAACCCATTTTTCATCAGAACATCAATTTATAACTTAAACTCCCACAAGTCAAAAGGTTCCATCAAATAGGGGGTCCAGTGAAATTATATGGCTCAAGGTTGATGGTCCTTCCCAAACTCAATATACACTACTGGAAAATAGACCTATACCCATAGTTTTTCTTAAAACGGTGGGCATAGGTGTGCCTTATACCCACGGTTTTGGAAAACTGTGGGTATATGTATTGTATACGTACCTATACCAATGGTTTATGAAAACCATGGGTATATGTCACCTATAGACATGGTTTTGAGAAAATCGAAGGTATATATTTTTTTGAGGACCAATACCCACAATTTTCCAATATTATGCGTATAGGTGTTTCTTTCATGGACTATACTGATGGTTTTATGAAAACAGTGGGAATAGTTTTTTTTTCTGAAGACCTATACCCACGGTTTCACAAAACCATGTGTATATCTTTGTTTGGGGAATCAAATCCACAGGTAACTAAAAATAATTGGTGAGAAACATATAACCATTTTTTTCCCTCTTATACCCATGATTTAAAATAATATATTAAAGAGATAAAATTATTTTAACAAATAATATTTGTTGTCCAGTTGGTGAGGAGGTATATGATACGTCCCGCGATCTATGGTTTGAATCCCATGAAGAGTTTTTTCTGATACAGTGAGATATATTTAAATATTAAACTAAATTTAGCTTTATTTATGGTAAAGTTGTATAGATGGGTTGGTTAGACATGACTAATTTCAGGAGAATGTTCAGGGATCCAAACCCTCCGAAAGCCTTTTTTCCTGATACACAATTAATTAATATATTTAATAAAATAGGGATATATATAAACAGATGTGTCGTAGGTTATTGGTGAGACAGGTCGACTAAAAGGCGCAGGTTTCTGAAGCCACGAGTTCAACACCTGCTAGTTTCATTTTTGTATAATTAATACCCACGGTTTTAAAACCATGGGTAAAGCTGTTGACTTCGTGGAAATGGGTGTGAGGATTTTACAGTGTGGAAAAAAACTATATAGATAGTTTGTAAGACAGTGGGTATAGACTTGGGACCTATCACGATGCCTTTCTATCCCATTGTTCAAAAAAACATGGGTATAGTCTATACCCCGGATTTTGGGGGCTATAAACATGGTTTTAAACTGTGGGTATATGTCAATTTTCCAATAGTGAATATCTTACGTAGATGGGTTAGAGTCACCAGCACTCTAGGGAAGTCTTCTAAGAACTCACTAAAGACACTTGGTACTTCCACCATCTCTATATCTAATGACACAACTAACAACTCAACTAAAAAGGAATGGAGGGTTTCCACACCCTGGCTTCCCAAATGGAAACCCCCCTCACCGATGAAAGTCACACGTTGGCTATCTATATATATATAAAATTCCACTATTCATGAATTAGTCGATAATAGTACACACAGAGAAAATCAAATAGATCAATAAGATGACATCATATGGCTCTATTTTTAGAAAAAGAAGATATCCACTGGATTCACATGCCCTACCATCAGTCTACATCCCTAGAAAAAACTAGACAATCTGGTCATACCTGCAATTGACATACTCAATACAAGTTCCATGGTATGTATCTCTAAATATATACATATATAATGTGATATAATATGTGAAAAAAATAGTGTGGAGCTATCGAATCAAATAATGTGCGTGTAATAGTGATAAACAAGATGATCACACCTCAAACGACTTCTAAACCTACTTGAAATGCTACCTATGTAGCATGAAACTACCCATGGACAGCTTGTAGTACCCACAGTTTCTATTATGTAACCCTTACATGAGGATTTTCTTTGATTCAAATGTTATGGGTGATGTATGGGAGAATCAGGAGATCCTGGAGTGATGTTTGAAGTAAAAGGGGAAGGCACACGGTGGGTGCACATTTTTTAAAACCGTGCGGCCAAACTGTGCATGTATGACTAATGAGGCAGTGGCTTCCGCATGGTCGGAACACGGTTAAGGGAAACCATGCTATGAGTTCATGCATGAAGGATGGCCGAGGTAGAAGCTAACGCACGGTTAGCACACAGTTTGTCATACCGTGCAAACTAACCGTGCAGTCACTTAAAATTAGATCCTAAAATTGTGGATCTAACACATTTTTCCATTAAATTCCTTTTTTAAACCTCTTATGATACCATAACTCTATATTACTCTCCCTTTACGGTTGGAAGACTTCTCCCAAGCGTTTCAGAGGTGATCTGAAGGCTTCTCTTGGCGAATCGAAGCCGGATTCTTCAGGTATGCGATCATTCTTGATAGGATTATTAGATCTACATAGATCTAGTTCACTTATACTCTCGTTTTCTTAGATCTATACCCATTATGGGTAGATCTTAGGGTTTGGATGCCATATATGACAACATTTGTTCTTGGTTGTTTTAGGAGAAGTTATCTAAAGAGGGTTGTTGGAGTTTTGACCCGGTGTTCCTGAGCGTTCATCGTCCGTGGCTTGGTTTCACCCAATTTGTTGAGGTAGGTTGCTTCACTCTCAACTCCTCTTGTAATAATTGGTTGGATTAGTTTCAAATCGGTTATTTGAATGAAATTGATTATGAAAATCTTGGAATAAATCTTATTTAGTAATGATTTATGGTTTTGGTGAAATTGTGAAATATTGGTGAATTGTATTCAATGTGGATTGGGTATTTGAAATTAAAATGTTGATTTTATATTATGAAATTTCTGAAATTGTAAATGGTATGATGAGAAATGGATTTTCAATAAAAAGGGTGTTTTATTGAAATTGTTTTAATGGATTTGGTTTTCAATAAAAATGAAGCTTTATTGACATGGTATGAATTGTTTGAACACACTTGGATTGGATAGAAAATGGTTTTCTATAAAAGGTGTATTATTGAAAGGATGATTTGGAATGATTGTTGGGAATGTGTACTGTGTGTTCATATTACATGTGTGGGGATTTTTCAAAATAGGACCTTGTTCTCGGTGCCAAAAATTTTAATAGCATGTGGTAACCATATGTATGAGGATAGGTTGAAATATGACCATGTGCTCAGTGCTAAAGGTGTACTGCCACATGGGGGAATCAATTACCTTGTGACG
The DNA here is from genome assembly GCA_963277665.1 of Viscum album. Classification (NCBI taxonomy): domain Eukaryota; kingdom Viridiplantae; phylum Streptophyta; class Magnoliopsida; order Santalales; family Viscaceae; genus Viscum; species Viscum album. The sequence continues at coordinate 1,496,346,170 of OY728156.1, read as the reverse complement.
ACTTGGTAGATCGACGATAAAATTCTCTTGAGAGTGGATCTAACATAACTATGCATGCATGGTTGATTTCACGAGTTTGTGAAATGGTTGGGAATGCCAAAAACGGGATGTCTATGAAATGTTTTTGAAACTTGTTTGGTTATTTTTCTGGAAAAATAATGTGTTGGAAAAGAAGGTTAAAATTTCACATTGATACTTTTGAGCATGGATGGTTTTTGAAAACTAGATTATATTTAGTTATAAACTTATTTGATGAAAATGTTTTATATACACTATTTTATATAATGTGGCTAACTCTTCTATCCTAGTGGCGTGAGTAGGGAATTCATTGGGGGAAACCTTCTAGGTTTTATACTCACCCCTGCTTTTGTACTTTGGTACTTTTGTAGATGTTGTTTTCCAAGAAACAGGTAATGGTAAGAAACTCATTAATACTGTCTCGTGGTGATGTTTTAGAGATGTTGTGGAACATGGAGCATGTGGACTACAGAGAGGTGGTGTCTTTTGAGAGTCTTGAGTTGTGCTTCGGTTGTGTATTTTGATGATTGGTTTGGTTCTTCTCATTGTGAACTCTGATGTGGTTTAATTTAAATGAAGTTGATGGTTGGTATTTGATTTTTTCATGCATCATATAGTGAATGGTTAATGGATGGATTAATTACATAAAGGGTAAATCATCCCCAACTTATACTTGAGACCCTTCGGCATTTATTTCCAGCCTTTGGAGTCTTGGGGATGCCGCTTAATGCCAAGTAATGACTTGTCGTATTCTCAAGACAATAAGGATAAGTGGGTCATTAAAAATAATGTAGTACCCCCAGTTTCTGGTATAAAATAGTTACATGGTTCTTTTATTGGTTTCAAAAGTTATGGGTGACGTATGGGAGTATCGGGAGATCCTGGATTGAAGTTTGAAGAAAAAGGGGAAGGCACACGGTCGGTGCACGGTTTGTCAAACCGTACAGCCAAACCGTGCATGTCTAACTAACGAGGCAGTGGATTCTGCAAGGTCAGCACACAGTTAATGGAAACTATGCGATGATGTTGTGCGTGAAGGATGGAAGAGGCAGAAGTTAACACACAGTTAGCACACAATTTGTCAAACCGTGCGGACTAACTGTTCAGTCACATAAAGTTAGATCCTAAAATTGTGGATCTAACTCGTTTTTCCTTTAATTGCCTTGTTTAAACCTCCTAACTGACACTAACTCGTAATTACTCTCCCTTAAAGGTTGGAAGACTTCTCCCAAGCGTTCTGGAGGCTATTCAAAGTCATCTCTTGGAGAATTGAAGTCGGATCCTTAAGGTATGTGATCTCTCTTGATCGTTTTCTCAAATCTGCATAGTTCTACTTATCCTCTACTTTCATTTTCCTAGATCAACGCCCATTATGTGTAAATATAAGGGTGTTGATTCCAAATATGAATTTTTATTTGTCTTTTTTGTGTTAGGAGAATAAATCTACAGAGGGTTTTTGGAGTTTTGACCCGGTGTTCTTGAGCGTTCTTTGTCCGTGGCTTGGTTTCACCCATTTTGTTTAGGTAGGTGGCATCACTCTTCACTCCTCTTGGTAGAATTGGTTGGTTTAGTTTCAATAGGGTTATTTGAATGAAATTTATTTTGAAAAGCATGTAATAAATCTTCTTTAGTGATGATTTATGGTTTTGATGAAATTATGAATTCTTGGTGAATTGTGTGCAACGTGGCTTGGCTATTTGAATTTAGAATGTTGATTTGAAATTATGAAATTGCTGAAATTGTAAATGGTTTTATGAGAAATGGATTTTCAATAAAAAAGGTGTTTTATTGAAATGTTTTTGATAGATTTGGTTTTCAATGAAAAGGAAACTTTATTGAAATTGATTGAATTGTTTGAAAACACTTGGTCTGGATGGAAAATGGTTTTCAATAAAAGGTGTTTTATTGAAAGGATGATTTGGCATGATTGTTGGGAATGTGTGGTGTGTGTTCATACTGCATGTATGAGGCATAGTTGAAATAAGTCCTTCTTCTCGGTGACAAACTTTTAATGGCACGTGGTAACCATATGTAAGTGGCTTGGTTGAAATATGACCTTGTGCTCAGTGCCAAAGGTGTAATGGCACATGGGGGGAAACAATTACCTTGTGATGACTTGGTAGATCGACGAGAAGATTCACTTGAGTATGGAACTGTCATAATGATGCATGCATGGTTGATTTCATGGGTTTGTGAAATGGTTGGGAATGCCAAAACGGGATGTATGTGTTAATGTTTTGGAATCTTGTTCGGTAATTTTTCTGAAAAAATAACATGTTGGAAAAGCTGGTTAAAATTGTGATTTGATACTTTCGAGTGTGGATGGTTTTGGAAAACTAGTTTATATTTAGTTATAAATATAATTAGTGAAAATGTTTTATCTAAAATATTTTATATAATGGGGATAACCCTTATATACTAGTTGTGTGAGTTGGGAAGTCATTTGGGGGAAAACCTACTAAGTTTTATACTCACCCCTTCTTTGGAACTTTGGTTCATTTGCTTATGTTGTTTTTTGAGACACTGGTAAAGGTAAAAAAACCCATTACTAATGCCTCGTGGTGATGTTTGGGAGATTTTTTGGAGCTTGGAGCTTGTGGACCACGAAGACGTGGTGTCTTTTGAATGTCTTGAGTTGTTATTTCACTGTGTATTTTAATGTTTGGTTTGGTTCTCCGTTATTGTGTACTCTGATGTGGATTAATTTAATTGAAGTTTTTGGTTGGTCTTTAATTTGTTCATGCATAATATAGCGAATGGTTAATGGATGGGTTAATTTATTAAAGGGTAAATCATCCCCAACTTATAATTGAGGCCCTTAAGCATTTATTGCCAGCCTTTGGCATCTTGGGGATGTCGTATAAGGCCAAGTAATGACATGTTGTATTATCTAGCCAATGAGGACAAGTGGGTCACTACCAATGGTATCAGCTTGTTCAGTCCTTGCCTAACAAGTGGTCATCGATGTTCTTTGTCTTGGAGTTAAAATTCCTAATTGTCTATTCTTTGGTTTGTCATCTTAGACAGAAGTAGGATTGTCGGAACTCGAAATGTATACCATAAAAGGACGTAGCTAACCCGTTTAGGCTGAACTTCAAGTTACCAGGGTGTTGGGTACATAAGTGTTTTAGATACACTACTAGAATGTTTTAATTCTCATTATCGTGGTTTTAGCCAATGAGAGGAGCATGATATACATTGTAGATGAATGAACTCCCACTAGTATTGCATATCTCATGGTGAAGAATGAGTTATGATTTTTTAGAAAGATGTAAATTTTTGAAAAATTCAGAACTGATTGTCAAATTAAAGACTTTGAAAATAGTGTATTTGATGTATTTCGGAAACGGATTGATTTTCAAAAAGTATGTTGAATGTTTTCAAAAATGGTTAAACATGGAAAAATGTAGATTGAGAACAATTTTGTGATAGTTGATGTGATAGAATTTGAAATGCTAAGCCATCAGTTGCTAGAGCATGAGATTGACAGAGTTTGTTGTTGGTTTATAAAATGTCACCCGGTAGGCATCGTTGAAACCAACCCGAAGAAGCTTCGGAAAATGTGGTTGCACATGAACCACATGTAAACCAAGTTCTAGTATAGAGTATGGTCCAAGCCTTTCAAGTAGTGGATACGGGGAACCGGAGGAATGAGCCACGAAATATGGATCATACCATCTAGTTGATGAACCAAAATCCACCAAACATTAAGGGTGATGCTGAACCCGAGAAAGCGAAGGTCTCGCTAAGCAGGAGGAATTGTATATTCGATTTTATCGGCACAACAGTGGAGCTGAATATAAATATGGTGACTTATATTCTTGAGGATCTTGCTTGTCAGTGGTGGGATTTAGAAGTGCATGCTAAATTGGATGAAGTCCTTACATGGGAGGATTTTGAAGAATTGTTTAACAAACAATTCTATCCTCACACATTCAAGATCCAGAAAACGATAGACTTCTTCAGCTTGAAACAGGAGAGCCTCTCTGTCCCAGAGTATGTGGCTAAGTTAATGAATTTAGTCTATTTTGCACCAGATATTTCGGCAAGTCCTTCTTTGAAGGCACACGTCTTAGAATCAGGGCTACGACAGGAGATTCGATCGAAGATTGTGGTTCTCTGTATTACGGATTATACAAAGATGATTAATAGAACAACAAATTATGAACATGATATCTTAGGAATGATAGGAGGGGGCATGATGATACCCACATAAATGGGTGGGAACTCCAATATTGGGAACATGTGGATGAGGGACACCTACTTCTAAGGTGGGAGTGTGAATCAGAACCATACCTTCCTCCACAACCCCAGAGTAAAGTATGTTGATTTTAGTGTGTTGTGATTCATCACATGAAATGAGAATGTATAACACCACCAAGATTATTCCACCATTGCAACAATATGGGGCATCTTCAGCGATATTGTCACAGTGCTCCACGGTCAAGTGGTCGGGAGACTTCCCAGGTGTCACAAGCATCATATGCTTCGACAAGACAAGGATAGAAGAATCAGTCTCATCAACATAACAGAGCTATACATGGTGATTCTCGAAATACCATGACCCCTCAAGCTGGGTAATCTCAACAAGGCAATAAGGAGTAATGTGAAGAAACAAAGAAATTGAATGGAGTCGTGCAGATGATGGTAGATGACCAGTCTGGACCATTTATGGTGATAGGTACGATTTTTTTGATATCTACCCTCATGTAATTGTCTTTAGATACTGGTGAATCACATTCCATTATTTCTTCTAGTATTTTTTATTTTCTATGTTTATAACTAGAAATGATGCCTTATGTCTTGGAACTAAAAACTCCTCTTGGTGAAAGAGAATGTAAAGCCCTCGTTTGTAGAGCATGTGCTATAAATGTTGATGGAGAAGAGATGAAATGGGACTTCTCAATGTGGAATATGGATGTCTATGATATTATCATGGTTAGGTATTGGTTGACATGGTTTAAGGCTCACATCGACTATTATTGGAGAATGGTTAGTTTCACGACTGAGGACGACATCAAACATCTCATTAGAGGAGAGAGAATGGTAACGAAGGGTGTAAAGAGCTTGTTGGAACCAATGGTGGGAAAGATCTCAAACCAATTGGCTGCATTGACTTTTTCATCATTGGAAAAGAGTAAGGAAAATATTTTTCCAGCTGTGGTGGATCATTTTCCCAATGTTTTTCCTGAAAACATCTCAGGATTACCACCTATATGAGAAGTGGAGTTAGCAACTGATCTCCTACCGGGGAAAAGTCCTATATCACATCCATCTTATAGGATTGAACCAATGGAGTTAAAGGAATTGAAGGTGCAGTTAGAGGAGCTGGAAAGAAAAGGTATTATTAGGCCAAGCGTGTCTGTGTGGGAAGCACCGGTATTGATTGTAAAGAAAATAGATGGAACTCATTATCTATGTGATGATTATCATAAAATTAATCTGGATACGATAAAGAATAGATACCCACATACATGAATTGATGATCTGTTCGATCAATTAAAGAGAGCTTAGTGGTTCTCCATGATTTACTTTCGATCGGGATATCACCAATTGTGAGTTTAGAAGGAGGAAATTCCAATGAATGTCTTCAGAAGCAGATACGACCACTACAAATATGAAGTCATGCCTTTAATTCTAATGAATGCACCATCTGTATTCATGACTGTGATGAATCAGATATTTCATCAATATCTGGATTCTTTTTTTGTGGAGTTTGTGGATGATATATTATTGTATTCGTGAACAATGGGTGAGCATGAGCAACACTTGGCGATTGTGTTTGAAATAATGGGAGACCAAAAGTTGTATAAAAAATTATCAAACTATGATTTGTTGGATATAATAGGTATGTTTTATGGTCCATGTTGTATCTGAGAAAGGTGTTTCAGTGTATCCAGAAAAGATAGAAGCTGTTCTTTATTGGCAACCGCTAAAGAATGTATTTGCGGTATGAAATTTTCTTGGTCTAGCTGGTTATTTCCGACACTTTTTCTGTAACATCCCACAACTAGCTTCACCTATGAAATCATTGACCAAGAAGAACATTGCACTTAAATGGACTGAGGAATGTCAGAGATCTTTTCAAGAGTTGAAAAATCACCTTACATCAGCACAAATCTTGATTATTGTGGAATCAAGACAAGGGTATGTGGTGTATTGTGACGCTTTGGGAATAGGGTTGGTTAGAGTTCTCATTAATGGATAACATGTGGTTTCTTATGGATCAAGGAAATTGAGGGTGCATGGTAAAAATTACCCAAAACATGATTTGGAGTTGGCTACAGTCGTCCATGCTTTGAAAACATGGAGATATTTTCTCTTCGGTGAGAAATTTACTATGTTAACAGATGACAAAAGCCTGAAACACATTTTATCATAGCGAGATTTGAATCTGACTCAGAGGAGGTGGATAGAGTATCTTCAATTATTCGACTTTGACTTAATGTACACATCGGGTAAGGGGAATTCAGTGGCTGATACATTAAGTAGGAAGCCGTATGCTCAGTTGGAAAAGAAAAATTTAGATGAATGGTTGTTGATGTCGGTCTTAGCCGACATGAATGTGCAATTTGAAGACTAAGGTGATGTGGCAGTTGTCTATTCAGCTACACTTGTTCCAGATCTGGTAAAAGTGGTCAAAGGGGAACAAACATCTGATGCGGAAGGTCTGGTAATGAGTTAAAAACTCAATGGTGGGAAGACCATTCATGGATGGATACTGGAAGCAGGTTCAGTTTTGTGTTTCAGAGATCGGATGGTTGTACCAATGGTTTTTCAGGAACAGCTCCTTCTTGATTACCATCATTCAAGATGGGCTGTACATCCTGGTACACAGAAGATGTATAAGGCGCTAAAGGAGCAGTTTTGGTGGAGCAGCATGAAAAGGAAGGTGGGCGAGTTCATCTCGCGATGCTTAACTTGTCAGCTGGTTAAAGAAGACCATCAGAGACCAGATATTATGTTGCAGTGTTTACCTATCCCAGTTTTGAAATGGGAGAAGATAGATATGGATTTTTTTACATTTCTTCCTTGAACGATCTGGAAACAAGATTCCATTTGGGTTATAGTGGATCGTCTAACAAAGTCTCCCCATTTTATCCTGATTCATGAAACTCATATGGTGGAAGATCATTCAAAAATATATTTCTGAGAAGTGGTAAAGATACATGGGTACTAGTGTCTATCATCTGAGATAGATATATGAGGTTCACATCACGTTTCTAGAAATCCTTACAACAAGCCCTTGGAACACAGTTAACTATGAGCACGACGTATCATCCTCAGACGGGTGGAAAATCCTAGAGGATGATAAAGATGTTGGAAGACATCTTGCGGGCTTGTGTAATGGATTTTGGTGGCTCATGGGAGGATCAAATACCCTTAGTGTAGTTTTTATACAATAACAGTTATCAGGCCTCAATGCGCATGGCACCGTTTGAAGCAATGTGTGGGAGTCCTTGTCATTCTCCACTATACTGGGTGGAAACTAGTGAAACTTCACTAGTTGGGATGAGCCTTGACCAATAAATAATGGAGAAGATTCAGTTGATTATAAAGAAGATAGAGATGGCTATGAGTCATCAAGAATCTTATGTGGATCATCGCAGAAGACCGTTGTCGTTTGCAGTGAGTGATCACGTCTTTCTGATAATCTCTCAATGAAAGGGACAACGTCACTTTGGAATGTAGGGAAAATAATCTCTTCGATATATAGGCTCTCTTGAGATACTTGAATGGTTTGGAGAGGTGTCTTATTGGTTTTCATTACCACCACGGTTCAGTGCAGTGCATAATGTGTTCCATGTATCTCAGTTGAAGAAGTATCAGCCTGATCCTGACCATGTGATCAGATGGGATCACATTGACCTAGAGCCAGATACTTCATTGGTACATATTTCGGTGTGGATTGTGGATAGGCATGATAAAGAATTTCTTGGAAAAAGCATCAGCCTAATGCCGGTTTTGTGGCAACATGGTCAGATTTTAGAAGAAATTTGGGAATGCGAGAATGAAGTGAAAGAGCAGTGACCAGAACTCTTTCCATCAAGCAATTGTTTTCTACATTCTTAGGACGGAAAGGCCAATAGTGGGGAGAATGTAGTACCCCAGTTTCTGGTATGTAACCCTTACATGATGATTTTCTTTTTTTTTCAAAACATATGGGTGACGTAAGGGAGAATTGGGAGATCCTGGAGTGATGTTTGAAGCAAAAGGGGAAGGCACACGGTCGGCATACGGTTTGTCAAACCATGCATCCAAACAGTGCGTGTCTGACTGAGGAGGTAGTGGCTTCCGCACGGTCGGCACACGATTAAGGGAAACCGTGTAATGAGGATGTGCGTGAAGGATGGTTGAGGTAGAATCTAACACACGGTTAGCGTACGGTTTGTCAAACCGTCTGGACTAACCGTGCAATCACTTAAAGTTAGATCCTAAAATTGAGGATCTATCTCTTTTTTCCATTAATTTCATTGTTTACACCTTATAAGCGACCCTAACTTGGGATTACTCTCCCTTGATGGTCTGAAGACTTCTCCCAAGCTTTCCGGAGGCAATCCGAAGGCTTCTCTTGGCGAATCGAAGCCAGATTCTTAAGGTATGTGATCGTTCATGATCGGTTTCTCAGATCTACTTAGATCTACATCTCCTATTCTCTTGTTTTCATAGATATACACCCATTATGGGTAGATATAATTGTTTGGATGAAAAATATAACAAAATTTGGTCTTGGTTGTTTTAGGAGAAGAGATCTAAGGAGGGTTTTTGGAGTTTTGACCAGGTGTTATTGATAGTTCTTCGTCCGTGGCTTGGTTTCACCAAATTTGTTGAGGTAAGTGGCTTCACTGTCGACTCCTCTTATTATAATTGGTTGTATTAGTTTTAAATTTTTTATTTTATTGAAATTGATTGTGAAAATCATGGAATAAATCTTCTTTAATGATGATTTATAGTTTTCATTAAAATGTGAAATCTTGGTGAATTGTGTGCAACGTGGCTTGGATATTTGAATTTAAAATTTTGACTTTAAATTATTAAATTAATTAAATTGTAAATGGTTTTATGAGAAATGGATTTTAAATAAAAAGGGTGTTTTATTGAATTGGTTTTGATGGATTTGGTTTTCAATAAAAAGTTAGCTTTATTATAATGGTTTGAATTGTTTGAACACACTTAGTTTGGATGAAAAATGGTTTTCAATAAAATGTATTTTATTGGAAGGATGGTTTGGCATGAATGTTGGGAATGTGTGGTGTGTGTTCATTTTTCATGTACGGGGCTTGGTTGAAATACGACCTTGTGCTCAGTTCCAAACGTTTAATGGCATGTGGTAGCCATATGTATGATGCTTGGTTGAAATATGACCTTCTGTTCAGTGCCTATGGTGTAATGGCACATGGGGGAAACAATTACCTTGTGATGACTTGGTAGATTGACGAGAAACTGGTCTTGAGTATGGAATTTTCATAATGATTCATGCGTGGGTGATTTCATGGGTTTTTGAAATGGTTGGGAATGCCAAAATGGGATGTTTGTGAAATGTTTTGGAAACTTGTTCGGTTATTTTTCGGGAAAAATAACGTATTGGAAAATCTGGTTAAAATTGCACTTTGATACTTTCAGGCATTGATGGTTTTGGAAAACTAGTTTATATTTAGTTATAAACTACATTGGTGAAAATGTTTTATATAAACTATTTTATATAATGTGTCTAACTCTTCTATCCAAGTGGCGTGAGTAGGGAAGTCATTGGGGAATACCTACTGAGTTTTATATGCACCCCTACATTGGCAATTTTTGGATTTTGAAAATATTGTATTCTTAGACACATGTAAAGGTAAAGGAACTCATTACTAATGGCTCGTGGTGATGTTTGGGAGATGCTGTGGAGCTTGGAGCTTGTGGACCATAGAGACATGGGGTCTTTTGAGAGTCTTGAGTTGTGATTCCGCTGTGTATTTTGATGTTTGGTTTGGTTTTCCGTTGTTGTGTACTCTGATATCATTTAATGTAAATGAAGATGTTGGTTGGTCTTTAATTTGTTCATGCATCATATAGTGAATGGTTAATGGATGGGTTTATTTATTAATTGGTAAATCGTCCCCCACTTATACTTGAGACCCTTTGGCATTTATTGCCAGCCTTTTGGCATCTTGTGGATGTCGATTAAGGCCATGTAATGACTTGTTGTATTCTCAAGCCAATGAGGATATGCGGGTAATTACACAACTCCTCTGCCCCTCGGTTGTCGGCCGCCTCCCAAACCATTCCCTAGTCGAGGTCCCTGAGGAGCACTCTGAGGTCAACCTCCTCCTACATCATCTTCTCTCAGAGGTTCAGGGTCTCACTGTCCCTACTACTATAGTAGAAAGGGACTCTCTAGAAACTACTACTACTAAGGTGGGACCCACTATACTATACTTAGTCGGGGAACTGATCTGATGGTTCCCATGACTACCACAGATGATGTATCTCCATCATTGGATCAAAAATAATGGGTTAGGACCGGAGGATTGAAACTAGAACTACTAGGTTCCTTCTCCACATTGGTCGAAACATAGAAGGCCTTGATGATGGAGCCCAATTGTTGATGGCTTTACCCTTTGATGATACCAACTGGCTCCCCTCTCATTGTACACTTCCAAGTGTGTGAATCCTCTCTACCACAACATCTATCTTCTGAACCTCTACGTACATTGATAGAGTGATGGGAGTAACAACATACTAAAGGGAGGGTCAGAGTGCCTCCTCAAAACATCATGCATGAGACATGTTATCCGGAAGGTGGTCAAGAGAAAAAACAAAAATATTCTTGAACATTATCCCTAGTTCCCTCACTGACATAATCCTCGGTTGAAGGGAGAGTATCTCTTGCCTCTTCATAGCCTTCTTCGTGGAAGATAGTAATTCCAACCGGAACTCGCTCTCGACGTCAGCCAACAAATCCTCAGCCTCTCTCTTCCCCCAAGATAGAGAATCCACCACGAATAGACTATTTTTATGATATGTCTTATAGATAGAGGATCCCATTACATTATCAAGGCTCAAATCAAGATGAAATCTATCACCAGGTCCTCGAGTCATCATTTTGTCTCCCTGTCTGAGTCACATCCCTTGTACTTTAAAAGGGTCTGTTGTTGAAATGCTTGAGTCATATTCTACCATCATTACTCCTATTCCTCTCATTCAGCCCTCTGATGAACATCATAATTAGCCTCTTGGGCCTCGGTGACCCACATTACTCATAGTCATTGTCTCGGTGCCATACCTATATGGTAGACAAGGAAATTCCTAATCCTGAGTAGTGAAGAAGTTCTATTTTAATTTTTTTTTCAAATAGTTATTTATTTAAATTCTATCAAAACCCAAAACACAAAACAACACAAGTAATTATTATGTATATAGGTTTCCTAGTTCCTATACAATGGAAATCAATGTATCCACCAATAGTCTTTTTGTAGGTCTATATTTCATGCATTGGATGACAGGGGGGCCTAAAATCCAATTTCCTAGCCAGTATTCCCTGCCCTATTTTACACACCATGATTTCATAAAACCGTTTATTGACCAACCAATGAAATACTCATTATTCTTGACTCCAAACACTATCCTATATTTCAACCATATCCTTTTATAAGATTTTGTCATGACCCACATTTACCAATATGAGAGAAGGGACAACAAACTGAATGAACCTTCCTTCTTCAAGTTTATGTATAGATAATTACCGCTATGTTCTGCCTTAAATATGAAACGGAGTGGTGAATATCAACAATGGTATAAAATCACTTGTAATATGGAAGGAATTAACCTTTTTATTTAGTAGGATTGGGAGATACAATGGTAAAAACCACAAACAACACCAAAAAACAAATGATAAAATTAAATCATCATCCCATTCCCAAGTGGATGTTGAAAGATAACCCAAAACAAGGTACATGAATCTCCAATGGAAAAGTACCAAAAGAAATGATACATCAACAAAAACTATCTCAAAAACTGAGCTAGTATGGTAATTCACAGTCCCCGAAGACCTCATGGAAATCTGAATACAATTGTAAATACATTTGGTGAGTATACATGTATACTCGTTAGCGAAATCCAAAAGCACTTATTCAAATGTGGAGAGACATTCTAGTTTCCCACGAGAAAATGAGATAACCAAAGCACCTATCATATAAAATATGCACCCAAAACACACCATGACACACTCCCCATATAATGAAAATCATTTAATGTAGTAGTAATATCATATCGAGGTTTGGGTACCCGCACCACTTTCCCACTGGTTACTTAAGACATCATACACATTAGTCACCCCCTTACATTTATAATTTTATACCCACTTACACCCCAGTGAACACCATTGGGGTCTCCACAACCATGAATCCCTACCATAGACACCAGCACCAAAACACCCATGACCATGCCAGAGGACACCAGGGCCTATTCTTAGAGACACTTGGTAAACAATCATACCCGCACACACCTGGGACAACCACCACAACATATCCTGCACTTAGGATCATGGGTTATAATGGATCTCAGGAAGTCACATAATACCTAAAGCGTATTGGGATAATTTGGATATAGAGAAGAAAAGTATAAAATAACCTGGAACTAAAATGAGTGTAGGAAAAAACACCCCCCAATGAAATAGGGGTATTCGGCACAGTGAATTCCACGTGTGTGGGGTGAGAATGAGAAACAAAAGAAATAAAATTTTACCCATATGTAGACAAGAACGCATCCCAACCTAAGGGTTCCAAAAAACTCTCATACACCAACACAATCGTTAATATTCATTTATACAAAAATATAATAGCCTCAACCAGATAACAACTCATTCCTAAAAAAAATTCACCATTGAACACATTGTTGTTCCCATATTCATGTCATTCCATTTAAATAATTATTCACTAATGGAATATAACATGCATAACCACATGCCAAGGAATGAAAAAAATCTAAATAATTTTTTAATCATCCACACAAATTTCTTTTGAATGATTAAAATAATGAAATATATCTTTGAGATCCCTCGAAGTACTGAAATCAAACCAACCCCCAACATACGACACCACATGAGCTCAAATAAAAAAAAACTAAAAAATATGGGATTCGATTCCCATTCACATCACCCCCAAAGAATCAATAATAACATCCATACTTATTAAACGAACAAAAAATGGAGTTTACATATTTAAACACACCTTTTATCATGATACTTTTTTCGGATAGATAACTAGGGTGATAACCCAAGGATTATTGTATGTTGTGAATCCATTTTATGATCCAATATTATCTAATTATCCAGTTTACATGTTACAACCATTAAATCATAAGCTTATACAAAATAACACAGTGGTTCAATAGTGGGCAAGAAAGGACCACCAATAACCACAATTTTTAGTAGGAATAATCCAATAAAATTCCCAAAAAATGAAGGAAGATAAAAGAGTAAAATATCATCCTCAATCACCCCTTCATTCTGTAGAAACTATTTACTATATTCGTTAAGGTTGGGTTTCATCCACACCTTAAGGAAATATTATCATACCAACCCATCATTATAAATAGTAAATATAGATGAAGTAATAACCTTCTTGGATGATCAATAATCGACGTTTTCTCCACTCCCCAAGAACAATGGATTCCCAAATTGCATGGGGATAATTCCAAGGACTCCAACAACTATTATTAAATTCTCCAGAATGGGAACACTACTATCCTCAGGAATAGGGACTTCAAATTCACCAAGGAATGGAATGGAAACCAGCCACAAATAAGAATGAAACTATGTCTGATAAAAGTTGAGATCCTAGAGTTATCGGATATGAATTTTTAAACAGTTATAACGGCGTATCAAGGTTTCACAATGCTATTGGAAAATTACTCATGATGGAATTAATTTTTATTTAATAATTATAATTGGAGAGTTGGTGATAATGGTTGTGAGTTAAAGGGATTATTTTATACAGGGGAAAAGCTCCACTTAACATGGACGAAGTTGGATACACAAGAAAGAATTTGACATAGAAGAAAAAGACACAAGATTTTTTAAGTAAATGGTCACCCCACTATTGGAGGGGGTTAGATAATAGTTGTGTGATTTAAATGGATTTTAAAGAGGTATGAAAACACTTTTACATCAATTGATTTGTTACGGGAGAAGAACTGGAAATGTTCGGAAACTATAAATAAAACAAAGGGGTGGGACAAAATTTTTAGAGACACCGTAAAAGTTTCGCATTAACGATTCCATCATAACTGGGCCACCATTTCGGTGGAATATCATAAGAGGTGCCACCATTTTGGTGTGCGATAGTGACAGTGCGACGGACACTTTTCCACCATTTCGGTGTGTGACCGTGACGGTGTGACAGATAAGATGACACCATTATAGTGCCACCATCACGGTGCCACTATGACCGGTACCACCATCGATGTGTCACTGTGATTGGTGCTACCATTTTGTTGAATTGAATTTTTGGAAAACTCATTAATGAGTTACAGATGGTCCCATGACATCCCAAACACTATAATTTTGGAAAATTAATGGAACATGAGTGGTCCGAGCCATTACAATATAGTTCTATCTTGATATTTCCCCATGAGTGGAATTATCTCAAAAATTGCCTTGTTTTAGTAAATATTGTCCATTCAATGAAATATTGGTTACATTATCTCATTACATAGTTTCTTTTGGTCTAAAAGGAAAATAAATGTCTCATTTACACCTTCTCATAGTATGACATGAATTAAATGTAAATTAATTTGGTCAACTTTATATAATAATATGAATTTTTTAACTCTTATGCACAATGAAAAGGTTATGTTGCTACATACAACCCTACAATAAAGAAACATTATACCTATAAGATTACAGAGTGTACATTAGAGGATGATTATAATATTCTATGCTTTTTTTATAATGTGAGGCTTGATGTGATTTAGGGGAGAAGGGAAATCACAGTTTTACCTTTTTTTATCACCTCATCTATAGTCGACTATGTAAATGAAAATCATGATATATATTTTGAGTGCATGGTGAATTGAAATGGCCGTGGGAGAAGACAAATTACTAGTTTGGTCCTCATATTTTTATGTTGTGATTTATATAAATGGGATTTTTGTAGTTAATTATTCTTACATTGAAGAGACTCTAAGATAATCCTATTCCTCGTGGTGAAAATTGAATCCTAGGCCAATTATTATATATCTATACACTATATGATAGTATTGGTTGATGTGTATGAAGAGGGATATCACTGATTTACTTTCATGATGTCTTACAAGATATAGAGTAACGACTAAACATGTAAGATCCTATTCTTTCCAATAAAATTTCACATTGTGTTTTTTGTTATTGGTATAAAACCTTTTAAATTATGTATTTTCTTGGATGAATACTCAGTATTGAAATGCAGTTGTAGGAGTGGCATCTTCATCCTACATAACTATATCTCATCTTGAATTATATCCATGACATAAAATGTTTGATGTGGAATCCTGAAAAATGTAAATGGTGTGAATTGTTTATGGAAATCCATGACACCTTTCACATCTACAACTGGTTCTTGGAATGATATGAATCTTAAATTCACATTTCGTAATCGATTCTAGGAATTAAATTAGTTTCATATGGTTTTTTAATTCGAGGTGGCATATTTCTCTATTTATAAGGTAATGAAGATTTAATGACACGACATTCATTTATGTCATGAATTACTCACACCCAACCCTCAAATAGACCCTCCATCATCATTCATTTTATGATCTCATAAACCATTTATCTCAAAAACATCCTCCCATCGATGATTTTTGAGAATTCCCCTTGAACTAAAAGAGATGATCTATGGGTATCATTGTTCTAGAAACAGAGATCAATGGAAATCCTTTGGATACTTCATTGACTTATAGTTCCAATATTTATGGAATTTATATTTCTAATTTTCATTAAGGTGGAAGCTAATCACTTCTACTGAGCTGAGGTTTTTCATTCATCTTCTCAGCTTTTGTCGTGGATGGTATAAATCATATCGTAAAAGTTCGTTCCATTATTCATAACATGTGTTATAATGTTTTTTCATTACCATTCCATTAACATAACCTATTTAATTTTATAATCTCTTTTTTAATGATTTATTCCTATATATAATTTTTATTGGATCAATTTTTGTGCATTAGAATTGATACTTATACATTAAGATACTAGATTAGCATGTTATCCTTGAGCCTTATCAAAAAATTTTCAGATGTAAATTTCAAACATGATGTGATTTGGTAAATATTATTATACCTAGAGAATTTAATAAAATTAAATAATAAATATATTATAGTATTTTCATGAGATATAATCACCAATTTTAATAATTATTTGTTTATAATTGGGTATTATGATGTTATATCTACTATGTTTGATGTTGTACTTGTGATATCCGTACATGTATTATGTTTTTATGTGTCACAATTGTGATTAATTCTAGAGGGTCTTTAGGAAATTTTTACTTTTTTCTTAATAAAATTCTTGATTAGATTGACACATGAAAAATGGTTGCATGATTTTATACCACCTCTTTTCTATACACATTAATAATTGATGAATTGGGATAGATTATATGATTATATGGTATTTCTTATGACAATTTGCACCATTACTCTATTCTTGAGAGTGACATTTTTGTTATCTATTGGGAGGAGGCCATTTCGTCTTGGGTTGTTTTTTTCAATTCATACTTAGTAGGAGAATTTGAATCAGATTGGGTGATCCTTACTGATGTATGAGGATTATTCCCATGAGAGAGATATCGGACATGTTTCCAAGGAATGTTGTGTTGGCCTTGGTTGTCACCCCAAAATTTAATTATTAACATTTATATTTTATATACATTATTATTTAATTAAATTAATTCACATGTTAATTTCTTATTTTCATGAACTATATTTCTAATATTGTATTTTAATTTATATGGTGGTGTGGACCTACTTAGTTGTTCTTACACCATGGGCATGCCTTTGTTTGGTATCCTAATAGATAGCATAGATGAATCTTTCTACAATTGAAAGGGTCATTGTTTATGAATTACTGTTTTATGGATATTTTGGATCATGGATATGGGACCAATGTGAGGTAAGGGACAATGAACATTTGATTCTTTATTTCAGACATTAGACTCTTTAAACTATATGAATTTCTGTATTTTATTTAGTTATATTCTTATTTTCATTGCGTAATTCAAATAATAGTTTGTAATTGTTTAGTTTTCCATTTCATAGTTAGTTTCCAATTTTTTATTCATTTTGGTTCTTCTATAACTACTAATATGGTGTTTATTCCTTCTTCCATAATAGCAATATACAAGATTGAATAGTATTCCCAATAAATTATTAACAATGTTACTACAAGTCTATATCCAATTGAATAAGGGGAGGTACACCTAAGGTCACATAGACAAACAACATGATCACTTGAGAGAACATTAAGTCGGGGGAATTAAATATAATCCACATCATTGAGGTTTTATCAAGCTATTTAAATTCTCATTTATAAATTGGACAAAATTAAAATGGAATTTTGTTGCAGGGTTACAGAGGTCATCTAGGGGTCATGATATTATGTGGGTGACAGTGTATTGGAATAGCAAGGAATCCTAATTGTTGACTATATAATAGAAATTTTCTATTGATGAGTTGGGTAATACGTATCCATGTAGGGTTCTATGTCTATACAATGCTTCCTAGAGATTTTTATTAGATAAAGATGTCTGTTTCACATTATGGTTTTTAAGGGATTACTGAAGGCATTGGGGAATTAGTTGAGATTGAGAATTATATATAACCAAATAAATGATGGATATAATGATAGTACGAACTAGATTATTATCTATATGATTCATTATTTCATTCTAAACATTATAGGATCACGTGATGAGCATAGATATTTTATGTGATTTTCTTATGATAATAGTGACTATGATTTAATCTAGATTGAAATGTATGAGGCTCTAAATTTTCATCCTTGTCTCTCACCATTTTCCACCATGAGGTGGGTGACGCCACTATTGCGGAACATAGCCTATAATACAAGACATTGAATATAGTGAAATTGATACATTTGTTATTGGTGACTACGTAGATAAAACACAGATCATATGTAGACCAAATGAGTATACCATTGGATATTACTATGGACCACATATTTTTCATATTAGTTACTCTCTGGTTGGTGTATTGGTGTTTTTAGATATATGGGACGATAAAATTAAATTTTTTTGGATCATTTGAAATTTTCATTTTTATAGAGATAGTGGAATATAATTTAATTCTTCGTTAGTTTTACTAAGGTATGTTGGATGTATTCCACATAAAATGTGGATGTACATACATGATCTAAAACATGTTATATACTATGTGGACATTGAGCAATGATGGATGCTTAATATGAAGAATGGTTGACTTGTCTGGTTGACCGAAGAATGAAATTTAAATAGAGTAACACACCTGTGTTTGAGTTGGTGTCCTAGGAGAAACTATTTGAACATTGATTAAAAGTATATTTAAAGTATTGAATATTATTATACTACTTGTTAAATACTGATCCTTATTTTTCATGACTCTAATGTAATTACAATAAAAATTACATGTCACATTGATAAGGTCATAATTGTTCCCTGCTATGATGAGAACCTTTATTTTCTAATAAATTATACATTACAAATATTTTATGTTTTGATAACATACAATGATAGAAAATAGTATATATACTGTCATGTTTGATTACTCATAGTAGACACAACATCCTCTCATTATGATCTCATATGGTTATCTCCATGATGGGTGATTATGAATAAAGACCGACAAGAAAGAATTACACATGACTTGGTGTCATCAGATATTCCTATATGTTATCATGTGTGGTGGTAGTTATACCTTAAATTTTATTATAAATGCATGTTATAACTCATATAAATATATTTAATTCATAATCCATGACAATAACAGTTCATGAAGAAGTAGGATACATTAGGTGTGTCACGAATGACAAACCATTAATTGATATGTCGTGGATGGATTTTCCCCTACTGTCATAATCAAAGCTGATATCTCATCTGTTTGATTGGAAGATAACTATTTCTGTGAATTACATGGCCATGGTGAACAACATGTTTATTTAATATAGTCATATAAAGATGTATCGAAAATATAGGTTGGAGGCATGGACGTGAAGTCAAAATGACATGATATTTCGAAAATGGGATTATATAGAACAATGTGGGTTTTAATGTGGTTTTCATCATTAAGTCAATTTTTTCTTTCTCATTGGTGCCCTAACCCGCTTGTAGATCATAATATTGGATTTCACACATTCCCACCTAATGCCAATGAGAAGGGTTACAATATTGTCGCACAATATGTGTTTTTCATGATATGCATCTAATTATATTTCAATTTTCTTATTAGAATAAATATTCTTCTCAATACTGATGAATAATTTCATTCAAATTTTATTTATTTCTAGAATTACAAGGGAAATATATAATTATTTTTTTCTAATAAATATTTATTATGTCAATATATAGAAATTATTTATTCAATGGATTGTGAATAAAATATTTATTTATTTTATTAATTTTTATAATAAATTTTAATTTAGTGGATTAAGAATAAAATATTTATTTTTGGAATAAAATATTTAATCAGATTCTCAATAAAGTCTATAAGAGACTGAACAGACCATGACTATGTTTGTTGAAATATAATAATTAATTGAACCATTACAAAATATATTTTATTAAACAGGTTTTCATGAAGGAAAATATAATAATAATGAATTTATTATAATATTGTAGTGGTTTATTTGTAGTTTTAAATGTTATTTTACTAGATGGAATGATGCTAAATGATATTTTAACTTAAAACAAAACTCTTTCTATATTCATTTATGAATATTTTATATTGAATCAAATAATTTATAATAGAGAATTGTTGTGATAATTGAATTTTTTCCCAAATCCTCATTTCTCCCTATAATGATTAAGAAGTGAAACTGTTATTTCATCAAGACCGAAGAGCGAGTGATCAAGAGATAAGAAAAAATAAATTCTATTTTCCATGATAGAACCCATCGATATAGTAGTGTTTACCAAGCTTAAATAAAGTATATGTGGATCACAAATAGGGGGATTCTATCATTGGGTCATCAGAGCATAATGATGCCAATCTGAAAGGGACTTTTTCGATAATAAAAAATCATCAATGAAGAATGTTCCTAAGCCCATGAACTTATTCATCAAATTTTTTATATATTTATTATAAATTTTACGTGTGATATCCTTTATCATGTTTTAAATATATAACTATTAAATAATATTTTCATATATTCCCACAACAACAAGCTTCCTCTCCACCTGAAACTATCAATTTGTATCAGATCGGTCAAATTTAAATTTATAATTATAATTGTTATTTATGATCCATCTACAATTGTGGTTTAGTTTGATTTTTTACTATTATTTCATTAAGATTATTTTAATTAATATACAATTATATATTAATATTATTCATTCATTGATTGATATCTTTATGGATTTATGAATATATTAAGTCATTGGCATAATATTTCATCAGGATGTTCCAAATCAATGGCTAGTAAAATTGGGATACATGGTGTGTAGCTAGAGTACACACCGTGTACCCATTCTAATTGTACATGATGTGTCAAGAAGTTAATTACAAACTATGCATTTATTTCACAAAACATTTTTTTAAGGAAAAACTATTCCATAACAAGTAGATTCATGGCATGTTGCAGGAATTTGCACATAATTTATTATAGTTGAGTTAACATACTGAAGCCCCAGGTGTGTGACTGAGATATGAAAACATTGAGGTGCATATTGTGTAGGTGGAATTTATATTATGTGTATTCTCCTGTTAATGGATATAAATAAAACATTATATTATATTGAAATTTTTTATATTTAAATCCGGTCTAGTTGATTAGAACAGAAATGTTGTTTTAAAATTTTATAAAATTATTAAATAATATTAAATTATAAAATATTTTTTTAAAATTATAATTTCATTATTTGATCTTTTATTTATTTTAACTTAATTCCAAAATTGATGGGTATCTATAATTATGATCAGAAACCATTAAGCAGAAAAGAAAAAAATTAATTAATTTATTAATTAATACATTTATGATTATCTCAATAATAATAAAAGAATTAGTGAATTAAATGTAACCAAATTCTTTTCATTTTCATTACATGTGTGACCGATCATGATCTTCAAAATACATATGTATGTTTGGGTAATTATTTAATTAAATTTATACCATGGGTTTTCAATAATTTATTAATAAATTAAATGATGGCATGTGAATCATCCCTCCATCCATTTTTATATAGTACCTATGTGTACATGTATATTTATATAATACTCTATAACCAATCCTATGGTTCCCCTCACCTACACATGAGTAATAAATACTTGTAATTTGTTGAGCATTCCCACATCTTTCAAGGTTGTTCAAGATAAAATCAGGATGATTCCAACTTCGTGATACATAGATATATATATGTGGAATGTTGTAACTCATGCGATGGATGGAGAATGGAGTTATTCCCCTATCTCATGGGTTTATTTAGTGTCCTCTTATTAAGTGAATTGCTAGATAAGATCATGATCAGGTTAGTTAATATATATTTTTATTACTGTATATGCAATATTTATCATTATTTATGAAATACCACACTCACATAAATAAATTGGTTAGTATGAAAAGGAATAATTTAAATAAGTGTATTATGTATAAATGTTTTATCAAACATGCCTAATTAATTATGTAAAATCCACATAATAATAATAATACTTGTAAATTATAAAAATGATTAAATTTATTAGTAATTATTAATAATTTCTCATCATTAAATTAAGATAGAATAATCCTTACAATACATATTTGGGAGTAAATACAATAGAAATAAGTGTTGTCTGTGGAAAATTTCTAGCCACTAACTTTTATTGGGGAGTTCCCATGACGTTTTTTATGTTTATGGATCCCAATATTTATTGAGTTTATAGGAAAAATCAGGTTCAATAATAATTTCAATGCAAGGGTTATTGAAATCTAGGTCATGATTTCATGATAGGGGAATCTACTCAATAGTTAAAGGAGCTAAAATCATTAATTGTAACAACTACCTATATAATAAATATTTTATGGTTTTCATGTACAAAGATTGGATTATTAGGAAAATTTATTATGATTATTCCACTAGAATGATAGTTTAACGATAAATTAGAATTTCAATAGTTATGGATTTTGGGACATAATAAAATAGTGAGACATTTTATAGAAACTATAAATATATAATATCTCACCAAATTTATAATCAAGAAAATTACTAATAATATTTTATTGTTAATTATATAATAAAATCACATGTTCATCATCTAAACTATCATTATGGTCAATAACCGAGAAATAAAACCTCCTAACTAGAAGTAACTTCCAATAGTGGTTTTAATACCATCAGGTTGTGCTAAATCATTATTGGAATTAATATGATCATTAATCCACAATTTAATATTTTATAGCTAAATAGCTGATTGATGAAGAGTTTATTGTCCATAAGAACATTTTGTATCCATGTTTGACATTAAATATTTGATTCCATCATTGATTTATAGTGAAGTAATGATGTCTCCTGAAAACATGGATGTGTATAACATTCTTGAGAACCTCTATGGTTTATACCAATAGAGAACTAGACAGTAATGGTTTGATATTTCCAAAGAACATTTTATGAGAAATTTTAATGATGGTTCCTGGATGGGCCTCACATTGTCATGATAATAAGATATATTTATTTCCTATAAGTTCTAAGGATTAAACTCTCAAACAAACTAGGCATTAATCTCATTATGGCATCACTTCCTCG
Source organism: Viscum album (assembly GCA_963277665.1). Lineage (NCBI taxonomy): Eukaryota > Viridiplantae > Streptophyta > Magnoliopsida > Santalales > Viscaceae > Viscum > Viscum album. The sequence continues at coordinate 1,496,323,200 of OY728156.1, read as the reverse complement.
GAGCATCTCTATATTTTTGAGAATTTTAATAAAAACAATGTTGCGACATACCTACCTTATCTTATCACACTTTATCACCTAGTTGATATGGATACAATGAATAAAAATTGTTTCATACTTACGCTATAAATAGAAAGGGAAAGCGAGGACCTTTAAGTCCAAATATTCTTCATGGCATTCCAAGAGGAGGAATATCAAATGAAATCATGGTAATATGATGATGTATGTTTTGCGCGTGACCTAATGCTTCACAATAAGAAAAAATAAACTAATCCAAATAATTGAAGGGAAGCATCGGACACATTTTTTATCCTGAGAATTTTTTTTCTCTACAAATTGGATATTTGATAAATATTGTGGTGAAAAAATATGTAATAAAATAGTTGAAACAAGTAGATTCAGAAATATTTTTTAAATTGACATTGATATATGAGAATCAAATAAACAAAAAATAAATATATAACATTAGGTGACTACCAAATCACAATGTTGATTGGAATGATATTTTTTATAAGATTGTAAATATGTGTGTTTATTTAAAAAAATTTATTTATGTATTCATACTAGATATGAATGGATTTATCTCAATATAGGGTAATAAATGTTTTTTCATCTATTACTATAGAATATTTTCTATTAATTAACATCTAAATAATGGTCTCAATGATTTTGATTACAAAACCCCTATAATTTAAATAGATTAAAAATTTATGCCACATGACTTATACCACACCCACCATTGGAATCACTAATTAGGTCATGTAAATGAAAATAACATGAATAAATAACATCCAGATGAATGTCTATTATATTTATATCTAGAGACACATGGTGTAAGTCACAATTTTTCTTAATGAAAATATACTAAATCTCCATTTTTTGGGAAAGGTGAAATGGATGATGAAATTCTTGAAATAGTTTATAATGATGTGTGTAGACCATACCATGTTTAGGTACGTTGTGTGTAATAAAACATCATAATATATTTTAATGGAATTAGTATATATTTATTTTTCTACATAATGAGATATAAGTTATATTTTTTAGTAACTTAAAGGAATATAAGAATGATGTTGAGAATCATCTTATTATAAATATTTATAATCCCAAGTCAAGAAATGGTTGCGAATATCTTAGTCAAGACTTCATTGATTATTTATAAGAGGTTGGGATATTATATGAAACAATCATCCTTATAAACCTATGTGTAATGGTGTAATTGAAGGGATGAACCCCACCATTTTGGAACGGTAAGATCAAGGATATAACATGTGAATCTTCCATTGTCCTTTTTGGATATGAATTACATACAATAATATACATACTAAACAATGTGCCAGATAATGTAACATATGTGCTTCCAAAATAATTGGGGAATAGAATGAAACACATGCTGTGTGAATATTTGTTTTTATTCGGAATCATTTTTTAAGGACTCTTCATGTAACAGGATTTTACACCAAGGAAATGAGTGGATCATTATAGGATATCCCAATGAAACTAAAGGATACAACCAAAAACATTATTCCAAAAAAAAATTTATTGTTGACATATCCCCATATTTCATTAAGAATATATAAAATCTAATAGTTATTTTGGGAGAGGGTTGGAAATAAATGAAATATGGGCTCTTAATACACAAGATATGACACTAGAACAAATTCCTGAAATCCCTATAGAATATATTTTTTCCAAAGACACAATTACTAATCTAGGCTAATAGAGTGGTTAGAGAACTACAACAGTATTGTATTATAGAAAATCCATGATCAATATTTATTAGTTGATAATAATGATCTTATAACCTATAAGGAATCAGTATGTGGAAATGATGATTCTATATAGAAATAGTCCATAAATCCGGGAATGGATTCAAATTACAAAACCCAAGTCTTGATTTTTGTTGAACCCCTAGTGGATGTAATTTCCATTATATGAAAATGGTTATTCAATATAAAAATTGACATGGATGTAAAATTCGTTACAGATATGGCATGTCTTCTTGTAGAAGGGTTTAATGTGAATAATGTAATTGACTACGATGAATCCTTTTCACTAGATAAAATTTTGAAATCCATCATAATTATACTTTCTATTATGACATTCCTTGACTATAAAACTTGGAAAATGGATTTTAAAATATTATTCTATTATAGAAAACCTCATGAATAGGTCTTTATGACACTACTAAAAATGTTTTCAGACTCATATTGATGCCAAAAAGTTATGAAATTTGAAAATATCCACTTATTAATTGATACAGGAATCTAGGATATAGAAAATTCGTTTTCATGAATCCATAATAACATATCATTTCATTAATAATCAATATGATCCATGATTCTATTAATTTTTTAGTGTGAGTGAATTCACATCCTTAATAGTATAATTTAATGGCATATTACTTATTGGAAATGAAATACTAATCTTACAATCAACTATTGCATGGTTGAATATATTTTTATCTATGAAGTACTTTGGAAAAGAAGAATATATTATTGGGATTTGTATTCATCATGAAAGATCCAATAAGATTAATTTATTATGTCAAAGTACATACATAGAAAAAATACTAAGATTATTCAGTATGGAACATTCCAATAGGGTATTGTTGCTACTATAACATGCAATTCATCTTTCCAGTATACATTTTCATAGATTCATGAGGAAAGAAACAGAATTGAAAGGAATACATAAACATAACATATTTGGTCAATGATGTATGTTATGTTATGTAATAGGATATATTTCACCTATGAATTTTTGGTGGTAGGATAATATCATGATGATCCATGTGAACACAATTAGATGGATGTTAAGAATATCTTGATCTATCTGAGGTGTACTAAATATATTTTTTAGATATATGGATTATGTGGGGAACTAGTCATCAGGTTATATGAAGATTCAATTTTCCAAATAGATCTGTATGACATGAAAACCAAAACAATGATGCATACTAATAGTAAATGGATGTTATGTTAGCTGAAATAGCTTGAAGTAGGATGTGATTTTAGATTCTATAGTTAAGTATTAGTATATCACTACTCAAAAGGCTGCTAATGAAGCAGTATGGATGAATAACATAATCCATGATCTTGAGGTGTTACCTAATAGTAAAGATCCTATAACACAAATTATTTATAATACTACCATAGTGGATCCTTCAAAATTTTTAAGGTCACACCAGCGTATGAACAACATTCATCAGAAGTATCATCTATTTATGAATTTTTATCCTATAGGTGATGTTGTGGTGAGTAGTATTTCAATATAAGACATCGTGGAGGGCCGATAGACTAAATTATAATCTCAGTCGTAACATGAATATCTAATGAGGTCTAGAGGACTAACAGATTTAGAAATATGGCAATAGTCGATGTGGAATTTTTTTGTAGTTGTTGTCCTAGTGGATAAATTCATAGTAGATCCCTATAATTATAAGTACTTGATGTTATATAATGACATTATAAAATAATTTTTTGTGCATAGATAACGTAATATGATGGGAATAGAAGTAGATATACAATCAGGGATAGAAATTTTAATAATATGACACATCTTCCCATATTGTTTTCACTAGATAATCCAAAGTATGGGATATACTAAGAAGAGACTCATCTTTAAAATTCCACATGTTTCAATGTCATCAGAAATTAAAATATACAAGCCTTCATGGAAGTCCATAGAATTTATAATTATTATTAATTCATATTACAACTCAAATATTTGAATATATTTCGTATACCATGATGATTAAAGTTCAAGGAAGAATTAGATATGTTTTGTGAATCATGTGTGACATTTAATTCATGGAAAATATGTGGAATATTCTTTCTCGCACATTTTTATTAAATCTGATAACACATCCACTTGATTGAATGGGATGGTCACAAAAAATTCCTTGGCCATGGTGTAATTTTGTGTTCATTTTATATAGTCAAATGAAGGTGTATTGTGCATACAATTTGGTGACATGGATGGGAAACATGATTGTTGATATATTGACACAAAGGGATAATATTACATAGTGATCATTCATTTTTGGTTTGTCAAAATTGCATCATAAAGTTAAATGTCATGGGTGTTATAAATCCTTTCTTGATATTAATTTAGGAAATTAGGAAATACCACCTTATTCCAAAGAGAATGAATCATATAAGACCACTCGCTATGTGTTTCTATTGATCTTTATTAAATAGTATTTTAATATGGTTATTAAAATAAATATAATTCTCAAAAAAGAGGAATAAATTTTTCATTATTTATTGATCGATAACGGTCAATAGGTAATAAATAATTTTTATTAATAAATAAATTATCTTATAATGTGAATGTATATAAAATTCTTATTAACTGGTTTGTGAATAAAATATATATTTTATTTAATGACTATTTTAATAAATATTTATTTACAAGGTCGAAAATTTAATATTTATATTTATGAATAAAATATGTATTTTTTTTGAATTAATTTTAGAAAAGTTCAAATGGATAAATAAAATGTCATGTGGAATTAATAAATTTAAAATTCAATTATATATTATTATTTTTCATGGCAGTTGGTGTGCGTCATATAAAATTATAATGATATTATTATTTTGTGGAATAAGGTTCATTAAAAGATTAAAATTACACTAATGTCCATAATGTAATTAATTAATATTTAAACCTAACCCTAACTCAATAAATATATGGTTATATCTATTATAAGTTACATAAAAAATTGATAATATAGATTTGTTACACACAAAAATTTACCTCTTGATTCCTCCATCTCTCTTTGTCATAACAATGAGTAGTGAAAGAGGTATTTCTACAATACTAAATAACGGTCAATAAAAAATAGACAATGAAAAATATTTTATTCACATTTCTATCACATAGTGTTTGAGTGGTGTTTGTTGGAGATCATTAGAGAATGTGTGGATCACCGCTAAATGGTTGTTTTCCTAAGACCATTAAAATTCAGTGAAGGAAATCTGAAATGGTCACATCAGAAAAGCATCAATCATAAAAAAATAAAGTTCATACGAATTGGTTTTTATTTATTTAGATATTAAATAAATTATATATATATTTTATGTGTATGATCCTCACATAGGAATACATCAAATTATTATTTAATTAAATTTTAATATATCCTCCACAACCACACAATTTCATCATACCTAGAACCATAATATTAATTGTTTTTAAATCTTATGAAGGCATAAACATGTCAAAGATGATACATAAGATTATGATTCTAATATTTTGGTGAAATATCCATAATTAGTCGAGCTCTAATCTGAAGATACATTTCAATGAATATAATTCTATATCGAAACAGAAGTGTAATCCATACTTTTTCAATGGGTATGTTAACATATATCTTGGAATGTATTATGTGATGTTTTTTATTATTTTTGGGTTAATTCTTGGTCCATATATTTGTTTATGCAATTATGGAACATAAAATATGGTTTTAGTTGTTTTATATTTAAAATGGATAAACCAATTTCCTAGTGTAAGATGTTTTTATATAATATTATTTGGTTTAAAATGGAAAATTAAAAATTGGTGTGTCTCAGACATGGAACAAGGGAAGAACCCTATAATTTGTAACTTGGGAGGTCCCACCATTACCATGGTGAGGGAATATTTTATCCTAATTTGGGAAATGATGTAGGGAAGACCATTATGGCCTCCATGTTTAGGAGCACTATGACTATGACTAATTCATGGTAAAGTGTGTGGTGATGGTCAGGGTATCCTTGAAGTATAAGAAACCTTCAATATTATTATCGCATATCTTCAAATTTAATGACGAAAATTGTTGGATCATGAATGATTAGTTCAGAATGCAGTTTTAGTTATTTATTACATTATTAATTAATAAAAAGTTATTTTTAATTATTCCTTCACTTTTGAGATGGATATTCAGATGCAATAGATGACATAAATATAGATCATGTATGATCATCAATCCATACATATTTCATACTTGTTTTGATTGACCATTCCATTCCATTAGTTGATCAAAGGCCATAGTTAATCCATCATGGATTGTGATTCTTGTTCTTGAAATTCATTTGAAAACTGTGGATAACCTTCCATGTCGTGTACAATTTCTTCTATATTTCTTGAAAAATTTAATAATGAGGTTTTTGTAGCTTAGATTATTGTGTTTTCGTAAATATAGTGAGGGGATTCTCGGTTTTTGGTTTACAATAGTCTTTCATGAGGTTCCATGGAATTTGGGATGTTTTTATATTGTTTTTCATGGTTACTCTTATATGGGGAAAATTTTTCACTTGGAAATTTATGTTCATCTATAACTTTAATATTTTTTAACTATCATGTGAAAAATGTTATTGTTCTTAAAACATGGGAGTGATAATTTATTTGGGAGACTTATTTCATGAAAATATTTGATATTATTGTCTATAATATTGATGTATGAAGATCCTTACAACATACACCCTTGTTTAAAATTTTTTCCTGATTTAATATTTTATAATTGAATCCCATTCTAGATAGGTGTTTCATACATATGTTTGAGTTTCCCACGTGATCAATTCCAGATATGAATACTTGTTAAATGGAAATATCTCTTGAGTAATAATCTTGATATGAAATATTTTTTCTTTCTATTATATGTATTATTTTTTATTTCATAGCTTGCATTCCAATTCTTCATGAACCAGGATTATTAAGTTTTTCAATTTTAGTAAAATAACCCCTTTAAGGGGAAGCATGGCATGATGATGAAGAATAAAAACTCTTGATTATTTACCATATTGGTCGATTTATAGTTATTTTTGGATAGAGTGGGATAATACCATATAGAGTTTTTGACAATCAATTATTTATAGTCTGATATGTGTGTTATCTATATAGGGATGAGATGAATATCCTAATATGATAGGCTTGTAAACAGGGATATACCATCATCTAATGAAAATGAAGACCATCATGGCTTGTAATGAGATGTTTTTATTTACAATATTTATGAATTTAGGGTGTTTATATTTCCATAAATGAATTACTGGGACCCTTGAATAATAGGAATAGAATTCTTGCTGAGGTTGGGATAAGTGACACATCTTGAAACATGTAGAAACTGAAACAGAAATCCTTAAACACAATGTACAAATGTTGGTGGGGCCAAGGTTCATGGCAGATTGGTTAGCATATTATGACTTGGTTTATGGGTGTTTGTATGTATATTTGGGAATTTATTCTATTTAACTACATACAATATATATATATATATATATTAGATTTACTTGTGTTATGTAATCATTGGGGGTTTCCTATTGATTTAATACTCAACCCCTGCATTTGAATCTCAATTTTCATCTAATATTCATGATCACAGACCCATGGAAGAGAAAAGACCAATTATATAAAATTAGGATATGGATCATGATGTTTTGTGGAGATATTATAGTAGAATCTAGATGGATGCTGCAATATTTTATTTACATACATATTTTACTAATATTCTGATTAGAACATCCACTTTGTTTTTCCTGGTTTATTTATTCTATATGTTTTGAGAAACAATCCATTATAAAAGCTATATCATTTATAATTCATTTTTATATTATTATTGTTATATATAAATGTATTTTTTATAAAAAAATATAGTCTACACACTATGTTCAATCCAACCCACACTACAAGTCAGAAGCAACATATGCTCGGGATAAACACATGAGGACATGTGAAACTATGTCTTGGACTTATTAATTTTGGTAGGTTTTTTACAAAAAAACATTCATTAAAATCAATGCTTTGAATAGTATCACACAAGTGGTGTAGAGACCCACACTTGATTTACATGGTCATTACATTACTTTTGTGGAATAATTAATGAATAATAAAATTAGACACCCAATGACAATATTCGTTTTGTGTCTTTGGAGACATGTAAAATAATCTTATAATCATGGTGAAAGATCATCAAAATATCCCATAAAAAATTCAATTTTTTTACCTTAAACATTTATTAATATCCTAGGAAAAATATAACATAAAAAGTGTGTGACCAATATCCCATTATGGGTATGCATGGTGGAAATAAATCAAACCATATACATTTGAACATACAAACATTAACATAAAGATTAAACATAAAAATCACGAGTTGTGAAATAAATAATGGAAGTACGTAAGGTAAAGATGATAAAGAAACATTAATGATGATAAAATAGAATGGTAATAAATATAAAATTTGTTGAAATGGTTGATAACCATTAATAACATAACATTATTTCCATGTAAGAAAACACATTTCTACCAAGACCATTATAGTAGACGATGTCCATTACTGAATAGATTTTACTTTCTGTTCCAGCCCTATATTATTGAACCAGATTTACTTTTTATTCCATACATGTCTATCTAATGAGATATGAATCATAACCCAATCCATTTGATGTAGATATATATCACTCTCATCTCATAATGAAGTCAGTCTTAATTGTGGCACAAAACATAAATCATTCATCACATCATATCCCAAAAAATAATATGGGTTTTCATAAACATAATTCAATCACAACAAAATCATTATAAATTGACATTCCATCATTAACATAATAAAATCATAGTAACAATAGTTATATAATCATAACCCTGTATAAAAAACTTCATCTTATATGGAAAATAATTTTCATAAAACACTTCATCTTAGTTCTTGAGGAAAATATTCTATCTTGTTCAAAAACATTCTCATTTCTCAAAATGTCTTGATAATTTAATATAAAATAATTTAATTGAATATAAACTAAAAAAATGTTAATTAATACTCATTTAAATAATTCTTTATGAAATCATAACAATCCATTCATGTCGTATAAGTTAAAAAACACTCTCCTAGTACTTTTACCAGAAAAGTCAAAAAATGTACCACATATGGTAATAAAAAGAAAAATCCATTCCATTACACATTGTAAAAGTCAAAAAGGGCAAACATGAAATTAAACATACTTTCAATAATATAAAAAAAATTTGAAACCATTTTTACAAAACATATACATGGATGATAAATATAACCCTAGTAAATACTTTTATATAAGCATTCTCGAATAAAAATGAGATTGAAAAATTAACCCTTACCTTAGGTCTGATATGATTTGTACGTATCAAAATCTACATTATAAAGATCTCAAAAAATTCCATTGTTTATTCCATAATCATTATAATATTTATTATATCATATATGGTCATATTTTTAACTGTTTATTAGTAACATTTCATTATTACTCATTATTTGGGTGTTAACTGCATTATGTTCTTCTGAATGATTTGTCTAAATAATTCTTATTACAAATTTTAGGATTTATTTATATCATTTACATAATTGTATTAGTATAATATATATCAAAATTATTCATTCAATTCATTTATATAATCATTCGTAAATAAACATCAGATAGAACGAATTGAATCACATTTTGGAGAGAGTAGGTCGTATGTACGCACGAGGGACAATATCATTCCCATGATTGTTGAATTGTACAGAATTGTATTGTGTATAATATTTCAGAATCAATATAATTTTAAAATAATAATATTTATTTATTTATTCCATAATTATACCCATCCATTAATTTTGATGATTAAAATCATATTACACGACATCGTGGAGATGGTAGGTTGTACGCACGCATGCGTGGGGATTTCATTTTTCATCGGATGGATAGAAGATGGAATATAATTTTTTCTTATTCATAATAACATATAATTATACATGTGATATTTTACTTATTACTTAATAAATAAACAAATCATATAGAGGAAGTATAAGAAGAAGTATGTTTGAATGATTCAGTACAAGAAATTACCTCTTCTTCAAAAAGCCTTTTCTAAACCACCTCTTAGTGCATTAAAATTGGACATTCAAGAAGAATGAGACCACTAGTATGTTTATAATGAATTTTATATGTGAAATAGATAGCTTTTGGCTGAGTTTTAAAGATCAAAATGGAGTGATGGGGAGAGGGAGAAGGTGCCCTTTTATAGGAGGGGTGAGGGGCACTTTTGGAATCCTAAAAAATATTAATTTATAATAAAAACCCACCCCACATAGAAACATCAAAATGACTCAACATAAAATATGAGATAATATGGGGTCATAATATCATAAACCAATACATTTTTTACAAGTTTTGATTTTATTTTAAACCTTATCATTTTGATTCATCATTATTTATTCTATCTAAATTTATTTGTGGTATGAATATTCTAAATTATAAATGCTTATAAATACATACTTATGTGTTTTGAATTGTACATAGTTGGATAATTTATGAAATTTAGAACCAAATAATATTCAATTTATAATTTTTAAATATTTTTTTGATTTTTATAAAATTTAATATTATGATATTTTTATGAAATATCAATAGTGTCAATTTTGACACCATTCATTTATTCTAATTTAAATAAAATCGATAATGAAGATATATAAGAAAAAATATATTTAATATATTCCAATCATGTCATATTGATATATAAAATTCGTAGAGGACATAAATAAGTATATATAATATTTATTTTAAAATTTTTAAAACCATTCATTACATATTTCACTTAATAAAATAATTACTACAACATTTTTGTATAATTATTTAATATAATTATTTTTGGCATAAAAATTAAATATAAAATACTATGATTAAAATAAATATAAAATATTTCCTACGAATACTTTTAGAAGAATTTATCTTCTAAGAAACCCAAATTTTAAAATATCATATTTATTAAATTATGAAAGTGACAACTTTGACGTCAATTAAATTAAAATAATAAAAGTTTCAAAATTAATTTTATAAGGATAAAAATGATCAAAAAGTTGACCCTTATATTATTATTGTTTATACATACTCGATCAATAATTTTTGGTCATGTTTTTGGGCCTTTTGATGGGTATTATTATTTTAATAAAAACTATATTATTGATTTTTCAATAAATAAATAATTATTTCCTAAATAATGTATAACATATTAATGTAATTATATATTTCATAAAAATTATAAATAAATTACCATGATAAATAAAAATATTTTATCTTTCAGATGACTATTTATAATCGAATTTATATTCTGTATAAACTTATATTAAAATAATTATATTATTAATGTTTGAGTGTGACATATTTAACATCCTTTAAACAAAATAAATAAAAGGTTATATTCTCATCCAAGTGGGTACCAATAGATTCCATTTCAACCCAAGTATGTTTTTGGGAGAAATATAATCATCCAATTATATTAAGACAATTGTTAGGGTAATTTTATAATATTCTTCTTACCCTTAATAACCTTTTTTACCTTTAACTGTTTTGAATTAAATTTACCGAAGTTACTATTCACTATGCCCAAATGGAATGGTAGACAATAAAAATAATATTGAGCTACTAATTCAAAATATGGAATCTATTTTTCCAAATTCAAGACAAATATGTTGTAGTAATTATTTTATAATTAATCTCTTTGTTGAGAAAAATGGTTTTAAAAGGTAAAACATTACAGATGAATAAAATATTTTTACCTATGAATTCATTGTAAAATTAATTATAATGAATTAAATTATATTAAATGGTAAAAATATATTCTATTTTTAATTTAAAACCATTATATATTAATAATAAACTATATAAATTACCTAATAGAAAAAAGATATTTTTTTAGTAAAATTTATCATTTTTTTTATTCATGAAAATATGAATGTTATCAGAAAAATATTAAAAATATATCCAAAGTAAATTTTTATATTATGATTTAAAATAATAATATTAATTTTTCAAATTGAACTTATAAACTGAAAAAATTAGGCTACAAATCGATGTTCCATCAAAAGGCGGAAAACAACATTTTTTTGTAAATTTAGTTATTTTATCTGAAAAATTGATTTTGTTCTCATGAAATGTTCTAGAAAATGTGTAAGAAGAATTATAATGTTATAATATTAAAAATTGTGTTAATAATACTCCTAACAGCTAGTTTATATCCCATTAAATAATGATATATCATTGATTTGTGCAAACCCAATATCGTGTACAACACAAGTTATCAAAGAAGGTCGCTCTTACGTGTAACACAAGCCAATTCATTGATGCGGGTAGTGAAATTTTACTTTAGTGTTGCATATAACATAATAGAAACTTATTTCATTTATACATTGAAGAAAATTTATACTCAATGTTGTGTATAATAATTTCTACAAAACAAACATGAAATTGAGTTTAAGACCAACCATGAATAGTGTTGTGTATACAACAGGCTAATACAGTGTTTTGTATAGTGTAAGATAATCTTAGTGAAGCGTACAACACAAGGCAAAAAATAAATTAATAGAATCTATCCCTTAAAATTTTGGGGTTTTATATTCTACCCCCCTTAAAATGATTTCCGCCCTCAAAATTCGTCGGGGTTAAAAATGGAATACTATATTAAAGTTTCTATATTAGATAGCCACATCATATAAGGAATACTAAAACATAATTTTATAATTTAAAGTAAGAAACATGACAGTTACCCAAATTATCTCATCACTGGGTTTCCACATTGGAAAACATAGTTGAAAACCTGGATATGCAAGTGATATGTAACTATCATGTTTCAATAAAGAGTGGTAGAGAACATGGCTATGAAATATACAACAATAACAATGTCATAAATTTGAGATTATCTAAGGTACCATCTAATTCATCAGATACGAGGGTACTAGGAAAACATTTTTGGTTTTCATGATAATTTCAAAAAAGATGTTGAATTTTCTAATAAAGAGAAATTCGTACTAGATTTCAGAATAATGTCATCGATAGTCATTCCCAGAACAAATATCCACTTCCTAAATTATTTAATGAAATGAATTTGAATTTGTAATTCATGAAGTGTCAGCAGATCATATGATAGAAAGATATGTCATTCCATCTGTCTCTATAACAAAAAAGTTAACACAAGATATTAAAAATACTCAAGTCCATCTATGGTTATGATAATTGTATATGTTACCAAAAATGGACTTATACTTCATCTATCACACCTCATAACTAAATATAAATAATTTATACTATACATGGACTTCATATAGGCCAGTGGTAGGTGATAAAGGCTTGTGGAACTACAGTTGAAGGTTTGATTCCTGCATCCTTGTCCGACGTGACAGGTTGTCATCCATCCTACAAGTTCTCCTTTTTCTAAAACTATACTATTATAACATTCTGAAAAAAATTTATATCCTTAAAAATTACTATGTGATTTCCGACATAATCCATTAAAACCATTAGGCTTATCCATAAAACTTTTATCTAAACTCACAGTACTAGGAAAACAATTACTAGAAAGGCCACATAACAAGCATGTGAATACCATTATTTATCAACCATATATCATAAGATATATCTTTTTGGTAAAATTCCAAACATGTGAACACCTTAATCATGTATTCTAGTGAAACATTAAATAACATAGAATATTAATTAAGTCATGAATTATGTCAAAAGATAACATATTTCACGCACAAAAAATACCAAAACCGTGATATCAATTTGTACATTTATTAGTAATGAGCACATTAATAATATGAAACATATTATTTTCTCCTTATCCCATCATTATTGTAATATCATCTAATTTCCAAAAATTTTCATTCACTTGTCTTGGTTATCAGTACCATTCAATATATACTTATAAATAGTCAAGGAAAAAAAATAGTGTAACAATATTTAGATATTATTTCTATAATACCATACATTATTCTTGATAAACATGCAATAATTTAACTAATATCGTAATCCATTGACTGAGGTTCATTATTTTAATCCTTAACACTTCTTTTATCTCGTATATCATTTTTAGTCACTTCATTATCCACAACAAAAATACTAACCATACGACTAATCTGATTTTCTTCATGAGATTTTCCCATAGGAAATCTATTTGATTAATTCTCATACTTTCCAAAGGATCAAAAAGTTTATCATTGGATTCTTATGGTTTATATACACTCGACCAATAATTTTGGGTCATGAGTTTCATCCGATTTATGGGTATTATTATTTAAATATAAAATATTTTATTTATTTTTCACTAAATAATTAGTTTCTGCATCGTTAATGTATTTGATATTAAGGTAATTACATATTACATAATAATTATAAATAAATTAAAATGATTTCTAAATACTTTTTAACTTTAATATGACAATTTATAATCGAATTTATATTCTACATAACCACATATTCAAAATTATTATATTATTAATGTTTGAGTGAGACATATTTCACTTTCCATTATATTAAATAAATTAAAGGTCTTAATCTCATCCAATTTGGTTGCAATAAATTCCATTTAGACCCATATAGTGTTTAGGACATAATATAATTATCCAATTATATTATGGAAAGTGTTAGGGTAATATTATGATAGTATTTGTATCCTTAATTACCCGATTTACCTTCTAATTTGGTAAATAAAATGTACTGTAGTTACTATTTACAATGACCGAAAATAAAAGCAGCTTATTAAGATAATTTGGACCTACTGATTCCATATATGGAATCCATTTTTCCAAATTCAAGACAACAATCTTGAAGTAATTAATTTAAAATTCATCCTGTTGTTGAGAAAAACAGGTTTTAAAAGTTAAAACATTTCAAAAGATTGATATGTTTTTACATATGAATTTTATATAAAATTATATCTAATGACATAAATAATATTAAATGGTAAAAATATATTCTATTTATAATTTGAAACTATTAAATTTAATATTTAACCATATAAATTACCAGTATGATAAAATTTCTTTTTAATTAAAATTTAGCGAATTTTCACTATTCATCAAAATATGAATTTTATCAGAAAAATATAAAAAATTTATCCAATGTAAATTTTAATATCCTAATTGAAAATAATAAGTTTATTTTGTCAAAATAAACTTATAAAATAGTTTATAATTAGATTTAAAATTTTTGCGCCATCAAAAGTAGGAAAAGCTGAATTTTTTGGAAAAATAGTTCTTTTATCCAAAAAATTGATTTTGTTCTCATTCCATGTTATAGAAAAAGATCAAGATGAATTATAATTTTATAAAATTTAAAATTTTGTTTATACTGTTCAGATATGGCTGGTTTATATCCCATTAAATAATAATATATTGTTTATCAGTGAAAACATAATATCATGTACACAACATGCTATTAAGGAATGTCTCTCATATGTGTAACACAAGACAAATAATTTTTTCTTGTAGTGAAATATTACATTGGTGTTTCATTCAACATAATCAAAACATATTTCCATAATACGTTGAAAAAAATTTATTCACAATGTTTCATAGAATATTTTATACCAAAAGAACATGAAATTGTGTATAAAATGATCAAAGAATTATGTTTGGTATACTACAAGATTGTACAATTTTGAGAATAGAGAAATCTAATCATGGTGTACTTTACAACACAATTCATCAAATACATTAATTGAATCGATGTTATAAAATATTTGGGTGTTACAATTAGTGATTATGAATTGAATTTTCAATACCAAGAGTTTAATACCGCATATTATATATATAAGTGGATAAATAATGTAATATAAATTGAATTAATGCTTATAATTTAAATTATGAAATAGAAAATAAATGTGAATTATTAAAATTATTTGATAAAAAAATTAATATTTACATAAAATAAAAACAGACCTTATCATTTAAAAGTACCTTTTGATTTTACTAAGTAAAATATTTTTGAAGTCATATAATTTTAAATAACATTTAATAAAATCACTAAAAATTAAATAATAATTTCTTTAGGAAATGATCATCTATGGATAAAAAATTTTATTATGAAAGGATTCCAATTAATACATAAAAAATATCCTTTGTTGAAAAACAACATTGTAAAAAATAGAATTAAAAAAATAATTTTCATTATAAACCTAATTTACCAAAGTAGATTATGAAATACCACATTATGAAATATTATGAAGTGAGAATGTAGTAATTTATGAAAAAATTTCATGATGAGACATTATAACTTTGATAAATTATATTTTAGTTATAAGTATACCTTACGCAAAACAATCATTATGAAAAATAAAACATTTTAAAATGAATTGTATATGGTACATATTTAATAAATGATAAAATAACACATACTAAAATAAATGGGAATAATTTAACAACCTTATATGAAATATGTTCATGATAAAAAATATAGCACAATTATTGGAAATTGAGTTACCAAAAACTCTTAGGAATGGGGTAATATATGATTCAAAATACATTTGAATAATGGACCATGATTTGGATTAATATATCCCATGAATAATAAGTAAATAATGTTGTAGTACATGAAATCAGTTGAACACCATATAAATGATATTATATGTATAACATGTAAAATGTCTCAAATAATTAAAAGTGAGAAAATGAAAACACGTTAACCTTGTCCACACATCCCCGAACATACTTTACACTCCAATATCACAAACTTGGATATCTAAATATCTTAATTATGAATCATAATCACAAAAATTTTCACTTACAGTATTAATATATAGTCATTATCTATAGGAATTTTAGTTATTTATTATCTCATTTCAATATTAGGTGTAATAAATCTTTATCATTTTGAACTGGTTTCATTAAAATCTTGTTGCAATTAATTTTTAATAAAAAAATCATCTTACCCTAAAAACTATGGGTACCAGAATACATGTTACATGGAATTTATAAAGGTATAATTTAAATATATTTTAATTTTTGTCACAAAAAATAAGTATGAAATCTCTTATTTTCTTGTGTTGAGGATTCTTAATTAACGAAACGTATTTTATTAAATCAGTATTTAAAAAATAAATTATTAATTAAAAAACAAAGAGTAGTAATTCATTAATTATTTATTAATATTCTACCAGTAATTATGTTATCATATCCATCATTGATATAAATTCATATCATTATTTAGGTGGTTGGTTATGGAGACCCAAACTTAAACTTATTATCATTAATGGATGATTATGTGGTGGTTCTTTTGTTATAATATTATAAAATATGCATAATGATATTATTTATTGTATATTAATTTGATATATAATAAATTTATGGATATATAAGAATAATTAGTGCATATTTAAATGTTATATAATATGAAAAGAATTAGTTTTCTCTTACTACATTTGATTTCAACTATTTTATTAACGTTGACTCCTTATTGATCATATCATAAATAAGTTATAAAAAATTTCATAACGAAACCTTAATTATAATATATTCACTATATTTTCTTCATTACTCCTATTCTCATAACCATATATGTATGATATTTATTGAATCAAAAACTAAAATCAATTAGTCTTGGGAGGAGGTAGTCTGCATGTACCGATGGATGCTAATTTTATTCCATAGAATGAATAATAGGTGTAATTTGGTTTTTCATATAAAAATAATAATGTTTCATAAAGATAATACTTACAGATTAAATTCCATCATATGAACATACTTTGGGGGTAGAAAACAAAAATGAAACATGGTGTGAAATGCTGGTGGTACATCACACAATGCACAAATTATTGTTTAATTTTTCTTTATATAATATTGAATGGGAAATAATTATTATTACATTATTTTATTAATATAAACATATAATATTGAATCTTAGTTTTTCATTTTTAAATGTCTTGAAATCATTTTATTAATAATAATCGCACTTCATGAAATATGTTAGATGAAGAGGAATTAAATATATACCTATCTTCTTATATTATATCCTATGGAAATGATGTTAATAAATTGAGAGATGGTGTTTTGAGAATAATAAATCATAGTGAAGGGGATGAATTGTGTTGAGGATAAATTTTAGTATATTTTGAGAAAAAATATATCGACTGTTATTGGAGGGGATGTGATAAGAGGAGTTCTTGTAATATAAGTGAAACGAGATGACATTTTTGTAAACACACATAAACATTTCAATTATACGATTTCAATAAAAGGTAAATTGGATCGAAGCATGAAAAATAAAAAGACATGAAAGGATAAGGCTGATAAAGTCCAAAAACAACCTTTCCAAGATGTTATTAAAATATGATGATGGTATTACCCTATTGGTTAAACCCCTACAACAATTGATTTTTATCATGGTAACTAGTTTCATCAAAAGTAATTTATACAATTTATATGTAAAAATGGTCCATTATAAAAAATTTACTAAATGATTTGAAATATAAAATCCTTTTTAAATTAATAAATTTATAAAATTGGTAAACATAAACATAAATATAATAAATTTATAATTTATTAATATAATTTTTTTATAAAATTTTATTTAATTTCTAGAATTTAAAATTTGGTTTTCTAAAAACATTATTATATACAAAATTATAAATTCATTCCTAAAATAATTTTTTTATGAAATTATTTTATAGGATTCAATTCATACTTATATAATAATAAAGATAAAAAATTCATGCAATTTTTAAAAAATGGTAATTTTCAATATTAGCCTAAAATTCAAACTCTATAGAAAAATAAAAATAATATCATAAGAAATTATTTTTATTAAGAATAAAAAAATATAAATCATTCATTAAAATAAAATTTATAAATTTATAAATTTAAATTTTTAATAATAAGAAACTACATAATAAAAAATTGATTTTGAAGGGACATAAATTATTTTTAATATTAAACACTATTATTCTTACATCCTATCATTTATTAAGTATATTAGTTCTATCAAATTATTCAAATAAAATATAATTTATCAATATTAATAAAAACATACTTCAAATTGAAATTCATATTTCATAAAAATTAAATATTATTTAAAATAAATTTTTATGCATAAAATGATGATATTAGTTGTTTTAGCTATAACAATTGATTTTCATAAATATTAAATGTAACCATTATATTCATATCAATAAATATATTATAGACTGGGAAATGATATTCATTCTCAGTAATTTAATTGCATGGTTTTAATATTAGTATATAAATATTTATATTTTATATAAATAAATTGTGTTATTTTTTGTTCAGTTTTCAGAGTGGATAAATACATTGAACACATTGAATTTTTTAATGGTAATAATTTAATAACATCATAGGGTGTTTGTCACGACCTGTCCCCCGGGGCCCGTGTCGTGACTACCCCAAGACCGCCTTCCATGGTCTTGGGGCTGGAGACTAGCACCAAAGGCGTATTCCCTAAAACTGGGAAGGCATTGCATTTATAACCTGTAAGAACACACAACCAAGAACTCAACATGATACGAACTCAAGTAAACTGAATAGTAAACAAAGTGAGTGTAGTAAGTAAAAGGGTCCAGAATAAAGCCAAACTAGAATATATGAGAATCTGAAAGTACAAATCAACTGGATCAACTCTTATGAACACCTGCCAAGGATCCTACCAAAAGGGTAGGTACAGCTCTCGATTGGTCGCCTCTACAGTATGCCTGGTCTATGGTCTACCTTCGAGCTACCTCTAGTCCTAGTACTCTTGTCCTCAGTCAGTGTTGTCCGTTGTCTGCACAAAACATAATGAACTGTAGGCATACCCCATGCATGGGTGAGTATAACAATACTCAATAGAGACCCTAAGCACTCGATGTGTCCGAAATTCCACAACGGATAAACCAAAAAGCATGAAATCAACTAACAACCCTACTTAGGAATATGCCCATACATATACCTAATTTATCATGTATACCCATCTCAATCATGAGGAAACATTGAGTCCATCTAAAAAGCCCAAATCTCAACTATTCCATAATGGAAGGAACAACACAATTGTATGTACCACACAGGTATTCCACACATAACAATACCACAAATTTACTAACTCAGCACACAGTAGGTATAACATAGGTACAAAAGTAAAAAGGATTAGATATAACTATTTAATCATCTTACACTGTTAAGATGCTCTGTTACAGACCCATATATGATCTGTCTGTGCTGAACCACATAGGATCTCTACGTACTAACCCACATAGGATCATTCGATGATGACCCACAGTGGATCACTTGGTGCTGACCCACACATGATCGCTCGGTGCTGACCCACACATGATCGTTGTTCGTTCTTCAAGGCACAGCCAGCTACTGGGATCTCGCACTAAGCTTGGTTGTTTTGGGAGGGTCCACTCCTCAAGCCACTAGTGGATACTCCAACTACATTGATGTCCAACCAAAAAGTATCCCAAAGGACCACAATGTCACATGTGACTCAACGCAATAGATGGTGTGTCAATCAGATGCCCGGTCTGTAAGTTATTTGCCTTTTTGTCCGTAGGGCCCAGTTGGATTTGTTCTTGATCCAACCCAACAATATACCAACTTTATCCAAATCTCATGTGGGTAATATCAAAGGGACCGCCTCACTACATGGTATTCATTTTCGTTGATGGTTTTTCAAATAGGCGTCTACAACCGAAGTTATGGACGATAGAGTGAAATGATTGTAGCTAGTCGGGGTCTGGTCTGACCTGATCAGACGGACCCAGCCTTGGCTGACCTGACCTGGTTTGGGTCGACCCAACCCACTAGGTCCGGCTCTGCCCGGATTGGGTTTGGCCCTCCCCGGCCAGCGCTGGGTGGCGCGGGTTCCACAGAGTGACGCGAGGCCGTGAGGGAGGCGCAGAGGCAGCGAGGGTTGCTATGACAACCCTTCTTTTTATTACAAACATAAACATGATTTATTACATAAAAATCACATGATACAAAACAAAAGATCAAAATTTATATTGTATTTGAGGCTTAGGATCATTACAAAACTACTTATAACATGAGATACATATTCATTTTTGAAAAAATTCTTTACATGAAAACTACATTCCCTAGTAC
The DNA here is from genome assembly GCA_963277665.1 of Viscum album. Taxonomy (NCBI): domain Eukaryota; kingdom Viridiplantae; phylum Streptophyta; class Magnoliopsida; order Santalales; family Viscaceae; genus Viscum; species Viscum album. The sequence goes on along the minus strand of OY728156.1, from coordinate 1,496,302,346 downwards.
CTAGAATTGCATGGGATAACCTAAGGACATGAATATGAAAAGGGTGAGCTAAAAATCCCAATAAGGGAATAAACATGGAATAACATGATGAATAAAATACATTTTGGATAATAGACATATGAATAGTGTACAAGGGAAGCATAAACTTAATGGGACGATAAAGCATTATAATCATCACATGGAAATGTGGCTACAACTCTTAATATGGAATTTGTATGAGCCAAGGCTCATTGAACATAGAGTAAGAGTAAACCGTAATTGCATATGAATCCCGAGTAAACCCTCATATCACTTTAAATTTTCTGATTAAACCCGCATTTCACAAAATGTATCATGATACTATACATCACCCAATGCATTGGAGCTCTATCAGAGCGCACCCTTCATTAAACATTTCATTTCATGCATAAGTGTGCCACATGGATCATAAAAAATTTAATCATTCAACACAATAATTTATTCCATGATAAAATAATGTGTAATAAATACATGAATATCTATAAAAATAGATAAATGTTCATAATAGTGAACACCCTTGATAGAGAAATGGGCATGGTAATCACTACACAATGAATTTGGCTTTAAAAAACGCGGCGCAATTTTAGCAGCATAACGCCACGACATAAGAACTTATAAAAATGGTTAATGAGGGAGAAAGGGGTCTATCATAATATTAAATGACATAGAAAATAAGGGGGTCATTTATATACATGTCCCAACAAATGTAATGGAATTTATATTCATTATACAAAAGAATTGCTTGAATAAAAATGAGGAGAGGAAAATTCCTTTCAGAATTTCGGCATAGTAACAAGTGTACATGGGAGGAATTTAATGAGAGATAAAGGGGTCTCAAATCTTTTATACATAAGAAGATAAGTATAGGGGTGGTTAACAACCATACCCCAACATTTATAATTTAAATTAAAAAAGGCAAAACATTATAATGAAAATTGGACAAATATTAGAAAAGAAGAAAAACTGTTACTTGGAAGTGTGCTTCCAGAGGCTTGAGAGAGGATTTAGAGAGGCTTCTATGGAGCTTGGGGCACCTTGGAAGGATTCTAGAAAGGGTAGGGTAGATTTTGGACAAACTCTTGTGGCATTGAGTGAGGAGAAAGTGGGATCTTGGGTTGGTTTATATAGGAATGATGAGGGAATTCTTTATTATTTAGGTTTGGGACACCTCACATTAAACTAATCCAAACCACAAACCATCCAATGGGTTTTTCCCATGGTTTTTAGAAAACGGAATAGGAAAACAATATTTTATAAGTCTAGAGTCCTAATTTTTTAAAATAAAGATGTTGATTGTGTGGAGGTGAGTCTCACTCACAAGGAAAACTATTTAAAAAGACAAGATGTTTAATAATACTTAAGGGGTCCATTAATTTTTTTAAAATAAGTCAAGCACACCCAAAATCACATTATTGTATTTTTAAAACATATATTGGCCTATCATTTAGCTTATAGTACTTTATTACATCACTATTTGGTCATTATTATGTCATAAAACACATTATATATTTAAACAGTATTTAATTTTTACCCAAAAATTTTATTGTCTCATAAAATAATGAAAAATTCTCCATTGGATAATTTCTATATCCTTATTCTAGAAAAAATATATATTTTATATAAATAATTCTCTAAATATGTTAATATTCATTTTAAAATAAAAATCGACATTTATCGAAAATTCATGGGTTTTTGACAAAAATGGCTTTCGAACTATAATAAAAATAACATTTGCATGCATAAAATTATCTGATAATTTATATTTAATAAAATTAAATTTAATAATAATAATTATTATTATAATATTTTATTAACAAATTATTTAATTAAAAAATCCATCAATTCATCAAAATTTATTTCTTAGTTGAATATTAACTAAATATACTATTTGTTCTTTAAAAACTATTTACATGGTAATAGTAAGAAAATAAAAAATAATCATTATTATATTGAAAAAAATGTATATAGCCATAATACTAGGGTATTTTTATATAATACCTTAAAACACCCACATAAGACCGAAGGGTGAGATGTGTGATGGTGTCAGACTATTGGGGTGGTTGGGATAACATTGCTCATGTGGTAATCTCTATCAACATCCACTTCTCCTGTAGGAGGTTCTGTTTGAGATTAACATGTTGAAGCTCAGCTTGGGCTTGGTCAACTGTGAAGCACAATGATTCCACCACTTTCCCTAGATCCGACAAATGGGCTTCGTATAGAGCAATTCTACTGGATGAGGCCATCATTTCCTTTTTCTGAGTAAATTTGATTTGTTAAAACCCATATTTATAATAATCACGTGATCAATGTTCAATTGCTAAAAAATCAATTATCACAATTCTTAATGTTATTTTAAAATAAAAAAAAGTGCATATGTTGTATAACCATTTCACATATAAAATCATTTAATTATATCAAGTGGGATTTTCATTAACAAAGGTCTGGGTCGTTACAATATTCTCCCCTAAAGAAATTTATCCTTCGAAATTTCATTTTACATTCTAGGCCACAAACAGATGTGTGTACATTTCTTTCATTACTTCCTCCAGTTCCCATGATTCCTCTTCATACTTATTGTTTCACCATAGTACCTTGACGAGAAGAAGAGTCTTGTTGTGTGTAACTTTGTCTCTATGATCCAACATTTTAAAGGGCTACTCCATATAAGAAAGATAATCTTCTAACTGTACCACCTTGGAAGAGAGTACATGTGAAAGGTCTGGTATTTACTTTTTTAAAAGGGATACAAAAAATACATCATGTACTTTGGCTATGGTTTTTTGAAGTGCTAGTCGATAGGACACAACACCGACACAATCAAGAATCTCGAAGGGGCTTATGTAACTAGTACATAACATCCATTTCATTCGAAACCTCATGACCTTCTTCCATAGAGATATGCATAGAACTTCCATGTCCACTACTTTAATAACAAGGTCTCATCAACGGTTATATGAAGAACTCTTCATTCGACTCTGGGTTACCATGATATGCTGCTGAATTGTTTTCACCTTCTCCACCATTTCATTGATCTTTTTAGGTCCTACCAGCTTACGCTCACTGAATTCATCTTAACATGTCGGTGTTCTACACCTCTTCTCTTATAGGGCTTCATAAGGTTCCATTTAGATTCTTGAGTGGAAACTGTTATTATAAGGGAACTCAACCGGAAGAAGATGTTGATCCCACCCTCCTTTTAACTCCATTGAGCACACTCTCAACAAGTTCTCAAGAGTTTGGATAGTCTGCTCAGATTGGCCATCAGTTTGAGGATGATAATACATACTGAAGTTCATCTCATTATCCTAAGAATGATGAATAATTTTTCAAAACATATAGGTGAATCTAGTATCACGGTCGGATACAAATGATAGTGGTACTCCATGGATCCTTACCACTTCCTTGATGTAAATATACCCCAGTATATCCAATGAAAATTCTGCTCAATTTGCAATAAAGTGAGCTATCTTTGTAAGATTATCCACAATGACCCATATAGCATTATTTCCTCTTCATGTACATAAAATTCAAGTGACAAAGTCCATGGTAATGTTCTTCCACTTTCACGCTGGTATGAGTATTGGTTTCATCATCCCCTTAGACTTTTGTCTGTCAGCCTTAACTTGTTGACATACCTGACACTTTGTTGTATATTCAACAATCTCCCTTGTCATATTGTCCCACAAAAAGATTTTTCGGAGATCTTGATACATATATTTTCATCCTGGGTGGATAGAGAAGGTCAAGCTATCAGATTCATTCAATAGATCCTTCTTTATCTATGGATCAGATTGTACACATATTCGTATCACAAATCTTAAAAATCCTTCCTCATCAACTCTGAAATCAGAAGATTTCCCATTTTTAATAGCTTCCACCATTTTCTGAATTTCCAGATCTTTTATTTGAGCATCCTATATTCTCTCCAAGAGGGATGGTCATGCATTAATTTGAGAAAGGACTGTTGATGTCCCTCCCTTAATGATTCCCATGTCTATCCTTTTCAAATCTAAGATGATCGGAACCTTTTCAATACTCATAATTGATAAAGATGCAGAATCATTTCTACATAGAGCTTCTTCCACCTTGTTTGCCTTGCAGAGATTGTAGTAGATTGAGCAGTCATAATCCTTGATGAGCTCTATCCATCTTCGCTAGCACATATTAATCTCTTTCTGTGTGAATATGTATCTTAGACTCTTGTGGTCAATATATATCACACATTTCTCCCCATAGATATAATGCAGCCATATTTTCTAGGAAAAGATCAGAGTCGCCAATTCCATATCATGCGTTTGGTAGTATTTCTCCTGGATTTTCAACTGCCTTGAGGAATATGCTATAACTTTATCATTTTGCATCAGCACACAACCAAAGCCCTTCTTTGAACCATCACTATACACCCCCAAAGAGTTCTTCACTTGTAGGGAGAGTGAGTACTGGTGCAGTGATATGCCTCTTTTTAAACTCTTGAATCAATATTCACAATTCTGTGTCCAGAAAAACATTACTCCCTTCCGTGTTAGCATGGTCACTATTCCTGAAAATCGTGAAAATTTCTTCCAAAATTATCGATAATACCCATCTAGACCCAAAAAGCTGCAGATCTCTGTTACAAAAGTTTTCCTAGGCCACTCTTCAATTTCCTTCACCTTGATAGAGTCCACATATATCCCTTTCCTATGATACCATGCCCCAATAGTGATACTTCCTCCATCTGGAACTCACATTTATTGTACTTTTCATACTACTTCTCCCTTCACAAAGTTGTTAACACAGCTTTCAAATGCTCCTCATTTTTTTCTTTTATCTTTGTGTATTTCAGAATATCATCTAAAGAGACTACCATTAATTTTTCAAGGTAATCTATAAAGACTCTATTAATTAAATCCATGAAAATTGTCAGATCATTAGTGAGTCCAAAGGGCATCACTATGAAATCATAGTGTCCATACCTCATTAAAAAGTTAGTCTTGGAAATATATTCCTTCCTCACCATTAATTGGTGATATCCCGACCGAAGGTCTACATAAATGATATAATTGGCCCCATGAAGATAATCAAATAAGAAATCTATCTATGGTAGGGGATACATGTTTTTAACGTCATTTTATTTATCTCACAATAATCAACAGAGAGGCGCAATGATCCATCCTTCTTCTTGATGAACAGGACCGGCCCACCCTACAGTATAGCAATTGGGCGTATAAAACCCTTCTTCATATTCTCCTGTAAATTCTTTGTTAACTATTCTAGATCAACTTTGGCCATTCTATAAGGTGTCATTGATATTGGTAGAGATCCAGGGATAAGTTCAATTGAGAACTCAACCTCTCTGTCCAGAGGAATACTAGGAAACTTTTCAGGGAATACATCAGTGTAATCCCTTATGATGGGCATGTATTCAAGAATGATTTTCTCCTTTTTCACAATCATTTGAGATTGATATTATTGATCATAAGGTAGATATATCCATAATTGATATGATGATTCTAAAAGAGATTCATCTCCCTCCTTTCACTTTAAAAAAGTTGGAGGATGCTTCGGGATGTGACGAGTGATCTCCCTTTCCTAGAAGTTGATAGTGGCTTTGTATAAAGACAACCAATCCATGCCAAAGATAGTGTCAAATTGCACTAAAGAAAATATGCGAAGATTTTCTGGGAGGTTCAGTCCACAAAAGTTAATCAGGGAGGTGTTATAAACAATGACATAATGATTTCTCCATTCACTGTTCTCACAGTCAACTTTTCCTCCAAATTTTGAGGCGGTGTTTGAATTTTTCTACTAAACATGAAAGATATGAAAAAAATGTGTAGAACAAGAATCAAATAGTAAATTCTCTCTTCATCAATGAATAACTATTTTACTTGTCACCACATAGTTTTCTGGCTCCACCTAAGTAGTAGTGATAGCATAGGCCCATCCTTGTTTCCTTAGAGGTTGTTTTTGATTGCCTCTGACAACCCTTGACATAGGGAAATGGTTTTCATAATGCCCAAGATCCATGCAGTTGTAGCATTGCACTACTGTCTTCATGTTGATTTGAACCTTCCTTTCTTCTTCAATATTAGCAGGATTTTTCATACCCCCTCGTTAGTTCTTGTCCAGATGACTAAACTTTCCACATTTGAAGAAATTCTTGGTTCCCTTGAGATAGTTACCAGAATGTTTCTTCCCATAATTTTTTCAAGTGGAAAATTCAGTCTTCATTCCATCATAGAATTTGTTTAATGGACCACCCATGTTGTTATCTGTATTCTAATTATTTACACTAGCCCAAGAGACCACTGAGAGTCTCCAATCACCATTTCTACCTTGAGGGAACAATGAACAATATCCTCATAACAGTTGATGTATTGAATCACCAACAATTTTCGTAGACTCATCTTTAGTCCGCTTATGAAGCTATCCACCTTACATTCAGTGTTCATGAAAAAGCCAGAGGTGTACCTTGTGAGTCTTGTAATGTTTTCTTCATGCGCCTAATGGACTCATCTTCCCTCAAATTGAGTCCGAGGAACTATATTTCCATCTTGAGACTAAGGGTTTGAGGAAATTATTTGTTGAGAAACATCCTCTTGAATTCCTCCCAATTCATGGAATCAATTTCCCCTTAGGACATTTTATACAAGATTATTGTCCACCACTGATCAGCTTCTCCATCAAAATGATAGACCGCTATTACAATTTTTTCCTCTTCCGAACACTGGAGGATGAAGAATATTTTTTCAATAGTGTTAATCCATTGTTCCGCGAGGATGGGATTGGAAGATCCGCTAAACATGTGAGGCCTTTTCCGCATGAAGGATTCTATGGAAACATTCTTTTACTGTGGAGGATGATGACATTCCACTTGATTAAAATTATTATTCATAACTCGAGCCATTTGAGAAAGTATTATCATGATGTTTTGAGCACCCACTCCCATCATATCAGATATATCATTAGGGTAATCTTTACATTTCCTGTAACATTGGTTGTTGGAATGTGTTCATCTGTTTCCCACCAATAACTAAGAAAACAAACGTATATTTAGAGGTCTTAAATACTTAGGCATTGTTACTGAAAATGAATCTTTGATCATAAAAGTATAAACTTATAATGAATATTTATATCCTAACTTGTGATTTCTTATGTTTAAATACAGGTTATCTTTATTCTATTTCTCAACATGTGGGGTTTTTTGTCCCTTAATAATGGTTTGTACTGATATTTTGAATCTACAAAAGCATGTCCCATGGGAGTGTCATAACCAAGAGTGCATCAAGGCCCATTGTAGTGCAGGAGTTCCAGTCCGAGTCTATCTCAAATTGGTTTTTTTGGGTTTTACACCTAGGATAAATCTGTGCCAGAGCAACCTCTACCTGCTCGTATCTAGACAGGGATGTATTTGCCTGATAAACCACTTACAAAATACCCACCAAAACATAGGAATGTTTTTAGTATACATAGTCTTGTCTCTATGGATTTTCTAGGGTTTTCTAATCCTAATCCAAAAGATAACTTAACCTTTCCTCAGATACCAACTATGAAATCCCTCCTTTTTATTACACACATAAACATGATTTATTACATAAACTTAACTTTATACAACATATACGATTGAATGTTCTAGTCTCTTTGGGGATTAGTTTCATTATATAACAACCTAACAAATGAGATAAAACATCATTATTGAAAATTTCCATTAAATGACCACTACATTCCCTAGTACATAGTAGTGCATAGTATTACATGAAAACATGCATAAGAAAATGGTGAGCTAAAAATAGAAATAAGGTAACCAACAAATAATAACAAGAAGAATACAATACATGTAACGAAATATGAATATCAATAGAGATCAAGGGAAGAATAAACTTAAAGGCATGATAAATAAGGATAATCATAACATGGAAATGTGCAAACAACTCTTAACATGGACTTAGCATGAGCCAAGACTCATTGGACATAGAGCATGAGTAAAAAATCATTGCACATGGTGAAAATGTAAACCCTGGTTGCGCTTGAATTAGCATTATAAAACCCTCATTGCACATAACGTATCATGATACTATACTTTACCCAATGCATTGGAACACTATCAGGGCGCACCATTCATTAAACATTTCATTTCATGCATATGTGTGCCAAATGGATCATAATACATTTAATCATTCAACATAATAATTTATTCCCTAATAAAATAATTTGGAATACATACACGGAACTCTTTAAAAAATAATTAAATTTTAATAAAATTTAATACCCTTGATAGAGAAATAGGCATGGTATTCACTATACAATGACTTTGGCTTGGAAAAACGCGGTGCAATTTCGGCAGCATAACGACATGACATAAGAACTCATGAAAATGGTTTATGAGAGAAAAAGGAGTGTTTCATAATATTTTCATGACATGGACAGTATGGGTGTCATTTAGATACATTTCTCAACAAATATAATGGAATTTGGATTCATGATACGAAATAATTGCTTTAATGTAAATGAAGAGAGGGAAATTCCTTTCTGAATTTCGCCATAGTAACAGATGTACATGGGAGGCATTTAATGAGAGGAAAATGGGTCTCCCATCATTGAAAAATAAAGAGGAAAGTATGTGGGAGGTGAAAAACCATACCCAAACATTTATAATTTAAATTAAAAATTGCATAAAAACATAATAAAAATTGGACAAAAATTATAAAGGAAGAAAAACCCTTAAATGGAAGTGTGCTACCAAAGGCTTGAGAGAGGATTTAGATAGGCTTTTTGGGAGCTTGGGGAACCTTGGGATTATTCTAGAGACAGTAGGGTAGATGTTGGATGAATAAAAATGGCTTTGCGTGAGGTGAAAGTGGAAGCATGGGTGGGTTTATATAGGAATGATGATGGATTTATTTATTATAAATGTTTGGGACACCTCACATAATAATAATCCAAAACACAAACCATCCCATGGGTTTTTGCCATGTTTTTTGGAAAATGGAAGAGGAAAACAATATTTTATAAGGTCGTTGTCCTAAATTCTTTAGATAAATATGTTGCTTATATAAAGGTGAGTCATAATCCCAAGGAAAACAATTTAAAAAGACAAGATGTTCAATAAGTCTTAAAGGATCAATTAATGCTTTTTAAAATAAATAAAACACTCCAAAAATCAATGTATTTTATTTTAAAAACACATATTGGCCAAAAATAAATCTTATAGTATTTTATTACATCACTATTGGGTCATTATGATGTCATAAAACAGATTATATATTTAAACAGTATATAATTTATACCCAAACATTTGATGCTCAGAATATAATGAAAAATTCACCGTTGGATAATTTCGAAATCCTTATTCCCGAAATAATATTTATTTTATATAAATAATTTTCTAAATATGTTAATTTTCACGTTTATAATAAAAATCGACATTTATAAAAAATTCACGGTTTTTGACAAAAATGGCTTTCGAACGTTAATAAAAATTACAATTGCAGTCATAAAATTATACTGTCATTTATATTTAATAAAAATTAATTTAAAAATAATTATAATATTATTATTTTTTAAAAAATATTATTTAATAAAAAATTCCAATAATTCATCAAAATTGATTTCTTAGTTGATTATTAATGAAAAATGCTATTTGTTGATTAAAAACTATTTACAAGGTAACAATAATAAAATGAAATTATATTCATTATTTTGTAACAAAAGTAATGTACATATACATAGTTCTAAGGTCTTGTTAAATAAACCCTTAAAACACCCACATAAGATCGAAGGGTGAGGTGTGCGATGGTGACAGACTCTGGGGTTGGCTCGGATAACATTACATGCATTCCGATCTCTATCAACTTCCACTTATTCAATAGGTGATTCTGTTCGAGCTTAACCTACTAAAGATCAACATGGGCTAGGTCAAGAGCGATGCCCAATGACGCCACCTATTTTCCTAGCTATGAGAAATTGGATTCGTATTGATCAATTCTACAGGATGAGTCCATCTCTTCCATTGTCTGAGTATGTGGGATTTGTTAAAACACATATTTATACTAATCAAGTTATCACTTTTCAACAGCTAAAATATCAATGGTCACAGTTCTTAATGGTATTTGAAAGTACAAAAAAAATTTAAGTACATATGCTTTAAAAACATTTCAAATATTAAGACATTTAATTATATCAATAAGTAATTTTATTAACAATGGTTTGGGTTGTTACAGTTGCGAAGGGCCATGAGGCGGAGAGGCCACATGGGCCCTGGGTGGTGATGTATTTAGGGACTGTAGAGGCCTCGGGGGGTCACGGGTGCCATGGAGGCCGTAGGGAGGCATGTGGTGGTGCGAAGGCCACCGTCCGGTGGGGCGGTCGTGGTTTGTCGGGGTGGACGCGGTGCGGCGGTCAGCCGCGACTGACCGTATGGCCATCTGTCATCATTGTGATGTGTGGTCATGTGCCTCCCCTTCTCTGGTGTCTGGTTCAGCTGACCACTCTTCCTTCATCACCATGGCACAAAGCCACCTTCTGCCATTTTGAATTACACAAAAATAATAAAGAACAACGGAAGGGTGAGTCCATGTTTGTTTGGATAGCACCCTCCAAGTTAGAGTGTTAGAAAGAGGCACATCAAAAAACTTGAATGTAGAATGTAAAAGTCTAAAACCCCTGAAAATGATTATTCACAAACGAACGGAAAAAGAAATCATTAGCGGATCATATAGTTAGAGAGTTGATTTGCGTTCTTTGTTTGGAGGGGAAGAACATGGGAATCCATAATCGTACTTAATAAAAACCCAACCTTCTAGTTTTTTTTACTGAGGTTTTGAGGAATGAGATAATGTCATTGTGGGTTGATGGAAATCAGTGTCGTCAGTGTTTCCTCAATCATTGATTCATTTTCATTGAAGATATTCCCCGTTGGCGATAACTTTCTTCATTGGGGAGCGTGTTCTTCATTGGAGATAATAATAATCAAATAGTTATCCTCTACCAATTCCACCAAATATGTAAAAGGTATCCATTATGATATGTTTCCCCAATTTAATTGTTTCCACAAATTAAATAGGCCTTATAATTACATTGATGTTGGCATAATAAATTTTAGGGAAACATAAAGGTCACCTCCCACATTAAAGATGGTGTTCAAGAGGTTTCTCAAATTTGGAGGGTTCGGGTGGTCCCCACCCTTATATTCAAATTGGGGGTTTTAGGATCTGTGGTCCCAACCACTTATCCCAAAAATGGAAGGATTACTTATGGTGGTCCCCAACTCTTATCCTCCACATGGTAGTTTCAAAAGAAAATAAAATGTTGCACAATTTTATATTATTTTATTCCTTCACGAATAAGTGAAAATCTATCATCCACCATCGATCTACTACATTCCGGGTCAAGATCTCCTTAAGCGACTACCAGTGCTACGAGTTCAACAGTGCCCTCAGATTTCAATTCTGAGCCCCAGTTCAAAAGTTAGAAAAACCAACTCGCATGTTTTCTGGACATACCCGAAAAATGTTTAGAAATTCATTCCGGGCACGCCAGGCCTCGGAATCATGCATCGTCAATTTTCTTACACTCGTAGAATTCTCATTGAATTAAAAAAATTTACAAGGATTTACAGGTCATTACATTCTCCCTAGCGAATGGATTTACATCCCAATATGCCACATCACAACACTAGGATTACAAGTCGAGGTATTGAGCATGTATTTTAGTCTCCCACTACCATGTGTTCTCCTGGAGGTTCTCGTGCTTCCAAAAAACGCACACTATGGGTATAAATAACCCACAAAATACCCACTCCCATCGAACCTCAATATCAACTTCAACCTCTGTAAAAGTTTCCCTATCGTCATTGTCCATCTCTCTATGGTCAATGACATGGGAAGTGTCATTCACATATCTCCTCAGCATGATTATATAGAAGATGTCATGCAACCAGTGCAATTGAGGTGGAAGTGCTAAGCAGTAAGCCACCTCGCCACCTCTGTTGGGACCTGAAAGGGTCCAATAAAGCATACAGTTAACTTGCCACCTAGGAAAAATCTATGCAAACCACATCGGGGTGAGACCTGTAGAAAACATGGTCACCATCCTAGAACTCTAGAGGTCTGTGTTTCCTTTCACCATTAGACTTCGGCCTACTCTGTGTTGTCATCATCTGCTCATGGGTGATCTGCACTTTCCCTGTAGTAGCCCATTCCATCTCTGGTCCCACAAGTGTCGAATCCCTTAGGTCAATCCGGCACAAATGTGATCTATAAGGTCGGTCGTACAATGCCTAAAATGGTTTCGTCCTAATAGTGGAGTGATATATGTTGTTTTATGGAACTCTACCAAAGGCAAGTGGTCCTCCCAACTACAATCGAAGTTGAGAACTCAAGAAAGCAACATGTCCTCGATGGTCAAAAAGGTTCACTTAGTATTGTCATCCATCTGAGGATGGAAGGTAGTGCTCGAAAGAAGATGTATCCAGAAAGACTCATGGATCCCCATTCATATAAGGGAAGTGAAATTTGTTTCATGATCAGAGATAATTGTCGAGGGTACTCTATGTAACCTCATAATCACTTGCTTATAGCAGCGTCCCAAGACCTTTACTAAACTTTTCTCTCTTATCGGTAGGATGTGGGTCGACTTGGTTAGTCATTTGACGATCACCCAAATCGAGTCATGACCTCGGGATGTACGTGGATGTCCTGTCATGAAGTCCATGGATATCCTGTCCCACTTCCAAAATATGACCTCTATAGTCTGATCCAGGACAGCTCGTACCTGATGCTCCGACTTCACTTGCTGACAAGTGATTCACTGAGAGAACAAATCTGCTACTGATTTCTTCATTCCCAGCCACCAGTTCTATCATCGGTGATCCAGGTACATATTTTCCACTCTTGGATGTACCATTATATAGGAAGTGTGGAAATCCCTGATCACTTCCCCCCCAAGTGACACTAGTACCATGGTATGTCCTCTGAAGAGGATGGAATTCTCCCCACCTTCAGACATCCATCTGGATCATGCCCTGTCGATATCTAACACATAGTGCCTCTTAGTTAGCATCCCCTTGTTGCACCTCCCTGACTCACTAAAGGAGTGGGGGAGTGACTATAAGATTCTGAAGAAATGACACTCCGTCCAGATCCACAATGGATATCTGTAATGCGGCCAGCTTCCCCATCACCTAACATAGTGTTTGTATACCATATCTCCAACAAGGTGAATCTTCCACAATGTTTCCCTTACCATATGCATATACTATCTCAATGTTATAGTCCTGGAGGAACTCAATTCAACTTTGTTGTCTCGGGATCTGGTCTTTCTAAGAGATGATATACCTGAGACTCTTGTGATCCTAGTAGACTATATAATGTTCGCCCATCAGATAGTGTCACAACATCATTAAGGCTAAAACAACTGATTCTATCTTTAGTTCATGGGTAGTGTAGTTCTTCTCATTCTGTCTCAGTTTTCAAGAACCATATGTAATCACTACTCGCTCCTGCATAAGGAAAAAATCGAGTGTGGTACCTGATTCATTGTAGAAAACTACGTACCATAGGCCCTCTTTTAGAAGAATTATGACGGGGGCACTAGTCACCATCTCCCTCAACTCCTGAAAAATATTCTGGCAACTGTCAGACCACACGAAGGTTTTCCCCTTCTTCGTCAATGATGATAGAGGTGCTGGAACTCTAGTAAATTCTGGTAGAAACCTCCAATATTATCCAGCCAATATTAGGAAACTGTGTACCTCCATCACACTCCTTGGTGGCTCCTGAGAAAGTACCGCCTCAATATTCTCTAGACCCACTACAACTCCATCCTCCAATATGACCCGTTCTATAATGTGAAACACTTGGATCCTAAACTGGAACTTCGAGAACTTACCATAATGCTGGTTCTCCTAGTGTGTATCTAGTACTACTTGAAAATGATAGGCACGCTCCACCATAGTAGTCGAGTAGATTAGAATGACGTCAATGAAGACTAATACAAAGCGATCAATGTATGGCTGAATGATTATGTTCATGAGTCCTATGAACACAGCTGGAGCATTGGTTATGCCGAATGGAATAACCATGAACTAATAGTGTTTATAACGACATCTGAAAGCCATATTTTTCAAATACTTATCTTTTACTCAGAGCTGGTGATAGCTTGATATGAGTTCTATCTTCACGAACCCATGTGCTCCTTCAGTTGATCAAATAGGTCATCAGTCATCGAATGTGGGTACTTGTTCTTAACTGTCACTTGGTTCAGGCACCAATTGTCAACTCAATGCTTCAAACTCCCATCTGTCTTCTTAGTGAACAAAATTGGGGCTGACAAGGAGAAACACTTGGATGAAATAACCCTTTCCCCTGTAAGCCCTCCAACTATTCCCGCAGCTCACGAAGCTCTGTAAGATACATCCGATGCACTATTGTTGATATCAGTGCAGTCTAGGGGTACATGTAAATGTAAAAGTCCACCTCTCTATGAATAGGTCGGCCTGGAACATCATCAGGGAATACATCTGCATACTGGTCCACCACTACCTGATAGCTCGGACTCTCCACATCAACTTCTCTGAGGGTATGTCTATCCAACTAATGAGTGATCGGCTACACTCTTCTATGGGTAAGTCCATCATGTGCTTCATAGGCTCCATTCTCACTGTTGATGGTAAACCTAGTCCCATACATGAGGACACACCACACGTTTCTCCTAATACAGTCAATCTGAGCATGGGTGGTAGATAACCAATCCATACCAATGATTATGTTGTAAGGACTAGATGCCGCTACTAGGAAATCCCATCTGAATCACTCACTTCCTAGAGTAAGATCGCACCACCAACGTCAGTGTGTATTAATCGAATCCACTCCCGTTGGAGTCTATAGCCATAAGGATCGAGCCAATGACTCCGTTGGAATCTCCAAGCTCCGAATGAGGGTAGTAGAAATAAAATAATGACATTCACTTGTGTCTATAAGTATTTCTTCTAAGGTAGAGTAGACCCAGATCGTACCTCGTATCATCTCCAGAACACCATGATCATAGTCCTCAACTTCCAAGAGCTAAGGTCGCTTTTTTCCTCCTTGTCCATATTGTTGGGGTGGACCACCGGGTGGCGGTGGCGATAACATATTGAATCATCACCCATCACTAGATGCATGACTAGCTCCTCTCCTGTGTCTACCTGCTCCCTGCAGACCTCCTCGGTTGAACCTCTCTCTCTTCCTGGGCAGTCTTTCGACCATCTAAAAATCATCCATATAGCAGGACTAATAGTCATGAGCCATGTGGCCATGCCCACTGCATACTTAACACCGCCCGCTCCGAGAAGGACTCTCTCTTCCACGTGTACCCCATAAAAACAAAACTGAATACTAAGGTCATCCACTTATAGGTATGGTCCTCTTGGATAATTTTGACATCTTTCTGCTTCCAGCTACATAAGACTCTACTACGTTACAACTGGTGGTGGGTCTCGCTACTAGTGACTGCTCAGCAAGGATTATCTCCACTAAAATAGCTCTCTCTAACACCCCATCCTACATCGTGATGCTAAGAGAAATCATCGAAGCCCTGATCTCCCATCTGAGTCCCTGCTCAAAGGCATTGGCCCTGATGAATGAGTCCCACACCATATTAGTGGAGTAGAGTTAGTGGTCAGTGAACCTCGATGAGTACTAATCCAAAGTCATGATTCCCTCATGTAGAAGAAGTAGATCTTGTATGCTCACTACTCGAAGTGTTGTTGGAACAAACTCTGCGCAAAACAGCCTCTTAAATCTTACCAGAGAAGTGTCACCTCATCATGAACTTAGAGAATCAAGGTCCTCTATCTTCATGATGTTTCCTATAGAAGTCTTGCTGTAAGGATCACCATGAGATTAGTTGTAGTCCCCACCAGTCGAAAAACTCCCACCACGAGCTTTAACCAATCCTCTGCCGCATGTGGATCCATCTCTCTCCAAAACCTAGGTTCCCTCTGGCACTAGATCTCATGCAACACGCTCATGAGTCGTGCAACATCTCCTTCTGAGGATGGTGGCATCAGTGACCCAACAAGTAATGGTACTGTTGGTGCCTCTGCTGGATGAGGGCCCTACACCGAGGCCTCATCGCTCGGTGGGCTGTCAATGCGTACTATATCCATAACCCTATCTGGATATCTGTTGGGAGGAATCCTAAAAAGAAACAGTTGTGCCACAATAAATAAGTTATACGTGGTGAGATTAATCCAATGTTCACAAATAAAACATTTGAAAACACGCACGCAATCAGTGTTTCCGTGAACTAAGTCGGAAATAAGAAGTCACGGTCCAGATGTATGGATACGTCGACTGTTGTACTAACACTAGGATACCAAAACTTATAACGACTCTCACTACACATAACACTATTGTAGTTAAAAGAAGAATAAGAATCCTATGTTTGGTATTCAAATGGTCACAGAGTATCAGACCCTTATAGAATGATTTTTGTTGTTTTGTCCTTCATAGGTTAGAGTTATCGTTACCTTCCTTATAAGGGATTGATATTTTTGGATATTTGGTTAAAACATCTAGAGTTGTTTTGAGACTCAATTTGCAGGTCTAGGTGGGATATCTAGAGGTCAATTGTTTTATTCTCAAACCCTTGTTGGTTGACCATCATTTTTATCAATCAAACCCATTGTGTTAGGATTTAAAATGTTTATAAATGATTTAGATTCATTGGACTTCATTATACACTCACTTTCCCCAATACATGCTAGGTTCTCAATTATTACGATATAGTCATGTTGATTCCTTCCCCATTTGACATTCACCTATGTGTCGTTGGTATGAAGGTATTATTTTACGAGTATAACTGTTTGGATTTCTATCCTTGTCAAATGATGTTTTCCACTATTTATAGTATAGTTAGAGCATAGGAAAATTAAAATTTGTAAATAGATTGTGTGTGGCGGGTGGTCAGGGATTAAATCATGATAGAAGTTAGGTGAACATTTTTTGGGAGGAGTTATGAGGTATATCCATCCTTAATTGTGGGGATGTACTACATAGCATGATAATCTTGATTTTAATAATATGTAACATTCTTGGGCATGTTTTTTTGTGATAATTGTTTAAAATAGTCACTCATGGTACCATTTAAATCACAGATTACTAAGTGGTCGTGTGTGAGATGAGGATTGATTTTTTCAATAATATATTTGGGCTTGGATTCTTGTGATTAGTAGTTAAATATATAATGTATCTAAAAGGTAATGGAGAAAAAAAATGAATTGGTTTTCAAGAGATATTTAACCTATTGCCTAACCAGGAAACCTGTTTTCGGGAGATGTGATGTCATGTGTTGGTTAAAGGAATGTGTAGCCTTATTGAATGTGATCATGGCATAGAGATATCATTACAAAACATTTTATGTAATTTTGGTGTACTCCTACAGATATACGATCCTGATCTATCTTGAAATCATCATGAGTATGTTGAAAGAGAGATTATTATATGACAACTTATTTTTTATATTATTTTCTTATTTTGATAGAGGAACCTATTGAGGTAACACATGAGGAGAGATAAAAGGTAATTAATATAGTTGAAAGATCACCATTGGCAATTTGAGGGTAGTTACTCTTTCTTTAAGTTTAATTTGGGTATTTTCTATGATATATTGAGATCATAGTTTGGCTATGAGGTGATGATAATGGCATTCCTATGGTGGGGAGTACTAGATCTGTCACATTTATGTGTATTAATTAATGTTAGTGATGTTTCTTATATGAGATGTCAATATTGTCACGATGATAACATGTATGCTGGTTTATCAAACAGTAATTGTTGGGGATGAGATTATCTAGGTTATAGAGATTTAAAAGAACTATTTTTTCAGAGTGGAAATTTTATCTAAAATTTGATTTTTTTTTCACTACAATGATTGAAATGGGTATAATGGAATTCTTCTCCAAGAATATGATCTCTGATATTTCTTCTGGGCACTCTCTTAGTCTCATAATAGGGTGTATAACATAAGAGATGTGTATGGGGGAATTTTGACACATTGTAATTTTAGTTTAATATTTAACAATTAATATTTATTTTATTAAATAATAATTTATTCACACAGGTTTTCATGGTCAAATATTTTAAAATGGGGCATCATATTGATATTCCATATCCTCCATTGTGTATGAGATGTGGTATTTTCTAGGTGGGGTATAAACATAGATTGGGTGCTTGGTTCGAGGCCCCTTTCCTTTTTTTTCTATCGATTCATTAACTTTTCTTATTTTCCTTGCTATATTCTCATGAATTCCCCCTAGGGTATCCTCCTTTATCATGAAACTGAGAGTGGAAAAGGGAGAGAAAGAGAGTTACAAAATGTGTGATATGGAATGAGTGATAACTCTATGATGATTTGGATGTGCTAAGTCACTGTGTGGTAGCCGTAGAGCATGGAAATGGGTGAAGATTCAGTGGATTCTACCCAAATGATAGTTGATTTAATGTTTTTTTCAATAAATCCCGGTATATTTTCCAACATATATTTTTAAACCACTTATATGATATCTTATAAACCCTTCTGGTTTGATCTATTTTTTTGGGTGCCTGTTTCAGGTGAATTTGTGGGTTTCCCGTCTAGGTATCCTATTCACATTATGGGTGGCTTATGAAAAAAAGTCATATGTTCTTATTTTTCATGGAAGATGATATTTTTGTAGGTATTCAACATGTATTGGGTATATGCATCATGTTATAAGGCATAACTATATAGCCATGTACTTGGCCAAATATCCCATGTAAAGGAACATGGAAATGTAGAGTACATATCCAAAATCTATGTGGGTTTCACTGCATCTTGTGGAACACAAATAGGTTATATACATGTCCATTTCATATGATTTATAATGATAGTTACCCCATATAGGATATACCCCATGTACAAGACCAACACCATTTTTCATGAGATTTTGAATCCAATTTCTAAATAGAGAACACGACCAGGTGGGGATTTGGGGGTACACACCATGTATAGAGTAAAAACACCTTGTACATTACCCTCACTACCCTTTTTATTTTTTTCATATCATTATTCCCCTGTTTGTATTTTGACACTTGATTATTTCATTCTGAGTATCTTATCTCATTGATCATGATGGGAAAACCCTTAAGGTGATTTTTGGGATTGAATCTAGTGCTTCATTAATTTAATAAATTAATATATTCTAATTTTAGTGACAAAATTATGGTGCCTACTAAATCCATGGAACATGATCTACGATGGGCCATGGGATATCTCACTCTTACTATGCTCTCTTAGATCATTGTTTTTTTAGAATTTATTGCTTTTGTGTGGTTCCCTTATGGAATACAAGGATGTGAAAATATATTTCTCAGAGGATCCATTGGGGTATACATCAACATATGTTTCATCCTAGAGGATCTTGTTCCAGAAGAGTCCATATTTTTCACTATTACTGAGGAACCCATGCGGGTGGATTTTATATGAATGATGTCCTTGGGAATCCTTGTCAGATCCCATTACCTTTATACAATTCTTAGGATCCAATGCAGCATTAATATTCATCTGACAATATTGACGAAGCTCCTAGAGTGGAAGTCCTTTTTTATGGAAAATTTTGAGGATCATGTGGCTGATGCCTCTCTTGTGTCATTACATTAGTGATCCAGGGGTTTCCATGATTTTTTACTAACCCTAAGTTATTATGTCGGGTATGGGTAGGGATTATATTGGGTGTCACCTTAGAAAAAGTACTGAACATGTTAGCCTTTGAGGTTGTGGTAGTTGTGGTCTGTATATGCTTTCGACCAACATCACTATTTCATTTACAGATTATCATTTTTATGTGTTTTGTCATCAATGATTATGATAGGTGCTTCATTTTTGGTTGATTATGATCCTCATACGATGCATATTCCTTTTATATTGGGGATTCAAAGACTTATTTCATGGGATATATCATCTGAGACATTATATTTTAATATTTACTTTTATACCAAGATGTAATACCTTCTACCAGGAAATTGAGATTCTTTAGTTGATTATTATACAATTAGGATCACCATATGTGCATCCTGGGATCCCAATTTTTAGCTTATAGTTATCATATATGAGAATGTTATCCTAATTAATGATATTTTTGGATGATTAAACTCTCCTGGGTGATTAGGGGGATTCATCACTCATCTAGTTGAAAAGTGATTAGGATGATTGTTCTATCCTATGTATGACCATAATCATGGATTAGTATTCCCTCCTTAGAGATGGTTATGATTACCCTCTCACTAATTGACTACTTCTCTGGGGTGTTGGAAATTATGTTTTACATCAATTGTTACCCATATATGATTATGCTCACCAAGATGACATGGATGATGATGATGTCCCTATGTAGATGCCTCTAGGGGTGGGAAAAAATCTCCCCAGCTTGATCTCCATGCAAATCACATAAGGGTTGTACCCATAGAGAATATCTGATCCACACTTTTTTCATCACCAACCGACCAGGACATAGGTTTCATAAATTGGAAAATATTTACATGGAATGAGAACAATGGATTCCTTCTCTAGGAAATTTACCGGATGTAGAATTCTACTTCAATGGAATTATAAAGAAAAGTAATTACTGGTGAGTATGGGTGAACCCAGAGACATGGAAAGTACCCCCTGTGGTTACTTATTTTGCGAACGGACTTTTTTAGTGCTATCAAATGACATTAATTGTCACATCAGATTAAGGACCTTGATAAAATTAAATTATGCACAGATTTAGTGTTATCACATCTATCGCAGTTCGCATTGCCCAATATTCCTAGTGGATAGAGATTACATACCACATGATCGACTACTATTAGTTTTTTTATTTCAATGAACATAATAATGCATACCTATATTTATTTATTTAACAATATGTTTATTAATATACAAATTTATGTATGTAAATTTTAATATAATTTATAGAACATTACCATGTTTTCCCGAGTCATTGTCTCAGGTATTTAATGTGGTTCACTTAATGATTTTTTATTTTATTTAATTGTGTATTGGATAGGATTATTATATTACATGATACTGAAATTCTGATATTACAATTATTGATTCATCATTGGGGTGTCATGCTGAGGTTATTTATCAACCCTTTATGTAGAACTTGGTGTGCGTGTAGAGCTCGTATATAATATTTAGGCCGATCAAATATGGATGGTGGTTATGGATGAGGACCATAGTCACATGTATGATTTGGAACACTTTTTTGGATTCCATTGATCGGGATGGAGATCATTTTATTGTTTTTCAATTCATGTATATTGTCACACTAATAGTTTTTTGTAGAGCATGATATTTTTTTGTTTTTTTATAGGATTATTAAATGTGTCGTTTTCCCAATCGGTGACCAATGTTGATTGTATAACAAGATGATTTGGAACTTTATATCATTTTATTTATTATTATCCCAAAGAGATTCATGCTTGGGGACTCATTATAAACCATCACAGTGCACCATTTTAGTGGAATCATTTTCATGATGTTACACATGATGAATCATATATTTTATTGTTATCTACATTAGATTGAGGCAGTTTTCATAGATAATATCATATTATACTCTCGACCATAAGTATATCATGTATAACATCTTTAGGTTATAATGATTACATTTAGAGAGCATTGGATTTAAACCATGCTATCGAAATGGAGTATCTAGGTTGATAAATTGAACTTATTATATCATTTCATCTTAGAGGATGGAGTGTTATTGCAACTAGATAATGTTCGATCCATGGAATATTGGGCATATCCATATAATGAATTTGATATTTTTATTTTTCTAGTATTATCTAGTTATGAGTGGTGTTTTATATTGAACGCATCCCATATCATAACTATGAAGTATAAGATGATGGAGAATTGTGTGATGTTTTTTTCAGATGCATATGAGAGAGACATTAATGTGATGAAGGATAGGCTATCCTCAAAAATGATTCCCACTTTACGTATACTAGGTAATGAATATTACAAGTTTTGTGGCACATATTCAGTTAGAAACAGAGAATTTAAGATGTATCAAGACCAAGTAGTCTATTATGGAACCTAAAATATGATACTAAATGAGAGGAATTATCCTACCCATCATCTAGTGTTGGAAGTTATGGTAAATGACATAATATTATAGAGTGAATATCATTTTGTTGAGTAAATTTTCATGTACACATACCATAACATTCTTTTGTACATATTCTCTTATAAATAAAAAAAACATTTGACATAAAAATTTGGTTGAGTATCTACATACATCCAATATTAGGTTGGATTATATAACGGGTAAGGTTAATTTCATCCCTGTATGCATTAATAAATTTGACAGATACATAGATACTGTGTCATTCAGGTAATGAGTGAATGATGATGATGATATTTTCATTCGTAAATCTAGATGTTTTGGAGTCCTTAGGACGAGAATATCTAACTTCAATATTTTTTATTCCATTACTTTTGGACAAGACCATGGTCGAGATGATATCCAATCTAAAGGGATTTGCACTAAGAGACATCTTATGTGTTGGGGATAACCCATCAGGTTGGTCTCTTGGTTTCAGTAGTGTTCTTATTTTTAATGGATGAGTGTGGGTTCTTATGGGGATACAAGTGGACCTAATGAGAGAGTTTCATGCTTCTTGATGGGACATATATCCATGTCTAAAAAAATGAATCATGATCACCATACAATATAATTGTGTCCGAGACTAATGAATGATTTATTGGGATTTTTTTATAAAATTTTAAACTACCATCAAGTGAATGCTTAGCATTAGAGGACTGTTAGGTTATTACAACCACTCCTAAATAGAAAATGGAAATGGGATAAAGTCACTATATATTTTTTTGATGAGATTAACCTTAGAAACATTGCACGAATGATGTGGTATGGGTTATCATGGATCATATTATGAATGTTTTCCAATCCATTATTATCTTAGTGAACTTCAATAATAATGATATTAGTAGTATCTATGCACAAGATATGAGCCAACATTATAGTTCTTTGAGTAAAATATTTTCCAATAAAAATACTAATTTATTTTATACATATTGGTAGGGTTTAAAGAAGGATTTCATATTTGGATGTTCATATGAGTACAACTTATCATCCTTAGAATAATAGTAAATCTAAATGGGAGATTAAGATTCTAGAGGATGTATTTTGATATGGTGTGTTAGAATTCTGTGGAACATGGGAGATACATTGTGTGCTCTTAGAGTTAAAATATAATAATAAATTCTTTGCATCTATCCAAGTGGATCCAATTGAGTAATTTTATTGAGTATCATATCATTTTCAACTTTTTTGTTTTTTGTATGATGAGTTAGATCTTGTTTAACAAAGACTTTTAAAGGAAATTTCTATGTAGGTTTACCTGGCCAAGAGGTGGTTTGTGATCATGAAAGGTAGGGAATAATATTATGCTTTAAATTAGATATGAAATAAGTTGTTTAAGGTGGGCTATCATGATTTCTATAATGTTTCACCTATGTTGGGGAAATTATGTATTAGAAAATATTGAAATTTAGTGTCAATGTTTTTATGGTTGATTGAGATAGTGAAAAGGGATAGTCATGTGGCATACTAATTAGAACATTCATAGTGTAATAGTTTGATTCAAGACATGTTTCAAATTTCATAGCTACAAATAGATCATCTTAAACATTATCATATAGTATGTGTGGATAATATAGATTATGGTGCATATGCATCATTTTAGGAGAATATGATATGTATTGTGTAATGATGTGATAAATATCTTCACAGAAAGACCATACATCTAGTTAGATTGTAGGAACAACATTGTCATGTTCAAGAAGAGACAAGGAAGATTAAATCTGATATAAATGCATCAGGGATTGAATTTTTTATTGAGACACCATAATGATGCTTTGAGAAGCTCATGGATGAGGTTTATATGGTGGAGTGGATTTACATCCCCATCGTTATCTTGGTATATCCATATTTTTGTTTTGGATAAAAATATTTTGTTTGGGCTTTCCAGCTTATTCATACCATGGTGGCGTAGTAAATTATATGAGATGAAGGGAATTTTATTATGAAAATGACCTAATGTTTGGTGATGATTTTTTTTAATTAATGAATTGAAGGTATAAATGTTTCTAGAGATTTATATTGTTAATCATGATAATGGAATGATTTGGAAGCAATCCATTTTCATTCTATCGTATAGTTGTTCGGAGCTATCTTCAAGAAAATTTAACATCTGGATTTCATTACAAGATCTGAACACGACTATAGGAAGTTTTCATGAACTGTTTTAGGGCATGAAATAGATCAATTTTCTTGAATATGGTTTACATTGTAAAATGGTCGATCGAGGTTTTTTAACCAATAGGAGTCACATTTTTTAGTGTATATTATAAATCAATAAATTCACATCATGAAAGGGTTTCATGTCAGGAATATTTCAGGACCAGTAGTTGTAAATAATTAATGGCATATGATTTGTTTTTCATTAACTGAATTGATCTCTATATCAAAACCTAAGATGACAT
This sequence comes from Viscum album, assembly GCA_963277665.1. Taxonomy (NCBI): domain Eukaryota; kingdom Viridiplantae; phylum Streptophyta; class Magnoliopsida; order Santalales; family Viscaceae; genus Viscum; species Viscum album. The sequence goes on along the minus strand of OY728156.1, from coordinate 1,496,277,785 downwards.
TAGGATACTTTTGAGAGACTTCTTCCCTCGTATAAGTATAAAACTAGATGGTGATCTCAAGTGAGTTACATTCCATTAGATTCCCTCCACATGGAATTTTAATTTGTTATCATTATGTGAGATATTGAACTTCGTTAGATCATGTACTGATCTTGATGTTTGTTTTATAAAGGATTGACATATGATCAAAATAAACATCATTCCTTGATTTTATTTCAAATTGTAAACATTTATTTTTTCATCATATATTGTTGGTGGTTTAGAATAAATAACTAAGGTCTAATTATATTTGATTAATTGTTTATAATATTATTGAATAAGGTAAACCCAATGTATTCATTAAATAAATGAATAAAGGGGGATAATAGTAATGTACATAGACTAATCCTAAGATTCCTTTAGAATTGTGATGGTTGAGAGCTTGAATATGGATACCCATAGGGAGAGCCTAGACATTAATAATAATGAACTAGATGCTAGATTAAATTATGACTTATCATGACATGAGACCTTAGGTGATGTCTTATGATTGAATCACCATGGAAAATGGATATCATGATTATTGAAATTATGGGAGATAATTTGATATATTATTGGGGTGCACAATAAAATGATAAAGAATTATAGAATAATTTCAGAAATGAATGAATAGCTTGAATAAAATTAATAATGTGATGAATTGAACATTTTGGATTTTGATTTATGTTGTCTCATTGTTCCCATTAAAACAATAGTCTTGTACTGAACTACTTATATGAAGGGATTGGCTTAGTATGGATGAAATTATTATATATTTCCCTTGGCCCTGTTATGTTGAAATGATTATATAAAGGTCTAGAATCAGTTATACTCTAAATGTTTATATAAAATTCTTGGCTCTGTTATGATGAAATGATGATATAAAGGGCATATCTCAATGGTTAGGAAGTGATTATATAAAAGGGGTTTCCTAGTTATTTTTAAATTCTTATATAAATGGATTTACCCATTTATTTTGTATTTATTATAATTATTCTCCCCGTTATATGATTATTCATTGGATTTGTGGTTTCATTTGGCTTGGTTCTGCTAAATGCTTAAACATATTATTACATGATGCTAATGTGGGATGATTTTGACATTGTTTTAATTAATTAATTAATTAATAATCGTAATTATTATATAATTCTCTATACTTACTATCATACTAGTTTTTTATAGACATAGAGTTTTCAAGTGATTGAGTTTTATATTAAACTAATTTGGGCGTCTATTTTCGTACATGAGTAGATTAGAAGGCTGCATGTTTATACAATGGAAAATGAAAATGTTTTCTGATTATTTCATTATCTATGTTTTGAAACATAGAGAAAAGATCTAATATTCATTTGGGAATGATTTATTTTGAAATTATTTGTATCATCTTGGTCTTTTATCTATATGACTTCCAATATTTCATTTAGTTTCATTTTTAACACACATTACACTGTTATTTTTAATTTAGTTCACCCTTTATCTTTCTAATTTATGATGTTGTATTTTTTTTATGTACTAGTAAGTTTTTTTATTTCCAATATATTGTAACTCTGTAGATGGGGGTACAGTCTGCCATCAATATTCTCTAAACCCCCAATGCAAGTCGGTAGCTTTAGGTGTACTCGAAGGTGCAGTTTTGGTCCAGTAACAATCATGATTTAGCCGCATGATAGTGTGCTAGATCAGTGGATGTAACAAAATTAAATAAACTCATATTCATGGGATGTCGATCAAATTAATGTAGGGTTTTTCAAAAAATAATATTTTATATTGGAGAACATTAATTCCTTGATTTTATGGAAATCAACCATAGTGATTTACATAAAATAATTTTTATAAAAAATTTCAATTTATTGTTTTTCAATAAAATTTACCAAGACCTACAAAAATTCAACACATGTACTACCCTAATATTTTATAAAATATTTTTTTTGAATGAATTATAATTGGATCGATATATTTTGATATAGGCGACAATTAGTTTTAAAAATCTATAATATATTTATAATGATATTATTTAAATGCGTCCCTCGTAACCCAGCCATTAAAAATATTGATAAGTATAGTAATAAATACATGTTAATTTTTATGTATAATTATTTTATATAATAAAGAAATATTCATAAAAAACATTTAATTTTTTTAAAAAATTTATATTTTTTGAAATACTATTTCTTTAAAAATATGTTTTTGATGTATTTGGTGAAAATATAATAAAGTAATATTTTAAAACATTTAGAAAAAATCATCTATGAAAATAAAAATCAATTTTTTAATATACATGACAAAATTATCTTATTGTGAATTTATGTGAATTTTATGAAAAGTCATAATTTTCATTAAATAGTGAAAAATACTTGTATTGACTAATTATTTCCAAATCATATAGAAAATATAGAAACAAATTCTTTTAAATATGGTTTTAACATAATCATAAGTTGAATTATATATTTATTATTCCACTTTATGATATGAACATAAATTTCATACTGAATTTTGATATAAAAACATTATCTACATATGAAACTTTTTGTTTATGAAAACTCACTTTCTAGTAGCATATTCAAGATTAACTTTAAATTAAATTATACTAAATTTTTGTGTTGAATTTGAAAAAATTTATTCCATATTTTCATTTTTTTATTATATATTTTTAGAAACTTTATATTTTACTATTCAGAATATTAAAAATAATGAATCTCTTATTTACCACAGTTGAGGTGAAAAGGGGTTGTCCAGGGTTTATAAAAAAATATATATTTTAAAAATAAACCGAAATAATTCAATAATCATTTTATGCACATATTTATATCATATAATATATAAATTTAAAAAAACTATATTTTCATCTTTTTTTCATGTGAAAAATGTGTGTATACGTTTTTATTTTAAAAAAAATACAATTGTTCCACTATCATCACATATAAAAAGCCACCAATTCTCCTATCCACTTAACTTCTGGAAAAAAATTTTAATCATAAAATCATGGAATAAATCTATTTATTAAAGATTTAAAACATTTCTATAGTCATTGGTGAGATTATAAATATAATCTATGAAGGCCTTAGGTTAACACTAAAGAGGTTATCCAAATATGAGGTCAACTTAATAACAATATGTTAGTTACCTACTATTACAATGCTATAAAATCATATTCAATTATAATAATATAAAAATACCAATAAATCCCATGTTCTTGTATTTTATTATTTTTATTTTGTAACAAATATCCATCTCTACCTCTTCATAATTAGAAACAAAATTATTGACCATGTGTACAACAAACTACCACCTCATGAACCGATGTTATACATTTTCCATCACTAACTATCATTAGAGCATATAATGAGGGATTATTTTTTAATATATAATATTTATGATATTATTATAATTTAAGGAATATCATTTAACATATTTCTTCTTAAATTCTATTTTGTGGAATATTATAACATCACTCATGAGTACAGTAGACTATCGCGTATTGAAGTAATGTGATTCATTTGCCCATTACTTTTAAGGAAATAAGGATGATTTTAATTAATGTATGAAATATTTATGAAATAAAATTTATTATGGAATGGTAATATGTCATTTAAATTTATTTCATTCAATTTTTCAACAAAATGGAAATACCATTCATCCGTACGTATAGAAAACAACTCCATAAAAGGTGTATTTCATTCTCTATCTCTAATTTTTTTGGATTAGTGGAAATATATATATATATATATATATTAAATTAGAATAATTGATTAAATTCTGGATATTATGTTACCATGATAAATTTAATAGTACCATAAATAAAAATTCAAAAAATAGATGAAAACCAACCAATTATTACCCAAACTGTGATTAAAACATGGGATTGTTAATAAAAATGTAACAAATGTATATAAGTGAATCATCGATAAAATATATATAAAATTATGGTCTTTAATATATATATATATAGTGAAATTATTTTTATTATATTGGTGTTTTTAATTTGTATGATGGACGATGATACCTAAGGTAATGGATTTTTTCATAATTTTCCTTCTTTGATGTATTTCTTATAGTATAAAACTATAATATTTTACAAAGGGTATATATAGAACAATTTACATATAATATAATGAATATATGTATTATAATGAAATTTTATGTTTTATTTATTTTATTATTTAATTCGGCATTCAATTAAATGATATTAATGTGGTTTGGGTTTTATGATACAATATCATCCTTGGGATTTTTTATCTTCATGAATCATGTGATGAAATATTAAGAAAAATATCACAATAAAATCATGAATTTTATTCTCCTATGATTATTTCATGAGAATAAAATTTTCCTCCATTTTCATCACTTCATGTACTGATGTTTTAGAAATTATTATTTTTGAATAAAACAAACATTATTTCTCTCTTTGTTCAAACATTCCTTTTTATTTCAAACAAATGTTTTATAATATGTATTAGAATTATTTTAGTCTGATCCAAATAATTTTAAAAAAATATTTCAATCAATTTTTAAATTTTAACAATAATCTTTTAGGGGAATATTGATTCCATTTTTCAAAAAAGGCCCATTTAGAATTTACTGAAAATGGAAATTTTTTTTAACAAGTATGACATGTACATAATTGGATGACATCATGAAAAGGAAATTTTTAAATTATTATATTTTATAAATTTTTATTTAGTTACAACGAAAATGATTCCCCAAATATTTTGTGGATTTTTATATTTAAAATTTTAGATTTAATGAAATTTTATTTTCATCATGAAATTTTTCAGGTCATCGTTCCAGATCATTTTCAATCAAAGAGAAAACTATCTGTTTTTAATTATTACTTTCCCTATATATTATCTAAGGATACCATTCTTATTATTTAGATCGATAGTTTATTTTATTATTAAAATAGTTTAAAAACCCATTAGTATTCCCTTGGTAATATCCTAATAAAAAGATTATGAAACCTAGTTCTTTTGTAATGGAATATGCTTTCAAGAAATAATGAAATGATTATTAAATCTACATTCAATAAACCTGTTATGTTATCCTAAGAACTTTTTTTAACCCATTAATTTTCATGTGCTTTAGTGTTATAAAAGTTTTATGATCTTATGAAAAACGTATGTATGATTATCATTATCTGATGGGTGTAACCTATATATACTTCCAACACATTGGGTAAATATTGATATCTTATGATATAAATAGTAATATAATAAGGTGTGAACCAAATTCAGCAAGAGATTTAATCCATTATTATATTCATGTGAATGAACCATTACTACTACTGTGACTGATTTGGGACAGAACTGATTCCACTATGACTGTATTGGGAATGATCCAAATAATACTAATGATATAATTTTCTATGATTTTTCCATATTTCTATGAATTATGACAATGTTATGTTAGCATTGTTAATGTTCATTGATTATATTATGATTGCTATGTAATAAAAATCCATGATTAATTGCATGACACATGTTAATGATCTATGATGTCGATTTTCGAGTTTTCAAATGTTATTATCATATACTCATATCATTATACTCATGATATTTTTGCATCTTTCATTCTTTACCTTACAGATCATCTTAGAGAACCATTTCTTATAAGATCATTCCTTGTGTATTGTTGAATGTTATATTTTATGATATGTCTGAAATGGTTTCTAGTAATGAATAACATAGTGGGAGATGAAATATCTCTCATATGCACCATTTTTATGTGTCCATGTTTCCCAATCCACTAGGCGAAGATAATTTTGCCATAGATCATTATGTTCTCTAAGGATTATTTTTCAATTATGATTTAATATTTATGTATGGGAACAGAGTGACTATAAATGTTTTTTCATAGAAAGGTGTAGTTAGACATTATATACTATGAGGTGAAACCATTAATCATATCTATTATTACATGTCTTAGAAATGTCTAATGATAAGTCTATGGATGATTCAATGCTTAAGAAAATGTTCTAGAATATTAGTGATGGACAAATTGAGGGGTTTCTAAGAAATTGCATCCACGTCTTGATACTACATGTGGACTTACCTCCATATTATAGGTACCTGGTGGTATCAACTCTGAAAAGGATGAATTTATAATGTCTTGATCCTCACCTTGTGCACAAAAATGACCCATTTAATAAACTTGGATGGGCACTCCCAATGGATATTCTCTGAAAATTCGGATACTCTTTACAAACCAACATGAACGATTTGAATAATGGCAATGAATGATCTATGTTATGCCAAAATTTTCAACTATTAAAATGAAGGTTCATGGATTTAGATATCAAATACGTTATTTGTTATGATTATGTTGATTCCCACTATAATTATTTCTACTTAAAACTTGATTTTTTTACTATAGTTAATGAATTAATCTCAACGGAACCATGTCAATGCCATGTGAAACTGATTATGAAATGATTCTCCCCATTATCAATAAATAATTATATATAACATTTTTGAAATATATCATTAGAATTAACAAAAATCATTCTCAATTTTTGAATAATTATTAACTTCCAAATAAATAATTGAGGGAACAACTTTCAATTGTGTCCTTCCTTGAAATTTTCCACCTTCATTCAATGGATTCATTGATCTTCTTGTGATTGAGAAATGAATCAGTACAACTAAAAAGTAATTTTCCATTATCTAGTGTTTTTAATATAAAAAAATAATTATTTTCAATCATTTCCATGTTAATGTGTATTAATAGTAGAATCTCCTAAATAATACAAGGTTACATAAAAAATGACTCCATTTAGTGGGGTAAGTTTATGATATTATTTTCCATAACTTAATTCCTTCCTATTTTTCATAAAAATGTAATATAAAATTATTGATCTAATTTTGAATTATAGTGAACCTATTTTTACCTGTGATCCAACTTTTACATGACTTCTAGGGAATGATTCTGCTAGTATTATCTAACCAAAAAGAAAGGTTCATCAAATATTCAATGGTTTACAACATATTCTCTAAAGGAAATTATCCATAATGGTTTTAGTATCTATAAATAAATAATTAAATATTCTTTAATAGTATAAATGGAGAATGGATTTACCCATAAATATCAAGGTTTTGAAAAAAATACAATATGGAGTTCAATGGATAGTCTAAAACCCATATATATAAGAAGATAATATGACCATCATGATAAATGTGTAGAAAGAACCATGGAGGAATTTTTTTTATGTCGATTGGAAAATGGTTTTAGTTTGTAAGTAACATTAATCATGAAATAAAATATTTTAGTGATGAAAATATATTAGGTAATTATGAAAATAGAATATAAAAAAATTATAAATTAAACCACACAAAAATCAGTGTTTTAAATACAATGAGTATGGGAATTATGCTAACATAATCCCAAACATAATGGTTAATGGAGATGATCAATATCAAAACCTTTTAAAGTGATAGACAAAGGAAAATTTCATGATAACACTATTTTTGACATGGTTCGTGATAATGATGTCTTGAATGGTAAACATACCATCCACTCAAAAATTGTTGATATCAGATTTAGATATGGATTTACCCATACATTCATGTATAAATAAATTTATAACGTTATCAAGATAGAACCCAAATTATTATATGTAGAATTATAAGTAAAAACACATAATGGTATAATGATCACATTTTGATTATATGATTCTTATCTAGTTGATGATTGTGAAAGTATTTCTCCTAAAAATTCTTTCATTTTTTTGGGTTGAATTTTATTTTATCTTAAGAATATATTTTATTTTCTTATATAAATTCCACATTAAATTTTGAGGAAGGGAAGTCACATTTGATATTCCAAAACCACCTATGATAGTCTATCATTGAGATAAAAAGTATGAAATTTTGAAGGAAATCACATCTGTATTATAATATTCGATTTTTATTCAGGGGTGAATTAGTCATTGATAGTTGGGGAGAATAAAACATTAATTATATCTCTATTTTAATGGTGATTGTTTATTTATTTACATTATGTTCTCCTATAATTTCAAAAAATAGAACTATGAGTTCCCAATAAAAATACCAACTGGTGATGCACCTATTTCATAGACTTACTATATAAATGACCTAATTGAGTTACATTAATTCAATAATAAACTCCATGGGAACCTTGACATGGTATGCAATCATCCAAATGTTTCACCTTTGGTTACACATTTTCCTTCTTTTAAAAATAAATATATTTCCATGTAATAATTATATGAAGTTTAATAGAATTATAATCATGAAAAATATCATCTACCAGGTATTGATAAACCATTTCATCCTCATCTTCACAATGATTAAAAATTCTCAACGGTTGATCATCATTCTGGATATCATCAATTGAGTGTTATGGAAGTTGGTATACCTAATAGATCACTAATCAATACGTATGGACTTTGAGAATATAGAGTGACTGAGTTTGGTATTATTAATTTTACCACAATCATCATGGATTTAATTAATAGATTTTTTATTAATATTATAATGATCATTTTGTGGTTGTGTTTATAGACAATACTATTATCTAACCAACGTGAAAGGAATAGCTTTAATATCACTTATGATTTTTAAGAATGACCCCAATAGAGGAAAAATAATATGAATTGTTTTGAAGGTGTGTTTTTTATTTCAAATTTTTTGTTATTGGGTCATATAATTTAAAGATATTGAATATTAGAAGGTCCATTAACGATAAATAATATTTAATGTTTTCCCAAACTAATCATGGTAACCAATTTCCATAGTTCTCTTGGATTAACATGATAAAATCAATTTTTCTTTGTTAATTTATCAATAATATATTATCCATTATCATAGTTAACACAAAATAAATCTATGTTTTTCAAAATAGATGAATATGGTGAATATTTCATGGTACATAATAGAATATTAGTTAGCTCACAAGTTCTTACATTACTTGGTATTAGGGAAGGGTTTATAATCTATAGTGATGTATACAAGAAGTTATTTGGATGCATTATTATGATGAATGATAGGTTTTTAGATTCTACCTCATGAAAATTAATGGTTAATGAATTTTTTTTCCGACTAATGATTTAGAGTATGCTTCTATAAACTTTTCATTAATGATATGTATTTATTATCATTATATATTTACTTGCGATATATATACCAATAATAATGATTAATGTAATGATTAATATATAAGGAGTGTATTATGAGACATTGAATGTGGTTATAGCTTATTAAATATTACGATAGCTCAATAAATCACCAACCTGGGAATACATTCATGTTGGATTATACATTGAGTCAAAATTTTTATTCTATATTATCCATAATGTGGATAATAAAAGATCCCATAAATATAAATTTCAAAATGATGGATTTAAACATTCTAAAGGAATAGGATAAAATATTATATTTCTTACCTAAACTTTAATCCATCTATCTATGTAATGATTATATATGCACAAAAGTAAGATATGGAGTTCATAAATAGGGTAATAAAAATTCCAAATTTTATCCTTGATCATCACGTAATGATATAGTATAAAAACATTTTATGTGGTCTATCCATAGAATATTTGAAGAAGAATTTTTTAAAGGAAGATCATAGTTCATAATACCCTATTCCTCTTAAATGTTTGAATATGTATGTGTTAGTGATAATCATGATTTAGGGCCAAAAACTACTTTCCTAAAATATCACGAGAAACCCATCAAAATATTTCAGTTATATAATTAGAATAAATAAATAAGTGCACATGATTTTTATTATGGAAAACCCACCCATCAGGAGGATTAAAAAACCATAGGGAAATTTTTTTTTTAAAATATCTACTAAAAAAGGGAAAATATAAAATTCCACATAATTTCCAAACATGAATTACAATGATGGCATAAAAAACATGGGTGAAAACCACACCCTGGAACTCCCCTTTGTAATATATTACGACATCCTATTATATAAACTCCAAGTATATAATCTCTAATTAATGACTTCAATATCCCTTTCCCATATAATGTTGATAATTATGTCACTTTTAATGTGGGGGAAAATAATCATCTAATGTTTCAATAAAACACTCCATTAATAAAATTTTATATCTCATCAATAAATGAGGTTATTCCAAATAATCTACCCCTTAAATGCATTAATAAATGGAAACATCAAACAAATACAGTTAGATGGAAAATAGGTCAGTATAAAAAAAATCATAATTATCATTAGAACAAACGATGATGCCATTTTGACCTTGGAAAAAATGTCTTATCACCCAGAAAAAGAAATAAAAATTCAGAATTCTTCCTCACATTTGTATCTGCATTGTCCTGTTAAATAATAATAGAAGATGAAATATCTGTCTCCCTTATAATCGTGATCACCACAGGATCTGGAGCACCAGTAGAAAAAACATTCTCCCCATTCTCAACTTCCCCTGAGTCGAAAAGTGAATCATATCTAGCAGGATGCATCAATTTACAAACCTTATTCTAATCCACACATTCATCATCGATCCTCTCAGAACCATTCATAATTATCACATAAAATTGAAAGAACGATTCTTCAGCATTAATACACATTTCTGGGGAGATTTCACATTTTGGGACAAAAATGGCATTCCAAAATTATCATTAGAACCCTGTTGAAGTATGGAAGTGGTATAATCAAGAAAAAATAAATCATTATTTAGGAATTTTTTACACGAGAATAAATTCTCATTCAGAGGATTAAAAAACTGTGAGGGTAATTCCCCCAAAATATCCTATGTGAATTAGAGAATCCGAAAAATACAAGTAATACCCAAATATAAATTACAATGATGGTGTATAATAACATGTGTGAAATCCAAACCTCGATACGACATCAGAATCTATGTATAAAAAATCCTACAAATGCAATGTATCGAAACATCCATTGGTGACAAAAACACCTCCCTTATGTCGAGAAATTGTTAGTACCTTAGAGATCTATATCCGAACATGTGTCAGCCTCGCCCCATCATGCGTCACCTGATGTATTTCTCTCAAACATTATCACCCCATCATGATTTACTAACATTCATAAACTGGGACATGCCACTTGATCACCTATATCAAGAAGACTGTCGATATGTAGCCATGATCATCAGTTCTGTCTCTACTGCTCTGCGTCTGTTAAATGCCGACATGTTGCACAAGCTTCCACTGATGTGGAATCCCATTATTTATCTCAATGCACTACATATTGAACAAATATCTAAAAACCACTCCACACATTATGGATAATATCTTCGTCTTCTTCGTCACATGAGACACCGATGACACAGAAACCCCTTCTTGGTTCCCTATTGCAAGTTACATCATACTGGAACTCCACCTTGAAATATGTTTCTGGATCATCTTATAGATAAATAGTTTCAATAGTCACCAATTATTTTAGTCAAAATATCATTTCCAAAAATTAATATTGGGAATTAAATCTCTATTAATATTGGGAGAATATTCTCAATTAATATTTCCATAAATCTCTTCATTAATAAAATTTTCTATCTCATCAATAAATGTGATGAATCCAAAAAGTTTGGATATTTGAAATATTCTTCCTAGTGAGATTGATTGATGAGAGATATCATAGAGTATTTATCTCGGTGCATAGTTTGTCACCAAGTAATGGACAATAGGAAAATCTCAACAAGAATGTTACATCCATTACTTATGAAATGTAAAAATATCAACTATGATATTTTAGTCAAACTCTAAGAAACATCTAGTGGGTATAATGTTATATTAATTGTATTTGATCATCATAAACATTCAATAGAGTTCATTACTATCTGGTAATATTTCTCTTTGGTTCATCATGAATGGATATATATTAAGAATGTTGTATGGTTTCATGGATTACCACATTCCACTGTATTTGATCAGGATATGAGGTTTACCTTGACATTAAAAAAAAATTCAAAAGACATTAATAAAAAGTGAAATTTCACCTCTACATTTAATCATCAGACAGAAATAGAGGCTATGAAAATATTTAAACACATAGAGTGTATGTTGACATATTATTCTCTAGAATTTAATGTTTCGTGTGATCAACTACACCCCCTACTTGATTTTTCATACCGTAATATCTTTCACATATTAATTTAGATTTCTCTTTTTTAAGACCATAATGTGAAAATGTTTGGAACTAAAACATATTGAAATTGATTTGCAGAAATTATGTTATACGTAACAGATATAGTTTATGAAATATCATAGAATGATTGAGTCATTCAAAAACACGTCAATGAATCTCATAGTATGTAGAAAAGTAATTCATTTAATCATGGGTGTGATCTGGAATTTTTTCTTGGTGATGTGTTGTTTCTATGAATATCCCAAGGGGAAAACATAAAGAGTTTTAGAAATATATAAGAAAAATTTAGTTATGTATATCGGTCCATTTAAAAATTTTGATCATATTGGGATGGTATCCAATCATTTGGTTCTTCCACCAATCATATATCTAGTTTTCTGATTTTTATATATCTCAATCCCGAGGATGTACATAACATATCCTTAAGATATATAAAATCATAGGATGTACTACTTGACAATGTTCTTTCTTATGAGGAATAATTTGTGGATATTTTTTTATTAAATAGAGATTGTTATTTGTAATAGTTCCACTCACATAATTGATGTCTTTTGGTGAAACCGCTAGTTGGAGGAAGATTTGTGGAATCCTGATGATATTTTGAGGTAGAAGTATCACTATATAGTACTATTAGATTGAATAGTAGGGATTTTTTATTTAATAATAATGGGGGTATAATTTAATTTCCCAATATTGTATGAAATGTGTTTTTAAATAAATTTAATTTCATCAATATCATGTTTTAAGTTCAACAAGGAATTTTAGAAAACCTTTGTATATTGTTAATATTATTATTTAAAGATGACCATTATATCATAGTGATTAAACATAGTGATATGAATAATAATAATGAGTTTTTTAGCACTACATATAATATCTTTTTTTCAATAAAACATATTAACATATGGTAAATTATTTTGTAAATTTTTTTATCTGAATCAAAAATAATATTTTCTTAAAAAAATACATGAATTTAGCGAAAAAATAATAAAATTAGTTTTTACAAATTCCTAAAGACTGATTTTTTAAAAATAAATTTCATTTTTTAAATATTTCTTTCAATATAATATAAGATATAATTTTTCATGATTTTATGAAATAATAAATTTTTTAATGTGTGGTGAAAAAAACATGTTTTTATTAAGAATTGTAATTTCATTTATAAAATTTAAATATATTAAATTTATTTTAATATAGTTTTTAATTTAAATATATTTGGATTATATTTTTTTCCCAATTTATATCATTATAATAAATTTCATATTGTATTTTGATATGAATACCTTCTCAAATAATGAAAACATTTTCACTTGAAAACCCGATTTTTATCACATTTGTGGTATTAAATTTAACCCAAAATCTAAAAAATATTTGAGATGAATTTGGGGAAATGGATTTATTTTATAATAATAAAAACATATATTATCGAATGTTGCAAAATTATTTTTTTACTATAATGAATAGTAAATAATGTAAAATTGTTTCCCTATGTAAAGTTTAAAATGGGTTTATCGTGGGTTAAAATATACTGATCAGGGATAATAAAAAAAACATTTTAAAACCAATTTCGTGGAAATATTTAAATAATATAATATCTATTACTTTATACTGTTCCATTTTGGATCCTTGTGGAATTTGAAAAATTTGGGTAGACATGTTTCATGTTATGAAAATTACAACCGAGACACTCATCTCACTTCTAAAACACACCCCCTTTTATTTTCATATTCACAATTCTAGGACCCTATGGTTCATAAATGAATTTCTAAAATCTCATACAAACATATCTAATCATAACCTATGGACCTTATTGAGATCATAATGTCAGTATTCGAATCCTTTTGGTTAAATTTTAATCTGTTTTACGAAGAAAATATAATTTTTTTAATTATGCATTATTATTTAAGTTCATCTTCATTGTCCTTAAAATATTTTTCAATAATGAAATTATAATAAAACCATTATGTAACATATAATGATATGTTATTATGTTCATATAATAACATATATCCATCTCCACCTCCCTCAACTAGGATATGAATTTTGCGATGCTGTGTTTGATGAACTACCTCCTTGGGAACTGATGTTATTCATTTTACATCACCACTTATTTTAGATGTATAATTCAATGAAATTAATTTCAATATATTATATATTCGATATTATTATGATTTTTAATATTATTATATCACATATACATTCTTACATTCATTTATTTAGAAATATCACAACATTGATCATGTGTACAATGGATAACTACCTCACGAAGTTGTGTGGTTCATTAAAACAATAAATGAAAGTAAATATGATTTTTTTAATTAAAATATGTTAAATATATGACATAAATTGATTTTTTGTTGGTATTATATTATTTACCATTCATTCATTCAATCCTTCATGAAAAGGGAAACAATGCTCATGTGTATGCCCGACCTACAATCTCCGTGAAGGAGATATTTTATTTTCTGTATATACCATTTATTTATTACTATATATATATAATTAATATATATCATATTTATATATTTTTTAACAATATTTAAATGGTTGAACAATGATCATTGAATTGGGAACAAAAATAAAAATGAAAAACATGGAGGAAAAATAAAGCTGTCATTGCCCAAAAAATGACATTAACATTGAATTGTTAATAAATGGATAATAAAATATCATAAGTAAGTCATATATTGAAAGATAAATATATGTATGTTTCATTTATATATTAATAATAAAAATATATTTATTATACGCATATTTTTAATGATTATAATGGAATCTAATACTTTTGGAAAGGTAGTTATTTCTCAATAAGAGTTCAGTAAGACATATTTAACGTTGTGCCCAGATCTAATTTTATGAATTGTATTCAAACCAAAATTAACTTTAAATACAATTAATTTTTTAATTATTGTGATTAATTTTATTTCATTAAGTATCATTCATTCATTGGACTTATTTTCAATGTTTCTTATGAGGAATGGGTTTTATGAAACAATCTCATCATTTATTGGTATTGTTTATGTTTAACATTATAATGATGATATATTATAAAATATCTCCCAAAGAACTAATTAATTATTTTATAGTATTGTTATTTAATGTAAAATTGTTTTATCCATTCATTTTTACTCTTAATGTAGTCAATATTGCATTATAATATATTTAATGAAAACCACATTTATTTCTCTATTCAGTTCAAGAACCATTTCATCATACAAACCCATGGTTTCTAAAAATGATTTGAATAATGTTTCCAACATTATAAAAATGTTTTATCTAATAAATATTTAACCACGTTGTAATTTTTAAATTTTTTTAATGGAATATTTATGTATTTTTTCAAATAAGTATTGTTTGGATTTTAATAAATATGTTAAAGGAATAATTTTTTTAACATAGAAGGCATGTATGAAATTCCACACCATTATAAACAAAACTGTTTTTTTATATTGCCTTATAAAATTTCATTTTTTTGCAATAATATTATATACAATTTTTTTTATGAATTTTCAGTTTTAAAAAGTGCCGCATAATGAAATGTAATTTTTCTCAAAAAATATTCTGTGTGATTATTCATAATCATTTTATATATAATATGAAAATGTTTATTGTCAAATATGTTTTAAGAGCGATGATACCTAAGGATACCATTCTTATTATTTCATTATATGGTTTATGAATAGGACAATATGATGTTTATGAAACCTATTTCTCTTCCACAGATTATATTAGGATAAAATTCTTATAGAACCCAGTTGTTTATTCACAAGTTATGCTTTTTATAAATGATGAAATGATGACGAAACATGTTTCTTTTAAAGAGTTTATGTTTTGGTTATATGTTTATAATACCGATATTTCATGGGTTATGACATATGGAATGGTTTATGATATTTTGGAACCCATATATATTATTATCAATATGTGGTGTGTTGGACCTATATCTTCATAAAATGCATTGGGTAAAGATTGAGATCTCGTGAGATAAATAGGTCTAGAATGGGGAATGATCCTGGTTTTGTAAGCTTATCACCCCACTATGATAGTATTGGATGTGAAAATTGTCTACTATGATGATTTTTGGTATAAACCCATTCCATAACAAGTGAAACAGAAATGAGCCTTGAACTACTAAGGGAACTATTTTCCATGATTCTGTGTATCCAAAATAATAATTCATTATTCCAATATTATGTTCTTATGATTGACGTTATTTAATTCCAATATGATAATGTATTATGAACATACATTTTGAATGTTGTTAACCAATTTTGTGATCGAGAATATATTGGGTTTGTTTTTGTAATGTTATTCTCATGTTCACAAATATTTATATCATGATATGTTGACTTCTCCCTTTTTCACCCTTATTGTACTTACATAAACAGCCTTTGATATGTTTTTCAACAGTTTATCAAAAATGGTAGAATGTATGATATTTCTACAATAGTTTTAACTATTAAGAACATATTGGGAGATGGCATTGCTCACTTATAGACCAATTGTTCATTTGTTAATTTTTCCAAAGGAATAAAACCCAAATTATTCTATTGTGGATTATTATGTTATATATGAAATATTAATCTATTAATACTTATTATTTATATATGATATTTTTTGGTTTTTTATGTTGGTATCAGAGAAATGTATATTTAACCATTGGAAACTAGCAGAAATTTTTTTAGTGATATCCTAAGGGATGTGTCGAAGGAAATGTTAAATGAAAAATCTATGGATTTATCAAAGAATAAAAATGCTTAGGAATTTTTCTAATTGAAATAGAGAGTAGTTTACATGAAACTACCTCATTGTCTAGATAACACAAGATCACGTGGCTCTAGAAGTGAGGAACATAATTGTAATAACATTTAAAAGGGCCCACTATGGTATTCACAATACTCACCAAGTGCATAAAAATTTGTACTTCTACACACCAGGTTTTACACTCATGAGGGATGTGAATTGTAAATTTATAATCTCTTAAATATAAATCATGATTTTTTTGAATAATGATCATAATAGGCCTATGATAGGTCTATTTTTCATATATCAAAATGAATGTTTTATGATTTTGATATTCAATTTGTTATTTTTTATGATTATGGGAATCTATACTATGATTAATATCAATTAAAATATAATTTTGGATTTGGTAAACAAATAGAACCAAAGGAATGGTTCTTATGCAATATTTGATAGAAAATGAAATTATTTTCATCAAAAGAATCCTAATGTTATTAGTGTTGTAATGATAGATTGTATTTTCATTCTCACTCAACATTTATAATCAATGAATAATGTTGAACAAACAAACCATAAAAGTGGGGAATAACATTTTGTTGAGACATTCTTATGATAAATCCCCCCTTTATTTAGTGGTTACACTAATCCACTAGTTACTGAGAAATATTCAAACATAACATAAAATATATTTTCTACAATGAACTGTTTGTAACCTGAAAAATGTAATTTAACTCTTTAAGGTTTGGATGATGACATGGATCAACGGTTTAAGCTCATAAATAATAAAATGGAGCATGATGGAATTTACTCCATGGAGATGGATTAGTATAATAGATTATATTGTAAGAAGTACATTTGTCATATTAATTGTTAGAAATAGAGAATGAATTACATGAGATAATTTATATGGAAGACAAATCTTTTAGTATATATGAGGACTATTTTACTAGATTCATGAGTTACATATCTATATTTATCATCCAACATGATGGTATGGTTGATAAATTATTCTATTTTTTAAGAGAATGTCTCTAAATGTCGTTATCCATAAGGGGATTTATTACTTATGAAGATATTGATTTATGTTCTCTCAATGAAGTAATGTATATCAGGTTTTCCAATGAAGATAATCGTTTTGGCATGAAAAGGAATATGGAGTTAAAATAAAACTATAAAACCATATAAAGAAGAATCTGTCATTTACATCATGCAAAAAGTGTGAAAGGAAACATGCATGAAAATTTCATAAGGGTATAGGTAATATATTTATATTTAGAAAACATGGTCATCTGGAAATCGAATGTTGAAGTGATTGGATGCAGTTACTGAATGATGCTAATAGAGTGAAATTCGCACATAATTCACCACTCATACTCCTATAAATAAAATTCAACGAGTATGTGTATTATTATAACCAATTCATAAATGTGAGGTTTAATGGAAATTATTTAATAAAAAAACATCTTAGGACACATTTCAATGGAATATTTTAGTTGATCAATGTTTCTTATATGTGGTGTGATAATGATATGGTGAAACATAAACCTACCATCCTCAATAGAATTGAAAATGTATTATTTGAATTTGGTACTACCAAATATTTCCTATATAAATTATTTTCATTGGTCATCATCATACCATCAAAATTATGAGATATATTATTAGAAGTGAAACACCCTTATAGTATGATGATCACATCTCAAATATATGATTCATCTCCCATTAAAATTTTAGAGATTATGATTATTAGAAATTTTTTAATTCTTCCTCCAATTAAATGTAATTTTTTCGTAGGAAAGTATTATATTACAAATTATGAATTCTATATAATTTTTGAATAAGGGATGTAAAATTGGATATTTTAAAAACAACATATGGTCAACCACAGAGTGGTTACAAATATGAACATATTATAGAAATATCATGTAATTTATGGGTTTTTATTTCTATTAAATAGGTGAGATTAACTTAGAATGTGGGGGAAGAAATCAACATCCCTGATATTTCAATTCCGAGAGAGTTTCTTGATGTCATTCCAGAATATTTTCATAGCCTTCCACCAAATTTTCAGGTTGAGTTCTCAAAAGAACTCAAACATGGTGCCACAACTATTTTAAATAATCCCTATAGAATGAACCAAATATAGTGTTAGGTATTAATGAAGAAACTCCATGAGAGAATTGATAATTGATTAATTGTGACAAGTGTGTCAGATTATGGTGAACCTATTCTTTTAGTTAAAAATAAATATAAATTGATACGACTATACATTGATTATATGTAGATGAAAATGATAGTGATCAAGAAAAATATTATCTTTCCCAAATTGATGACATTTTGGATCAACTATTTTTATTGATTAAGAATTTTAAATGGTTGAATTTCATTTTATATATCATAAATTTATTTTCAAGAAGCAGGGTATAACCAACATAACATTCCATTAATGTTATGGAAACAATGAATATATAGTTATTCTATTTGTTCATAATATTTCCTATATTGATTTTATGGATTTAATGAATAGAGAATTTTGATATGACCATGATCAATTTGGGGAAGTACTGAAAATAAATATTCCTATCTATTAAATGGAAATGTAAGATCAATAAGACCACCTATTAAATTCCATAAATCCCTCAAAAAGAAGGCTCATTTTGAAAAATATACAAATTTTCATAATTGTTTGTAAAATGATAGTTGTTTGGGTCTTATAATCATAGGATAGTGTATAATGAAATATCCATCAATGAAGGAGGCTGTTGAATGTTTACAAAAGAGACAATTGTAAATTATATCTATATGATCTATAGTTTACTTGACTATTATCGATGGTTTGCAGAGAAATTGACATGACTATCTAATCCACACACCATGTTAACTTGAAAAAGAATCAATGTTCTTCAAGAGAGATTAATACAAGGAAAATTTAAAGTATAAGAAGATAATAATCATTATCTATCTTATGCTTTAGTAACCCTTTTGTGGAGAATGGTTTTCAATATAAAGTGATACATCCATGCAGGTATTATGATGATTTCTATATATAATGAAATAGTTTTTTTATGCCTCATGACAATAAATAGTTTATGAGAATAATTACCAAACCCATGATTTGAAGTTTGCAATGGTAATTGTTTCATTAAAGAGATGAATGGTTAATTTTCATAAGGAAAATAATGATTAATTTAATTATTAAAAAAGTATAAAGTATTTATTGATACATAAATATTTAAATATGAAATTGAGAATATGGTTATATATTTTTTAATATTATGAAAGATCAGTTCATTACCACCATGGGAATGAGAAAATGGTGGTTGGTTTTTTAGTCAAAAGGATCATGATATGTTATCTCTGATAAGGATTAGGAAAGATCATGTATTTATAGATATGAAAATGATGGATCTTGAAAAACAAACAAAAGGGGATAAATATTTTATTTCACAGTTGAATTTTCATCTAACTATCAATGTGATGTTCAGTGAAGTGTTAGAAAGAATATGTTGAATATAAATAGAAGGATAAATTTTTTACTGATTTTATCCTTGATCATGATGGAGTGATAAGGTTCACGGACATGTTATATGTTCAGTCTATACTAGATTTGAAGAAGATGTTTTTATAGGATGGTTCTCTTTCTTTATTCATTTTTATACTAGATTTTCAACTATGTATATTGATTTGAGAGATTATTTCTAGTGGGATGACATAAAGAGAGATGTCACCGATTTTGTATCATGTTTAATAGTATATCTTCATGTTAATTATACAAGATAATAGTCTAAGGGGGAGTTGCATCTATTATCCGTACTAGAATGGGAAAGGGGAAACAAAACCATGTATCTTTCCATTGGACTCCCCAAAATGTTTAACAGACATAATTCAATATGGGTTGCAGAAAATCAACTTAAAATTTTACAACACATCATACCTATTAAAGGAGAGTTAAAATTAGATAATAATTCCATGATATACATTAATAATGTTGTGAAGATTCATGGAGTTCCACATTCCATTGTATTCGATTGGAATATGAGGTTTACCTAGAATTTCTCGTAACGTATTCAGAAAGATATTGACGCGTAGTTGTGTTTCATCACATTATATCATATTCGGATAGATGGTTAGTCCAAGAGAATAATTAAACCCCTAAAAGATATTTTGATATACCATTATACATATTTTAATGGTTTTTTGGATCCACACCTTCCTATAATTTTGTTTTCATAATACAATATCATTTACGCGAGCATTCCAGTGGCATTTTATAAAGCCCTGTAGAAATATGTGTAGAAATACATTGTAATAATATAAATTTATAGTGTGAATTCAATTTGTACCATAAATAGTTTATATAGAGTCAATGATTATTAGATCCTTTTAGATACACATTGGTATCTTATAGTAGTTAAAAATGTTATGTTTACAATCTCTAAGATGATCAGGTATTTGAAGTTAGTGACAAGGCATTTATATGAATAAATCTATGGAAGAAGGTCATGAATTTAGAATGAAGTGAAAACTATGACCTAGTTATATTTATCCCTTTTAAATTATTTATTTTATTAGGATGATAGCCTATTAGGATTAGATTCTACCAGACCACTATCATGTTCATGATGTGTTCAACATATTTATCCTGAAGAAAGACACACCTGATCTTTCAAATGTACATAACTCATGGGTCATAACTACTGATTATGATTATTAATATGGGGAATATAGTAGTTAATATAGATAACAAAGACAATTATCTATGAAATAATATCACTCATATGGTCAAAGTTTTGGGGCTAAACAATTATTTTGAGGAAGCTATGAGGGAAGCAGATGATATGATGAAGCTGAAGTACCCTTGAGTATTTCCATTAGAGTGATTAATTTTTAAGGGTCAAATTAATATGAATCTAGTGTAATTTAACACTACATGATTTTATGAATCCTTTTTTAATAATTCTAAACTCATCAATAGATTTTGTTACACATAGAATCGAGTTTCGACAGACCATGATATATTGTTAAGATATTTATTTAAATGATGCTGTTATAAAATATTTGTTAAACATAATGATATAAATATTAATAAATAATTTTAAAATATTATGTATAATAGTTTTATATAGTGAAAATTGTTTTAACAAAAATATTTAATTTTTAATAAAATCATTATATGTTTCAAAAATATGTTTTTTATCAAAAAATGATTATAATTAATTTTGTGAAAAAATATTTAAATTTATATTCAAAACATTTAAATATTTTATTTTTAAATCAATTATATATTATTTAATCTATATGTCAGAAATTTCATATATTAAAAATAAAATTATTTTCAGAAAAGATATTTTTTGGTGAATAGTGAAAAATACAGGTTTTTATTAAGAATTTTTATTTTGGATAGAACATTTAATAACACTAATATTTAATTAATATGAGATTCAAAATAAAAATAGTTCAATTATATATTTATTAATCCAATTTATGTTATTAGAATAAATTTAATATATAATTTATCTTGTAACATTTTTTGTACATGTGAAAAAATATCACATTGGAAACTCACTTTCTCGTCACATTTGTAGGAATACTATTAAATATATTTCTATTAATTCGATGAGTTAAATTTGTAAAAAAATGTTCCAAATTTTTTTTCATAATAATATATAAGATCAATAAATTTCAACTAATAGTATGAATTTTATGAATCAAAAAAATGATAATAACTTATTTACCATGGTTAATGTTAAAAGGTGTTTACAATGGGGTTAAAATAAAATATAAAGGATAAAAATCATCCAAAACATGTCCAAAAAAATTTATAGAACCATTTATAAATTATAATGTCTAATTATTAATAATTTCCAATTTTTATCTTTTTGGTATTTGAAAAACATGGGTGGATCTTTTTATTTTTAAAAAAATTAAAATTCTGACACTCACGTCACTTATAAATGGAAACAACTTCTCCCCTATTGTTAACACATCCACAACCCTTCATTTCAATGAAATAACCCAATATTTTTCTTATATTTCTACCCAGATCTTTGATACATTGGTGATATATGAAATCCAATATAGGAATCTCTTAGTTTAACCTAAAGAAGTATTTTGATGAAGAGTTGATGTTTTAAACTATTTGTTTTGGTATTGATACATATTTATTTTTTTTAATATAATATAAAATTCCGATGATAGAAAAACAAAAATATATCCCATGTATTGTTATGTTATTTTTTAATATAATAAACTATATCTATCCTCAACTACATGAAATGAGAAATGAAATAGCTGATCATGTGTAAGGTGGACTACCGCCTTGCGAACCATTATTATTTGCCTTCCATAACAAACTTTCACAACATGATATAATGATGGATTAAATCATAATATACTAAAAGTATGATATTATTATACTTTATGAATTATTATATAACACATACCTTCTTACATTCCTTTCTTTAGGATAATGAATGTGTCTCTCATGTGTACGTTAGACTACCAACTTGCAATGTAGTGTCATTTTATCACACATTACATTTAATGTAATAAGGACATGTTAAATGATAATATGTGATATTTATGACATATAATTATTATGTATTATTAATGTATTATTTTAATTTATTTCTCTCAATCCATTATGAAAATTTTAACATCGTACAATCGTATATATGAACAACAACCTCCAAGACCAGTGTATTTAATATTCAATTTCTTATTTTTATATATTACTCAAAATAAATATATACTGAATACATATTATATTTATATCATTCTTAAAAAAGATTTATTATGTAACTATGACCAAGCCATGTGGTTGAAAAATAATAAATGAAAACGTACTCAAAAATCAAAGCAATTATTGCCCAAAACATTACCATAATATGTAATAGTTACGAAATGAGTAATAAAATGTCACAAGTAAATAATAAATGTTATTATATATATAATTATTATATTTAATTTATTTTTTATTTAATTATATTTATTATACCATTGTTTTTAATGCGTATGAAATAAATTGTGACTTTAGGTATGGGATTTTTGTATTAATTTGCATTATTCAAGACATATCTTATGTTATGATCATATATTGTTTTATGTGGTATATATATAACCAAATTGATATTTAATATCATTAATTTATTTATTTTTAGGATATTTTATGTTCTATAAATGTAAATTTTTATTGTGGTTTATGATTCAAATTTAGAAAATTTGTAAGGGTTTTTTAATACAATGTAAATTTATATTAGTACTGTTTCTGTTTATGATTAAAATGATGATATATATTGAACTATATATCATGAAATTCATTTTTTTATTATCATATATTTATTGCATTAGAATATTGTATTTTCCTTCATTTTCCTCTCATTAGGTAGTCAATATTCAAATATAATGTTTTTTATGAGAACCGGTTTTTTATCTATCTTTAGTTGAAAAAGGTTTTTTCAATCAATACCCTATTTTATAATAATTATTTCAAACATATTTTTACCATTATAAAAATTAATTATAAAATAATTTTTTGAGAAGTTTTTTATTTTTTTTAAAAAAATTAATTTAATATTTATGTATATTTCTATATAAAACCAATTTAAATTTTAAAAATTGTTTGAAAGGAATATTTATTTAACATGTAATTAACATAATAAAAAATTCTTGACATAATAACCATGAAACTTTTTAAATCGTACGTTAAAAATTTTCTAGTATATTTTAAAATAAAAGGATTTCCAAAATATTTTTTAAATTGATTTTCTTAAAAAAATACTTTCAAAGACAAGTAATTTTCCTCAAAATATACTGCAATTGATCATTCAAAATTAATTTCACATAAAATATGACATACTTTAAAATTACTTATGATTATGTAGATATATAATCTGAGGATACCATTAATACTATCTCTTAATAAGGTTGTGTTTTCTGATGGAATGTTTCTTATAAAACTGGTTTATCTTTTACAGGTTATACCATGAAAAATTGAGTATGAATCCAACTATTTTTCCGAAGGATATTCTTTGATGAAATGAGAAAATTTTTAAGAATCCTATTTATTTTACAATTTTTATGTCTTGATGAAATTTTTATGTAACCCAGTTTTTCATGGGTTCTAATATAATTATTGTTTTACCATATTGTGGGACACATCTGTATTTTTTTAATGTTATAGGAGGTAACCATATCTACCTCAGATGAATTGGGTAAATATAGATAACTAATCATTAAACAAATAATATAAATGGGGGTGAAACAACATCATTAAGAGAATCTATCCACTATGATAGTATTGAGAGTGTACCTTGACTAACAAAATTTTTTGGGGAGTAAAACCATTCCACTATGGTAGTCTTGGAAATAATCCACGAACTACTACGGAAATTATTATACGTGCTTATGTGCATGCCACACATATTTTCCTTATGCCAATTTTAGGATCCTTTGTTTTTCATTCTTTGATTCTTTTATGATTCAGTTCTTATGAACTACCAATATTAATTACATATATTGTTTCTTTGAGTTATCATATTTCAGGTATGGTCTTCAAATAATATCCATAGGTTATCATACCCATCATCTGATTATAAGTTCACAATTCCCATCTTAACCTTTACTGATAATTTGATATCACCCTTTCTTATGATTCCTTTCCCCATGATAGGATGAATAGTATAATGTTTGATATTTTTAATGAGGTTTATAATTATGCATAACATCGTGGGAGATAACGTAGCTGAATTATAGAGTAGTTGTTTATTTTTTTCATTTTTCCAAAGGTAGTAGAACTGAAATATTTTGTAATTGATTATTATGTTGTGTAATGAATTTTTTCCAACTAAGATGTAATATTTATTTATAGAATTTGTAGTTCTATAAATACCAAATCTAATCACCATTTTTCTTCACGGGACAAATATATTCAAGTTCATCACTTTAGGAATCATTATAAGTATCAAACTCCACCATAATTGATATAATGGGGATATGAAGATCTATTATGGTGTTGAAACTATTAACATAATCATTTATTATCCCCTATGATTGGGAGGGAATATTTCTTTCCCCATGATTGAACCCTTAGAATCTTTTGGTAATGGTCATTTACTATTTAGAATAATCAACATCCATTACTGTATTTCATGGGTTTATAGTGATAAATCTATCCATGTGAACAATATTACTATTTTTATTTTAGTAATCAAATGAAAAAATGTAAAAATTATGATGTACCTTATCAATTTCATCAAGATTAACCTTATCTGATTGACTTCAATCAACAAAGTTGTTTCATTATTTAGCCTCCTCACACATAGTAGAAGGGTTAGAACCGCCATCCTTATCTATTTTAATATTAGAATAAATATAATAATATATTTAATTGATCTCATAATCAGTTGGGGGACCATTATTTCACTTCAATACAGACATCACATTTCTTATAACCAGTGGATTACCACTAGAAAAATTAACAATAAGAAAATTAGTTAAATAAAATTTATATGTATGAGAAATTTTTTTTAAAAAAGTTTTATTCAATGATACTTTTAGAAGAAATTTAATAAAATAATCTTGAATCACTATTCTAATTCTATAAATTTAGGAAAATGAATATTGATATACTGACATCGATGTATATTTTGGACACCATAGGTCTGCATATCATAGTAGTTTTCACATCAAATTTTATTACCCACCCAATGAGGATTGAAATATAATTGGGAGAAACATACTTGAAATTTTTAATTAGGAGAACATAAAATAAATTAAAATGGGAAAAAGTTTATTATCCTCCACAATAAAATTATAGAATCCACATGACAACTGTTATAAATAAGTTTGAAAATTTACAAATACGCATAACCAAATATATTTATATATATATATTAATAATTTCTCATTGAAAAATAAATGAACACATATAAATGGTCAAGTATCCCCTAATAAGAATTAACGAAATCAATGATTTTAAAACATTTTCTATTGAACTTATGAAAGGGGTAATATTTTTGAAACTTATCAATTACTCAATGTGACCAGTATAATTGATTTTTTAAAACTCATAATGGGTAGCCTTTTGTTAATGCTAATTAAAATTATTAATAATCAATCCCTTTTTAGTGATGATAAATAATTCAATTATCATCTCTTTTCATTGGCAGTAAAAACATTCTCCTACTATTCTACAATTTTTATAACAGATAATGGTCAATGGTGAATAAATAGGTTTTTATAATAACATCCATTAGCTTAATGTAAATTGACGTTACATCATTTTTCAGAATTATTAATACATTACAAAATAGATGCCAAAACCATATTAGTTTAGTTACATTTAAAACATGGAAACATAGATAAAAAATGATATATATGCAATATAATCTATCTCACATTAGGGATTCCATTAACATAACCCTCCTTATAAATATTATACATAATAAATATCTTCATAACCTCATAAATAAAACCATATACTTGGTGTGTTGTAATACTGAGTAAGGGTAATGAAAGGAGATTTTTCATATTAAACATGATAATAGGGGTATAAGAATGATATCATAATATTATCAGATCATACCCTTCACATCAAAGATCATAAACATAATTCATGGAATAGATATTGGTAGATAACAAAACATGAACCATAATTGAGAAATGAGAATAATCAATAAATTCATAACATAGGAGGAATATAGGGAATTCTGGAATACAAATAAACATGTAATATAATTCCATATATTTAATGATGCATTGATAAGACATATAAAGTAACTTCATGGGGACTACACCTACTAATCATTACACACCACCATCCCTAGTAATAGTCTATTCATTGTAAGGGAATCAGTTTCCCCATCATCCCATAGAGGATCGAGTTTCCACATATTCCAATTGTGGATTGGGTTTCACCATCTTCTCAAAGTGAATCAGGTTCCCCAACATCCCATAGTGGATAAGGTTTTCCCATATTCCCATTGTATATTGGGTTTCCCCATCTTCACAGAGTGTCTCATATTTCCCCATCCTTCCATATTAGACTAGGTTTCCCTATCTTCCATAGTGGATTAATCCCTTCAACAAGAATCCAATAATTTTCACATTAGATAAAATTCATTAATAAATTAATTGGAGGGATATATAGGTCCCACCCATCTCTTTATGAAATCATATATACATGTTCTAGAATATCATAAATACTCTTATCATAACCCAAGAAATCAAATGGGCATCCTTAAAATTTCATCATAGCAATACATGTTGAAAACTTATAGGTCTCATAATCTTTTCATAAGAGCATAAACTATCAAAATTAGATTGTTTCAAAATAATATATCTTATGAAATAGAAAACAATGTCATAAAAATTATTCCAACAAAAAATAATCTTTTAATAAATAATATGAGTATTATTCTTGGATCTTATTCATAGTAAATCATAAACTATAAGAAGGTATGTCATATTAGATGAGGTATATTTTGAATAGACCCCATTGAATATTTATTAAGGAAAATATGCATTAAATGAAAATATTCGTCATAAAAATATTTAAAAAATTATTTTATTATAAATATATATTTATAATTTATTTTAAAAAATATATGCTGAAAATATAATTTTTTCTTAAAATATATTTTTTAAAACAGAAATTATTTTGAAAACCACTTTAATTGAAAATACATAGAAAACATAATGATAAATCATGAAATTATTTTGAATACCATTTACCAAGAAAACATTTTGAAAACCCATTTTCATTGAAAACATGTACAAAATCTAGGAAACGGTTGGAAAAAAAATTACATTAAAATATATAAAATAAGTCTAAAAACATTTTGAAAACATATTTCATTGAAATCGTTTAAAATAAACTTAGAAACACTTTGAAAACAATTTTCCTTAAGAAAATATATAATAATGATTAAAAATTAAATAACAAATTTTAAACATAAACCATTCATAAAAACATTTTTAAAAACATGGTTTTGAAAAACACATATTTCAGACCGAAAAGATAGTTATATTTCGAACATAAAAACGATTTATTAACTCTCTTATTTACCAAATTGTAGAATAATTTTATTAAAAATGAATATATAATTGATAACCATTTCTAAATAACATTATTGAGTTTTCATGAAATATGAAATATAATATATCATCAATTTAAGAATAATCCTAAACAATAATGATAAATGATTAAACTATTACAATAATCATTACAACCAATAACAATTTAATAATAATACCAGTGTAATAATATGAAATTACATGAATCTTAAAATAACATGAAATATTTTATATTTGTGATATGATGTTTCAAATTTTAGTTAATAAGCATCGTAGAGGAATATAGGTGCATAACATGGCATTAATCTTCAAGAAAGAATATTGAGAAAAAAATTACTTCACTGATCTGGATACTTTTTAAACACAAACCCCAAGAATGATATATCATAAATCGTGTATGTATACAACCTTGGATTTTTATATAATAATCATTTAATATTTTCATTGTTAGTATATAAACCATAAAATATAAATATTTTGTGATTACGGTATAAACCACATCGAAATAAAAGTGATAATATGAATCCATTACTACTTGATTAAATTTAGAATCATGATCCTCGTGATATAATAACCAATTTAAAATATCTTCATACCAATAAATAAATTTATTTAACTATATAATCGTTCATTGGTTAGTATATACACCAAAAAAATAAGTGACTGTTGGTAATGGAAAGTATTTCATAGAAATAAAAAGTGAAATGAAATCCCATTTCATTTAGCATTGAATTTCGTTGTAAATATTCAAAGATAATTTGTAATAAATATATGTTTTGAATATTTTTCACATATACTCATATACATATATATAATTTCATATATTTATTGTTTATTAATTTATATTAAAATTGTATTTATATCTCAAGGCTAATATTACGTTTCAAGAAATATATGTGTTGTTTTTATATGTGTTTTGACATGATATTCTAGGTACGCTTAAATAGATAATTATTTTCACAATTAAGGAATATAAATACTGATATAAATATCATATATATTGTGTATATAAATATATATATTTATCTTTAAACAATATAAATATGAAATGGAATAAACCATTCATTGAGACAATATCTATTTAATTATAATTTTGAAAGAAAGTAAGTAAATAAAATATTTTTATATATATATATAAATTAAAATAGAATTATTATTTCATATATATCATATAAATTTATGATAACCATAATTAATATATTAGAGGTTAAGTGTAAATAAATGACATCACATTCGAGATGGGATAGTCAACACTTCCACAATCAATGTTGTCATATTTTAAACAATGAAAATCATGAAGATATGATTTATATAATAATTCCATAAGAATAAATAATTAGTTTATATCATACATATAATATAAAAAAATATTTCCTTCATATTTCTCAACCAAGAGTGGTGGTAGACAAATAACAAACCACATTGTTTCTTGAGGGGTAGTTCGTCGTGCATGATAATTGAATATTATTAGCCATTAGATAGATGTATGAGTAATATTATGTTGAAATCGAAGAATAGAAAACATATATATATTTATTATACATTTTTCGTTACATAATAATGCAATAATATTCATTGAGGTTGAAGAGAATGAAAATAAAAAAAGGAACCCAATGAAGGAAGTTACCTCTTCTTTGGGAACTAATTATTTTCACCAAATAGATTCATTCGATGTCATTCATCACAAAGGGATGGATCTATGTTTAATATAGAGATTTTTTAGGATATTTGGTCAGTTTTTGGATGATAGAAAGTGACGTTAGTGGATTATGTAAGTTACATGGGTGAGTTCCCTTTAAAATAGGAGGAATTCCATTCTTGTAAATGTAAAATGGTACATATTATTGAGAGGTATCACATACATAATGTTCTTATGTAATTTTAAAATTTGATAAAATTGGCTAATATGTCATAATATTTCCATCGAGAAGAATTTGGACACGTTTCTAGGTTATTTTCGTCCTTATGTTTCTTTGTTAAACTAGTTTTTCCCTTAATCATAGAAATTATTTTTAATCTATTTCACTATTAGTTTTGGGAAAAAAACTATGTTTACCAAATTAGACATTATAATTTCTGATTCATAAAAATAATGAATCCATTATTCAAAATTATAATCACATAAGTGACATAAATAAATTTAATGTCAATCTCAAAGGCGTATCATGACTGCAGCCTTTTAAGATACGATGTTAAAAAATATATAATGTTTTGATATCCAATTTCATGGTCAAATTGGTATTAATGCCCTAAATGTGACCAATTTATCTATAATTGATCTAAATACACTTTTAAAAAATATTAATATACAATAAAACTATATAAATAAATTGTATGAAACAGTTGTTTTGAATTAAATATAGTATGATTCACTATACATACAAATATGAAATTCCTTAAAAAAATTATAAAAAAATACAAAATTAGTAAATTTATATATTTTACTTCAAAAAATAAATATTATTTTCAAATAAAAATTATTATATATTAAAAAATTATAATTAAAATGGGTTCTCTATTAAAATGTGGTAAAATTTCCTATTATCAAAATACCTCATTTAATTAATATAATTAGATTTATTCACATATTATTTCAATAAAATATATTTAAATATTTTAAAAAATATCAATTGAATATATAATATGTATATATTTCATTTAAAACATTTATCAAAGGTGGTTTTATTATATTAATGAGATAAAATGTGTTTGAACATATAAAAATAGTTTTGGTAGGAAAGGAATTTTATTGAAATAGTTCATACATTAATTTATATATAATTGAAAAAAACTAAATAATTTTATATAAATTTTTAAATAATATTTTCACATTTAATTTTATATTATTTTTAACATCCATTAAAATGGTTAGGTGGTATATATATTTATATTTCAATAACAATTTTAATAACACATTGTATTTTGGTAAACCTATGTCTTGTGTGCAATGAAATCCATCAATAAAACTCATAATTATGAGTAAAATAAGTCAAAATTTGTGTTATGTGTATCAGAAACCAATATAATAGTTTCATTTAGTGATTTAATTACATTGAGTTAGGTGAATGATAACCCATACTTAGTTCTTCTATATAGAATGATCTATATTCAGTGTTGCATGATATATAAAATATATAAAAAGATTAAATTAATTTGAAAAAAAATCACAAAATATAAGGGTGTTACACTCTACCACATTAAAATGAATTCCACCAACCATAATTTATATGGGAAATGTATGGATTAATAATTAAATTTTCTTTTAAAGAAACCCACAATTTATAAATGAATATTAAAACCTCCTCTAAACTCAGATACTTTGAAACCAAATGGTTATCCAAAGTGATGCATAACATCGTTTCTGCATAGGTTAACATAACGAGGGAGTGAAAATTGGAAATGGAGTAAAATATAAAATAATTATAGAGAACGATTGAGTCCCTTGACCATATTTGAGTGAATTATCAATTGAAATTCAAGGACCTCAAAAACATAAATTATGTTTGATTTATAAGACCATCAGCTCAACAAAAATGAGGGTATTAATATAAATCATTCTCTATTTTGTATTTCTAGAGTTGGTGAATTATTTTAATATTGTATAACATAATGAAATATACATCATTTATTTCATTTCATTAAATTAAGATAATATCAAAATTTTGTTATCCCATTCTAGATTTCAACATCATCTCTGACTCCAAAAAATGAAAGGAAATTATTAATTCTAGATGTACTTACAGATCATGAGTTTTAATTCATTAATTCTGTATTTAGTTGACATCACAAAAAATTGTTATCATAGTTTCATATGAATAAATCATTATGTGGAGAGATAATATGTTAATCTCCCAAATTTCTTTAAATGATTAAATTAAAGCATTGAGAAAATTGTTAACCTTGAAACCCTTCAAAAAGATGAAACTACAAAAAAATTGAATTATGTTCCTAAATTAGATTAAAATTTATATCATTATATTATAATGTTTCTCATGGTTGTCACATTCCAAAAATTGGAAAACCTTAATCATATATTATCTCTAAAATGGTAATTAGCAAAGTTTTTATAAAACCATACCGAGAACAATAATTATTTCTTAATCCAATGATTATCGAATTAGTTACATAAACAATAAAAATAAGAAAACATCATCCAGGATAAAATATAACACTTTTTAATAAATCCATAATAATTTATATTTTCAATAAGAGTATCTAATCTACCTTATCTAAAAAATCATCTATTTATGGATGCTAAACACAATTTTCTCAATATCATGAATACATTAAGGGTTACCTTCCCTTACTCAAAATATCATTTTTATATGTCTTTATTACTATTTTACATATGGGTTTCAAACCATGATGAAAATGTTATGATGAAATCTCTTGTATATTTCATGATTCATAAATCATATTTTTTTAATTCCAAAACATAAATGTGTTATTCATCTAACTTCCTTATAATAAAAATAACTAATGTTTTGTATCTTAGTCATCTATACACTTTTCTTGAAATAAGAAATATTATTCATTTCTCAAAATTTATCAAATTAATTTTAATCATTCCTTTAAAATACTAATAGAACAGATCATACCTCTCAAATGTAGTTCGTGATGTCTTGTTTATCATGCAAAAAACCATTATCTATACTACATTGTCAATTCACTTCATGATACTTTCTCATTGGAATCCATTTATCATAATTAACATTTATTAAACACATAAATAATTTTTTATTTTATTATTTCCATGGGAGGTCAATATTCTTGTCCATTACGTCAACTAAACTCTTTATATTTCAACAAAATCAACATTCTTTGAGTCCTTCCTTCCCACAAACAAAAAATTTTATTGCTCCACTATGACACTGTATTATGTGATTATTTCCACATTACAGACACAATGAAAAATGAATTTTAATTCCCTCTATTCTCTCCATTACCAATACTCATTGAGAACTCCTTAATTCTCTTATTTGGTGAGTCTAATAGTTGGATAGAGTTTCATTTATAATCATGTTCTATGAAAACTGATTAGGTGTAATCATAAAACCACTAAAACAAATGGTCATCCTTTTTTATTTTTTTCTAAAAATTTCACATCACATTCACTGTTGATATTGTTCCATCTATTTTCTACCATTGACTAACAAAATAATGTAATGTGTGTGAAACATTTATCATAATGTAAAACAACATAATAATAATAAAAATAACATATATGATGTATAAATTATGGATCATAATTAAATAATCTATGAAACCAAAGGTTCATCCTAGGTTATTCATAAAAATAATCTATCAAAATCCATTCTGATTATTCAAAATTATTTTTTGAATTCCCAAGGCATATCCCTGGATGTGTAAAACTAGTTGTGCATCAAGGCTCATTCTAATGTATAGGGTTACACTCATGTGCGGCCTAATGCACCTTTTTAGAGTTGTGAGCCCTAGGTATAACTGTTCCAAAGTCACATGAAATTATTTTATCCAGAAAGGGACTAAATTTTATGAAACCACTTTCTTTATCCATTACTAAAATTCCCATAAATTTTCCTATATTTTTCCTTATCCATAATCTTATTGATAGATTAATCCATAAAAATATCTTAGAAATATTAATTATGATATCACTAAATTATTCCAATCCTTGTTTATAATGGTAGAATATAACATAAATCTGAAACCATTTATAATAGCCCACTATTAATATACAGATACATTAAATTGTTTTTATTTGAATATTATATACATTTCACAAATTAATTCTCAAAGACAATATTTGTTTACTAAATTTAGAAACATGAAATAAACACAGTAGAACGTAAGTGAGAAACATTATCTCCAAGTAGGATCTCCATTAATAGAAATAATCTTATACAATTCATAAATAATACATATCATTATAACATAGTTAATTAAGCATTAAAAGAGGAGATATCGGATTCTCTGTAAGGTTAATCAAGGGGATGTTAAAAGTGTAAAAACTTGTATAGGGGCATGATAATATGATCATCAAATTAAAAGGGGATACCCAACATATCAATTATCGTCAACATTGATCATGGAATAAATATTATAATTCTATAATACATGAATCATAAGGTAATAAATACATATTCTATGGAAAATATAATAGGTGTAAGACACAAAATATTTCATATGGATAGACATTTTTATATCATTCCCTATAAGCTACGAATCATTCATATATCTTATCATAGAACATCATGGAGACTACACCGAATGGATAGGACACAAAAAGATTTGATAGCCAGTTTCTCCTATAAAGGGTAATGAAGTCTTTCCACACTATTTATGTTAGAGTTTGTATCCTGAGACAACATGAGAAGCATAACAATAATTTTTTACCACCTCCTACAATTTTATTAAATATTTCATTTTGGAAATCATTGAATTACCCCTATAACGTGTTTTTTATTTTTTTTCTTCTAATTCTGAAAATTTTCAAAAATATAAAAGGTTTGAACATAATTCAATAAAGAATTTATAAATAATTCTTCATATTCAAAAATTATTTATAAATAAATATGTAATAGGATCCATAGGATTATTATTTTCCATTTAATATCCTTATATGATCATGTACATTAATATTTTAATATTTCAAAATGATATAATTTCTTTATATATATGTCCCTCAAAATGGTTTTAAATAAAGTTTTTCGTTAACCGAAACATATACCTTAGGAGGGACCAACAATGAATATTGAATTCCTAATTATAGTGCATTAGTTCTTGAAGATTTCAATCATAATATTGTGTTTTTTGAGATAATACCCATAGGCTCATCTGTTTCGGAGCCACGTCTGCATGTAGTATACAGATATTGACAACATTTCTCAAAAATCGAGCACTCTTAGACTTTACCAAAACATATGATGATTAGTTTAACATAGAAAAATTCTTATTAGTTTCCACTAATGCCTTCCAATCCTATTTTCCAATTAACTACACCATTCCAATATAGAAACTATAGATAATTTAATTTATCATCACATTACATTTAAATCATTGTTAAGACAAAAAGTATAGAAGTGGAACAATCCATGATCTAATGATTTCGTATCTTTTGTAAATTATGCTCAAAAATTAATTTTACATAATAAAATTAAAAAATTATTTATTTTCTTGTTATCTATCCTTTTTTAGACCTAAAATTATCTTTAGTTAATGTAATAACTTGATGATTTACATTAATAAAATGGGTGAGATAAAATCAATGTAAAAGTAGGTATAACTTGTGGGGAACAAGGACTTTAATAAAAAAGTATACGGTTTAGTATAATCATATCATAATCATAAGATAATCATCATAATCCTAATAGAAATATTTCTAAATTTCATGGATTGTGTGATATGTATAAATTGAAAAATCTTGTCTTAGTGTTCAAATACAACACATAGTTACGAACAATGTGAGTATTATGTTCATGAATAACATATCTGTATAATTCAAAAAATCATAATTGTGAATAAATATAGAATCATGTTCATAAATATTTCACATAATCTCATTAGAAACATCACATTTCTTATTGTTTTAGAGTGTTATATAATTCTGAGCCAACCTATACGAACATAAATGCTCTAAATCATGCATGCCACATAGAACATATAAAAATCATACTAATTAATAAACCAAATGAAGAGAATGAGTTTCATAAGGATTTTATATAGCATAATTTTATCCATAATCCTTTTCATTTTCATGTTAATAAGGGGAATAATACCTGGAAATAAAACATCATTATTCATAAGTGGAAAAGAGACATTATAAGAGGAGTAATATATAATGTTTTCGAAATTGAAGTCACAGTGATGAAACGATTTAAATTTAAAAAAATTTACATGGTAAGAACATCTATATCCAAGAATTAAAATTTAATAGACATTTAAAGGACAAAATATAAACACGAAAATTTTGGAAGAGTGGATAGCTTGAAGAAATGATTTTGGTTTATGGATCCCCTCTATTTTAATCCTATTTATATTTTAACTTTTCCTCATCATAAAAAATAAAAACGTGATTATTAAAATGTAGTTCCAGAAGATAAATTTCTTCAATTTCCCCCATATTTATCAATTATAATTATTGGATCATATATTATAACACTCCTTGTTAAACATTAATTTTTTTGATATGATATTTTCCTTTAATTTTTGCAGTTTGGTTCCTCTTTCATTATTTTCATTAAAAATTATTTATATATAATCACAATTCACTCCAGAAGAATATGATATATAAAATTTAAATTTAAAATATTATATTTTATTCATATGTTCCATCAATGATGGTGGTTATATGGATTGACTTGACAATGTCTTGATAGAGTTTAATTGACATTCGACAAGACATTGTCGAAATAGAAGGAAAGTGAATTCTAAGGTTTATATATTTCATAATTATGATACTTAAATTTGGATAACATAATTAATATAATAAAATAACAATAAATAATTAATCATATAATTTTTTTATTGGGTTTCAAAAATATAAATATAATTATAAAAGGAAGAGTTAATAGAAACTTACATAACTCGTAGTTTAGCTTATTTTGTATGACACTAAAACTCCCTTGATGTTTGGAGTTGGATTAATCTAGAACGTACCTAAGGATTATAAGGGCCTTAATAGAAATTATTTTCTGAAAATTATAGGCCTTGGAAAGTGTGTATGATATTGTTTCCATGGGGATGGATTGGGGTTATATATACATTAAGAGATGATTATTTTAGGAATTTATTTTTTTATAAATTAATACATCAATAGTAAATAATGTAATAGTGATGTATTGACAATATTATTCACATATAAATATGATTTAATGGTTTCTATAGATTAATTCCCTCTCTAATTTGATTTTGTTAGTTTTTTTAAAATAATATTGAGAAGAATAAAAAATTGTTATTTCAATGGATCACATTAGAATTTATGTTTTGGAAATTGATGTGTTGGCTAGGTAATTTATGATTATGAAATTTCAATGATTCATTTTTGAAAATAAATATTTCATAGAAGAACTAAATTTTCTATAATGCATTATTCTGTTATTTCATCATGAATAATTTAATTCATGATACACTGATTTTGTGTGAAATGATATTTTACCATTTGCCAGAAAATATATATAATTAATAAAATTATAAAAAAATAACTGATCGAAAATTTTTTTATTATAATTTTAAAAATTATATTAATATTACCGAAAAAATATATCATTGGTACTTTTTATACATAATATAATTTTTTATGAAATAATAAGAAATAAAATTTATCAATAGTGTGATTATATTTTATTTTTGTTTTTTCTCGTGATATTTAAATTTTGGAACTACAATATTTATATTTAAATAAATTCATAATTATAAATATTATATACATTACAATTTATTTTTTTGATGCAAAATTACTCTTCTAATGGTCTGGTGACTATTCCCAACCGTCATGTTACTATTATAAAAGTCACAATACAATTATAATGATCAAATTACCACTCATATATAAATAATTATAATTTCACAAAATTTTCAATAAATTTCTTCCCAAGGTTTTATATATTCATTTTTAGGATATTTTTTTTCTAGTATTTTCATTTTTTTAATAGGGTCGTCCATGGAGAAATGATTCAATAAAATTGGAGAGATTAATATTTTATCATTTTATAATTTTTCACCAATTGAAATATTGGGAATTTTAATAGGATTATAAGTGTACTAATGAAATGATACTTTTTAATGAGTCAAGTATCCTGTATATTTCTCTACATTTTTTTGTGAATTGTACAATAAAATATAATACAACACACCATCATTAAATTACAAGATAACTAATAAACAATGGTTCATTTCTAATAGCATAGAATATGAGCTCCCCAAAATGAAAAAATCAGAATGAAAAAATTTTGAATGAGAAAATATTCAAGATTATTGGATGTTGAAATTAAAAGTAAAGTCATTGTTGAAAGATAAAATATATTATTATATTGTTTAAGATTTCATTTTAATCTATATGGGATGATATTTTAACTTAATTTACTACAATAAGAGGATTATTACAATTTGATGTACACCAAAAAGGGATGAACAATTAAAATAATAAATAGTATGGTCCAACTTGTGGACTACCAAGACATCACCATATATTCATTACATGACATACTCCACCTAAGACTATATTCACTGATGAACACTCTACTTGGTGAAAGATTTCCATCCCCTCAACTAGGTCTATAAATATATTTTTCCCTCTTATAAAGATCCCAAACAATGGATCCAACTCAACTTTCCTTATTTCGTACATTGCCTCCATCTCCTTTTATTATCTGATTACCATAGTTAGCATTACTTAAATGTACATAATATATATCTAGAAATTAATATATTATATCATCTAGTATTTGTCTATATTTTTCTTATAATACCTAAACTAGAAAACAATTTCCATATATGAAAGGAAATAGTTTCCTACTTGGGAATTATATTCATGAGCATCACCACTAAGTGCTTCATTGGTTTTATTAGACGTACATACATTATGTTACCATCAGTGTTATCTTTTCATAGTTCCCAAAAACATTATATTATAGACAAAAGAAAGTAACTAAGTGGTATAATCACATCATCACTTCTAGATTCATGACCATTATAAGAATATCTCTTAAATTATATTTGTCGCTTATTTTCTGAGATCCATAATTTCATCCTACAACAAAAACAACTAAATGTTTTATTTTATTTAAATAATCTTTATCAATGATTTAAACTCCATATTTTGACAAGTTAATTTCACTTTGTGAATCATATAATAACACCCCAACTAC
This sequence comes from Viscum album, assembly GCA_963277665.1. NCBI lineage: Eukaryota > Viridiplantae > Streptophyta > Magnoliopsida > Santalales > Viscaceae > Viscum > Viscum album. Next base: position 1,496,238,009 of record OY728156.1, on the reverse strand, counting down.
ATTCCCCATTTCTAAATCAATCGACAACCCTTTCATTCATACAAACTTATTTTGTTATTCTATCAATGTGATTTAAATAACTTATTTTATAAAGATATAAAATTCTAGAAAAATTTTGATATTAAACTCACTATAATTATAAAAAATTTGAGGATATAAAAAATGGTTCTCCTCCACATGAACGAAATCCACCCATGCACAAATCCATAAAATATTGTAATGTGTTGTTCATTCCAATGCTATTTCCACCATTAATATGAAAAATAATACACTTCACTTCCACAAAATTTACTCTTACAAGAATGTATATAAACCTTATGAAAACTCCTGCTCATTATATAATTATTTTATGGGTATAATTAATTGTTCATATCTCATAGATGACTCATGCCGACCCATTTGGATAAACACTAACTCAGCTTTTTTCAAGTTAAATTATTACTATAATGCTTAAAGAGAATGACTGGGGGAATGGTCACTAGTTTCCCCATTAAATGTTCAATGTGCTACCCCACTATTAGGATGTAATGTTACTAAATCCTGTGAATTGTTCCTATTCTAATTCTCCCACTATTCATATCCCCAAAATCTATTTCATCAAATTAAAATCTCGTATCTCAAGGATTTTGTATAACACACTTTTCATCTTATAAATTTTTTTAATTTACCAAACTAGAAAATATGATATAATCACATTGATAAGTAGGACAATAAGACTACAAAAACCAAAAATATTCTCAAAAAAGACCTATATTAACTAAGATGAACTTTTATTCTTATAGAATGATGTTCAAATTAATTTTCTAATTTATCACTCCGAACATAAAACTATAAATTCTAACTATTGTTTTCACATAAGTTTCAAAATTTGTTTCTTCATGAAACCACCTAGATGCTTCAAAATGATTTCCTCCGAAATTATTCAATGATGAAACATTTTCATCCAATAAATGATTTCTAGATGTAATATCTGTGAAAAAAATATAATTAACACTATTTTGAAAGTCATGTTTTTAACCAAAAGGCAAAAAAATATAATAAATCCACTACTTATATTTATTGAAAATTATTCATGTCTAACCATGAATTATACCTTTTTCTACCATATGTTTCATCATATAGATTACAAACCAACTTGTATTGAAATAATTTATCCCCAATATGACTCTCCATAATCTCCAATATTCCCAAAACATTGAGGCAATTGAGATCATATTTAAATGATAACTGACACTACTACATGATTTTCAAACTCTTTTAATGTTTTGGGAAGTGGAGGGATTCAGTATTCATTAGAAACATATTTGGAAAACTACATTACTAAAATTTATATGGGTACCTATCCCTAGTTGATATTAATATTTTTCCCTATTTCTTAACTCTTTCTCATACACCAACATTTATAGTAATTACATTTCGAGATTTTTCTCTAGCCTCCTAATTCATTTATATCATCTTTTATTTTGGAATTAGAAATATAATATGAAAATTTCCTCCTTATATTATATCCTCTAAATAGATATGCATTTTTAAAAGTATTATGAATCCTAAATTCAAAAAAACTATAGTCATTGAAAATTCATCCATCTGAATGTATGCTTTCAATGACACTTTTTATTCATCATATCACATCTCTAGATTTTTATCCTTTAATAAGATATCATCATTGATTACCATATTTTATGTTATAATGAAATTTCTTAAGTCCTTATACCAAAATAAAAAACGAAAACACTATTCAATATATATAAAAAGGTATCAACATTAATACATTGAAATTATCATACCTTGTTTCTTTGAATCAATATAGACATAGGTGACTTACATGAATACTTTTACGTGGTTAAAATAAACCACCATTCTATACAAACAATTCATATCATTTTTTTACTAATTAGAGAATATGTAAATGAATTTATTAAGTAAGTCATATAATTTACTACCTATACCCCAAAAAATTAGGTTTCTCCATGTTAATCCTCATAATTTTTACCCTTGTATATTTGTATTTGTTTCATCCTCTACGTAACTCCATTTTACTCTAGAGGCCCTGGCATGGTCTTCATAAACTAAATCCCATCCCACCAAATAACCTATAGAACCCTTTAAATTTTTTCTCCCCACCATTGTCTGACCTTATGAACATTAATTATTTTTCGACCACATAATATTCCATGTCCCTCTATTATAAATATTTCCCAAGCACCATAGAATTTCTCTTTATAATTGACATACACAATTTCCATGTGAATCCATCGATTAATGTTATATATAAGGGATATACTATGTGAGAATGAACAACATATAGCCCCCATACATATTTTTGAAACAACTCCAACTTTTGGTGCTTCGGTTCATTCCCATCAATTCATAAGGACACCTTCCATCAATTTATAATGATTAAGTCTTTTCAAGTCCAATACTATATTATTACAAACAAAAAAAATATATTTTCTTAGTGAGAATTTTTGTATATTTCACATTGAAATTACCTATATGATAATTTCAAACATTTTTTGAATGTTGAATCTCTAACATGTATTTTTCATTTTAGTATCCCTAAAATGTATAAAATCAAATCCTTCACATAATTGTTCATTACCTTATATCCATGAAGATTTTTCCACACACTATACGAAAATATAGTATACAAACACACATAGTCAAATTAACACACTAATATTATGTTTTTATTCGACCAAAATAGATTCCACATATCATTTAACTACAAAATCCTTCAATTCCATTTTCAGATAAAAAAACTCATTCCCTATAATATCATAATCCTTTTCACCCAAAAAAGAGAAATGTGAAAAGACATATTACTGTATAATTTATCATGATTCATATATTACTTATAGAATAGAATGAAGATACATAGTACATTACCAATGAAATCTATTAAATAATGTTATATATGAGAAAGAGTTACCTACCATCTGAAATCGGGTTTATAGATCAACAGTTGGAAGATTTGTTTTGAATTCTCCCATTATTCACTAAAATCCATTTTCAAGTGAATTTCTATAAAACCAACTCCAATAGCCTGGATGTAATGGTAAGAGCAGTATATTGGTAAAAAATAATGAAGATATTAATAAATAGGATCCAATTGATTTGATTTCATGGGTTAATAGATATATTTTTTATTCTCACATTATATTTTAAAATATCAATCACAACTTAAATAGTCAGTGAGAAATTTATTATTAACTCTAGTATATGCATAAAGATATTAAAAGTGTTCTTCATGTTTCATTGGGAATGTAAAATAAAATAAAATGGTGAGTTCATATATCCCTTAACAGATATCATATATTAGGATTAATAATTTAATAAAATAGAAATAAACAAAATTAGAGGAATAAATAAAAATAAAATTTCTTTTTATGACTAATTACATGAGTTTGGAATATATTCATAGAAAGCATAATAATTAAAATAATCATATGAATAATAATAAATTATATTATATTGATGAAATGCATAATAATATAAATCATAATCTTACCATAAATTCAGCATGCCATGACATAATCATAATTATTTAATGAAGATGCATTATACCAAAAATTAGATTGTCTCGTGATACTTACAGATGAATCAATGGGTTTTGGAATTTTGATCATAATCAATCACTAATGGATAAATCATATACCATCAAAGTCTCGATAAAGACACTCAAAATATTTTAATAAGAATAAAAAAATTCCCAAACTAGTTTTTCTCTTGTCACCATGTAATTCATAGTGGAGATCTATAATTCTAGGGAAAACCATCACTAAATCAGTCCAATTAATTTATCATATAAAAAATTAAAAATTAAAATATATATAATTAACATCCATATGGAAAAAAAATATAAAAGATATTTTTATTTCCCCTATCAATAATTTTTATAACATTCATGGAATACTCCCTTGAAACTACCACTAAAAGGGATATATAATTAATTTTATACTAGAACACATCATATTGAAATAGGGAAAATGATATAGAATTTATCCATTATATTTAAGAGCATGGTCATGAAGATGAAATATCAATTCAAGAGAGATATTGGGAGTGATAGAGAAAATATAAATGACAAGATTAAATAATTATAATTAATAATTACCCACAAATTAAGAAATGAACTATAATTTAATACGGGAATTATGATGACCATCAATACATTAGAGATGATCATTACCTAGTGGATGGTTATTTATATAAGAATCCCCTTACCTAGATTCCCATGTTCCATTGCATGTCATCATTTTTCTTGAATAATAAAATTATATTAAGTATTTATTTTTAAAAACATAAATTATTATTCTTATTTTCATATTATTATTCATTTTAAATCATTAATTATTTTATTTTATTTATTTATTAAATTGATATTTTTCTAATCAATCATTTTGAGTTAAATATCCTATTTATATTAGTATATTTATTATAACCAAATGAGAATTAACACTGTTTTCATAGTCTCAATAAGTCTTAAATTCATCAAATATAATTTTAACATCTTTTTCTAAAGTACTATATATATTTTGTGGTAGTTTCATGTGTGGTTAGACATCATAAAATCCATAATTCTTATGTTTCAATAATTGTTGGTGAATAAAACGGTGAATATTAATAGTAATGTAAATATTAATATTACAATTAAATAAAAAAAATTAACAGAATCATTATTATTCCATGATAAAATTTATTAATATTCAAAAACCATCGATGAAAAATATTTATAGCATTATTACATATAGTGGGCCAGGTCAACCATAACGAGAACATTACAGAATATATCCATCAGTACAATTATGAATGGATTTTATAATAATATCATCCTTATAGAAGTATAATTATATTATTTATATTTAATTTTTGATTAAAATTATAATATGGAAAATTTTGATGAATTTTTTTTTTGAAATTAATGATAATAAGTTATTACATACAAATATAAATTCATAACTCCTCTTGAATTTCTACAGGGTTTTGAAGAAATTAGAGGATTCCATTGAGTCTAGATGATATCCAACATTCAAGATAATTGTTATTGGTGAATATAATAAAAATTATTTTATGTAATTATAATTTTTGGTTTGTATTGAAAAGAATATGGTGTAATATTATATGATATTGGGGTGATATTTTTGTTAATACAAAGTTTTTATATAAAATTAATGAAAAATTAGAGGATAGTGAATATAAATTAGAAATTATTGAGGATAATATTTGGTATCGTAATAAATAACCTCATATAATCAAATAAATATAATATTTGTGACTTTAAACCTTTATTTAACACTTTTTCCTCATTTTAGTATTTTTCGTGGGTACTAAATTTTATCTAGATAAATTATTTTTCCAAATAAAAATGAAATTTACTCACTAACTAATTTAGATATTTAAATTTAAAATATGAAAAAAATCTTATATGATTCAATTTATATTTTTGATAATAATTATCTTTTATATAAACTAGAATTATGTAATAGGAACATTTTTTGAATTTATTTTTAAAAACATAAATTACATTTAAATATTTCTATCTGGTTTTCAGAATTTATAAAACTAGTTATATAGTTTATAGAATTTTAAATGTCTCTTTATTAGAATAAAAATCATATTTATACTCGATTTCATTATTGGTGACTACATGAGTGTGGTCCGTGATGTACATCCTCATTATTGAAACATAAAAGAAATCATGCACCATAGAGAGGTTGTTTTTCATAAACAATCGGTATTCCCCAAATTTAATACACTCTAAAATTTTAAATGTCATAATATGACTATAATTTTTATTCCTATTTTTACAAAACCATGGAAGACTATTCCAAATATAATCCATTAATAATACATATTACCCACATTAAATTATATTCCATTTCTCTAATTAAATGTATAATTATTATAGTCTCCTAGTTTAATGGACATTAAACATTATTTATGTTTCATTATTATAATATTATTGGGATATGTTAGGGAATGATTGAGATCGTTTGGAAAATATTTTGGGTCTTTTCATGGGGTTCATAGTTAGAGAACGATTTTTAGAAACCAGGAAACATCTCTAGAATATTATGTTAGGGAAAATAGAAGTAATTGGGAAGGCGAATAATTTTAACATGGTTTGGTAAAAGTATGTAAATTTACAAGAGAAATCATTATTTTTAAAAAATATGGAAAACACATGGTTCATGAATTGTTTTCCCATCCATGTGAGTAGACCATTTATGTGGTGGCCTATTGTAGTAACATCCTCATGGTTTCCATAGGGTTTATCGAAGCATATGGGATAACTGTGCAATATACATGTGGATTTCTACATATTCTAGATCTAATCTGAATTTGACCCTTAACCTCCCATTATTTCCCAATTCTACCGATTCCATGAATTCCACTTCTCTAAAATTCTATACATACCATTCTTATTGATCTATGTGTAATTTTTTTGATATTATTTGTGTGTTGGATGCATGGATTCATTGGAAAGTGATCATTCATGATGTTTTCCATTAGTTTATAACTTATTATATCTCTTATATTCATGTATATAATTTATTGATATTATATACATGTTTTTTTATGACAATCGTGAGGCGATATTATTGTTTCTAATTAAATGAGAAAGATCAATAATGTTTTTTTTGGAATATCAATGCATATTTTTTTGAAGAATCTGTGATGTTCTTTATTTAATCTTGTCTTTGTAACGTAGGTGGTTTCAGTCAAGAATACTGTTATTTGAACATGAATTATTCAATTAAAATTTATTGAATTTCATGGATTAGATTGATATTTCTTGTAAGGTTTGATGAAAACCATCTTTAGTGAACTTTTGTGAATATGATTGAATTAGCGGTTCAATGGAGAGTGAAAATGGTTACATGATTTTTTAAAAATGATTATTAAAGGTTTCATTTGGAATTGATGCATTGAAACTATAGTGTAGAAGGGTTTTCAATATAAATATTATCTTATTTAAAATATTTGGCTCAATTGGTTTGGAATGTTATTTATCTTATACATTACGTTTAAGTTTCTTTTGTTGACGTAACCTTGTATAAGTGGTGGGCACCATTGTGGTAAATTACGTGAGACTATAGAAGGGGAATATTATATTGGGGAATTTGAGATATTGATACCTAGTGATGATTTGTTAGATCTATGTGAGACCACTCAGGGGTAGGGTACTGTCACTAAATAATGCAAGTGTTGGTGTCTATGAAATCTTTAAATTCGTATTCCAAATGAACATATGAAATAATTTAAGAGAATTTTTTGGATTCATTCATTAGAAACTAGTTTTTTAAAAATGGTTTTATTTTATATATATACTGATATCAATGTAATTATATATTTTGTTTTATATAAATCTGATAACATGTTATATCCTAGGGGCACAAGTAGGGATGTCATTGGATAAATCCTAGTAGGTTTGGCTGGCACCCCCACTTAGGCATCATAGTGTGTTTGTAAATATTGTTTATCGATATATGGGAAAATAAAGGTATCCCAACTCATTAGTGATGCATAATGATACCATTAGTGTAGACTGTACTATTTTTTCTTGGTGTCTATGGGGAGTTAATGTGGGATGCCTAGGTTGTATTTGGGTTGTAGGTTTTGTATCTACTTTGTACTATGATATGGTTCATGTAACCTCCCATGTAAATAAAGAATTCGATGTTTTTATATTTATTAATATATGTAATTTAAACATTAATTATACTTTAAAATTGTTTCTTTGTTCGATAGAGTACCTGAAATGCAACAAGGAGTTTCTTTGAAATCATATGTTTCACACTAACAATATGATATTTTTATTGGAAATGGTATTTACCGCATAAATGTTTTATTAGAGGGAATGAAAATAACTAACTACAATAATATTATAATTTTTTTTTATTTTTTTTACATTTACCCAATAAATGTTAGAGGCTTAAAATGTGAATGAATATAATTTTAATCATAAATACTCTAATATTCTCTAAAGGGTCGATTTACAACTTTTTGATGGAGAACCCTTGTAAAATATAGTTTTTTTCACTTTTATATGTTATATTTGGCAAAATAATTTTAATCTTTAGAAAAGGAACATTAAAATATACATTGGATGAAATTTTGATATTTTTTAGATTATGTTCAATTTTTAATGAATAGTGAAAAATGTGATATTTTAATTCAAAACTACCTTATGATTTTATTCATTTATATGATTATATTATCTATTTTAATTAGGTTTAATGTTTTAATATATTATAATTTTATCATTTAATCCTAGTTTGGCCATTGAGTGTAATTTCACTTTAAAATTGGACATTAACAAGTATCAATTTTTTATGGTTATTATTTCATAAAAACCTGAATTTTTGATGATGGGAATTAATTACAAAATTAATTAATGAAACATATATGGTATTAATTTGGTAAAATATACATCATTTTATAATAAGAATATAAAATTTAGTTTAGAGTGAATTTTTTGTATTTTTATGAAATCATACAATTTTTGTTGAATAGTAAAAAAGCAATGTGTTATTGTTTAAAACCAAATTTTTATTTAAATCATTATTTTTAAATTTAATTTTTTTTTAAATTTTATATAGATACATAATACCTATATTAACACTATGTATTCATTTGAGTCATTTTATAATAAGATTAGATATATAAAATTATATTGAACTTTTTAACGTCTCTTTACCCACCTTCAACGTGCTTCTTCCAATTTGAATAAAACATAACATTACAATTAAGGGTAATTGAGTTTCATAAATACAACATACATCATAATCATGTAAAATTTTTTTCAACGGGGTGGAATTATTTGGTAAATAGTAACTTTTGAATTTTATTAACCACGATTAAAGGTAATTAGGGATCGTTATGGTAAAAATAATATGATATAAATATCAAATTATTTTGAAACTTGTAATAATCTTATTGGATGAGTCATGGCCAACAATGACAATCCATGGGTCAATTTTTTACCCCATGGAGCCACTTGGGTATGATAATGAAATTAATACCATTTTATTTAAATGAAAAATAAAAATGCCATACACATGTACTGTTTTACTAAAACAATTTTAATGTAGGGTTATATAATTGTTATATATGAAAATAAATATTTATTATAAAGATAAAAATATTTCCTACATCATGGTAATTTTTATATAATTTTTAGAAATCATATAAATAATATTATTTATGACACAATATGATGTAGTGTTTACATCATTAATGTATGATTTAAATAAATAAGAAGATAAAAATAAAAAAAGTATCCTAAACTTGTTAAATTTATATTGGATGATTTTATTTTGAACATGGGCCACCTTATATTCATCTTTAATTATTTTTGGACATTTATAAACTAAAAACCATTATATAAGAAAAATAATACTTTCAAACTTTTCAAATGAGCCTCCTGTCTCCCTTGTAAAAAGCCCTCACTTTCAACCCTTTTCTCACACTTCTAAAGCCCTTCCCTCGTACATCCTCTTCCAAAATAATCCCCCAAGATCTCTATCTGCATCCTTGAATCCTTATCTTAGTTATAAAAGACTTAAATAAATCCATTTGGTTCAAAGAAAAAGGAGTTACCTGATTTAAAGTTAACACATTCTCTTACATTCTTTTGTTTTATTTCATTTTCTCCAACCCCGTAATCACTTTTTTTTACATTATATTATAACAAAAACTGTATCCATAATATACTAGGATGTTTTTATGAGAATTATATGATCTAAACATACACACACATCTATCTATTGGGTAAAGAACATAATGTTTATGTGGACATCAAACTATTGTCTCACGAAATGATGATTGTTCAATTATGTCCTACTGCCCCTCATGGTGGCCATTGTGATAGAAATTTTTTTATATGTTATATTTATTATATATATATATTTATTCAATTATGAATTATTTTTCATTTATATAATACTATTATGGTTTCCATTATGGGTGCACACGATAATTTCATTTGAGGAAATGCGGACTACCGCCCCATCAAAATGATATGACTCATTGATGCCATGTGTGAAAAATATAAAGGATATAATTTATGAACTTATTTAACATATATATCATATATATTATACTGAATTATAATATCCCTATATATAATTATGTTTTAATTTCATTAAAAAATGATATAGAAATGAAAGTATCGTTCACGCGTACGTACGGCTTACCGTCTCCATGAACGGTGCATTTAATTTCTTAACTCCAAATTTTATTTACTATTATAAACACACATATATATATATAATGGATATATATAATAAATGTGACATATAAATTATGATGATCATTCTAGATATAATGTAATTTTTACCACATGAGAAATATGTAATTATAACAAGTTCATTTTTTACTCAAGTTCCGAACATCGACAAAATGTATAATATATACTATAAAAATTAAGTAACTGTTGTAGAAGGGAAATAAGTGATATAATAAGTATAATAATGTTGAAAAATATTCTTATTCAAGTAGAAATTAACATATGTTTGTCATTCATAATGAACAGGGATCATACAAGTGAGTCAAGTCGGACACATGGTAAGGGATTTCTTATATCTCTTTTAATTCTATGGGATTTCCATTGTTTTACAATTACTTTTGACATTTGTGTATTGTGTAATTCCATTTGATATATATTATCATGATTATATTTATATTAATGGTATCATTTGATTCATTTGGTGCTTATTAACTTTTGGTCATATGACTTGATTGATTACAAGGTGGTAAAGGGTTTTTATCCCACTTTTTTAATTCTAGTGAGATTAATGCCATATTTTCCACTACTTCCATTTGTCTATTGTATGTAATAAAAATTATTGTATTCTTTGTGTAATATACATTAATTAATGGGTATTTACACATTTATTTAATGATACTTTTTTCATGGGGTGTACGTTTCGATAGTTACCAAATCGGTAAGGGAACTATTCACCATCGTCTTTTTAAATGACTTTTTTGTTATATCTTTTAATTTAAATTTTATTATGGTGGGATATGTTCTTTTATATATTTATTACTATAAATTTTATTTTCATGTGGTGAGATATCTATTTTCTCCCATCATCTTATTTTATGAAGTTTAAGGTGATGTCGCCAAGCTGTTTTATTTTTTAAGGGAACATCTTAACCCAATTTCAATTCTTTGGGTTAAACCTCTACATCTTTATTATGCCATGATAAGAATATTTTTGGATGATCTATGATTGTTTTACACATTATATACTCTTATATTTTTATTTATTTATATTTTTTACACATAATTACATAATTTATTTAACCTTGATCTGAGGATACCATCCTTACAAGGGATTTCTTCTCTATTTACATTCCATTGAGATTTCATTTTGGTTATGTGCCAATTCAATTTTATATGGTTTATATACTTTAATTTGGCATATTTTTTCATGAATTCATTTATTGTCATCATATTATAATGTTTTGATTAAATTATATTCCTCAATTATTGGTATTCAAGATTCTCTTGTTTGGTTAAGAACTCTTTAACAAAAATATAATTTTAATGATTTATTATTATTGATATATCACATTAATTTACATGTTTTTAAAATGGTTTTATGGATATATTTAGAAGAAAATTTCAATTTTAAAATGTGAATTAATTTAAAATCTTTAATGTAGTATGGGACACAATGATTCAAAAATCTCATTTTTAAATTTTTTAAAAGGTTTTCAAAATGGTTTTGAAAAATCATTGATTATGTAAATATATTGAAATAATATATAGTGATTTTAATATGGAAATGTAATCTTTACTTTATTATTATTTTATATTATTTTGTTATGGTTTTTTGGAATTGTTTACGTATATGGGTGCTTCCATGATAAACATAGGATGGGTGATCCCGAGATAGCTCTCCAATGCATTGGGTTACAAGAAAGAGGTATACGTTAATGTTTCTCATAATAGATTTAGGGAATATACTGTGATGAGTAATCCAAATGTGACTCCCTATGTAGCTGTGATAGCTAAAATGTATGTATGTTATGAATACATAAGTTACATTTATAATTTCTTCATGTTAATCATAAATCATATGATTTCGTAACATATGTTATGATTGGAAATGTACTTGTTTCATTGATTTGTATTTATTGATGAGTAATGTTTTCCTTCCTTATTTTATAACCCTTACTGAGATTTTTAGGCTCATCCCATGTCTTTGAAATGTTTTCCACATGACTTAAAGATGAATCGGGTCATGGATGGGATCAATGAAAAGTCATGTTGTTTAAAACATGAAACTAGACATGATTCTTTTTAAGATATTTTATTTTATGAAAAATGGATACTAAGTAGTTGTGTCTACATGTAATCTTCAAGTTGATAAATAATATTTATGGAATATTTCTCTAAAACTATTAACATGAAAAGATCCTCAATGTGAATTCCTGACATAATTTAAAATTATGTAATGGTTAAGGTGGGGTCCTTATAGATGGTATCAACAGTCGGTTTAGATAACTTTAGAGGCTATGGTATTTTTTAATCCAATGTGACATTACATTAATGGTTAGAATTTCAGAAGGATTATTAGTTTTTTAGATAACGTTAATGAGTTTATGATAACATGAATAATTATATCCTACTATTTACCCTCCACATAATATATTATATGATGGTTTTACTAATATACTCACATGGAACTTTTTGTTTTTTGTAATTGGATGAATCCAACTGGCACCAAAGTAAGAGTCGATGTGAAAAAAACAATAATGGCTGTCAGAATGAGAAATTGAATGAAATTTGAGCTACAATTATAACTCTTGGGGTCATTCTCAACCAACTATCTGGAGTGTCATTGACTACCAAAACCATGGTGATTTTTATAACGTAACATATATGAGATAAAAAAATCCATGTAGAAGATCAGTTAATAATCATAAAGGTACGTATGTTAAAAAGCCTATGGTTCAAAGATGTGGAAATAAACACCATGGAAAATATTTCAAAGGGGCGGAAATATGATATAGATGTTGAAATGAAGGTCATAATGAAATAACCTTCCATGAAAAAAGAAGCATCAAGATGACTCTAGGAAATGGAAAGAAGTACTTTATGAGGGATCAATTGAATGTTTTAAATGTAGTTTCCATGGTCATTATACAGACACATGTCATACGAATATGTTTCGGGAATGGGATCTCCCAGAACCTACAAATATTTGTTTACCAATACCTAATTCCATTTCGATTGAGGATGAATAAATTGAAAATGACCAATGAATGTTATGGATTATTTCTAAACATATGTTTTGATATTTTTTAATTTTAGGATAAGACAGATTATTTTGTATGTAGGAATGATGTATTTCTGAATAATTTGGACATGAATTATTAATGGATCATGAAGAATGTTGAATGAGTTATAATTCAAAATATTTGGGATTCATGAGTTTTGGTATATTTTAGGATGATGAATCAGTTAAACGTATTAAGTCTCTTTTGATGATAGGATTACATTAGAATAATTTTTATAGTATGTGTAACCTGGAAGTCTGATATATGAAAATTGTATTCAAGGAATAATTATCTTTTATTTTGGGGATATAGATATAAAGAATACTTTGGGTTTATATGATCCTTGAATTTGAGGCACATGGAGGTTAATAAATTTTGGGCTACAAATTGACATTTATTAGATACCCTTCATGGTTAAAATATGTTATGGTTTTTTTTATGAATTTGTCTCTTTTTGTGAATTATATAAAATTATATAGATTTTGAAAAATAACAACACATGGATCATGTGACAACCCATCGCGTCGTACAATGTTATGGGAATCGAACACACAACCATAGCGCGATAGGGATTTATCGCCTACCATTGACTATGTTAAGTCCTTGTTTAGTATGACTTCATAATTTTTAGTTAATTGATTTTATTGATAAAGAATAAGTTGATTTTGATATCTAATTTTTTATCAAATGGATATCCTAAATATAGGAAATGGATTTGTTAATTAATTGATAAATAATATTTTGGAAGATGTTTGCGCTTTTGGGAACACTATATGCCTAAGTAAAATAGAATACTATGGAATTTCATTTGTGGAGTAATGGTTGAAATTTTCTTTTGGAGGAATCTATGTTTTTATTGTGTACATATTGTGATTTGGGTTATTCATGGAAATGATTAACATATCATAAATAATATGTGATTAGGTTAATTTCATTTAAGTGTGAGACTTTAATAGTAGCAGATTTTATTTGGAGATAAATGTTAAATATATCGTGGAAGACTATATAATGAAATTATTCTGTGTTTTGGGAATCAAAATTAGTTTAGATTATTATATTGAATTATAAGGGAAATTTTGTATTGAATGTCCTTTGATAACCATTGGGTATTTCTTGTAGAGTTTTGGACATTATGTGTACTACTTATTTTTATAATGTATTATCTTGTTTGGGGAATATCTGATCTTGTACAAACAATTTTGTTTTTGGATATTATCTAAAGATGTGAGAAATATATATTTCATTGTTTTGGATTATGTGATTTTATAGAAGTTGATTATATATATTTTGATGCGACCATGTTTCCTTCAATACTCATCGTTTGGTGGAAAAATGAGTTTGTGGTAGAAATATAATAATGTATGAATATCAATATGACAAGTAAGTATGGTTCCTTATGTTTTTATTTAATATCATAAATAAAATCCTCAACTTTATTAAAAGTAACTTAAAATAAAAAAAATTTCCGTTAACTTTTTCTACTAGGGAATCAACATTCGTTTAGCCCATAGCATGTTTATGCTTTTTAGATTGCTAACATTATCTTGATCATGTTTTCTATCACCATCCCTCAGACCATGTGTTGAACCCTCTAGGAATTGAGTTGTTTTATTATATTTTGGTAATCCCAACTATATTTTATTTTATCTTAATTATGCTTGATACATCTCAAATATTCATTATTATATGTTGTTACATTCATTTATGCTTAATATAAGTATTTTGTATTAATGGATATATGTTTACTCTGACTTTACTCCTTCTGCTAATAGAATGTTCAGACAGAATATAGCCACCGATACAGACAGTAGCTACCGTTACGTACTAGCTACCGATAAAGAACAAGTCCACCGAAAGAGTTACAGTTACAAGCTCACTGGTACTCAAGTCCACCGCTACATCGAAGTCAAAAACTACCGATACAGAGCTACCGATATGTTGAAGTCTACCGTAACATCAAATTCTACTGATATGCGGAAGGTTACCGATATACTAAGCTTACCGATATAAGAAGGTTACCGTCAGACACGCCTACCGATACGAAAAGGCTACCGATACGGAAAGGTCACCGTTATGCAAAGCCTACCGATATGCGAAATCCCACTAATACAAGAAAGACTACCACTACCGATGCAATCATGTCTACCGAAAGAAAGCTTACCTTTATAAATGATATCTATCCGATAGAAGACTTACCGATGGAAAGGCTACTATTACACAAGAAGCTACAGATACTCAGACCTACCGACACACAAGGCTACCGATATCAAAAGCTACTGTTCCAGAGACAGAACCTAATGCAGATTTATTTTCTTAATAATTATTTAATCTAACCAATGGTCATATCAGGTATATTTTAATACACTGACATTTAGTTAATATGTGTTGTTGGATTTCAAGGAACCATACCTCATACCTGCAAAAAGGAAATCATGTGTTGACGGAGCTTGTTCTTTAATATGAATGAAGGGGAATGAATACAAAAACACAAAGATACATACATACCACGAGAGTGCTGGAAGGACAACCAAGTGTAAATGCAAAGAGACGACTGGACTTACATGAAGAACTCATTCATTACTGCATACCAGTGATGTGCTGAGAACGAGGACATAACACAAGAACATCATTGACTACCTTCTTCTCTGTCTTTACACCTAGAAGTGAAGGAAGAAGATGACACTATGTTTTCCAGACAAAAAAAACCTGAAAAGACTCAGAACCAATTCTGATCAAATCCAAAGGAGTCCAGAGCTACACTGCAATCACAAGAACCATTTCTAAACTATAAATCTTTGCCTCTGTGATTTACATTTTACATTTCGAGCAGTGTGTGTTATATGCTATATTTTTCAGACATACTATCTCTTGTACTTTAACTGGAGGACCTGTAAATCCTCACTCAAACTCTTACATCTTTTATTTCGCACTGGGATAGTGGTAGAGGTCGTGCGTGACCTGGATAGGTAATGTTGTTGTTTTTGTTCCCACGGATAATAGTGGTAGAGATCTTGGACCTGGACAGTTGTAAACTATTGTGAACCCCGATCTAGGGTGTGGATCAAAATTATATAAATTGTTGAGAGGACTAAGTATCAGCTTGAGACTGAACCTCTTGGTTATACCTGCTGTACAATATCTTTCAAAGTTATTCTTTTTTATTCCGCTGCTAATTACATTAAAACCAAAACTGTTTTAAAGTCACTTTGATAATTGAACTCACACATGTTTATAATAGTTGTAAATCAGTAAGTAACCTTCAAAAGTTAATCAACTCTTCTGTTTTGATTAACTGGGAAATAATCAATCCCTTGAGAACCAAACATGGCCTTTACTTTGATATAAATTCACTACAGTTTAATTCAGTATTTTGTTTGGGGGTTTTTATGACAAATTTTCTAAACAGAAAATTTAATTGGAACTCAATTTACACCCCCTCTATAGTATCCACTCTGACCAACATTTGGTATCAATGGAAAGTTTAAATATTTTTCTAAACTAATCTATTTTTCAACTGTGATTTTAGTTGTATTTTAATGTTCTTAAAATTTCTGTTATTTCTAAATTTTTATCTCTTTAAAATCATTGATTTATGTTAGTTATCATGGATAATAGACTTGAAGGTGTTGCTACCAATAGACCACCATTTTTCAATGGCACTAACTTTGATCAGTGGAAAATCAAGATGAAAATTCATTTAGAGAGAATGGGTTTTGATAATTTGACTGCTATAGAATCAGAATATAAAATTCCTACTACTGTAAGATATACTTGGAATGAAGCTACTAAGGCTACCTACAATAATAATTTCAATGCTATGAATGCCTTGTACTGTGCTTTAGGAGATGAGGAATTTAATAGAATATCTACCTGTAAAACTGTTTATGAAATTTGTGATACCTTAGCCGTTTCTCATGAAGGAAAAACTAATGTTAATGAAATGAGATTGAACACTTATACTATTAAGTACGATAATTTTAAGATGAAGCCTGATGAACCCATTTCTGATATGTATCTTAGGTTTAGTGAAATTGTTAACACAATGACTTCTCTGGGAAAATATGTTCCATCAAGGGAACATATCATGAGAATACTGAGATGCCTACATGAAAGGTGGAGTGGAAATTATGTCTCTATTAGGGAGTCAGGTGACATTGGTGAACTACCAGACATGGAATTAATTGGCAAGCTGATGATGTATGAAGAAGATCTCAAAGTTAACAAAGAAGATGATGATGAACCAAGAAGGAATTTTGTTGCATTCAAGACTTCAACTTCAATGAATATAGATAAGGAGAAGCTTCAAGCTATAAATGAGAGTTCAAGATGTTAAGATAGTGAATGTTCTTTTGACAGTGATGCTGAGATAGCTCACATTGCCAGAAGGATTAAGATGTTTTATAGGAAGAAAAATTATTTCATAAAATCAAACTAAAAAGGAAATTATTACAACAAGGGACATTGGATAAAGGATTAGAAGAAACCAGAAAAATCAGATGAAGTTGTCTGCTATGAGTGAAAAAGGAAAGGACACATAAAAGCAGGTTATCCAAAGTTGATGTACAAGAAGAAATATGAATAAAAGGACAATAAGTACAAGAAAGCCATGAAGTCTACATGTAGTGCTTCTGAGGATAGATCTAGTGAATCTGAAATTTCTTAAACTGATCTCAAAAATAAGGCAAATATGTGTTTCAGGACAAACATATCTGATGTAACATCTGAAACACCTATTTTAAATTTATATTATTCTGGAGATGATTCTGACTCAGAAAACATGTCAAAATCTGAACTGTTTGAATATTGTGATATGTTAAAAGAAACCATTAATGAGCTGAAAGACAATTACAATGGTTTAAAAAAATAGTATGCATTAACTATTAAACATAAATCTGATCTTGATATTGAAATGGAAAAGAATGATCAGTTTCTTAAGGAAAACACTGAACTGAAATTACCTAATGAGCAACATAATAAAGTCTTAGAAAAGTTTACAAATGGTAAAGATACTCTTACTCAGATACTAGGTAAACAAATAGCACCTAGATATACTACTGGTATAGGATAGAAAACAGGACAGAGAAAATTTACCAAAACTAAATTCATTCCTAAATCTGGAGAGAATATTGCTAGTTCTAGTTCTGGACATTTATATGATTCAACTATTTATATTCATAGTTACGGATCTAATAAGGTTTACCTTTCAAAATCTGTTGATTCTACAAATCTTATTATACCCAGTAGACTAATCTGGGTACTTAACATTTTATTGGCTAACCTGTCTGGACCCAAGAAGATCTAGGTAGGAAAATCATTTCCTTTCTAAATCTGTTTTGTAGGGAACCTACTTAAAGAGCTCCTATAGTAATACTTGGTACATGGACAGTGGATGTTCAATACATATGTCAGGAGACTTCTCATGCTTTAAAAGCTTAGTCAGATTTGATGGAGGGTTTGTCACTTTTGGTGATAAATCAAAAGGAAAAATCATCGGCTTGTGCCAAATTGGTAACACTGACTCATTATTGATTTCCAATGTTTTATTTGGTGATGGACTGAAATATAATTTGTTATGTATTTCTCAGTTATGTGATGATGGATTTTATGTTAAATTTGAAAATGATTCTGGCAATGTTATTAATTCTAAAAATGTTTTAGTATTTTCTGCCTTAAGAAATGAAAATATTTATGTTGTTGATATTAATTCATTAGAAAATCAAAATATTACTTGTTTAAATGTTTTTCATAAACTGTCTTGGCATTGGAACAGAATATTAGGACACAACAATGTACACTCACTTAGAAAACTTGTTAGGAAGAACTTAGTTAGAGACTTACCCAAACATTAATTTCTAGCAGACAAAGATTGTAATCCCTATAAAAAGGGAAATAAACATAACGTTTCTTTTAAATCAAAAAAAGAAGTTTTGACTTCTCAACCTCTCGAGTTGGTTCAAATGTATTTATTTGGACCTTCTACAGTTTCTAGTTTAAATAGGAAGCACTATGTCTATGTCTTAGTAGATGACTTTTCTAGAGATACTTGTGTATATTTTCTAGCTCACAAAAGTGAAGCTTGTTCTTAATTTGTTAAATACTCCAAATATGTAGAGAACCATAGTGGACTTAAGATTAGAACCCTGAGATGTGATCATGGTCGTGAGTTTGAAAATCATGAGTTTGAATCCTACTACTCACACAGTGGCTATAGTCACAATTTCTCTACCCCTAGGACACCTCAGCAGAATGGTGTAGTAGAAAGGAGAAATAGAACCCTTAAATAAATTGTTAGGACTATGCATAATGAGTATGACCTACCTGTTTACTTTTGGGATGAAGCTGTAAATACATCTTGTTATGTTATCAGTAAAGTCTTGATCAGACCTGTTCTTAAGAGGACCCCTTCTGAGTTGTGGAACCATAGGAAACCTAAGGTTAATTACTTCAGAGTTTTTGGTTTCAAAGTCTTTATTCATAATACTAAAGACAATCTTGAAAAATTTTCATCCAAGTGTGATGAAGTAATTTTCCTAGGTTACTCTATTTCTAGTAAATAATATAGAGTTTTCAATAAGAGAACCAAATGTGTGGAAGAATATGTTCACATCAAATTTGATGAAACTGATCCACATGAACTTAAGACCACTGTTGAAAATCTTGAAAACGATCTCTCTTCTTTGACAGTTAATGATAAAGGCAGTGGACCTGTAGTTAAAACATCCAGTTCTGGAAATTTTCCAGAACCTGCTTCTGTTGAACCTCAACCTGTAGATGAATCTGAAATCTCTAGCCCTACCATTTCTAGACCAACTAGAATTATAAAGAACCATCCTTTAGATGCTATTGTAGGTAATCTAGATAGAAGAACACAGACTATAGCTACTCTACGAAATTAGGTTGAACATCAAGATTTTCTTTCATAGTTAAAACCTAAAAATATCAATGATGTTGTTAATGATGAATTTTGGGTAATGGCTATTCAAGAAGAACTAAATCAATTTGAATGAAACAAAGTCTGGAAATTAGTAGAAAGACCTAAGGACACTATAACCATAGGCACAAAATGGGTGTTTAGAAACAAAGTTGATGAATCCGGAAACACCATTAAAAATAAAGCTAGGCTAGTTGCACAAGGTTACAATCAAGAAGAAAGAATTGACTATGAGGAAAACTTTGCACCTGTAGCTAGATTAGAGGCTATTAGGATCTTACTTTCCTATGCATCACATCTGAATTTCAAGTTATATCAAATGGATGTGAAAAGTGATTTTTAAATGGTTTTATTATTGAAGATTTTTATATAGAACAACCACCTGGTTTCTCAAATCCTCATTTTCAAAATAATGTTATTAAACTTTATAAATCTTTGTATGGTTTAAAACAAGCTCCAATATCTTGGTATTAAAGACGTTCAAACTTTCTTATTTCAAAATGATTTACAAAAAGAATAGATGATCCCACTCTATTTATAAAAAGAATTTCAATATATGTTTTAATAGTACAAATCTATGTTGATGATATTATTTTTAGATCTTCAAAAAATTCTTTATGTACTGATTTTTCAAAGAATATGAAAAATGAGTTTGAAATGAGCATAATGGGAGATATTAAGTATTTTCTTGGATTTCAAATCTTTCAAACTAAAGATGGTATTATTTTGAATCAAAGTTAATATACGAATGATTTATTAAAACGTTTTGGTTTGGATAGTATTAAGGGAAGTGATACACCTATGAGTACCACCTGTAAATTGGATATTGATGAAACTGGAAAACCAATGGATCAAACTAATTACAGAGGTATGATTGGGAGTTTACTTTATCGTACTACTAGTCGACCGGATATAATGTTTAGTGTGTGTATGTGTGCTAGATTTCAAGATAATCCTAAAGAATCACACTTACTGGGTGTTAAAAGGATTTTTAAATATCTTAGGTATACTGCAAATTTGCGTTTGTTTTATCCAAAAGGACAATCATTTGACTTAATAAGTTATTTAGATGCTGATTTTTCTGGCTGTAAGTTAGATAGGAAGAGCACTTCTGGAACATTTCATTTTTGGAATGTCCCAAGTATCATGGTGTAGTAAGAAACAAAACTCAATTGCATTTTCTACTGCTGAAGGAGTGTATATAGCTGCTGGTAGTTGCTGTGCACATATTCTGTGGATGAAACACACTTTATTGGACTATGGATTTGTTTTTAAACATGTATTAATCAATTCTGATAACACCAGTGCGATCAAAATCTCCAAGAACCCTGTGTCTCACTCTAGAACTAAACACATTGATGTTAGACACCACTTTTTAAGAGATCATTATCAAAGAGGCGATATAACTCTTGAATTTATAGGCACTGAACTCCAATTATCTAATATTTTCACTAAGACTTTATGTTCAGTAAGATTAAGTTTCATTAGACATGAATTAGTAATGATAACTTACCCTTGCAACCGTTAGAAAATTATCACCGTTAGAAAATCCTCACCGTTAGAAATACTCACCGATAAAAGACCTCACCGTTAGAAAATTCTCACCGTTAGAAAATCCTCTCCATTTAGAAATCTTCATCGATAAGAGACCTCACTGCTAGAAAAATCTCACCGTTAGAAAATCCTCACCGTTAGAAATCCTCATATATAGGAGACCTCACCGTTAGAAAATTCTCACCGTTATAAAATCCTCACCACTAAAAATCCACACCGTTAGGAGACCTCACCGTTAGGATATCCTAACTGTTAGAAGACTTTACCGGTACATCTCATGCTATTTTAACATCGTTAAAACAGAAATATCAAACCGTTTTTTATATATAAGATTTATTTTATTTATGGATCCTAAATGATATTAAAAACGATACTATATTTCACTCAATCTCACCGAAAACTCGTCTGTTTGAATCCCTCTAACCTAACCCTCTCAAGCCGCAAAACCCTAAACCTAGAATCTACAATGGCCCATGTCATTAGACCCCAAGTCACAAATGGGAGTGATGCTCCGGTAGAAAAAAGATAAAAGATATCTAGTGCTAATGCTAGTGGAAGTAGAAGTGGAAGTGTAGCTCAAAGAAATCCTCTAAACCTGCATTTGTAGAAGCGAGAGATTCTTGTTGAAAAAGAGCTGAATGCAGAATGGCTTATGGAGAGCATGTCCTTGGTCCATAAGGTGTTAGAAGAACAAGGATGGGTAGAATTATTCGCGAACAACAACAGACCTTACTATCCGGAGCTGGTGAAGCAGTTCTATGATTTTGTCCGCTTTGAAAAGACTGAGGAGGAAAGCTGAATGATATCTTTGGTAAATGGTCAGGAAGTATCTTTTACTTCAGTGGAATGGTCAAGGAACATAAGAGTTACACATGAAGGAGATTATGAATTCTACTCAAAGTTTGTACCTTCGACCAGTGATGTGTTTCAATAGGAAGATGCATTGCTGGAGCTTACAGGGAATGGGACCCCTAAAAAGGTGATTGCTGCAGAGATGGCAGGAGAAGATAAGCTGATGTTTAAATTTATTCAGCATGTTGTTAGTCCTAGAAGTGGAGACTTTTATAATTTCAGATTACAAGACATATATCTGTTATATACGCTGAAGCACAGTGTGAGAATAAATCTATGTATATTTATTATGGTTCAAGTTGAAGATATCACTAGACCGAAGTCCAAATCAAATGCACTGGTTTTCTCAAAGATGATTTCTGTGATGCTAAAAGTGAAAGAGGTAGATGGGACTCAGGATGAGCTAGTAGTGGTTAAGGACAACTTCTGTATTACAAGAAATGTCTGTAAATACATAAAATTTATTTGGAATCCTTGGAATAAATCATGGGTGAATGATTATGGAAAAATCTATGACAAGTATACTCCTGTGGATCATCCATCTAGTCCAAAGGATGTGAGGGATCTTGGTATTGGACCAGATGAGCCAGAACCGGTCTACAGTGATGTTGAAGCTGAGGAGGAAGAGACATCAGTAGAGGAAGGAGGAGACCCAGACTTACCCCCTAGTCCTGTGAATCAGGTTATTTCTTATGGAGCAGTTAGCACTCCAAAAGAAGTACCAAAGAGAGAAACTGTCTTGAAGGACAATGATACAAAGACTATAGAAGAAGAAGAAGAAGCATGTCAGTATGTTGTAAAGGACTCCTCTGAGGAGGATGAGGCAACCGAATCAGATCATGATGTTAATGGAGAAAATGAGGTTGCTGGTGAAGCGGGTGATGAGAAAAATGAAGAATAAGAGCTTAGTTTGAGCCCTCTTATAGACATTACAGTCAAAACAATGCCTCATCAAGAAGTAGAAGTACCAACTGTTGTTGAGGAACTTCATGAGCCATCAGAGAAAATGGCTATTGAATCTTCTGCAATTGTAGATGAAATTGGGGAATTATCTCAGGAAATTCAGTTGGAGGAGATACCTCAGGAGAATGTTCCAAGTAAGGATGAAAATCTTGGCCCAGTATCAGTGCTATATGACACTGAAGGTTGGACATCAGATCTAGGATATATGATTCATGGAATTTCTTATGAATATTATGATGAGGAAACCTGCACCAAAAGGAATCAGTTACCATACCCACTATGGCTGAAAATGTGGCAACCAAGGAGGACGTTGAGTCCTTAAAAGCTGATTTGAAAGAATGAATAAGGGAATCAATGGTAGATAAGAAGAAAAGTATGATTGATGAGATGAAAAGCGTGGAGAAATCCCTTGAGTTATCCATTGGATGTGGTGTATCCAGTCCTGTGAATGAAATGATGGATAAAATTAAAGTGTGCCACACTCAGATTGTGAGTTGGACAAGAACTGTAGTAGCATTGAGACAATCGATTGCTTCTCTGACTACCATGCATAGCTCTCAAACTCAAGTAAACTCTGACATTCGATATATCAATGAAGTGGTCAAGCAATTTGTGGAAGTTTTTTAGGACATTAAGAAGTCAGTCAAAGAACATCTGAATAGTCAAGATGAACTTGTTCAGAATGTAGTTAGTAGTCTAACTCAATCCTTCTAGGAGACAGTGGCCTTCTCAATGAAACCACTTCCCTCATCTAGCTCCAGTGTAAACCATTAATAGATCCACACTATTATTCAGGAAGAATTGGCTAAGGCCAGTCCCAGTGGTGCCTCAGATACTCAGATTCTTTCTACCACTAGGGAAGTTAGTAGTTTTGTTCGTGATCACCTGCGAGCAGATACTGCTTCTCCAGAGGCAATCAAGAATAAGGTGGATGCTTATTTCGAGAAGGTTTATACCAAGCAATAAATGAAAAACCATTTCAAGCTTTTTATGGAGAATATGAAGTTACCTCCAGTGACTCAGGCCTTCAGGGAACAAGTTAGTAAGATCAGGGAGCTTACTTCTGCCTTGGAAAAATTCATTGAAAATAGAGATGATTTTGTGTCTACAATGGAGAGAGGAGGAAGCATTATTATGGATTTCAGGAACTTGTTGTTGTCATTCTTGCATGAGGATGAAAGACCTGTAATTGTACCTACTACACTTCCTACTTCTACTTGTGGGAGTACCCCTAAATAGACTCTAGTTCAGGCTATTCACAGCTTGACACCAATGATCACTCAGAGGACTACAAATTTCAGATCCGGTACAGTTTCGGTAGTTGAACCACCAGTTGTCCCTTCTGCTATTCTGAAACCCTCTGCTGACCATGCACCTGAAACCTCTGCTGATCCTAAGGGATAGAAACCTGTTCCAGAGGAGGATTGAGTGTTTCCAGATCTTGTTTGATAGGATTCAACTGTATTTTTTTGTTCTGATTTTATCAGTGTACCTCTTGTATATTAATGAAATTCCTCATCATTCTCTACTTTACTATGTTTCTATTACATTGTCATTTATTCTCTACTAGTCTTTCATTTTCTAATACCCTTCTTTTTGTTAATCACAAAGGGGGAGAAAATGAAAAATGAAAAATGAGAACAATGAGACAAATGTGTTAAGAGAGAAACTCACATAGGGGGAGAATCTTGCAATTAAATTGATAGGGGGAGGAATATGGAATCTTTTTTAACCAAAATAATCCTTTTGTTCTTTTCCATTTTTTTATGTTTTCTCTAATACTACTTTATTTTTTATTTTTTTGTTATCATTTTTGATATATTTTTCTCTGATACTACTTCATTTTGGGTATAAGTTGTGATAATCAAAAAGGGGGAGATTGTTGAACCCTCTGGGAATTGAGTTATATTATTATATTTTGATAATCCCAACTATATTTTATTTATATGTTAATTATGCTTGATACATCTCAAATATTCTTTATTATATGTTGTTACTTTCAATTATTCTTAATATAAGTATTTTGGATTAATGGATATATGTATACTTTGACTTTACTCATTCTTCCAATAGAATTCTCAGACAGAATATATCCACCAATACAGACAGTAGCTACCATTACGGACTAGCTACCGATATAGAACAAGTCCACCGAAAGAGTTACTGTTACAAGCTCACTGGTACTCAATTCTACCGCTACATCGAAGTCGACAGCTACCGATACAGAGCTACGGATATGCTGAAGTCTACCGTTATATTAAAGTCTACCAATACGCGGAAGGTTATCGATATACTAAGCTTCCCGATATAGAAAGGTTACTGTCAGACAAGCCTACCGATACGGAAAGGCTACCGATACTGAAAAGTCACTGTTATGCAAAGCCTACCGATATGAGAAAGCCCACCAATACAAGAAATTCTAATGCTATCGATGCAATCAATTCTACCGACAGAAAGCTTATCGTTACAATTGAAGTCTACCAATAGAAGAGTTACCGATGGAAAGGCTACCGTTACACAAGATGCTACTGATACTTAGACCTACCGATACATAAGGCTACCGATATCCAAAGCTACCATTCCAGAGATAGAGCCCGATGCTAATTTAATTTCTTTATCATTATTTAATCTAACCAACGGTCATATCAGGTATATTTTAATACACTGACATTTATTTAATATTTGTTGTTGGATGTCAGGGAACCGTACCTCGTACCTGCAAAAAGGAAATCATGTCTTGTCGGTGCTCGTGCTTTCAA
Organism: Viscum album; assembly: GCA_963277665.1. NCBI lineage: Eukaryota > Viridiplantae > Streptophyta > Magnoliopsida > Santalales > Viscaceae > Viscum > Viscum album. The sequence continues at coordinate 1,496,211,654 of OY728156.1, read as the reverse complement.
ATGAAAGAAGGGTAATGAATACAAAAACAAAAAAAGACATACATACCATAAGAGTGCTAGAAGAACAACCAAGTGTGAATTCAAAGAGATGACTAAACATACACGAAGAACTCATTCATTACTGCATACCAGTGAAGAGTTGAGAACAAGGACATAACAAAAGAACTTCATCGACTGCATTCTTCTCTGTCTCTAAACCTGGATATCAAGGAAGCAGACGATAATCTGTTTTCCAGAAAAAAAAACCTGAAGAAGAATCAGAACCAATTCTGATCAAATCCAAAGGAGTCCAGAGCTGCACTGCAATCACTAGATCCATTTCTAAACTATAAAACTTTTCCTCTGTGATTTACGTTTTACATTTCGAGCCGTGTGTGTTATTTGCTGTATTTTTCACACATACTGACTACTGTACTTTAACTGGTGGATCTGTAAATCCTCACTCAAACTCTAATATCTTTTATTTCCCACTGGGATAGTGGTAGAGGTCGTGCGTGACCTGGACAACTGATGCAGTTGTTTTTGTTCCCATGGATAACAATGGTAGAGGTCTTGGACCTAGACAGTTGTAAACAGTTGTGAACCCTGATCCAGGGTGTGGATCAAAATTATATAAATTGTCGAGAGGACTATGTCTCGGCCTGAGACTGAACCTCTTGGTTATATCTGTTGTTCTATATCTATCAAAGTTATTCTTTTTTATTCTGATGCTACTTACTTTAAAATCAAAACTGTTTTAAAGTCACTTTGATAATTGAACTTGCAAGTGTTTATATTAGTTTTAAATTAGTAAGTTAGCTCCAAAAGTTAATCAACTCTTCTATTTTGATTAACTGGGAAATAATCAATCCCTTGAGAACCCAGCAGAACCTTTACTTTGATATAAATTCACTACAGTTTAATTGAGTATTTTATTTTGGGGTTTTTAAGACAAAGTTTTTAAACAGAAATTTTAATTTTCACTCAATTTACGCCCCCTCTTGAGTATAAACTCTGACCAACATTTGGTATCAAAGGAAAGTTTAGATATTTATCTAAAGTACTCTATTTTTTAACTGTTATTTTAGTTGTATTTTAATGTTCTTAAAATTTATGTTATTTCTAAATTTTTATCTCCTTAAAATCTTGGATTCAAGTTAGTTATCATGGATAATATACTGGAAGGTGTTTCTACCAATATACCACCATTTTTCAATGGAACTAACTATGCTTAGAGGAAAATCGAGATGAAAATTCATTAGAGATCATGGGTTTTGATATTTGGACTGCTATAGAATCAGAATATAAAATTCCTACTACTGTTAGATCTACTTGGAATGAAGCTACTAAGGCTGCCTACAATAATAATTGCAAAGCTATTAATGCCTTGTACTGTGCTTTAGGATATGGGGAATTTAATAGAATATCTACCTGTAAAACTGTTTATGAAATTTGGGATACCTTAGCCGTTTCTCATGAATGAACAACTACTGTTAAGGAAATGATATTGAACTCTTATACTATTAAGTACGATAATTTTAAGATGAAGCATGATGAACCCATTTCTGATATGTATCTCTGGTTTAATGAAATTGTCAACACAATGACTTATCTGGGAAATGATGTTCCATCAAGGTAACCGATCATGAGAATACTGAGATGCCTACCTGAAAGATGGAGAGGAACTTCTATCTCAATTAGAGAGTCATGTGATATTGTTGAACAGCTAGTCATGGAATTAATTGGAAAGCTGATGATTTATGAATAAGAACTCAAAGTGAACAAAGAAGAAGATGATGAACCAAGAAGGAAGTCTGTTGCGTTCAAGACTTCAACTTCAAAGAATAATGATAAGGAGAATCTTCAAGCTATAAATGATAGTTCAAGCTGTAAAGACAGTGAAAGTGCTTCTGACAGTGATGCTGAGATAGCTCACATTTCCAGAAGGTTTAATAAGTTTTATAGGAAGAAAAAGTTATTCAGAAAATCAAACTATAAAAGAAATTATGACAACAAGGGACATTGGAAAAAGGATTGGAAGAAACCTGACAAATCAGATGAAGTTGTCTGCTATGAGTGAAAAAGGAAAGGACATATAAAAGCAGACTGTCCAAAGTTAAATTACAAGAAGAAATATGAATACAAGGACAATAAGTACAAGAAATCCATGAAGGATAATTAGAGTGATTCTGAGGATAGCGCTAGTGAATCTAAAATTTTTGAAACTGAACTCATAAATAAGGAAAATATGTGTTTCATGAGAAACATATCTGAGGTAACATTTGAAACTCCTGCTTTAAATTCATATTATTCTGGAGATGATTCTGACTCAGAAAACATGTCAAAATCTGAACTGTTTGAATATTGTGATATGTTAGAAGAAACCTATAATGAGATGAATGACAAATACAAAGGTTTAAAGAAAATTTATCCTGTAACTGTTAAACAAAAATCTGATCTTGATATTGAAATGGTAAATAATGCTCAGTTTCTTAAAGAAAACACTGAACTGAAATTATCTAATGATCAAATTAAGAAAATAATAGAAAAGATTACAAATGGTAAAGATACTCTTACTCAGATGCTAGGTAAACAAATAGGACCTAGATACACTTCTGGTATAGGATACCAACCAGGATAGAGAAAATTTACCAAAACTAAATTCATTCCTAAATCTGGACAGAATATTACTAGTTCTAGTTCTGGACATTTATATGCTTAAACTAGTTATATTCATAGTTACAGATCTAATAAGGTTTACCATTCAAAATCCATTGATTCTACAAATCTTATGAGACCCATTAGACAAATCTGGGTACCTAAAGTTTTATTGGCTAACCTTTCTGGACCCAAGAAGATCTGGGTACCAAAATCATTTCCTATGTAAATCTATTTTGTAGGGAACCTTCTTAAAGTGCTCCTGTAGAAAGACATGGTACATGGACAATGGATTTTCAAGAGATATGTCAGGAGACTTCTCATGCTTTAAAAGTTTATTCAATGTTGATGGAGGGTTTGTATCTTTTGGTGATAACTCAAAATGAAAAATCATTGGCTTTGGCCAAATTGGTAACACTAACTCATTATTGATTTCCAAAGTTTTATTTGTTGATGGACTGCAATATAATTTGTTAAGTAATTCATAGTTATGTGATGATGGATTTTATGTTAAATTTGAAAATGAAACTTACAATGTTTTTAATTCTAAAAATGTTTTAGTATTTTCTTCCTTAAGAAATGAAAATGTTTGTGCTGTTGATCTGAATTCCTTAGCAATGAAAAATATTTCTTGTTTAAATGCTTTTCATAAAGAGTCTTGGCTTTGGCACAGAAGATTAATACACTGCAATGTAAACTCTCTTAGAAAACTTGCTATGAAGAACTTAGTTAGAGACCTACCCAAACTTGAATTTCCAGCAGAAAAAGTTTGTAATCCCTATCAAAAGGGAAAGAAACATAACATTACTTTTAAATCAACGAAAGAAGTTTCGACTTATCAACCTCTCGAGTTTGTTCACATGGATTTATTTGGGCTTTATATAGTTTCTAGTTTAAATGGGAATAACTATGTCTATGCCTTAGTAGATGACTTTTCTTGATATATTTGGGTATATTTTCTAGCTCACAAAAGTGAAGCTTGTTCTTACTTTGTTAAATACTCCAAATTTGTAGAGAACCTTAGTGGACATAATATTATAACCCTAAGAATTTATCATGGTCGTGAGTTTGAAAATCATGGGTTTGAATCCTACTACTCACACAGTGGCTATAGTCACAATTTCTCTGCCCTTAGGACACCTCAGCAAAATGGTGTAGTAGAAAGGAGAAATAGAACCCTTCAGGAAATTGCTCGGACTATGCTTAATGAGTATGACCTACCTGTTTACTTTTGGAATGAAGCTGTAAATACATATTGTTATGTTATATAATGTCTTGATTAGACCTATTCTTAAGAGGACCCCTTATGAGTTGTGGAACCATAGGAATCCTAGGGTTAACTACTTCAGAGTTTTTGGTTGCAAAGTCTTTATTCATAATACTAAACACAATATTGACAAATTTTAATCCAAGAGTGATGAAGGAATTTTCCTAGGATACTCTATTTCTAGTAAAGCCTATAGAGTTTTCAATAAGAGAACCAAATGTGTGGAAGAATATGTTCACATCAAATATGATTAAACTGATCCACATGAACTTAAGACCTCTGTTGAAAATCGTGAAGATGTTCTCTCTTCTTTGAACATTAATGATAAAGACATTGGAACTGTAGTTAAAACATCCAGTTCTGGAAAATTTCCAGAACCTGCTTCTGTTGAACCTCAACCTGTAGATGAATCTTAAATCTCTAGACCTACCTTTTCTAGACCAACTAAAACTCTAAAGAACCATCCTTTAGATGTTGTTGTAGGTAATCTAGATAGAGGAACACATTCTATAGCTTCTCTAAGAAATCAGGTTTAACATCAAGCTTTTCTTTCATAGTTAGAACCTAAAAATATCAATGATGCTATTAATGATGAATTTTGGGTAATGGCTACGCAAGAAGAACTAAATCAATTTGAATGAAACAAAGTCTGGAAATTAGTAGAAAGACCTAAGGACACTATAACCATAGGCACGAAATGGGTGTTTAGAAACAAAGTTGATGAATCTGGAAACATCATTAGAATCAAAGCTATTCTAGTTGCACAAGGTTTCAATCACGAAGAAGGAATTGAATATGAGGAAACATTTGCACATGTAGCTAGATTAGAGGCTATTAGGATCTTACTTTCCTATGCATCACATCTGAATTTTATGTTATATCAAATGGATGTGAAAAGTGATTTTTTAAATGGTTTTTTATTGATGATGATTATGTAGAACAACCTCCTGGTTTCTCAAATCCCCATCTTCAAAATCATGTTTTTAAAATTTCTAAAGCATTTTATGGTTTAAAACAAGCTCCAAGAGCTTGGTATGAAAGATGTTCAAACTTTCTTATTTCAAAAGGATTTAAAAAAGGAATAGCTGATCCCACTGTTTTTATAAGAATAATTTCAATAGATGTTTTAATAGTAAAAATCTATGTTGATGATATTATTTTTGGATCATTGAAAAATTCAATATGTACTGATTTTTTAAAGATTATGCAAAATGAGTTTGAAATGAACATAATGGGAGAGCGTAAGTACAATCTTGGATTTCAAATCATTCAAACTAAAGATGGTATTATTTTGACTCAAAGTAAATATACTAAGGATTTATTAAAACGTTCTGGTTTGGATAGTATTAAGGGAAGTGATACACCTATGAGTACCACCTCTAAATTGGATATTGATGAAACTGGGAAACCAGCGGATCAAACTAATTACAGAGGTATGATTGGGAGTTTACTTTATCGTACTACTAGTCAACCTGATATTATGTTTAGTGTTTGTATGTGTGCTAGATTTCATGATAATCCTAAATAGTCACACTTACTGGCTGTTAAAAGTATTTTTAAATATCTTAGGTATACTGCAAATTTGGGTTTGTTTTACCCAAATTGACAATCATTTGACTTAATAAGTTATTCAAATGCTGATTTTTCTAGCTGTATGTTAGATAGGAAGAGAACTTCTGCAGCATGTCATTTACTTGGAAAGTCCCTAGTATCCGGGTGTAGTAAGAAACAGAACTCAGTTGCATTTTCTACTGCTGAAGCAGAGTATATAGCTGCTGGTAGTTGCTGTGCACAGATTCTGTGGATGAAACACACTTTATTAGACTATGGATTTGTTTTTAAACATGTATCAATCAATTGTGGTAACACTAGTGCGATCAAAATCTCCATGAACCTTGTGTCTCACTCTATAACTAAACACATTGATGTTAGACACCACTTTTTATGAGATCATTATCAAATAGATGATATAACTCTTGAATTTATAGGCACTGAACTCCAATTAGCTGATTTTTTCACAAAGCCTTTATGTTCAGTAAGATTATGTTTCATTAGACATGAATTAGGAATGATAACATACCCTTGAAACCGTTAGAAAATTCTCACCATTAGAAAATCCTCACCAATAGGAGACCTCACCGTTAGAAAATTCTCACCGTTAGAAAATCATCACCATTTAGAAATCCTCATCGATAGGATACCTCACTGTTAGAAAATTCTCACCATAAGAAAATCCTCACCGTTAGAAATCCTCATCAATAGGAGTCCACACTGTTAGAAAATTCTCACCGTTAGAAAATCCTCACCATTAGAAATCCTCACCATAAGGAGACCTCACCGTTATGACATCCTCACTGTTAGAAGACTTTACCGGTACATATCGCACTGTTTTAACTTTTGTAAAACCGAGATATCGAACCGTTTATTTTATATATAAGATTTATTTTATTTATGGATCATAATTGATATTAAAACCGATACTATATTTAACTCAATCTCACCGCGAACCCGTCTATTCGAATCCCTCTAACCTAACCCTCTCAAGCAGGAAAACCCTAAACCTCAAATCTGTAATGGCCCGTGTCAAGAGACCCCATGGCACAGATGGTAGTGATGCGCCGGAAGAAAAAGGACAAAAGATAGCTAGTGCTGATGCCAGTGGAAGTGGAAGTAGAAGTGTAGCTTAAAGAAATCCTCTAAACCTGCATTTGTCGAAGTGAGAGATTGTTGTTGAAAAAGAGCTGAATGCAGAATGGCTTATGGAGAGAATGTCCTTGGTCATTAAGGTGTTAGAAGAACAAGGATGGCTAGAATGCTTCGCGAACAACAACAGACCTTACTATCCTGAACTCGTGAAGCAGTTCTATGATTCTGTCCGCATTGAAAAGACTGAGGAGGAAAGCAGAATGATATCCTTGGTAAATGGTCAGGAAGTATCTTTTACTTCAGTGGAATGGGTTAGGAACTTAAGAGTTCCACATGAAGGAGATTATGAATTCTACTCAAAGTCTGTACCTTCGACCAGTGATGTGTTTCAATATGAATATGCTTTGCTGGAGCTTACAGGGAATGAGACCCCAAGAAAGGTGATTGCTGCAGAGATCGCAGGTGAAGATAAGCTGTTGTTTAAATTTATTCAGCATGTTGTTAGTCATAGAAGAGAAGACTTTTCTACTTTGAGATTCTAAGACATATATCTGTTATATTTCTGACGTATAGTGTGAGAATCAATCTATGTAGATTTATTATGGTTCAAGTGGAAGATATGACTAGACCGAAGTCCAAATAAAATGCACTATTTTTATCAAAGCTGATTTCAGTGATGCTAAAAGTGAAAGAGGTAGCTAGACCTCAGGATGAGCTGGTAGTGGTTAAGGAAAACTTCTGTATTACAATAATTGTCTGTAAATACATGAAAGTCAGTAGGAATCCTTTGAAGAAATCATGGGTGAATGATTATGGAAATATCTATGACAAGTATACTCCTGTGGATCATCATTCTATACCAGAGGATGTGAGGGATCCTGGTATTGGACCAGATGAGCCAGAACCTGTCTAAAGTGATGCTGAAGCAGAGGAGGAAGAGACATCAGTAGAGGAAGGAGGAGACCCAGACTTACCCCCTAGTCCTGTGCATCAGGTTATTTCTTATGGAGCAGCTAGACCTCCAAAAGAACTACCAAAGAGAGAAACTGTCTTGAAAGACAAAGAAACAAAGACTACAGAAGAAGAAGAAGAAGCATGCCAGTATTTTGTCAAGGACACCTCTGAGGAGGTTGAGGCAACCGAATCAGATCATGATGTTAATGGAGAAAAGGAGGTTGCTGGTGAAGCAGATGATGAGAAAAATGAAGAAGAAGAGCTTAGTTTGAGCCCTCTTATAGACAGTACCATCAAAACATTGCCTAATCAGGAAGTAGAAGAACCATCTGTTGTTGAGGAAGTTCTTGAGCCATCAGAGAAAATGGCTATTGAGTCTGCTGTGGTTGTAGAGGAAATTGGAGAATTAACTCACAAAAAACAGTAGGAGGAGATACCTCAGGATAATTTTCCATGTAAGGAGGAAAATCTTGGCTCAGTATCAGTGCTATATGACATTGAAGGTTGGACATCAGATCTAGGATATATGATTCTTGTAATTTCATATGGAGATTCTGATGAGGAAGACCAGCACCAAAAGGAATCAGTTACCCTACCCACTGTGGCTGAAAATGTGGCAACCAAGGAGAACCGTGAGTCCTTAAAATCTGATTTTAAAGAAGCAATAATGGAATCAGTGGCAGATATGAAGAAAAGTATGATTTATGAGATGAAAATCATGGAGAATTCCCTTGAGTTATCCATTGGATGTGGTGTATCGAGTCTAGTGAATGAAATGATGGAGGAAATTAAAGTGTGCCACACTCAGATTGAGAGTTGGATAAAAGATGTAGTATCTTTGAGACAATCGATTGCTTCTCTGACTGCCATGCGTAGCTCTCAAACTCAAGTAAACTATGACATTCGATATATCAAAGAAGTGGTCATGAAATTTGTGGAAGTTTTTGAGGCCTTTATGAAGTCAGTCAAAGAACATCGTAACAGTCAGGATGAACTTGTTCAGAAGGTAGTTAGTAGTCTGACTCAATCCTTCAAGGAGATAGTGACCTTCTCAATGAAACCTCTTCCATCATCTAGCTCCAGTGTGAACCTTGAACAGATCTGAACTGTTATTCAGGAAGAATTGGCTAAGGCCAGTCCAAGTGGTGCCTCAGATACTCAGATTCTTGCTACCACTAAGGAAGTTAGTAGTTTTGTTCGTGATCACCTGCGAGCAGCTACTGCTTCTCAAGAGGCAATCATGAATAAGGTGGATGATTATTTCGAGAAGGTTTATACCAAGAAACAAATGACAAACTATTTCATGATTTTGATTGAGAATATGAAGTTACCTCCAGTGAATCAGGCCTTCAGGGAACATGTCAGTATACTCAGGGAGGATACTCCTACCGTGGACAAATTCATTGAAAATAGAGATGATTTTGTGTCTGGAATGGAGAGAGGAGGAATCATTATTATGGATTTCAGGAACTTGTTGATGCCCTTATTGCATGTGGATGCTGGACCTGTAATTGTACCTCATGCACTTCCTGCTTGTGCCTCTAGGAGTACCCCTAACTTGACTCCAGTTCAGGCTATTCGTAGCTTGACACCAATGATCACTCAGAGGACTACAGATTTCCGATCCAGTACAGTTTCTGTAGCGGAACCACCAGTTGTCCCTTCAGCTATTCTGAAACCCTCTGCGGACCCTGCACCTGAAACCTCTGCTGATCCTAAGGGAACGAAACCTATTCCAGAGGAGGATTGAGTGTTTCTAGATATTTTTTGATAGGATTCACTTGTATTTTTTTGTTCTGATTTTATCAATGTACCTCTTGTATATTAATGAAATTCCTCTTCATTCTCTACTTTACTATGTTTCTATTACTTTGTCATTTATTCTCTACTAGTCTTTATTTTTCTAATACCCTTCTTTTTGTAAATCACAAAGGGGGAGAAAATGAAAAATGAAACATGAGAACAATGGGACGAATGAGTTAAGGGAGAAACCCACAAAGGGGGAGAATCTTTCTATTAAATTGATAGGGGGAGGAATATGGAAACTTTTTTAACCAAAAGAAAACTTTTGTTATTTTCCATTTTTTCTGTATTCTCTAATACTACGTTATTTTTAATTTTTTTGTTATAATTTTTGATATATTTTTCTCTGATACTACTTCATTTTTGGTATAAGTTGTGATTATAAAAAAGGGGGAGATTGTTGAACCCTCTGGGAATTGATTTGTTTTATTATATTTTGATAATCCCAACTATATTTTATTTATATCTTAATTATGCTTGATACATATCAGATATGATTTATTTTATGTTGCTACTTTCAATTATGATGAATATAAGTATTTTGGATTAATGGATATATGTATACTCTGACTTTACTCATTTTTCCAATTGAATTCTCAGACAGAATATAGCCACCAATATAGATAGTATCTACCGTTACGGACTGGCTACCGATACAGAACAAGTCCACCGATAAAGTTACAGTTACAAGATCACCAGTACTCAAGTCCACCGCTACATTGAAGTCGACATCTAACGATACAGAGCAACCGATGTGCTGAAGTCTACCATTACATCAAAGTCTACCGATACACGGAATGTTACCGATATACTAAGATTTCTGATATAAGAAGGTTACCGTCAAACAAGCCTGCTGATACGAAAAGGCTACCGATACAGAAAGGTCACCGTTATGCAAAGCCTACTGATATGAGAAATCCCACAAATACAAGAAATTCTACCGCTACCAATGCAATCAAGTCTACTGACAGAAAGCATACCATTACAAATGAAGTCTACCGATAGAAGAGTTACCGATGGAAAGTCTACCATTACACAAGAAGCTACTGATACTTAGACCTACCGATACACAAGGCTACCGATATCCAAATCTACTGTTCCAGAGACAGAACCCGATACTACTTTAATTTCTTTATCATTATTTAATGTAACCAACGGTCATATTTGGTATATTTTAATACACATACATTTATTTAATATGTGTTGTTGGATGTCAGGGAACCGTACCTCGTACCTGAAAATAGGATATCATGTCTTTCCAGAGCTCGTGCTTTAAAATGAATGAAGGGGAATGAATACCAAAACACACATAGACATACATACCAAAGGAGTGTTGGAAGAACAACAAATTGTGAATGCAAATATACGACTGAACATACACGAATAACCCATTCATTACTGCATACCAGTGAAGAGCTGTGAATGAGGACATAACAGAAGAACATCATCGACTACCTTCTTCTCTGTCTCTACACATGGATGTCAAAGAAGCAGACGACACACTGTTTTCCAGACAAAAAAACATGAAGAAGACTCAGAACAAATTCTGATCAAATCCAAAGGAGTCCAGAGCTGCACTGCAATCACTAGAGCCATTTCTAAACTATAAATCTTTGCCTCTGTGATTTACGTTTTACATTTCGAGCAATGTGTGTTATCTACTGTATTTTTTACTCATATTGTCTCTTATACATTAACAGGAGGATTTCTAAATTCTCACTCAAACTCTTACATCTTTTATTTCCCACTGGGATAGTGGTAGAGGTCGTGTGTGACCTGGACAACTGATGTTGTTGTTTTTGTTCCCACAGATAACAGTGGTAGAGGTCTTAGACCTGGATAGTTGTAAACTATTGTGAACCCCGATCCAGGGTGTGGATCAAAATTATATAAATTCTTGAGAGGACTAAGTCTCGGCTTGAGACTGAACCTCTTGGTTATATCTGCTATGCTATATCTTTCAAAGTTATTCTTTTTTATTCCGCTACTAATTACTTTAAAACCAAAACTGTTTTAAAGTCACTTTGATTATTGAACTCCCAAGTGTTTATATTAGTTATAAATCAGTAAGTTAGCTTCAAAAGTTAATCAACTCGTCGGTTTTGATTAACTGGGAAATAATCAATCCCTTGAGAACCCAACAGAACCTTTACTTTGATATAAATTCACTATAGTTTAATTCAGTATTATATTTGGGGGTTTTTAAGACAAAGTTTTTAAACAGAAATTATAATTTGAACTCAATTCACCCCCCTCTTGAGTATCCACTCCGACCAATACCATGAAAGGTTTTTTTCTCTTCCATATAGTTGTTTCCCTACATGGGATCCTAGTAGGGGCTATCTCATGTGAATTTTGTACTTCATTTTCATTATTTTAATGTGATAGTTTTATTGACACATTGTCCAATGTGGGGCCTTCAATGATGTTTCCAATCCCAATTTTAATATTTCGATGACACAATTCCCAAAATAGGGGAAGGATGTAACATCCCAAGTAAATAAAGAATATTTCATTTTCATATTTTTTAATTTTTGTGAATTAGTTATTAATTTTACAGTAATGGGGTTTCTATGTTTGATATCGTACCTGATTCAAAGCAATGGGTTTCTATGAAATCATATGTTTTGTACTAACAATATGATATTATTATTTTAAATATTAGTGAATTCAACGACCCAAACATTCATTAAGGGAAATCCCCCTTGGTCTAATTAAATGAATCTTTATGTAAAATGTTTATATAAAATGTTACTTCTTTGGTTTTATGTTTTTGGATTTTAAAATACAATTAATAATTGTGATTGTTGATAATATATTTTTTGAACAGTGATCACTAGATTTGTAAAAAAATAGGTCTTTAACAAAAAAAATTTACCCAGACAAAGGAAGCGATGAAAGCATCCAGTAGACGTGCCCCAAATGAAGCTCAGATGTCAATGCTCGGAAATGAGGTTGTGTCCTTCGGCATCGATCATGACCATACCCAAGCTGATAGTAAATATATTAATCTCAAGCTATACAGCCTATGAGAGAAGTGGAGGTTGATAGAGATCACCACCCGAGAAATGTGATTCGAGCCACTCCAAGTGTCTTTCATCATTGCACACCTTACTCTTTGGTCTTATGCGGGTGTTATAATTGGTTATGTAACAAGACATTAGAACTATGGTTATGTACATTATTTTTGTATATAATAATGAGTATAATTTCATTTTGTTATTGTTACCTTGTAAATAGTTTTTAATGTAAAAATAGTATTTTTAGTAAATGTTCAACTAAAAATTCTATTTTTACGAATTAATGAATTTTTGAATTAAATAATATTTTAATATAATATAATTACTGTTATTAAATTAATTTTTATTAAATATAAAGGATCGTATAATTTTGTGAATGCAATTTTATTTTTTATTATGTTTTGAATGCCATTTTTGTCAAAACACATGAATTTTGGATAAATGTCATTTTTTATATTAAAAGTGAAAATTAATATGTTTAGAAAATTATTAAGATAAATTAATTCTATTTCTGTAATCAAGATGTCAAGATTATCTAACAATATATTTTTCATAATTTACTGATATAGTCAATTTTTTGGGTAAAAATTAAATACCATATAAATATATAATGTGTTTTATGACATCATAATGAACCAATAGTGTTGTAATAAAATACTATATACTAAATTTTCCGCCATTAAACGGTTTACCATTAATATAATGTTATAGTTGATTTGTTTGATTAATTTTACAAAACATTAGTGGATACTTCATGACTTATTAAAGATGTTGTCTTTATAAAAATTTTTCCTTGGGAGTGCAACTCACCACTACATAAACAACCCAAATATTTTATGATTTTAGGACTTTGTCTTTATTAAATATTGTTTTCCAATCTCTTTTTTCAAAAACCATTGAAAATGACTGGGGTATTGTTTGTGGTTTTGATAAGATTAATGTGAGGTTTCCCAAACCAAAATAACAAACAATTCTCTCTCCTTTTCTATTTAAACCCAACTGTGCTCATACTTCCTCCTCACTCAAAGCCTTTGATGTTTGTCCAACATCTACCCTCCTCTATCGTTATTCCTCCCAAGGTGCCCCAATCTTCCATGAATCCTCTCTCAATCCGCTCTCAAGCCTTTGGAAGCACGCTTCCACGAAATGGTTTTCTTCCTTTCTCATTTTTTCCAATATTAATTAGGATGTTATGACCTTTTAATTTCAATTATAATTTTTTGGGTATGGTTTTGAACCTCTCCCTTGATTTCCCCTTTATTTTTTAATGATTTTAGATCCGTTTCACTATCATTAAATTCCACCCATGTACACCTGTTACTATACCGAAATTCCAAAGGGAATTTTTCTCTCGTCATTGAAATTCAATAAATAATTTTGTATCGTGAATATAAATTCCATTACATGTGTTGGGACATGTATCTATATGACTCCTTTACTTTACATGCCATGTAAATATGATGTGAAACCCATTTCACTATCATCTACCAATTTTATGTGTACATATGTCACGCCTTTATGCTGCCGAAATCGAACTGCATTTTTTCAAGCCAAATTCATTTTATAGGGAATGCCATGCCCATTTATCGATCAAGAGTATTCACCTTTATTCACATTTACTTATTGTTTAATGATTTTCAAGTATGTATTCCACATTATTTTACAGTAGAATAAATGATTATGTTGAATGATACAATGTTTTATGATCCATTTGGCACACTTGTGCATGAAGTGAAATGTTTAAGAAGGGTGCACCCTGATAATGCTCCAGTGCATTGGGTAAAGTATATAATCATGATTCATAAAGTGAAATGAGTGTTTACTCATTATAATCCAAGTGCAATGATGTTTTACTCATGATTCATGTGCAATGATGGTTTACCCTTTCTATATTTGTAATGATCCTTGGCTCAAGGTTATTCCATGTTAAGTGTTGTTGCAAAATTTCCATGTTATGATTTTCATGCTTTATCGTGACATTATGTTCATGTTTCTCTTTTGTTTCCTTGATATTAATATTTCTTAACATTTATTTCAATCTTCATTTCATTTCACATTTATTCTCATACTTGGCATCATAGGTCCCCATTTTTTATGTATGTCCAAAGGTTATCCCATGCAATGCTAAGTACAAGGGAATGTAGTTTTCATGTATAGGATGATTTCAATAAAGATGTTGTATTTCATTTTTTAAGTTTTTATGTAATGATATTAATCCCCAAAGACACTATAACTATCAATCTTATATGTTTTATGAAATGAAGTTTATATAATAAATTATTTTTAATTGTGTAATAAAAAGCAAGGTTGTCATAGTTGGCATCAGAGTATAGGTTTAGTTATTTTTCGGATTATGATTAGAAAACCCTATAAAAGTTATAGAGAAAATACTACATATAATAAAACCATCCCTAGGTTTTGGTTATTTTTGAGTAAGAGGTTTATCATGAAAATACATCCCTGCCTGGATACGAGATGTTATAGGATGCCCTAGGACAAATGTATCCGTGGGGTAAAACCCAAAAACACCGCTTTAAGCTATACTCGAACGAGAACTAGTGCATGACAATGGTAATTTCTGAACTCTTGGTTGTGACACTCTCGGGGGATATGATTTGGTAAATTCACATGTTTAGTATGAACCATTTTGAAGAGAATTAAAAAAATTCCTCTAATAATATATGTTAGAAAGTACATCATAGATAGCATAGATTAAAGCCTATGGATTCATAAGTTAAGGAAATTAATGTTATTTATAAATCATCATTTTTGTAGTTGGATTACCCTTTCTATTATACACCTGAATTTACGTTTATTCCATCTAATGGAAGGTAATATGAGGAATCAGGCTAACAACTGATGTGAAGATCAATGTGATGAATGTGCTAATGAGATGTCCAATCCGATGGGAGTGGGAATCCTGAACATTATCATGCTTATCTATTAGTTAACTCTAGATTTGAATAGTAACATGCCTCAAGAAAAAAATTCAACCCCCTCCCAATGAATGAACAAGTAGCTACCAAGAGCATCATGAGACAAATGCCTTTTAATTTTAATGGAGGGTATGATCGCTCAATAATTGAACAATAGAACAAATCCATTGAAAAGATCTTCTATATCATTCAATGTTATGAAAAATAGATGTATCTAATGGCTACATATCATATGGATGGTGGATCTGATCAATGATGGATGTTGATAAAAAATACAAATCCTAAGGAAAAGATTGAGGCATAAAAATTAAAGGATTTCCAGATTATGGTTTTTGATAAGAATTTTCTATGCACCATCCTGATTAAGCTGGAAAGGAAACTCCATTACCTGAGGAAAATAGAGGATTATTTTTTTGGAATGTATGAGGAAAAAATCACAAGGCTTGCAAGATATGCTTTCTGCCTGGACATTACCCCCAAATACAAGGTTGACAGCTTCTTTGGTGGGTTGAAACCTAGCCTGCAGAAAGCGATGGCGATTCGTGACTTCGACAGCTATGAGGAAATATTATGATGTGACCTCAAGGTCAAAATAGAGATCGTAGAATCTCAAGGGTATCATGAGTATAAGATGTGTATGGTGGATTTCAATGTTGGTCGTCCGATGGATAAATCCAGCAGTGCTATGAAGATCCAGCACCCCACTAGCCAAGGGTACAGAAAGAAGCAACCTGGAAATTGCCTAAAGTGTATGAGAAAATGATTTTGGTGTGGAAGATAGGGGAACCTGGACACTAACTATCGACATTAAAAACCCATGTCTGAAATAGATGAGAAGAACCCACCGTTGAAACCTCAACACATTGTCTACTACTAAAACTACAAATAATCGGGGCATCTTTCAAATCAGTGCCCAAAGCTAAGGGTTTTCGGAGGCAGCCAATAACCTCCAAGGCAACAAGAGAGATCTTTTTCCATCACTTATGCCAATGTGAACCCCAAAAACTATGTGGTGATAGATATGATAGTTATTCATTCATGAATAGCTAATATAATTTGTTATTCAGGTTCTACGCATTCTTTTATATCTTGAATGTTTAGCAGAACAAACCAAGCCCCCCACAAATTATGGATGTGAAGATTTCAGTGAGTATGATAAATGGGGAAATCACTGCATCCCATAAATATAACTCCTCCCCAGTCATAATTTGGTAATTTAACTTCTTTGTGAACCTCTTCATACTCCCTCTGATGGAATTTGATGAAATTATTTTCAGGATTTTCTTTCCTGATATTGAGCCAACATAAATTTCTATGAGAGGGAAATCATTCTCAATGTGGAGATTTGAACCTCGATTAATTACAAGTTTAAAGAGGAAGATTAATCTTCTTTATCTTGATCATCTCATGTGTGGATATTACTGCCCTATGAGAATGCGTGTTTGGCTCAGATTATTGATTTTAAGGAGGAAAACATCCTAGATGACATGCCTACTATGAGGGAATTCGATAAAGTGTTTCCCGAGGAATTGTCTAGTCTTCCTCTGAGAAGATTTGTTTAATTATCAATTGTTCTTATACTTGGGGCATTTCCAATATCCAAGACTCTATATAGAAGGGCTGTTGTAGAGAATGAGGAGCTAAACAAACAACTCTAAGAGAATTTGGATAATGGTGGTACACACCCAAGTTCTTCACCATGGGATGCACCAATCCTCTTCAACAAAAAGAAGGAAGGGAAAATGTTCCTTTGCATCGATTATAATGAGCTTAAAAAAATATCATTATGAACAAGTATCCTCTCCTATTAATTGATAGCCTGTTCAATCTGCTACGTGGAGCACACTACATATCCAAGGTTGATTTACAGTTGGGATATTATCAAGTATGGGTGAAGAAGGATGATATCCCCAAAACTGCTTTTCGTACAAGATATGGGCACTCTAAATTCATATTAATGACTTTGGGAATCCCTAATGCTCCAAAAATATACATGGACTTGATGAATTGAGTCGTTAGATATTACATTGAATTTTTTTTGGTAGTCTTTATTGGTGATATTCAGATATTCTCCAAAACCAATGGGGATCACGAGGAGAATCTATGAACTGTACTCGTGACCATACAGAATGAGAAGCGCTATTAAATGTACTGAAAGTGTGAGTTTTGTTTGAAGTAGGTACCATTCATGGGACATATCATCCCATGCATTGAGATATCTGTGAATCCATCCAAAATAGATGCAATTGAGGGATGACTGAAGCCAAAATCGGTAACAGATATTCACATCTTCTTGGGTTTAGCTGGATGTTTTCGATGATTTGAGAGAAATTTATCATGATTGTCCAATCCTCTTACCATGATAACATGGAAGTGAGTAAAGATTTCTTGGAGTGATGAGTGGGAGTAAAGCTTCAAGGTGGTCAAAAAGAGATTATCAATAATCTCGTGCTCAATTTTACCCCAAGTGGAGAACTTATTGTGGTGTTCAGGAATTCTTTGAATAAGGGATTGGGCTGTGTGTTGATCCAAAATGAAAAAACCATTACCTATGCATCATGGGAATTGAAAGATAATGAGAAGAATTATCCAACACATTATTTTGAGTTGTCTGTGATGATCTTCATTTTAAAAATTTGGAAAATTTATCTCTTTGGGGAGAAGTGTGAAATATATGTGGACCACAAAATCCTCATGTATATATTCACATAGAAATAGTTGAACATGTGCCAAAAAGATGGGTATGGTTGATCAAAGACTATGACTGTTAAATCCATTACCACCATGGAAAAGCAAACATGGTGGCACATTCCCTAAATAGAAAGGACCCGGTTATTCTATCATTGTTGAGAACTAAAAAGTATCCAATATTCATATATTTGATGGAGATAGACATGAGAATAATTAAAAAGGGGACATCATCAATCCGTTCAAAAATGAATTCTCAACCATTACCTTTGGAATGGTTAATGGATGCTCAAAATGATGATGTGAGAATTCAGGAAAATATGGAAGCTATCATAAATGGTAAATCACTGGAGTTTAATGCTAATGTAAAAGGTATTGTGATATATGGGAAATGATTATGTGTTCCATCAAATCAGGAGATGATGAAGGATCATTTTTATGATGCACATAGTTCAAATTTCTCTATTCACCCAGGAAACACAATGGTGTATCGAGATCTCCAAAATAATTATTGGCAGGATAATATGAAGAAGGAGATCACTGAATATACATCAATGTGTCCGGTGTGTCAGAATGTGAAGGCAAATAGGGTGATTTCTAAGTGGATGACAAAACCATTTCCAATACCGTAATGGAAATGGGAGAACATCACCAAGGACTTTGTAACTAGACATCCGAAGACATCCAAAGGAAAAAATGCAATCTGGGTTGTTGTGGATCATCTTACAAATGCTGCAGACATCATTGTAATTATAGAGGATTTCTCATTGGATCAACTGGCACACACACACACACACACATATTTATATATATATATCAAGGAAGTGGTATGGCCTTAGGGGGTACCAATGACCATTGTGTCCGATCGAGATCCTAGATTCACCTCTATGTTATGGAATAATATTCCACATGCTCTTAATAATGAACTAAAATTCAGTATGGCCTATCATCTGCAAAATGATGGACAATCTGAGTGGACAATCCAAACACTTAAGTACATGTTGAGGGCATTCCTAAATGGATTTAAAGGAGGATTAGATCAACATCTTCCTCAGGTTGTATTCTATTATAATAACTATTTCAACTCGATCATCCATATGGCACCATATGAATCCATTTATGGGAAAAGGTCCAGAACACCGGCTTGTTGGGATAAGGTAAGTGAGAATAATCTTTTTAGACCTTAAATGGCCGAATAAATGGTGGAGATGTTGAAATCTACTTAGCAACATGTCAAGGCAGCCTAGATTCGACAGAAAAGTTATACAGATAACCATTGACATAAAATTGAGTTTAATGGTGGAGACATGGTATTTCTACGCATATATCCATGGAAGAAGTTCATGACTTTGGTAAAGAAAGGGATGTTAATTCCAAGGTGCATCGTCCCCTTAGAGATTCTTGATCATGTCGGGGATGTGGCCTATCGACTAGATCGTCCACCTACCCTGGCCAAATTACATGATGTCTTTCATGTATCCCTCTAAAGGAAGTACGTATCGTACCCTTCACATATACTCTCTTCAGAGGTGATCTAGATAGAGTATGATCATTCTTATGATGAGTAACCAGTAAAGATCATATATAATAGTGAAAAAATTCTACGAAATAAGACAATACCCCTCGTCAAGCTGTTGTGAAAAAACCACATGTTTAAAGAAGCGTCATGGGAATCAACGGAAATCATGAAGAAAAGTTACCCACATCTGTTTTAGTGTGAAAAATGGAAATTTTTAGGGAGAAATTTCTTAAGGGGGGATGATTGTAACGACACAAACATTCATTAATGGAAATCCCTCTTGATCTAATTAAATGTCTCTTAATGTACAATGTATATATAATATTTCAAAATATTTTGTTTAGTTTTTTCTATTTTAAAATACTATTAATCTTTTTTACCATTTCTAATATAACAGTTGAAAAGTGATCACATGATTAGTATAAATATAGGGCTTTAATAAAACCAATTATCTCTAACAATGGAAAAAATGACCTCATCCCGTAGACATTACCCATATGAAGCCCATTTTTTCAGAGCTTAGAAAGGAGGTTGAATCTCTGGGATTCACCCTTGACCAAACCCAAGACAAGGTTGAATATGTCCTGCTTGAGCGGGACCACCTATAAGAGAAGTGGAAGTTGATAGAGATTACCACCCGAGAAATGTTTTCCGAGACACCCTAAGAGTTTTTCACCATCGCACAGCTTACAATTCAGTCTTATACGGGTGTTAAAATGGGTTATGTAACAAGACCATATCACTATGGTTATTAACAATATTTTTTAATATAATACTGAATATACATTTTATTAATTATTGTTACCTTGTAAAATTTTTTTAAAGAACAAATAGTATTTTTAGTTAATGTTCAACTACGGAATATATTTTTATTTATTCATGGATTTTTATATTAAATAATATTTTCGTAGAATATTATTATTTTTATTAAAAAAAATTATTAAATATAAACGAATGTATAATATTTTGAATACAATTTTTATTTTTATTATTGTTTGAAATTCATTTTTGTCAAAACCCATGAACTTTCTATATATCTCAGTTTTATTCTAAAAATGAGAAATAACATAATTTGAAAATTTATTAGATAAAATGTATATTATTTCTAGAATTAGGACGTCAAAATTATCCAATAGTAAATTTTTCATAATTTATTGAGATAGTTAAATTTTTGGTTAACAATTTAATACCGTTTAAATATATTATGTGATTTATGACATTATAATGACCCAATAGTAATTTTATAAAATAATATAAACATTATGTTCAGTCAATATATGTTTTATAATTCAAATAATGTTATTCTGTGTTTATTTGATATATTTTACAAAGCATTAGTGGACCCCTCAAGACTTAAAAAGCATTTTGTCTTTTTAAAATCGTTTCATTGGGAGTGTGACTCACCTTCAAAAAATCAACCCCATTATTTTATTAAGTTAGGACTTTTGCCTTATAAAATATTTTTTTAAACTCACCTTTTTCATAAACAATGGAAAAAAACCATGGACTGGGTTGTGGTATTGATTAGTTTAATGTGAGGTGTCCCAAACCTAAAAAATAATCAATCCCCTCTCCTTTGCTATATAAACCCACACAAGATCCCATATCCTCCTCACTCAAAGCCTTTTTAGTTCATCCATCCTCCTCCCTCCACTCTCGATAATCCTCCAAAGGTGCCCCATGCTCCCTATAAGCCACTCTCATCCTTTGGAAGCACACTTCCAAGAAAGGGTTTTCTTCCGTTATCATTTTTGTCTAGTATCTTCTAAGTTGTTATGACATATTAATTTAAATTATAAATGTTGGGGTATGGATACGAAGCACACCCATACATCCCTAATTTTGTTTGAATGATTAAGATCCCTTCATCTCTCATTAAATTCCTACCATGTAGGCCTGTTACTATGCCAAACATTTGAAATAAATTTCTCTCTCCTCACTTTTATTGAAACAATTCTTTTGTATCATGAATCAATATTCCATTAAATTTGTTGGGACATGTATCTATATTATCCATTTATTTTCCATGTCATGAAAATATGATGAGACACCTTTTTCTCTATCATCAACCAATTTTATGACTTCTTTTGTCACACTCTTATGCTGCCGAAATTACACCGCATTTTTTCAAGCCTATGTAATTGTGTAGTGAATACCATGACCATTTTCAATCAAGGGTATTCACCTATATGAATATTTTATTACTGTTTAAAGAGTTTCATGTATTTATTCCACATTCTTTTATAGAGTAATAAATGATTATGTTCTATTATTCAATGTTTTATGATCCCTATTACTCACATATACATGAAGTGAAATGTTTAACAGGGGTGCACCTTGATAACGCTCCAATGCATTGGATAAAGTATAGTATCATGATACTTCATGTGTAGTGAATGTTGAATCATTATAATTTAAGTTCTACAAGGTTTTACTCGTGCTTCATGTGCAATGAGGGTTTACTAATGCTTCATGTGCAATGCGCCTTGGATCATACTAATTCCATGTTAATTGTTGTTGCCACATTTCTATGTAATGATTATCATGCTTTATCATGCCTTTATGTTCATGTTTTTATGGTGTTTCATTGATATGTCTATTTTATAAATTGTATTGTAATCATAATTTTATTCCACGTTTATTCCCATACTGGGCTTTATATCTCACCCTTTTCTTATGCATCTCCTCATATTATCCCACACAATTCTAAGTACGAGGAAATGTAATGGTCATGAAAAGTATGTATTCAATAAATATTTTGTATTTAATGTTTTATGTTGTTATGTAATGATCCAAATACCAATATACACTAGACCTCTCTATCTTTTATATTGTATCAAGGAAGTTTATGTAATAAATAATTTTTAATTGTGTAATAAAAAAGCACGGTTGTCATAGTTAAGGTCTAGTCATTGTATTGGAAATAATGAACAGAAATAACTAAAATATTATTATACATGTTTGTTAAATATTCTTCATTTTCCAAATTAAATATTGGGGATTAAAATGTGAATTAATTTTATTTAAAGCATAAATACATTAATAATATTTAAATGGTTGATTTTATGCTTTTTGTTGGTGAACCGGTATAAAATATAGTTTTTGTAACTATTATATGAACTCTTTGAAAAACAAATTGTCATATTTATAATATTTGTACCAAAATATACATTGGATGAAATTTTAATCATTTTTATGATAATGTTCATTTTTATTGAATTGTGAAAAATGATGTATTTTAATTCAAAACCGCATTTTAATATAATTTATTTATATGTCTAGATGATCTTTTCAATTGGTTTTAAAGTTTAAATAGACTATATTTTTACCATTTATTCCATTTTTGTCCATTGGTAGTAATTTCACATTGTAATTTGACATTAACATGTATCAATCTTTTGATGGTTATTATTTCATAAAAACATGATTTTCATTTTGACGATGAAAATTATTTATAAAATTAATTAATGGAACTTATATTTTTTTATTTTGGTAAAATATAAATAATTTTTAAATTATGAATGAAAAATTTATCATAGAGTGATTTTTTCTTATTTTTCTGAAAACATTCAATTTTAATGAATAATGAAAAACAATGCGTTATTGTTTAAAACAAACTTTTTGTTTATAAAATTATTTTTAAATTTAAATTGGTTTTACATTTAAAATAGATAAATAATACCTATATTAATAAAATTTAATTCATTGGATTCATTTTTTTCTGAGATTAGATATATAAAATTCTATTGAACATTTTAAGGTCTTTTTACCCACCTTCTATGTGCTTTTCCAAATTTGAATGAAATGTAATTTTATAGCTTATGTGAATTGAATTTCAAAAATCATACATACATGGTTTTCATTAGTAAGTAAAATGTTGTTTAATAGAATAAAAATAATTTTTGTTGAATAGAAACATTGCCCTTTTATTAACCATGGTGAATGGTAATTAGTTTAATTTAAGGAAGAAATAAAATTATAATAATATAAAATTACATTGATAGATGTCCTAACCTTATTGGATGTGTCATGGCTGACCAAGAAAATACATGGTTAAATTTTTGGGCCCCATGCATCCACATTGGTATGATAATGACATTAATAACATTTTATTTAAAGTAAAAATAAAAATGTCATAAACATGAAATGTTTATCTAAAACAATATTAATCTGGGGTTATATAATTGATATATTTTACTATAAATATTCATCGAAAATATGAAAATATTTCTTAAATAATGGTAATATTTTTATAATTTTTAGACATCAAATAAGTATAATTATTTATGACACAATGACGATGAAATGTTTACATCATTAATGAATGATTTAAATAAATAAGAAGATATAAATTAAAAAAATATCCAAAACATGTCCAATTATTATTGGATGATTTCATTTCAAACATGGGACACCTTATATTATTTTTTAATGATTTTTGGAAATTTAGAAACTGAAAAGAGTTATATAGTAAAATAAACATTCCAAACGTACCAAAAGAGCCCCTCCTCTTTATTATAAAAAGCCCTCATTTCCTACCCATTTCACACACATCTCAAGACCTTGGCTCTCTCAACCTCTTCTCAAATAATATCCCAAGATCCCTCTATTCATCCAAGAAGCCTTAAATTAGGTATAAAGCACTACAAGAAACCCTTTTGGTTCAAACTATATAAAGTTACCCGATTTAAAGGTAACGTCTTCTCTTAAGTTCTTTTGTTTTATTTAACTTTGCCACCCACATAAACTCTTATTAGTAATTTATTTTATAACAAAAACAAGTATATTAAATATACTTGGATGTTGTTATAATATTTATTCTAGCTAAACCTACACACACCTCCATTTAATGGGTATATAACATATTGTTTCTGTGGGCGGTGAACTACTACATCACGAAACGATGACTGTTCAATTATCACCTAATGCCTATAATGGTGTCTATTATGATGGGAAATTATTCAAATGTGATATATATTTTATTTATATTTTTTCAATTCTTATATTTTTTTCAATTATTGATTCATATTATGGATTCCATAAAGGGTAAATGCGATAATTTCATTTGCGGAAGTGCGGAATGCCACCCCCTCAAAATGATTTGACCCGTTCATTCCATACATGGAATGTATAAAGAATATAATTTATGAATATATGTAACAAAAATAACTTATATATTATTTTGGAATTATAATATACCTATTTATCATTATGTATTCATTCCATTAAAAATGAAATAGAAATAAAAGTAGCGTTTACGCTTACGTACGGCTTACCGTCTCCATTAACGGAGCATTTCATTTCATATCTCCAAATGTTATGTACTATTATAAATAAATATATATAGTGGATATATAATATATATATTAAATCAAAATTATGAATATAATTCTGTAGATAATGGACTTTTGGCCACATGCACAATATATAATTATAACATGTTCATTTTTTACTCAAGTTTCGAGCCTCAACAAAATGTCAAATATGTAACAAAAAAATTAACTAATTGTTACAGCTTGGAAATAAGTGTTATTAAAGGAATAGTAAAATTTAATAATATTCATAAGAATGTAGATATTAATATATGTTTATCATTCAGGATGAACAAGGAACATACGAGCAATTCAAGTCAGACATGTGGTAAGGGATTTCTTATCTCACTTTTAATTCCATGTGATTTCCATTGTTTTTCACTTTTTTTTACATGTGGTGTATTGTGTACTGACATTATATATTTATTATACTAGTTATCTTTATACTCATGGTACTCTATGATTCATTTGGTTGTTATTAACTTTTGGTCATACGTCTTGATTGATTACAAAGTGGTAAATGTGTTTTATCTGACATTTTTTATTCCCGTGAGATTCATGTTATATTTTCCAATATTTTATATTGTGTTGGGTATGTACTGACCATGATTTTATTATTTGGGTAATATAATAAAATTTATGGGTATTTACATCTTCATTTAATGATCCTTCTTTCATGGGGTGTACATTTTTAAAATTTATAAATCGGTAAGGGTACCTTTCACCCTCCTCTTTTTAAAAGACTTTTTTTAATTGTCATTTTATTTACATCTAATTTTGTTGGGATATGTTAATATATATCCTTATTGAGGTAATTTTTCCTTCCAATGGATTATATACTCTTTTTCTTTCATCATCTTATTTTGTAAATTTTAAATTGACGTCGTTAGGCTATCGAATTTTGGTAAGGGAACTTCTTAACCCAATATCATTTATTTTGGTTAAACCTCTACTTCGTGATTATGTCATGATATGAATATCTATTCATGACCTGTTATTGTATTAAAATTAATATCAAATTCTATTGGGTTTATTTATATTTTAACACATTATTACGTAATTGATGTATCCATAATCTAACGATACCGTCCTAAAAAAGGATTTCGTCTCAATTGACATTCCATTGAGACTTACATGTTGTTATGAACCAATTCAAATTTAAATAGTTTATATACTATCCTTTGGAATATTATATAATCATTACCTTAATTATTATGATATTATAATGTTTTCATTATATTTTATTCCTCAATTATTTGTATTCAATATTCTATTATTTTTTAAGAACTCCTTAACTAAAATATCATTTGAATGATTTATTCTTTCAAATAATTATAATTAATTTCCTTGTTTTAAAAATGTTTTCAAGGATTTATTTATATGGAAATTACTATTTTTAAAATTCAATTTCTTTAAAAGCATCAAATTGGTATTGGAAACATTGATTCAAAAATCTCATTATTAAATTTTTTAAACAGTTTTGAATTTTTTTTTGATAAAGCATTGATTATGTAAATATATTGAACTGATATATTATGATTTCAATATTGATATGTTATCATCACATTATTATTATTTTATATGACTATGTTATGGTTCTTGGGAGTTTCTTACATATACGGGTGGTTTAGTGATTAACATATGTCGGGTGAGCCTATGATAGCTCTTTAATGCATTGGGCAACGTGACCGAGGTAAATGTTAATGTTTCACATCAGAGATTTAGGTAATATACTGTGATTGGTATTCCAAATGTGACTCTATATGTTGATGTAATATCTACAATGTAATTATATTATTAATTCATAAGTTACCTTTATATAATCTATGTGTTATTCATTATTCTTATGATTTTGTAATGTATGTTATGATTGGAAATGTATTGGTTTCATTGCTTTGTATTTATTAAAGGGATAATGATTTCATTCCTTGTTTTATATCCCTTAATGAGTTTTTATTCATATCTCATGTATTTGAAAAGTTTTATACATGACTTAATGATGAATAAGGTCCATGATGGGATCAAGGAAAAGTCATGTTGTATAAAACAAGGAACATGACATGTTTATTTTTAAGTGTTTTTATTTTATGAAAAGTGGATATTGAGATGTAGTGTTGACATGTAATATTCATGATGTTATGTAATAGTTATGGACTAATTCTCTAATACTCTAAACTTGAAATTATCCTCAATAAAAATTTGCTACATAGTTCAAGATTATTTAACGTTTAATGTTTAGTTTTTAGAGTAGGTATTAGAGGATGATTTAGATAACTTTAGAGGTTCAGGTATTATTTATTCATAAGTGACATTACTGTAATGGTTAGGATTTCATAAAGAGTAATAGTTTTTTAGATAATGTTAACTATTATAAGATAACTTGAATAATTATATCTTAGTATTTACCCTAAACATGTGATAATATATGATGATTTTACTAATATACACTCACCGACTTTTTTGGTTTTAGTCAATGGCTGGATCTCACAGGCACCAAAGTAATATTGGATGAGAATAAAATAGTGATAGTTTTATGAATGAGAAAATGAATGAAATGGGAGATTCAATGAGAAATATTGTGGATATTCTCAACCAACTATCTGGAGTCATTATTGAACACCCAAACCATGGTAATTTTTATAAGGAAACATATATGTTAGAAGCAAATCCCTGCCGAAGCTCATGTAATAATCATAAAAGTACCTACATTCAAAAACCTATGTGTCAGGGATGTGGAAAGAATCACCTCGGAAAATGATTCAAAGTGGGAGGAAGATTATATAGATGTGGAAATGATGTTTATAAGTAATGAATCTGGATGAGAAAAAGGAAGCATCTAGTTGACTCTAGGAATGTGAAAAAAGTTCTTTATGAGGGATCCATTATACGTTTTAAATGTGGGGTGCATGTTCTTTATCCAAACACACGTCATAATTAAATGTTTTGAGAATGGGATAACCAAGATCGTACAAATATTTCATTACCAATTCCTAATGCCATTTCGATTGAGGATGAATAAATTGATAATGAACAATGAAAGGTATGGATTATTTCTTAACAAATGTTCGGATATTATTGAATATTAGGATTTGATTCAAGATTTTGTTTATATAAAATAAGTATTTCATATAAAAAAATTTGTAATGGTTAATGGATCACGAAGAATGTTGAATGAGAAAGAATTAAACATATATGTTATTCAAGAGTTATGGTAGATTTTAGTATGGTGAAGTTATTAAAATTATTAAGGCCATTTTGATGATGGTATGACATTAGAAGACAATTTATAGTATCTGTAACTCAGAATTTTGATATATGAAAATTTTATTCATGGAATAACAATCATTTTATTGTGGATATAGTTATAAGTAACCATTTCGGTTGATATGATCCTTGAGTTTGAATAAATTAGAGGTCAATACATTTTGGGATGCAAAATTAAAGTTAATAGATAACCATCTTAGTAAAAATATGTTATGGTTATTTTTGATAAATTTATATCTATTTTGGAATGTTATAAATTTATATAGTTTTTGAAAATGGACAACACACAGACCGCATGACAACCCATCACGTCAGACATAGCTGCGAGAATCAAACCCACATCCAAAGTGCAACTAGTATTTATCGCCTACAACTAGACTATGTGAAGTTCATAGTTATTATGAATTATTATTTTTTAGGTAAATGATTTTATGGATAAAGAATAAATTTATTTTGGGATATAATGTTTTATCAAATGGATATCCATAATATTGGAAAATGATTTGTTAATTAAGTGATAAATGATATTTTAGAAGACGTTCACACTTTTTGGAAAACTATATGCCTATGTAAAATATAATACTATGAGTTTTCATTTGTGGAGTAATGGTTGAAATTGAAATTTGGAAGAATCTCTGCTTTTGTGGACATATGGTGATTTGTGTTATTCTTGGAAATGATTAGCCTTTCATAATGAATATGCTATTAGGTTAATTATATTTCAGTATGAGACTTTAAGAGTATCCAATGTTATTTAGAGATAAATGTTCAGATATATCATGGAAGATTATGGGATACAATTATTATGTGTTTTGGGATTCAACATTAGTTTGGTTTATTTTGAATAATTTTAAGGTCAATTTTCTATTGAATGATATTTGTTAACCTTTGGGTATTTCTTGTTGATATTTGGACGTTATGTATAGTACTAATTTTTATAAATATTATCTTGTTTCGGAATTATCTGATCTCGTACTAACCATTTTGGATTTGGTTAATATCTAAATATGTGGTAAATATATAGTTCATCATTTTGGATTATTTAATTTTCTAGAAGTTATTTCTAGAGCTTTTGATTTGACCAATATGACTTCAATACTCATCGTCTGGAGGACATTTGAGTTTCTGGTAGAAATTTAGTAAAGTATGGAAGTATACATTGAATGTTTATTTCCTTTTTTAATCTATGCTCATAAATAAATTCCTCAACATTAGGAAAATTAATAGAAAACAAAAACCATTTCTTTTAAATTTTCCTACAGGGGAATCAAATAATTTTAACCCATAGCAAGTTTATGGTTTTCAGATTGTTACCAGTTTCCTGATCAGCTTCTCTATCACTATCCATCGGAACATGATAGGTTTGTTTATCTTCCATGTCCATGTTTTCCTACATGTAATCCTAATATGTTCTATATCAGGTGACATTTTTACTTCTTTTTCTTTCTTTTAAAGTGATTTTTTATTGACTCTTTCTCTGATGTGGGGCTTTCAATAATGTTTCAGAGCCCGATTTTAAAATTACGAGGACACAATTCCAAAAATGGGTGAAGGATATAACATCCCATGTAAATAAATAATATGAAATTTTCATATATATTATTTTTTTTAAATTAATTATTAATGTAACTTCAATGGGGTTTCTATGTTCGATAGCGTACCCGATACGAAACAGTGGGGTTTTGGATATCTTGTGTTTCACACAAACAATATTATATTATTATTGTAAATGGTATTTAATGCCTAGTAGTTTTATTGGAGGAAATAAATAGAACTAACTACAATATGACTATACGTATTTATTAATTTTTTTACATTTACCACATTTAATTTAAAGGCATAAAATTTCAATGAATCTAATTTTAAACATAAATACTCTAATATTTGTTAAAGGGTCTCTTTACCGCATTTTTATGGGGAAGATTTTTCAATATATTTAATCCCTTTTATATTTCCTATTTGATAAAATAATTTTCATCTTTAGGATCGTGACATCAAAACAAAATTTGGATGAAATATTTTTATTTTTCTGATAATGTTCAATTTTTAATGAATAGTGAATACATTATGTATTTTAATTCAAAACATCCTTTTTATATAATTTATTTAATGGATAGATTATATTTTTAATTTTTTTTAAGTTTAAATAGATTATGTTTTTACTATTTAATCCAATGTCATCCTTTGAAAGTAATTTCACATTGAAATTAGACATTAATAAGTATCAATCTTTTAAGGGATATTATTTCTTAAAAACACATTAAAGATTTGACGACAGGAAAAAATTATAAAATTAATTAGTAAAGCTTATATGTTTTGAACATGGTATAAAAGAAATCATTTTTTAGTTGAAAATATCATATTTAGAGTACAATGTTTTTTTCGTATTTTTATGAAAACATTCAATTTTTTGATGAATAGTAAAAAACAATTTGTTATTTTTTAAAACCAAACTTTTATTTAAATAATTATTTTTAAATTTAAATTTTCTTAAAATTAGAAATATATACATAATACCTATATTAATATTATTTAATTCATTGGATTCATTTTATAATAATATTAGATATAAAAAATTCTATTGAAAATTTTAACATCTTTTTACCCACCTTCAAGGTGCTTTTCCAAATATGCATAAAACGCAATTTTACCGCTTTTTTGAATTAAATTTAAAAACACCAACATACACAGTTTTCAATATTATGTAAAAGGTGTTTCAATGGGATAAAAATACTTTTTCATGAATAATAACATTTGACTTTTATTAACTGTGATTAAAGGTAATTAGGGTAATTTATGGTCAAAATAATATTGTAATAATATCAAATTACCTTGAAAATTGTTTAAACCTTATTAGATTAGTCATGGATATCCAATAAAATCCATGGGTCAATTTTGGGACCTAGTGGATCCCCTTTGGTAAGATAATGTGATTAATAACATTTTATTTAAAGTAAAAAAATTGTCAAAACATGTATTGTTTTTCTAAACCAATTTAATGTGTGTTTATATAAATGTTAAATTTGATTATGAATATTAATTATATTTATAAAAATATTTCCTACATGATTTTAATATTTCTATAATTTTTATACATCATGTAAGTAAAATTATTTATGACATAATGATGATACAATGTTTATGTCATTAATGAATGATTCAAATAAATAATAAGATAAAAATTAAAGAAATCTATAATATTTCCAATTATTGTTAGATGATTTTATTTAGAATATGAGACACCTTATATTATATTTTAATTATTTTTGGACCTTTAATAACCTAAAATATTTTTATAATAAAATAGTATTTTCAAACGTTCCAAAAGAGCCCCTTCTCTCCCTTATTAAAAGCCCTCAATTACTACCCATTTATCACACATCTCAAGAACTTGTCTCATCCACCATCTACACAAATAATCTAAAATTACCACTCTACTCATCCTAAAAGTCTTACCTTAGGCAGAAATCACATTATGAATCCCTTTTGGATCAAACCGAACGGAGTTACCTGATTTAAAGGTAACGTCTTCTCATAATTTCATTGGATTTATTTTTCTTATCCTACCCCATAAACTCTTTTTATTACATTCTTTTAAAACAAAACTGGTATCCTAATTATACTATTATGTTGTTACTAAAATAAATCTATCTACTCTAACACACGCCTCCATCTAATGTGTAAAGTACATACTGTTTCTTGGAACGGTGAACTACTGTCTCATGGAAAGATTATTTGTTAATAATCACCTACCGCCTCTAATGGTGGCCATTATGATAGAAATTTATTTATATCTGATATATATTATATTTATATATATTAAATTCTTCTGTATTATTTATTTATATCTTATCATTATGGTTTCTAGAAAGGAAAATGAAATAATTTCATTTGAGGAAGTACGGACTATTTCCCCCTCAAAATGAAATGAATCATTCGTGCCATATGTGGAACGTATAAAGGATAGAATTTATGAACTTATGTAACATATATAATATACTTATTAATAATTCTGTTTTCATTCAATTAAAATATAATATATAAATCAAAGTAGTGTTTATGAGTTTATACGGCTTACTGTCTCCATGAATGGTGATTTTGATTTATTATCTACAAATGTTCTGTACTATTATAAATAAATATATATAATGAATATATATTATATATATGACATCTAAATTATGAATATAATTCTGGAGATAATTTAATTTTGACCACGTGGACAAGTTATAATTATTACAAGTTCATTTATGAATCATGTTCCAAACATCGACAAAATGTCTTATATGAACTCCAAAAAGTAAGTCATTGTTATAGAATGGTAACAAGTGATATAAAGGAATTAATAAAAATTAAATTTATTCTTAATCATCTAGAAATTAAATTCTTCTTATCATGTAGGATGAGCAAGGAACATACGAGGGTGTCAAGTCATACACGTTGTAAGGGATTTCTTATCAAACTTTTTATTCTGTGAGATTTCCACTGTGTTCCACTTATTTATTAAATGTGGTGTATTTTGTACTGACATTTGATTTATATTTTCATTATTGTCTTTATACTCATGGTATTCTTTGATTCATTTGGAGTTTATTATATTTTTTTTCATTCGACTCAAATTATTAGAATGTTGTAAATGGTTTATATCTCACTTGTTTTTATTATCATGAGATTCATGATATATTTTCCACTATTTCCTTTTGTTTGGTGTATTTTGTTTGAATTATTATATTAATTTTTTAATATAATTTAATTTAGGGTATTTACATATTTATTTATATATACTTTTTCATGGGGTGTAAATTTCAAAAGTTACAAAATCGGTAAGGGAACATTTCACCCTCCTCTTTTTAGAAGACTTATTTTTTGTTATGTTTTTTAATTTACATCATATTTTGTTGAGATATGTTCTTCTATATCCTTATTGTTGTAAATTTTTTTTCCATGTGATGAGATAGGCCTTTTCTCTCATCATATCATTTTCTGAATTTTAATGTTACATAGTTAGGCTGTTGAATTTTTGTAAGGGAACTTCTTAACCTAATTTCAATTCTTTGGGTTAAACCTCTACTTACTGATTATGTCATGCTATAAATATGTGTGAATTACATATGATTATTTTAAACTTAATATCCCTTTATATAGGGTGTATGTATTTTTTTCACACATAATTATGTAATTTATTTATCACAAATATAAGGATACCGTCCTTAGTTGGGATTTGGTCTCAATTTACATTCCATTGAGACTTCATTATTGTTATCATCTAATTCACATTTATATAGTGTATTTACTAACCTTTGGTATATTATATCTTGAATAACTTTACTCTCATTATATTATAAAGTTTTGATTAAATGTTATTCCTCAATTATTTGTATTCAACAATATCTTATTTGTTTGGGAAATCCATAACTAAAATATCAGTTTAATGATTTATTATTCTAAATCATTATCATTAATTTCCATGTTTTAAAAATGAATTTATGGATTTATTTATATTGAAATAACTAATTTAAAATGATAATTCATTTAAAATCATCAATTTGGTATAAGACACTTTGATTCAAAAATCACTTTATTAAATATTGTAAATGGTTTTGATAAATCATTGATTATGTCATTATATTGAACTTATATATTTTGATTGAAATATAGAAATGTTATATTTAATTTATGATTATATTTTATGATTATGCTATGGTTCTGGGGAATTTATTATGTATATTGGTGGTTCTGTGTTAACCGTAGGGCGGGTGAGCCTGAGATAGCTCTCCAATGCATTGGGTAACGTGACAGAGGTAAATGTTATTGTTTATTCTATGAGATTATTAAATATATTGTGATGGGTATTCCAAATGTGACTGCCTATGAAGCTGGGATAGATTCAATATACATATGTTAGGAATTCCATAAGTCATCTTAATATTTTTTTAGTTATTCATAATTTTTAAGATTTAGTAAGGTATATTGCGATTGGAAAAGTATGGGTTTCATTTCCTTGTATTTATTGATCACCTAATGATTTCCTTCCTTATTTTAGAACACTTAAAAATATTTTATTTCTCATACCTTGTTTTTTAAATGTATTCCACATGTAGTAATGTTGAATAGGGTCAAGGATGGGATCATTGAAAAGACATGTTGTCTAAAACATGGATCTAGAAATGATACTTTTTAATATTTTTTATTCTAAGAAAAGTGGATACTAAGTAATATTATATACATGTAATATTCATGTTGTTACGCAATAGTTATGCATTGATTCTCTAAAACACTAAACTCAAAAAGATCCTCAATGTGAATTATTACCATAACTCAAGTTTATGTAATTTTTATGGTTGGGTCCTTATTGTTCTTGTGTAGTTTGGTTTAGTTGACTTTGAGTTGTATTACACTATTCTCATACATGATGTAGTGTTATCTAGGTTGTGGTATTTTTTTTTGGTTGTTTTACATTCAATTGTAAAATATTTATCCAAATGTTATGAATCCCATGGAATTTATTTCTAGTAATTTCTGCCTTGTAGATTTCAACTGAGGCCTGTCAACACCCGCAAATTCTTCCTAGGACAATGTGTGAGGAGTGGGATGTTACAAATGGTATCTATTTTTTTAGTATTAAACATGATAAATAAATTTTCTACATTCCTTGTATTGGATTAGTATTAATTAGAATTATAGTCAGCACATGAAATGTAGTGCCTGAAAAGGGGTATCTAACATATTGATTTTGAATTGTATGTTACTATGGAGTTGGTTACATGATTCTTTAAGAAACTACATGGATATGTTATCTAATTTTCATTAGATTATCCAACGATAATATCATTACCTGAATTAAAATAAATAACTTCCCAGAATGAATGAAAATTTCATTTTGATTATTGATTTATGATTAGGGTGATAAGGTTTTGTTTCATTAAAAATAGTTGAAAATGGTTTGAGTTTCAAAATTATAGTGAAATTATATAAAATGGATGGAAAGTAGGGAATTTGAAATTTTTGAATGGATTATTATAACATTTGTGACGTGGTAAAATTCTAAATTGCTAAAATATCATATGGTACAAAGTGAGAATAAATTTTACATTTATATATATATATATATTCACATGTTAAGCATCATAGAAACCAATTACTATAAGATATTAAGATGTTGATGCACTTTAGACACATGGGAACCTACTACAGGCTGAGTGTATTTTTTAATCATTTCAATCTATTCATAGATGGAATGTGAGAGATAATCATAGGAATATGGATCTTTTTTTTAGTTCTATAAGAATAATCCACATATCATTTAGGGATATTTAGAACAATAAAAGGGAAGGTTTTGATTAATAGTTAGAATTGATGGTTATATTTCCAAGGCACTCCATGTGAGAATAAATTAATGTTTATAGCGATCATTCATGATGAATTCTCTTGAAATTGGTGGAATTTAGTCATTTCATTTTAAGATTTTGAAAAAATTATCAAAAAATAATTCTACACTAACACATTTGGGATTTATATGAAGATATATTTTTTATATTTATGTAAGAGAATCAATTAGTTTTAATATATGCTGATAAATATAGGTATTTAGTACCATTTTCACTAGGAGTTGTTACAAGTGAATCCTTAATGGCATGAAATTTTGAATTTGTGTATAAGACAAATATTAAATAACATATTTTCATGCTATGTATAATGGATTCAATATATATTTTCAATATACCAATGGTAGAATAAAGATTCATATAATGAACTAAATATGGAGGAATCATGTTGATATATATTGGGTATGGTTGGAAATATAATTCAGGTAATAAGAGTAATAGATTCATGTATTTCCAAGGTAGTGTTATAACATAGAATCAAATGATTGTATCAGAGGATCATTATCATAAAAAAAGTGTGATACCATATATTTCATGTGTATTTATTTCAACATTATGAAGGGATATTTTATGGAAGCACCTACCTCATTTCACAATTTCAACCATATGACACATATTCATGGTTATTATTGAAACAATCTAGGATCAGGTGCTCGAGAAACATTAATCACGATAAAATAGCCTGGGAATTAAACATGTAATTGTGGAAAACCATTATGCACATGATATTATTTCCATAGTATCCAAGGCACTGCTCCAAAGAGCATCATAGTGGACAAAGTCCCTTTCTGAATCGAGTTCACTCCTCATTCTATTCAGGTATCATTGAACCATATTAAGATTCTTTTCCATCCATGTCTATCTCATAAGATATATATCTTTACCCATTTCATTGGAGGGATATATAGGTCCCACCCATCTTATAATGAAATCATTCTCTATTTTGCCACAACATAAACATAAATCATTCATCATAACATAAAGAATAAAAATGGGTTTTATTAACATCATCCCATAAAAAGATATTACATATAAAACAAATGGATATCATTTCTTCATAAAAAAGTAAAACCATGAAATCCTAGAGATATTATAATTGAGACATACAGAAATGAAATAATGTCATCTTAGATGGAAAATGGTTTTGATAAAACAATTGAAAAAATTTCTTGGGGAAAATATCCTTTCTTCTTAAAAATCATTTTCTTTTCACAAAATTTCATGAAAATTTAAAATAAAGGTATTTTATTGAAAATAACCATGAAATATTGTAGATTAAACATTATGAAATAAGTCGTTATGAAACCATAAAAATATGTTCTTCCCGTATAAGTTAAAAAAACATTATTCTCATACTTTAGTCAGAAAAGTCAAAAAGTACCTTTTATGGTAAACAAAAGATAGATTCCTAACATACCATGTAGTAAAAGTAAAAAATGGGTAAAAAGGACTTTAAACATAAATGAAACCATTTTTTAGAGAACAAGGGTATGGATGTAAAATATTACCCCAGTAAATACTTACGAATAAACAATCTTGGATAAAAATGCGATTAGAAAAGTTATCCCTTACCATAGGTCTGATATTCATACTATGTATCCAAACCTCCTGTATAATTATTTAATTTATTTTATTAAATTATTACAGAATCATATTTATTTTATGATGTCATATATGGTTCACTTATGACATTATATTAATCGTTCTTCTGTAAATTCCTTGTTAAAGCAGCGTTTTGGGTAAAATCATTTTCTTTATCGTACGTGTTTGGACTTGTTTTTCTTGATATTGTTATTAATTATATCATGATTTAATTACTTCCAGAATGTATATCATGATTTATATATCATATATATTCAGTATATATATATATAATAGATAGATAAATTAAATGAAATACATCGTTCATGGAGACGGTAGGTCGTACGTACGCATGAATGTTGTTTTCTTTTCCTTATTGACTTGAATAGAAGTAAGTAGATCACATATATAAATATAAATAAATACAGTATATTTTTTGTGTCATATATTTCATTATTATTCATTATATATACATTATTATCATTCTTGAGTGGTTAACTTGGAGAATGAATCTCATCGCGTTGTGGAGTCGGTAATCTATATGTACGCACGAGTGATGATATCGTTCCCATAATTATTGAATTGAATTGCAGTGGAAGATATAATATCTCAGAATCAGTATGATGTTATAATAACTATATATAGTTAATCATTACACCATTATACCCATCCAAGTAAGGTGGTGGTGGAAAAACATATTACACCACGACCTGGAGATGATATTCCGTACGTACGCACGCGCGATCATTTGGTTTTACGTAGGATGGATAGAAGATGAAATAGGGTTGTTTCATATTTATAATAGCATATAAGTGTATGAGTGATATATATGTTATTAATTTATGATGAAACAAAAAAAGAAGAAGAATTAGAAGAAGAAATAAATTGGAAAGAATCGGTAAAGGATATTACCTCTTCTTTGATGCACCTCTTCTTAACCTCCTCTTAAGGCACTACAGTTGGTGTTTTGAGGAGACCACAAGCTCTATATTGTTTCTAGGGAAGTTTATAAGGGAAATGGTCGGGGTTTGGATGATATTGACGGCTCAAAATTGTGTAATGAGAAGAGGGAGTGGGTTCCCTTTTATAAGGGTGGAGAGGGGCACATTATGAAAAACATAAAATATTATTTTATAATAAAGTCATATTCAGTTTATAATATCTCAAAATTGATTAATTTCGAAGATAATGTGAGGATGTGTCCCAATCCTCTAATCCATTATGTTTTAGACAATTTATGTTAATGTTTTATTCTTATCATTTAGATTTAACTCTATGTTAAATAATTTACCTTTTACTGTGTCTTCTTGTTTTATTACACTATATGGTTAGTAAACTTACATTAAGAGGACAAAAGAACCCCAAGTGGTTAATTATTAATATATAAAACATTATCTAATTCATTTGGATGAACCTTATATTTTTAGAAATATAATAACAATTAATAATATAATATTTGTTTTAAAAACTATTTTATGTCAATTTAGACAATATTTGGTAATTGATTTTTGTGAAAATCATAAAAACAAGATTAGGTCGAAAAAGGTTAATTGAATCAATAATAACATGTCATATCATCCTAAATAATTAGTTTAATTCATAAAAATTCCCAAATTACATTTATTTGGGTATTTATAACATCAATTATGTTAATATTTTATTAATAAGGTAATTTTCGCATCATCATTATGTGATAAATAAATTAAATTATATAATGACTAATAATTATAAATGAAATACCATTATGTAGGAAATATTATTATTTTTCTAATTAATATTTATAGACGAATTTAACTTTTGTATATCCCTATATTAAAAATGTTTTATTTATTAAACATTGATTTTAACTATTTTAACTCTTCTTTAAACAAAATAATAATAAGTGTCCTAATCTAATCCAAGTGGACCTAAAGAGTAATATTTTCTTCTTAAGGTTGTTTTTGGTAGAATTACACTTATCCAATAGAATTATGACATGTGTTAGGGTAATAATAATATGATTTTTACCCTTAATTACCCTATTTACTTTTAACTATGGTAAATAAAAGTAAAATAGTTACTATTCACCAAAAATTAATTTTATCTTATTGAACCACATTTTACTCCTTGATATTTACTGTGTTTCTTGGATTTTTGAATAATCCACTCACAGATGTGGTAAAATAATGTTTTATGTGAATTTTCAAATTCTCATAGGAGGAGGGTAAAAGACGGTGAAAATTTCAATAAAATTTTTATATATCTAAAATTATTATAAAATGACTCAAATTAATTACTTTGAACTTATATAGGTATTATGTATAAATTTTTACCTAAAATAAATTTAAATAAAATTAATAATTATTTATATAAAAATTCTTTTTTTAAATAGTAATTGAGTGTTTTCACTATTCATACAAAATTGAAAGCTTTTAGAAAAATACCAAACATTCACCCTAGGATAATTTCGATATTCTGAATCCAATAATGAAGTCCATTTTGAAAGATAAAATTTATAAAATTTCAAAAGATGGGTACTACTATTCATAACGTCATGTTCATAATATTATTATAATAATATCTCATTTAGGGAAACTCGGTATTGCGTACTACACATGCTATCGAGGAAGGTCTTGATTTCCTGTAATGAAAGCCATGTCTAGGATGCATGTAGTGAAAGCTACCATTGGTTTAGCGTAAAACACAAGTCATCAATGAAATTAAAATGAATAATTCTCATAAAATCTCGGGTTGTTACAACATCTATTTGTGAAAAAGGGGGTTCTATCAAAATTTGTGAATAAAATTGCCTATGGGATCATTATATTATAGATATGTCATTATTCGATCTAATTTGGGTATGGAAAAATATGTATCTAACTGAGCCCACATAGAGTGTTACCATATGATATAGATTTATATATCTCCTAAGGGTGAATAGTAAATTCAATATAAAGATTTGGATATCTAGGTGAGCCGATTGGGAAAAGATCACTTGCAACTAGGGGAACCTACCATTTTGGTTATAAGTCTATTTTTGGTTGAAGAAGCTGTGAAGAATGTTGTATTCCAACCAATATTAGATAGGTTTCAGGATTTATTTCCTAATGACTTATATGGGTTTACATTGGAGAGAGATATGGAATTCATTGTGATCTCATTCTAAGGGATGATCCAATTTCTATTACACCTTCTCTAATGAATCCTATCATGATTTAAGATTTTATGAATTTAATGGATGATTTGGAGGATAATGGTTTTATCTAACCTAGTACTTCAATTTAGGGTTCTCCAGTCTTGTTTTCAAATAAGGCTAATGGAAAATTTTCCTTGTGTATTGATTAATGAAATTTATAGTAGTTGAATATGATGAACTACTAACCTCATCCACATATTGATGATATATTTTACCAGTTGAGGGGAACATCTGTTTTCTCTCATATTAATATGGGATCACGGTATCATCAGTTTAGAGTTCAGCCATCCAATATAAATAGGACTACATTAGGAATCCAGACAAGGGAGCAATTAAAATTATCTAGGCAACCACTGATTAAATCAATAAAAATAACCAGTAAATTAAAATATATGATGTTGTATAAATAATGAGATACATGAAATAAATCGATAAATTAACATTTATACAATTGATCTATTTTTAACGACATATCCCTTAGGCTCCCAAGATCACCCGAACAACAATAATTTCTTCAGCCCATTATGGAGTCTGAACCAAATCCAAATAAATTTGATGTATTTTATAATTTCACTTTACATTATATCATAGCCATTAAGAATCATTGTCCAATGGAAACTCATGGGAAAATAATGTGGTTTCTAACAACCCATGGTTATTTAGAGCCATAGTTCATATCCCACACCTTAGAAATCAAAATTTATTTTGAAGTACTAGTCCATATCCCACACTCATATATCAATACTTATCAGTATGTTCATTTAATGCAATAGACAATGTACTCCACATGAATGTCAATAATTGTCACTAAGGTCTTCAGTGTTATAATCCTTTTTCCACACACGATTATCATATATATTACAACAACACAATTTTACATGAATTACAATATCACATGTACCACAACAACCCATAATTAATTCACCAAATAATTATCTACACCTAAAAATATCATATTACAATCATTATATTAAATAATACAACAATTTACTAATCCATTTTAATCTATTTCATAATCACAACAATCACTATTTATTAATTCAATAATTAATTAATCCAATTCAACAAATGATAAGCCAAAAAATTACCAGTAAATTAAATCAACAATTATATAATAGAATTCCACAATCTGAATGCCCATTAATTATTTCAATATTTAATTATTTAAATTCCCCATATCTAAATTACATAGTAACTAATTCAATTATTATATAAAATAAATGCACAATCCCTATTTCCATCAAAAACCTATTTACATAAAATAATAAATCAATCAATTAAGTCATGATTTAACTGTCAATTGTCAAAATTTTCATCTAAAAACGAATAAATTAAATTGTAATCAAGATTAAGGGAAATATAATTCACACAGCCAAACTCAAGATAGTTCCCCATCTTCACCAAATGAAATCCCTAATTTAGATAGACTGCACAAGAATGTGATAAAGAATGATATTTAGATCCAAAACATAATATGAATAAAAACATACTAAATCTTACAAATAACTAAAGATAGATCAAATAAAATATATTGAAAACCCCTTCGAGGGTGACAGAAGAATGAGCTATAATTAAGAGACCATTCAATATTATGATCTCTTATCGGGATGGGTTCCAATACTTAAAATCGTCATCGAATTGTCATGACCAGAGGTTTGGAACCTTATGACTCCATCAAGGTGACTCCAAAAATAGAGGATTCAACTAGTACCATGTTGGGTTGAATTTTGGTGTGGTAATTAGGGTTTGGGTCTATAAAATATAATTTTCATGTTAATTAAAAACCCATGCATAGTTTCCAGGAATGGGGATCAATTTTACAAATTGTTCTCCTTAACCATGAACCTCTTCTATGGGGGGGGGTTAATGGTTTTCAATAACAAGGGGTACAATTTGAAAAACAATTCTATAGAAATAAAAATCCCCTTTGTGTGGGTTATTATGAATTTCTAGGTTGGTTTCACCCTTTATTAAACCATGCGCCAACCATGCACAACATCTCCTCCTCTCAAATTTTGAAAATTTTCACCCAAAAAAACCAATTTTATATCCAATCATGTCACACTAAAATAAAGGATAAATAGTACCAATAAAAGATCTTCAGACATATATAGAAAATCTTGGGATCTTACAAACTCCACACCTTATAATAGCATATCCTCAAACTATAATCCCAAGAATCAATGAGATTATGAGGAAAAAATATCTGGTCATTGATCCCTCATATCTAATTCTCTATGACAATTTTCATTATAAAATTATCCATGCTACCGTAATAAATAAACCATCTGCATGGAATTTCCACACAACACATTCTCACTATAAAGAAAAATACCTATGGGATTCCCCTCAAAGGACACATCTATCTGAAGCTCAACATCATCCACGTCCACAATATTAGAAGGGTCGAGTTGAAACCACCAATGTTTTCACACATGGAAAACTTCATGCATAACACTGTATCTCCATAGATGAGTGGATAGGTACACCACCAGCCGTATTCAATCCAAAACCACGAACGGTCCAACAAGCCTAGGAACCAAATTTGTGTCTCAATTTTCTATGATGACACTATATTGAAGACACCTAATGAGATACATGATCTCCTTTGGATAACTTTAGGGGTCATCATCATCTATCCACATAATAAATTAGTTTATTCAGAACAATATCAATATGTTATTTTATATCAAGAGACATCTCTAATGTATCTTATATGAGACTCGATCCTAAAAACACTAACTCACATGACTCAATTTAGAATAATGGTGATCCGTATGGCCTACTATAAAGAGACACTTATGGTTCCATTTGAATAGCTTATAAATAATAGTTGTTATAGGAAATCTATATAAATTCTATGTGATTCTCTAAAGACCCCCTAATTTACAAGAATCATGAATAATAAATATCCTCATAAACCTGTATTTTACTATCATACATCTCATCTATATATGGGAGGAATTCATTTGTATGTTCCTAGTTTATTGAAATAGGATTAAAAACTCTCCCATTTTCAATTTTTTATTTTGTTCATATGCAATTTTCTATTGTATTGATCTAAATAAAATTCCGATAGTTCATTCATCTTTATATTTTGTTTTTGGATGAATCAAGAGGCTTGGAGATTTCCTTATGTGTTTTAAATGGGTTTTAGGATAACTGGAGGTCCAATTGCATATTTTGGATTTATAGTTCATGGAGAATGGTTTAGGGTAAATAGTTTTTCCCACTCTATCTAACAAGGTGACCTAGTTTTGAACTTCTACATGGTTTGGGTAAACAGTATTGGGTGGAACACATCAATTTGACATTCCATATAATGGTTTTACAGGGATTCTGCCAGATTGGACATCATTAGAGCCAACTGTGCAGTACGCTTCATGGTTACTAACACTCAGGCATTACCTATGATATATAGCATCCATTGTTTGCGCACGATTTGTAAAACCATGTGAGATAAGTATACAAACTAGTAGAGGTTAGAAATTACATTTTAACCGTACATAATATTTCTCTTTTATCCTCTCTTTCACCACTCTTGGCCACATGCTGCATACAAGGTTCCCCTAGATTCTTCTATGACTCCCCCTTTTATGAAAAATTATCTCTGGTGCTCCAATATTAGATATGTCAACTGTGTCAGATGCTTCTAGGAAAGGGAAAACTCACCCCTTATATTCATCTTAACATTCACATCATGTATCCATAAATCCTATTGAGCTATTTCTCCGTATTTTTGGGATACTGAATTTAAAATTTTATATCATGCAAACTGCTTTGAGTTAGAGATTTATATTGGACATTCCATTATCTATGAGTCCAATGAAGGTGGTGTATATCATCTATTATAGTTTGATATACTATTGGTGGGAAACAATGTTTTCCACATTGTTGGTATGTCTAGATATACCTTATGTCTATATATTAAATGGAATTTATAACTATTGTTATGTCATTGGGCATTCCCTTACCTTGTTCACGTGAGTGAGGATGGGATATTGGTCATCACTCCCTTATCTATATTTATTTTGGATTAATCATTTATTGTGAGGTGCATATTGAATACATGATGTGAAATTAAATTTCATTAAATCTCTTATTGAATTTAATGTGACATATTTAATCATAATTTATTTTGATTATCTGATGAGACCCAAGGGGTCGTGATGCACCCGACCTGAGGAATTGGGATATCACAACCGTCAGAATTGTTGTGATGTGGATCTTCTGGTTGGGATTGGACTGGATTTATTGTGTGATACTTATCACTGGATTGGGTGTCCCAGTTGGTGGTTGAGATGTTGATTCCATTTATTATTTTAAATGGAAATTGATATTGGATGGCATGAACATCACCATTGAGAGACATGGTTTTAGGGGCATGAGGTATTAGTAATGGCAGACATTAGGTATTAATTTAGTGATTTCTGCCGATCCGTGATTTCCAAAGCACCTATTTGTGCTGTTTTTTCAGAGGTTGAATCTAAGAGTAGGTGATTTTGACCTCTAGTGGGGGTAGAGGACATTGGTAGTGTTGATTAGGAATTTTTTTGTGGTAGATTACAATATAAAACCACATGTAAGGTGATGATCCACTATTTGATAGTGATGAGGCTATCAGTTGAGAATTTATACACTACATATTGAGGTAGTGGGAAAGGATTACATCAGGAGTATTGAGATTGATGTTCTAGTTACATTGAGATGTGAGTATAAGTTTACTTTTTTTAAGG
The DNA here is from genome assembly GCA_963277665.1 of Viscum album. NCBI lineage: Eukaryota > Viridiplantae > Streptophyta > Magnoliopsida > Santalales > Viscaceae > Viscum > Viscum album. The sequence continues at coordinate 1,496,166,731 of OY728156.1, read as the reverse complement.
ATATATATTCTTTTTCAACTAGATTAATTCATCGAATATGACGAGTTCTATTTAGTGTGGGTCCAAGGGAGAAGTTAGTTTTTGTTTGGTAATGACATTGGGATGTCACTACTTATCGATACATGGGGTTTCTAGAGGAAATTGTTCCCATGTTACATGTTTGATGTGAATCTTAAGGGTTTCCCTATGAAATATGATCATAGGGGTACCTTAGCACAATGTACAAGGACCCTCTCTAATTAATTGATTATGGTGTTTTTTTGATGAAGATTATGGAATCCTAGTGGCTATTGAGAACCATGGTATCCATTGGTTAGTTATTAAATACATTGTTTTACATTATGTTATATTTCATGACTTCTTATACATTAATTTTGGGTATGAATCTTTGGGTTGTACCATAATGAGGGACATTCTCACACCCTTCAAACGACCATTGAGGGGTGGGTAGACATTATGCATTTATGTTCATGTAAAGGATCAATTTAACGAGATGGACCTTAGTTAATGATTGGAATCAGATGTTGGCAGAAGACCTTAATGTATATAACTTTATAAAAGCTAATTTTTTCTATTCCTTTTGTTAGGACATGCATCAACATGATTCTTTTTATATTTATGTACATAATGAGGTCATATTTGAGAAATACTCTCTGGATATTGTAGTTATGAAATCTATTTTGATGAGTCTTTAATTTTAATCCATTTTGTAATATATAATATGACCAGTATTATTTCATTCCAAAAGTTTATTTCCTCCAAACTATACATGTTTAAACCATAAATTCATGCCGTCATCTTTTCCTTTCAGGGAGGTGCACCTAATTCCAGAATCCCTTCAACTCAATAGCCCAATTTACGTATCCAATCTCACTAGGGATGCTACAACCATACGAAATAATACCTATGTACCAATATCCATATGTAAACTATATTATATGTGTGATGTAAAGAACAATTTACATTCTGAATCTATAGTTTCTGACCCCTTATGTGTACAGTCAATCTTACTATTGTATAAATATATCATCTTCTCCATTATGAAAGTCTCATGTATTGGAAATAAATGTGCCACTTTCATATGTGGTCCTAAAATCACCAAATGACTACATTCTTCGTGGGAGTACATATAATAACCACCAAAAAACCATAGTGACATAATCCCGCATTAATTAGATAATAGGAAATATTTGCAGTAAACTTCTTGGTTGATGATCTTCATACCTCACTTATTAACATTTGTAGAATCATGTTAGGAACCCTACTTTCTCATTTTCCATTAATAACCCAAAAAAAATATCTCTATAGGTCACAATATTTTTTGTTCAAATGTGGATTCACTGCCCACTTAGAAGTATGAAATTAACACATTATCTCCTCAAGTATATTTGTAGGTGCAATAATCAAATTTTTTATTCTGATTCTCTAATCCTTTTCCATTATTTTTTCTGAAGGCGTCTCCATAATGTCAATGATTTTCTATATGGGAAAAAATTCCATGTCCCCATACTACTTCCCTATAATCATCCCCATGTGTGTAGAATATACTAAAAATTTTCTGAGAAAAATCATACCATGTATCTCTTGAACCACAACAAGAATCGTGGCTACTAAATTCATTATCTCGCAATCAACACTAGACATATGAACTTCATGAGTATTATTTTTACCTACTTAATGCATTGGAATCACTTTTCCCCTTATCAAGCATATATGAAATATAAAATATGAATGACTACGTATTATGAAACCATTTCCACTATCAAAAATTCATATCGTTCAATGAAAATATATAAATTAAATTATTGTGATTTATATTCACAGTAAAAATCTCACCCAATAGATAATTCTTCCAAAACAGGAAATCATAATCAATAGTAACAATCTCAGGGTCATGGAATGTGTAATTGCATTCATGAGGCCTAAACAACTAATACCCCAACCACACAACTTGATCTCAATGGATCATAACTTCTCCTTTACACATCCTATAAGCATCATAATACACCATATACTCCTCACATGACTCGGGGAGGATCATGATTGGTCCCATGATCATGTGATTATTCAACTCAAAGAATGAATTATCAAATTATTTGGACCACTCAAATATATCCCCATCATGGTCAATTTGGAATGTGGTGATTATAAATGGGAAATGTCCATGATGAACTACCCATAATATCTTCCTAATTCTAGGAAACTAAGGATATCAAAAAGGTACTTGGGACGTTCTGATGAAAGAACATCCCGGACATTCTCTGGGTTCACTAACACAACTTTGTTCAAGATTATGTGACCCAAGATGTATACCAAGTTAATCCAGATTAAAAAAGTAAATATCATGGCCTATAATTTATTATCATTCAATGCTCTGTAGAAATATTAATACCACACACGACTATGTGCCTGGCCGCAACACAGATAGCACCCAGCTACCCGCGGTAACAAAGTACACTACATGTACATATAATATACATGGAATGTACTTAGAAAACTTCCTAAAACTCTTCCTTTTCCTCACAAACACCAGGAAAATAAAAAACTTAGTAGAAATGGAGATCTTTTTTCTTACATATTTGGAGTTCATGACACTAGGAATCCATAAGGAATCATTTTCACATGTCACTTGACTTTTTTAAGGAATTCATTCACAGTGATGTTGTGATAGGTTATACCTCTAGACATCATGACCCTAATTTGTATTTGGGGTCACCGTCATCATCATCAGAAGTCAAGATCACATACCACTCTATGGTTATTCATAACATAATAGTACACCTTTTATTAATACATGAATTAGACCACTAACGGAAAGATGATATATCCTAAATTAATTAATTGAACACATATTAACAAAACATATTATATCATCATGAATGATTGAAACAACAAGTTCACACTTTTAAATAACAATTCAGAAATGGTATGCTAGGATACCTAATAACATCCATTGTATCTTTCTTCATATCTATATTATATATCTATATAGGGTAACATATTCTTATAAAGATTACTATAACATATAAGGAAAATATTAACATGCCAGGATGAGTATCAAAAATGATTTGCTAATGCGCACATTTGATCATTATCAAAGATGGTTGATGGGATCTAGGTATAATACGGCTTATAAAAATACCCCATGGTGTCTATAATTATTTTGAAATTCATTATTTTTCATGCCCCAACCATTTTTAGCTTGTGTCCATCAAGTTTAAATGGTTCTTACATGTCCCGTAGTATTATATAAAATTATCGTAGAAATAATCCATTATTTAATTAATACATAATCTCAATTAATAAATTAAATGATATTTTTTTCAAAACACGTTATATATTTAAATTTTATTTATCAAAATCTGTGAAACTCATATCTCATGCAAATATATGTTCATAATAAAAATGGTTAGAGTACACAACACCACATTCCTAATGTTTAACTAACTCCCAAGAATAAAAATCCTTACATAATGTTTTTATTTTTCTATGACCATTTAGTATTTAACAATAATCATAAGGCTCTACTCAAGATCATAAATTACAATTAATTATTTATAATAACATTTAAAATAATTAATGTAATATAAGAAAAAATAAAACCCAATCTCAAATAAATACTTCTTAATATAATTACCTAATATAACCTCATATCTGAAACCATTACCAACCGAAGAAGGATGTTATATAATATTATTCTTCTAGAACAATTTTATAAATATAACTATCATGATAAAATAATATATAAACAAATTCCCATTAATTAAATTATATTACATGCCATGTACCTTATTTATTTTTTCATTAAATGCACTGGGGTCGCATCTGATGGATAGAACTGTTTACATCTCGACCTAGTTCGTCTGAGAGAACCTGTACGACGTCATATATTCTTGGAGCCCCTGAACAAGAATCTGATCTCAGATTCGAACACAGTTGATTGCGTTAGGATCTCCTCGGTAACCTCTTCCTTCTTCAATATCATTGTTTCCTGATTATTCCTCATCATCATTTTATCGTCCATTGATTGTTTTAGCTATTTTTGTAGATCTGTGGTGTTCTTTGGCGATTAAAGGCTTGGGGTTCAAATATATTGTTCTGGAACCCCAAGGTAGGTGGTTTGTGACTTTCTGTTGAAATTCATTGATATATATGTGCAAAATCGCAAATACCCATGAACAAGGTATTTCATTTTAACCATTTTATCCATGTTTATTACTTTCTAGGTTTATATTCATGAGTAGAGTTTTATTGATTTTTGAATATGGTGAATTACTATTATTTTGATGTGTTTCCCATGCATGGTCTATTTATGCCCGTTTGGGGCTTCTTAGCTTGTTAAGATGCTTTGTTTTTTTTCCTATTCCTAGTATTTTAGGATGGTGTGATTAGTAACTTGAAATGATAATATAAGGTTGAGTTCTACAAAAGTAGTTCTTGAGGTTTACTTTGGCCAATACTTATATCTATACTTGTTTACTTACAAAGGGTCATGAGAACCTGGTGTAGTAGAACATATAAAGAATGTACATATGGGATTCACTAGAGTTTATGTTTTACTATTACAATGTGAGACCACACGGGGAATTGATGTTGACTGCTTCCCACGATTTCTTTATAGTTCATTGATGGGGGCCATAGTACAAATGAGATGTTGAGTGCTTCCCTTGAGCGCTTTTAGTACTGATATGAGACAATAGGGGAAATTAATGGTGAGTGATTTCCAATAGAATATATACATAGCTGAAACAAATGTGTTAGACTGTGTGTGCATCCCAGAGGGTTGATTGTACATGTTTGGTTGAACTAGAGGGGATAGGCTGTGAGTAATACCTAGGGGGTTACCATTTGTGTTTGGAAGCTTACTTGATATATGAAACTGAATGCATTGACACTTTGGAATAGTTTGATGTTGAGTACATCCATGTATTCTTCTTTATAAAATTATTACATGCCAAATATTCACTGACTTTTAGTTATAGATCTTGTGGTGGTTTCCTATGGGAATTTAGTCTCACACCTTGTCTGGGCCATGATTTTGGGCCCAAACTGATTATATTGCTGTAGGTAAAGATAAGGGAAAGTGCCCTTATAATTCATGTAGAAGATTGATGTAGACCATGAGAGAAACAGACAAAGCTGATGCTTGCACTGCTGATGAATTGTTATCTATTTTCTTTTGAACTTTGGTTTAGTACTGTTTGTATTAAAACATTGTGAATTGTATGGATGCTTTCCCAGACATATATATTTGCATCATTTATATATATATGTGTGCTCCAGTTTATTATATTTCAGTATTCCACTGTTTACTTTTTAATATATTATTAATTCTTCCATTATTGTATATCTATATTACTCTCATTGTGTCACACTGTAATGAGGGCATAGATTCCCCACTATCACACCCAAATCCCTCGCTACTAGTCATATGCCTCTGGCGTTTGGGGGAATGCACTTGAGGCCATGTGAACAATAGGGTAAGGGGATCCTCTGGGTGGCTTTCAGAACCAAGAAATTATAATTTGGTATCAGAGGATTATTTTCTTCTTGAATTAATGTTTGGTGCCTATATCCTGGGATAGGATTTGATTGGTACTTGGTTATAACCTGTTCTCGGGAATAGCTAAACTATGTAGAGGGGAAGTCCCAAAAACCTTGTTAATTGCAATAATTATAGTCATGCAATTTTATAGTTGATTTTTTTCACTGTTGGGTAATTCACATGATTCGTGCTGTTACCATTGATGTTATTGAGGTTCTATTTCTATCACAACTGAATGCGATGAGGGTATTCCCTCTCATGCATCATATAGGCACTTGCTATAAATCACATGTCATGATTTCTTTCCATTCCATTTATGATTCATTAGTGATTGCTTGTTGTTTTGATAGATGTTGTGCTAGATATGAATGCTGTTTATTTTGATTCCTTGATAGAATGGCTATATTTGTTAGGGTATCCCATTGTGTAAGGTTTTATATGAATTAATGAAAAACATTGGTAATTGAGGTGTTATCGGAACTCATGAATCGTAATTTTGTGGATCATCAATTGGTTTTCATTGTTTATAACATGTATTAGATTCCAAGATTTGTTTCGTAGGGACTCTGGTCCCTCATGTATCGAAATTTGGAACTTTCAATGTTCATTTCAGTGTTTTTCTAGGTTCTATATTAGTTTTGGAGGCATATAGTCTAGAAAAAGCCCAAAATACATGGCGTGTAATGTAAAATACACGCCATCTGTTCTTCTATTTTGAATGAAAATATTTTTAATAAGTACTCATCGTGTACTATATATACACGCCATGTAGTCTTGAACAGTGTCTCATATGCATTGGGAAAGTACACGGGGATTTAATTCAGTGGTAGGACATGCCGTGTACTAGATGTAGACAACGTGTCGTAGGAAGTGTAAAATGGTCGTGTCACTAATAAAACAGATCAGTTGAGTCTTTTCTAAAAAACACCCAGTGTCCATCTAGAACATACTGTGTAGTGTTACTCATGTACCCAGCCATGTAACGAACAACATGGGTCAGAAAAATATTCCTATTACTTTTCGTGTCCATGTGCAACTTTCCGTGTAGGGTGAGTCATGTATCTGGCTGTGTCACTAACAACACGGGTCGGTGAATCTCGTCCAGAACACATCGTGCCTATCTTGAATATGTTGTGTATTCCTGTCTTATGTGAGCTGTATGACTTAGTTATGTAGAAGAAATCAGGTAGGGGAAGGGAAGTTAATTACAGGCTGTGTGTTAGGACAACACGTCGAGTTTATGGGGGGTTACATGACATGTTTTTGCAGAATTACACGCCCATGTGAGAGGCTTACGGGAACATGTTTTGTAGGCATTATAAATGCAATGTAGTCATGTTTTGTAATAAATGAATACTTTAATTCTGGTGTTACCTTATTAAAATTTTAGTATATAATCCTTGATATCATGATTTATTGTGTGTGATTGATCTTGCATAGTCATGCCACCAAGAGGTCCTCCGGTTGTATTCGAGTTGTAGGGTGATGATCAGACACTGGACATCACTAAACAAGAACTTCTAGAAGATCTTGTAGTAGTTCCAGTCATGGAACCAGCAATTATTATAGATACAGTTGACAATATGCAGCTCATGGAGGGATTCATGAGGATGATGCAGACTTCTAGGGAACACCGCCTCCAGCCACATCTATGGTAGATTTGATGCGGGTTTCCAAACTCCAACATCCTCCAAATTTCTCAGGGGAAAGAGAACCTTAGGATCTACAATCATGTATAGAAACCATGATGACCATCTTTGCGCGTCTGGAGAGGCCTCCGGATAATAGGGTCAATTTCTCTACTTATATGCTTCGATATTCCGCCAAGAGAATGTGGGATGTGATCTCACAGGCGAGACATAAGTAGGTTATGACTTGGGAGGAGTTCAAGCATATCTTCTATGACTACATCTACATTGATACCTTGATGTCCGATCGAGCCTGAGTTTATATGAGTGTATAGTAGGATAATATTTATTTTATGAATTATTCTTCTTGTTTCACTGAGCTACAACACATTACAACCTTTCTATCGGTAGATGGGTTGTTCCTGACAAGGATGTTTGACGATAATCATAGACATGACATCCAATCTCACGTGAACATCATTAGGTTGTCTTCCATCACTTCTATGGTTAACCATGTGCTGATCAAAGAGCATAATATGATGTTTTCTAGAGTTTTGAGTTTTCTAAGCTCAACATCTAGAGTTTGTAATCCTCCTACTGATTGTAGGAAGCACCGCAGAGTTCCTTTCGCATAGTGATCCAAGGAGGTGAGAAACTTATTATTGAAGCAAGGTGGTGTCCTACTTGTGCGGGAAGAGTGGGAATATGAGGACTCGGTTTTAGAGAGGCCTAGTGGAGTGCCGATCATTCGGATAGACGGGTCAACTTCAGTGCTTCTGTCTGATCATCTCACCAGCTGTTCATGATAGTAGTGCCTCTAAGACTCCTCATTCAATTGCAACACCACCAGTTACTCCCCAGTCCGGGAACTGGAGATCTTCCACCCGCTGGGGCTGATGTAAAGGTCATATACATGGTGTTCAGCGGCCAAGCTATCAGCAGCAACAAGGTGGATCATCTCATAGTGGTCAGGAAGGGTCACAGGCTGGCGGTAAGGGTCATAATTTTTCAGTGGAGTAGACCCAGTAGGTGCAGGATCCCAAACCCTCTACCATTCAAGGTACGATCTTAGTAGCCTATGTTTTAGCTCCTTCTATTTTCGACATAGGGGTTTCCCATATATTTATATATTTTTCTTTTGTGGAGAGACATGTCTTATTTATCTTTTCATCTACTCATAACTTGATGCTAGACACTCCATTAGGGACTAGGACGGCTATTGTATGTCAGTGAATGGTGTTTCCTATAGAGGTTGGTGGGTGTCACTTTTTATGGGACCTCTATGTTATTATGATAATAGGCCATGATTCCATTATAATAATGTACTCGTTAGTTCCATTCCAGGAAGTCGTTGATATCTATCATCACAGGGTGAGTTTCATATGCCCAAATGGAAAATAATATCATTATAAGGGAGAATCGAACGTACATGCTAGGAGAGATGGACCCGAGCAACATTGGATGGGAGAAGTTACAGCCCATATCACTAGTCTATATCTGGATAAAAAGGGGACTTCACAAGTGGACATTCCTCCAGTGGGGGATCGTTGTCGAGACATCTTTCAAAAGGACATTTCAGGTTTTCTGCTGAAGTGTGAGATTGATTTTTTTTTCTTTTTCCTGGAGCGACACCGGTGTCCATTCCTCCTTATAGGATAGTTATACCAGAGATACATGAGCCTATGAAGCAGTTGGAAGATTATAATGAAAAGGGTTGTATCCAACACAGTACTTCTCATTGGGGTTCACCTATTTCTTTTCGAAGAAGGCAGACGGTACCCTCAGACATTGCGTGGATTATCAGAGGCTGAACCAGTTGATAGTCAAGAACTGATATCGCTTTCCAAGATTAATGATCACTTTGATTAGCGTAGAAGAGCCCGAGTGATCATGAATATTGAATTGAGGTATGGTTACCATCAGTTACATATCATACCATCTGACATACGTCTCATAGCCTTCTGGAGCATGTATGGTCTATACGAGTATGTGGTTATGTTGTTCAGTCTAATGAACACACCTGCAGTATTCATGGGAATGATGAACCGAGTGCTTTAACCATACATTAATTAATTTGGGGTGGTTTTCATGGTTGATATCTTGGTATACTTTCACACTGGACATAACCATTCTATACATCTTCATATCATTCTTATTACACTGAGAGAGCATTAGTTGTATTCTATGCTCTCAAAATGCCACTTTTGGATGGATCATATTCACTTCCTGGGTCATGTCATCTCAGAGAAAAGAGTATCAGTGGACAAAGTGAAAGTGTGAGCAGTAGTTTCCAAGGAGAATCCAAATATTTTCATTAAGTTACAACGTTTTCAAGGGATGGCTAGGTACTACAGAAGCTTAATACCTGACTTTTCAGGATTAGCAGCACCACTGATGGGTCTGACTAAGAAGGGTGTGAGTTTATTATGGCCAAATTATTATGAGTCAACCTTTTATAAGCTGAAAGTTAGGTTGACATCAGCACCGATACTAGTCTTTCCAGAGCCATGATTGAGATATACAATTTACGGTTATGCCTCAGGTATCCACCTAGGTGCTGTCCTTATGTAGGGAGAAGGAGTTGTTGCATAAGGGTGTTGGAAGTTGATGTCAAATGGGTGGAATTACCCAATTCACAATCTCGAGTTGGTGGTAGTTTTTCATGCTTTATGTTGTTGGGTACATTTTCTTAAGGGAGAAAATTCTGTGGTTTTCACAGACCACAAATGTCTCAAGTACATTTTCACTCAGCGTGACCTGAATTTGAGACAACAAAGGTGGGTTGAGTACCATCTGTCTTTTGAATTCGAGTGTTCTTACATGCATGAGAAAGGCAGCACAGTGGCTAATGCGCTGAGTAGGAGGACTCAGATAGAGGCAGTTCGGGAGGCCAACAGTGAGTGGAAGCTTATGGCTCAATTCTAAAAAAAGCATTTTGAGGTTCATGACAGACAGGGACAAAGGTTTATTTCTTATATATATTTTACCTCTACACTTCATTATACAGTGCGAATGAAGGATTTATCAGATTCAGAAGGCCTAGACATATGGTAATGTGTGTTAGGAGAGACCGCTTCTCCAGGATGGACTACAGGTGATAATGTGATCATGCTTTTCCAAGGATGCCTATGGGGGTGCCAGCACACATACATGAGAAGGTGATGTGGGACATTCATTATTTAGTTTGGGAAGTTCATCAAGGTGTCACCAAGATGTATTGTCATCTACATCGTTGGTATTGGTGGCCCGGTATGAGGAGAGATGTTTTTGGCTTCATTATGAAGTTTTGCAACTGTCAGTAGGTGAAGGAGGAATATTAGAGACCAGTAGGTATGTTACAATATTCACTCATTCCCTAGTGGAATTTTAATTATGTCCCGATTTATTTTATGATAGGTTTGTCGAGATCGCCTCAAGGGAATGTTGCAGTTTGTGTTGCCATTTACAGACTTAGGATGATTTCACACTTCTTGACGATCAAGGAATCCTCCAGTGTTGATGAGTCTGGATGGTGGTTCGTTTGAAATATTGTACTTCTACATGGGGTCCCACAATCGATTGATTCAGATAGGGATGCACGTTTTACTTCATGGGTCTAGCTAGGGCTTTAGAAGGATTTGGGTACACAGGTACTTTTGAGTACAACTTACCCACCCCCCAGACACATGGCCAGTCCGAGTGTACGATTCGGGTGCTTGAAGACAAGAATCGAGCATGTGTTCTTGATTTTGGAGTTTCATAGAAGAAACACAAACCCCATGTGGTGTTTTCCTACAATAATAATTTTGAAGAAACTATTCAGGTGGAACCTTATGAGGCTTTGTACGGTAGGTCATGCCGATCACCCTTATGTTGGCAGGAGGCAAGAGAGGTAGCTTTGCTGGGAGCATGTCTTGTCCAGGACAAAATAGAGTAGATGGATTTGATTTAGAAGAGGATGGATACTGGACAGTCTTGACAATAGTCTTATGTGATCGATGGAGAAGACCTTTGGAGTTTGAGGTTGGGGATCAGGTTTTTCATAATGTCCCACTGAGGTTGGGACACTGAAGGATTATGAGACAAGGAAATATTTCATCAAGATATGTTAATCCATTTGTGGTGTTGGAGAGATTTGGGGTGGTTTCCTATCAGTTGTAGTTTCCTCGTAGGTACCGGGCTATGCACGATGTTTTCCATGTTTCTCAACTTCGACATTACTTCTCAGACTTGTATCATTATTTCCAACCCGAGGATGTCGTGTTGGAGGAGGATGAATCATTCCTGGTGCATACTATTAAAAATTTTTATCGAGGTACGAAGGCTCTCCATGGATGATCTATTCCTCAAGTATGGGTTCTATTGTTGCATAAGAGAGTACATGACGAAACGTGGGAGAATGAGGCCAATGAAAATTCACATTGGTCGGAGTTGTTTGGGGTTTCTTCCACTATGCCACCTTTCTAGGGAAATTCAGGGATGAATTACTTTATTGGAGGGAGTTTGTATGAAACCAGATATCCTTTTCATGAATGATTTTCCATTAAAGGTTTTTTTTGAGGAAAAATAGGAGTTCCTGGAAATTTCCAAAGTATATGACGTGTACTTAAGTAGATGTCATGTACTCAATTACTACGGGTAGTTGGGTGTTAGCAGTGTAGCGGCCATGCACATGGCCGGGTGTGGTGACCTAGAGACCGCCTAATGTGGGTTCCAGTAAAGGCAAGTACACGATGTGTACTTATAAAGTATGTGTTGTGTACTTTCATTTTTATCTTTAAATGCATCGGTGTCACGTTTGTCAGACAAAACCATCTACTTCTCGACCTAGATCACCCAAGAGAACCCATACAACCATGAATCTTGTCCACCCCCCCAAGAAAGCATCTGATTTCTTATTCGACCATCGTCGATTACATTGGGATCACCTTGGTAAGGTCTTCCTTCTTCAAGTGCTTGATTTTCTAATTATTCTTCTTCCTTATGTTATCCTCCATTGAATGGTTTAATCATTTTTGTAGATATACGGGTTTCTTGGGTGATTAAAGGCTTGATGTTCACATATATCGTTCCTACAACACCATGTATGGTGTTTTATGCCTTTCTATTTAATGGCTTTGAGTTATATGCGCAATATCTCCAATACCCATGAACTTTGTATTGTCTGTTTACCATTTTAGCCCTGTTGATTTCCTGCTATGCTTGCATACATGAGTAGAGGTTAATTGATTTGTGAATAGGGTGAATTTATAGGCATTAGAAGTGTAGCCCAAGCATGTTCTATTTATGACTGCTTGGTTCTTCTAAGCCTGTTAGGCTACTATGTTTGTTTCCCATGACTAGTATTTGTAGGACGGTGGGATTAGTTATCTAACATGTTGAAATTTTGTAAACTGCTACCCATGTTGTTCTTGAGGCTTACATTGACCGATATGAGTTTCTATACTTTTTTACTTACATAGGACTTTCATAACCTGGAGTTGTAGACCTAATGAAGAATGGATGCAAGGGCTTATCCAGAGTGTCTATTTTACTTTTATGATGCGAGACCACATGTGGATTTGATGTTGATTGCCTCTCCAGAGTGTCTGTATTGCCTCAACATGGTACATGGGGGGAATGAGATATTGAGTGCTTCCCCAGAGCTCCTTCATAACAAATACAAGACTATATGGGAAATTTATGGTGAGTGCTTTCTCAGATAGTCAATACATAGCTGAACGAGAGTAGTGAGAATATGTGGTATTCCTAGAGGGTTTCTTGTAATTTTTTTGTTAAACCAGAGGTTATAGGATGTGAGTACACTCTAGGGGTTACCTTTTGTGTTTGGATTCTTACTTCATGTATGAATCTAAAAGCATTGAAAATGTGGAATTTTTTACCAATGAGTACTTCCTTGTCTACTACATTCTAAACTTATTAGTTGAAAAATATTCACTAAATATTTGGAATAGATATTTTGGTGGTTGTATACTGGGATTTAGTCTGACACCCTATTTGGGCCATGTTTTTTGGCCCAAAAATATTATATTTCTGCAGGTATAGATAAGGGAAAGCACCCTTCTACTTCAGTAACACAATTAATGTGGAGCTGGAGAGAAAAGGACCAAGTTGAGGCTTGATATGTTGAAGATATGGTATTTGTTTTCATTTGTGATTTGGTTAAGTACTATTTATATTCTAACGTTGGGATTTATTTGGCTTCATTACTAGATATACGTATGAATCATCATTTATATATGTGTGTTTTCTCCAGATTATTATATTTCATTCTAAAACTATTTACCTTTTTATGGATTATTACAACTTTTTCTATTGTATATATTGTTTACTTCCACTGTGTTACTCTTCCAATGAGGGAATTGTTTCCCCACTATCACACCTAAGGCCATCGCTACTAGTGTGCAACCCTTGGCATTTGGATAAATGCATTTGAGTCCATGTGACCAACCGAGTACGGGACACCTATGGTTGGCGTCCGGAATTGGGACATTAAACAATTCCACATGGATATCGAGTGACTTATTATCTAGATATGATGAGTAATATGAGTGATATTCTTTCTCGATGCCAGGTGAATATCGAGTCACATATTGTCACGATTCCATATTTATATCTAGTGACTTGTGATTCAATTAATTTTCAACTAACCATGTGGTTATATATTTATTAAACTAATATATATATTTATATGGAATAGTAAAATTCTGTTTTTTTGGGTGACATGATAATTTAAGGACCACATTAAATTCAGTTTTTTTGTTGAATACAAGATGGTTATATGTTTTTAGTGCATAATTTGTGTACTGAATGATAAAATTTTGTTTAAAATACCATATTCACATACAATGGACATATAAAGAGGGTAGAATATAATTTTTGTGGGGTCCAACAATTTTTACTCACACCCTACATGAATTGAAAAGGAACACAGATACCAGAGCATATTTGACTTTTTGAATGTATATATTAGGATGAAGTTAGAGATTGATATTTGAGTATGATAGATATCTATGATTTAGTGGACATAACTAGTGTGATTCTTGGAATGTTAGTGCCTATTATAATTTTATTTTTTCTATCATTTTCATGATCTACTCAGTGAGTATGCAATGTCTTTTTTCATAATTCTGAATTTTGAGGCTGTTTTTTAATTCATTAATAAAGATTGTATGTTTATTAGATTCCAATTAATCTAAATTAATAAATATTATATATTTGGTTGTTTATTTTTTAATTGTGTACTATAATTGGAGGTATAATCTCCCTTGATTTTTTGACTTTTTCTATTGGTCCATTACTTTTGTTATACAGAGAGGTGTGCTTGAGGTCATGTGGAATTCTAGTTCAAACATAGGGATTTGAGTCATGATGTTAACATATTCATATATAATTTATTTTAATATACAATCATATATGGATTTAATTATTTTTTGAGCTTATCCTCGTATTGGTATTTCATTATAATCTCCAATAATTTTATTTTTTAATCTCTCCTAAATGAAATGATATTTCTACATCAATTATAATATACATATCCAATATAACTGAATTCTTGAATATTTGACCCTTTCAAATCCAAATAATAGTAATATATCCCTAATCCTTTAAACTCAAGGAATAACTCACCAACTTTTATACCCTACGGTGGTATTGTATCATACAATCATATTAATAGGGTGGCTTCTAATATATATTTTATCTCATTTGGATTTATTTTTATAATAATTTTAACATAAAAATATTTCTATCCTTATTTTTGTCACGTTTTCACAATATAGATAGTTTCTCATTATATTTATGAAAAATATAATAAAATTTAGCTACATATCCTATTATTTATAGGTTTCTCAATGATATTTACTTTCCTAGATATATAAGATATAACTCTATGAATTTACATAAGGACACACCTCAAACTTTTCTTAAATACATCACTATATATAACAAAACCTTTTTAACTCAATGGAAATATTAATAGCAGTGAAATGGACAATATCTTATTTAATTCAGCAAAAAAATTGTAACATTAATTTTATCATATGATTTTTATCTCATTATGTGTCAGTATTGTTAATGTATTGTCCAATACAGAAATTTTTTTAAAAAACACCAAATAAGATAATTAGTAATATAAGAAAACCATGTATCAGAGTTATATTAATTTTGTGGGTCACGATTTTAATGATTTTTCCTCTTAAGGTTCAATAAATAATCTATACATATAAAAAATATATCGAAGACAATAAACATCCTATATAAAAAGTTCACATATACATAATTTCTATGAAAACTAATTTTCTCTTTTTGTATAAACTGTAATACATAAATGATTTATAAACTATTTATATATTCAAGAAGATACTGGGATATCGTTAATAAATACCACAATGTTGTTATTATATTATTACATTAATATTTTGTTAATCATTTCCATAAACACATAGGGTACATTAGATAATCCAAAGGGAAATTCTATATGTTCAAAAAATTAACCACATATAAAATATCATTTTTAGTATATCATCCTTGTTTAGTATTAAATAATTATAACCATATTGTTTATCAATATGTGAAATTTTTATAGATCTAAAATTTTTATTGAATAATCCATCAATTTGTGGAAAATGATAATGATAATCTATATTAATGACATAGATTTACCTCAAACTAATGCACAACATCCTAGACCTATATTTTATTACAACTCGGATAGGGGATACCTATGATGAAACACTAGGGTGTATGTATTCCTTCTCACAAAAATATTATATTTTTTTAACATGACATGTTCTACTCGGTCTATTTTATAATATGTCTTAGATTCTAAACATTCTCATATATACAATTCAATAGAACACTCTACATCATTAATTACTGTATATCTATGTATTAATTACATATATGAAAAATTTTATTCTAACAAAAAATGTATATAAAAAATTAATATCATTTCTTTTAACATCTATGCATTGTGTTTTTTATAATAATTTCAATTATGTGATATACCATATTTAAATACAGAAAATACTTGATTACTGATGTATTTCCTGTAATAATATGGAATTCTATGCCTCCTTGAAAAATTATAATCTTCATCTCCTAAAAATATTTCATTGAATTAATTTTTGATAGAAACTCCATACAACATATTATATAAATGTCAACTATAGGAATGAAAAATATGTTTCCAGATAGTAAATATCTTAGCATGTTTATTATCATTTCTATATATATTCCCACAGTAATGAGATTTCAACTGGGAGTCTTGATTGATAAATCCCTTTTCAGCGTGTCTTGGGATGATTAATTATTCCTAGAAACCAAGATAGGTATAAGAATATTAATTGAAGTAGAATCCAATAAATAGTTATTAATATTTGAGTTTATTATCAATGTACAAGAAATCACATAATATTGGACAAACAAATTACGAAAAATAATAATATAAGATCAAAATTTCACCATTATCCAATTTTGATGTAAATCCCTATGATTATAGTGGTATTAGTTCACATATATCACAATATTCTTATAGTAGGATAATTGAAAATTGATGATTTTTCTTTTTTCACAATAATTTGCATTCATAATGAACTCTTTAATATACTTGAACTAAACTCATATTGCCTTAGATAATTTCTCTATGTTTTTATTTTAATAATTATTACATGTTGGATGATTTATCATGTCATTTATCTCTAATTTAATTTTTCTCATTACATGGTTATTAGTTATCCTCTTCTAATATTTTTTACTTTTAAAATACAATATATGGATAATTTAATATCTATCATGATTGAACTTTGATCGTATATCTTCATATGTTGAACATTTCTAAGAGACTTATAACCTTAAAATTCATAGCTATGGCCTATTTAATATGTGGTTAATATAGCTTTTTATATTTAATACATTGTTCATCAGATGTATTTATAAACCCATAAAGATTCACTTATATGCAGTAAAAGTTTCCTGATCCATTTTTCATAAATTGATGATTTTAATTTACATGTCATTTCATTTATCAGTTAGAATTTTTTTTGGACAATATCATGTTGAAATAATCCCATTCCACACTCTATATCACCTCTACCTCCTTATTATTCAGAATCAATTTCAAATATTGATTAATATCTCCTTAAAAATATGCTTCTACAAAATAATTATCCCTTTCAGTATTTCCCAACATGATAAATATTTTCATAAATGGTGTGATCCACTGTTATTATACTAATGGATTTCTAGTTCCATTGGATGATGGAGGTTGTTGGTGAAAGATTTGTTACACCATTGGTACACCATATTATTCTAGAAACAAGTTTCTACATATAGAAATGGTTTTTGGCCAAAAAATGAGTCAATATCTCTAATATACCTATAGTAATATCAAATCTGATTCAACAATAATTGAATTAATCTTGAGATAAATTTTTATATAGATTAAGGGTGCTATCATCATTACCATCTCTTTAATAATGAACACATTATAATAAAAACACACACATAAGTCTCTCATAAAAATTTTAATATTGAATTATATTATATAATTACTATGTGATTAAATTTTTCAGATTTTTTTAATATCATAATAGTTTCCAATAATTTTTTTGTTATCTAACCATTTTAATATACATCATGTCCAAAATATTTTTTCTAAATTTAATTTGATTGTAATAGTAAGATCTCTAACCATTTTAACTCAGAGCTCCGGATTACATTTCAAGATCGGCTGATAATATAATAGATTACATATATTGGATCCAATAATTTATTTGACTTTTTATACTAAATATATTATTTATTCTTGAATTAAATTTGAAAACATTAATCGCTATATAAAAATTCAATATATTTATTACTATAAATTTTATAATATCCAGGATATTATTTCTACTTCTTTTCTAGGTTGCCTATGTATATGAAAAAAATAACGGGGTCAAATTCGAATCCTAGATATAGAATGTATAATACATTACAATAATTAAATAAAATATGATTTATTAATGATATAGAAATAAATAAAAATATAATATAATATATAAATAATAACACGAGAATAGAATAAATCTCGGAATATCGTACCAATTTAAATGATCACGTAGAGAGAAAAAAATTATTTCATGATAATGGAAAACCTAATGAATAATACCTTACTATTACCATAATGTCCTAATTTTAATATATACATCATAATTATGATATGATTTTTTAAAATAACCAAGCTATTTTATCTTAAAAGAGATGTCGATGAATCAAGGGTCTATATAATTTTAAGACCTACCCATCACTAAATCATCGTAGGCATGCCATCAAGGACTCACCCAATAAATTATAAATATATTTTAAAGCATACTCTGAATATTTAAAGTAGTTTATTTAATGAAAAATAATTATGTATCTAGGGAAAATATAATTTTAATCCCTAACAATCATTAAATTGGTAAAATTATTTCATTATATGAAAAGAATAAATCATAACTCCATTGTAATCAATAAAAATACATATTGGATCAAAAAATATATGGAATATAAATATTGAAATATTCATTAAATGGAATAAAATTATTTTTAATAACCCTTTATACTAACATTTAATTGGTTATAAGAAAAATTAATTACTAAAATATATAATATATAAATAGTGGAAATGATATTGAATTTATTGATTAGATTATGGAACACAATCATTAAAATGAAAAATAATGTCAAGCGATAGTTGAATAATGGTAGAGAAGATAATTTTAAGAAGTAAAATGAATAGGAAATAATCCTTATAAAAAAATTCATTCTTGAAATAAAAATTCCTAATTGGAAAAATTATACAATCAACTCATTTAAAATTATTTTACTATATTAAAAGTAAAATGATATAGAAATCCCATTACCTCGAGTCCAAAGTTGTTATATAAATTCTCAAAATTCCTAAAAAATAAAATTATATATAATATTTTCTTCTTTGATAGCCATTATCATATACATTTACCAGTAATTATTTATTTAATATTATTTATTATTATGTTTTATTCATTTAATAAGTCACAATTATTCACATCAGTCATTTTCATGTCATTATAATATAATTTTGTTGAATAAATTTTAGTGTAACAGGTAATTGAAAAATATTTTAATATGATAAAAAGTTAAAATTTACATAAAAATAAATTTCATATTGAGTTGTAAAGTTCCTAGGTAATTCCATGGAAGGTTTGGTTCAAATTCATCATGATATAACCCACAAAGAACATGATTCAGTAAAACATTATTCAATAAAATGATTATATCAAAAATGAGTTAGGTCTGAAAAATTCCATTATAGAAACCAAAATAATACATTTGTTTTCATTAATATATTTTGTTTCCATTAATTATTTATATATATATATCTATAATAAATCATTTATCATTATTACATTTAGGTAGATATGTTGAACCAAAAAAACACACTATTATCAATCGATAGAATAATTATGATGAATTTTTTATAATGTCATTATAAATAATGTATAATTTTATAATTTATATTCATTAAAAGAGATAAATAATAATTAGTAAGATAAAAATTAATAAAATATTTTAAAATGAATGATATGAAGTTATTACATACAATGAATAAATCATAAAATTCATGGAGTCCTTCTTGGTTTTATGTAAAATTGATTATTTACAGGAGTACATGATCTACCCAAAATGGTAGAGGTTTATTATAAAATGAATTATGAAAAATTATTTGGAGGAATTATAATGATAGGTTTTTATGGAATGGTTGGTGGTGGAGGTGAGGTATGTTATATGTGATAGGTGTAATATTTTTGAAAATACTATGTTTGTATTAGAATTGGAATGAAATATTTAATGAAAGTTTGCCAAAAATTTAAATTTAATGAGTATAAGATATGGTAAGGTCCTAAATAAATCTCATCAATAAATTTAATGATAACAAATTTTTATATATTTTAAAATTTATCTCTTCATTTAACACTTTTAGATTATTTTAGGAATTATTATGGTGAATAACATTTATCTTGGAAACATATTATTATGGTAAAATATAAATTTATATTATTACTTACATTGTCAATATTTATAAAAAAAATTAAATCCATATTATTAGATACTATTTTTTAATTAGATAAAAATTATCTTTAATATAAGCACACATAAAACAATAAAATGAATGTATAGAATTTTTTTAAAATACATAAATAGATTTATACTTTTTTATGATTAGGATTATGAAAATTATTATTTAAAATGAGATTAATTGTTTAATTATTAAAGAGGGTAAAAAAACATTTATTTTGGATTAATAAAAATTCAAAAAAAATCTTTTAAATACTTAACTTATGTTAAAATACCAATTTTTTTAAATAAAAGAAATATTATATAAGAAAATATTTAAAATAGGTTTATAAATTAAATAAATTAGTTTTAAATTCATTAATTTTCTTAATAAATACATATTTTTATGTGAATTTTTTTTCATAATTTTTTTTTCATGATTATATCATGTTTATGTCATAAAATGTACATTTTTTTAACAAACTACGTTCATTGTGTATTCAGTGAAAAGTCAACCCTTTTTGTAAAATTCCAAAATATCTCTATAAGATAATTTTATAATACTGAATTAAAATTTAATTTAAATTTAATCAAATTGGAATTATAAAATATTGAAATTGAATAATTATATAATTATAATAAAAATGTATTTCGTCAATTTTATAATGATAAATAATGAAATGTGAATTATATTATAGATTTTAGTACATAATGTTTACCTACTATTGGGGAACCTCATATTTTAAATTTTACACATTGAATAATTTTTTCCTCCAAATTTGTGACATACAATCTCTTTATAAAATTGTCGTTTGTTCATCATTATTGCCTCTTTAAGCCCCCAAATTAACTCCTCTAAAATTTGATTCCTATAAACTACTTTCACCAGTTGGATATTAATTCAAAAACTGCTGTAATTTAATTTCATGAATATTTTGAGGACCTTTATTATATGTTAAGTCATTAAATAACTCTATTTCCTTAGTATTTAATATTTTAATTGGGGTCCACTGTATAATTCATTAAAAAACCATATAATATGTCATTCATGTTATATAGGTTGGGTGGAACAGCCAAAAAATAATCACAAACAATAATTATTTACAAAAATTTTAAAAAGACTAATATATCTAATATTTAGCTTCCACTTCTTACCAAACAATACAAATCCGTTCAAATGAGATAAAACTAATTAAAATATATTACTTATAAAATTATAATCCCCTTATTATATTTTCATCATTAATCTTTGTCCTAATCTATTCTACATTGATGCGATTATGAAAAGATCATACCATTATATTTTTCTCATAAAACTATTTTTATCCTATTAGGATCCTTCCAGTATCATCATCCAAATATGTTGCATATAATCCCTATCCATTTTCACACAATATTTCTTGATTTTCAGCATAATTATCCATAAAATAAAATTCAATTATAAAAAAACTATTTTCATTATATTAATAGATTAATAATTAAAAATCATGAAATAAAAAAAATTGTTTATTTATTCTCAATAATGAGAAAATATATTCATTTTATCTATTACATAATCATTGGATAACATGGGGAATACATGAATGAAGGGATAATCTGAAAATCTCAGTAATGGAATAAGCATAAGAATAAAACATATTAAATTTTTTAGAAGGCATAGCATGATGATATAAAGTTTTATGAAACATGAATAAATAGATGTACGCATAACATATAAAAACTGGAATCATAAAAATGTCACAAACTCAAATAAAATGACATAAGAATAAGTCAGGGAGAATGTCCAAGGCCATTTCACATAAAGGGGCATGTGTTAAGGATGACCACCAAAACAATTTTACATGTACAAGCCTGAGTAATGCATATCCACTAAGACCGTTTCACCTAATAAATCATGAAAATAATAAATAACCACTGAATTGGAGTGATATATGGGGAAAATCATCATAATAATTTCATGAATATATTTTAGTCATGTAGAATCATAAATGATAAAATAAAAAATCATTTCCCATGGAAGGAACTAGCATTTTAATCATGTCCTAAAACATTTAAAATTGTTTTATCCTAAAAGTATCCAAGAAAGAATGGATTAAAATTCTACATGGACATTAATAAGGGATAAATAGGAATATATCAGGATAATTTATGTCCAACTAATGTGGAAAAAAATAAAAATAGTTTTTAAAAAACATGAAAAATGAAACATTGTTTTCCGATATAAGGAAAATATTGATGACCATTAAAAGTGGAAATGGAATAATATTTTAACTAAACCCAAATATGAAATAGGATTTATTTGAAGGATAAAATATTTTATTTTAGAATAATAATTGGATTATAAGATAGATTATGTATAGTATATGATATTTGATAAGAAATCGATATTTTTCCTTTGATAGGGATTCCTAATCCAGAAGAGTTGAGAACGCAATCATTTTAAATCAAAAATCTCTCTATCATATAACAATTGAATGATATGGATAAATGAGTTTGGAACATAAAACATAATTTATAGTAATTTTATAAAATGATTAATTATTACGTTTGGGGTAGAGAGAGATAAAATGTAACTCAGAAGGAATAATAGAGGTTCAGTGAGGATCCCTTAACATATGTCCGAAACTGTTAATCACTTGATCAAAATGTCTTTGATAATCAAATTAAACCCTTTAATTAAGTAATTCAATGCATTTTATATACTTTTTTATTTTTTTAATTTTTATTAATTTTATTTACTACATTTTTATTATTTATAATATACAATTTTATTTTTCTAGAGAGTTCATTTCCATGGTTTTCATGATAGGTTTACTTATATACTTGTATGGAAAATTATTTCAAATGAGAGTATTTTCTTAGAATTAAAATTATATGTTATTATTGATGATATTGAATATTAAATGTTATTATATATCATTTTGGTTATATTTTTTAGAATTAATCATTTCATAAAATGTAATTATTTATGGTTTGTTTATTTTGGTGATTTTTTTTATCATTTGGATTATCTTATTTTATATTTACTAAAATTATGTATATAAACTTCTTCCAAAACAGAAATAATATATAATAAATATATTATAATATTTTTTATACATAAAAATTAATTCACGACCATCCATGTATATGGTAATGGATGTCTAAAAGTCTTTGTCATTCAATGTGATAAATCAACACATCACGAACGATGATTCCATTTTTAGTAAAAATGAGAAGTGAAGAAAAATGATGACGTGTTGCTCCATTTAAAAAATAAATTTTAAATATTTAAATGATACTATATTTTTCGAGTCACATGGATTATCAGAGGTGAGTAGATAATAAGAAAATGAAATAAATTTAAAATAAATTATATGAAAAAGAATGGGGTATTTACCCATTGAATTATTCTCCTTGAGAACCACCATGAGGAAGTTGAGTTGATCATTTGTTGGGACCAAAGGCTCTTGGAAGTGGGTAAGATTTGTGTGTATAGTATTCTAATGATGTTTTAAAATCATAAATAATTATATGTGTGATGCGAAGAGGTTGTAAAGGCGGTATTATAGTGGATGAGTGTGGTGTATTTTGATTATTTTATTCAATTGTTTTTTATTTATCCTCCATACTATGAATAGTGTTTATTACCATGAATAGATATAGTAAAGATAGAAGGAGAGTTTTAGATTATAGTTCTTACATCATAAATGAATCATCAAATATTTTACATATCTTATAAGTGTTTATATAGTGAATTACTATATTTATCTATTAAAAAAATTAAACTATTTTAGAAAAATCTAGAAAAGACACCCTAATAATTTATTAATGTTTTGAACTAAAAAAACATAATTTTATGAAAATAATTTTTTAGATTTGATAAATTAAATTTTAAATGTAAATCATCATTTATTTTAAAAATACAGATTTTAAATTTATAACTAATTTTAGAAAACTTGGAAAAATTAAATATGGTCTCATAAAATTATCTTAATGTCATAAGACATCAAAATATTATGTTATGAATCTATTTTATGAAAATAAATTTTCTTTTATATAAATATATTAATTATAAAATTTTATTTAATTATTTATAACATCAAAATACCAACACTTATTTTATCATTTTTGAAATATTTATTTACTTATAATATGATATAAATATATCATATATTGATTCATAAGATAAATAAATTTTATTTATAATTTTTTATGTATTTTTTCAATTTTATTGGATGATTTAGTATTCCTCAATTACAACATATTATTCCAAAGCTAATGTTACTATTCCATTGGAATATGTTATTTAATTCCTATTAATGCCTCTTCTACTAATCATTATTAATTTATAATGTTTCTATTGTTCTATCTATGTGAATTAATGTGATTTATACTATATAAAAAATATAAGAAGAAAAATTCAATTGAAAATATTTTCGGTAGTTACATTATTCCCCCTTATCAAATTTCATCATTGAAATTAATTTTTACAACTAATTGGAAAACATGTGAGGAAACATATGCTAAATTTCTTCCTCCAGTTCCAATATTTCCTCTTCACACACATGGTTATATTATTTTACATTGACCAAGTGAGTATTCTAGATGTGTTTAACATTATCTCCATAGATCAATATCTTCCTAGGCTACTCCGTGTAAGATATATCATTTTCCAATTGTATGACCTCTAAATTTAGAAAACATTTGGGATTTTATTATAACCTACTGTGGGATACATGTAATAATCATATAATTGAGACATGATTGGTGTAACTGAATGTTAATATGCCACAACTCCATCTTGATGAAGAAGCTTGATGGGGTTAATGTACCCGGGATAGATCATTCCCTTTCTTTCCAAATCTCATGATCATCTTCTATCGAGATACATAGAGGAATACTATGTCCCCAACCACAACGTCTCGGTACGGTCAATGATTGTATATAATGATCAATTTGTTTGTCATTGGGAAACCATTATATGCTATTGAATGGTTTAAACCTTTTTTTCCATTTCGTTGGGCATTACTGGTCATATCATCTTATATTCACCAAAATCATCACCACATGATGTTTTTCTATATCTTTTCAAATCAATGGTTTCATATGGAGCTATTTCAGTGCATGAGTGGAAACAATTGTTGTAAAAGAACTCGATAAGAGGAAGTGTTTGTACCATACATTATTGAATTTGATAAAAAATACATTGAACATGTCTTCAAGTTTTAGAATATTCACACTCATTGGAGATCATATTGAGTATGATTGGTCTTAATGAATATCAAATACATGTTTGGATAATTTTAGAGATTTTCATGAACATGGAGTCGTGTTTCGGATCCTGATCGGATTTAATAGATAGTGGTAATCCAAGAACCCTTACTACTCCTATTATGTACATCATTAAATTTTGATCCTGTAAGTTGCCTTCTAAATTTGAGATAAAGTGATTATTCTTTGTAAGACGATCCACAACAACCCATATAACATTGATTCCCTTAGATATCTTTGGAAATCTAGTGACACAATCCACATTTCAATTTTCACATTTCAATGTAGGAATGGGTAATGGTTGCATCATCCCCTTAGAATTTTCCATTTCATCCTTCACATGATTACACACTATGATCATTGATTTATATTATTTGGTCTTATATATATCTTCTAACCAATAATGATCTTTGAGATATCGATACATCATTGTGCCCCCTAGGTGAATAGAGTTGGTTAGGATATTTGAATAATTCAGATGAAATTTCAATATCTATGGATTGTATGGTAGACATTTTCATGATCAATATATCATGAACCCATCATCCTCTATTTGTTACTCTACAAATTTTCCATTGATAAAAGAATTATACAAATTATAAATTTCCACATCATTTCCTTTAGAATCTGTTAATTTCTCAATGAGGTATGGTTGAGAAATCATTTGAGAAATGAATACTGTTATTCCACCCTAAATGATTCTCATGTTCATCCTTTGCAAATATATAAATATCGGGACTTTCTAAATTCCAATCCTTGATAATGTTGTAGGATCCTTTCTTCCTAGAACATCTGCCACCATATTTTCTTTAGCAGGATTGTAGTGATTCTGAATTCATAATCCTTAATGAGATCTAACTATCATCACTGGTGCATATTATGCTCCTTGTTTTTAAATATATATTTGAGATTCCAATGATAAGTATATATGTCAAACTTCTCCAAATAGAGATAATATTGTCACATTTACAATGAAAAGATTAGAGCCACCAACTCCAGATCATCTGTGGGATTGTTTTTGTAGTGATTTGGAACCTCCTTGAGGAGTAGGATATCAATTTATTATTATTCATTAGTAAATATCATATGAATCTATTCGAAGAACGGTTTTATATCACAAATTTCTCCCCCATTATTATAAGAATGGGTATTGGTTCCGTGATTAGTCTCTTTTCTACACATTGGTGAAATATTCAAATTAATTGGTCAAGAAAAACATTACTCCCATATGATTCAACTTGGTTAGTGGGTTTTAACTTCATGAAAAGTTCATTTAAAATCATCATTAAAATAAAAACTAGAGCATAGAGTCTACATATCTCTATTATAGATGATTTACTAGACTGCTATTTTTATTGGATATGTCTTAGAAGGGTCTATATATATTACTCTCTTAGTAATAACTTGCCCCCAGAATGATAATTATACATCCCGAACTCAAATATACAATACATTTCATATGTTTTATCAGTAGGACGTTAATTTATTTTTGTATTAAAATTCCCCTCATGTTTTCCTTGTTCTTGGAGAATATAAGAATATCATCAATAATGACTAACACAAATTTTTCAAGGTAATATCTATAAAATCCACTCATTATGTTCTGAAAAATTGCAAGACCATTATTGACACTGAAGGTCATCATTACAGAAACATATTTCCCATACCTAGTTTTAATCAATGTCCATGAAATATCTTCGTTTCTCACCTTTAATAAGCGATATCTTGACAGAAGATCCTCATTATTGAAATAAATTCCCCCATGTTGTTGATGAATAAGTAATTTATCCATGTAGAGGGACACTATTTCATTATCATGCATTTATTCAGATCGTGATAATCAATACATTGGAACATTGATCGATCATTATTTTTGAGGAAGGGTGCCAGCTCACTACATGTTTAAGAACTCAGGTTTATAAAACCCTTCTTCATATTCTATTATATCTTCTTTATTTTTTCATCAAACTCAATGGTTTCCATTATATGACATGTATTATATAGAGTAATATATCTAGGAATACGTTCAATTGAGAAATCATGTTCATGGTTAGGATGACAACATTGAAACTCTTCAGATAACACACCATTATAGTCCCTTATAATGGCTTTGTATTAATGCTTGACTCCTACCATTTTTTCAGTCATTTGACATAGAAACTCTTACTTATAAGGAAGTAATATCAAAACATTATATGATGATTCTCAAAGATATTCATACTCCAGATTATACTTTTCCAAATTTAAAGGATGATTCTAGATCTAAGGAGTGATACTGCATTCCCAAAAGTCGATATTTTATATGTATGATGATATCCAATTCAAGACCAAAATAGAATAAAACTCTACAAAACAATGTATTACAATATTTTATGCATGGTTTTTTCTAGAAACATTAACCATGGAGGAGTAATAAATAGTGGATGAAATAATTTTCCAATATTATGTAATCACATATAACTAAAACTCTATATGATGTGGTGGTGATTGGATAGTTCTACTAAACCTGCATGATTTGAATGAATGTACTGAACTAGAATCCAAGATTAGTATTTATATTCTTGAATGAAAATACAGTATACATATCTCTTAACATTGTTGGGATCCACCAGAATATTAATGACATTATATTCATTTCCTTGATTCTGTGGAGGTTGTAGTTGTTGATTGCCACCAACAACACTTTTATTTGGAAAATGGTTTTCAAAATCCCCGCGTATCTAATAGCTCATTCATTTCAATATAGGATAAGTGTTTATCTTATCATTCATTTATTCTATAACTATAGTGGGTTTCTTCATATCCCATTAGAATTTATTTTCAAAATTCCATAATCTCCTATATTTGAAGAAGTTATTGGTTCCCTATAGGTAGTACCAAGATGATTTTTCCCATAGTTATGACACATCAGATGTTGTTTTTTCTTTCCCTCACAAGTCTTATATGTTTATACACCCTCATTAAACTATATTTTCAATGTTTTATCTCTAGTCCCATGAGCTCACTTAGAGTCTATGATCTCATTTTCAACCTTAAGGGTATAAGCGACAATTTTATCATACATATCAATGTATCGAATCATCAAAACATTTTATAGGAATGTATTTAGTATAAAAAATATTATTTCAACATCAATTTTTACGTTCATGAAAAATATGGATATGTATCATGAATTCTTTATAAATTTTCCCCATACAACCTGATAGAATCATATTCATTTTTCATCCAAATGAGAAACTCCCTTTCTATCAATAGATTGAGGGTTTTGTGGAAAATATTATTGAAAAATATTTTCATGAAATATTCACATTCAATGGAATAAATTTCCACATCAGAATTTTTATACCTAATAAATGTCCACAACTGATCAGATTCTACATCAAAATGGTAGACTACCAGTACAACATTCGATTATTATAAGCATTGGACGATAGATAATATCTACTAAATAGATTAAATCATCATTTATGTGATGATGGGATCTGAAGATCCCATAAACTATTTAGGGCTTCATTATATAAAATATTTTACCAAAAAATGGTCATTAGATGGATAAGAAAGGTGTTCCACATGATTCACGATATTATTATTTACTTTACCCAGTTTATAAAGTACTATCATTATGTTTTGAGTTCTTTTTCCAATCATATTTGGTATATCATTATAAAAATCATCACATTTTCTATTTAATTTTTTGATTCCACATGTTCTACTATTTAAAGCAATTA
Source organism: Viscum album (assembly GCA_963277665.1). Taxonomy (NCBI): domain Eukaryota; kingdom Viridiplantae; phylum Streptophyta; class Magnoliopsida; order Santalales; family Viscaceae; genus Viscum; species Viscum album. The sequence continues at coordinate 1,496,137,536 of OY728156.1, read as the reverse complement.
ACTAATGAAAACAGTGTACAGTTTGGTGGAATGAATACTTACCTAATAAGAATGTAAAAATTGAACATTAACATAGAAGGATACAGTCATAAATCAAAATAATATTCGATATTATTATTCCGAATATTTCAATTTATGATATCCATTGTGATAGATTTATCCCTATGGTTCTTAAAAAATTTGTATACTCTAAATATCAAAAATTTATTAGAACTTGATCAAATTCCATCTATATTTCCCCTATCATATTTATGTATTATTACATGATTTTAAGAATACCTAACTATAAAATATAATACAAGGAAATAAATTACATTGTCTTTAGATAATTATATACATAATTAGAAAGAAGGAAACCTATATAAAAACATATGTTATTCATTCTCTATAAATAGAAACTAACTTATTTTTAGTTATTACAAGTAAATAAGATATCCTAGTAAATACATGATTAAAATTATGAACTAAAAAACCTATTAAGGGAATAATCATAAGTATAATGCATATGATTTTGGATAGAAATCAATACCTAATGAAAAAAGGGCACTGAACATGAATAATCATAATAAAAAATATCATATTGGTCATTGATTCATGTAATAACAAGAAAAAATAAATTTAGGGACAACATACTGCATGACATATGCATGATACAAGGATAACCAATAGTACCATTGAATGTGACAGAGCATGAGTCAAGTCTATCCACCCTACCATTGCCCGTTGTAGAGCATGGGTCAAGGCTAACCACCAAGACCATTTTACTTGACTTATCATAAGAATAAACAAATACCCAATTTATTGGAGAACAATATAGTTTCATCTATCATAAAATAATCATTAATATATGTTTTACTAGAATAATCATACATTATTAATCAACATATTCATTTTCCATTTAATTTAGTAGGCATCATAATCATGTCAAAATGTATAAAAAAGATGTGTATCATAAATTTTTCCAAGATAGAATGGTTTTAAATCATACATGGACATTAATAAGGTAAAATGAGGCATAAATGCAAATAAGCGACGTCACACTGAAATAAAAACATAAAAAATATGGTTTGGTAAACATTATAAATGAATCATTTTATTTATATTTATGGAAAATATTATAGAGAATTTAACAAAGAACATGAATAATATTTATTAGAAAACCATAAATGAGCAATGATAAATTGTAATTATAATAGTTTTGATTTTTTAAAAATAATTGTGGAATAAAATAAACTATTTATATAACATTAAAATGGGTATGAAATCACAAACTTTCAGATGATCGGGGTTTCTTTTCAAGAAAAATTTATAAAGGAACATTTTTAAAACATGTATTTCCCCATCAATGAATGAATAACCGATCTAGAAGCACAAATTTGAAAAACATAAATATAAATTATAATAATTATATAAAAATAATAAAAAATTCATTGGGTAAGATTTTGAGAAAGTATATACAGAAGGAAAAATTAGTGTTTCAGTGAGGATCCCTTTATATTAGAAACTATTATTCACTTGATATTAATGTTCCTGATAATATAATATAATTTCTAAATTTTTTAAACTAAGAAACAATTATAAATTTATATTATTTATAATAATTTTATAATGTTCATTTATGGGAATTTTGATGAGTTATAATATACAACATTATCATTTATGAGCATTCGTTTCCATGGTTTTTGTGATGGGTTTTCTTATATTGAAGAATGGAAAATTACGTAAAATGAGAATAGTTATCTAGAAATAAATTTATATTTTAACATTGAACATAAAGAATATTATGTGGTATTATATATTATTTTGGTTATATGTTACATGGTTGAATAAATAGATAAACCATTAGTGATTATCATTAGATTATTTTGATGATTTTTTATTACTATGAATTAATTTTGGTTTGTTAATTAATATTATGTATGTGATTGGATGGATAAAATTAAATAAGATGTAATAAATATTAAATAATATATTTCAACCATAATAGTTATTTTATGACCATCAATAAATATTCTAAGGGATCATGAAAACTCATCATCATTGAATGCAATAAATCAACACATCATAAAGGTTATTTTCGTTTTTAGTACACACGGTGAGGGGAAGCAAAATTTTTATGATCTATTCATTTTAAAAATATAATTATACTGTATAAATGATAATTTATTTATAATATATCATTTAAATGTGTAGGTGAGTAGAGAATATGAAATTAATATAAATTAAAAATAAATTAAAAGAAAAAGAATGAGGTGTTTACCTCTTCAATTCATCTCCAAGAGAAACCCATTGGGATAATTGATTATTATCATTTATTGAGACAAAATTCTCATAGACATGATTGATAGTCTAAGGAAGAGGATTTTTAATAACCTGGACGTTTTTGAATGCATTATAAGTGTGAGGATATGAGGTGGTGATGGGTGATTTTCATAGGGGAGGAGAAGAGTGTTCTTTCGAATATTTTACTCAATAGCATATTATTTTTTCTCAAGACTAGGAATAGTTTTTTTTCGATAAATAGATATATTATATAGATAAGGATTGTTTTATATTACCGTTTTTACTTCATTAAAGACAAAATGAAATGTTTATTTAACATATATTGTTATATACTGTAAGTTGATGTATTTCCCTATTCACCAAATATTCACATATTTTAGAAAATTCCAATCAATTCACAAAATCTATTTTTATAGGATTAAAAATCACAAATGTTCCCCATATTATGAAAATAATTATATAAATATGACAAATTTAATTTTTATACATAAGCATAATATATTTGGAAAATAAGAAATTTAAAATTATAACTAATTTTATTACACATTTAAAAATCATTTAAGGTCTCATAAAATTGTTCTACAACAATATGATATAATATATAATTTAATGAATCTATATTATGAAAATAATTAGCTTTAAATAATTATTTTAATTATAAAATTGTAACTAAGTTTTGATGACTTAAAAAAACAGAAAAAATTAATTAACCATTTTAAAAACATTTATTTACATATTCCATGATATAAATATATCATATTTTCATTCATAATGAACTAAATTTTTGTATATAATTTCTTATGTAAGTGTACTATTATTTTGTATGGTTTACTATTCATAAGGGTCACAACACTATTCTGGAGGTCAACATACTATTTCGTTGGTATATGTTTAATATTTTCAATAAATGAATCTTATTTAATTCAATATTCATTTATAATGTTTCTATTATTATATATATATTATTTTAATTATCTACACTATATAAAATAATTAAATATAAGGAAATTCCATCGAATTTTTTTTGTTCATTACTTGTTGGATTACAAAAACTTATCCTAGAAAATGCATAATAATATTTCATCTAAATTCATTAAAATGAGTTATTATGGTATGAGAATTATACCAATGGAATATAATGGTATTAAGTTCCTTGAATATAAAGTGATAATGTCCTCTATATGTCTTATGATTCGGGAATATACCTATCTTAATTCCCATAATTTTGTGGATGATATAATTTGTTCAAATATATGTCAGTGCTGACTGATTTTTGAAGAATCCATTATAATTTTTATGTAAACTACGTGTCATGATTATAAAAAATTAATATATTTAAATATGAAGTATAAAAACAACATTTTTATATATTCATTAAATGATTTCAATGGAATTAACCTTCTTTATACCTATTAAACATGTGAACTCAGTTAGGTGATCAAGAGTGACCTATATATCATTATTATTTCTTGCAGTCTTTAGAATTCTAGTAATAATGTCCATTGTGATATTTTACCACTTATATTATCCATACATTACTATTTTATTAAATGCATTTATATCTTCACGATACGAGAGTGTATAGAAAAATTTGATCTTTTTTAGTCATCATGAAATTCACTCTTTATCTCATATATTGATGGATCACGTAATCAATTACAAAAAATTGACACACCATATTCACATATCAAAATTTTGAAAATCTCATTATTTATTGATTTTGATTCCAATATACTCTTATCCTCATGTTGAGGTTTATATATATTCTATATTAATAATGGATTGAAAATTACTTATAAAATTCGTTATTTTTCCACTTCTCTAGTAATATACATATTCAATTTTTATAATCCTAGGAATATATGATCCACATTTATTCATATATAGGTTATATTCCTCTCCAAATAGATAATATCTAAATATATTTAAGGAAAATATTATACCTCCTAAATAAATATAATTATTTGGAAACCTTTTTTGTGTATCATTAACTACCCTTATGTATATGATAACAGTTGACCATTTTGTATAAATACACACCTAAATTCTTTCTTCAATGAATAAATTTATATATCAAAGACATCATTTCCCAATTTTAAATTGGTTATCAGCTAACTGAATAATATTATATTTAATTATTCAAAACCATTTTCACATTCAGTTAACTCTGTTAATTTTACCCATTTGCATATCAAATTTGTTAATGAGTTTTCAAATCTACCGAAAATTTGATAAAATTACTGATAGTAACATGAAAATCCAAGGAAACTATATGAAACATTTATATGCATTTGGTTGGGTCATTATTTTACTACACTTTATTTAAATGATCAATTGATATTATATCCTTCGAGAAAGTGTGGACATGAAAAGAAACATCCAATAGCTAAACTCACACTTTTAAATTTACCATATAACTAATTTTCCATTAGTGTATCAAGAATGATTCATAAATGAATCTTATGATCATCATATCACATAGAGTATAACAAGATATAATATTTTAATACCTCAACAATGATGTCAATAAAATCATTGAATACATTATTCATCATATTCATAATAACAGTGGGATAATTAGACAATCCAACGGGTGATACCCAAGACTTGTAATATCCACACCGCATAAAAAATACAATTATTTGTATAATATCTATCTATAATCTAAATTTATTGTAACTGTAACAAAGATAAATAGGTAAAAGCTTTTTATGTCCTTGATGTTTATTTAATAATTCATAATTGTGTGGAAATGAAAATGATTATTTATAGTAATGGTTTCTATTTTCCTATTGTCAATTTCAAAACCCCCAATACCCTTACATATTCATTCAAAATAGTAATTGTTCTCCCAAATGTGAAACTCAAGAAGCTGTGAATAGCATGCCATGAAAAATTATATATTTGTTTCTAAAACTACTCCAATATCACTATGGTAATTATATAATAGGTCATAATATTGTTTTAAATAAGGGATTAGTTCCATGGAAAACTCATCTTCACTCTCAGTTGGATGTATAGGAATTTATTCATTAAAATAATCATAGTATTCTTATGCAAAATGAACATAATACATTCATAGGATGTCACTAACATCCCTAGAATGTGTTTTCACAAACACAACTCTCATAATATCACCTAGGTGAAGCACAAGAGTTGGATATATATAAGAATTAGATAATTGATCCTCTTATCTAAATATAAAAAAAATTATGCCTCTTTTAGAAATTATAATCTACTTCTCTTGATTAACTATTATATTATATTACATCAACATGAAAATACATACCTAGTTATTTTTTCAATTTCAACCTAATGTATGATAACTTTGTTTAAAATTAGTGATTATATGTACATCATGATATAGATTTCTCGATATATCCTCATTCTAGTGATATTTCCACTGTGTTTCATATCATGACCCCCTCCCAACAAAGTGTACCCCTCCTAGGCTGGCATTGTTAAATGGGTGATAATGACCCTGAGTCCTTCCTCTAGTAGGCCCCGGGTTGGCGACAAGAACTAAAGTTATAATAAACACACAAATAGGAGGAATTACCATCTTAGAGAACACATGCAAAAGAGAGATAAGATAAACACCATCCAACTCCAACTCATAACTGAAATATAAAATAATCCCAAGTACATATATGAAATTCCATTCAAAAGTACTAAACTTAAAGGGAAACTACAAATACCCAAAAGAAAGTAAAATGGCATCGAACATAAGCCCGAATAGCTCCTCCAATAACAAGGTAGTAATAACCATATTGATCTTCAACCTGCTCCAAGTGACCTGAAAAAAAGTTATATATATACATAGGGTGAGTATAACAGTATACTCAGTAGGATTCTACCCCAATCCTCTCGTGCAAAAGTTAAGGAATCTTGCTAAAGCACAGTGAACAACAAGTGAATCTAACTCGTCACCTAAATAGGCATACTATGTTACCAACCTCACCATGGATACTCTCACCAAGTAACACATAAAAGAATATATCATATAATAAATAATATCAAGGGTACCCCACTACTACTTCCCCACTGGTTTTCCATTTTCCCCAATGACATACGTCATGTGCATCTCTCACCAAAGGCTTTCCTGAATACACCTGGGCTATGCTCCACAATCTACACCACATACACCACAAAGGCTTGCCCACTGACACCTGGGCTAAGCACCACACCATCCTCACAACCAAAAGTAACTAGGTAGATTTTGGGAGCCACCATAGCTCTTATAACATGTATCATACGTCGGGTATTATACCTCAAGCCATTACTGCCCATAAAACTACTAATGATCCTAAATCCCTCATTGCCTATTCATGTTACACCTATAGTAGTCCTTAGGAAAATATATCCATAATATATGTTTGTGAATAACCACTAGCCATTACAACCCTCTACACACATATATGGGGAAAAATAACCATTGTGCCTAATGTCAGAAGTATCTACCATGAGAAGTGAGCAGGGTCAAAGGGGGTAGTCATCCATTAATCCTCTCACCACAATGTTGGGGAAAACACCCCCCCAGGACTCAAAATCCTCGGGGTGTCAATTTCCCTTTCTGAAACGGTGTAGTAGTCTATAGAATCACAAAAAATAACAGAATATTCTATAACTCACAACCACACTATGGGCATATCCTAATATTAGTTTCCACTGCAGCTAACATATCTCGGACTCTGGGCTGTTATTTCTAAGTCTAGGTATCCTACAAGCACATAACAATTTAATGGTATTCATTAGATTACTTCATCCCCTTTTTCATAAATTCCACTTTACGTTAATTAATTCGTCGAACATTAATTAACCAAGAATAACTCCACATTATGATCCATTATCATCATAGAAAAAATCCACTGCCCCTTCAAATGTTCTCAACCTCATCATTACGTTTCATCAAACTCCAACCCCATGGGTTAACATCATTTATTCAAAAATTCATTAGAGAATTAATTTCCCACATTCCCATGTATTCTTGAAAAGCAGTCTATGCTACTCAACAGAAGGGGTTCTACACGGTGAGTAGATGTACTACCTGTCGAGTCTGTGTCGCCTATAGAAAGAGCATAGACCCATTCTCCATGGAGAGGCTAAACACAGAAATCACGTGGAATACCCCTCTTGTCTTCACCCCTTTTGGAAGAAGGGTAAGTAACACCATTTTCCATGAGCAGTGGGGAAAATCCAAGAAGAAAAAAAACTAATGAATCCACAATCATCCATAAACCACATCCATCCCATTCCATCATCCCCGGTGTCCTCCTGGACACCCACACGCATTAAAAAATGCATCTCGCCACTCTAGGCATCAGCCGCAGCCATAACCACAAGGCCCTCATGCCCCCACATATCACAACACCCTCCCATGGTCAAATCACCACACAATCTTCATGAAAAAAAAATCACATAAAATTTAGGCTCTTGGACCTTTAACAAGGCATCTAGCCTTCAAACAACAACAAAAACAGATTTCAGGTTTACCAAAAAACTGAATTAAACACATCATCGGCCTCAAATTAAATAACAACAAGTTCGAACTAAAACCACAACAAGAAAAACTGGATTTGTTTTCATGCATCGTTATCTTTATCCAAATAAATTATCAATTAATTATGTCTTTAAGTTCTTTATCAATTTCATCATGAACCACATGCTAACAAGCAAGGCATAAATATCACTCTATCTAGAAAATCAAGAAGAAACTCGTTATCAAGGTACAAAGCAACAACAAGCTATCAAACCAATTCTTTTAATATAGTTCATGTATTTAATTATGTCAATTCAATTTTGATCCAAAGGGCTAAATCATGTTAACTCAATGATTGCACATATTAAAGAAGCAATGAATCCCCCATATTAACGATTTTGACGAAAACTATAACGGTCGAAGAACGCCCAAAAAGACTGGGCCGATTCAGCAAGGATCCTCTATAGATATCTTCTCTTAACACAACTGAGATCAAATCTCATCATAATCGACATCCACACAATTAGATCTAACCATAACATGCTTAGAACTAAGATCCTGAGATAAGAGGATGAGTCGATCTAGGCAGATCTAAGAAACCAAACAAAAGGGTCACATAACTCAAGAAACCATCTTTGATTCGTGAAGGGAATCCTCCGGATCACCTCCAAAACACTTGTGAGAGGTTCTATAACCGTAAAGGGAGAGTAATCTTGATTTATACCCACATAGAGACTTAAACGAGGTGATTAAAGGAAAATTGAGTTAGATACAAAATTTTGGGATCTTACTTTAAGTGCCTGCAGGGTTAGTCTGAACTGTTTAACAAACTGTGCGCTAACCGTGTGTTAGCTTCTAGCTCGCCAAACACTCCTCGCATAGTTAGTCCGCATGGTTAGACAATCCGTGCGCTAACCATGTGTTAGCCGCTGCCTCCAAGACCAGCCTTGCATAGTTTGGCCCCACAGTTTAGGCAACCCGGTGCCAACCGTGTGAAAGCTATTACCCTTTAGATTTCCTTAAAAGTCCACCCAAATACACCGCATTCCACTTTGACCTTACAGAACACCCCTAACACCATATTTTCAAAAAGGAATGAACAAGAGGGGTCCAGGACATTACATCAAATACCTCTCAAAACATTATCATCCTTGAGATTCCAAAACCCACCTAAAGAGAAAATGAAACAGGGTCTGAACAACCACCCACCGAGATACATCTCAAAACAGAGCTAGCCACCAAAGCCACAAAGGGAGCCATCTCATAAACATGAAGGATTCAAAACCACATTAGCTACAACGATACATGAATAGAGATAAACATCAAACAACACTGGGTAATGAGCATGTATATGTGACTCACGTTCCCAAGTACTCTCTTCCATGCCACCGTGTATCCACAAGACACGAACTAATGGGATGGAATACTCGCGCAATTTCTTATCATTGCAGTCTTGGATCTCTACAGGTTTCTCCTCAAAGGTGGAATTATCATCAACATCGATCTCACCACAATTGATGTTGTGGGAGTCATCATTAATATAAAGACATAGTTGTGATACATGGAAACCATCATGTATCTAACTAATCTGTGGGGGAAGTACCACTCAGTATGGAACTACTCCAACATGAGCTAACACCTCGAAAGACCCAAAAAACCGGGGAGAATGCTTACTCCACGAATAAACCATTGCTGCCCATGATGAGGAGACACCTTCAAAAACACATGATCTTCAGCATTAAACACCAAGGGACTCCTCCTTTGATCAGAATATGATTTCTGACGATCTTCTGCTGCATTCATTCTCTCACGAATCACCTGAACCATCTATGTTGTATTCTGCACTAGTTCCGGTCATAGAATTGTTGACTCTCTGACCCGAGTCCAGAACAACGTAGAATTGTAAGGCCGGCCATACAGAGCTTCAAAGGGTTCCATACCGATGGTGGAGTGGATACTATTATTGTAGGAAAACTCCACTAAGGGTATGTGCCACATCCATGAACCTCCAAAATCAATAACACAAGAGCGTAACATGTATTCAAGTGTTTGGATGGTTCACTCTGTCTAACCATCCATTTGAGGATGAAAAGCAGTGTTATGGCATAGCTATGAACTGAAATCATGTTGGAGACCACTCCATACCCTGGAGGTAAAACAAGGAACTCGATCATAAATATTCGTCCTAGTGACTCCATGAAGTCCCACCACATCCTCTAGATACTTCCTCAACAAAACATCCATGGATATTGACTCTTAGATTGCTATAAAGTGGGATGATTTTGTTAAACGGTCCACTAACAACCAAATAGAATCATATCTTCCCGGAGCTTGAGGTAAGCCAGTAACGAAGTCCATTGAGATGTCCTCCATCTTCCACTGAGGAATCTCTAATGGTTGGAGAAGACCACCAGGAACACGGTGTTCGACCTACACCTTATGGCAGACTAAACATCGAGACACAATCTATAAAACCACACACTTTAACCCAGACCACCTAAAATGGCTCTTCAAGGATCAGCACATCTTTGTAACACCAGGATGCACCACTAAATGAGAACAATGGAGCTCTCCGAGGACCATCTCGCGCATCACTAAGGGAACAAAAATCCATCCATGATACAACACTCTGTGTTTTTCATCCTCATACCAACCATAAGGGGCCTCACCACAAACAACTCGGTCTCTCCAGACCTCCACCTCATGATCTCCCAACTAGGACTCTTCCACCTTCTGCACCAGGGATGACTGTACCGTCATGTGAAAAACACAACATCTACCCCCCATGTCGCCCATATCAAGATGTAATGCTGAATGTTCTTCCATTACTATCCATGAATCAACGGATTTTCGCACAACATCACTATGTGACTTTTGGCTCAGCTCATCAGCCACAACATTCCCATTTCCAGGTGTATACGATATTTCGAAGTCGTATTCCTGTAAGAACTCCATCCACCAAAGATGTCGTAAGTTAAGGTCACGCTGGGAGAAAACATACCCCAATATTTTATGATCAGTGAAAACCATAAAGCATTCACCAATGAGGTAATGTCTCCACAACTTTAGTGCAAACACCACAGATTCCAACTCAATATCATGGGTGGCATAGTTGCGTTCATGGGGACACAACTGTTGAGACCCGTAAGAAACAGCTGACCTCTGTTGTATAAGAACACAACATAACCCCAGATGTGAAGCAACACAGAATACATCAAACTGTACTCCTTTAGCTGGAAGAAAAAAGACTAGAGAACTTATCAAATTCTCCTTTAGATACCTGAAAGCTATCTAACACTAGTTAGTCCATATGAAATCTTGATCTATCCTGGTCAAAGATGTCAGATGAGTCGCAACCCATGAGAAATTGGCTACAAACATCATGTATTAGCCTTCAAGACCAAAGAAAAATTCGCACTTATAACACTTTTTGGGGGATTCCCAAGACACAACTACTTCAATCTTCTATGGATCCATAGATACTTCCTATTGGGATACAACATGCCCCTAGAAATGGACTTCTCGAGCACAAAACTCACACTTAGACAACTTCTCGATCAACTGATGTTGAAGAAGAAATCCTAAAATGGCTCGTAGATGTTTTGCATGCTCCTCTTCAGATGTGGAGTACACTAGGATGTCGTTGATGGAAACTGCCATGAACTTGTCTACGAACTCACGGAACATAGCATTCATAAAACCCATGATAACAACTAGAGAATTCGTCACGCCAAACGACATTACAACGAAATCATAATGCACATGAAGACAGCAGAAATAGTCTTCGAGATATCCTCATCCTTCACATGCATCTGATGATATCTTGACCGCAATTCAATCATTGAGAACCAACATTCACCCTTCAGTTGATTGAATAAATCATCAATCGATGAGATATGATAGTGATTATTTATTGTCACATTGTTTAAGTGATGATAATCGACACACAACTGCAAACTGACATCGACCTACTTTACGAAAAAAACCTGTGTACCCTATGGGGACACACATGGCCATAAAAAACCAAACTGAAGTAGGCCATCAAGCTATATATGTAGCTATCGTATCTCAGAAGGGGCCATCCTATATGGGGACATAGAAATAAGAGACACTCTTAGGTGTATCTCAATCCCAAATTTGATCTCTCGTCGAGGGGTTAAGTCTACAACCTCTTTTGGAAAGACATCACATTACTCCTCTACGACCCAAGGAAACGCCAACTGGTGAACCAATGAAGAACTCAACATTATCTCAGCCTCTATGGATGATAAGGATGAACCGCTCCTATGAAGCATCCGAGGGTCTTGCACATCAAAAAACACCACTTGCTCTCCATCTGCATCGAAGAAAACGACCTTCTTCTTGAAGTAATCCACGATAGCCTGCACCGAATACAACCAATCCATGCCAAGGATGACCTCATAAGGAGGTATTCGTAAATATAAGAAATCTCACCAAAAGCGGTGTTTCCCCAATAGTAGCTCACAATCTCTACATACTTAAAATAATTCATCTCAACCTCCAACTAGTTTAGTCAACGCCAAGGGAACTGAAAGCCTCTCTACCACAAGTCCCATGGTATGGACAATGGTAGGTGATATGAAGGATTGTGGTGCTCCAGAATCAGAAAAGGCATACAAAAAGGTTGAAAACATGAAATGGGTACCTCGAACGACATCGGGCTCGTCTGGTGCTGGCAGCGCTAGAGCATGATGCTGACCATGACCTCCTCCATGACCTCCCTCACTATGATGACGACCACCACCACGACCGGGATCTGTTCTCTGAGGACGAGGACTGTCATGGGGTTGTCCTATACCTAGCCCATCAACCCTATGTTGATCTAAAGCTGGTGAAACTGGCTACTGCTGCGTTGGTTGGAACTCTCTCAATGGAGGAACTTGAAGCGTAACAATTGGTGCTCAATGACCGCTCTAAAAGTTCGGGCACTCCCGCTGCTGATGACCAAGACAACATGAGAAGAAAACGCGCATGAACACTTTGAATATTCCTGAGTGTTTTTGCCTCTGGAGAAACGAGATGTGAAGGGCTGGGACCTACCCCCGGCTGAATGGAAACTCTTTTGCCCTGAAAACAGGGAAACCCAGACCACAGCTCTGCTTCGTGTGGAATCCTACTGATTCCATTATTGTGATGATCCAGTCCTGGCCAAAGTCCTCTCAATAACCTCTACCCTCACCAGCAAATCATGGATTGTCTTTAACATAAATGGGGTGACCTGACGCTAAATCTTCAGATGAAACGCCTCCTCAAAATGCCTCGCCACGGCCTCCTCATCTGGTAACAGATCTGAAGCATATCATAAAAGGTTCCTGAAACGGATCCCAAACTCCTAAACACTGGAGCACCCATGTGGAAGGGTAAGAAGCTCCTGGCGACTGGACACCATTGTAGTCGAGGAAAGGAACTCGACTCTGAACTTGTCTTGGAACTCCTCCCATAAGATCACTGACTCCTCACGATCCCCAAGGAACAAGAACCACCACTGCCTTGGTGCTCCACGCAGCATCGTCACAGCAAAGGACACCCATTCCTCATTCCGAGCAAAGATCAAACTGAAGTCTATCTCGACCTCCTCTAACCTGTCTTCTATGACTGCATCTAAAAAGGATCTCTCATACTTATGTAGACTTTGGCGTTGAAACTGTCGGAGTTTCATTCCTAAAGTGGTGTCGTCGTCAACCCCTACCTTGTGGCGACCAGCTAGAACAACCTACTGGACATCTTCTACGCAAACCAGACGAGGATGTCAACCTAGAGCCATACCTGCATAATAACAAATAATTAGTGCTCCAATTCCTGGAATATGGAAGAGCCAACATTTGTTAAATAATTTTTTCTTTTTTTATTGATTTTAGGATAACTTATCCCATGGTCTACACATTCAAACACATGCACAAAGATGAATGATTCATGATCCATTACTAGGTCTCTAGCCTACAAATAGTAGCACCTTGTTTATTAGCCACTGTAAACTTTGTGGTCTGTGCATCCAATCATAGGGGTACCTAAACACCTATGTCTCAACCAGTCCCTAGTGCATACCTTACTTGCTAAACATGAATGACATGGTTGCACTACCAACCCATGCATCCTCACATGTGCCTGTCTCTAACCTCAATCCTATCCCTCAACTAGACCTCTGATACCAATTTTTCAGGACCCCTCCCCAAAAATTGTACCCTTCCTTGGATGGTAATGTAAAAAGGGAGATAATGACCCCTAAGTCCCGCCTCCATTAGGCCCCGGGTTGGCGACAATCACTGAAGATATAATAAACCCACGAATTGGAGGCATTACCCTCTAAGAGAAAACGTACAGAAGAGAGAGATAATATAGATACCATCCAACTACAAATCAGAAATGTATTATAAAAGAATCCCAAGAACATATATTAAATTTCATTAAAAAGTACTACATCTTAAAGGGAAACTAAAAATACCCAAAAGAATGTAAAATGACAGCGACCACAAGCCTGAACAGCTCCTCCATCCATAAGCTCGTAGTAACCAGCTTGATCTCCAACCGGCTCTTATTGACTGGAAAAATAGTTATATTTATACGTAGGGTGAGTATAACATTATACTCAGTATGATCCTCCCCAAAGTCTCTCATGCAAAAGTAAAGGAAGCATGCTAAAGCACAGTGAACAACAAGTGAAACTAACTCATCACCTAAAAATCTATAATTTGTTTCCAACCTCACCATGGATACTCTCACCACGTAAGCCGTACAAGAATATATCATATAATAATGAATATTAAGGGTACCCAGCTACTACTTCCCCACTAGTTTGCTGCTTTTCCCCAATGACATACGTCTTGTGCATCTCTCTACAAAGGGTTGCCTGAATACACCTAGGCTAAGCTCTTCAATCTTCACCACATGCACCATAATGGCTTGCCCGCAAACAACTTGTCCAAGCACCACACAATCCTCACAACCAAAAGTAACCAGGTAGTTTCCGGGAGCCACCACAGCTCTCATAACCTGTATCATACGCCCGGTATTATACCTCAAGCCATTATTGCCCATACACCGAGTAAGGATCCTCGAGCTATCACAGCCTATACACGTTACACCTATAGTTGTCCTTAGGATACTATATCCAGAATATATGTGTGTGAATAAAAACAATCCATTACATCCCTCAAAACACATATACGGGGGAAAATAATCCTTGTCCCTAATGGCACTAGTATCTACGAAGAGAAGAGAGCGGGGTCAAAGGGGGTAGTCAGCCATTCATCCTCCCACTAGAATGTTGGAGAAAACACCCCCCAGGACTCAAAATCCCCATGGTGTCTATTGCCATTACCAACTGGATGGAGTAGCATATAGAAACACAAAAATTACATAATATATTATAACTCAAAACCACACTGTGTGCATAACCTAATCTTAGTTTCATTTGCAGCTAAGGTCTCTCGGACTCCATGCTGCTATTTCGAAGACTAGGTATCCAATAAGCACACAACCATTTGAAGGGATTCATTAGATTACATCATCCCCTTTTTCATCAATTCCACTTTACATTAATTAATTCTTCAAACATTAATTAACCAAGAACAACTCCACAATAAGATCCATTAACATCACAGCCAAAATCCATTGTCCCTTCAAAAGTTCTCAACCTCATCATTAAGTTTCATCAAAATCATGCCCCATGGGTTAACATCATTTTTTCAGACATTAATTACATAATTACATTCCCATCTTCCCAAGAATTCTAGAATAGAATCCTATGCTAATCAACCCAAGGGTCTCAACAGGGTGATTAGATGTACTACCTGTCGAGTCTGTGCCGCCTATAGCAAGAGCATAGACCCACTCTCCCTGGAGAGGCTAAACACGGAATTCACGTGGCATACCCCACATGTCTTCTCCCCTTTCTAAAGAATGGTAACCAAGAACAATTAACTTGAGGAGTGGGGAAAATAAAAGTAGATAAACAACTAAATAATCCACAAGCATCCAACAACCACATTCATCCCCTTCCATCATCCCTAGTGTCCTCCCTATAACACCCCAGGTAAATAAAGAATATGAAATTTTCATATTTATCCATATTTGTGAATAAAATATTAATAATTATTTAAAGGGGACGCTATGCTCGATGGCGTACCCAACATGCAACAACGAGTTTCTTGGGAATCTTACGTTGCACTCTAATAATAAAATAATATTATTTTAAATGGTAGTTAACATGTAGCCGTTGTATTGGAGGTAATGGATAGAAATAACTAAAATATGAATATATATGTTTTTAAATGTTTTTACATTTATCCAATAAAAGATAAAGGCTTAAAATACGGAAAGAATTCAATTTTAGGCGTATATGGCCTAGTTTTCACTAAAGGTTCACTTATCGCCTTTTGATGACGAACCATCATTAAATATAGTTTTGTTCACTCTTATACATTATATTGTACCAAATAAAACTCTTATTATGAATTGGGACATCAAAATTTACTTTGTGTAAATTTTTGGTATCATTCCGATAAAGTTCATTTTTTAATGAATAGTGTAAAATGTTGTATTTCAATTCAAAACCACTTTTTAATCTAATTTATTTATATGATTAGATTATCTTTTGAATTGGTTTTAAAGTGAAACTATAATATATTTTTACCATAAAATCCAATAGTGGTTGTTGGAATTAATTTCACTTTGAAATCAGACTTAAACTAGTGTCAATCTTTTGATACTTATTGTTTCATAAAAACACGCTATTTGCTCTGACAGCGGGAATTAATTATTAAAGTAATTAATGTGACTTATATGTTTTGAATTTTGTAAAATAGACTTATTTTTTGAATTCGGAATATAAAATATAGCTTAGGGTGAATTTTTGGGATTTTTCTGAAAAACATCAATTTTTGATGAATAGTGAAACCACTAAGTGGTACTTATAAAAACTGATTTTTCCGTTTAAATGAAATCTTTCCATCTTTGTGTTTTTAATTTCAAAAATTCAACATACATGGTTTTCATTAATAAGTAAAATGTGGTTCAATGGGATAAAAATAATTTTTCGGTGAATAGTAACTTATTAAGTTTTTAAGCGCGATTAGAGGTTATTAGTGTTGTTTATGGTAAAAATAATGTTTTAATTAAATGAAATGACCTATACACATATCCTACCCTCATTGGATGTGTCATGTCCGACCAAGGAAATCCATGAGTCAACTTGGGGACCCCATGGAGCCACTTTGGTTTGGAAATAACATAAATATCTTTTTATTTGATGTTAAAGTAAAAATGACACAAACATGAGATGTTTTACTAAAACAATTTTTACATGGGGTTATACAAGGCATATTTTTACTATAAATATTAATTGGAAAGATATAAATATTTCCTACACCATAGTATTTTTTTATAATTTTTATACATTAAATAAATTATAGTATTTATGACATCATGATGATGGAGCGATGACCTCATTATTTAACGATTTAAATAAAATGGAAATGTAATGTAATATCTATGACCTACACATGTCCAAAACCTATTTGATGAGTGGATTTCGAACCCTTATCACCTTATCCTAGAAATACATCAATGTGGGACCTTTAAAATCCGAAACTCTTTTGAATATAAAGTAACATTTTGCAACCTTACAAGAGTGCCCCTCCTCTCCTTTTATAAAAGGCCCCCACCTCTACCTCCTTACCCACACGCCAAAAGCCATTGGCTTGGTCAACACCTCCCCATTTTGTCTCTCCACTTCCCTCTATTACTCCTTTAATCCTCACTATGGGCAGAAGTCTTCCCAAGGAAGCCTTTGAGCTCAAACCAAAGGGAGTTACCCGATTTTAAGGTAATGTATTCACTTGTGTCGTTTTGTTTTATTTTGCTTCTCCAACCCCCTAAACACTTGTTATTCATTTATTTTGTAACAAATACAGTATATTCAATATAATAGGATGTTGTTATAAGAAGGATTCGAGATAAATTTACACACACCTACATCTAATGGTTAAAGAACATACTGTTTCCGTGGATGGCGAATTTCTGCCTCCCGAAACAATGATTGTTCAACATTATTATAACACCTTCAAATGTAGCCATTAATATGACACTATATTTATATATGATATCTAATATGTTTATGTTTTACTTAATCTTCTGTATTATTCATTTATGGCGTACCTTTATGGTTTCCATTATGGGTAAACGCGATATCTTCAATTAAGGAAGTGCGGACTACCGCCCCCTCAAAGTGATTTGATTCATTAATACCATATGTGGTATGTATAAAGGATATATTTAATGATATTATATATGATACCATACTGGAATTAAAATACTATTATGTATCATTATGTTTTAATTCCATTAAATATGAAATAGAAATTGAAGTAGCGTTCATGCGTACGTATGACTTACCATCTCCATGAACGTTACATTTCATTTCTTATCTCAAAATGTTATGTAATATTATAAGTACATATATATAATGGCTATATATGTAATATATTACATCTAAATTATGGATATCATTCTGGAATTATAACCTATATATATCTCTCTCTCATTATTTTTAATTCCATTAATATGACAAAAAATGAAAGTAGCGTTCATGCATACGTACGGACTACCGTCTCCATGTACGGTGATTTTCGTTTTTTTATCTCAAAATGATATGGAATAGTATAAAATGAATATTTACGGGATATATATGATATTTTAATCATTAATACTATTCCGGAAATTATTTACTTATGACTACATGGGCAATCTTTTTTCAAACTAGTTCATTTTTGACTCATGTACCAAACATCGGCAAAAACGTCTGATATGAACTAACATTATTAAACAATTATTATAAAATTATAATATGTGATATGAACTGAATAATAATCTATAAAGGAGGTACTTTGTAAATTATTAATTCACCAAAGTTTATTATTCTGTAATATAAAGAAACGAACAAGACAAGTTGGACTTGAGGTATGGGATCCTACTCCACTCTTTCTTTTTAAGTACACTCTTTTATGCCAATCCTTTTAAAGATCATCTTTCTTGTTATTGGGATGTTATTTTATATTAATCATACTGTAATTTTTATGTTCATGTGATGAGACACCCTATTCTCTCTCATCAATCCATTTAGGATGTTTTGAGTGGCGCCATTAGGCTGCCGAATTTTCGTAAGAGAACTAACCTCTCCCATTCTTTTTAAGTACTCCGCATTATGTCACTTCTTTTAAGCTCATATTTGTTATGTTGGGGGATGTTATTTTATATTCCTCTTTCTATAAACTTTATGTTAATATGATGAGATATCCTATTTGATCACATCAATCCATTTTTGTAAGTTTTATGTGGCGCCGTTAGGCTGTCGAGTTTTCGTAAGGGATTTTTCATCTCACTTTTATTCCCATGAGATTTATGCTTCATTTTCCATAATTTCCTTTTAGTGGTGTATGTACTGCCAATTATTTTACACATTGTGTAATATAATTTCTTTTATGAGTATTTACATCAATGTTGTATTGTGCTTCTTTCACGAGGTGTATGTTTTGAAAGATACCCATGTCGGTAAGGGAACCTTTCACCCTCATCTTCTTAAAAGACTTCTTTTGTTGGGTCTTCTAATTTACATATTGTTATGGTGGGATATGTTCTCATATATCCTTATTGATGTAAATTCTATGTCCATGTGATGAGATAATTTTTTTTATCTCTCATCAACTCATTTTGATGTGACGTCGTTAGGCTGTCAAGGGAACTTCTTAACCCAATTTCTATTTCTTTGGATTCAACATGTAGTCATTGAATATGTCATCCTTTTATTATGTGTGAATGACCTTTGATTAATTTACACTTACTATCCACTTATATTGCGTGTATTCGTTTGTCACATATAATTATGTAATTGATTTATCCTTAAACCAAGGATAACGTCTTTATATGGGACTTCGTCTCAATCTCCTTTCATTGAGGCATATTTTGTTTTATACACAACCATATTTTATACATTGTATAAACCCCTTTTACTTTTATGTTTACTAAAAAGGAATATTTTTATACCAAGCATCTACTAAACGACAAAAATGGAATGTTTTTGTCATACGTATGCGGCGAAAACAACTTCTCCGCCGCCGTGACCATTATTTGAGTTTCAGCTTCCTCTACAAGCCATACCTTTTTTAATGAAAAATAAATGCCATGTTTTAATTTTCTTTTATTTTGGTTTTGAAAATGGTTTTCATAATATTTTTATATCAATGTGTGGTATTGATATCTTGTGATTGAAAGGGTGAAATGTTATGTTTCCTTTATGCATGTTTTACGTGATACGGTTATGTTGAGGTTCTTGAGAATTATTATGAAGACGGGTGGTTCCGTGATAGACTAAGGGCGGGTGAGCCCGATATAGATCTCCAATTCATTGGGTAACGTGAAGGAGTGAAACGTTAAGGTTTCTCCGAAGAGATTTAGGGAATATATTGTGATGGGTATTCCAAATGTAACCAAGAGGGTTACTCCCTACGTAAGAATGTTATTAATGCCTCAAGTTACCTTTATGTATTATGATTTCTATGATTTATTCATGATTTGAAGAGGTATGTTAACGTGCTTATGTTTTATGGGTAAATTATGATTTCATTATTATGTATATATGTACCCATGTTTCCATTCCATATTTTTATATCCCTTACTGAGCTTTTTATGCTCATCCCAAGTTTTTTGAAATGCTTTTCACTGGTCTAGGGAAAGGTACATGATATGATGATAGTTTCAAGGAAGTGTCAAGAAAGAATCCATGTTTTATTTTAAATATGTTTCCATTGATGGGAAAGAAGAATAATATCTTCATGTAACCACTTTGTTTATATGTGGAATGTAATGCAAGTTTTATGATCTAATTCTCAAAAACTCTAAACCCGAAAAGATCATCAATGTGTAATCTTGTAATAACTCAAGATTAAGAAAGGTTTAAGGCTGGGGCCTTATAGTTGGTATCAAAGGTAGGTTTAGATAACATTAGAGGTTAGGGTATTCTCTAAGAATAAGTGACATTTCCATAATGGTTATGATTTCAGAAAGAGTCCTAGTTTTAGATAAAGTGAATGAGTAACTATATCTTAGTGTTTATCTTCCTCATTAGTACATGATGGTTTTGTTGATATATTCACACTGAACTTTTTGGTTCTAGTAAATGGCTGGATCTAGCAGGCACCAAAGTAACAGTGGATGTGAAGGAAACTGTGACAGGTTTTTGAGCAAGCAACTGAAAGATATGGGAGCTGCAATGAGAACTCTTGTGATTATCCTCAACCAACTATCCGGAGTCATGATTGACCACCTATACCTTGGTGATTTCTCTAAGGAATCATATATGCAAGAAACAAATCCCTACGGAAGTACAGGTAATAATCATAAAGGTAAGTGTGTTCAAAAACCTATGTGTAAAAGATCTGGGAAGAAACACCTAGGAAAATGTTTCAAAGGGACAGAAATATGCTATAGATGTGGAAATGAAGGTCATAAAGCAAGAACCTGCCATGGAAAAAGGAAGCATCCAATTGACTCGAGGAAAGGGAAAGAAGTTCATTCTAAAGGATCAATTGAATGTTTTAAATGTGGTGTGCATGGTCATTATGAAAACACATGTCCTATGAAGAAGTTTCCTGAATGAGATCACCAAGAGCGTACAAATGTTCGTTTACCAATACCTAATGCCATTCTGATTGAGGATGTAGAAACTGACAATAACCAATCAAAGGTATGTATTATTTCATGACTATTGTTTTCCTATTTTGGAATCTTAGGATAGGATTCATGATTTTGTTTGTAGGAAAGAGGTATTTCGGAATAATTTGGAAAGGAATGGTTAATGGATCATGAAGAATGTTTAATGAGTAAGATGTCAACATATAAGGGCTTCAAGAGTTATGGTGAAATTCTTAAGAGTATTAATTCTCTTTTGATGATGAGGTTACATTAGAAGTCTTTTTATATTATGTGTAACCATGATGTTTAATATATGAAAATTTTATTCACGGAATATTTATCTTTTCTTTTGTGGACATAGTTATAAAGAACCATTTGGGTTTATATGATCCTTACTTTTGAGGTAATTATGGGTTACTATATGTTATGATTGATGTGAAAGGCATGGGATAAAATTGAGGTTAAATTTTGTTATTGTTATTTTCGATGATTTTATCCGTTTTTGGGGAATGATTTGAGAATTATATAGTTTTGGAAAAAGGACAACATGCAGACCATGTGACTACTCGTCGCGTCGGACAAAGCTGTGGGAATCTAACCCACAACCAAAGTGCGGCTGGTATTTATCGCCTACCACTGGACTACGTGAAGTTCGTGGTTAGTTTGACTGATTATTTTTAGTTATATGATTTTATGAATTAAGAGTAAGTTGATTTTGGGTTATTTATGAAAATGATTAACCTATCATGGAGGATATGTGATTAGGTTAATTACTTTTCAATAGGAGACTTTAGGAGCAACTGATGTTGTTTAGAGATAAATGTTACGATTTAACATGGACGACTATGTGACTAAATCCTTCAAATATTTGGGTTTCAATATTAGTTTGGTTTACTTTGACGAATTTTATGGAAAAATTGATTATAGAATGGTGCTCGTTGAACTTTGGGTTTTGGTGGAAAAATTTTGGAGATTAAGAATAGATTTTCTTTTTATAAAGGGTTATCCTTTTCTGGATTATCTGATCTTGTAAAAACCATTTTGGTTTTGGATTTGGTTAAAGTCTCAAGACATGGGAAGTATATAGTTCTCTTTTGTGGATTATGTGACTCTCTAGAAGTTGATTATAATACTATTAATGGGAACAAGTCTCCCTAAATACTTGTCTTTTGGAAAAAAATATGAGTTTGATTACGGAATCTAGTAAAAGTTGAAAGTCAACATGATAAGTGATTATGTTTCCTTATGAATAAATTCCCCAATAAAAAGAAACTTAAAGAAAAATGTTGTCTATTAACTTTTCCTACTGGGGAATCGAATACCGTTTAACCCTTCACAAGTTTGTGATTTTCTCATAGTTAACTTTCTCCTAGACATGTTTACTATCACTCTCCCTCAAGAACATGACCCTTTTCTTTTTCTTCCATGTCCATGTTTTTCTACATGGAATCCTAGTATGGGTTAACTCGTGTGACCTCTGCACTTATTTTCCTTTATTTTAAAGTGATTGTTTTACCGACTCTTGTTCTGATGTGGGACTTTCAAGGATGTTTCCAAGCTCAATTTTAAAAATTGCGAGGATGCAATTCCCAAAAGGGGGGAAGAATGTAACACCCCAGGTAAATAAAGAATATGACATTTTCATATTTATCCATATTTGTGAATAAAATATTAATATGACTTTATAGGGGACACTATGCTCGATGGCGTACCCAACACACAACAATGAGTTTCTTGGTAATCTTACGTTGCACTCTAATAATAAAATAATATTATTTTAAATGGTAGTTAACATGTAGTCGTTGTATTGGCGGGAATGGATAGAAATAACTAAAATATGATTATATATGTTTTTAAATGTTTTTACATTTATCCAATAAAAGATAAAGGCTTAAAATACGGAAAGAATTCAATTTTAGGCGTACATGCCCTAGTTTTCACTAAAGGTTCACTTATCGCCTTTTGATGAAGAACCGTCATTAAATATACGTTTGTTCAATCTTATAAATTCTATTGGACCAAATAAAACCCTTATTAAGAATTGGGACATCAAAATTTACTTTGTGTAAATTTTTGGTATCTTTTTGATAAAGTTCATTTTTTAATGAATATTTTAAAATGTTGTATTTCAATTCAAAACCACTTTTTAATCTAATTTATTTATATTATTAGATTATCTTTTGAATTGGTTTTAAAGTGAAATTAGAATATATTTTTACTATTAATTCTAATAGAGGTCGTTGGAATTAATTTCACTTTGAAATCAGACTTAAACTAGTGTCAATCTTTTGATACTTATTATTTCATAAAAACACGCTATTTGCTCTGACAGCGGAAATTAATTATTAAATTAATTAATGTAAATCATATGATTTTAATTTTGAAAAATAGACTTCATTTTTGAATTCGGAATATAAAATATAGATTAGGGTGAATTTTTGGGATTTTTCTGAAAAACTTCAATTTTTGATGAATAGTGAAACCACTAAGTGGTACTTATAAAAACCGATTTTTCTGTTTAAATGAAATTTTTCCATCTTTTTGTTTTGAATTTCAAAAATCCGACATACATGTTTGTAATTAAGAAGTAAAATGTGGTTCAATGGGATAAAAATAATTTTTTGGTGAATAGTAACTTATTAAGTTTTTAATCACGATTAGAGGTAATTAGTGTAGTTTATGGTAAGAATAATGATTTAATAAACTGAAATGACCTAGACACATGTCCTACCCCCATTGGATGTGTCATGGCCGACCAAGACAATACATGGGTCAACTTGGGGACCCCATAGAGCCACTTTGGTTGGGAAATGACTTAAATATCTTTTTATTTAATGTTAAAGTAAAAATCACACAAACATGAGATGTTTTACTAAAACAATTTTTACATTGGGTTATACAAGTCATATTTTTTACTATAAATATTCATTGGAAATCTATAAAGATTTCCTATGTCATAGTATTTTTTTATAATTTTTATACATTAAATAAATTAAATTATTTATGACATCATGATGATGTAGCGATGACCTCATTATTTAACAATTTAAATAAAATGGAATGATAATGTAATATCTAAGACCTAAACATTTCCAAAACCTATTGGATGAGTGTATTTCGAACCCTTATCACCTTATCCTCGAAATACATCAATGTGAGACGTTTAAAATCCAAAACCCTTTTAAAAATAAAGTAACATTTTGTAACTTTACAAGAGTGCCCCTCATCTCCTCTTATAAAAGGCCCCCACCTCTACCTCCTTACCCAAACTACCAAAGCCATTGGCTTTTCCAACCTATGCCCATTTTGTCTCTCCACTTCCCTATCTTACTCCTTGAATCCTCAAATTGGGCGGAAGTATTCCCAAGGAAGCCTTTGAGCTCAAACCAAAGGGAGTTACCCGATTTTAAGGTAATGTATTCACTTGTGTCCTTTTTTTATTTTGCTTCTCCAACCCCCTAAACTCTTTTTATTCATTTATTTTGTAACAATTACAGTATAATAAATATACTAGGATGTTTTTATAATAAGTATTCGAGCTAAAATTACACACACCTATATCTAATGGTTAAAGAATATACTGTTTCCATGGATGGTGAGTTTCTGCCTCCCGAAACGATGATTGTTCAACATTCTTCTAAAACGTTCAAAGGTGGCCATTAAGATGACACTATATTTATATATGATATCTAATATGTTTATGTTTTACTTATGTTTCTGTATTTTTCATTTATGGCGTACCTTTATGGTTTCCATTATGGGTAAACGTGATATCCTCATTTAAGGAAGTGCGGACTACCGCCCCCTCAATGTTATTTGATTCGTTAATACCATATGTGGTACGTATAAAGGATATATTTAATGATATTATATATGATACCATACTGGAATTATAATACTATTATGTATCATTATGTTTTAATTCCATTAAATATGAAATAGAAATGGAAGTAGTGTTAATGCGTACGTACAGCTTACCGTCTCCATGAACGGTACATTTCATTTCTTATCTCAAAATGTTATGTAATATTATAAATACATATATATAATGGATATATATGTAATATATTACATCTAAATTATGGTTATCATTCTGGAATTATAACATATATATATCTCTCTCATTTTTTTAATTCCATTAATATGAAAAAAAATGAATGTAGCATTAATGCGTACGTACGGACTACCGTCTCCATGAACGGTGCTTTTCGTTTTTTTATCTCCAAATGATATGGAATAGTATAAAATGAATATTTACTGGATATATATGATATTTTAATCATTAATACTATTCTGGAAATTATTTACTTATGACTACATGGGCAATCTTTTTTCAAACAAGTTCATTTTTGACTCATGTACCAAACATCGGCAAAAACGTCTGATATGAACTAACATTATTAAACAATTATTATAACATTATAATATGTGATATTAACTGAATAATAATCTCTAAAAGTGGTAATTAGGAATTTATTAATTGACCAAAGTTTATTATTCATGAATATAAAGAAACGAACAAGACAAGTTGGACTTGAGGTATGGGATCCTACTCCACTCTTTCTTTTTAAGTACACTCTTTTATGTCAATCCTTTTAAAGCTCATCTTTCTTGTTATTAGGATGTTATTTTATATTAATCATACTGTAATTTTTATGTTCATGTGATGAGAGACCCTATTCTCTCTCATCAATCGATTTTGGATGTTTTGAGTGGCGCCGTTAGGCTGCCGAATTTCGTAAGATATCTAACCTCTCTCTTTATTTTTAAGTACTCCCCTTTATGTCACTTCTTTTAAGCTCATAATTGTTAGGTTGGGGGATGTTATTTTATATTCCTCTTTCTATAAACATTATGTTAATATGATGGGATACCCTATTTGATCTCATCAATCCATTTTTGTAAGTTTTATGTGGCGTCGTTAGGCTGCCGAGTTTTCGTAAGGGATTCTTCATCTCACTTTTATTTCCGTGAGATTTATGTTACATTTTACATAATTTCCTTTGAGTGGTGTAGGTACTGCCCATTATTTTACCTATTGTGTAATATACATTCTTTTATGAGTAATTACATCAATGTTGAATTGTCCTTCTTTCACGAGGTGTATGTTTCGAAAGATACCCATGTCGGTAAGGGAACCTTTCACCCTCCTCTTCTTAAAAGACTTCTTCTGATAGGTATTTTAATTTAAATATTGTTATCTTGGGATATGTTCTCATATATCCTTATTGATGTAAATTCTATGTCCAAGTGATGACATACTTTTTTTTAATCTCTCATCAACTCATTTTGATGTGACACCGTTAGGCTTTCAAGGGAACTTCTTAACCCAATTTCGATTTCTTTGGGTTCAACATGTAGTTATTGAATATGCCATCCTTTAAATATGTGTGAAAGACCTTTGATTATTTTACACTTAATATCCACTTATATTGGGTGTATTCATTTGTCACACATAATTATGTAATTGATTTATCTTTAAACCAAGGATACCGTCTTTGTATGGGACTTCGTATCAATCTCCTTTCATTGAGGCATATTTTCTTTTATACACAAACTTCTTTTATACATTGTATAAACCCATTTTACTTTTACGTTTATCCAAAAGGAAGATTTTTATACGAAACATTTACTAAACGACAAAAGGGAATGTTTTTGTGGTACGTATGCGGTAACAACGACTTCTCCGCCGCCGTGACCATTATTTGAGTTTCAGCTTTCTCTAAAAGCCATACCTTTTTTAAAGAAAAATAAATACCATGTTTTACTTTTCTTTTATTTTGTTATTGAAAATGGTTTTCATAATATTTTTTTATCAATGTGTGGTATTGATATCTTGTGATTGAAAGGTGGAAATGTTATGTTTCCTTTATGCATGTTTTATGTGATACGATTATGTTGAGGTTCTTGGGCATTATTTTGAAGATGGGTGGTTTCATGATAGACTAAGGGCGGGTGAGCCCGATTTAGATCTCCAATGCATTGGGTAACACGAAGGAGTGTAACGTTAAGGTTTTTTCGAAGAGATTTAGGGAATATACTATGATGGGTATTCCAAACGTAACCAAGAGGGTTACTCCCTATGTAAGAATGTTATGAATGCCTCAAGTTACCTTTATGTCTTATGATTTCTATGATTTGTACATGATTTGATGAGGTATGTTAAAGTGCTTATGTTTTATGGGTAAATTATGATTTCATTATTATGTATATATGTACCCATGTTTCCTTTCCATATTTTTATATCCCTTACTGAGCTTTTTATGCTCATCCAATGTTTTTTGAAATGCTTTTCACAGGTCAAGGAAAAAGTACATGATATGATGATAGTGTCAAGGAAGTGTCAAGAAAGAATCCATGTTTTATTTTAAATATGTTTCCATTGATGGGAAAGAAGAATACTATATTTATGTAACCACTTTGTTTATATGTGGAATGTAATGCATGTTTTATGATCTAATACTCTAAAACTTTAATCCCGAAAAGATCCTCATTGAGTAATCCTGTAATAAATCATGATTAAGTAAGGTTTAAGGTTGGGGCCTTATACTCCCCAACACCCACATGCATAAAGCGACGCATCTCACCACTCTAGGTGTAATCCGATCCCACAACCACAAGGCCTCCATGCCCCCACATATCACAACACCCTCCCAGGATCACATCACCACACAAGCAGCAGGAAAACAAACATCATATCATATTTGGGATCTTGTCCCTTTAAGAAGGCATCTGACCTTCAAAAAACATGCCCCAACAGATTTCAGGTTTACTAGCCATCTAAATTAAACATATCATCATCATCGAATTGATTAACCCCAAGATGAAACAACAACCACAACAACAACAATCAGATTCATTTACATGCCTCTTTATCTATAGCCAAAAAAATTAGCAATTATTTATGGATTTATGTTCTTTAACAATTTCATCAAGAACACGATGATAACAATCAATGCATATATATCACATTATCTATAAAATCAAGAGGCAAACCGTTATCACATCACAAAGCAACAACAGTCGATCAAACCAATTCTTTTAATGTGGTTCAAGTATTTAATTAGGTCAATTGCATTATGATCCAAAGGGCTAAATCATGATAACTCTATGATTGAACATATTAGAGTAGCCACGAATCCACTACCTCAATGGTTTTGATGAAAACCACAACAGTCGAAGAAAGCCCAAGAAGACCGGGCTGATTCACCAAGGATCCTCCCTAGATCTCTTCTCATAACATAACCAAGACCAAAGCTCATCATAATCAACATCCACACACTTAGATCTACAATAACAGGCATAGATCTATGATCCTGAGAGAAGAAGAGGGGTAGAACTAGGAAGATCTACGAATCCAAACAAAAGGGTCACATACCTCAAGAAACTGGCTTTGATTCCTGAAAGAGAAGCCTCCAGATCACCTCCAAAATTATTGGGAGAGGTTCTATAACCTTAAATGGATAGTAATCATGATTTATGACCTCTTAGGGGAACAAAGGAAGTGATTAATAGCAAAACGAGTTAGATCAACAATTTTTGGATCTAACATTATGTGTCTGCACGGTTAGTCCGCACGATTTAACAAACTGTGTGTTAACCATGCGTTAACTTCTACCTCGCCAATCACTATGCGCACAGTTAGTCCACACAGTTAGAAAAACCATGTGAAAGCTATTAAGCTTTAGATTTCCTTAAAATTCCACCCAAATTCACCGCATGCCACTGTGACCTTCCAGAATACCCCTAACACCATATTTTCATAATGCAATGGACCAGAGAGGTCCGGTCCATTACATGTCATGATGGACAACTCATTTCTCAGTGTTCCCAGGAACTATTGAATGTTCTAAAAAATGGAAAATATAAGGGAGTATATAGATTATGAAAAATAATAAATAATGATATAAAAATCAGCTTATGATCAATGTACCTGAGATAAATTCATTCTGATCTTCATATTCATCATTGTAATCACATAATCTTGACATTTCTCACTTGGCCTATTTTGTGGAAAACCCCTTAGCGGAGGGGGTGTAGGATTATATAGTGAAACATATATTTATAGTTTAATTTATTAATTTCAATGATTTTTTTCCACAGTCATTCATTTCATTGATTAAATTTATATCTACCCCTAAAAAAACATACATTACCCTCATGAAAGTCCAAGAGTATTTATTTAAAAAATAATTATATGTTGGATGTTTTATCCTTTCATTCTTCTCCGTTTCCAAATTATAATGTAAACGGAGTTTTGTTGGCCTATTCATCTCATTATTTCTTTAAAATATTTAAGACGTGGGGAATTATATCTCTTTCATGCTGGAAGTTGATATTATATCATCACATGATAGAGATATATAATATAATAATTCCTTTTGAATGTTTTTTTTCCACACCAATGAAGCTATAAATATTTGTTTTTGGATTACATACATAGTTAAGAACATATGTTTATTACCTTACCTAGATAGTCGCATAATCCCTAACATTTTAATCTTCCTTTTGTCTTCATATCATTGAATTGATCATGAATAATATATGTTTCAATGAATATCACCAAAAATTTATTATATTCCATACGATCTATACCATCAAACTCATTAGTATTATAAATAAATGACCACCACTGATAAATATCCCCATTTAAAACATATATTTTTATGATTACCTTATATCATTCAATATATCTCTGACTGAGGATGGGGTTTTTCAATGGAATTGATCCACTATTCAGGTACTTAAGGATATTTAGATCCATTGATTGATGGGGGTTTCTTACAGACGAAGTTATATAATTATATTAGACCATACTGTGGAAAACATGTTTATATATAATGGAAAAGTTTCTTGTTGTATGCTGATTCCAATTAATTAATATAATTACTATATAATTTTCTCTAACTCCAGCCTCACTGATTGACCACGGAGAAAATTTCCAATATAGATTAAAAGTATCAATATAGTTTTCTTTTATACCAAATGTAAACACCCCATATATAATATCATAAATACAATGTATATATTACTACATGGGTATAGAATATAATAAATCACATAAATAGGATCTAACAACATAGTAGATTTAAGATACTAGATACAAGCATGAATCATTCACAACAATCAAAATTTTAAAAAATAACAAAAAAAATAGTGAGAACTAAATTATTCCTTCATGAATATATATGAAATTAATAAATGTTATCTTATATGTTACAATAATAAATGAAATAAATTAATAGGGTGATATTAGTTTTTAATTAAGGAGTAACATATAAGAGAATCTATCTTGGATCCAATTATGAAAAAATAATATATCAAGAATAAATAAAAAACATTTATAAAAAATAAAAAATAAAATGAGAATAGAATAGATCAATGTATATGATATTTTTTAAATAATTTCAGTGGTATGAATAATTGAATTCCTAGATATGGAATACATAAATCTAGACATCATAATCTGACCATTATGCCCTCATGAGAAGACATCATTCATAATTAGGTAATGAATATGACCCATACACAAACATGTTGGTCTCAGGTGACCAGCATAATGATTGAGGGTCTATGTAATTTTGATCCATGCCAAAAATGAATGCATCATAATCAAAATACAAAGGTAGAGACCAAGACATTATAATTATATGGGAAAGCATACACTAAATTCCAAGAAAATTAGTCTCACGACCCCACCAACAGATTACGAGGAATATATTTATG
This sequence comes from Viscum album, assembly GCA_963277665.1. Classification (NCBI taxonomy): domain Eukaryota; kingdom Viridiplantae; phylum Streptophyta; class Magnoliopsida; order Santalales; family Viscaceae; genus Viscum; species Viscum album. The sequence continues at coordinate 1,496,106,341 of OY728156.1, read as the reverse complement.
AGCCCTTCAAATTAATAAATTACTCCAATGAATTTATCATTTTAATGGAATAAATTAATATTCATTGTAAAAAATATTCATTTGAATTGAAATAACTAGTATATGGAATTTCAGTATTTACATAGTCTAGAAATCGATAAATGTTATTTGTAAAAGAACAATAAAATTCCCCATAATGGATATAATTTAAATTCATTACTCTAATACATAATATAGATATATTTTAAATGATTCTAAATTGATAAATATGATTTAATAATAATGAAAAAATGGAGAAAAATTTCATTATAGTGATGGAGAATGATAGAGAACATAACCAGAAGAAGAAAATTTATCGGGATATAACCCATATTGAAATATTAATTTATTATATAAAAATCAATAAGGGTGTAAATATGACCATAATATCATCTAGAATAAGCATAAATCAATAATGTTAACTGATTTATGAATATTTTTACCTCATGACTTGAGTTTCCTTGTAAATCCATTAAACAACCAATTAATAAAATAATATGAAATTTTTAGTTTATTCTAAAAATCTATTCTTAATTATTAAATTATTATGGTAATTCTTAAATAATTTATTATCATTTTTCATTCATTTTATAAACTGTTGGTTTTCACATCATTCATTGCAAGATCATTACAAAATTATTGTGGTATAATTTTAATATAAACGTGACATTCTACAAAGAATCCATGGTCTTCATAAATTTTATGTTACTAATATTGAGATTTTATAATGAGTAATGATGATCTAGGTTTATTCCATGATTTTTTGTCACGGTACACCATGATCAAATTTACAGTAGTCATGTTTTTGTAAATATTGAATGATTTGAAGTTGTATATTAATAATAATTTAAATATTAATCATAAGATTCTAGAATAAATATGACAGAACCCCCTCATTAATGTGATATCATGCCATTATTTAATTTCATATAACCATGCATGATAAGAAATTATAGCATCATTACATGTATGTGATTAAACTAACCCAAACAAAAACATAATATAATCACTGTATTTTTATTATTATGAAGTGATTTTAATATAATTCCATTGTTAATGAAGTAATATGATATTATTTACATTTTATTAATGATACAAATAAAAACTAATATGATGGGGATGAATATTACTTTTGAATTATTATGATAAGAGGTAATTACATACAATGAATATGTCATAACACCTATTTGAAAAAATAATTTTTTTAAATATAAATAAAATATTACTATTAGTATAGAATCCAGATAATGATAATAAGGATAATCTTGGATGTAAATGTGTAAATTTATATGGTGAAATTCATAACATCCAGAACTCATATGCCAGTGAAATGTCCCATGATATCGGTTAGCCACATGGCCTCAAGCACATCCTTCCAAATTCTAAAGGATGCTGACTAGTAGTGAGGGCCTTTGTGTGTCAGTGGGGAGACTATTACCTCATGACCAGATTGTAACAAAATTATATACAATAATATATATATATATAAGAAGTTATAATGAAAATATGATAATAGATACACATTAGGAATAAATTACAATATCAAAAAGAGTCTCATATACAATGATGATGATATATTTCTCTAAATAGAATCCAAAAATAGAAGAAAATTAGTACAATAAAAAATACCTACCAAATGTAAAAAAATTCCAAAATATGTCCTGTTCAAATCCAGAGCCTCATCTAGAGCTTGTGATCCAATAATCCTAGGATGAAATCAATAACCTGTAATATGGAGCATCCCTTTATCCATACCTGCAATCATATAGTCAATTATCGTAATTTTGGAGGCCCAAATTGGGTGTGAGGCATAATCTTTCTAGAAAAAAACCAATGTTCTAGTTATATACATTACATGAATATATAATAGTCATAGTGTTTAGTAATCAATATAATATTTAAAAGAATTATTAAAAGTAATCATCCCATAATGTCCATGATCTCATTTATAATCAAATTCATAAAATCATTCAATTCCATTTAATGAACATGTATGGAGACATTGAACAAGGCCTATCTTCCCACATATAGCTTTGTAACAAATTGATTTGAAATTAAACCATCCATAATGAGTTGACATAAATTGAATCCAAGAACTTTCTTTGTCTCTGAAGATGTATCATATAACTTATTCCATTAATTATTCATTTATGAACATCATCCCATCCATGTAAATTATAATTTAGAATAAAAATATCTATCTACGTATAATATATACAATCACCCTAACAACTAATCCATTGTGAACCCATCAAGAACCTTAGTATCTCTCTTGGGATATTATAACAAAATTTCCACTCAATTCCATCCTTAGTGGTCTAATAATGGATCCCACATATCAACCTTGGAATATATAATCAATTTTTTTGGGTCCACACTTGGCAATCCTTATGTAATTCACATTTCACTCATCATATAATAGTAATCCCATCGTGATGCTTGCATTGGTAGTCCATATGAAGAGTAATGTTTCACTAGGGAATTATAATGGAACATGAAAATTATGATTATCCATAGTATTTATCATTGAACCCATGTGTCACCCATGATATATAATCATTCAATACCACACAATACCATTTAATCAATTTCATTTAAAACAATCATGGTTTTTACCATGTACACATAAATTCATACTCACATAAGATGGTGACTCATTACATTGTCCAAGCTTAACAGGTTAACCATTTTACCACTAACTCGACAAACTCATCATAATAAGAATATCATTCATAAAAAACCAGTATACAAAAAATATACAGGGACATGGAATCAATTACTTCTTATCAATAAATTCAAATTAAATTTATATTATTATTAAAATTACATATAAATTCATAATTCAATTCCTCAATTTTAATAGAAATTCAATTTACAACTGATATCCCACAACAATGGTAAAGGAGACACCTCAATAGTATCCAGAATTCATAATCTATCAAAATGGACATTTCAATACCTATCACACAAAAAGGGTTGGTTCCACTCCATTCATGTTTATTATTCATTTAAACATTACCAATGAGCCTCATTATATGAAAAAGATATACCTATAAATTCAATTCAAGGATTCCAACTCATTTCATGGAATTTCCCATAATATGTGCATGTAGCATGATTGCATTTATCAACGTGTTGAAATTAATTGAAAAGAACAAGACCTCCTACTATTGGTTTTTATTAGATATATCTTCTAGTATCAGATTCAGACCCATCTTAGATCTAGATAAATTAAAGCATAGATAATGAATCTATAAATAAGGTATATTATCTTGAAGCTAAATAGTGAAACTGATAATAAGAAGAAAGGATAATGTCATAAATGGAATTTAGATCTTACTGAAACATTTGTAATGTGGTAGATAATTCTTCATATTGAGAATGTAGAGGGAATAAGACAAAAATCATAGAATAGGATCAACGAGGGATCTGAAATGATAAAGGATATGTAAATTATAAAAATGGGACAATTGATTTAGGAAAAATGATTTTATAAAGGGTATTTTCATAAAATCACCCATAATATATGGTTAGATAGTTCAGATTCATGGTTGGAAAAACTATACACTAACCCTGAACCTCATATTATACCAATGGGGAACCCATAATGGGTTCTATATATGATTAGACTAGCCGTGTGAAACCCTTAAAAGAAATACTGGAAAACATGCATAATTTTTTTACGTGAACATGCTTTACAAATGACCTAGATTATCAAATCGTATAGCCTGTATGACCACATTTTCCATACCATCATGGTATTATCAGACCACGAATCCTACACAACATGGATTCTTCAAACAATGTATCATTCCATTCTCACTGAAAGGGTTTATTCCAGGATTTATACCATCCTTGAAAACCCCATCATACCTATATAATCTTAAAGGGAATTCAGATTCGTAAACATTTAGTCATTTAAATAGATAATTTCTGGAATGAAAAAGGATATATACCTAAATAAAAAATCTGTTCCTTAAAAACATCCAACCTTAAATAAATTCGCCCCTTATTTTCCTTCCCTGGGGTGGTTAGAATCTCAATTGAAAAACTAAGGTCACAGCCATAAAACATCAGCCTCGCACCCCCATGTCTCACCCTATACACAGTCTAGATCATATATCACCTTCACTAGAGGAATTAACCATCCTAGAAGAACCCTTTTTTCTATGATCAACAATACGAATAAGATCTTCCTCAAATCACGTAACTACTTGTAACTCAACCGCCTCATGATGAAAATCATGAGACAGGTCTAAATAGTGACATCATGGATACGATACCATGAGGAATTTCTTCATATTCATGTACCTCTGAAGTAATATATTCTGAAGGGCTATGGATTGAATCACTCTAGAATCTATTATGACCTGACATGCCATAGTGAATGTTACCCTATCTCTATATCGTCCTATGTCCCAACCTTAGAAAAAAATGTAAAAAGGCATGATCCCAGACCTCAATCTATAGAGGTCATCTACGATGATAATAATTAGATTACTATCATGACAACGCCATAAAATTCATCTTCTCAATGAACTGGACATTATGTATTGTCTCTTAAACAAGACATGTTTCATGCATAACTCCATATCCTACCTTAACCAGGCGAGGGTTTATTATAAATATGTAAAATACAATGCATCATAAATAACTATCAGAATAGTATCCTGAAATCCATTGTTATATTCTAATTCATATAGGATTATATGCCTTTACCAAGATACCCCAATATTTGGGATGCTTGCTCACCGCATTTCCACCAGCAATGGTTTTGTGTGTTATGACCTTCCAAAATTCTAAGAATGGTAGTTTTTGCTAAGAAGAAACGATTTTCCTAGTTCCCTCAATAGAAACATACAGAATTGATATGTAATCCTGGCATCCCTATCTAAAATGATAGTGAGTGAGATCTTGTGAATTCATAGTATCTCATTAAAATATAACCTCTCATGTTCTTCATCTAAAAAAAGGTATCATTAAAAGGTAATAAATGAGATACTCCTGTGATCCTGTCTTCAATAACCATATGGAATTAATACCTCACGTAGACCTCGGTAAACCAGACATGAAATCCATTACAACTTCATCCAATTTCCACTCAGGAATAGTAAGCTTCTATAAAGATCCAAATGGTCATTGCAATTATACATTAACCAACTGGTAGACTGAAGAGCCCATAAAAAACCCAACTGCATCTCTTTTCATACCATTATACTAGTATTGGTGATGTAAATAGTGATACATCTTGGTAATTCCATGATTCACTACAAATGATGATGAATTAATATCATACCTCAATTACCTGCAGATGTCTGCTAAATCCCATATGTGACCATGTATATATGGAATTTCATCCACTATTACAGTACATTAAATATTATGATTCTATATAACCAAAATCACTTCTAAGGCTCAGACCTCGGAATTTAATAGATTCATCATACCCAATCTATCCTAAAATATAGTGGCTATATCTAATGATGTCAGAAAATCATTCGCCTGACAGTGATGCACTTCCAAGTGCATCATAGGGAACAAATCCATAAGCTTCCACTCATTACTGGAATGTTAAACTATCTATATCTATATAATCCATAACAATTAATTAGCTAATACATTTCCTATTTCTAGGTGTATAGAAAATATTGAAATCAAAATATTGTAGGTATAGAACACACCTTCACTACCTCATATTTAGATTGCGTTGTCTAAATGTCTACATGAGGTATTTTTGGTCCGGGTACACCAAAAAATGCTCTCCCAATAAATAATGTTTCAATTAGTAAAAAGCGTGAAAAACAGAAACTAACACAGGATCATGTATCATTTAAACCCTCTCATGTGGACACAGCTACTGATTCCTTTACCCATGGACTCTAACCTCTTGCATAAAAACTACTACTAGCCTGATATCAGATTCATCTAGGTTGAGAGTTTAACTCTTTCCTCGCATGGGAAAAATGATTATTGGAGATTAAGTAATTCTCCAATTCTACATAAAATATTTCACCTCTCAGAAATATGAACATACAATCATAAAATTTTTCTCAGTAAAGAATCTAAGTAGTTATACTAGGTGTGAGAAGTACTGAATGAAATGCTTGTAGTAACCAACTAGCCTCAAACACCTTCATACTTAAAAGAAAATCATGTGATTATCCTAAGAAACTATACCCCTTTCATTCTCTGGTTCTAGTGATACTTCTGTCTCTATGATTATGTGACCAAAATAGTTAATCTATTCCATCTAGAATTGTCACTTTGTGAGCATAACATATTATTAATTCTATATAAGTGTACCAAATATGATCTCATGATTTTTGGCATGGTCATGTTGATAATGAGAGTACACCATGTTATCATCTTGGAATGCCACCAAAAAGGAATCCAGATAAGGTGGATCACTCGATTCATGAGTTTCATGAAGACTATTATCATGTTCGAGATCTTAAAAAGTTTAAGAAAATACTCATATTGGACGTACATGCTACAAAATAATATGGGAGATATTTCATCTGGTCAAACGTGCACATGATGGAAACTAGATCTCAAATCAATCATTTAGAAAACCTAATCTCCTTAGAACTGATCAAATTGACCATCTATCCATGATAGAGGTTACTAGATCATAAACGTCAAATGGTTCTATATTTTAATAAAGGGTCGGTCAACCACATATAGAAGTATTTTGTTTGACAAACCACTTTTTCCCAAAATCTTATAACTACCTCTTGATCTCTTATATATCCTTAGTACCCATCCCAACTGGAGGAATGGATAAAAATGTATCTCATGGAACTAGCATGATAGATAATTCTAACACTCTCACTAGAGGTAATCAAGAAATGTTGATATGGAAATATTCCATAAAAAGAACAACCATTGAATTGAAATCAACATGGAATATTCCCTGATCATCTAGAAATAAACATGAAATATGGGTTTCTCATCCCTCCCAACCACGTATTATCATGTCCATACCAGCTCTCCTAGATATACCATTTAAACTATTTAATGAAATCTCCACCCCTTTTTAATGAAGCGTCACCAAGTAGAGATATAATTCATCAATATTCAGAAGTGGAACAAACCATTCCATCCTGAATATAATATCAAAACATAAAATCTTGATGATGAAGAGGCATCATAAGAGATTACACACACAAAAATCAAGGTGTCACTCACTGAACTGTTATACATACTTTGTTATAATGCACAAAAAATATTCAAGCATCATAAAACTTTTAATGGTTTAAACACATGGATCAAGGAACTCTATAATGAGATTATATATAAATCTATGAGAATCACATATATTTACATTTATATAACCTAAATTAGATGATACTATCATTTCACCTAGGAAAGTATATGGTCTTGAATCCTATTCTATTAGGGTTTTTTTGATGCATATATATGGCATAAATTGTGGTCGCCTGATACAACATTTTTATCCTAAATAGATCTACCCCTGTTTCACGGAAAAACTACTATTTGAATATCATGGACAGAACCCCACCTTGTCTAAATTTTCCAACTATACAGCATCTACCCACCTGATGAGAATGTATTGACCATGCTCTAAAATGTGGAGTTTTTTATGACCATATCTTGCAGGTTTCAAGATGAAATTTTATCCAGAATTCCTCTAGATGACCCATCTTGTCACATTATCAGCACTCGACAGGGTCCCTCATTCACTATGGCCTCATATGACCCATCCTTATTTACTAGTTATTCCTCCCATGGCTACATAATTATGTTTCGTGGATACTTATTTCACTATGTGGAAGAACCATACAACGATTCTTACTACTATTTGATGTATAACAAAATCTAGATGTCTAACCAACCTTGACTACACCCCTTATCCTCTCTAAGGTAACACTATCTGATAAGCTTCAAATTCCCTATCACAAAATTGGTAGTAAGCCAAAATACATTAACCTATGATGATATTTCGTACCTTTGACCATCCTTGAATTGTCTGGCGAAAGATGAATCTTCACACATCAGAATAGTTGTGAAGTGGGGGATCTTAATAAAATGAAATGAATATTCCAGAAGTGATAATGTTCCTTTCTAAATGTTCATGAACATACGAGCTTGATAATAAATAAACAATTTTAGATAGAAATAGTCATTGATGGCCACATATTAATCCCTCTATGTCACCTCTTGATGAGGATCAGTATGAGTTATGTCTTCCAAAAATTACTTTGTAGAATCACATATTATGTATATTATGATATTTACCTCCTATCAATTTGTTTATCTAGATTATCAAAGATATATAGCATGGAATCAATCCAGAAATGTATAGCTTGTAGTCGATCATCCCTTGAAATCGTTTTCAGATGCTGCTACATGAACTCACCCATCAACTTTTCCATAGTTGGGTAAAGTCATGATGCTCCCTGAAATGTAGGTATAAATTACATTAAACCGTCACAGATCTAAACCTCATCACTTTTATGAGATACAATAATTGGTGTTGCAGCTCAAACTACTAGAGGATCCACTTGAATCCTATGGCCCTCCCCATCAGAGAGTTGTCTTTTAAACAATTCTGGCAAACATTTTAAAATTTTCATCATGTAAATCCTTTATAATTCGAAACTCATTCATCATATGGATATCATTATCTATGTTAATAGCTAAAAACCTAATTTACTAATATTGGAAAGGTAAAATCGTTCTTATATAAGAATAAACCCCTATACTTTCTCATATATTTATGACTGAGTGATTTACAACACATATTTAGAAAATATATACTACCTACATTCCACTACTACCGTTGGGTATGGAAGAAATTCTCAGCTAGTATCAATTTTAGTTTCTATTCCATTTTCACCTGAATTCAAACTCATTTCACAATATATCACATTTTATTTTAATGTCATGGAAAAATTGTTCGAAAAATTATGGAACACAAGGGCCCATACAAATCATGAATCAAAATTTTTCTCCAATATATTCCATATCATTACCCATTCCATTATATCTATCAAAATAGTATCTATATCAACCATGAAAACTACAAAAATAGTACACAACATTTACTACATCCTAAATGGAACGAATAGTGAATGGAATGTGATTTATATAATGGTACTACATGGTACATTAGACTGAATACCCTCGTCTATTTGGGTTTCAACAAAACATAACCGTCAATCATAACAATAATAACAACACAATTCATGTTTATCACCCATCATTGGAATCAAATCAAATGTAATAGTCATAATTCATGAAAATAAGAATTACATTAATGGAAAATAATATTTTCTTATAAGTGGGATACATATTCCTAGTATGGAATCCATAAAAATTTACCTATTCCATACAATGTTATTCTATTATTTCCAAAATGTAAATAAATCCAATAAAGAGTTATATGATAACACTTTGTAACATCCCATAACTAGATTCCTGTAAAAAATTTCTCAGGCCTGGTTGACAACATGGACTAATATACATCTACCTAAATAATAGTTGTTTCATACTAGATATGATGTCTACGGTGTGTTAGTGCAGAGACTATTCCCTCATTACTAACATTGAACTTCGAAGATATAAAACAATCAATGGATAACAGAAATAGTAATAATAATTAATGAATAGATTATAATATTCAAAAGATTCTCATATAGAATTATGTTGATACTTTTCTCTACAATAAATACCAAAAATACACAAAGAATTAAAATACAATAACGTATGAAAATTAAAAAAAATTATAAAAAACTTCCAGCTAGCATCATGAACCTAAACTCAATCTCATGATCCAATGATCCTATGATGTAATTCCGAACCTGTAGTATTGTGATTTACCATATCTATATCTACAATCATATAGTCTTTTTTGTTACCTATGATTTCCCAATTAGTTTGTGAGAAAAAATACTAGTTATTAACTAACCATATGTTATTTCCACATAGTTAGTTAATATATATCATTCAAAGTCTGTAGGTAGAAATATAATATATACCGAAAGTACTGAATGTATATATCCCATAATGTCCATTTTCACATTTATAGTATTGTTCATTCAATAATTAAATAAAATTTAATAAATATATCTTCGGACCTGTGCCATATTCCAACATCCCCTATATTGATATGTAACCAAAGGATTTTTATTTTTTGTATCCAAAAAGTGTATACATAGACTAGACCGATGCATGTCCTATGTTTTGGAATATGCATCATATTACTCATTCTATTAATTATTAATTTATGAAAAAAATCATGTGCATAGAATTCCTATTTTGGAATCCACGTATCACTACAGGAATAATTTAAACCAATACCCTACAAGTGTTTCCACGGTGAACCTCTCATGATCCTAGGTATCACTATAGTTGTAGTAGAAAATCATTTCCACTCAAGTCTATCCATAGAGATCTTCTATGGGAGACAAAATATCTCCCTTTTCATATAAAATAAAATTACCATTGTGTTCATTATTGTAAATCCATATGTAATCTGAGAACAGTATTATATATAATTTCCATACCTCATTGATTCCATCCTTTTCATTCTATATCAGTACTCTATCAGTCACTCGGGCACAATTAAGGTACCATACAGTTGATTCCATCTAAGGAATTCATCATTGAACCCATGTTTCACCCAATGAATACCATCATTAAATATAACTTAATAATATTTAATGAATAAAATTTCATCATGTCAAGGTCCTCACCAAGAACATATCCACTCTAACTCACCCAAAAAGGGGACTCTAGACCTTGGACAATCATAGATGGCTTGCCTCTTAACTACTCAACTGGGAAAATCATCATAACCAACACCTCATTCGTAAAATAAAAATACAATGAAATTATCCGGGGATGTATAATCTATACCCTTTTCAATACCTATTCAATTTCATGTGATATAATAATTGAAATTAAATATCAATTTTCAATTCATTTCATCAGTTTATAGGATAATTCAATTCACAATTAACCTCTCATAGCAATGGGTAAAGGTTACACCTCAATGGTATCCAAAATAAAATTGCTATTATAATGGCCCATTTGAATAGATAATGCACCGAAAAGAGTCATTTCACTCAATTAAAGGTTCTCAGACATATAAAATATAAGAAAGATCCACGTTAATTTCATAGGCTATAACTATCAATTAAATTGAAGGATTTAAATTCATTTCATGTTGTTTCCTGAGTATTTGGAATGCAACAAAATATCATATATAGACACTTCAATATTCATGTAATATCATGAGACCTCCTGCTATAGGATCCTACCAGATATCTCATAAATTAAAATCACCAAATTCTACTAAGATTATATGATAAATGAAGGATGAAAAAATACATATTAACATGGAATATTTTATTGATATTAAATATCTTAGGCAATTCCACGTAAAACATGTAATGAAGCCAAAGTAATTAATATATTACCGATCTTAATGTAATAAGATAGATAATTCTAAACTGTTATCTTGGACATTGAGTCACTGTAAAATACTAGAATAGACTCAAAGTGGGATTTTAAATTATATAGTTTTTTCATTAGAGATGTGGTGGAATTAGGTTATTAATAAATATTTTATTATGGTTAGTTTCATAATTTCACCCAAAATATAGGGTCTCATAGTCTGGTTGTATGGATGACCAAACTGTGCACCAACTATGTGCCTTCTATTGTATAAAATGGCCACCCTGAATGGTTTTTACACACGGTATTAGTAATAATGTAAAAACCATGATATACTCAAATTTTAAAACTGAATACATATTCACACAATTATGCACACCAACTCAAAATGTTTATCAAACTGTGAGGCAATTATAACTACACTTCCCATACACAGATTGTTTCATCTAATAATGTGTCATTCCCCACACAATTTCTCTTAACAATGTGATCAGCCATTTTCACCAAAAAAAATGGGTTCTGGGTTCCGAGCCAGCCCCGAACACCAATGATACCTCTGTGGGTTCAACATGAATTTATATTAGGGCACATTTAATCATTTAAAATGACAATATATATAAATAAAATGATATGTACCATAAATGAGAACCATGTTCCTAAAAATTCTATTTTAGGGATGTTTTTCAAATGGGGGTGGATCGATCTCCTTTATATGTGATAAGGGTTAAATTTTTTAAATTAAAAATTTATCAATATAAAAGGAATTCCATATTCAAGGAATGTGGATATAAAATTGATAATTAATGAGGATAATATTATTTACTGTTCAAAATAACATTTTCAAACATTTTATGGATTGTATTTTTTCACAATTTGGGAAATTATCCCTAGATTGAACACTTTTAACTGAATATATAATTTACCATGGGGACTAAATTATTACTAGGTAACATATTTTTATGAATAAATTTGAAATTAATCTTAATACACAATTAATAATTTATGATTCAAAATACGAAATCCATTTTATTTTATTCAATTTCTTAATGTGAATTTTTTTTCTTAAATACAAGAATTCATATATAAATAAAAGTAGTACTAGAAAATTGGTTTATTACAAAATGTATTTGTAAATATTTTTTCCTAGGACTGTGACAATTAATGATCCTAGGACCATTATTGGCTTTTTAGTAGAAAAAGGATGGTTATTTCACTTTAAAAAGATGCCTTAATTAAATGAAATCATGTCAATTAATAATTAATGGAAATTTATCATATGTAGTTCTTTGTTTTAATAAAATATAACTTATGTTCTCAAATATCGAACAAAATTTTATAAATTAAAAAATATTAATTTTTATTTCATTATTTAGCTATTTCAATAAATTTTTTATTGAGAAATGTTTTTTTGAATTATTAATTCATGATTATAACAGGACGATTCAATAGTAGTAGTGTTATATTCCAAACCATTATTTCTTCATATTAACAAAAAATTATACTTTAAAGAAAAAATCAAAAAAATCACTATAATATTATTCTGACCCGATAAATCAATAAATTATATTAATATTTTCAAATTTTAATTTTAATGATTAGAAATTCATCCTTTTAATATATTTTTGATTAAAATATCTTTTATACTTTACTGTATTGATAAAATAATAGAACTTTAATTAGTAAATATTTTTGGGATGCTTTGTTCACATGATATAGAATAATCTCATGTATTACATCATTCATTACAGAATTCCAACAAAAGGTAGCCCCATTTTTCTAGATACTCAAAATATTACTTAATATCATTTTAAATTATAGTGTCACATCCATCCAATGACACTTTATCTTCCTTCCCCAATGAATGAATTACCTTATGTTTCAAATATATATATTTTCATTAGTATCATCATTTAAGTATATGTATCGAAATTTTATAAAATTTAAGTATTCTTCTCCACAAAAATTTCTCATATGATTCACCATCACATCCAACTATTTATAGAGTGAAGAGTTTAACAACAGAACCCATTTCAGATCACTGATGTTTTCATTAACTATCATCAAATTGATATAAATCCATTTAACGTTTTTAATGTTATTGGATGTTATCGTTAAATGTAGTATGTGTATGTTGAATAGTCCCATTTATAAAAATACTTTCTCTTTTCCATTTGATTTCTAGACATTTCTGTAAGGGGATTTATGAGTTTCCTATTTGTTATCATATCCTAGATACTGAATTCCTTGTTTTTTGTTGAGTGAAATCGAAATTTGTACCAATGGTTTTTTATCATCCTCCACATATCTTCTTTTATCACTTTCTTCAAATACCTAAATATTTGAATATTAATGGCCTTCTATAAAAGTAAATCCTAAAGTTTTATCTTCTGAAAAATATAAGCTTTTCCAATAATAATTTCAACCAATATCATACTCTATTCAATATACATTCTTATAGTGTTTTTAAAATTCAGCTACTTTTGAAAAATGCAGTTTTAGAGGTCTCTAATTTCATTATGATATTCTTCTATAATAAAAATGGATGATAATGGAAGTGAAACAAGCTAAAAAACACATTCACTAAGGGTACTTCATACATGATTATACAAATTTGTTCATTGATATGACTGATTAGGAATATGAACATTGTCTTATAAAAAAACTATAAAGTATATCCACTTAAACATTCCATGGAAAATATATTACAAAAAATGGTGTCCATACAATGACATGTAGTTCGTAGAAATTTATCACACCAAAATCACCACTCTGTAACTCAAAGACTTTAAATGAGAGATTAGACATGATTATAGACAATAATTCTTGAATTAAAACTCAATGGAGCATGATAAAATAATTTACATTGTTTATAATTTAATTCTAATATATTGGGGGAATTATTTTTTACTCTTAATCAATTTAATTAGATGATGAATAAAATGATATTGCAATAAAAACTTATTAAAAAAGAGGTAATTAAATTGTAGTATGTAACACATGCATTTAGTAAACTTCATAAGCTAATCTTCTTAGGATGAATTCCACAATAGCCTATATTCGTGAATAAACTATCAGTTTGATCAAGGTCTACAACTACCTCAACCTTATCTGTATGTGTACTATTACCACTTAAAAAAATAAGGAAAGTTTAGTCCATATCCAATTTAAATTTTTGAAGAGTAACTCATTCTCACAATATTATCTAATAACCACAGTCTATATAAATTCTCAATATATATCATCTATAGATCATGGCATGTTGTTTCCATTTCCACCATCTTTATCCAAACAATCGATCATTATACCTTCATGAGTATCCCCATTAATTGGGTCAAATTTCTATGCCATGGAATAGTTTACATATATAAAAATGAACATCATCAATATAATTTTTGTTATAATATATTCCCCATATTGAAAATTTTATAAGTAAAAACATTATTCTGATTGTGTCCATTTATAGCTGTGACACACCCTGAATGAGTTAAACATCACGTACTATTGTTTTTCATCCGTTTTTAGTACAAATATAAGTTTTTAAAATTCATAAATGTGGATTTTATATGATAAAATAATGATAACATAAGGTAGGATCATGTTAATATCACCAGTGAGGTATATTTGAAGAAAATAAATTATCATTCCCATATACTCAATCTCCAACTACAAGATTTCCACCAACATGAAAATGACATGGATTGAAGTTATCACACCACTAACTCAATTTAAACTGTAATATTATTTATTTTAGTCCATTTTTAGGTCATTACATAATAGTAAAATTTCATTAATATTTTGAAATTATTTGTGAGTAGTTTATTCTCCTTGGTTAAGAATATTATTAGTGCTAGCTGTGCTTCAAAATGTGTGAGCCAAGACCATAGATTCTATGTTTATAAATCATTTTCTTAACACATTGTTTTTATAACCATTTATCAAGATTATGTATATTTATATATGTTATTTATTCGAGGTCTATGGTTATTTCTTAGATTTCCCAATTATGAGGCTAAACCATGCATCTTATCCAAACCATTAAAAATTAATGTTTATCATTATGTATGTATCTGTATTTCACAAAAAATCATTCACCAACCAATCCCATTTAAACCATATATTACCAATAACTCCCCCAATAAATTCAACGTACATCCCTTAGTATATTTATGTATTTTATTTATGATTACCTGCCTAAAATTCCATCCAATCTCTCACTAACCCTTATTTTTCTTCGTTTAAATCTGTTTCTTCTAGTGCTTATTGGATGAGGTATTTGTGGTATATCATTTCATTGTGTATGCGTTTTATCATGTGGTTCTCACTCTTGGGGGTTGATTGTGATTATTTTTAGACATCGTGGTTTTTTGGGTTAAATATTAGGATGTTATCTCTAACATTTCTAATATAATAATTGATGAATGTAAGAGGACCCTTTGCCATTTCTTCAAACATAAAAGCATAATTTATTAAATTAATAGTTTTTTATTTCTTTTTTTATGATTCATAACTATTGTTAGTAATAGTGAAATATAATGAAATATAGTTTAATTATGATTCTGAATGGTTTTGAAAAGGTTTTATATTTGAAACATAAGAAAAATTATATTTAGTTAAAAATATATTATATATTTGATGAAATTGGTATATTCATTTTGGAAATGTAATTATTATATTTAAAGAGGTATGTTAACATAATATTGTAAAATTTATTGATATTAAAACATGAATTTGATTTTCAATGACATGTATAATGATTTGGTCATTGAATAATTTTTGTGAGTCCCAAATGACACTTTTAAAATAGATTTACAAATGAATTAAAAATTAAGATATACACCTTGTGTTATTAAAATGGTATTTTTGTTAGTTTCTCAAATATTATTTATTCTCAGTTAATGGGATTATTATATATTTATGTATTTTTATGAATTATGTTGTTTTTTATAATGGAATTAGTAGGGATATTATTAATTTTATATACTTTATATATATATATATATTGTTATGTATTTATTTTTTGAAATCACCTATATTTACATGTATTAAGGATACATGGATAACTAGGTTGGAAGTAAAGATACATATGATATAGTATTTATTGATGACTATTTTGATTGTGGAATTGTGATAGGCTTTGCCCTACATAGGGGAATGAGCCCCTTTCTTAGGCCAATTATGAGACCACCATGTGATAAGTTAGGTAATTGTATATTTTTTTCATTAATCCTTAATATTTGTTATATAATACTTTTCCTTGGTTTTCCACTGAACTCATGTCTTCATGTAATGATTTTTATTGTGCGCAACATGTATGCCATTGAATAACATTATTAGTTATTTAATATTTTTCTTTTGTATGAATTTTAATTTTTTAAACATCCCAATAGTTATTATAAAATAAATTTTAAGGTAATATATGTTAGAAAACATCTAATTATGCTTTTCTAGGTAAATGAGATGTTGGGAGGGTTCCCTGAACAATTTTCATTATTAAATTTTTAGATTATTTATTAAAAAATATTATTTTTAAAAAATTTATTTTCCATTACAAAAATTCCTCCTCTCGTGTGTGGGTACTTTTGAATTCCCGTTCACATATAACATAACTCATGTATAGGTATGGTTTTTCATGATTGTTGTTATATATCATATATGGGCAGTTATTTCATCGCATGAAGGTCAATATATTTTTCTTATGCTCTAATAAATATATGAATGAATTGTATTTTCTTGCATGTAGGATAGATTATATTTTAAGACTCATGTGTTTGTAGTATAATATTTTTATGCCTCATATGAGGTTCAATTCAAATTCATGTAATGGTCATTTCACCATGGTATGAAGGTTCTTAGGAAATTTTTAGGTTCATATAATGGTAAATTTTATTTATTATGTTACGGTTTGTTCAACCCGCATATAACAGTGACCATGAATCAAGTTTTAATAGAGTTTTCAATTATCAAGTCATGATAACTATATATATATGTTTTCAACTATATTAAACTTATTTAAAATAAATATATTTATTAAGAGTAGTAATTTTCTCACAAACATTTCCCCATTTTCCAGATGTCCTTCTACAATTTGTTTTATGAATAAAATAAGGAAATTTTTATATATATTCATGATTTTATAAATGTAAAATAAATGAGATGATTATATATTTGACTTATTATATTTTGTATATTCAAAAATGAGTCATGATAAATAAATAAATGAAACTAAATTAAATATTAATTAAAGATAATGTTTAACTATCAAATCAAAAACATACATGGAATGAATTTTTATTTTACTAAATAAGAGAATAATTTTACCTCATTTGAATTTATTCATTTGTATAAAATAAATTAATTCCCAATATTTCATGAATTATAAAAATCAATCATGGCCTTATCACATTTCAAGACCATGTGCATTTCCTTCTCTCTCAAGTTCATGAGTAGCTGTCATATGGAAGCCCTTCTTTCTACGTTGGGGATTTATTAACTCTCCTTTTATTTTTGTGAAATTGTAAATCAAAAATTACAAGGATCCTTTTATTAATGGGAAATATTATCAAAAAACAAAATATTAATATAGAGGTGAATCATATCATTGAACATGATCTGGTAATGTGGAAATTGTTACAGGATGAAGTAAATGATGAAAATGCATGTTGTATATTAATATATACATTATTATTGTTATTTACAAAATTTAAATAGAATGGAATATCAAATGCTTATATATGCTAAATAGTTTTATATAAAGTGCATTCCATACGTGATTTATACTGTTATTCCATTATTAAATAAATTATCAAAGAGCGAGATTGGAAATAATTTCATAATAAAACATAAAATAATGATATTTTCAGAAAAAAATATATTTTATAAATTTAAAATTAGATAATTGAAAGGGTACATATCACATGTTAAATAAAATTTATATTTAATATTTTTGTCATTAAATAAATTGTTTTGATTGTGATCATAATTGTTTTACAATTTTCCTTAGATAGTAATTATTAATTTATTTAAATAGTGAGTTATCTATTTGGAAATTTTTATAATAAATATTGTATATTCTAGTTTAAAATAATTCAAATAGTTAAACAATTGAATTTTTATTGAATTAATTGAGTAGTTAAATAAGTTGATAATTAAATATAGTTCAATATGGAATGTGTATGAATATGGATATATTTATTTATGTATGTTATTTTTTTCATTCTATTTCAATATAATAAAAATTGATTACCCGGTTTTAGAAACCTATATATAATTTTCATATAATATCAAGATGTTATTTATATTCTATTTTAACTAAACATAATGTTTATGGGGATAAATGATCCCATCCATATGTGTTGATGTCATGAAAATTTAATCATACCATAAACTATATAAAATATATATGTTTCGTAATCATTCCATTATATAATAACCCATGAAAGGAACATGGTTTACAAATAGTTTATCATAGTAAAACCCATTTAAGAAAACCATGTTTCATAAACATCAATTCATGAAATCACAAAGCACTCTGAGAAAAAATATGAATGGAATCCTTAGATAATATATCCAATAAAGAATAATATATAACCAATTCTATCAATATATATTGAGAATTAATTTGATTGATCACTTGGAATATCATATTTTAATATAGATAACATTTTAAAAATAATGTTCATTGAATCCATTTGGAAAGCACATCAAGAAAAATAATTACAAAATTTATTAAGGGTAATATCTTTTCATCTTTGAAATACACTATTTATATCATAAATCTTTTTGAAAACTATATTCCATGGAATCATGTAAAATATTCTTTAAAATCATTTTGAGAAAATTTTCCCTTGAAAGCATATAATATATTCATGAAAATATTTTTGAAATAGATTTTCCATGAAAAATTATAAAATAATCTTGAAAATGATTTTGAAAATCTTTTTCCATTAATAATTATAAAAAAATATTGAAAAAAATTTATAATAATTTTCCATGAAAATTTATAAAATAAAAATGTACGAAATATGAAAAAAATCATTGAAAATAATGTGAAACCTTATAATGAAATGATGAATTCTTTTTTAAAATCCTTTAATTGAATAAAACATTATATAATTATAATGAAATCTTGGAAAGCCATTTTAGAAAAAACAAATTTCCAACTAAAAAGATAAATAATGTCGGATATTATTAGATAACATTTTAAATTATCATACACACCAATGTGTTGGAAAATGGTAATAATTATTCAAGATATAATCAATAAATAGTGTTTAATTAAATAAATTATTGTTCTTGTAAGATTTATCTTAATATTTCAATAATGAAAACATAATCATAAAAAATACCGATAAATGAATAGATTTTTGAAATAAACATTACCATTTGATAAATTTTTTTCGAACATACAATGTAATAAAATTATATTAAAAAACCCTAAAATATCATTAAAATTATTATATTCATGATATAATTTTTAAAAGTGAATTATATACACCTCATGGATTAGTATTGGTGGAAGACAATGAATGTAACTCTAAAAATGAAAATTTAGACAATATTAAATTAAAAATTAGTTATCATTTGATACATAAACACTATTGATGAAATATAAAAAAATTAATATGAAAAAAATTTATTTAAGTATATGAATCACATAATACATCTATAGGCTATATACACACAACATATAATAAATAGTACGTGAACAAAGAGTCTTCCTCACAAAAAATAAATGTGAAATGAGAAACCCTTTACTACTTAGGAATCATTATAATCATGATCTCTATATGGGAATACAATAATTTAATGAATTATAAATCAATAAATAAAGTATATTAATTATATTATATTTCATAGGGTGGTATATTCACCATAAAAAAAGTGAGTAGTGAATATGGCATGTATCTCATTAAAATAAAAAGTGAGATGAAATTGTAGTACCATTAGTCAAGAAACAATTAATAGATGTAAAAATTTCATGTATATTGAATATAATTATATTATACATCTGAAAATTAAACATATTACAATATATAATACAATATATAATTTTTTATGATTTTATATTACATTTTTATTAACAATTATAGGGTAATGTTACATTTCAGGAAATATCTGCAAATGATTTTCATTTTTGTTTTAACTTGTTATTCATGATAATATTTCACATATCATGATTTACTTATATAAATATTATAATAAATTATATAAATATAATATATATCAATTACATTAATAAAAATATATTCAATCAAAATTTTAAATATGAAATTGAATATACGGTTCATGAAGATGTCAGGCCATAATTACGCATGGACATTGTTTCCATTTAATTATGGTCATAACATAAAATAGTTAATTATATATATATATATATAATAATTCCATTATAAATATTATTTCATATATATCATATAAATTTAATAAACCAATTATTAATACATTCGATGATGAGTTTGAAAGAATCACATCTCTTTGAAGAGGCTATAATCCACTCTTCCACAAACATTGTTATCAGATTTACAAAAAATAAAAAATATGAAGGTATGATTTATATTTAAATTTAGTAAATAAAAATTAAAATATAAATATCATAAATATAATAAAATAGATAATTTCTCATCATAATTACCAATCATTGTAGGTGTAAATGAAAAAAAGAACAACATCATTTCATGAGGCGGTAGTTCATCATACACAAGATTGGAAATTTCATTACCCATTACATGGAAGTGTGTATAATTTTAGATAGAAAAAATAGAGTAATAATATATTATTATATTGATTATACTTATTTTTTCATAAAATCATGGATAAATTAGAGTTTTGGTGGTGGATAATGAATATAAAACAAAAGAGCATGGGGTAGGATGTTACCAATTCTTTGGGTAACTCCTCTGGGTTTCCACCAAATAGATTTAACGGTTTCATTCATCCATATTGTAGGATTATAGGATTAGGGTAGAGATTTTGGGACCATATTTGGTAATGATTGTCTTAGAAAAATTTTCTGGCTAGGAGTGAAGAAGTAAGGGGGTGAGAGCCCTTTTATAAAGGAAGAGGGCTCTTATTATTGTAATAAAAAGAAGGTTAATACTATTTTGAGGTAAAACATAAATCATATTCCTCCATTAATTGCTAAAATTATATAAAATAGGGAAAATAGTATAAAAATTACTATAAAATGTCCTTTTGAAAAGTTTCTAGTTCATTTTTTCTTTGAAGATTAATGTTTAACCATTATGTAATCTTATTTTCCCCTTAGTTTTTATGATTGATTTCAATTGAATTCATTATTACTTTAGGTAAAACACGTAGTATAACATATTTTAAATTAAAAAATATTCAGATTCCATATTTTTAATCCACATTTTCAAATTATAATCACCAATGTTTGAGAAATTAATCTCAAATACCTATTGTGGCAGCATGTTTGTCAAACAAAAATTATTTAATGATTGAAATATTTTCGTACACAATTTCATTGTGAAAATTTTCCTATTGATATAAATTGTATTAATTGATATAAATTTTTTCTAATTATAATATAAACCAAATTAAAAATTAAACTATATTGATAAATTTTATGAAAATGCGATTTTGATCTAAAATTCAATATTATTCACTATTTATCAAAATATAATTATTCCCATGAAAATACCAAAAATTAACCAAATCAACATTTTTATATTTATCTTAAAAAATATTATGTTTTTTAAAATTATAAAAGTATGAAAATATATATTTAAAATTGATCTTCATTATATGGTGGTAAAATTACCTTTTAGAAAACACATATTTTTATTTATAATGTTGTATTTATTCATATAATATATTTATATATTTTTTGAGATTAGTATAAAAAATATTGATTGAATATTTAATGTACAAATTTTATTGACTAAATTAATCAAAATTGGGTTGTTTAACGTATTTAGATAATTTTAATGATTGTATATAAAAAATTGGACTTAGTAAAGTGGTTTCTTTATTTTATAATGGTTATATCATTAAATTATACTAATTGATAATAAAAGGATTGAGATTATATACTTGTGTAAATAATATTATTCAAATTTAGATAATATTATTCCTAACATTCAATTTAATGGCTATGTGGTCGAGATAATAATATTGTAGAAATTCTATTAATATTAAATTGTAGATTTGTAAAAACAAAGTCTTTATTGTAACAAAATCTACTAAATGAAATCGATATTCTATGTAATAAAAGACATGAATAGTGTTGTGTGTACCAAAAGATACTCTAAGAGTTGATTTTAGTAAAATATTAATAGGGTTTTTTTTATATCACAATCCTTACATAGTGATTTTATTTAAAAAACTATATTCATAATTTGATGAAATGAATAATATAAAATGAATTAATTATATCAGAAAACAATATTTATGAAAATCAGGCGATGTCACATTATACCCACTTAGAATAAATTACTCCATTAAATTTTTTAGTTTATTAAATGTTTAGTACAAAAAATTTCCATTCTTATAAACCCACATCATAAAAACATGTAATAAAACATCTATAAAAAATAAAATTAAAACCATAAGAGTTACCCAATGAAAATAGTAACTAGGTTTCTACATAGGATATCATATTAGACATGTGAATAAAAGAACATGGAATTGAAATATAACTCTCATGTTCTGATGGATAGTGAAAAGGAACATGGTTAGGAAATAGTTTACAATTATAAATATATATCCAAGAGGGACTTAATAAATGTCACTGCTTCCATAATAAATGATGAATAAGAGACCACATTCTATTTCAAGAAATATTCTATAATGTTGAATATTTTTTACTAAAATATATACTTACTTCATTTATTCCTTTTAATATAAAAAATATCACCCGTTGGACATGTCTTGACAAATTTTCACATCATATCATTCTATAAAAAAATAAGGGGAATTTTTCATTCCTAAATAACTAACAAATAATGAGATCCATGAAAATTCATCCCATATATATTCAAGTACCATCAACATAATTTACTTAGAAAAATCTATCCAATGTTCATAAATCTTCATACAGTGAGATAATAATATAATCAAGAAATATTCATCATACATTTAACATAATCATCCCATAAATGGTTAATATTATAACCCTTACAATATATTACAATCGTATACTTTGGAATTTATTTCACTAGATTAAATAACATGTATCCCACATATATAAAAATGTTTTTGTCAATTGTATCATTTCAAACATTTGAATACCTTGATTTATATTCTGGAAACAAGGTAATGAAATTAATTACCATAAATCCTTTTAGAAAACATACATTCATATATATCCTAAATATTACTATATATATTTTTTATATACAAGAATTTCTAAACTGTATCCATGAAATCATAGACCACTTTTCCAACAAAAACATTATAAATTTTGATGTAATAAATATTATATATGTTACATTATTCATATAATCATATCATTATCCATATATAATAACATTGTCTGATCCTCGGAAATATGGTCAGGGTGACCTTTCAATAAATTAAAAAACATAAGGAAATACTTCTACAAACTATCCGTATATAATTCTTTATTCATATAACATAATCTATAAACTTGAATCATCGGACATTATTCTTAAACCATTACTCATGACTCATCAACATATTCCACAATACATTTTTCATAGAATATGATATATTTATAATGTTTTAAGGTGCCTCAACCTAAATGCAATCATGGTTCATAAATTTAATATAAAAACTATTATGACATCTTATAAAATTTACATGCCATTGGTGGTCTCCTTATCTTCAGAATTATATCCATTACTCACAACACCTTCTTAAATATCCTCATTGAATCTCCACATTGGGAATTTAATTTTATAATCCCCATACGTCCCAAATCTAAAAAATTCGATGTTAACTCTGTTTCGTCATGTACATACTATTGAAAAACACAAAAAATCATATCGTGAGCAACACTTCTCATAGAATAATACCACATAATCATGAAAAATATTACATATAAGTTGTATAATTCATGAAACCAAATTCAGAATCCAATGAATCATTAGGTTCATCCTCTGTTATTCATATTGATATTCTATTTAAATCATTCATGATGGTTTATGAATAGTTTTTGAATTCTCGGTGCATATCCATGGGGTATGTAAACCCAAGTGTGCGACAAGGCCTGTTGTCGTGCACTAGATCTTGATCGTTTCTAGAAAAATAAGGTTTTGTTAGGGTTATTACCCATATGTATATATTTTTCAAGGAAACATCAATATGTTGTATCACAATTGGGCTTTATTTTTGGAAAAAGATTTTGTCGAACCTTTTCCAAAATTCCATGACATTTTTCGAAACATATACTCGTCTGTATACTTATCATTAGATACATCCCTTGAAAACCCCTGGATATATCCCTAGGTACCTAATAAATGTTTTATCATCATAGTTTTGAATGGTTGAAAAAAAACATCCCTCTATTACCAACAATAGTTACCTAGTATTAACACACGTGTATATAACATCATTTTATATGAATATTCAGCACATTACAAAAATGCATACTTGAGGGACCTAAAATTTTATGGTCTTCCTAATCATGGATGACATTTTTTTTGTTTGGTGAATGATCTTCAACATACCCAATAAAATATTACAATTTATAATTCCAACACAAATACTTTCTTCATAAACTATGGAAAGTAACCATAAGCAAGGGGTGAGATAGAATTCTAATTAACGGTAAATAAAGTAAATACGTAAGCATAAAATGAACATAAGGGTCCAAGATCATGATCATACCTTTTGAAGATCATACGCTATATATCAAATATTATAATTATGATAAATGGAATTATGATTAGGAGTAAAAAATACATGATTCATAAGATATCATAGAACACGAAATGTGTGCACATATAAATGTCATAATACATAGACTTGTGTTATACAAACAAGTTTATAAAAACATTATCTATAAGTCAAGGATACATTCCAAAACAATTATAGGAATTTCATGGGGACTAAACCTACTAGGGGGGATACATTACCATCACCCACATTGTTATTTATTTAAAAAGGATTGTTATTACCAATATTACTATAATGCATTGGGTTTCCCCGTCATATCATAGTGGATCAGGATTCCCCATCCTACTACAGTGGATCGAGACACAACTATTTCAGATTTTGGATTAGGATTAAACTACTTCCAATTTTTAGTAATTATATTATACATATTTCTAAACATTTTCTTATGAGGTATAAATTTTTACCGAATTAATTTAATGGAGAAATATGTCCCTCCCATTATATAATAAAATAGTGAATACATGTTCAATGTGATAATAAAAAATGCATCAATTAATCAACCATAAAAAGACATGGGTTTTATAAACATCGTATCATAACCAATGTAATGAAATAGGTATCATACTGATTTAATCATATCATAACCATTAAAAAATAGATAAGTTAAATATTAATTTCATCCTATATGAACATGTGAAAGGAAGTAGTTTTAATATGAATTTATTATTACATAACCCACTATAGAGAAATTGGTTTCAGAAAGATCATGCCCCAAAACATAAACCATTTATAAAAATAATTTATATTGTATCCTTGGATCATATCCCCTTTAAAAAATATAGCATGAACAAGTATTTCATATTGGAAAAAGAAGGATTATGAATGTTCACTAGGTTCATCTGTCTTGAAAAAATATAAGATTCTGAAAATAATTTTTTTAAACCAGTATAAAAATATATCTTGAAAAATATTAATACATTTCCTGTAAAAAATATCTTTTCCTCTTTGAAATACAGTCTATAAAACATATTAAAATTTGAAAACAAATCTCCAAGAAAACTTATAAAATATATTTTTTATATATTTTGAAACTAATTTTAATAAATAATATAAAATAATAATTTGAATATTTTTTAAATCATTTATCCCATAAAATATATAAATAAACTCTACAGTAAATGTAAAAAACATTTTCCATAAAAATCGATACAAATTAGTGAAAAAAAATTGAAATTTTTTTTTTCAATGAATGCATTAAAATGAATTCTGAGAAAATATTAATATATATTGAAAACATTTTGAAAACATGTTCAATAAAAAAAATAAAAAAATATAAATTAATATTTGAAAATATTTTTAGAAAATATTGATTTTTTACTGAAAATTAGAGTAATGTAAAATTTTCTTAAACAATATATCTAAATTATCTATAGTAGCACATAGTGGGAAAGTGGTACTAGTACGTTAATATATCATTAATAATCCATGTATATTATGTTTCATGAGTTTTCCTGAAATATGGATCATATGATTTCCTCATTAAAATCATAATCATAATCAAGCCTGATAAATGATTTTATTATTACAATAAACTCATACAACATGGTAACTTTTTATCACAACACACAGTTAAGAATATTAAATATAAATTACAATAAAAATATTATTAAAATAAGAATATTCATGATATAACATTTCATAAGGTATTATATACATATCCAATAAAATTATGGTTTCATAACATGGCATGTGACATAATGAAGAAAAAATATGGAAACATTACTTTTATGATTTAGTAACCTTTGAAACATAAAACCCATGAAATAAAGATCATAAAAAAGATATTTAAGTACCCAAAAAATTATATTTTAAAATAATAGAATAAACCCATGTGTATTATATAAACCATATATAATAAATAGGGGGTTTACATGTCCTGTGACACTTGGAAAATAAATGTATTACAATAAAACACAAGCTACTTGTGTAACTTTAGAATCATGAACTCCATTATTGAATGCCATAAATTTAATTATTTAATATCATTAAATAAGGATAAATAATTATATAAAACTCCAAAAGGAATTATAAACACCATAAAAAATATGTTAGTGTTGAATATGGCTTATACCTCATAAAAATAAAAAGACAGATGAAATTATCATTCCATTAATTCTCAAATTATTCATACAAATTAAAGCCTTCTATAAACTAAATATATTATATTATTAATCAGAAAAATAGAAATATTATTATATATAATAGCATATATGACATTTATGACTTTGTATTACCTGTTTATTATCAATTTCAAGTTATGGTTATATTTCGGGTAAAATCATTATTGTTTTTCATATATGTTTTGACTTTTTATTCTTGATACACTTAATTATGTCATGATATTATTAAAAAACTAATTTAAAACTAGAAATAAATGTCATATATATTAATTATTTAAATATTTAAAATAATCTATTAGAAATATAAATATAAATTGGAATATGCCTTTCATGGAAATGATAGGCCGTTCATATACATAAATTCTATTTCGGTTTAATTTCCATTTGTAATGAATGTATGTAAACTATATTTATATAATAATTTAACTATAATTACTATATCATATATATCATATATGTTTAATATACTAATCTTTAGTACATTCCATGTAGAGTGAATGAATCACATCGAATTGAGGAGCTGGTAGTCTTCATTTCCTCAAACAATGTTATCCTATTAACATCAAATATAATGAAATAATGTATGTTTGATATTATAATCACATAAAAATTATTAAATAATTAATAATATATATATATATAATATAAAAAATATTTTCATCAAAATTTCCCAAATACCAGAGGAGGCAAAGGAAAAAATGAACATCATCATTTCGTGAGGTGGTAGTTTGTCGTACAAAAATATGGAATCTTCATTACTCATTATATTGATGGGGTTTTATGTTTTGTTAAAATACATAGAATAAAAAAATAAATATATATTAAATATACATAGTTTATTATATAATAATGGACTAACAAGAGTAGTAGGTGTGGTGAATTAAAATAAAACAACGGATCTTGAGGAAGGTTGTTACCTCCACATTGGGTCACTCTTATTGATTTGTACGAAAATGATTCATTGAATGTAATTATTCCAAATAGGATACTTGTTCGATGATTTTATTGTGTCGGGATTATATTGTGGTTTTATGTTTCTGAGTAAAAGAGTCTTTAAAGGTATGATGAAGTAAGGTTATATGTTCCCTTTTATAGACGAGGAGTGACATTATTGTAAATATAAAATGATAAAAATTATTGATTGGTCTTACTTACATAATGTTCCTCACTTAATTGGTCAGTATCTATCCCATATGTTAAATGTTCAAAATGTGTCAAAGTAATGAATTTTTTACTTGTTTCTAGGTCATTTTTCCTCTTAAGAGTAATGTTTAACAACTAATTAATATTGTTTTTTCCTGAATCACTATTGTTAATTTTAATTATATTCACTAACATTTTTTGTCAAAAAATATTTTTACCTTATTATACATAATAAATTATTTTGATTACAAATATGGAATCCATTTTTCCAATTTCTAATCGCATAAGTGATAGAAAATTATTCTCACAGATATGTCATGAAATCATGTTTTTAAGAATAACTTCTAAAAGCATGACATGTTTGTATATTAAATTTCAATTTGAAATTTCTCCCAATGACCACAGTTATATTAAATGATATAAAATTTTTAAAATTATACTTATATTTCAATTAAAAATATTATTCAACTATATAAATAAATTGGCATAAATTGCATTTTTGAAATAAAATTCAGTTTTCAATAAAGATTCAGTATTATTCGCTATTAATTAAAATATAAAAGATCCCAAAAAATAAAAATAAACACATTAACACAATGTAAATTTTGATATTTTTCTTCTAAAAATTATGTTTATTTTTTAAAATACTATACATAAATTTTTTAAAATATAGAAATATAATTGGTTCGCCATTAAATGGAATTAAAGAGTCCTTTTAGATAAATACTTCTTTCTATTCATAATATTGGATTTATTATTATATTACACCTATTAGATATATTGGATGAGCATAAATATTTTTATTTCATATATTACATATTAATATTTGATAACATTAATTAAATTTTATTGGTTAAACTTCATGAGATAAAAGTTGTTTGTACATAGAGAAATATTTTTATAAGAAAAATAATATCGTTATTTTCAAATAATTCTATCATTAACTTATAGTAAATTATTAATAAATTATTAATTATATATAAATGAATGAATTGTATTTTTATAGTTTAGATAATATTATTACCACACATTCCAACTTCTATGTGTTATTTTTAATTTTATTTTACTAATACTCATTACAATGTATTGTAGTTCTGTAAAACTCAGACATATATGAAATTAAATATATTGAAGGGACTTGGTATCATTTGTAATACAATAAAAACTTATTTTATAATATAATTCTAGCTAATCCAATTATTTTTTATAGTTTTAGGTGAACTGGGTGGTCCAAATAGCGCATGCCAAGCTTCATACTTTTATATAAGAATATGTATAATGTATTTCATGAAATGAATAATATAAAAATTTAAAATTAAATCAAATAAAATTATATCAAAAAATATCTAGGTGTTTCAATATAAATCCACATTTTTTTGTTTCATATGATTCACCACCAACTATGGTTGGAATACTGACACCATGATGTTTTGTGGTGGTTTTATTTTTAATCTATGATGGAAAAGGAGAGGATTTCTAACTTCTCAATATTCCCCACTCTGTCATTGTTTTTAGTTTCTGTAAGTTAATCTTTGGATATAATGTATTATAGAATTGGGTGAATTCATACCTGGGATGTTTTGGATCTTTGTTAACTATAAATCTATGTATCATTTGTGATTAGATGAAGTATATCACATGAAATATCCAGATGTAGTGGATCTAGCTTCCCATTATTGAATGTGCATGGTATGTGATGACTTGAAATATAATTTATTTACATAGGCTACAATAGACACTAATATTTCACTTGTTTAATAAACTCGATAATGATCGTGACAATTTTTTATGATTCACATGATCAATTTTTTTTATACTTATTAATGTTGATCAAGATAACTAATTGAAGGGATGAGAATTAGGTGAGTGAAATTAGGGCATGAGAGCAATAAATCAATGGAGAGTGAATGTGAGGTACCTTCATATTAATATTTATTTATGAATATGTTATTTTCCTGATTATTAGTTTACATTCATTCATTACATGGTGAATTATCCATGGTGAATATGGGATAAGAATATTTTTTCTATTTGGGTGATGATTTAGTTTAATTTAATTATTCCCTTAGATTCAGAATGACTATTTAAAAAAATTATAAGTGGATTATTGATGGATTCTATTTAGTAAACAAAATTTAATCTACATATGTACATATAATCTATTTTTAGATTAAAAATATCAAGTTGGTGATCAATTTGGTTTGTAATAGCTCTAGGAGTTATTTAGGTTTTGTTGGAACATCATGGTCACTGTTGAGGATATTCACATTTGGTACATGATTATTTCTTTCAGTTGTTCAATTTTGTATTTTGTGAAATTATTTATTTGGATTTCTTATATATATATTCATTAGTCAGGTTGGTTGTTTCTAATCTTCTCACTTATCCCATAATCTTTTACTATGTTCAATGCCTCACATCTGTTTGATTTTTATACATTTGGTTCTAGTCACAAACCTTTAGCCTATTATATGTAGGATTCATGTATAATTATATCACCATCATCATTATCAAAATATAAGTTGTACTTTTGGATGGAGGGGGCCTAGACATAGTTGTATTAGTAATAGTGGTTAACATATTGAATATAGTTTATTTTTAGACACTATTAGGATTTATGGTCAGGTAGGGAATCAATATTAGCAAGGATTAGTATGTATTGTTTACCCATGGGAAACCATCATGGGCATGGTATTTTAGGTACCCCTATAATTTGATTTAGGGACTATAAAATTTACCAATCATTCTATGTTAAGTAACTCTACCTTATATTAAGAGACCTAGGTACGTTTTATGAATCATGATATTCTATTCCTTTGATACAATTTGGAAGATAATAAGAAAATATATTAAATTGAACTAATTAGTTAATATTAATTTATTTATATCCATATTATAGGAGTTATTAAAGTTAGTTAATATTTTTAAATTGATCTAGTTTTATTTCATCATTAGGATTATCCTAAAGATGTTCGACTTGATGTTCTAGTAGATAACTACAAAGTGGAAGATGAAGAAAATGAAACATATAATAGGACACTTTTATAGTTCAAATATTAGTTTATGTTGAATTATATGGGATATGTTTTAGATATAGATGTAAAGAATTGGATATATTAGGTGTAGATATCATTAAGATCAATATGATCCTAAAAAGTGCATTAGGTTTATTTTTTTCTGAGGATGATCTATTTATCTTCTTTTATATGGTGGATTTATTTCCTCAGTGATCATGAGAAGTCAGTTGTTCCATGGGAGATGTTTAGGGATCAAATTTAGGTTGGATTTCTGTCATTGATCATTAATGAATCTTGTTAGTATGATATATGTATCTATTGACATAGAAATTCAAGTGAGTCGGTGTTCATCGTCAAATACAAAAAAAATTCATTATTCTTCATACTTTCTATTAGGTGTTGAAACAAGGAAACAATATTTCTAGGTGGTTTTGATCCCATTGATATAACTTTGGTTTAGTCAACTTATGTTAAAGTCATATAATGAGTTACTAGAAATATTGAAAGTCATTAAGGGTAAATTTTCAAAATCAAAATAATAACACCTCGTAAATTTATTTTAAATAAATATATATTTGGTTTGATATAATTCTTAATACGCAACATAGAGCATTATGAAAATTGTAATAATTTATAAAAATATTATTATTTAAATTTGACCATTTTTATCCAGCCTATGAACTTTTCGGTATGAATAGGGTTAAATAGATTATAAAATATAATTATAAAGTCCCCACTCAATAAAAATTTATTTATCTTTTTTTGTGAAATAAGCACAAAATTATTAGTGATTTCATTTGATGATTAAAAACATTTTTTCTTCTAAACTTACTTTAACATTAATGTTTTTTTCAAATAATATAAATAATTTTAGGCATTTTATGCAATTGAATTTTACAAAAATTATTTAATTTTTTAAATTGACATATGAAAATTATATTTGGTGTTATTTTTTGAATTTTATTTACAAATTAAATTTTCACAAAATATTGATAAAATAATGATTTTATTGAATGATGATTTTCCTATTAAAATATTTAAAAAGCCTCATTTAATTTTGATTTTTTTAAATAGTAATTAGTTCATTTTCATTAAAAATAGGTCAATTAATTCCATTTCAATTTATGTATTTCATAGTTATCATAAAAAAATTAATACATAGAAATTAATTTTTCAGGAAAATCATTATGCATCACATGTTTAGGGTTTAATTTAAAAGTATTTATTAAACTTATTGGGATTCAATTTGTTATAATGGAATCCATATTTGTAATAAAAATCTCCCAATTTGGTAAATATTAACATTTTACTTTTTGGTCACAATGAATAGTAATCTTGGTAAAAGGGGATTTACTATGGTAAGGGTAAAATAGGCAAAACAATGTTAAAACTACAATATAAAGAAAATAAAATTATCCCTAAACATTTTTTTTTTATTTTCTGTGTATAATTAAAAAACCCTTAAAATCGTATAAAATATGGATTTTTGGTTTCATTAGTTTTGGTAATTACTATTATATTATTTTATGAATCAAAAAATTTCAAAAATATAATCTTATTGCTTTTAATTTATTGAATATATTTACACAAGGATAATAAGATGTTAAAAGTTAATAAAAATGAATATTGTTAAAATAATTAACTTGTTTTTAAAATTATATTTTATTTTCTATTTTTCGTAATGGAATAATAACCTTAAATTATTATAAAACTCAAACACATTTATTGTTACAGTATTTAAAAAATAAAAATAACAGATCTTAAACATATTAAATGTTATATTTTATTGGAAAATAATACTTTCATATGAATTTGATCTCTAAAGAAATTTATAATTATTTTAAAGTTATTATATTAAAATCCCATACCTACCATGAAGTCTATAAATAAAAAATATATAAATAGTTAAAAATGACATTACAGATATCATATGATATATAATATTTTTTATATGATTTGATACTGTTAAAAATATTTCATGAGTAAAATAGGATTGTTAATTGGTTGAAAATTACTTCCATGTTCAATTTTATAAGAAATTATTTCCTTAGAATTAAATTTTTTATTTTTAATTATTGAAAAATTAATTATCATGGTTAAGCATAAAAAGGGTTAACAATAGTTAAGGAAATAAAATATAGATTGAAATGACCTAAAAACAAGTCTAATCCTATTGTATAAAAGTATTTTTATCATATCTACTGGTGAAATATAATTTATGATAATATTGATATACATGTCCATGAAAGTGACCTTACAATATTTTATTGTTCTGATATGTTTAACCAAAGGCACTTGAATTTTTTTTATTCCAAAAAATTGACAATATATGATAGATATATTAATAAGAGATGTCTTTGAGAATAATTAATTATTGTTATTCTCTACACGTAACTCATATGATTATGTATGTATTCGTAATATACTAAATATATGTATTATGTGCTTGGATATTTCATTTTGTTATTACGAATATGGAATTAAAAATTTTGTTGAACTCCATGAAAATAATATTTTGATGATTTTCATTTTTGAGAAGTACTTCAAATGGATTTGAAATTATATATATAGTATTTATGCATTATAAATGTTTGGTATTGTTAAAAATATTTTT
Organism: Viscum album; assembly: GCA_963277665.1. Lineage (NCBI taxonomy): Eukaryota > Viridiplantae > Streptophyta > Magnoliopsida > Santalales > Viscaceae > Viscum > Viscum album. Next base: position 1,496,072,130 of record OY728156.1, on the reverse strand, counting down.
ACCACCCTAGGAGACCATCTAAACAACATATTGGAGAATGGTTAAACCAAGTGGAAGACAACCTGGGCATCAATAACCATTCAGGTAGTGAGGTTCATTAAAACAACATGGTATTGAGAATGATAATAAAGAGGACTAGAGGATGCATAGTGACCATATTGAATCTAGAGGGTTCTAATAGAGAATGCGAGTGATCTATGGCATGTGGGGACATGGTGTGATGTTGTTCTGAGTGCTAAAATTATTACTGAGATAATGTTATGATAATACATTAATTATTATTATGGGGAGAAACATGAATTGAAAAAAATAATGTGGGACTAAGGAATTGAGGGTACTATTGCTGCATTAAATTGATACACATATGAACTATGCAGTCTAATCATTACTGAGTAGATGATTCACTAGATTCCATATTTTTACCTTTTACCTTTTCTCACCAGCTTCGTATGTGAGCTTTCAGATGTTGTGGGTTCGTTACCACATGACACAACCACCATCATCTCATCTCTGGTGACATATACTAGCGTAGAAAATAAATGAAATGATTCATCTCAATATAAAGCATTCTAGTTCATCTATAATGCATGACAATATCCAAAAAACATTATTCTAGTGAGAAATGTAAAAATATTTTATAGGCTTCTCATTCATTTGTAATGCATGAAGTGATGCAGAGAATAATTTTTATATTCACACAATTTATTTTAATGAATAATATGATGATATCATGATAGATAATAAGCCACTTTTTTAATCATACTGACAACATGAATATCGCGAGAACATAAGTGGGAATTGAATGGATGTTGACCTAGATAAGAAATTAGATAAGATTCACTTTTTTTGGAGTTGAGGTATTTAATCCTCCACTATAAATAGATAAAAAATGAGGATGAGGATTAGTGTTTTCACTAGTAATATTTTGGATCTCTTATCTTCTTTGAAAATAGAGTGTAGATAGAATCTATGTTCCCGAGAAGGAATATTATTTCATTATGGACATTCACATTTCAGAATTGGTTTTCTATGGGAAGAAAATGAGATCCTATTATTGAAAACATTTATGAAAAGTATTTTGATTCAATAATGTACTCCAATATTTCGTGAATAATAAAACTAAAGTGATGATGGTGTGGTGTTTCCTCAGGCCTTCTCAACATAAGCAGGAACGATAATATATTCCATGTGTAAAATATTAAGTGAATAAGAGTAAGTCTATTATATAGTTCATGAACTTATGAATTGATGAAACAATTACATATTTTCTATGTATAAATCCTTACATGAGTATGCAATGTTTCTTCCATTATAATTGGATCATTTTGAATAAATAATTTCATGTTTAAAAATTTCATGAATTTGAATTTAAATTTTGTTGAATATATATTTGCACTATGAAATTCCAACTAACTCCAGGTACTATACTATGTGAACTAGAATGATTAAATAAACAATGATTAGTGTATCTAGTTAGTTTTTAGATAATTTGATTCCATGACAATAAGTATTTCAAATATAAGTGAAAATTATATTTATGTGATTATATACATTCATGAAGGTAATTATGATGCAAAAACTTGTGTTTTTTCATGATGAATATGTGATTCAATTACATTAAAAATGAATTTTTTTTTGCATTAAAAAATTAACAATGTAAATTCATGGATGAATAAATTAAAGCATATAATTAAAAATAATTTATTATTCCAAAGTTATATCATATAGAAAAGTTAGTTATAGGAAAACATCTAGATTATTAAAGAACATTCAGTTGATCAATATGGTAATTCGGTGAGCTCTAGTATAAGTAATATCTTCTACCGGTTTATAAGAGTAATGTGACATCATGTACAATGTGTTATTGATTATATTCATTAGTAGTCAGTGAATTTTAGAGATACTAGACATTAATAATAATAGAAATATTTCTGACCATCGTAAGATATCGTGTTCAGATAATTGAATGGGGGAATAGCTAGTCGTGATTCAGAAAGATATTTGAATTCTTGGACATGAAATACAACAAGGGAAACAGGAAAACTACATCATTGAGAGGATATATTTAAATACCTACTCATCAAATGTTGTAAAAACCATTAAAGAACTAATAGGGTGATACTATAAATAACCATTAATTTTATATTTTTTTATTAAATGGATGGATTCATTATAAACAAAAATTGTTGGATTACAGTATAAATATCCCACTAGAAGATGACCTAATGTAATCATTTGTGATTTTGAATTATGGGATTTTTTCTATTAATCAATTTAATATATTTTATATAAATTTGAGAAATTTTATTCTTACTAGTGGAGAATATATGTCATGGATCATCCTAAATAAACCCACAACACTATCACATGATAAAAGGGAAACCATAAAAATACCAATGTGATTTTTAGCATTTTTATATGGTTTTATATAGGAGAGGTGAGAATTTAAATAATAAGGAACAATATCATAGCTAATCTAAGATATTGATTTTAAAATTAGAAATTTGAAAAAGAACATCACCATTTCACCTCCTCTACCAATCATTGATATTTAAATACAAAGGTTTTACAAGTTCTATCTAACCATGAGGTTCCCCTATTATGATAAATCGTTTACTATAGACTCATTTTTTATTGACTAAATTCAGTCAATATTAAAGGGCTTCCATTATTTAATGGGATTCAATATTATGGATAGAAGAACTGAATCCTGTCATATTTAGTCTCCCAAGGCCTTGAAGTTAGTAATGTTTTAATATTTTGTTTTATCATACCATTAATATATTGTCCCGTGAAACATGAAGATAAGAAAAAATTGAGGTAAATGTGAAACACATAAATTCTATTTTATTATCCTTGTCGGATAATGTGTTCACTAACTTGATGTAACTAAAAATATATAAGGAGATTTGTGATTCAATCGAGAATATATATTTATGGAATGTGAATATTATGGAATCCAAACAAAACATTTGGAGAGGTAGGTTTAAAGATATTTGAATGGCAGATGATGATATTTTTGATGACTATTAAACAAGGTAGTGTGAGATTATATTACATATTAAGGATTTTGGAGATACTTTATATGATTAATCTATTTACAATAAATTGGTTCATAAACTTACTAAATTATTTGATGCAGGTTTCATTATAAACATATCAATTATGAGATGAAATAAGATCATTTATTCAAGAAGAATTATATTGAAAAAAAGGAATTCATGTAAATTTATAAAAATAAGATTATTAAAATAATGATGAAAAATCCACAGATTCTGATAAGGTTGAGGTATGTGGTAAAGATTTTAATTGTGTTATATACTTTTCTCTAATGGTATTAGGATGGAAAACAGAAAATTTATTGGTGTACATCAATTATTGATATTTTATTATAGAAAAAGAAATCATTTTTACATTTATTATCCAAATAATTAATTTGATGAATTTTAGAGTGATGAATAAGAAGAAAACCACAATAAATGAATATCTAGGAATAGGAGAAAATGTGATATTTGAATGAAATTTAAGTTCTCAGTAAATTTTTTAAAATATATAATGAGTTTGATAGTTGATGATGACTCTTCAACATGTAGTGAATTATGGGGTAAAGGAATAACTAAAAATTATACAACTGTCACATCACAAGATAATAGACATGAATATTAATTAAAAATTAATGATAAAGAAGATGATATCAACCATTATTACAAGATGATATATGATAATGATCTATTTATTGTTAAGAAACTCAGTTCATGAAAATAATAAGTCTTATAGGGAAATATAAAATAAATGACTACTTCAAGGAGAATGAAATTATTGGATATATCATCACATTCAGTGTGAAAATTAAAAACATGATTGGATACTAAAAAACCTCAATATAAATTGGATTCAAAAGAATAATAATTTAATGAGACATAGTCATGGTGTCTTAAAGAATAAAAATCAGAGTAGATGATGGGAGATAATATTTATAAAGCATTGGATGTTCATTTTAAATCATAGAAATATATCATGAACACCATAAGAAGTCAGAAGGTTATGAGTATTTTTTATTATATCAGTGATTATAAATATGTCTCATATAGTGGTGTATGTTCTGAAGAAAAACTAGAAGAATGTGGATTGATTATTATAGTTATATCTCAAATGTGTTTTAGAATATAAATTTCCCCACAACTAAATAATAGTCATTGAATGAGTTTATCTAAACATATATTATTGTATCAACAACAATATGATCAAAATTATGGAACATATCTTACTATAGGTGTTATAGAAATTTTTGACACATCTTTTGATGATTTAATATGTCACATTCACATAATTGGAATATATCATGGGTGTTCGATTTTAAAATAAAGATAAGAATAAGTATCAGAATAAGGAACAATATTATAATGAAAAAAAATTCTATAACAAATCAACAGAAATGTCTACTAGGAATTAATTAAATTTTTTAATTAAAATATCATAAAGATGAAAAAAACAGGGCCATTGATCTAAAAATTTCAGAAAATCACATACAAGATACATATTTAATGCTACAAATTAAAATAAAATTGTTATAATGGAAAATAATTATGGTCATTTGTTAATGAATTTAATGTCAAAAAGAAAAATTTAATATACCTAAATAGAATTATTTTGCTAAAAATGACTAAAACATTAACCAGAGGCGGCAGAAAACCAGTTGGTATTTTCAAAATTCACATTTCCAGAGACCAATTTATATTGATTAGTTTATTCTGAAAAACTATCTATAATTAAAATAACTATGTTATTATTCCCTATATAGGAATGAATAAAATTACAAATAAAGTATGTGTCGATGTATGCGCATTTATGGATCATACTGAGAATAATAGGACTACCAATCCACCCTAAAATAATGAAAACATGAATGTCAAAGGTGGTTATAACATAAAGTAAAATGGAGAAGATTTGAAGAGTGTTTCTTGGATGAGAGAATCTCAAACCTGTTACTGTAACACCCCATTGTTTTGGATAATAAATTGAAATTAGGGAAATATTTATTTAATTAGATATTTATAACTGTAAGATCCCATGTAAATAAAGAATATGAAATTTTCATATTTATTAATATTCGTGAATTAAATATTAATATTACATTAAAATGGATGACATGTTCGATGGCATGCCCGATATGAAACAACGGTCTTCTCTGAAATCTTACGTTGCACAAAAGGTTGATTTATACTGAAAAATAATAATATAATATTATTATTTCAAATGGTAGTTAATTCCTGGTCATATTATTGGAATAAATTAAAAAAACTAATTACAATATGATTATACATGTTTGTTAAATTTTTTGACATCAATATAATAAAATTTAGAGGCTTAAAATGTGAATGAATCCAATTTTAAGGATAAATACACTAATAATTTTTAAAAGGACATTTTATAGCATTTAAATAGAGACCCATTTTTAATTCTACTTTTTGTCACTTTTATATGTTATATTTTCAAAAATAGTACTCTTCTTTTAGAATTGAGTCATAAAAAATTACATTGGAAGAAATTATGGTATTTTTCTGATAATGATATTTTTTAATGAATAGTGAATAATACTCTATTTTAATTCAAATATACTTTATTTATATAGTTAGATTATATTTTTTATTTGTTTTAATGAGTAATTATATTATGCATTTACCATTTATTCCAATTTTGTTCATTGTAAGTATCTTTACATTGAAATTGGATATAAATAACTATCAATCTTTTGATAGTTCTTGTATCGTAAAAACAATAATTATATATTGACAAAAAGATTTCATTTTAAATTTATTTCTGAAACATAGGTTTTTTGAATTTTGGAAAGTTGATTACATATTCAGAACCATGAGGTCCAAATTTTTCAAATAGATAGTATTAATTTTTATACATTATGAGTATTACTTCAGTAAATATTTTATTTACCATGGTAACTGGGTTATTCTGGTAAATATGGGTAAAAAATAATATTATAATAATATTAAATTATCATAACATGTTTTTTAATCCTATTGGTTGATACATTTCCCACCATGGGAAACCTTGGGTCGGTTTTGAGACCCCATGGAGTGACATGAGAGTGATAATGACACTTTATATTAATAAATTTAAAGTAAAGACAAAAGTAATATAAACATGTATCTTTTAGTAAATCAATTTACATTTGGGGTTATATAATTGATATCATAGACTATAAATATTCATTTTAAATATATAAATAATTCCTATATCATGGTATTGTATTTATAAATTTTAGACTTTAAAAAATAAAATTATTTATGATACAATAATGATATATTGTTTACCTTATTAATGAATGACTTAAATAATCGAGATTATAATATTTAATAATTATTCCAAAACCTATCCAATTCTTATTGGATAAATTTATATTGAACAACATAAATCCTATCCATGAATTTAATGTTTTTTGGACCTTTTTAAACAGAATAAAATTTATAAAAAATACTTTAAAGCTATCTTAAAGAGCCACTCCTCCCCTTATAAAAGTACACCAACTCTAACCCATTACTCACATCTCTCATGCCCCATTGGATAGTCTAGAACATTCCCAAACAAACTAAAAAATTTAATAATTTTCTTCTATAATCCTTCCCCTTTTCATAAGGTACTTCATGTAATCCTTTTGGTTCAAACTAATGGGAGATAACCAACTTAAAAGTAACATCTTCTCTTCAGTTATTTTCTTTTATTTTACTTCTCCACTCCCAATGATCATTATATTAAATTTCCAACACTATAATCCTAAATAAAATTGGTATTTTTAATAGAATTATTCTAAATATAGTTACACACACCTCCATCTAATGGGTATAGAACATAATATTTCCATGGACGGCGAACTACTGCCTCACGAAACAATGATTGTACAAATTTCTCTAACTGCCTCTTATGGTGGCCATTATGATGGTTCTATATTTATATATGATATATATTATGTTTTTTTTCTCGATGCTTCTATATTTTTCATTTATATCATACATTTATGTTTTCCATAATGGGTAAATACAATAATTTCATTTGAAGAAGTTCATACTAACGCCCCCTCAAAGTTACATAACTCATTTAAACCATGTGTGGAATATATAAAAGGTGGAGTTACTGAAATTATATATGATATTGTACTGGAAATAGAATGTACCTAATTATTATTATTTTTTCAATCCATTATAATGTACCTATTCTATATATATATATATCAGATAAATATGATATACCTGATATATAAATAATGAATATCATTCAAGAGGTAATGGAATTTTTACCACATGCAAAACTTGTAATTATAGAAAGATGATTTTTGGCTCTAGTATCAAATATTGACAAAATGATGATTATTAACACAAATTACTATTAATGTTTATAATGTTGTAATAAGTTATATGAAATGAATGATAAACATGAAAAATTCTATGAAGAAAGAATAAATTAACATTAGTTAAATATTAAGGTGATTAATGAATGAATGGGTCATGTTGGAAATGAGGTAATGGAATTCGTCTCAAACTCCATTCATTGAGGAATACATTGATTTATACACGACATTGCATTATACGATGTATAAATCCTATTTAATTTTAATTTCAATAAAAGGGAATATTATCTATAAAATGTATTTTAATAAATGACAAAAAGAATGTTTCTTTTTAACGTACATGGTGAGAATGACCTTTCCGCCGCTGTGAATATTTTTCGATCTTTGGCTTCCATAACAATTCTTCATGTTTTTTTAATGGAAAATAAGTATAATATACACTTCTTATGTATTTTTGGTTTTGAAAATGGTTTTGAGAGGGAAAATATTATTTCAATATAATTTAATGACATATTGTGATTAAAATGTGGAAATCTTATCTTTCCTTTATGTTGTTTTATGTTTTATGAATATGTAATGGTTCTGGGGAATTGTTTACATATATGGGTGGTTCTGTGATAATCCTATTGTAGTTGATCTTGAGATAACTATCCAATGAATTGGGAAATGTGATGGAGGTAAACATTAATGATTCTCATCTGGCATTTAAGGAATATACTATAATGGGTATTCAAAATTTACCTCCTTATGTAGATGTGATAGCTAAAATGTAAGTTTGATATGGATACCACAAGTTACCATTATGATTTCGTATTTTTATGTGTTATTCAAAAATCATATGATTTCATGAGGTATGTTGAAGAGCATATGTTTTGTATGTATTGAGGGACTAATGTTTTCATTCATTATTTTAAAAACCATATTGAGCTTCTAATGATGATCACAATTTTTTGAAATAACTCCATGGAGTATAAGGCATAGTAAAGGAAAGGAAAAATTTAGGAAATTTATATTAAGAAATTTTTTTTTTCTTCTATGATATTTTATTATATAATAAAAATTGATACAAATATAAGTTTCTAATTTGTAATATTTTTGATGTAATGTAATAATTATGGCCTAATTCTCTAGAAAACTAAAACTGAAAAGATCCGCAATGTGATTTATTAAAATAATTGATGATTATGTAATTTTTATGGTTGGGGCCTAATAGTTGGTATCATAAGTTAGTTTAGACAAATTTAAGATTTAGGTTATTGTTAAAATTATATCCATAAATTAATTTATTGTATGATTGAAATGATTTAGCATTAGCAGATTACCATGTTGTTTCTCCTATGATTTTTGTGTTAAGAATAATTGTTCATTAGGGAAGAAGGGAAGCTATGCTAGGAAGGACTATATAGTGAAATAACCTTCTAAATCACCATCCTGAGATGATTGGAATCCAAATTAAATATTTTGTGGAAGTAATGGCTCAGATAACTCAGGTGGGAAATGGTGGTTGTTTTTATAGATGATACCTTTGTATATTCTAAAAGCTATGAATTACATGAATGTCACATAAGGATTGTTATGAAAACATTGAATGATAATAAGATATATGGAATTTTTAGTATGTGTGAATTATGGTTAAAAAAATTTCATTCCATGGACATAATTTTTTTATAATGGAATATCTATTCAACCTTTTAAACAATGTATAGTTAAGGAATTGCGAAGACCCACAAATATAACTGAGATCCATAGTTATATTTGTTTTAAAAAGTTATTATAGAAGGATTGTTGATAATTTTCCACAGTTATCTATCCTACTAAAAAATTTAACTCGAAAATGTGTTAAATTTTACTAGATAAAGAATTGTGATTATTGTTTTAAAAATTTGAAAATAATATATGTGAATGTTTCTGATTTGGAATTGCCTTCCAAAAATGGTGTGTTTGTCTTCTACATTGATGCATTGTTGAAAGGTCATGGTTTTTTCCAAAAGAAGAATGACCATGTAGTTTCTAATGTTTCATATTAGTTGAAGGATAATGAATTAAATTACCCTATAGATGATTTGGAATTAAATGTTATTGCTTTTTCATTAAAAATATGGAGGCATCATCTATATGGTTTAAAATGTTAAATATATAATAACACCAAATGTTTGAATTATATATTCTCTCAAAAATAATTTAACCTAAGACATAGGATATGGATAAAATTAATCATGGAATATGTTTTCACAATCGAATACAATCCGAGAAAGGCAAATAATGTTGTTGATGCTTTGAGTCTAAAAAGTAATTCCACATTAACCATGTTACATTTGGAACAAGATAAATTGATAAACAATTTTATGATATTTTGAATAGAAGTTGTTAGTTTAGGGTATCCCTTTGTTTTTTTAGGTGTTAGTGAAATAATAACTCTCAAATAGAATTATTCTAGAGAATAAGAATGATATTGAGTAGCAGAAAAAGGTAGAGTTGGTCAATATGGGTAAGTTACATAATTTGACCATTGATAATGATTGTATGTTGAGATTTGGGAAGATATTATACTTTTCCTGTGATTCACAGTTGAAGAATGATTTATTATGTTATGTTTATAGTTATCTGTTTTCTGTTCATCCCAGAAGTAATAAGATGTACAGAGATCGTCGAGAGTACTAGTAGTGGGATGGAATGAAAAGAGAAATTACTGGATTTAATGTGAATGGATTGACTTTTCAATAGGTTAATGTAAAGAGGATGTTATAGAATAGGATGCTACAGCCTTTCCAGGTTCAAATAGGAAATGGGAAATAATATCCATGGGCATCATTGTGGGATTAACAAAGACATATCTAAGTATTAATCTATTCTGGGTTTTTTTAGATCAATTGACTAAATTTTCTCATTTCATTCCAATTAGATATATTTTGTCTTTAGTTAAAATTTCTTGGTTGTATGTTATATAGATAGTCTTTTTTCATGGATTTACCCTCTCTATTGAATCATATCATGATCCTAGGTTTACTTATAATTTTTGGAATGGCCTTTAGAAGTCGTTAGGTACTGAATTAAATTTTAGTAATGCATTTCATCAACAATCTGAGGGGATGTAAGAAAAAACAATTATGACATTATAGTATATGATATGACCTTTCTCAATGAATTATTTGGTATGTTGGGACCAACATTTTTCTTCGGTTGAATTTTCATATAATAATGATTTTAAATCTTGAAAACGGATGGCACCATTTGATGCGTTATATGAAAATCAGTGTCGAACTCCATCTATTTTGGATGATGTAGGTGAATAGAAGTTTATGGGACCAAAATTGGTAGAAGAGACAGATGGAAATGATCATTTGATTCAAAATCACATGAGAACAATATAGAGATTGAAGATTGTTATGTAGATAATCGAAGTATGGATCTTTCTTTCGAGGCAGGTGATCATGTCTTTCTCAATTTTTTCTAATTGAAAAGTGTGATGTGTTTTGGTAAAAAGGGAAATCCTACCATGAGGTTTATTGGACCCTAAGAAATCGTGAAAAAAGTTGGATCAGTTTCCTATAGAGTTGAATTACCTCCATGTATAAACCAATTATAAATTTTTTTCGTGTTTCAATGTTGATAAAGTATATTCTTTATCTATCTCATGTTTTGAGCCCATACATAGTTCTATTGGAAGAGAATCTCTCTTCTGAAGAACAACCATTCTAGATTCTTGACCATAGAGAGAAAGTGTTTCTAAATAAGTTAATTCATTAGTAAAATGTTTTGTGGAGAACCCATGTGGTTGAAGAGGCAACGTGGGAATCTGAAAATACTATAAAGGATAAATACTCTCATTTATTTGATTAGTGAATAAAATTGCAAGAACACAATATCCAAAATTGTTGAAGGATGTAACATCCCATATAAATAATGAATGACATTTTCATATTTGTTTGTATTTTTGAATTAAATATTAATTTTACATTAAAGGGATGATATATTAGATTGCGTACCTGAAACACAATAATGGGTTTATTAGAAGTCTTACATTGCACACAACGTTGAGTTATACTGAAAAATAATAATATAATATTATAATTTTAAATGGTAGTAAATTACTAGACATTTTATATTTATGAATGAATAAAAATAATTAAAATATGATTATACATGTATGATAAATGATTTTTATTGTTAACAATTAAAATTAGAGCCTTTAAATGTGAATCAATAAAATCTTAAGCATAAAATACTCTAATATTATTAAAAAGGTCATTTACCTCCTTTTGAAGGATAACCAATTTTAAATTTAGTTATTTTCTCATTTATATATTCTATTTGAAAAAATTATTTTTTTTTCATTATAATTGGGACATCAATATTTACATAGGATGAAATTTGGTATTTTTCTGTTAATGTTCATTTCATAATGAATAGTGAAAATACTTTATTTTAATTCAAAACTGCCTTTTAATCTAATTTATTTATATGGAAATATTATCTTTTTACATGGTTTTAAAGAGTAATTATATTATTATTTCACCATTTGATCCAATTTTGGATATTTTATGTAATTTTACATTGATATTTTACATAAAAAAGTATAAATCTTTTGATAGTTAATTTTTCTCAATAACACGCTTTTAGTTTTGATAGTGGGAATTAATATTAAATTAATATTTGGAACTTATGTGTTTTGAATTAGGAAAAATGGATTCCATATTTATAATCATGTGGTTAAAATAGTGTAAATAGATAAGTCTATTTTTTAGACAATGTGAATATTTACTTGAGTATATATTTTATTTACCATGATGAAAGGGTAAATATGGTAAATAAGGGTAAAAAATAATATTATAATATTATTAAATTTCCTAAACCGGTGTCCTAATCGTATTTTTCGATAAATTTCGGACCATTAGCTTCCATGGGTCAATTTGGGGACCCCATGGAGCCACATGGGAGTGATACTGACACTCTATATTAATTAATTTATATTAATTACAAAAGATATATTGACATATATATTTTAGAAAAACAATCTTTATATGGGGTTAAATAATTGGTAAATTATACTATAAATAATATGTTAAAAACTAAAATTATTTCCTAAATCCTGATATTTTATTTATAATTATTATATTATTAATAAATAAAATTTTCCATGACACAATGATTATGCTGTGTTTTCCATATTAATGAATAATTTAAATAAACGAGGTTATAAAAATTAATAAGCTATCAAAAACCAATACAATTATAATTGGATGATTTTATTTAGTACATGAGTAATATTATAATCGATATAAATGTGTTATTGACCTTTTTAAATGGAAAAAATATGTATAATAAAAAATACTTTCCAACATTCCTAAAGAGCCCGTCCTGTCCCCTATGAAAGGACACCACCTATAACCCATTAGTCACACCTTCCAATAACTCTGGGATAATCCTACCCCATCCCAAATAATCACCCAACATCTCTCTCTTCCTCCTATATGACATCCCATAGGCAGAAGGAAGTTCATGTATAACATTAGGTTCAAACCAAAGGGAGATACCCGATTTGAAGGTAACATATTCTCCAATGTTCTATTCTTTAATTTTACTTCCCTGCTCCCTATGATCTACTTATTAAATGTTCACATAACAACACTAGTTTCATCAATATACTATATTTTTGTATGATAATTATTATATCTACACTTATACACATCTCTATCTAATGGGTATAGAACATACTGTTTCTGTGAACGGTGAACTACTCCTTCACGAAATGATGATTGTTCAAAAATCTCCAACCACCTCTTATGGAAGCCATTAATATGGATTAGTATATATATATATATATATATATATTATTTTCTCTATGACTCTATATTTTTCATTTATTACATACCATTATGATTTCCATAATGGGTAAATATGATAATTTCGGTTCAGAAAGTGCGAACTACCACCCCATCAAAGTGATATGAATCATTCGTAACATACATGGAACATATAAGGAATGGTGTTACTGAAATTATATGTGATATTATACTAGAATTATAATATACCTTTGTATCATTATGTTTTCATTAAATTAAATATGAAATAGAATTGAATTTAGCTTTCATGCGTACGTGTGGCTTACTGTCTCAATGAGCGGTTCATTTCATTTAATATCTCCAAATGTTATGTACTATTATAAATTCACATATATACTGGATATATATCATATATATGATATATATATAGTGAATTTAAATCTAGATATAATGGAATTTTTAACACATGGGAAACTTGTAATTATAAGTAGTTTATTTTTGGATCAAGTACCAAATATCGACAAAAGGACCGTTATTAACTAAAATGATTATTTATTGTTTATAATAATGTAATAAGTGGTATAAAATGAATATTTCACTCGAAAAATGTTATGAATAAATTATAAATTAGCATTATTTTATTATTCATGATATTAAAGAACGAATGGGTCATGCCGGACAAGAGGTAAGAGACTTTGTCTCAATATCATTTCATTGAGGCATACCTTAATTTATACAAGACATCATTTTATATTGTGAATAAACCCCATTTACATTTAATTTCATTTAAAGGGATAATTTTCTATAAAATAAATTTACTAAATGACAAAAGGAATGTTTCTTTCTAACGTACATGATGAAAACGACCTTCCCATCTCCACGAGTATTATTTGATCATTGGCTTCCCTAAAAAGGTTTAGTGCTTTTTGAAAAAGTAAAATAAATACCATGTATCATTTTCTTGTTTATGGGTATTGAAAATTGTAGGGATAAAGCATTGATTATTTCAATATCGTTTAATGGTATATTGTGATATAAATGTGGAAATGTTATGTTTACTTTATGTTGTTTCATGTGTTATGAATTTGTTATCGTTCTCGGGCATTGTTTATGTACATCGTTGGCTATGTGATAAACCTAGGGAATGTGAGCCCAAAATAACTCTCCAATGCATTTGGTAATGCGATTGAGCTAAATGATAATATTTCTGCTAAGTGATTTTGGGAATATATTGTGTTGGGTATTCCAAATGTAACTCCCTATGTTGTTATGATAGCTAAATTGTATGTTTGATATGGATTCCACAAGTTACCTTTATGATTTATGATTTCAATGTGTTATTTGTAAATCTTATGATTTTATGAGGTATTTTTAAGAGCATATGATTTGTATTTATTGATCGACTAATGTTTTCTTTCTTTCTTTTATAACCTATACTGAGATTTTTATGCTCATACAATGGTTTTTAAATGTTTAAAAACTGTATAAGGTTGGAAAAAATAAAGTAATATTTCATGAATATTTATATCTAGAAAGTATATTCTTTTTTCCTTCCATTATTTTGGGTTTGTTCTTTACATAATTTCCATGGACAATTTAAATATATATATTAATTTAATTATAAAATCACATATTCTTTCATATATACAGTTCCAAGATAGATATGATCACATCACTCCCATGTATGTCGGACTATCGCCATAAGAAGTGATGACATTCACCTTTCGCTAACGCTTTACATAGATTACATTAAGGATAAATTTTAATAAATATATGTTATATTTATGGTATAAAATTAATTATATAAAAATAATTAAATATCTAAATTATTACAAACTAATCCATTAGAAAACAATGATGTCTCTCATGCATATATTTTGATTACCACATCAACATAGTGATGTGAAATTTTTTCATTTTATATTTACATGGATGGTATAAATGATGAATTTTATTAACAAAAACGATATACATATCATTATAACAACCAATGAAGTTTAATAATAGATATTCTCATTTTCCTCTATCCATAAAAAAATGAATAAAACGTTCATTCGTACAAATATCCCACTATCGGCAAGAACTGTTTAATAACTTTTCTATCTCTATAAATTTTATGGTCAACTATAAATAAAATTATAATGAAAATATACTATATATATATATATATTTAAATTTTATATATATTAATATACAATGTTAAAATGAATATGAAGGAAATAATGATCTAAATGGTATATGGAAAGAAAATCAATTATCACCCAAAATAATGAATTTAATACATTATTAGTGTAAAATAAGTTATAAATATATTTAAGT
The DNA here is from genome assembly GCA_963277665.1 of Viscum album. NCBI lineage: Eukaryota > Viridiplantae > Streptophyta > Magnoliopsida > Santalales > Viscaceae > Viscum > Viscum album. The sequence continues at coordinate 1,496,056,668 of OY728156.1, read as the reverse complement.
AATATATGGTATGATATATATGATTAGGGTTCTTTATAATATTTTTTATAAACCTAAACTTATTATAATAGATATTTGGACAGATATGAAGGATGTATAACATGGGGTAAGGGCTTCTCTTCGCACATTTAGTTACTTGAGAGATATTCCCTTTTAAATTATTTTTACATTTCATGAGGTATATACTACACATTACAATATTTTATATCGTGAATCAATTTTATTTAGTCATTATTTGTGTTTAAATTGAATTTATATGTTATATTGGGCTTATGATTTAACATATAACATTGGGGTAATGCATTATTTCATAGTCTCATAATTATTCGGGGTTTCTTTAGTTATTTCTACCTTAGGGAAAATATGTAATATTTATTTATTAATATAAATCTATATTATCATAAAATATTTATTATGAAAATTTTCCTCCAATATAATCATTATTCCATGATTTTGTATTTAATATTATCAATATAAAGTTTCTTTAAATATGAAATTATGTCTCAATTCAGTTAAAAATACCTTTTGATCCAAGTCTATGTTTTCAAAAAAAATTAAACAATTTGTTTGTCCTTTTAAATTTAACTTCATAATGAAATTTTTACCAATTTTACATTTTAAAGAAATTTTTTTCAAAGAATCTTCATTTCATTTTTAATCTATGATAAGTTTGGATTTTATAGATAATATGAAAAAAATATTTCTTTTCACATCTACGACATGAAAAAAATTTGTCATCATGACTACTCAATTTTGTAAATATAAATTTACATGCTTTTAAAATGTTATTTTCATTTAAAATTGTTTTTGAAGTATTTACCTAACATTTATTTAAATAATATTATCAAAGTGACCATTTTATTTTCATCGAAAATATATTAATGAAATTTTACTTTTATATCTAACAATCAAAGATAACAACTAATTATTTTACTTATGATACATTCAATATATGATTTATTGATTCCGTCATTTTTATTTATTTTAATGGGTTATGATTAGTTTAACTGAGGATGTACAATTTTCTTGACACTCACCATATTACTCGTGATGGTTATTTATTATATTTTTTTTCTAGAGAAAGTATAAAAATTTAATATGATAAATTTTCAATATAAATTTTTATGTTGGTTAAATTCACCACTACAACAAGAGGAATTCATTTGACTTATTATGTTATAGGTTGGTCCAAAAATAACATATCATCTCGATGTAGTAGTAGGTAACTAGAGACACAATATATTAGGTATTTAGAAGATGCATTACTCATTTATGTAAGATATCTAGGAAAGAGGCCTTAACTATAAGAATCCGGGGAATGAGTCATTCATATTGTGTTTATGATGTAGATAATTATGCATTCCTTCTTTATGATTTCAATCACTGATATTCGAAGAGATTATTTAATTAGTTATAATATATGTGGTTATGTTTCATGATTATGTGATTATTTAAATGAAATTATATGATCACCATTTCTTCATTCCATAATATAGTCAATATATTGATTAAATTCCATTTTTTAAATGATTTTACTTTGCATATTTACTATTAATTATTTATTAATAGCTCATGTTGTACACACATCCTTACTGTTCATCTAAACATATAGATTTATTATGTTTTTCTCAATGATTTTAGGAAGTGTTTTTTATTGATTATCATGGATACTCTAATGGCAATTATGGATATCTCAAAGTAAAATCAAGGATTATTTTATTTTCTTTAAAAATATATGATAATTTCATGTATGTATCTATATTTATAGGACTACTAAACTGTTTGACCATTTTGATGTGATTGATTGTATCAGGTTCTAGTGAAATAATGTATCCATCATCTCTAGGATACTGTGGTTGAGGACATTATAGAGAATATACCACATTACATAGAATTTAAAATACTTTAATATCATGAGAACATCGTGAGTTTGAATGGGGTTTGACATAACATAAAATAAAGATAACCTGTGACATTTTTATTGAAGGAGAGGTGGTGTTTCTTCCTTTATAAACACCCATAAACCATGTCTAAGTGATATTTTTTCTCTCTTAATATTTTCAAGATCTTTTTTCCAATTAGAAAGATTATATTGAGCCTTCATGGTCTAATAGAGGAAATATCTTCATTTATAATATCATCCTTGGAGTTTCATATTTTTTTTGAAATTGAGATTATTTCCCATGATTAAAAACACTTATGAAGAGTATAATGATTTTTTTGATCACTCTTAGCATTCAAAAAGGTTAAAACCCATGGGTTTTTCATTATATGCTTCCTCAAGAATTCACCATATGTGTATGAAGGATAATATGTACCATGTATAATAATGTATGTGAAAAATAAAAATTCTAGTGTATAGTGCAATCACTTACGTGAAGAAGAAAATATAACATTTGTTCTATTTATAAAATCTGATTTGTTATGCTATGTGTATTAAATGTGTTTAAGATGTCTGTGATGAGCAAATATCATGTAAAAATATCACACTAATATGAATGGATCCATTTTTTCATATAATATTGTTTGAAGAAAATAATAGGTATCCCACATACTACATTACATTAACTATTATGTTCAAATAATCAAGGTATACTGTGTTAATACTATCTAATCAGTGACAATGATTCTAACATGATGAGTATATGGAAACAATGATATAAATCCAATAATTTTATGATTTTAATTCATGAAGGTATTTTAGGTGAAAACATGTCTGTTGTTTCATGATTTCTATGTGATGAATGAACTCTATTGATGAAATAAGATTTCTAGAAAATTAATATTCATCTTATTTCATGCATGAAGTGATTCAGAAACTCTATTCGAAATATTTGTTTTAGATTAAGTGACATATATCAGTAATGTGAGGAAAAATACAACATCAATTATATTGATAACCATTTAGTTGATCACTATGATATTTAATTTTTCTTTAATATAATTTATATAATCCAGTTTTTCATAATATTAATGTGACAACTTAAATAAATTGTTATTAATTATACTTGATGACAATATAATATTTTTAGTCGGAATAAAAATTAATTGTATTATAAATTTTAGTGAGTATCAAAATCTAAACTCCACCAATAATTGAAGGTGGAAAAGAACTATAGGGGTTCTGAAGAACTTCCAACTACTTGGACTTTAAAAAAAATATGGACAATACACACACTTCATCCACAAGAAAAAAAGGATAAAGACATGGCCACTAGACAGTGTTAATACAATTGTAGAAATGTATTGATTAAAATATAAAAAATAATATTAATAAATTTACCAAATAAAAATATTCATTATACATAAAAGTTGCATCATGTTAATAAGAAGATCCTGTCGATAAATGATGCACTTTAATCATTAATATGATCATGAATTATAGGAGTTTGTTACACAAGAATGTAAGGATATTATAACTACTTATAAATAATTTTATTATGAGAATTCTGTAATGTGTATCTAATAACATCCATAACACTTTAAAGATTTAGTCACCCACAAGATGGAAGACCATGTAATAATCATCAGGTTCTTTTCAGTGCATATATTTGTTTACATAAAGAATAGGTGATACATTAAATAACGAGAGATTGATATATTTACTGACTATATAAGTTCCTTTGAAAACAATAAATTTTAAAAACTATATCACTAATTCGACCATACCTCTCTCTTTGATATATCCATATATAGTCTCCATATGAAAAATGATTTGAGTGTTCCTCCCCTAGCTTATAAAAATTATCCTCATATAGTCTCATAGTTATCCTTTTTCATAGATATATCATGGAAAATACCCACCCAAATTACTCCAGAATATATCTCCAAACATACTACTATTCTTAGTTTGTGTATAATTCGAACATTATATGGCTTAAATAGCAATGAAAAAGAATTTAACATAAGAAGATTAATAGATTTTAACCCAATGTTTTAGTTTTATTTCTTCATGCACGTCTATAAATACTATTCCAAACAAAAAATAATAAAATTACTATTGACCATATTATTAGATATTATTATTTTGAAATGTTTACACTAATACGTCCCATTCATCATAAAATGTGAAACAAGACCATCATCGGTGTGTATAGAAAACTTTCTTCTCACAAACCGATGTAATTCAATTTTCATAATTTCCACTCAAGGATTCTTATAATGTTCTATTTTATAAATATATATATATATATGATTTTCATTACATATTTTTTTCATTAAAAATAATATATCTTCTATTTTTTACCAATCAACCGATTAAAAAATTGTGACATTGTTCATGAAAATGTGTGGACTATGATCTCTATTAAGCGATGTGATTCATTTTTCATCCCCACCAAACATAGATTGAAAATACATGTGTATTTAAATTTATAATATTATATTAATTATATAATAATCATTCTGTAAACATAAAATTATACATAAAATTTTATTTCTTGTTCATTCTGAAACTGAAATGTTATGCATGAATACATATATCCAATCATCTATATGATAATAACATAAATATATTTTTTCATAACCACATTACATAGTTTTTAATAAAATTATAATTAATGTATGAAAATGAAAATTAAACCATGATTATTATTCTAAAAATTATTTAATATGGGATCATTGAATATGGACAATAAAATAATTTAGTTTTGAAATTATGATTCTAACATCCTTAAAATACCAGACGTGGATTTAACTGAATATATAAATAAATAATTTTTTGGAAAATATGAAAAAAAATGGTTTCATGTTAATTTATAAATACCATAATAGGTTCAAAAAAATGTATGCAATGAATTTGTGATTATTATGTAGGAGTTAAACGAAATATGTATCTAGTATAAACTCAAGTTAATGGATTTAATCTCCATTTCTCACCATTGATGAATTATTTAATGTTAAATATATAATTATTTAATAGGATATATATAATTCCAATTTACATATTTTCAAATTAATCCTAAATTCATCATGGAATTTTAATTTAAAATTAATGTTACTTCATCCATGATGATTTGATCGGGAAACTACTAATGTGATAATGGGTTCTTTAACTCAATTTCCATTCATTGAGTTTTATCAATTCATAATTAATTATATTTTTTAATATAATTTTTTAAATGAAGTTTTATGAAATATATTATTTTAAATTTCTTTAGAATTTACATTTTTACACTTATCTTATTCATAGAGTAAGTCTTAATTTAATGATATGATATTTATAAGGGTTATTCATCTCAAAATTTCCATATTTTGGAAAAATGTTTATTTTATATACATTTTTTTCTGTATTTATAACCCATTTATATATTATTTCATGTATTTAAATATATTTTTGGTATATAATTTTATATTTTAAATCAATTCATTCTTAATTTTAATATTGAAATGTTACCAAAATGCTATGGATTTGTATGAAACAATATCATACAATTTAGTGATTCCCTGTGTTCAATGTTTTGTTGGGAGTGATCATATTCTCATATTTTCTTGAAAATAATCTATTTTATTCTCCTTTTTTTATGATCATTCATTACATGATTATATAGTGTTATAATATTATAGTTATATTCTCTATTACAAGAGGGGGTGAATTTTTAGTTTAAAAAATATATTTTTACCCATAATGAAAAATTTGTTTTACAAAGTTAAATAGTGTAAACTCATAATCGCCCTTTTGTTCTTCAATAAGGATAAAAATTTCAATAGGGTCTGAGAAAAATGTATTTGGAAAATAAATGTAACAATAATTTTATTATAGAATGTTTCTCCGTTAAAGCATATAGAATCTTTATTATCAAAGTATGTAAAAGTAATATAAAGTATAAGAATGTTATACAATATTTTTTTATCAAAATATAATGAAAATACATATTGAAACAAAAACAAGTAAAAATAAGAAAATACATTATCTCAAATAGTAGGGTATCCAACTACCTTAGATAACGGTCTCATGATTTATACTTTCAAGAAAGTCAGTCTTACCCACACTAGGGTAAGTCGTAGAAAAGAATATCAGAGTCTATCTCACTATTCCCACATTATAACGACCCATACTTTACATACATTGTTAATACTTAAAAATTGAAGCATACTTATTACAACATATAACAAAACCACGAAAGGACCATATAGGTATAGTGTCTTTAGAAACAGGGAAACATAAACAACTGGTTCATAAAGCATCTACTTTGCCTCCCATTTATTTCATCATATCTAGAGTCCCTTTTGGCATATTCTACTTAATAACCTTCTTCCTGACCTGGGGAAATAAAACATACAAAAGGGTGAGCTCAAATTCTCAGTAATGGTAAACAAAAGAAATATCAATCACATTATATACATAAGAACATAACTTTTGGAAATCTTATCCTGCAAAAGAGAACATAATATCATAACATGGGATAAATCATAGAGGTGAAATGTAATACCAATAATCATAACATAAAACATGAAACCTTGTGGCATACACACATAATCATAGAGAATCATCTCTTGTTATTCAAGACTCATTGCCAAGACTATCTTAGTGGACAAAGTCCCTTTCTGAACTGAGTCACCCTCGTTTCAGTCCTGTTTCACTGAACCGGTATAACCTACCATTCCAGCCATGTCTATCTCATGAGATATACAATCTTTATCTGATGCATTGGAGGGAGATATAGGTCCCACCCATCACATAATTATACCATTCTTATGTGTGCCACAAAATCAAAAACCATATATCCTTGCATAACCCATGTAATAAAAATGGAAATCTTAAACATCATGACATCATAAAACAATTCATATATGATAAAGGAATTCATAAAACTAATTCCATCACAACATAATCAAATCAATGTAATAATAGGGATAAAAACATAACCCTTTATTATCATAGATGGAAAATAATTTTGATAAAACTCTTGAACTTCATTTTTGAGGAAAATAACTTTTCTACTTCAAAAATACTTTTCCTTTCTTAACATTTCATACAATTTTAAACTAAAAGAAGTTGATTAAAAATAAACTTGAAAACTTGTAAAGGAAGCTTCTTGGAAATAATGTTTTAGAAATCCATTCTTGCCCTATAAGTTAAAAAAACATTCTTTGTACTTTTGTCGGAAAAGTCAAAAAGTACCTCGTACGAAAAACGACAATAGATTCCTTTCATATCCTTTACTAAAAACTCACCGAAGGGTAAAATTGGATTTAAACAATTGTAGGCGGATGGAAATAATATTAAATATTGAGGAAACAATGATTTGGATGATAAAATACACCCCAGTAAATACCAAAGTATAAACAATCTCGGATAAAAATGAGATTGTGATATTTCCATTACATTAGGTCCGACTTGCTTTGTAAGTGTCCAAAACTCCTGTATAATAATTTAAATAATGTTATTGACTTATTACCTAATCATACTTATTTTTATGATATCATATATGGTCATATTCTTAGCATCTTAGTAGTAATATTTCATTGCTACTTGTTATTCGGGTGTTTATAACTTTTTGTTCTTATGTGTGTTTTGTCGAATAAATTCTTATTCTTCTCTTTAGGTTATAGATACCTCATTTCCAGAATGTTATTAGTGTAATATATATCATATTCATTCATTAAATTCATTTATATAATCATTATGAAATGATGATCATGTAGAACGAGTCGCATCACATCGTGGAGACGATATTCCGTACGTACGCACGAGTGATGATATCATTCCTATGATTGTGGAATTGTATTGGAGTATATGTATACTATTTCAGAATCAATATCACTTTATAATAGTCATATATGGTCATTAGTTACACCATTATACCCATCCAAGTAAGGTGATTGTTGAAAATAGATTACACCACGGCGTGGAGACGGTATTCCGTACGTACGCACGTGCGGTGATTTATTTTTCCGTAGGATGGATAGATGGTGAAATAAGATTGTTTCATACTTATAATAACATATCAGTACATGAGTGGTACTGATGTTATTACTTCATAATGAAACAACTAAAGAAGAAGAAGTTTTAGAAGAAATAATGATGAAAGAATCGCTAACGGACATTACCTCTTCTTTGAAGTGCTTCTTTGAGACCTTCTTTTAGGGCACTAAAATTGGTCTTTGAAGAAGACCAGGACCTCTAGGATGTCTCTAGGGAAATGATAGTAGGAATTGGCAGGGGTTGGCCGAGATTGAAGGCTCAATGTGGTGTGAGGAAGAGGGGGAGGAGGTGTCCTTTTATAAGGGAGGAGAGGGGAATCTTTGGAATAACTAAAAATATTATTTTATTATAAAGTCAAGTTCAGTTTTAAATAGCTCAAAATTGATTTATTTCGAAACTAAGGTGGGGATGGGTAGAAATATTCTCATCCAATATAATTTAGACTATTTTAGGTTCCTATTTTAACCTTATCATTTAGATTTAACATTAAGTTAAATAAGTTTACTTTTACCGTGTCTTCTTGTGTTCTTATACTATAAGGTTAATAAACCTACTATAAGCAGCCAAAAGAACCCCAAGTTGTTTATTATTAATATATATAACCTTATCTAAGTCATTTGGCCGAACCATATATTTTTATGAATAAAATAACAATTACCAATATAATATTTTTTTAAAAACTATTTGATGTCAATTTTGACACTATTTAGTAATTGATTTTTGTGAAAATCATAACAGAATTATTAGTTCGAACCATGTTAATTAAATCAATACTAACATGTCATATTAACCTATAAAATTAGTGGAATTCATAAAAAGTCTCAAATTACCTTTATTATGCTGTTTATAACATTAATTATGTCAATATGTCATTAATAAGATAATTACTACAGCATCTTTGTGTCATAAATAAATTAAATTATTTAATGTCTAAAATACAATTATGTAGGAAATCTTTTTATCTTTATAATGAATATTTATAGTCGAAAGTATCTTATTTATAACCCCATATTAAAAATTATTTACTTATTCTACTTTGATTTTAACTATTTTAACCCCTCTTTAAATAAATTAATAATAAATGTACTAATCTAATCCAAGTGGCCCTAAATGGTCATATTTTATTCCTAGGTTTGTTTTTGGCCGAATTACACTTATCCAATAGAATAAGGAAATGTGTTAGGGTAATAATAATAATATCATCTTAACCCTTAATTACCCTATTTACTTTTAACCGTGGTAAAAAAAAGTAAAAAGTTACTATTCACCAAAAATTATTTTCATCTCATTGAACCACATTTTAGTCCTTGATATTAACCGTGTCTCTCGTATTTTTGAAATTCCACTCACAGAAGCTGTAAAATTAAGTTTTATGAAAAGTTCATTTTTTTAACTACCACTTAGTGGTTTCACTATTCATCGAAAATTGAACGTTTTCAGAAAAATACCAAAATTTTACCCAAGGATAATTTCGATATTCCGAATCCAAAAATGAAGTCCATTTTGAAAAATAAAATTTATAAAATTTCAAAAAGTGGTTATTACTATTCATAACGGCTAGTTTTAATAATATTTAAATAGCATATCGTTGTTTAGTGAAACTCGGTATTGCGTACGACGCAAGCTATCGAAGAAGGACGCGATTTCGTGTAAAGAAAGCCAAGCAAGTGTTGTGTAGAAAAAGATTCCTTTGATGTTTATTATAACATAAATGTCTCGGGTGTTACATTCTACCCCCCTTAAAATGAATTTTGCCCTCGAAATTCGTCACTTTGTAATAAATAGATGAGGATACCTCTCCCTCATCATATCCTCAAGATCCCATGTAGCTTTTTCTAATTGGTGGTTCCTCCATAAAACCTTCACCAATCGAGTGGTCTTGTTTTGTAGGGATTTTTCGCTACGATTCATAATCTATATCGGTTGTTCTTCATAAGATAGATCTTGCTCCAGCGGTACAACTTCTGAGCTGAGTACATGTGAAGGATCAGATATGTAATTTCTCAGGAGAGATACATGGAACACATCGTGAACTTGAGAGAGATTCGGTGGAAGCGCCAATCGGTAAGCTACCTTACCAACACGATCCAGTATTTCGAAAGGACCGATATATCTAGGGCTCAACTTCCCCTTCTTTCCAAATCTCATGACTCTCTTCCAGGTAGATATTCGTAAGAACACTTTATCACCCACTTCAAAGTCTAGGTCTTTTCTTCGGTTGTCGGCATAATTTTTCTATCGAATCGGAGCTGCTCTTATGTGTTGTTGAATAGATCTGACCTTTTCTACCATTTCATCAATGAGATCAGGTCCTAATAGCTTTTTTTCCCCAACTTCATCCCAGCAAGTTGGAGTCCTTCATTTCTTTCCATAGAGCGCTTCATAAAGAGCCTTCTGAATAATGGAGTGAAAGCTATTATTATAAGAAAATTCCACCAAAGGTAGGTGATGATCCCAACCACCTTTGAAATCCATAGAGCAAGCTATCAACATATCTTCTAGAGTTTGAATTGTTCTCTCAGACTGACCGTCTGTCTGATGATGATAAGTAGTGTTGAAACTCAACTCTGTATCCAGAGTATGCTGAATACTTCTCCAAATCTTCGAGGTAAATCTTGTATCCCTATCAGATATAATAGAAAATGGTACTCCATGCAATCTTACCACTTCCTTTACATATATCCTGGAAAGCTGATCCAGAGAGAAATCCTCTCTAATAACAATGAAGTGTGCAGACTTGGTAAGACGATCAACTATGACCCAGATAGCATTATTTCCTTTGGATGTTTTAGGAAGTCCTGTGACAAAGTCCATAGTGATGTTTTCCCATTTCCATTCAGGTATGGGTAATGGTTGTAACATCCCCTTAGACTTCTGTCTCTCAGCTTTAACTTGTTGACAAACCAAGCATCGAGAGACATATACAACAACCTCTTTTTTCATGCCATGCAACCAGAAGTACTCTTTCAGGTCCCTATACATGTTTGTGCTTCCAGGATGAATAGAGAATGATGAACTATGAGCCTCATCCAGCAGCTCCTTCTTTAATTCCGGGATGGAATGAACACAAACCCTATTTCTGAACTTTATTATCCCATCACAATCAAGGTTGAATTCAGGAACATTTCTCACCTTCTTTTGTAACTAGACATCTTCTTTATGTGCCTCTTTAATCTTCACATATATAGATGGTTGAACATTCATTTGAGAAAGATAATATTTTTACCCTTCCATTATAATTCCAAGATACATCCATTGTAAATCCATAAATTTTGGATCTTTTGTGATCCTCATCATGGATAAACTAGCATGGTCTTGTCGACTTAATACATCTGCCACCTTGTTTGCTTTCCCAGGGTGGTAATGGATTGAGCAGTCGTAATCCTTAATCAGCTCCAACCATCTTCTTTGGCGCATATTCAGCTCATTTTGTGTGAAAATATACATTAAACTTTTATGATCAGTATAAATATCACACCTTTCACCATAAAGGTAATGCCTCCAAATCTTTAATGCAAAGATTACCGTAGCTAACTCCAAATAATGTGTTGGGTAATTTTGCTCATGGATTTTCAACTGTCGTGAGGCATACTCTATCACCAAATCATTTTGCATAAGAACACTCCCCAATCCCTTCTTGGATGCATCACTATAGATCACAAACCTTTCTCCACTACAAGGCAGTGTGAGCATAGGTGCACTGGATAACCTTCTTTTCAACTCCTTGAAATTCTCTTCACATTCCTCCGTCTAGACAAACTTAACTCCTTTCCAAGTCAACTTGGTGAGTGGATTAGATAATCGGGAAAAATCATTCACAAAACGTCGATAATATCAATCCAAACCAAGAAAACATCAGATCTCAGTTACTGTTGTTGGTCTCAACCATCTTTGGATAACCTCTGTCTTTACTGGATCCACAGATATCCCCTCTTTTGAGATTATGTGACCCAAAAATGCAACTTTTTGAAGCCAAAATCCACACTTGGTAAATTTAGCATAAAGATTCTCTTTTCTCAGGGTCTTAAATATAATTCTCAAGTGATCTTCATGTTCTTCCTTGCTCTTTGAATAGACAAGAATATCGTCTATAGAGACTACCACACATTGATCAATATAGTCTCTAAAGACTCTATTCATCAGATCCATAAAGATAGAAGGGGCATTATTAAGACCAAATGGCATCACTATAAATTCATAGTGTCCATACCTTGTACGGAAAGCCATCTTGGGAATATCCTCCCTTTTGACCATTAATTTATGTTACCCAGAATGAAGATCAATCTTGGAAAAGTATTGAGCTTTGCGTAGTTGGTCAAATAAGTCATCAATGCGTGGGAGAGGATATTTGTTCTTGATATTGATCTTGTTAAGTTCTCGATAATCAATGCAGAGTCTCATTGATCCATCTTTCTTCTTAACAAATAGAATAGGTTCTCCCCAAGGTGACACACTAGGGCATATGAATCCCTTATCAAGATTCTCTTGGAGTTTCTTCTTCAATTCCTGCAACTCAATTGGGGCCATTCTATAAGGTGTCTTTGAAATAGGCAAAGCACCTGGTACGAGTTCTATTGAGAACTCAACTTCACGATATGGTGGAAGTCTCGGTAATTCCTCTGAAAATACATCATCAAACTCCCATACAATGGGAATATTATTAATTGTGACTTTCTCACCAACCATTTGAGATAAATAACCTTCATTTAGTGGAATCAAGACCCATAAGATGGAATAAATTTCCACTAGATGGTTATGTTCATCCTTGCATTGATAGACTATCATAGATTGATCTGGAATATGAAATGTGACTTCCCTTCTTTGGAAATTGATATGAGCTCCATATAAAGAAATCCAATTCATGCCAAGAATCTCATCAAATTCCACTATAGGAAGGATCATAAGATTTGCAGGAAGCAGTTTCCCACAAACTTCGATCGGAGAAGAATTATAAACTTTTGATGCGACTGTTGTTCCATTAGGTGTTGTCACAGCTAACTCAGCATCTAATTGTTGAGGTAATACGGTGATACCCTTAGAAAATTCATCAGAAATAAAAGAGTGGGTGGATCCAGAATCAAATAAAACATTTGCTACTATAGAGTGGAAGGTAAGTGTAACTTTCAGCACATCTTTATCGTACTCCACATCGATGATAGAAATTTCATGTGACTTTCCTTTTTCTTTATCCTTAAGAGTTTGTTGACGTCGACCATCATCATGAACCCTTGGATTAGGGAATTTATTGGAATAATGCCCCATCTCCTTGCACTTGAAACATTGAAGTGTAGTAGGTTCATTCTGTGTATCCCTTCCTTTGTTTGCATCATTAGACATCTTCTTCCCATCATCGCGGCATTCAAATGCCTGATGACCTTCCTTTCCACATTTGAAACATTTACATGTCCCTTTAAGACAACTCCCTCTATGTTTCTTTACACACTTTGAGCATAAGGGAAAGTGCATCTTCTTTTCAGTGTGCTCTTTAGATTTTCCTTTGAATTCCATTTTCCTCTTCTTATCAAACCCATATGAAATATGGGTTACTCCAATCTCCATCTCGACTTTGAGAACACATCGAACGATTTCCTAGTAGCTTTTGAAGTCCCTTATGGGTAACGCCGTTAGAAGACTTTGTTTTAAGCCACTAAAGAATAGATCGATCTTACTCTCAGGTTGGATAATAATACCAGAAGAGTACCTTGCAAGTCTTGTAAAATTTTCTTCATAGGTACCAACAGATTCATCATCCTTTTTCTTCAGTTCAAGAAACTCTTTATCCATCTTTGTTCGGAGAATACGCGGGAAGTACTTACTGAAAAATATGTTCTTGAACTCATCTCATTCCATGGACTCAATTTCATCCCTTTGCCTCGTATTCTTAATAAGATTCCACCATTGATCAGCATCTCCTTCCAAACGATACACTGCTAGGATGACGTTATCATGTTCAGAGAATTGAAGAACTGAAAATATCTTTTCAGTAGTACTAATCCATTGTTCAGTAACTAATGGATCAGTAGATCCGCTGAATGAAGGTGGACGCTGCCTCATGAAGGATTCAACAGAATGTTACTCCTTCCTTTGCTCGTTTGGAAGTCCTTCACGATTCATATATTGAAAAAGTTGTCTGAGCATGGATACAAGATTTTGAATTCCAGCTCCCATAATGTTTAGTTTCTCAGGGGGACAATCATTGCATTGCCCGTTGCATTCCGCATTAACAAGATTCCTTCGGGTCCCAGCCATTGACTAAAACCAAGAAGAATAGTGTGAGCAACACTAATTATAATAGGAAATCTACATACTCAAGAATAAAAGTTCACAATTGAGGTCTTATCCTAGGTTATTCATGGCCACTTCTAAAACACTAATATTGTGTTCTATTCTTAGACTTATCCTTAGGGTTCTTACTAAGGATTTCTTATCCTAGTTTCCAAAGGTTGACTATACCATTCCTCTGATACCAACTATAACAACCCATACTTTACATACATTGTTAATACTTCAAAATTGAATCATACTTATTACAACATATAACAAAACCACGAAAGGACCATATAGGTATAATGTCTTTAGAAACTGGGAAACATAAACAACTGGTTCATAAAGCATCTACATTGCCTCCCATTTATTTCATCATATCTAGAGTCCCTTTTTGGAATATTCTACTTAACAACATTCTTCCTGACCTGGGGAAATAAAACATACAAAAGGGCGAGCTCAAATGATTAGTAAGGGTAAACAAAAGAAATATCAATCACATCATATACATAAGAACATAACTTTTGGAAATCATATCATGCAAAAGAGATCATAATATCATAACATGGAATAAATCATAGAGGTGACATGTAATCCCAATAATCATAACATAAAACATGAAACTTTGTGGCATACACACATAATCATTGCGAATCATTTCATGTTAGTCAAGACTCATTTCCAAGACTATCTTAGTGGACAAAGTCCCTTTCTGAACCGAGTCACCCTCGTTTCAGTCCTGTTTCACTGAACTTGTATAACCTACCATTCCAGCCATGTCTATCTCATGAGATAAACAAAATTTACCCAATTCATTGGAGGGAGATATAGGTCCCACCCATCTCATAATGATACCATTCTTATGTGTGCCACAAAATCATAAACCATACATCATTGCATAACCCATGTAATAAAAATGGGAATCATAAACATCATGACATCATAAAACAATTCATATATGATAAAGGAATTCATAAAAATAATTCAATCACAACATAATCGATTCAATGTAATAATAGGGATAAAAAACAGAACCCTTTATTATCATAGATGGAAAATAATTTTGATAAAACTCTTGAACATCATTTATGAGGAAAATATCCTTTCTACTTTAAAGATACTTTTCCTTTCTTAACATGTCATACTATTTTAAACTCAAAGAAGTTGATTAAAAATAAACTTGAAATCTTGTAAAGGAAGCTTCTTGGAAATAATGTTTTAAAAATCCATTCTTTCCCTATAAGTTAAAAAAAACATTCTTCATACTTTTGTCGGAAAAGTCAAAAAGTACCTCGTACGAAAAACGAAAACAGATTCCTTTCATATCCTTTACTAAAAACTCATTGAAGGGTAAAATTGGATTTAAACAATTGTAGGTGGATGGAAATATTATTACATATTGAGGAAACATGGATTTGTATGATAAAATACACCCCAGTAGACACCAAAGTATAAACAATCTCGGATAAAAATGAGATTGTGATATTTCCCTTACCTTAGGTCCGACTTGCTTTGTAAGTGTCCGAACCTCCTGTATAATGATATAAATAATGTTATTGACTTATTAAAGAATCATACTTATTTTTATGATATCATATATGGTCATATTCTTAGCTTCTTAGTAGTAATATTTCATTGCTACTTGTTATTCGGGTGTTTATAACTTTTTGTTCTTATGCATGTTTTTTTGAATAAATTCTTATTCATATCTTTAGGTTATAGATACCTCATTTCCAGAATGGTATTTGTGTAATATAAATCATATTAATTCATTCAATTCATTTATATAATCATTATGAAATGAAGATCATGTAGAACGAGTCACATCACATCGTGGATACAGTATTCCGTACGTACGCACGAGTGATGATATCGTTCCTATGATCATGGAATTGTATTGGAGTATATGTATAATATTTCAGAATCAATATCACTTTATAATAGTCATATATGGTCATTATATATACCATTATACCCATCCATGTAAGGTGGTGGTGGAAAATAGATTACACCACGGCGTGGAGACGGTATTCCGTACGTATGCACGCGAGGTGATTTATTTTTCCGTAGGATGGATAGATGGTGAAATAGGGTTGTTTCATACTTATAATAACATATCAGTATATGAGTGATACTTATGTTATTACTTCATAATGAAACAACTAAAGAAGAATAAGTGAAAGAAGAAATAAAGATGAAAGAATCTGTAGTGGACATTACCTCTTCTTTGAAGTGCTTCTTTGAGACCTTCTTTTAGGGCACTAAAATTGGTCTTTGAAGAAGACCAGGACCTCTAGGATGTCTCTAGGGAAGTGGAGAAGAGGAATTGGCAGGGTCTGTCCAAGCTTGAAGTCTCAAAGTGGTGTGAGGAAGAGGGGGAGGAGGTGTCCTTTTATAAGGGAGGAGAGGGGCACCTTTGGAATAACTAAAAATATTATTTTATTATAAAGTCAAGTTCGGTTTTAAATAGCTCCAAATTGATTTATTTCAAAGCTAAGGTGGGGATGGGTCGAAATCCTCTCATCCAATAGAATTTAGTCAAGTTTATGTTCCTATTTTAACCCTATCATTAAGATTTAACATTATGTTAAATAAGTTTACTTTTACCGTGTCTTCTTGTATTCTTATACTATAAGGTTAATAAACTTACTTTAAGAAGCCAAAGGAACACCATGTTGTTTATTATTAATATATATAACCTTATCTAAGTCATTTGGAGGAACCTTATATTTTTAGGAATAAAATAACAATTACCAATATAATATTTGTTTTAAAAACTATTTTATGTCAATTTTGACACTATTTTATGTCAATTTTCACCTCATACATATGTTTCATTTCTATGTGATATGAATTATGGTTTTATGTAGGATTACTACTGGTTATTATCATTTAGGGATATATTGAAGATCTACCAACAAGATAGAATATTATGACTCCATATTTCCAATTATAATAAAATATTACTGTCCTTAGGCAATTATATTTTTAAAGTTATAAAAATAATTGAATATTGATAGTTTATAAATATATATTAATCTTGGGTCACTATAGGTGGAATCTGACAGCTTGTAAATTTTAAAATAATACAATTATTGATATGTTTCTAAACAAAAATTATTGAGCTTTCAGAGAATTCTGATTATTTATTAAAATGTTATTTTCTTAATTATGATTTTTTAACATCAATATGTATATGGATGGTATAAATAAGATTAAGAATATTTTAAAATATTTGTACAATAGTCTTACTCAATAAAAATATTCAATAAATTTTTATAAAGAAGAACTAAATATTTAATGGAGTCATTTTTTCTTCAAAATATTTTTTCTTAAAAAATGAATTTAAATGGATTTTGTGAAAAAATATAAAATATCATTAAAATATTTTAATGAATATTATTATATATAAAAAAAAATTTAAAAATTCATAATATTGAATTTATCAAACGGTGTAGTTCCGGGAATTTTCTGAAAATATAATGTTTTCAATGAATAAGTAAAAAATAATTATTTTATAAAAACCCATCTTTTCCATTATAATATTCCAATATTGAAATAAATTTTTAATTTTATTTAATTTTATTCATAATTATTTAATTATTTTTATTGAATATATATTATGGTGAATTTTTTTATAACAACATTCCTATTGTCAAAAATGAATTTCTTATGAAAATAATTTCATCACATTTTGTGGGTTCATTTAAAAAAAATATTTATCCACTTATAGGATTTTAATTTCCTAAAATGGATTATATATATAGGATAATAATGACTGAATATGAAATATTAGTAATATTTTCATAATGAATAGTATCATTGATTAAATTTTATCTCCATGGTAAGGGTAAAATATCTGAAACAAGGTTAATTATATTATGTAAGGCATAAAAACTCTATAAAATTGAAATCATTTAATTGTATATGTTTAATTTTATTAAAACCTAAAAATATATTAATATATTAACTTTTTTTCATTATAATTTGATAAATACCTTATTATTATTTTATGTAATGGAAAATACCAAAATGCCACCATCTTTCTTTTATTTAAAATAATTTGTTAAAATAAGGATAAAATGATTTTATGGGTAAATATACAAGTTCATTTTGAGACTGATTAACATTTTCAAAAAATATGATGGTCTAATTATATTAAATTCTCACACAATGTTGACATAGTTCTTATGTAGTTAATAGAATAATTAATGTAATGGATTTATAAAATAATAATTAACTTTTGATAAATTACTATTCCACATGAATTTTATTGTTAATAATAGTTTATAAGTATTTTTAAATTTTTTATATTATAATTTAATACCTATGTTGATTTATTTAAATTAAAAATATTTAAATAGTCCCAAAATGTATTTTATTATATTTAATTTTATATAATATTTTATTAAATGGTATAAAAAACAAAAAAAATCATTAAATATGAAAATTTAAATGGAATAAAATATAATATTTCTCATATAGACATTTTTTCTCCAATTTTAATTTTTTAGAAAATCTATAAATCATAATTATTGAAAAATGTATTTTCATGGTTAAGAACACAAGGGGATAATGGGGGTTAAACTAAATATTTGAGGATTAATATGTCTTAGAAACCCATACAAATGCTATTAGATATGTTAATTTAGATCCTATATCATCTTAAATTCTAAATTAAGATAATTTTTTTCAAATTTTCTATTACTCTTACTTTATAATAATTAATGTTTTACAAACTTATAAGATTTACCCTCCTCTCACATATAAAAGGTCACCTCGTGTGCTCTCTTATTCCCACCATTAAATAATTATATCATGGAAAATACCTAAAAATCATTTTAAAATCCATCTCCCCATCCAAGATATATTTTTTGTAATAATAATAACTTTAGGGATATTAATGAGTAAATAAAAATGAAGTTGTTATATGAATTGGTATAGATTATAACTGGTAGTTTTAGTTTCATTTATTCTAATGAATCCTTTAAAAATTTGACAATCACTATGATATAATTACATTATAATATCGAAAATAATTATATGTTATTATATTTGTTTGTTATGTTTAATCCTTATCTTCCATAATGTAATGGGAAATGAATCCATCATTTTGTGTACGATAGACTAATAGCTCATGATCTGATGTAATTTTTTTTCCATCACCACCTCTCATGATCGACTATAAAAATGGATTCAAAGTATATATATGATATTAATGATATAATTATCAATATATAAATATAATTTATTTTCTATTTTTTAGTCATTCAAACCATTTAAAATTTGTTACATTGTTCTCTTGTATGTGTGGATTGCCACATCTACGAATGGATGTGATTCATTTTCGATCATGACCTATCATTGAAGGTATATATACGTCTATTTAAATATAAACAATTATAATTTTATATAATCATCATTAAATATTAAAAGATTTATAGTTACCTAGTTTCCATTCTTGGTTTTTCTACAAATGAAACTATTACTCATGTATATAGACGACCTACCATCAACATTATTGAAACATAATTCATTTTCCATAAACAAAGATCATAATTTGTTATAAAATTATAATTAAACAATAAAAATAATTATAATTTCATTATTATTTTTTGAATGATGATGTAACAACGAATTTTTTGAAAATAGTACACATACCAATGTTATGTTGAAATTATGAACTGATCATTCTTAATGTACCCTACATAGACCTAACCAATTAAGTAAATATATATATATTTTACGTAAATGAAATTAATTGGATAACTATATTATAGTAAATATAGAATATTTTAGAAAAAAATTAATTAGATAATTTATATTTATTATAATGTAGTTAATGGATATATATAGTTAGTCTATATATGAGGTAAGTTATTTCATCAAAATTATCCTGTATAGAGTCATATCTTATTGTTATAAACATAATTTATTTTAAATGGTGATCAAAATACTCATTGAATTATTATAAAATTAATCCTGCATACTTGGTGATATTTTATGTTACAGTTCATGTTACATCATCCTAAGGGTTTTGATTAGGATGTTACCAAATGGCAAGGGGTTTCTTAACTCCTCTTCTATTAATTAGGTTATATATATTATTCGTTGATTTTATTTTATTAAGGGTATTTGTGAAGGGAAAATTGTTTTATTTATTTTTCATTTCCCCTTTTTAAATGAATTAATTATGCAAAATTGATCAATTGAGGGATTCTCGATTTAATGATATGATCTTTGTAAGGGTTATTTATCTCAAATTTTCCATCTATGAGACATAAGTATATATTATTAATATATCATATTTTTTTTAAATTTATATACATAAAAATTACATTTATATATTTTATATCCTTATATTAAATATTTTTATTATTTTATTTTAATTAATCTCTTTAACATGATGAAAAATAATAAGATACCAAAATGGAAAGGATCTTTATGAAATAATAACGTCTAATTCTGAGATTATATATGATCATAGTTCATTTATAAGAGATTATATCCCCCTATTTTCATTAACTAAATTTATCTTGTTCAATTATAGTTTTGAATTTTACTTACATATTTAATTTCAATATTGACCATATTTATTAAATAAAAAACAAGAAAAATGTTTATAATTGGGACTAATCATGTCTCTTCTTTTAGACAAAGTGTTATCCCTTTAAATATATATTTTTTTCAAAATTGATGAAAATAATTTCATTATTTACATTTAAATTTATTATTAAGGTCATTTTAAAGTATATTTGATTTATTTACATAGTTTTCAAAAGGGTATATTTTGAATGTTGATCATACGACCCATTTTTTTTGTTTTTATACCAATGTTTGAATGGAATGTATTATTTTATCATATTCATATTTTATGCCTTTTTTACACCATAAAAAATATTTGTAATTGAATAATACATTGATGTTTTTCATGTTTATTGTCAATGCAATCGATTTTATAAATATTTTCTAAATATTTAGTTTTTTTAAAGAGAGATTTCAAAGTGGAAATGGTATTTTTTCCAAGAATGTTTTTCAAATTTTTCAATGGTATTATATTCATCAACGAAATTAACCATTGATGTTTTTATTGATATAAATGGGATATTTTTAATTATACAAAACTTATTATTTTTTTTCAATAAAGATTGTGATTATATAAAATATATTTTTGTGGAACCCATTATTTTTACATAGGTAAATCCTGAAAAGAAATAAGAATGGTTATTGTTATGTTGAAAAGTGCATGATTGTAATTATTTTTGTTATATTATGGTATTTTGACATATATATAGATGATTTAGGGGTGGTTTTATTATATACAAAGGATTTATGGTTCGGTTGTAATCTACATATTGTTGAGCTCGATCTAGCTATTTAATAAATTCGGTATTTGGAAGAAGGTATCCAGTCATAGGATTATATGATGTCATTATTAGAATTTACCCGATAGGTTATTGCATTTGTTCGAGTCATTTTAAGAGTGACATGACAATTATGTTCTATGTTACTGAAATGTTTTTATGATTTCATCATGTTATAATGTATCATTTCCTCAAGTATTGGTTACACATGTATTATGATTTTTACTTGTATGAATCTTATGTTTTGTTAATGATTTACTCCATATCTCATGATTTGTGACTCTTGTTTTGATGGGTATGAATTCCCTAATGTTGTTCTTGTATTATATTTTTAGGTCTTTAGGACCTTATTTTCATCTTATTCTCCATAAAGGGATTCAATTCTTAATTATTATGTATACCATTAATGAGCATTTGAGCCCACCCATCCAATGTTTCATTTTTTTTCTTTATTAATATTGATGAGAAATTAAATATATCTATGATGGATTCACATGTGGTAAATTATTTAATATATTTTGACGACATAATGTTTAATAGAATAAAATGGTTATAGTGGAAAAATACTCACTTAAAGAAACATGAATGATTTATTTAATAGTTTTTTTATAATTCTCTAATACTAAAAATCTAAAAATTCACTAGATATATAAATGATCCGATATTTCATATATATTTTTTATATTTTGGATGGTTGATATTGGGTAATGAATATCTATATTGAATCCTAAATTAAAAAATATTATTTTTCAATAATACGTTCAAGGAGTGTGGGTTTTCAGCTAATAAACAATACATCTGGAATGAGAATTATGAAAAAATTCCATGGATAATAACTATATATGGTTACCACATTCTATGTTAGAAGAAGATTTTTCAGTTAGAAGGGAGATATTATCATCCTTCTTTAACTTGTTTATACAAAGATAGGTATTCATGGACTCCATTCAATCAGTCGTTTGTTTACTTTTCATGGTATTGGATATCAAAAGTGAAAATTTATGAATTTCATCAATGTTTCAGTTAGAAGGGAGCTAGTATCATCCTCATTTTACTTGTTTATCCAATGATATGTATTCATGGACTCCATTAAATCATTCAGTTTTGTTTTTTTTACTTTTCTAGGTATTGGATATCAAAAGTTAGAATTTATGAATTTCATCAATAGTTATTATTGTTTTTAGGATTATTCTAGGCCCATCCATTATAGAATTATCATCAATGGTTTTTGTAACATTGTCTCAAAAATAATTTTCAACATAGAGTGGATAGGGAACTAAAAGGATCATCCAATGATAACTCGTGTCCTCAGGGATAATAAGAATAATGTGGCTGGGGAAGTGATCATAATCTATATGGGAGAGGTCATGGAGATTAATTTTGCGAGATACATGTGTTATCATTTCTAGAATTTCGAGAAGAGAATATCAAATAAGGTACTATCATTCAATTTTCTACTTTTTACTATTCCTTATTTAATTTAGTAGGTAAAAATAATTTTTTCTCATGATATACTCCATTATTTGGTACATGGGGTATAGATACCTCACATGCCCTTGTAATGTTCAATGTTATATAGAGGAATTTTAAGACAATGTATTGTTTTTAATGATTAGTAATTAGTTTTTGGGAAGGACTTATCTTATATATATTTTCTATAACATTATATACTTCCATAAAACCTCATCGTGAAAATGTATTGGATGTATTTGGTGTAGGATATCATTGATTTTTTCCCCAAGTGAATTGTATTATATGATTTTCATAGATTCCATGAAGTGTTTTTTAATGATTGATACCATTGGATTGTTCACATGCGTGTTGGGTCCTTATCATATATGATTGTTGGTGTTGTGATGATTTCTATATAGGATCCGATAATGGTGTCTCCATGTGTGGTTGTATATTTCCCTAATGTCATCCCTAATAATGTTTAGATATTACACCCTCAATAATTGATCAATTTTGGTATTGAATTGCAATCAGTTGTTTGTCTGATATTATTATCCCCATATTATATGGCCTTTTCTGATATGTGGTATCAACTATTTCAATTTGATTATCCCTTGTATAAGGGATTCCTTTATATTCGGGTGTTTCCATTTGGATCTCTAGTTCTATTATTTAATAAGGTAGGTGGAAATCTACTTTTTGTGTAATCACCTATAATTTGAATAAAGATATTTTTAATAACCACAATACCCTCTCATAGATCGAAAATTTAATATAATAGTTAAAGGGTGATGACTAGTTCTCAAAAATTAACATGTGGTTTGGATAGAATAAAATGTGAATGAATGATTCGGATATCGTGAATATTGATTTCATATTCAATTTTTTTGATTTGGATATCATATTTTGGTTGTTGGGAGATACTAATGAACCTGAAATGTTTATGGGAATAATGAATATTATTTTCTATTTGTTCTTAGACAAATCGGTGGTGGTCTTTTTTAATGAAATCCTTATTTTCATTGAGAATTAAGGGGATAAAACTAAAAATATGTGAGTTGTGTTGGATGTTATTATTTTTCATCGACTATTCATTAATATATTAATGAGTTCTTTTTGGGATCTATAGGTGTTGGTTTCATGGTTATCGGCCCAGAATATTTTTTATGTCTACAATTGTCTGGGTCTCATTATATATTATTTGTGGTTCCTACTAGATTCTACAAGATTGTGACTCTCATTAAAAAATTTACTATAATGGATTAGTAATTTTTTATACATGCCTATGACAAACTGCATTGATGTATTTAAAAGATAATCTATTCAGTGATCGTATTGTTCATATTCTAGATGAAGATGTTGTATTCAAGGTTTATTGTGAAACTATGTGTCTTGGATTGGGTTGTGTGTTGAATTAGTAGAGGGTAGTTATCTCTAATAGTTTTTGGTAGTTAAGACATTATGAATGGAACTACTAAACCAATGATCTCATGGTTTTTTAGTATTATTTTCTTTTATGTTTATGTGACACTTTAAATAGGTGATAGATTTATTATTTTCATAGATCACAAGATCATGATGTATTTTTTCTCCCAAAATGAATTTTATCTATGATATAGTTTGTTAATTGAGTTTTTATAGGACTATGAGTTTTATACTTCATTTAAACTGAGTCAAAAGAATGTTGTGGCTGATTACATGAGAAATGAATCTTTGGGTGGTGTAGAGTAAATTTCTTGAGACTCTTGAAGGGTGATAGAATAGTTTTATGTGATGCACCTTGATACAAGTATATTTTATAGTGAATATTACCTTTTTTAGATGGTATTTCATTCATAATTGGTGCATAAAATAGATGATTTCACACATGGGGATTATTAGGTAGAGTTTCGTTGAGATTTATGTCTGTGGATTTGCACAATATATATAGTCAGATAAAAAAAATCTTATGTTATTTTAGGTGAAGATGTTTTTCCTTATAGGATACATGATGTGTTTATCCATGGATTCATAAGTAAACCCTTATCAGTACAATATGGTGTGGGGATGATGTGTCATGATCCAAAGAATCAGTTTTGGTGGTCTAGTATGAAGCACTCAATTGTAGAGTTTTTCACTCTTCTTTAATTTTCTAGAGTTTAATGGTTGAGAATCATGTTTCATCCATTTTTCATCATCTACATTATATTCCCAAGTAATTTTTATAGGAAATATTGATAGTATATGTCATTGATGAAGTTAGGTAACTGTTTGGTGATTATGGATTTGATCAATGTGGAATTTTTATTGAATAATTACCTAATAGAGTTAGCAAGACTTCATGAGTTTCGAAAGATGATTTTCTGTAATCATGATCCTTATTTCACATATAGTGTGTGGAGTGGTCTTAATTAATCTTTTTTATGTTAATTAATCCTCATTACTACTTTTCAACTACAAGAATATGATCTGATAGAGTAGATTATCCAAACGTTATAGGACATGTTGTGTGCATCAATTCTTCATGTTAGTGTTTTGTATGTGTGAATGCTACCCTCATTAGATATTTCTTACAGTAACCATTACCAATTCACTTATGTTATGAATCTATATGAATCAAAATAATGATGACCATTATGATCACTTTGAGTTTGACTAAGGTAATAGATTCAGCTATCCTTAAACTATAAATAGGAAACAATATGAAAAATACAGTATATGTGATCATTGAGTGAATCATGGTGGATAAATTATTAGTATGTATCTATTCAAGAACTATATTTCCAAACATAATGATCCACATTTTTCTAGACTATGGATTCATAGTTAATTTTTATGAATTATTATTTTTTACAGTAAAACTATATGGTACATGTGATCTAGGAGAAAATTAAGGTGGCATATAATTGGTAGAGAATTTATCCTTAAAATATAATGAGTCCTCTAGAGTTTGACAATGGTGTTCACATTCTCGTGATGGTTTATCATATTTATTGGCATTATAGGTTTTTCTATGGGGATTATGATTTATGTATGGTTTAAAAAAAATTCTAGGTGTTGGTTTTCATTGGAATTATGGTATAATAGTTATCACTACCATCATAGATGATCCAAATTCATAATGTATGTCATGTATCATAGCTTCAATGATATATTGATTATAATATTCATTCCATAAATTGGGGTGACATGTATGTTGAATATGTTGATACCTTTTTGGAATGTCTTATTGAGATTTAAGACCATCAAGATATGGTTTTTCACAAGTATAATACTACCTCGGTTTGTCTCATATGGTGGCATAAAGACATGAAGATGATAACTTGGGATGAGAGAAATAGATACGATCTGAATATATAAAATTGCATTAAGGATTCGACTGATCCTTATGGAGCTATTATCTTCAACTATATATAGTTTATGATATCATTTCTCTTCCTCAATGTGATATCTTTTTATATATTTTCACTTATTTGATATGTATCTCCCATGGGATGGTGTTTGAGGATAGTTTATTATGTTTCATGGTTATTAAATTTGTTCCCTATGTCAAATAGTTGTGTTTATGTTTTATTGAGTTCCTTGGTAGGTATATCACGGGTGAGTTTTTGGACACCTCTATTTTCTTCATGGTTATATATTAAATTCTAAAAGATAATAATGGTTTGAGTGGTATTTGATGTTATGTATCAAATTTCAAAAACTATCTTTAGGGGTTTTTTGGGAGTTTAGAGGTGTCGAGAGACTTCATATTCATTTTTTAATTAATATATAAGATTAGTTGTTCAAAAAAATTGGTTTTTTAAATTTTATTAAAGCAAATATTGATACCACCTCCCACATTTGTGTATGTTTTATTAACCATACATAGTTAGATGACTACACCTAATGGTAGGTGTTATTCCATGTATAGTGAGATCTCTCACAATGATAGTTCATCATTACATCTAGGTATGTCGGTTTTTCCTTATACCAAGTAACTGTATGTCTAAATTATCCTAAAAAAATATAAATGATAGACACTTTTTCTAAGTTACGAATGAGGGTAGTATAATATTTATAAATCTTTCATTAGGTTTGTTTCATCCTAGTGTAATGTGAGTTTCATATGCATGTGTCAATTTAATGTGTTTTTCTTGCATTATGGTTTTTATGACCTCATGTTTCAGTTGCGTTTTCAATATGGTCATTAGGTTAACTAACAATATAAGGGTAAAAATATTCTACCCTTACAATGCTCATATATATTGTGTTAATGATTCAATATTTACATGAAAATTTCTATAGTCTCTAGAATTTTTTATGAAATTTTGTTTACGAATAAAATATTTAAATATATATCTATAATCTTGTTATTAAAATTCTATAATTATCTAGATGATTATATTTTATATGTCCATAAATTTAATATGATTATATCCAATTATGTGATGAAATGAAATCAAAAATAAATAAATATTAATAAATCAGAATGTTCGGTTATTTAGTTAAATATATAAAATGAATGCTAGGTTTTCTTATAAAACAAAAGATTCACATTGTCTCATTTGAATTTCATCTTGTCAATCATGCTTAGTAAATCCAAACATTTCAATTGGGGTCTTGGAAGACGTATACATTACATTTTTGGACTTTTGTTGATTTCCAATCAATGCAGATTACATTTTCTTTCATGTTCTTTACCAGCAGTCTCATGAATCTCATAATTTCTATGTGGGGATCTTTTACATGGACATTATTTTTATGTTATACTGTGATTTAATCAGGTTTTTATTCAATTTATTAAATGGATTTTCTAAATATTAATTACATAATAACCTAGAAAATATAATATATAGATAGAATATCTGAAAATATGGACATTTTTTAAAATGAAGAAAACCTCAATGAACATGAAACTAACCATTATAAATGTCATTATTATTTTTTATGAATTCTATTCGAATGATATATCACATATTTAAATTTTAGTTTTTTTAGATAAAACACATGTTGTGTATGATGTATGTTAATATCCCATTATTCTATATGTTTTCAATGTGAATAAAAATAATAATAACATGATATTAATTTAATTTATAACATTTTAAGGTAAGAATTATTTTTTAATTATGAAAATTTATAAATGAAATTTCGTTAATAACAATTTATTGATTATTGATATTTCATGTAGGGATAATTACAAAAATGGTTTGGTTTATTATAATTGGAGTTTTCATGTTAGCATTATACCTAATTTTTTTATTTGTTTAAATTGAGTGATTACATTTTGGATGTGTTTTTATATTTCATGTGATCTATATTATAATATTCCTTGAATAGATACATAATTTAAATAAAAGTAAATAAAAGTTGTAGTGAAATTGGTTGACAAGTAATTATAGTTCATGTAAGAAACAATATTAATATGAATGTATTTATTTATGATGAAAAATAGTGTTTTTAGAAACAACTATCCATTTCATAAAGGATGCCTTATTTTATAAACCAATGAATAATAAAAAAGTCAATATAAGATGGAATGAAAATGGATTTTTTTTGAAAATATGATTAGTTTGGGGATAACGAGCATGTCCTTGTTTGTAGAAGTCTTAATTGCGTTAATTTCATAGCCATTGTGACTTGGTAATTGTGGTTAATGGTTTTGGATGTCTTGTAAGAATTCTCAAAGAACATAGAGACTTGATGTATTTTTAGAAATATTCGATATGTTTGGTGACCTTTAATATGCAATGGGCTGGAGTATCAGGCTTTAGTGATGACCTATTCTAGATAATATGGGACTGATTATGCTATTTAAAATGATGTGGGAATGACAATAGGTCTTTGGGATGATTTTAAAGAGGGGATTTCCCAGAGATATATATTAATCTTTATTAATACTAACATGATAGTAAAGTAGATATAAATTAATTATATTATATATTTCAAATCCCTTGATATTGTTTGACACTATGAATTTCAATTCCATCTCGATGTGGTCGCTTATGATGATTCCTAGAGTACGTAGATGCTAATGAATAATAAATCAAATTAGATTAAATAAAATGATTATTTCTTTATGTTCTAATTGATAATGAAATACATGGGAATTTAATATGATTATTTTTTTTGATATGGGAACTATATATTATTATTAAAAGATTAATTTAATGATAAAAATGGAATTACATTAATCAGTGGAAAATTATTTAATTAATTAAATTAGTTTTTTATTCATTCCTAAGAAGTAAACATTAGTTGTGGCATTCAGACATCCTTTTCGATGATAATGTTTGATGAGTCTTTGGTTATGTATTTTAATTTTTTTGGTTATGAATGATATTAATTTATATTTTATTGTTTATTATGATTCACCACCAATGTCAGTAAGGTAATTGACACCTATATGTATTAGGGGTGTTTTCTTCAACATATATAATGGTGAGAGAACATATAGATGACTTTTCATTTACCCTGTCTCCCCCTTCAACTATAGTCTTTTTTGTATCATCTGATTTAATAGATTCTGTTATAGGTGAGTTACTCCCTATGATATGATATATATTTATTTATTATACATTTATGTGTGAAAAATAATTTTTTGAGGTATACCACATAGTTGTATCCAGTAGTTGTAGCTCATGTTTGCCATAGCGGTATGTGCATGAGATTGAATGGGTTATGGTTTAATGTTTTTACATTGGTATTAGTGAATTTAAGTCATACAAATGGTTACTACTAGGTATGATATTGAATATAACGTGTTCGGTTACATAATAAGCAGTAATCACTCTTATACATATACACCTAGATCATGATGTCATATGAAAGTGTTAATCACAAGACATATGTCATTAGTCTATGAGAAAGTCAATGTATTGTGAAAGTGTAATCATAATATCATAATGTATAAATATATATATTCCATTCCTAAAAATTAGTTTCATGTAATTTGTTACTTGGTGAGTGAGCCATGGAGAGAATTGGAATAGAATACTATACTTATTTATGTGATGAGTTAGTCCCATTTATTTATTCACCCAGATTTAGTATATTTCATATGAATATTTACACAATTTTTTTAGGGAGGATTCAATGGAATATAAATTTTATGCTCACCCTATATTTATATAAATTAATTTTAGGCTCATGGATGGTTTTTGGTGATTGACCATGGTGGTAATATTCTGAGGAATTGTTGAAGAGCTATTGGATCTTCACGATCACTGTAAAGTATTTTTTATTTTGGTACATGTAGTTTTCATTTAGTTTTTTTGGTATGAATTTTATTACATTATGTATTGGAATTGATTATTTTTAAATACATTGTGTTATTTTGTGGTTTCTTATCATATATCAAAATAATTAAAATTATATTGAGTTTAATGTCTTCAATATGTGTTTTTTTATTCCCTTGGTATGAGTTACCAACTCGAGGCCTATTGGATGTTGTTTTTAGGGGTAACTATATACCTTTATACATTATAATCATGGGATCCATTCCATTATATGGTGGTAATCATTATATACTTATATGAATTATAAAAAGTAAAACAATTTGTAGACTTATTTAAATTAATAAATGTTTATATTAGAAAACCAATGAACTTATTATTTATATTTATATCAACGTAGCATGAAGTGGATTTACTTTTAAATTTTTTGCAAGGATACAAACTACTGGTAATGGATTTATAACCCCTATAATTTCATGTTTATATAGTTCATTATAGATTTGGTGGTTATGCATCATGATCTTGATTTAAGTTGATTTTGGTGGTCAGAAGAGATACTCTAGTTTCACATGGATATAGATGGTCTAGAGTTCTTATTCTATTATTTATGTTAGAACCATTAATTTATTAGTAAAAAATACTTTCATGGAACTCAAGGACATCGTTTTATTATTTTTGTAATGTTATTGATTTCATTTTACCATTATTATTATCAGAGATTTTTATTTTTAATATTCAATGTTTGGATTACATTAAATGTTACAACTACATATTTTATGATGTGGTCATCCAACCTACAGAATGGTCAATACATATTTCAAGGTTGGATTCCCTTATTTTATATTTATTTATTCGGTGAAATCATTCCCAATGGCCTCTATTTTATTCTCATGCCACTAGATTCTATCCTGAAGAAATCTAGAATACATTTTAAGTATATCATGGGCTAGCTAAAGTACATATATTAGAGTGGACCAGTTTGGTTCTTGAAAAATTGATTTCATAGCTGAGGATAGAGAGATGTCCCTATTTTTGGAATCAGCATTATTATATTGGATGGTTTTAGATAAGATCTATGTTCATTATAACTATAATGGATGTTCAATATTAGGTACCTTATAACAATCTATAAATATGAGAATTGATCAATGAAGGAATTATTGGATGTTAATGTATCTGATTTGAGATCAGTTCTCGATTATCATCGATATATTCAGTCTTTTTTTGAGAATATATTCTCTATAATGGTAATATATTTGTTTTTATGTATTTTTTGGTTTTGTGGTGAAATTAGGAAGAGATCCAAAGATACCTTTTTTACTATGCAAGAATTGTAAAATAGTATGTCTAACATTTAGAACTATCTCGATGGATAGGAATGGATGATTTCATGGTTTACTAGACAGTGCAAGAAATTTTTTTCTAGTATGAAAATTTCAATATTTTTAGATGTCAATTCATTATAGATTTCTTGTAGATTTAATCTTTTATGTTATGTGGAAGGGATGTATTAATCTGTTTTATATGATTTATTAAGGTAATTTTTATTTAATAGTTTTCAGAATTTTGATGTGATTCAAACATGTCTTTCAAAATTTTGTTTAATTTTTCAAAAGGTATAATTCTTTTAGTATTGTTAGATAAAAAAATAAATTTGGCATGATAAATAAACTGTTTTAGATTCCAAAAACTTTGAACCTCTTATTTGGTGTTATGTAAAATGTTTTAAAATAGTTGTGTATATTTTAAATTGAATTATATATTATTTTCATGAACCAAGTTAAAACATTAACAGTTTTAATGTTTCGTTTCATTATTAATTTATAGTGGTTTCTTCATGGATCACAAAAATAATTTTAATATGGTTTTTTATTATGAATGGTTATGGAATATATATTTTAGTTACAATAAAAAATTTAATAAATAAGTTAAATTGGTATTTTAAATAGAATATGTGGTTATAGAAACAAATTTTATTGGGTTTTTAAATGTTATAAAAATCACTTATGTTTAATAGTTGAGGGTAAATTTTTATAAGAAGATAATGAACCACTAATATGATGTTAGTTGTTTTTAAAAGAATAGGACAAGTTTTATATAAGTGTTTTAAATGATGTGGGATGTATTTATGATCATTTTTAGTAGTTTAAATATTTTTTTTATTAGTGTTATAAAGTATGAGTTGTTGGGTCATATACATCCTGTAATTTATATTTTCCTTCCTAGAAATATCCATATTAATATAGTAAATATCATTCATTTGGTATGACCTATAGGGTAAAACTTTTCACTATCTACGAATATTTACATTTTAAAATGGTGATGGTTATCAGTTTTATGTCTTCTTTTACTGTTCATAATGTAGATGGATTTTATAATAGTTTATTATCAGTGGGAATATTTAGGTTTTTACTTAAATATTATTGGTTTCATTTACCATTTTTGATATATTATTGCATAAGTGATCAGTGTTGTCATAGGTATAAATGTTTTCCTAAACCTATATCTTGATTTTTCCTTGAGAGGATGTGTATAGTGATTATTTAGTTCATTAATGGGTGACTATGTTGAGTGTCCCCACTAGATTATGGTGTACCCTTACTAAAGACAAGATAATTTTAATGGGTTCAATAAGAATCAGTGTTATGAGAGTGGTGTCCTAGGATACATGTTTTTTCCTATCCCCGTTATTATTATTTCTTTTTTGTTATGTTGGCATTTTTTTGAGTTAGCATGAGTCATATGTTATAAATTCATACCTCGAATATCCTAGTTATTCATATTTGATTTGTTAATATTGGGGCCTTGTGATATTGATGGAATTTTATCAGTTTGATAAATATAAAATTATATTATGATGGCTCTGAATTTCAGTGGTGTCCTATGTAGACCTTTCTCATTATGCAATTTTATTTTCTATTATATAATATGAATCTTTCTAGTTTTGATAATATGTGGTGTTTGGGAATAAATGTGTCTGTGGAGCTCAAATATGGGTGGACAACACTATATGTGATTTTTTCTGTTATCCTTTTTCTCATTGACATCGTATATGTTTTTTACATTCTATTATGTATTAATTAAGTTTTAATAGGAAATTTTATGTAATTATAACCTATAAAATCCCTCATTAAGGCGTATTATTGATCTCTATCCATTTCTAATACATATAATGTTTTATAAATATTTTTTACTGGTATTTACTATGATTTCTTGTTTTCCACTACTGAATTAGGGTGTTCCATATATTTCATGTTTGAATTTTAATAACCTTCATCTCATTTTACCAATTTTTTTTAATGTATATGTTTTTGCACATTTCCACCTACATTAATGGGATTCTTCATGAATTTATTTGGGTAAAAAATTCTATGTTGTGGTAATATTCCACACGCTGACCTCAATTTACTCTGAACTTTTATTATTATTTCTAAAACAAATTCTATTTAATTTTATGTTTAATTTAATTTAAATTATTAGATTTTTGGGTATTTAGTTCATATATATTGATTTCGAATACGTTTAGTGAAAGTCATGAAAAGACAATTTTATCGATCTGGATAATTAACTACAAAAAATTGTATAGATTGGACTTGGTTATTCTAATCATGCAGGCGGCCCCTTCTTAGTGCATCATTGCCAAATAATTGGTGCATGGTTGGAACATAATTTGGTTAACCATTCATTTGAACCACCTATTTTATCCATATCATAAAAATTGAATGTTTTACATTATGGTAATATTTCTTCTTACAAAAAATCATAAGTCCACCTGTCCTATTTTACCCCTCGAATTCAACAACTCTACCCATATGTTTATCCTTCTAACATTGTTGTACTCATGAAATTTTTAAGTATTAATGTCCTAAAAATGAAATTTATCTTTTAATAACCATCTGTATTCGTATTTTAGTTCTTAACCCTTATTATCCTTTATAGTTAAAGTCATTAAGACTTACTATTTCAGTTTGGATAAATTTTCCCTTGGGGGTTTGGATGTTTTTGTGTTCCTAATGTTACTTCAAGGTCCTCAGGTCCATTTTTTGTATCACATAGCTGTGTTATAAATGATTGTAAAACAGATGTGTTTAAAATTTTTAGGTCTCTTTCAATGAAAATAAAAAATATAATAATAATTTACTAGCATTATAATTGTTGTTTTTATGTTTTAAAAACCTTAACTATTGTATATATGATTATTAATAAAGATTATTATGTTTAATTTTGATTATTAATCGTTTCTAAAGGGTATCATCCATGAAACATAAAACAAAATATTATTTTCAATGAAAATCACACCAATTATTTGATAAAATTACCATATGGTTATTGAAAATGGAATTTTTATTTAAATAATATTGTTGGTTTTGTATCTATTTTTTTATTTTTTTTATAGAGGTATTGTAATATTTTCATGTATTTAAAATTATAATACCCATTTAATGATATGGTATTTATGAAATTATCATGGGGTTTGATTTGATATTTTTAAAAGTAATTCCAAAGCTTGTAAGCCTTGATATATTCCCCTTTTGTTACAAAAATAATTTATTTTTATTTTTGTCTTGTATATGGATGATGATAGATGATTGGGATTCTATTCAATTTAATTATATTTCTGAAAAAAATAGTTTATTTATAGGGAATCATAGAAATGGCTGTGACCTATTAGTGATATTTATAATAAAAAATGTTATATTATTATTTCATGTACTCATCTATATTTATATTTCATGTGTAGTTGCATCTAGGTAGGTGTCAATTATAGAGACACATACTACACTAGTTTATGATCATGGTCTATCTAGTGAATCTGAGACAAACTTTTCCCTACGTATAAGATTTTTCACTCTTTTAGTCCATTGACAGAAACACCATGTTTTAGGGAATTTCATTGGATATATATTTCTTTCATTCCTTATTAATAGTAATAGTATCCTTATACATGATTTTATCTAATGATGAGGTACCCATGATGAGTATATTTATGTGAATTATGTTTTCCACCAATACATGGTAGTATTTAATTAAAAAAATTCTTTAATATTCAATTATGTTTTATACATTTATATTTTTTATTTTTTTAATTGATATATTTATTTTACAATATTAAATTATATCTCGAATTATTGAACTTTATACTTATTTATGATGGATAATAAAGGAACACATTTTCAATATTTTTGTAAAACTAGTATAAATTGAAATTAATTTTAATGGTTGTGCATGTATTCCATCTATTGGTCCTATTTTAATCACTCATAGAATTATAGATATATTCATTTTTTCAAGGTTGTTATAATTGGATAATTGGTTATTGGTCCTAGTAAATGGTTATGCAATGTATAAATATAGATGGTTTTGTGTTATTCTTCATTTTATTAATTTTGGTATCATCATTGTACTATCCTTATAAATATTATTGAATCTATATGAATTTTTTTATTCCATTCGGTATATTATCAAATTTAGATAACAATTATTATTTTGAGATATTTTTATTATTTATATGTTGTGTTTGGATTCCTCTTTATGTTATAATTATTTATTGTGTGAAGTGGTCATCCAATATATATAGTGGTTATGTCGTATATACAGTTGGGAATCCATTTTTTTATTCAATTATCAAGATCATTTATTCCCAATGAGGTATATTTATATTCATATGTACTAATTTATAGCATGAAGTAATTGAGAAGGTTCCCGAGGTATTACATGAGATGGCGCACAAGCATGAATCAGATTTATTCTAGGATAGTTCAATATAGAATTGATCTTCACCATAGCAGGAAAAATATCATCAATGTTATCTACTATAATATAAAAATAAAATTTCACTACTAACTTATCTTTTTTTCTATACATCATTTCTGGTTCTATCATTCACCATCAAAAAACACAATTTATTTATTACTTCTTTATAACATTTGTGCAGATCCTTCAAATCTTGTATATGGTAATTTATTAATGAATTTTTCTCCACTATTATTTAAATATCCCAATTTAGTATTTTTGGGATTACATATTACTTTCTAATATCCCATTGTATCCCCTTCATCCGTTTATAACAAGTTCCCTGAATGGAAATTTTTTTTGTTGGGTGATTTCCTCATTAAATTTATAAAATCTAATAAAGTATAGTTTTAAGAGGTATATTATCATCTATCTACAATGATTTTTATTCAAATTCTAGTAGATATTATTTACCTGCCACTCTCATTAACTTTCCCTAATAATTCAATTTATTCTATAGATGTGTAATATTTTAACCCATATTCAATTGAATTTGGTTTTATGGTGGAACTACAATTGATCTATTGACAATTTCATTAGAATAAATTAAAAAAATTTGAATTTCCATATAATATAGGATTAAAGGAATACGACATGTGTTTTTATGATCATAAAATCCTCATATTTGTTCCAATGTATGTATCAAATGTCATCATCTCTATTGTCTATTTTGATTTGTAGAGTAGATCTCCCTTATAGGTTCTTCCAAATTGGATTAGATACATTCAAAAATTATAAACATATAAATTGTTTGAGTGCACGTTAAAAATATTTTTACAAGACAATTTAATTAATATAATATCAAAATTAAAGTTTAGAAATTGTGATATATTAATGGGGTATCGTGAAACTCAAACAAGGTCTCCCAATAATATACTAACTATTTTATCCTATTTAATCCTTCACTTAATCATATCCATGATTTTTTTATCCATCCTTTATGAAACTTCATTTTTTAGGTGATTGGTACCTTCCATTCATGTATAATTCCCTAACCCATAAAGTCGTAATGAAACTCTCTGTATGTGTACTCCCCACTATTGTCTAAATTTTTACACATTACCTTCCTAATATTTCTATTCTCCACCATAGCATGGAATGTCTTGATGTATTCTAGCTCATGATCCATCATTAATAATAATAATGTCATCACTTTTTTAGTTGAACCATCAATGAATGTTTTGAAATATTTATTACCTCCATGTGAATCCCAATCCATAAGACTAAATACAATAAAATTACACTAGATCCAGTGACTCTGATCTCATTGATAAATTATTACTGAATGAGACTCATGTGTTCCTTCCAATAGAAAAATTACTAAATGATACAATTTTTCATTAATATATACATTATATATATCTTATTTATCAATTTAATATCCTCTTCAACTCATGCGGTAGATTATCATATTCCATAGATTAGATAAAACTTCTTATTCAACAATTTTTAGGATATTTTCACATATAATCACACAATGATTGTAAAATGTATCACATATGTTTCATCGGGATATGGTGATGATTATTTTCTTTTGTCTTCAATGATCCATTACGTCATATTTTTTAACTTCCTTGTCTATAAATGGATATCCCTAATAATATGTTGTCATAACGGATTGGAACATGTAGAACACACATTAGAGTGATTTTGTTTCCATAATTTGTCTAAACATGGATGCCATCCATTGAAATAATTTATATTAAATAGGTATTCAACATACTGACGAAACTAAAGCCACATGATAGAGAATTATTGAAATACTCAATGTGTGAAGTGATGGGGTATGATTATGTAGAATTGATCACCTATTCTATGACTTTTCATAATGTGTAAAAGAAAGTATCTTCTTCACCTTGGGATAAAATAAAATATTATCATATTTACATAATATAAACAACTCCATTGTTTCTTATTTTTATTATATTAACACTTATCTTATAGTAAAATTCCATGATACTTATTCATGTGTACCACCATGCTACAGTGTTATAATTTCAATTTTATAATACTAAAATCTACAGACCTTACTCCAATCAATCCTTTTAATCTACATCCTACCCCTTGACCACCACCTTTTTATTTTTCTATCTTCTCCATGATGATAGATTACCAATGATGTTAAATCATTCCCTTCCTACAAGAATTCTCAATAAATAGTATAGCTTTTTTCATTTCCATTGTGAGTTTCCAAATAGGTTTATAGTTTTCAAGGGACACCAAAAATGTTTTCCATATATTAGGATGTTTTCGAAGTATTCAATTTTCCATATCTATATCTTTTATATTCTTGCCGATAGACACCAATCGATTCACCATGATTTGGAACTAACTTTTACAAATTTAATATATACCAATAGTGTGTTCAGTATGTTTGTAAAATTATATTATATATCCTCTTATACATACTATTTGACAAAAATATTGGAAAAGGTTTAATTATAAAAATAGTTTGGCTAAACTATTGGACTAGTATTATCAATACTAATAGTTTGGTCTAACTGTTGGTAAAATTTTTTTATAAACACTTATAATAAGTGTTTATTCAATCCATTTAAATATGTTACACTATTATTTATTTGTAATAATATTTATAAATAATTAAAAATAAATATTTATTTTTATAAAAATATATATATATATATATTTATATGTATATTTAAATATAAAATACATTTTTCTTATAGGTGAAGTATTTGGAAAATAACATTGAAGTCTTTGGGAAAATAGAAACATTTCTGAAAGAATTCCCATACTAACCGTTTTTCAAAACCATTATATAATTATTCCTATGACTAATACATACATATTCAGGAATTTTGTTATAAGAAAAATATACTATTGGATTGAAAAATAATTTAGTATAAGTATTTATCAGTGAAATTATACCCACAATATCATAAATTTTTTTTTATAATTTGTACCAATTGTTTGAGGGTAAATATTAACCGTTATAGGCCATTGATATTTCCTTTTGTAAACTAATTTATCAATTATTCATTCAATTATAGTGTTTCCACTATATAGTGAAATATTCACCAACTTATTTAAAAATAGTATGGTATTTTGAGTAGTCTTTGACTGCTATATTGTCCCCAAATTCAATAATAGTTCATGAAAATTGTTTTATTAGGAATGATGGTTGTAGAAACATTCATATATCCATTTGTGGATTTTCCAAATCATAATATTGTTCAACATTTCCCACACATCATTATTAATGTAATCATGGTTGAGTCCTTTATTCATAGTGAGGTAAAAAACTATTCTTAATATTAATGATAAATTAAATTCAATAATTCCAAATATATTAGTTTCAAGAATTAAACATGATCATACCTCCAATGGATGGTTCAACCATTTAATATCACGTTTTTGAATATTGTAAAAGAATTTGTTAAAATAGAATATAATTTGGCACTATAAATAGTAATAAAATATTATTATCATCTCATAAATAAGCAAAAATGGACACTTATTGGTTAATATATGATCAAATTTGAGTTAACGGTTGAGATTGAATAATGAAATAGAACACAAGGTCAATTTGAAAAAAACATTAATGAAATGTCTTCCTCACAATAAAGGTGTTTTATTATACCAGTAAATAGGTATTGTAGTTCTCCTGTATGGAATGAAATTTTCTACCACTTTATAGATCACATTACCTTTATTTTTAATATTCTTTCATATTTTGATAATATTAACATATAATTTTAACATTTTTCTCATAAGAATGAACCAGAGTAACATGATATATATTATCACCAAATAAATTTTCAATACTCATCACTGATTCACCATTAATAGATTTTATAACCATTTTTGTAATTCTATCATCACATATAAATAGAATAAAATTTAGAAAGTGGAAGAAAATTATGTGTTAATTTTACCAAGAACAAAGTTTGAATGAATTCCCTCTCCCATTCCAACCTTTATTTATCACACTAGGTCCTCTC
This sequence comes from Viscum album, assembly GCA_963277665.1. Classification (NCBI taxonomy): domain Eukaryota; kingdom Viridiplantae; phylum Streptophyta; class Magnoliopsida; order Santalales; family Viscaceae; genus Viscum; species Viscum album. The sequence goes on along the minus strand of OY728156.1, from coordinate 1,496,016,710 downwards.
ATTCGCCTATCACAAGATACATGATCTCTTTATCGATCAATAAATGAATATTGGAAAATCTAGAAGACCTCCTTTTATAGATATTATGGTGGTCGGAATTTTGATATTATTACTCCACTGAAACCTCCTATTCCTTGTAATTAAACCATGGGAATCTATCAAAATAGTCAATATATGTGTAGAATATGAATGAACCTTGGTTGAATTTTACCATTATCTCTGTGGTTGATTAATCAAATTTTATAATGGTAGTAAGTTCATTGGATATCATCAGTATTCTACGGGTACATTAGAAATGGGAATTACAGATTTAGAATATCCAGGGATAATTATCAATATGATCAGTTATGGTTATTTTAGAGTGTGTTTTTACCTTGAAAGTGTTGAACTTGTCTTATAATATTTTTACATTGATGAATGTGTGTTTATTTAGTTGTGGATTTGGTTTTTTGTTTTGTGGAAACATAGACATTATTATATAATTATGAAACCATATGGTTTTATTTATTGAATATTATTTTTATTTTTTATACCAATAATTCTAAATGATCACATCCTTAATCTTGACTAGAAAATATGAATGTGATTAATTATATTGAATATATCCTATTGAATTTATATAGTTTCTTCAAATATGAATTAATGTTCTATGACAATAAACATTAATGAATATGTATTATAATATATGTATTGATGGATTGAAAATTTATGAACCACTAGTAAATTACCTGTTTTTATCAAATCATGTTTTTTCATTTTTTATAGATAAAAAATTGATGATTTCAACATTAATTAAAATTTTTTCCTATATGATAATGTTTCAACATATATAAATTGTTATTTTATCTATAATATCTCAAGCAGTGAATAAATTCATATGTTATTGTTTTTTGCTACATGAATAACATAGTATAATAGAAAAATTAATATATTGCCAATAAATATATAAAAAAATTAATTATAATTTATAATAAAATCACAATATATGAATTTAAATATATTATAATTTCAATTTATTATAATTTCATTAATATATTAAATTAATTATAAAAATTTAAAATTCTAACTAACTAAAAAATAATTTAACTGGTAAGAGAGTTAGTGGAATTGTATTAAATTTTCCTTTGGACCCCCTTCTAATAGGGAATTATCACACTCCCATTTATAGAAAAAAATACACGTAGATAAAAAATAATTGAGTTTATATAATAAAAACAATTCCATATTTAGTAATATTAAAAAGAAATAAACAAAATATAAATATGATATAATTTTACATATATAAAAAATAAATAATGTAAAAATGAATGTTAAGTCATAATGCATAAAAAGTGAAAACATTTTGTATTAATAAAACATATTATAATGTAATACAACATTAGTAGTTCATTTATTCTATTCGGACTATGTTATGAATATTCATTAATATAATCCATAACATGTGGTAGATTATTGTGAGGATAATTCCTTCAAATGATAAATGAATTATCTTTATTTATACTAAAGTATCATGATATTGTTACTATGTTTTCATGGTTTTTAGTATTTGAAGGGTATTTGAACTAAAATGTCACGTTGAAATGAAAATATGAACTTCGAATAATAATGAACACATAGTGTATCAGAAAAATGTTCATTTAATTACTACAGATAAAAAAAATTTAATCAATATTTATACCAAACTACCATGTTAATATAGGATAATTTTCTTGTTTTTTCAGTATATAATGCTTGTTTGGAAATTATATGAGTATTTAAAATTAAAAACCTTCACATTATTTATACTGAGCATACAACATGTTAGATTGATGAGATGATAATTATTAAACAGTAAAAAATAATTTTAAATATATTTTCTCATGTGTCAATATAATACGAGAGATGTTTCATATTTTTATGTATGGGATTCTCTTTTATAAAAAAATGTCACTTATAAATAAAAAAATGAACTTTTACTCATAACAGACATACCAAATGTTTAATTTATATGGTTTTAATTCATACACATAAAACATAATCTACAAATATTATTGATAAATAAATAATACTATCGAATGTATATTTTTGTGTTTGAGTATAAGATATGTGTTTTATACTAAAATTACTCTTATATCCATTATAATATAAGACATGTACACTTAGTAATCTAACTTGATAAAAAATACATTCTATCATTGAATTTTAATTCATATATAACTACCTATAAATATAATCTCAAAACCATCATACAATATAATGACTTTTGTATTCGAAACATAAATTTCATTCTTTCCTGAATTCAAAAACTGAGAATTAATTTGAGGGTTTCGTCCTATGGAAAAAACTAAATTATATTATATAAAAGATAAATGTGATAATAATCCTGGTATATAATGGTAACTATGAGAATATATATTCCTTAAATTCTGTCACCCATAATGTTCGCACTACGATAAGATTTAAGTAGAAAAACTATATCCAGATTAGAGTAGTAGTTGGAATAAAATTAAATGGATTACATAATAAAATAGAAATCATGAATGTAATTTTTATATCATATTTAATTTTTTATGTACCCTTTAAAAATCAATAAAATATATTTTAATATGGTACATATATTATAAATTTATTGGAACAGATTTATTTATTTTTCTTACCAATTGTACCATTATGTCACCATTAAATCAATGAATGACAATAAGAATCACAATATCTAAATAACATAATATGAAATATATTTCTTTTTCTATAGTAAGGAACGTGATCGAGTTAATAACATTACTTAATATTTCATTAAAAATGTGAAAATTTTAAGTTAGTTTGTATTGTACTATTATAGTTAGATAGAAGAATAAATAATAAAACATTAATTATTGCATCAAAAGAGGAACTTTTAATGATTTAGGCACATTCCAATAAAATTATTCATCAAAATGATATAATTTCAATTTTATAAATACTTATGTAGAATCATTATGTCATTAAATTAGCTAACAAATTGAAATATATGTTTCATTTTTTGATTGTATGACATTTGATTAAAGAAAAAGGTTTCCTTCACCCTTCACTTGGGAAAAATATTACCTTATAAATATATCATATTGTCAAATCTAGACACTATGTCCTATTTTTTAGAATCATTATGTAACATTATAATTTTACTATAATTTAAATTTTTTCTATGTTCAGGACATCATGAAAATAAATGAACGACATTAAATTACAATTTAGTAATTCGAAAAACGTATTACATTCTACATCATATTTTTATATAGTATTATCATAAAAATTTTAAAAATAATGTTGAAAATATCCTTTTCATTCTCCAATATTTCATCACATATTATTGGAGAAGATATTATACCTACTTATAAATTCACCTCAATTTTTCCCCATGATTGGTATATATGTCTTCGAGGTCAAAATATATATTTTCCTAAAAAAGTATACAAGGAATGTATAAATCTAATTAATTGTCTACATTATTCATAATTAAGACACCCTAATATTCATTTGGTGTTATATCATAAAAAATAACCATATGTTGGAAACTTGCTTGTTATCCGGAAAAACATGTATCTCAACATCAACTCTTCCGTTTAATGAGTATCATAGAATACAACACTTCAATCTGACATCAATTTTAGACTATCTATTGATAGATTAAAAAAAATATCAATATCATTTATATTTTTTATTATTATAATATATTAAGAAAAAAATTACACTGCATACAAACCCAGTATAGAATGTTATACTTTAATAACATATCGAACAATTCACTATTAGTTATACTATTCATTAAAAAAGTTTAAATAAATATAAATATAGTGTAAGATGTAATTTCCAATCTTGAATTATTTTATGTATGTGTTATTTCTATTTACTAAAAGTATAATAGAATCAATATATTATTCTAAAACCTGCTATGATTTCAAATTACAAAATAATATTCAATATATTTGACTTATCTTTCTTGTGTGAAAGCACACAATGCTTATAATTTATTTTTGTATTTCAATGACCATGTGAAAAATTATTAAATAATTTGGATGAATTAGTATTATTTTATATTTTAAACCCAATAATCATAATATTCATTTAGTTTATTATGATCAAGAATGAAGCACCTTATCTTTTGGTATCATATTAATCAAGATAGAATGTAGTAATTTAATTCAAGTGTTGCTCCAAATGTCTGCACCATTAAAAATATATAGTTTAAGTAAAATTAGAAATTTATTTCATTTAGTACAAATAATATACAATGAGAATATTTCATATCTGTTTAAATTTTCAAATATCATTATAGAATAAGGTATATTTTCTCCAACTTTTATCATAATTTTCATGATATGATATCCATTATCATTTACGGTAGTACTCATATTTGATGATCAATAAAAAATAGTTTCATCCCAGATACTAAAAATATTTTTTTATTCCATATGATTTGTATAATACTTTTAACATTGATATATTCAGTAATAATTAAATTCTTCTTACAACTCATCTTGGAAAATTCATCACAAATAAATCAAACATAAACCTGGATACATGATTTGATGAGGGGCATTTCCATGTTCTATTGAAAACATTATGAACACATTAACCCCCTCCCTGTAATCATTTGTCATAAGATTGGAATCCAATTTTTTTATTCATATTCATCATATTTGGTTCAAGAATATTTATATATAACAATAAATATATATATATAAAAAAGGTATACATATAATGTGTCATCTTTTACATGCATAAATTAAAGATAGTAGAGCGTCAAAAGAATTATATATTTTAATTCATACACATATAAAACATATAATAGATTCTCAATATAGACTATGTTTTATAATAAAATGAAAAATATATACATATAAATAAATTGGTATATGTAAATACAATTTAAAAATACATATATTTATATACACATAGATATGTAAAAAATCAAATATTTGGGTTTAAATATATTTTTATGTATATTTATATGAAATTATAAATATACATGTGTACATATATATATACAAGAAATAAAAGTATTCAAAATATAATGAATAAATTTAAATAATATTCTTCAAAGTTCTAATATATACCTAAATGATGTATAAAAAAGATACACATAAATATTATGAAATTAAAACCCAAATTATATATATACATATCTATGTTTGTGTGTGTGTTTATTTATATGTGAAATTTAAAATTTATACACACACACATATATATATATATATAAATAAAAACACATAAAGAAGAAAACTACATACATATATATACATATAATATCTGATGAAAGAAAAAAATTTATATATATGAATATATATATGTTTGTTATTATATATATACAAATATATATTGAATATTATGAAATTATTATAAGAATAAATAGGGATTTTATTCATTATATAATCAATATAGAAATATACATACAAACACAAACATACATATATATATATATTGATTAAAAATTATAGAGATTTATGGTTTAGATTTAAAAAACAATTTAGGACGAAAAACTAAAGAAATTATGAAAAACTCACGAACGATCTACAATGAAATTCGTAAAAACTAGATTCAAATATAATAAATTTGGTTTTTAGGGTAAATTCATTTAATGTATTCTATTAAAACAGTACCAATGTTTGAGCTTAGTAAAATCACGAATGATAAGGAGGAGCAACACTACTATTATGATTTATATTAAAAATGGAAATTATTTTTTCACCACTAAAGAAAATTCAATTATTAATGTAAATTTAATATGACATAAAAAATTTGGTCTGATAAAGAATAATTTTGATAGTGATATTAATTCTTTGATAAAAGTATATTTTTCTATAATAAAATTTTAAGATATTATAAACACTCATTTTACTAGTACATTAATTAACAGTGATAAATTAATGATTTAGTAATGTCAACCATATCATTGATATAATAAAAATATTAATAAATAATAAAATTGAAATATTTTATAAATATATATATAATTAAACAAAATTACATATGAATAAAATAAAAAAAATAAAAAAATTAATAAATAATATCAATTAGCATAAATGACCTAAGACCATGAGTGTCAAGACCCAAAATCATTGATAAATTATTTAATTACAATAAAGGATTTAAAATGGGATATGAATTTTGAAATATAGTGAAAATTACACTTCCACAGTAATCCATGCCAATAATTCACCCAAAAAAAGAAAACTAGCATATTGAGATATCATAATGAGATTTTCCACCAAAAGTTCCTCGACAACTTATGAAATAACACCTATTCATGGATTTTGTTTTTTATTTATAATTAATAATATGAAGTATATCTCTGTCATACATTGTGATAGAACCCTTAGTGGTCTAATTCCTCTCTTAATGGGATGATCCCAAAACCTATTACAATGCTATTAGATCAATGCTTATCCTTAGAATATTAAGTATTTAAACCACTACAGTTATAAAATATGATGGATTAAGATCTCTGGTTATACAAATACATGAGGTGTATCATTCAACCTTAATAAATACATAATATTAACGACATTATTCCATGAATTATTCCTTATATATATATTCATATTGTAATGTATTCAAAATGATGTTAGTTTTCCATGTACTAGTGTGATTATCTCACTAAATACTATTGGTTGTAAACGTACTAGATAGATTATGGGTGTTTAATTTCAATACTATATTTTCCACTCATATTATAATGTTAAATTCCTTAGATTTACCTAACTTCTGTCTTTTTTTATTAATGTTTGCAGTATCATCCATAATCTCTACGATTCGACGGATGTGTGTTGCATATCACCTAGAGTAATGTGATTGATATAATTTCCCACCTATAAATAATCAGGTGAGTCTATATCATTCCTCACTAGATAATACCAATAGATTACTTTATAGTGGGGTTTCAATTCCATTTATAAGCCTTAAAATTAAATTTAGATCTTGCATTATGCACATTATTGATATTCATAGACTTGGTTGTGTCCAATATCGAGGATTGAAGGCATATGGTTGTGAAAAAACATATTTTTTTTTTCATATTACACTATTAAAGGTAAGAATCTATTTACTCTTACTGAAGGACTGAAACAAAGAGCGACTCCCCATATATAACACAATGTTATATTAGTATGTATTAATTTAAATAATAATATATATTTGAATAGAATGTGATGTATTCCACAACAATATAATATAAATAATATATTATTAAAATAATAATTAATTCACTATGATTATAAAATTTGAAAACAATTTATTAACACTCATTGGATAATGATATGAAATAATGTTGAGAACACTTGTCATTTAAAGTGGTAATATTTTATCGATGTAGGATCTTGTTATATCATTTATTTTCATTTAAAACACAAATTTTAAAATTTTATAAATTTAATTTTGTGAAATATATATTATTTTTTATTTCATAATTTAAAATTTTAATTGTATTGAATTTTTGTGATTTTTTATTATGGTTTTTTTGGTGAATAGTTAAAAATATTGATTTTATAAATATTTGGAATTTTATGAAATTATATAGATATAGGATGGAAAAGAAAGTCAACGAAACCTTTTTATAGACAAAAAATTTATTTATTATTTAATTTAAGAAAATTTAATGTATAATATTGAATATTGATATATATGTTTGAAATTTTTAAAATTTATGAAACTAATGTATTCAAATAGAAATTTGTTTTGTATCTTCTCTTTTAAGAATGTTTTAATAATATATTAATCATATTTGGTATGTTTTTAAAGTAAAATAAAATAGATTTGATTTAAAAATATAAAAAAAATTATAAAAATAAACACTATTCATTAGTTTAGTCTAAAATCACTTTTATTGCTTAAAAATGCAATTTCATCAAAAAAATATATTTTATTGTTTTTTAGAACATATATTAAAATTAATATTCCAATCCTATATAAATTGAGAAATATAAAATTAATTTAACATATATGGTCATCATGTTCTGTTTTGGTAATGATATCAATTTTATTTTCTGTAATAATGAATAGTTATCATGGTAAAAGTTTATCAATATGGTCATGGTCATAACGATTAAAAAGGGTGGTGGAGCTATTGGATAATGCTTAAAAAATATCTAAATGATGAATAAATAATATTTTATAATTGTATTAATACCTTAATTTATCATATCATAAAAACGATATTTTATCCAATTATTATGAGAAATTGACCTATTATATTTTAATGTTTTTAATATTTACAAATACTTCACTCTGCTCCATTATAAATGGTCAACACCTCTAATAGCTTCCATAAACCCTTTTAACACCCTAGATCAACCATTATCTTCCAAGATACCTCTCAAAATTTCCTAAATACCCATGAGAGGTCATTGACAAACGGAAAGGCCAAGAATATAAGGATTATGGTGTGGGCCAAAGGAACATAACCAAAGAGGAGTTATAAGTATTAACTGAATTAATTCATGTTTATTTATTATTCTATAAACTTTTAATCTATTTTATCCATAATAATAAAATTAAAATAGCATATTAATTGTAGATTTTTTTATAACCACAATTTTATACCTATTTTATATCCAATGGTTAATGGAAAAGTTTCCCAAGTGTACATGTGGACCACAACATCCACAAATTCATATTTTTCCTTTTTCATAACCACCTCTTTTGAATGGAAATAAAAATTGATTTAATGCAATTTTTTATGAAATAATTATGAATATATAATGATAAAATTTTATCTACCTTCTTACCCTCCCATCCATTGGAAAATAAAAAAAATTTCATGAAAATGTGCTGACAATTTCCTCAACAAAAAAATTTAATGAATTTTTCATTACCACCATAAAATAATAGACCTAAAAACAAATATAATGAATAAATATTATAATTATAATATTATATTAATTATTTCATTGAAAAATTATATCTAATTTATTAATTTTATATTATATAAGAAAAGTAAAAACATCATTGATGAGTACATGTGGACACCCACATCCATGACATGACGTATTTAATTTTTCAATACCACCTTAAATTTATAATTTTAGATGTATGTTCAGTGAAAAAAATGATACATTTAATATTTTTTAGGATTCTATAAATTATGTAACCATAAACCCATTGACCAAGGATTACACACTAAATTAGTTTTAGACTAAATGACCAGAAAAAATTCTATGTAGACATAACCGATTTATTAACTAAACAAAACATGATAATAAATGAAATAAAAGTTATAATAATAATTTCATGATCTTAAATTCATGTATTGAAATTTTTTTATTATTAATATATGTTTCTTTATAAGTAATTAGTGAATATATGATGAAATATGAGACTTAATGTAATGTATTTTTCATTAAAATGTTATTTTAATGTTTTCCTTTCAACATATTCACATTCCTATTCACATTATTCAATAATATTATATAATATTAGTTTATATACATAATTGATTTTTTAAATCAATTTTCAACTATATATAAAATTTTAAAATCATATTAATAAATATTATTATATATCTTTTTATCTATAGGTCACTTTTTATTATTTTTTGTAAAGTTAAAAATAAGGTTTTTAAAAATTTAAGGCGTGGAAGAATTTTCTATCTATTATATACCATATTAATTTTTAATATTGTCTTATAATTTTTATTTTTTTCAATGAATAATTAATTTCAATTATTAAATGAATATTCTTTTGAGGATTTTTCAATGGGAAAGAATATTTCTTATTATGTTTATGTCAATATAAAATGTGACTTTTATTATGTAGTAAAATGATATTTTCAATGGTTTAATGATGAAAAGATATAATAATATAACTAATTTGTTAAAAATACAGTACATGGGAATTATTAATAAATAATATGGATTCACAATTTATAGTTCGATAATGCATTAGGTAATGATTTATTTTTTAGGGAAATGATGATTGGAATTAAATTATTATGAGTAATTCAATACTGGTTAAATAAAAGTTAGCATTGTTGGTGAATATATTTTCATACGAATCCTATATGGTTTATATATAATTTCATTGATTTTTAAATGAAAGTATTTTTATTTCAAGAATAATATATATGATCTTCTAAAATTGAAATGTTTGTTTTTGATGAAAATCATTTTCATATATTTGTCTATTTTCCCATGATACCTAAATAGTCATTCTCTATGTCATGTAGATTTTAATGGTTTTATTTGATAAAAAGTTTTGAATTGACATGTGGTTATAATATTTATATATACTCATTATTTTTTCTAAAAATTTAAATATTATTATCTATTTCTAGGTTGTTAACTAGACTAAAGGGTTCTCATTTATTTTTATATCCATTTTCAATATTGTTTTTCTTGTGGGAAATTTTTAGATGATTTATAAATTAAACAAAGGATTTGTAATAACTAAAAAAGTGTTAATAAGCCCACTATGTTGACTCGTTTAAAATAAATACTAATTTTCCTGTATGAATCATGGGTGTAATATTAAGAACATTGTTTTGGAAAAGAGTACACTATAGGGAAATTTCTTCTCTATCATGTTATTTTTTCATATTTTTCTAAAACGATATTGATAATATATCATGTGAATATAATAATGTGAAATCCATTCGATAAAACTCATATTTATGTTATGTTAAATATATTTGTGTTTTATTTGTATTAAATAAAATGATATAGAAAAATGTAGAGGTCAATCTGTAATTTTATGAAATAAATTTAAAATATTTTGAAATCATTAGAGGTTAGTTGTGACTCCAATTATTTTATACCAGTTTATATTTTCAGTATTGTTTTAATTTTTAGTTTTATAGATTGTTGGAATTTTTATTTGAGAATAAATATGTAATTCCAAGAGTCAGATAATATAAATGTGTCTTTTTTATGGCAGGGTTAAAGGCCTATGATGTTTCTCAGAGACCAAAATGATTTTGCAATCATTTGAATTTGAATTCAAAATTCTAGGAGATATAGCCTTAGGATCACAGTTGGTGCATGGTTTGTACTGATCGTGCAATTCATCAATACCACATATTTTATAAAGGTAAATGGTTTTTCAAAACTATGAGACATTTCTAAGAAAAACATGTTTCCCTTAAATAGTTTCTAATGGTTTGTCAACCATGAACCAAATACTACAAATCCATTTGAGTAGGCCATATAAAACTGTATATGGGAACCAAAATGTTTTCATATGGCCATTTAAACCACACAATTATCCATTTGAGGTGGGGGTGTCCCTTTGATTAGTGGAACCACATTTTTGGCATAGAAGTTTCCAAAACCTGATTCCAACCCAAATGGCATGATAATGTGGTTGAAGAATACTATTTTATCTATACCAACTTCTTGTTTTCCTCTTAATTTATCCTTAACCATTAACAAATATCACCCCTTTGGATGTGGATGATTTCCATCAACCTATTTTCTATGAATGGTGGTTTCTACATTTTTTAAACTCAGAATACAAAATCTTTACTATCATGGTATCACCCTTGGTTTGTCTCTCTTTCCTAATTCTTCATTTCTCTAATAATCATCCCAATTGGAATTTTATCCCTAGGTGAGGTAGTATTACCCATATTCAGGTTATTATTTTATTCTTAAATTTTATTAATTTTCATATTGAATCAATTCCTAAAAATGTATGTGTGAATCATTATAATCATAACGTAGGGGTCTATATTCCATTCCATTAATGTCAGGTCATTTAAAAATGTGTCATTGTTTTTAATGGTTGATTCTCAATGTGTCACCTAAAAAATGGTAAATTAATTTTAATTTTAATTTTATTACCCAGATTTGGTTGACATGGAAACCCTAAATCCATATTTTGAGGTTTACTAAATTAAATAAAAATACACTTTATGGTGTGTTTTATAAAATTATTATTATTAAAATGCTTTTAATAATTATTTTAAATGTCCTATTGAGGTTTTTTATTATTCCTAATGAAATTAATTACCAAATCAAATTAACTTTCTAATGCACCGACCCAATTAACATAGATTCGATTCATTATTAAATAGAATTGGAATGATCACAACAGATCAAGTATCGAATGAAAGATTAGTTTAGTAGCTTTGGAATTATTAGATACATAAATAAGTTTTATATTAAATTCTGAATTCGAAAAAACAAAAATTCTATATACCATTCGGAACACACTCATATCCCTTATCTTTTTCATGAATTACAGTCATAATAAATTTCTTCACATATGGGGAAAAATAAAAAATAAAAAAGGGGTGATATTAGATTCTCACTAAGGATATCAATAGAGAAAACTTACATAAATAAGAATAATCATTTAAGGAAATGTATATGACTAAAAAATAAGCCTTTTAAAAATAAAATTTTGTATAATTTGGAATATATAAATCGTGTATTCTGTTTAATTATTTACATGGATACTCTACAAGAAGAATAATAACATGTAATATCAGTAGGTAATTTCATAATGATTGAATACATAATTATAGACATCATAAACCCTTAGTAAAATCCGTATTTTAATAAATAAAATAATATTTATTCAAGCCCTTGTGACAAGACACTAGTTTGTAACATGAGACATAGAGATGCATCGAGGATCTATAAAGGGATCAAGCCATCACTTACTAAGTCCAATGCATTCCTAATATGAAAATGATGAAACATAACATAATAATTCATATTAAAAATAGTATATGAAATGTCATTACATGAACCACAATCCATGAATGGTATAAAAATAGTATATCTAGATTCCAACATATAACAAATTATTCAATACAACATGGAAAATTTTACCATTATAAATCAACATTAAATAAGCATAGAATCCTAAATAGGACCTTTACAAAGAATAAATCAGTTCTATTGGATAAAAAATATCTCTTTCTATTAGGAAATAATTTAAAACCTATCTAATTATAAAAGAAAAAAATTTAATTATTTTATAAACATGTATGTTTAGCTTTGAAGGTGTTATAACAGTGGAAAATTTTTGTACCTCCAAAATATGTTAAAAAACATAATTACATTAGAATCTAGAAATACATAATGTATTTTTTTGTAAAATGATGGAACGATTCCATTAAAAAAATATTAAAAGTAAAACAAGTGTATAATATACATTAACCCATATTCTATTAAATAGAAAAAAATTTAAATATAATTTTATGATACATGGATGTGGATGTTAAAATATTCTTAGTAGATACTTTCATAAAAAACCTCAGATAATAAAGAGATTGCAAAGATAACACTTACCTTGTATTATTCCATAAGAAAGTGAATTATAACCTCTTTTATAATGGTTAAATAATTGTTATTAAAATATAAAAGAACAATATACATATATATGATATTATATATGATCTTATAAAATTCAATTTTAATTATATTCTTGTGAAATTGTTGTTTTATCTGATAACAAATTAGTTTTTTTATATTTTTTGTTATATAAGTAATGTTTGTTATGTATAGGATGTAATGATTCGTATACATAATGATATTAAGTTCATAAATATTATTTTTAATCATTATATGAAAATTATTCTGAAATGGTTATGAATGGTAATAAATATTATCACGTTCATGGAGATGATAATATGTACGTATGCATGAGAGACAATATCATTATATTTATAGTAAAATATTATCTAATTGGATTGTATATTATATATAAAAAATCATTAAAATGTTATTTTTCTTATCAAAATCAATTATAATCATTATTTTACACATACAAATATTCATGCGTACGTACGCATGGATGATGAAATTTTCATTCAAAGGATGGATAGAATAATGAATATGGTTGTACCATAAATATAATAAAATTATTATATTTAGATGTCAGTGGTTTTATTATTAGTTTTGGAAATAACAAAGAAATAGGATGTGGAGGATGAAAAGAACATTGAACGTGGTGATTAAATTATTACAACTTCTTGTGGTGGTTCTTTTTGATTAGATAAAAAGCGCACCATAGGTAAGAATTTTGATGAAATTAATTCAACTTGTTTGATGTTAGGGTTTTTGGGAGGATATTTTTGTAGTTTCTGACTGAGAAAAATGCATTTGGAGGTGTGAAAATAAGAGTTCATTAACATCTCTTTTATAAAATTGGTGAGGGCCACTTTTGGAATTGGATAAAATATTATTTAATTATTAAATCATTTCCAGTTTCTAATAGCTCCAAATGGATTTAGTTTGAGGATATGGTGGGGATGAAATTAAAACCTCTAAAGAAAAAGGTTGTAGATAGGTTTAGGCCACTATATTACCCATATCATTTTTATTTAACTCTTAAAAAATTGTTTAATGTTTACCATATCTTATTTTATTTATATATTACATTGTTAAAAAACATAATATAAAATTCCAAGAGAATATAAAGGGGTTCATTAATGACACATATATAATTATATATGTTTTTTGTACCAACCATATATTTTTATTAATATTATACCATTAAATAATATAGTAGGTGATTTAAAAAATAAATTATATCAATTTTGACGGTATTTTGTATTTAGATTTTGTCAAAGTCAACAAATTTGATTAAATTGAAGAAAATACATTAAATAAACCCTAAAATGTCATATTCAACTATAATATTCTTAATTGCCATCATATGTATCACTATATATTTATTTTTTTATTTATAATATCAATTATTTTAATTTTTTTATTAAGATAATTACTGCATCATCATTGTGTCAAATATAAATTAAATTATTAAATATCTAAAAATTATAAACAAAATCACATGATATAGAAAATATTTTTATCCTTCAAATGAATTTTTTTTGTCGAAAAGATCATATGTGTAACCCTATGTTAAAAATAATTCATTATTAAAATTTTGATTTAACACTTTTAACTATTATTTAAATAAAAATATTATTAAATGTTCTAATCTATTCCCCATGTATTAATGAGGATCATATTTTATTTCAAAGGTGGATTTTGGTAGAAAAACAATTGTCCAATACAATTAAGACATGTGTTAGGTTAATTATAATAACATTTTTACGTTTAATTAACATATTTACATTTAAATGTGGTAAACAAATTTCATAAGTTATGATTCATAAAAAATTATTTTCATTTTATATAAGAAAATTTTTCTTACTGATGTCAACCGTGTCTCTCAGATTTTTGAAATTCAATTCACATAAGTAGTAAAATAACGTTTCATACAAATATTTAAATGTACCTAGGAGTGTAAAAGATGTTAACTTTTTCAATAAATATATATATATATATATATATATATATTATAAAATGACCCTACTTAATCAAACATTAAATATATATGTTCAATGCATAATTTTTATTAAACTAAAATAAATTTAAATTAAAAAAATATAAAAATAAAAAATTCGGTTTTTATGTATTATGTAGTATTTTTCACTATTCCCCAAAAATAGAATGTTTACAGAAATATACCAATAATTCAGCCTTAGATAATTTTATTATTCTGAATTTAAAAATGAAGACTATCTTTCCAAATTCAAAATATAGAAGTTTCATTAGATAATTTAAAATTAATTTCTTGTTTTCAAAACCAGAAAGCAGGTTTTTGAGAAATAAAAACAATCAAAATATTGATATGTGTTTATATTGATTGTAAATATAGAAATACCTCTATAGACCAAAATTGGATTAAATGGTAAAAAAATAATGTAATTATACATCAAAACCATTAAAAATTATAGTTTATCAATATAAATATTTCTCATTAAGAATTTGTTTTCAATTAAAATTTAGTATTTTTCACTATTCATCAAAATATGAAAGATATCATAAAAACACCAGATAAGTTATGAAAACTAAATTTTTTATGTCCCATATGAATGTATAATTTTATTTTGGAAAATTTAATATATAAAAGTTTCAAATATTGGATTTAAAAAGGGTTCACAATTAAAAGGTGGTAAAATTTGATTTTCTAAAAAATAACTCCATTATCTGAAAATTGAATTAGTTCTTATATTATTTATTAGAAAAACATATTTTTTATTTTAAAATAATATGAAGTATATAAAATTCATAAGGATGTTTATAATATTCATAACCACTTTTTGAATGGCTAGATTGGTAAGTCGTGGTGACCCGAACTCGATGTTGCGTGTAGCGCAAGCTATTGAACTAAATTAAAGTTATAATGTACAATGAAATCATAGTCTGTTACATTGTCCCCTACTTCAATAAAATTTTTTCTCACAATTATAAATTTTACATTGAAAATAAAATGTTAAAAATAGAAAATACCCATGTGGAAAACCCTCATCAGAAATATTGTTAATAAAATTTATTCTTAGCAGGAGGGAATGGAAATGAAAAAATATCCACCAAATTATGATCTCGAATAAGAGAACATTGGAGGAAATTGTAATTTGATGAAAAAACATAATCATTCATAGTGAGTGATTGAGGTCATCAATCACAAATAAGTGAATGTCAAATTGAAGGCCTCAATGCCATAAATCTATGATGACTAAAAATATCGACAGTTCAACATAACATAAGGTATTAGGATCACACATTTTTGGTTTTGAGATCCATTCCCTATGTAATATGAATTAATTTAATAAAATAATAAGAAAAAATGAATACATGAAAAATAAAGTCCCATCCTTTAACTAATTTCTACCAAAAACTCATATTAGAACTCAAGAATATTCAATTTATCCTATTCGTATAGGGTTCCAAAAATATTAATTTTTAATTCATTTGTCAGACCAATTAAAAAAACTAAATTATAATAAAATGAATATCACGTAGGCCAGTGGTAGGTGATTCACCCATCTCTCCCTTCGATTGCTGGTTCAGGTCTCATGGCCCTTCCAAACACGATAGGTTGTCGCTCGATCTCGGGGTTTTCCATTCCATAAAAAGAAATGTTTTAAACTTAAACTATTGTCTCCAAAGTCCAACATAATTCATTACAACCTTTATACTTATCTAAAGTACATATATCCCAACTAACAGATCAAAATTTTTAATGAAGGTATGCTTAATGAAGATATCTTTTTTCCTCATAATAACACGAGAATACCTTCATAATGTATTACCTTAAAATTGAAACACCATGAATTACCATAAAACCATATTTAATACATTCATTCTCCCTTGTTCCTTATAGAATTCATAATATAGTAATTCAATCAAAAAAAATTTAATACCTCAATGATGATTGAAAAGAAAACAATTAATCTCTTCCAAGTATGTAAATAATGTCCAATATAATTTATCCATCTCAATTATCTCTTATTAAAAATCACTACCTTAGTATGATGACCATATTAATGTTTTTCTATCTCTAAACCATATACTTTCCAAAATTCTTAACATTAAACTATGAAACATTACTTGGTACCATTAAATGACAAATCCTTGATGTAAACATACAAGAGTACAATCCTTATATACATTATAATTCTAAAAACATGTCCATAATTAATAAAATAATCGAATGAATCAAATCAATAATATCAAATTAAGTACATTAATCTTTCCACGTCATCTTTGGTAGTATCATAACATGATTATTATCCAATTGAATCATTTGGGGAATACATTGATGATTGGGAAATTGGTTCACGTAGAGTCCCATCTCCTAGCAGAAAGAGCATTGTACATTTGAATCATTTTTATAACCTTGTAAAACATGAATTTGGTGTCCTTTTTCTCCACACATATAACATAATTCAATTCCCATCAGCATTTACCATTGTGACCCTTTCCACAGTCATCAAATGTGGGAAAATATTTAGATCCCTTCTTCCCATTGACCATATTTCTCTTTTACATCCTATTATTTTCTTGCTTCCCTTAAAATCTATAGGACTTAGAGAAAATATTACTCATCTTATAAACACATGATACTATTTCTTCATAATATGTGGATACATAGGAGACAATTTCCATTCTAAATGTTTGCTTAAGACCATGACTGACATGATCCTTCTTACTCTTTGAATCATGTGTATTGTTGGAGTTCTCATTCATTCTACTAGTTTCTATTTAAAAATGATGAAATATCCTAGGTTAGATAATATCATAATTTATAATCCAAAAAATATAAAATTTATCATTATTATTATAAACTTTTTACAAATAATGTCTCATAATCATAATATGTTTTCTTTTACAACATATTTACTGATAAATCGTTCAAAATAATTTGTAAATTTTTTTTGAAATCTCCTAAACATATCCCCTCAGAGTGTCATAATAAAGTGTGAAGCAAGACTTGTAGCCATGTACCAGGATACCCCTACATACATCCTTTCCAGATCATACTCTACCAACTAATATCCTTACAGGGATCTATTTCAAAAAAAATCACAAAATATATACATTACTAGAATTCTAGGAACATTCTTTATACTAATTCTTAAAGACTATCTTAAGTAGTGTTTTCAAATCAGAGGTTAAAAAAATATATTTTTAAATTTTTTGATAAACTTCATCTGATGCCCACTGTAACATCCCTACCCTAGTGACCCAGAGTCAGAAAATTATTACATAGCATTGGAATGATAATAAGAGATCATGTCTTGAAGGACTGCTTAGTTTAGTACTTTTGGAGGTACTATATATATACGTAAGATGTACATTACATTTTGAAATGGAAAAAACAACAACACTTGGTCCCCTTTTGGATAAAATCATCTCCCTTAACCTATTACATTATGTCGATCATAATATACTTCTTTGATTCCTGGAAAAAATAAAACATAAGAAATTGATGAGCTCAGATGCTCAGTAAGGATAATTATATATGGGAATCCTTCATAAATACGAATAATCATTTTAGGTTATGTATGAGTCAAAAACATAATCCTTTTAAAAAGCCATCCACATAATATGGACAATATAAATCATATAATTCCATTTAATTATTCACATGGATATTCTACCAATCAAATAATCACTTGTAATATCAATAGCTAATTTTATAATGATGGAATTTATAAGGTCGGAAATCATAACCACATAGTCAACTAATCATGCAACGAAAAAAATATGATTTTTTCATGGACTTATTCGAAGACTCTAGTTTTTCTAATGATACCTACTGAAGCATCAAGGATCTATAGAGGGATCCACCAATCTCTTACCAAGTCCAATGAAATCCTAATATTAAAATGTTGAAACATAACATAAACATTCATATAAAAAATTGAATACGAAATTTCAATACTTTAACCATAAACCACGAATGGTATAAAAATATTACATCCAAAATAAAAAATATCAGAAAACCTTCAATACAAAATGAAAGATTTTTTAACATCCCAAGTAAGTAATGAATAATAAATATTTTTATCTATGCCTAATAATGAATTAGATAATGTTTTATAGGCTTAAAATGAAAATAAATCCAATCTTAAGCATGGAATACACTAATATTTTTAAAAGATTGTTTTACTACCTTTTAATGGAAAACCATTTTTAAATCTATATTTTGACATTTTTATAAGTTATGATTGTCAAAATAAACTTATTCTTTATGATTGGGACATAAAAATTTACTTTTTGTGAATTTTTTGTATTTTTCCGATAAAGTTCATTTTTTAATGAATTGTGAAAAATATTGTATTTCAATTCAAAACCTATTTTTAATATAATTTATTTATGTGATTAGGTTATCTTTTGAATTGGTTTTATAGTAAAATTAGAATATATTTTTACCATTTAATTCAATGGTGGTCATTGGAATCAATTTCACTTTGAAATTGGACTTAAACTACTGTCAATCTTTTGATACTTATTATTTCATAAAAACACGATATTTGTCATGACAGCGGGAATTAATTATTAAATTTATTAACGTAACCTATATGATTTTAATTTTTTAAAATAGACATCATTTTTGAATTCATAATATCAAATATATCATAGGGTGAATTTTTGGTGTTTTTCTGAAAAACATCAATTTTTGATGAATAGTGAACCCACTAAGTTGTAGTTAAAGAAACTGATTTTTCGTTTAAATGAAACTTTGCCACTTCTGTTATTTGATTTTAAAAAATACAACATAAATGGTTGTCATTAAGAAGTAAAAATTTGTTTAATGAGATTAATATAAATTTTTTTGTGAATAGTAACTTTTAAGTTATTAATCGCGATTAGAGGTAATTAGTGTAGTTTTAGGTAAAAATAATGTTTTAATAATATGAGATGAGCTTGACACATATCCTACCCTCATTGGATGTGTCATGTCCGACCAATAAAATCCATGGGTTAACTTGGGGACCCAATGGATCCTCTTTGGTTGGGAAATGACATAAATAACTTTTTATTTAATGTTAAAGTAAAAAATGACAAAAACATGAGATGTTTTACTAAAAAAAATTTACATGGGGTTATACAAGTCATATTTTTGACTATAAATATTATTTAGAAATATAAAATTATTTCCTACATCATGATATTTTTTTTATTTTTAGACATTAAATATATTAAATTATTTATGACATCATGATGATGCAGCGATTACCTCATTAATAATGGATTTAAATAAAATTAAAAGATAATGTTAAATATATGATCTACACATGTCCAAAACCAATTGGATGGGTATATTTCGAACAATTATCACCTTATCCTCGAATTATATCAATGTGGGACCTCTTAAATCCGAATCTCATTTTAAAATAATGTATATTTTCTTTACTTTCCAAGAGTGCCCCACCTCTCCTCTTATAAAAGGCCCCCACCTCTACCTCTTTACCCACACTTCCAAAGCCTTTGGAATTTCCAAACCCTTCCCATTATGTCTTTCCACATCCCTCTCTTACTCATTGAAGCCTCACATTGGGCATAAATCTTCCCAAGGAAGCCTTTGAGCTCAAACCAAAGGGAGTTACCCGATTTTACGGTAATGTCTTTTTTTGAGTCCTTTTGTTTTATTTTTCTTCTCCAAACCCTTAAATTTTTTTATTGTTTTATTTTGTAACAACTCTAGTATCTTAAATATACTAGGATGTTTTTATAAGAAGAATTATAGCTACACTTACACACGCCTACATCTAATGGTTAAAGATTATACTGTTTCTGTAGACGGCGAATTTCTGCCTCCTGAAACGATGATTGTTCAACATTCTTTTAACACCTTCAAAGGTGTCCATTAAGATAACACAATATTTATATATGATATATAATATTTATATGTTTTCCTTAAGATTATGTATTTTTAATTTTGGGCATTCCTTTATGGTTTACATTATGGGTAAACGCGATATCTTCATTTGAGGAAGTGCGGACTACCGCCCCCTCAAAGTGATTTGATTCGTTAATGCAATATGTGGGACGTATAAAGGATGTAATTAATGGTATTATATATGATATTATAATGGAATTATAATATACCTTTATATCATTATGATTCCATTCTATAAAATACGAAATAGAAATGAAAGTAGCGTTCATGCGTACGTACGACTTACCGTCTCCATGAACGGTGAATTTCATTTATTACCTATAAATTATTATGTAATATTATAAATGCATGTATATAATGGATATATATGATATATAAATCATGATTATAACTCTGGATATAATGGATACATGAACAACTTGTAATTATAAAGAGCATATTTTTGACTCAAGTACCAATGATCGTTAAAACGACCGTTAATAACTTGAATAATTATGTAGTGTTCATGACATGTTAATAAGTGATATAAAAGGAATAATGAAATTGAAAAAGGTTCTTAAGAAAGTAGAAAATAACTCACGTTTATTATTTAGGACATTAAAGAATGACTGAGTCAAGTCGGACCCGAGGTATGGGACTTCGTCTCAATCTCCTTTCATTGAGGCATATTATGTTTTATACAAAACTTTCATTTATACGGTGTATAAACCCCTTTGACTTTTACGTTTATTCAAAAGGAATTTTTTTTATATTAAGCGTTAACTAAACGAAAAAATGAAATTTTTTTGTCGTACATATGCGGCGACAACGATTTCTCCGCCGCCGTCACCATTATTTGAGTTTTGGCATCCTCTACAAGCCATACCGTTTTTTTAAAAGAAAAATAAATACCCTGTTTTATTTTTCTTTTAGTTTGGTATTGAAAATGGTTTTTATAATGTTTTTATTATATCAATGTGTTTTATTGATATCTTGTGATTGAAATGTGGAAATGTTGTGTTTCCTTTATGTATGTTTTATGTGATACGATTATGTTATGGTTCTTGGGCATTATTATGAAGACGGGTGGTTCCATGATAAACTAAGGGTGGGTGAGCCCGATATAGCCCTCCAATGCATTGGGTAACGTGAAGGAGTGAAACGTTAAGGTTTCTCCGAAGAGATTTAGGGAATATATTGTGATGGGTATTCCAAACATAACCAAGAGGGTTACTCCCTAGGTAAGAATGTTATGAATGCCTCAAGTTACCTTTATGTCTTATGATTTCTATGATTTATTCATGATTTGATGAGGTATGTTAATGTTCTTATATTTTATGGGTAAAGTATGATTTCATTCTTATGTGTATATGTCCCATGTTTCCTTTCCATATTTTTATATCCCTTCCGGATCTTTTTATGCTCATCCCATGTTTTTGAAATGTTTTTCACAGGTCAATGGAAAGGTACATAATAAGATGATAGTGTCAAGGAAATGTCAATAAAGAATAAATGTTTTATTTTAAATATGTTTCCGTTGATGGAAAAAATGAATTCTATCTTTTATATAACCGCTTTATTTAAATGTGTAATGTAATGCATGTTTTATGATCTAATTCTCTAAAACTATAAACCTGAAAAGACCCTCAATGTGTAATCTTGTAATAACTCAAGATTAAGTAAGGATTAAGGCTGGGGCCTTATTGTTGGTATCAAAGGTCGGTTTAGATAACTTTAGTAGTTAGAATTCTATTAAATGATTATCACAAAATATTTTTTGAAATGATATAGCATTTAAAGGTTACCATGTTGCTTAATCTAAGACATGTTTTTTCAGAATGGTTTTCCACAGAGGAAATAGGGAAGCAGTGCTAGGAAGGCATACAGAAGGAAATAACCTTCCGAATCAGCATCCTGATGTGGTTGGAATTGGAACTGAACAGTTTTTTGCAGTAATGGCGCAGTTGACTCAAGCGATAAATGGTGGTTGTATCTAGGCACGAGGTCAGCCAGATCAACCGTAGAGGAACAGATCAGTGGTGGACCATTTCATGAGGCAAAATCTCCCCTAATTTAGAGAAACATATGAACCTGTGCTAGCTGAAGGGTGGATTAAAGCAATGGAGAAGATTTTTTATGTCATTGGGTGATCAGACAATCAAAAGGTTAGTATTGTAATTTACTGTTTGGAGGGTGAAGCATATCAGTGGTGGTCGATGGTTAAAAATTTCAGAGACGCTGATGGGATTGATGCTCTCGACTGGGATGAATTTAAAGGTATGTTTCTTGAGAATTATTTTCCTAAGGCTGTTCGACTTAGGATGGATAAGTAATTCTTGGAATTGAGGCAAGAGGAAGACTCAGTGGCTTCCTATGAAGAAAGGTTCACTCGATTGGCAAGGTATGCTCCAAATTTTATCCGAGACCTTGATAGTAAAATCAATCATTTTTACTCAGGGTTAAAGACAAAATATTGAAGGGCATTGGCTTCTCGTGAGTTCAAAAGTTATGAAAAGCTTGTTCGATGTGCTGAGAAGGTCGAAATGGAATTTTCCGATGATCAAATGTTCTATAACAACCAACAAAAGAAGAGACCGAAGTGGCAGGAGAGAGGAAAGAATTCTTCAAAAAAGTCTGATGGTAAGAAAACTAAGTTTCCAGTTTGTGATAAATGTGGTAAAAGGCATGCTGGGGAATGTCTTCTAAATTCTGGAAAGTGCTACCAATGTGGTAAATGGGACATAAGGCTTGTGATTGCACTGAAAAAGATCAAGGTGATGGTAAGTCCAAATTTGATTTACAGTTAGTGAAATGTTTTAAGTGCAATGTGATGGGCCACTATGCAAATGAGTGTCCGACAAAGAGCTTGAGTGATGGAAAGCAGTTATTCTACAAGCAGAAAGGGGTGGTGAAATCCATTGAAACTACTTCAGTAGATGTCGGGCCATCAAATGAAGTTGTATCAGGTACTCTGTTTGTTTTTTCAGATTATGCCAGTGTGTTGTTTGATTCGGGGTCTACACATTCATTCATCTCTGAAAACATTTCTAGTAAAATGGGAATAACATCTCAAGAAATGACTCCTAAATTTTGGTAAAAACACCTGGGGGAAATGTTGAGGCAAAAAGAATTTATAAGAATCTTCCTATACTTACCCGTGGAATGAACCTACTTGCGAACCTTATTGTTTTACCTCTAGTAGAGTTTGATGTTATCCTCGGTATGTATTGGCTTTCCATTTACCATGATAAGATTAACTGTAGAGCTAAAGAAGTTTCTTTTGAGGAATTCTTTCAGTTTGTGTACAAGAATGATCTCTTACTGTTGATAACATATCAAGAGGCCAAGAAACTTGTAAAAGATGGAAATGAATGTTACCTTGCACACATCATTGAAATCAAGGGAACAATTCAGATTAATGATGTGCTAGTTGTAAACGAGTACCCTGATGTTTTTCCTGATGAGTTGCCTAGAATAATACCATATCGAAAAGTTGAATTTACTGTTGACATAGTTCCGGATGCTAAGCCAATGTCAAAAACCCCTTATCGAATGGCTCAAATTGAACTTTTATAGTTTAAGGAGAAATTGAAAGATTTATTAGAGAAAGGTTTCATTCAACCTAGCACATCACCATGGGGTGCTTCTGTTTTTTTTATGAAAATGAAACATGGTTCAATGTGACTTTGCATTGATTATAGAGCCTTGAATAAAATCACTGTTAAGAACAAATATCCTTTTCCTCATATCGATGATTTGTTTGATCAGCTCCAGGCAGCTTAGTATTTTTCAAAGATTGACATGAGATCGGGGTACTATCAGCTGAAGGTAAAGGAAGAAGATGTTACGAAGACTGTGTATCGTACAAGATATGGCCATTATGAATTTCTAGTAATGCCATTTGGGCTAACCAATGCACCTGCTGTATTCATGGACTTAATGAATCAAATTTTCCATGAGTTCTAGGATAAGTTTGTGGTGGTTTTCATTGATGATATTTTGGTGTTTTCTAAAAGTAAATAGGAGCATGAAAGACATTTAAGGGTTATTTTGAAAACCTTAATAGAAAACAATTGTATGAAAAGTTCAAAAAGTGTGAGTTTTGTTTGAAACAAATTTTTTTCCTGGGTCAAATTGTTTCTAAAGATGGGATAACTATTGATCCTGCAAAAACAATGGTTGTTGAAGAATGGCCAAGACCCACAAATGTAACTGAGATTCGTAGCTTCCTTGGTTTGGAAGGCTATTACTGAAGGTTTGTTAGAAATTTTTCACGATTTTCTAGTCCAATGACGAAGCTAACTCGGAAGGGTGTTAAGTTTATCTGGACAAAATAATGTGATGATTGTTTTTTGGAATTGAAAAGAAGATTAGTGAATTCTCCAGTTTTGGCTCTTCCATCCAGGAATGGTGAGTTTCTTATCTACAGTGAAGCTTCATGGAAAGGATATGGTTGTGTCCTAATGCAGAATGACCAGGTAATTGCTTATGCTTCACGATAGTTGAAAACTCGTGAGGTAAATTACCCTACACATGATTTGGAATTAGCTGTTGTTGTTTTTGCTCTAAAAATTTAGAGGCATCATTTGTATGGAGTAAAGAGTGAAATATATACTGATCACAAAAGATTAAAGTATATATTCACTCAAAAAGAATTGAACATGAGACAAAGGAGATGGCTAGAATTAATAATGGATTATAATTTTACAATTCATTACCATCTGGGAAAAGAAAATAATGTGGCAGATGCTTTGAGTGGAAAAAGTAATGCTTCATTAACAATGTTTCGTTTGGAACGTAATCCTTTGGTTAAGGATTTGATGAACATTGGCATAGATGTTTTTGGTGCAGGATGTTCTTCTGTTTTGTTTCAGGTATCAGTGAAATCTTCTCTATCAGATAGAATCAAGCCAGCACAAAAGCAAGATGGTGAGTTGCAGAAAAAGGTAGAGCTGGTTCAGAAGGATATGTTGCCTGAATTCATCATTGATAATGATTGTGTTTTGAGATTTGGGAAGAGATTTTGTGTGCCTTGTGATTCACAGTTGAAGTGATATTTGTTATGTGAAGTTCATAATTCTCCGTTTTCAGTTCATCCTGGCAGTACTAAGATGTACAGAGATCTGCGGGAGTATTGCTAGTGGGATCAAATGAAAAGAGATATTGTTGATTTTACTGTGAAGTGTTTGACTTGTCAGCAGGTTAAAGTAGAGCGGCAGTTACCGAAAGGGATGCTTTAGCCTTTACGAGTACCAGAATGGAAATGGTCGAATATATCCATGGACTTCGTTGTGGGATTGCAGAAGACACTTAGAGGTAATAATGCAATCTGGGTTATTGTTGATCACTTGACTAAATCTGCTCATTTCCTTGCTACACGAGATACTTTTTCCCTAGATCAACTTTCCCGTTTGTATCTTAAAGCGATAGTCAGGTTACATGGATTTCCTCTCTCTATTGTATCTGATCTTGATCCCAGGTTTACTTCTATCTTTTGGAAAGGCCTTCAGAAGTCGTTGGGTACTGAATTAAATTTTAGTACAGCTTTTCATCCTCAATAAGATGGGTAGTCAGAATGAACAATTCAGACCTTGGAGGATATGCTACAAGCTTGTTCGATGGATTATCAGGGATGTTGGGACCAACATATTTCTTTGTATGTGTTTTCATATGATAAAAGTTTTCATTCCAGTATATAGATGGCACCATTTGAGGCGTTATATGGGAAGCTGTGTCGAACTCCAGCTTTTTGGGATGAAGTGAGTGAAAGGAAGCTAATGGGACCAGAATTGGTAGAAGAGATGTTAAGAAAAGTTTAGCAGATACAGAAACAAATGAGAACATCTTAGAGCAGACGGAAGAGTTATGCGGACAATAGGATGAATGATCTCTCTTTTGAGGTAGGTGATCATGTTTTTCTCAAAGTCTCACCATGGGAAAGTGTGATGTGATTTGGTAAGAAAGGAAAGTTGAGTCCAAGGTTCATTGGACCATATGATATTCTGGAGAGATTTGGATCAGTTTCATACCGAGTGGCTTTACCTCCGAGTTTATCTCAGGTACACACTGTTTTTCATGTTTCGATGCTGAGAAAGTACATGCTAGATCCATCTCATGTTTTGAGTCCAGAGGTAGTTTAACTGGAAGAGAACCTATCTTATGAGGAACAACCGGTCCAGATTCTAGACCACAGTGAGCATGTGTTACGGAATAAGGTTATTCATCAGGTAAGGGTTTTGTGGAAAAACCACATGATTTGAAAGGCAATATGAGAATATGAAAATGCAATGAGGGATAAATACCTCCACTTATTCGATAAGTAAATAAATTATGGGGATGTAATTTTCTAAAGGGGGGAAGGATGTAAAATTCCAAGTAATTAATGAAAAAATGTTATTTTTATCTATTCCTAATAGTGAATTAGATAATGTTTTAGAGGCTTAAAATGAAACTAAATCTAATCTTAAGCATTGAATACACTAATATTTTTAAATGATTGTTTTACTGCCTTTTAATGGTAAACCTTTTTTAAATCTATATTTTGAAAATTTAATAAGATATTTTTGTCAAGATAAACTTATTCTTTATGATTGGGACATCAAAATTTACTTTGTGTAATTTTTTGGTATTTTCCGATAAAGTTCATTTTTTAATGAATAGTGAAAAATGTTGTATTTCAATTCAAAACCTCTTTTTAATCTAATTTATTTAGGTTATTAGATTAACTTTTGAATCGGTTTTAAAGTGAAATTATAATATATTTTTACCATTTAATTCAATGGGGTTCATTGGAATCAATTTCACTATGAAATTGGAGTAAAACTAGTGTCAATCTTTTGATACTTATTGTTTCATAAAAACACGGTATTTGCCATGACAGCGGGAATTAATTATTAAATTAATTAATGTAACATATACAATTTGAATTTTTTAAAATAGACATCATTTTTGAATTCAGAATATCAAATATAGCTTAGTGTGAAGGTTTGGTAGTTTTCTGAAAAACATCAATTTTTGATGAATAGTGAAACCACTAAGTTATAGTTAAGGAAACTGATTTTTCGTTTAAATGAATCTTTTCCACATCTGTGATTTTATTTTCAAAAATAGAACACACATTGTTTTCATTAATATGTAAAATGTGGTTTAATGAGATTAAAATAATTTTTTGTTTAATAGTAACTTTTATGTTCTTAATCGCGATTAGACGTAATTAGTGTAGTTTAAGGTAAAAATAAAGTTTTAATAATATGATATGATCTTGACACATGTCCTACCCTCCTTTTATGTATCATGGACGACCAATAAAATCCATGGGTCAACTTGGGGACCCCATGGATCCACTTTGGTTGGGAAATGACATAAATACCTTTTTATTTAATGTTAAAGTAAAAATGACACAAACATGAGATGTTTTACTAAAAAAACTTTACACGTGGTAATACAAGTAAGATTTTTGACTATAAATATTAAATAAAAATGTTGAAATATTTCCTACATCTTGATAATTTTTTATAATTTTTAGACATTAAATATATTAAATTATTTATGACATCATGATGATGCAGCGATTACCTCATTAATAAAGGATTTTAATAAAATGAAAAGATAATGTACAATATATGATCTAAACAAGTCCAAAACCTATTGTATGGCTATATTTCGAACCCTTATCACCTTATCCTCGAATTATTTCACTGTGGGACCTCTTAAATCCGAATGTCATTTTAAAATAAAGTAACTTTTCTTTACTTTCCAAGAGTGCCCCTCCTCTCCTCTTATAAAAGGCCCCCACCTCTACCTCTTTACCCACACTTCCAAAGCCATTGGATCGGCAAAACCCTGCCCATTTTGTCTCTACACATCCCTATCTTACTCTTTCAAGCCTCACTTTGGGCAGAAGTCTTCCCAAGGAAGCCATTGAGCTCAGACCAAAGGGAGTTACCCGATTTTAAGCTAATGTCTTCTTTTGAGTCCTTTTGTTTTATTTTCCTTCTACTACCCCTAAACATTTTTTATTCTTTACTTTTGCAACAAATCCAGTATCTCCAATATACTAGGATGTTGTTATAATAAGTATTCGAGCTACACTTACACACACCTATATCTAATGGTTAAAGAACATACTGTTTCCGTGGATGGCGAATTTCTGCCTCCCGAAACGATGATTGTTCAACATTCTTTTAACACCTTCAAAGGTGGACATTAAGATGAAACTATATTTATATATGATATATAATATTTCTGTGTTTTCCTTAAGCTTCTATATTTTTCATTTTGGGCATACCATTATGGGTTCCATTATGGGTAAACGTGATATCTTCATTTAAGGAAGTGCGGACTACCGCCCCCTCAAAGTGATTTGATTTGTTAATGCCATATTTGGGACGTATAAAGGATGTAATTAATGGTATTATATATGATATTATACTGGAATTATAATATACCTTTATATAATTATGATTCCATTCTATAAAATATGAAATAGAAATGAAAGTAGCATTCATGCGTACGTACGGCTTACCATATCCATAAACGGTGCATTTCATTTCTTACCTATAAATGATTATGTAATATTATAAATGCATGTATATACTGGATATATATGATATATACATCATTATTATTACTCTGGATATAATGGATACATGAACAACCTGTAATTATAAAGAGCATATTTTTGACTCAAGTACCAATGATCGTTAAAACGACCGTTAATAACATAAATAATTACATAGTGTTCATGACATGGTAATAAGTGATATAAACGGAATAATGAACTTGAAAAGGTTCTTAAGCAAGTATAAATTAACTCAAGTTTATTATTCAGGACATTAATGAACGATCGAGTCATGTAGGACCCGAGGTATGGGACTTCGTCTCAATCTCCTTTCATTGAGACATATTTTGTTTTATACACAACTTTCTTTTATACAGTGTATAAACCCCTTTAACTTTCACGTTTATTCAAAAGTAATCTTTTTTATAAGAAGCGTTTACTAAACGACAAAAGGGAATGTTTTTTTCGTACGTATGCGGCGACAACGACTTCTCTGCCACCGTGACCATTTTTTGAGTTTCGGATTCCTCTATAAGCCATACAATTTTTTTAAAAGAAAAATAAATACCCTGTTTTACTTTTCTTTTATTTTATTATTGAAAATGGTTTTCATAATGTTTTTATTATATCAATGTGTTTTATTGATATCTTGTGATTGAAATGTGGAAATGGTGTGTTTCCTTTATGTATGTTTTATGTCATATGATTATTGATGGTTCTAAGGAATTATTATGAAGACGGGTGGTTCTGTGATAAACTAAGGGCGGTTGAGCCTGATATAGCTCTCCAATGCATTGGGTAATGAGAAGGAGTGAAAAGTTAAGGTTTCTCCAATGATATTTTGGGAATATACTGTGATGGGTATTCCAATCATAACCAAGAGTGTTACTCCGTCCGTAAGAATGTTATGAATGCCTCAAGTTACCTTTATGTCTTATGATTTCTATGATTTATTCATCATTTGATGAGGTATGTTAAAGTTCGTATGTTTTATGGGTAAAGTATGATTTCATTCTTATGTTTATATGTACCCATGTTTCCTTGCAATATTTTTATATCCCTTACTGAGCTTTTTATGCTCATCCCATGTTTTTGAAATGTTTTTCATAGGTCAAGGGAAAATTAAATTATATGATGATATTGTCAAGGAAGTGTCAAGAAAGAATCCATGTTTTATTTTAAATATGTTTCTATTGATGGGAAAAATGAATACTATCTTTTATGTAACCACTTTGTTTAAATGGGGAATGTAATGCATTTTTATGATCTAATTCTCTAAAACTCTAAACCTGAAAAGATCCTCAAGGTGTAATCTTGTAATAACTCAAGATTAAGTAAGGTTTAAGGGTGGGTCCTAATAGATTTTATCATAATAAATCAACTTCAAATAAGCGTTGAATCCAAAAAAGGATGTTGACATAGAATAAATAAAAGCTATTATAGAGAAATATCTATTTCTACATTGAAATCATTTAAATGTTATTTAATTAAAAAATAAAACATTTATTTTGTTCATATTCTTATAATATTCCAAGGGAATAATTAATGGTGTCATAATGGGGGAAAATATCATTACCCAGCATATAATTTAGAATAACATTCTTACCGTAGTTTGTCGAAATGGTCATAAAGTACCTTCATTGGAAAGCGATAGAAATATTAATTTATGAAAATTTTATAAAAACTCAAAAAAGTTTATAAAATGATTTAACCAATATTATATGATATATTAATAATGTTTGTAAATAAATTTTTAAGTAACACATATGTACATGATAATGAAATCTGAGTAGATACATTCGTAAGAAAAACATCGAATAATAAAGTGATTGTATAATTAACCCTTAACTAGTAATATTTTTCAGTCAAGGGTACATTATACTAGTTTATAATGGTTAAATAATTGTAATTAATAAATAAAAGAACCATATACATTAATATGATATCATATATGATCTTTTAATACTACTTTGTTAATAATATTTCAGTGGTATCATTGTTTCATGAGTTAAATAATATGTTTTCCTATATATGTTTTGGTACATAAGTTATAGTTCATATGAATAAGATGTAACTAATTCATATCCACAATGATATAAAGTTTCTAAACATTATTTTAAATCATCAAATGAAAATAATTTTTTAATTGTTATAATGGGGAATGAATCTTATCCCGTTCATGGAGAGGGTAATTTGTATGTACGCACGAGGGACAATATAATTATATTAATGCTAAAATCATTTGTAATTATTTGGTATATTATATATAAATAATCATTAAGATGTTATATTTATTATTTAAATCAATTATAATCTTTATTCTAACCATCCAAATAACGATGTGATGAAAAACAAACTACACCCCAACGTGGAGACAGTAAGCTCTACGTGCGCACGTATGGTGAATTTAGTAATTCATAGCATCAATAGAATAATGAATATAGTTTTACCATATATATAATAATATATCAATATGTAGAAGTTACTTGATTTTTTATTTTGGTAACAAATCATAAAATAAAAGTGGATGTGGAGGAAGAAAAGAACATTGAAAAAGTGATTAAATTATTACCTCTTCTTCTGGTTCTTCCTTTTGATTTGATCGAATGGGCTCTTTAGGTTGAATTAAATGATAAATCTAAGGCCATTACATTGAATTCAGGGTAGTCGGGAGGATATTTTATAAAGGTATTGTCTGAGATTAATGGCTTTGTTGGTGTAAAATTATGTGAAGGGGAAGTACCCATTTATAAGAGAGATTAGGGTCACATTAAGAAAAGCATGAAATATTATATTATTATAAAATCAATTTTAGTTTCCAATAGTTTCAAATTGAATTATTTTTAAGATAAGGTGGTGATGGGTTGAACAACTCTCAACCAATAGGGTTTAGACATGTTTAGTTCACTATCTTAACTATATCTTTTAGATTTAACTCTTAGTTAAATTGTTTAACGTTTACCATATCTTCATTATTTTTATATTACATGATTAATAAACATACTATAAAATGACGATAGAACATCAAGTGGTTTGTTAATTATATATTTTTTCATTAAAAAGTTATTTTTTAAAATTATTTATTTTTAGGAATATTATATCATTAAATAATATAATATTTATTTAAAAAACTCAATTATGACAATTTTGACACTATTTAGTATTTGATATCTGGGAATGCAAATAAAACATGATTACATAGGAAAAAAATACATTAAATCATCCCTAATATTCCATATAAACCTATAAAAATCGTAGATGGCATCAAAAGTCTCCATTTTAATTTATTTGGTTATTTATAATATCAATTATTTTAATATTTTTTAATAAGGTAATTACTGCATCATAATTGTTTCATATATAAATTTAATTAGTTAATATATAATAATTATTTATAAAATACTATGATGTAAGAAATATTTTTAATTTTATAATGAGTTTTTATAGTATAAATTTTCTTATGTATAACACTATATGAAATCTTTTTTATCAATTAAAATGTTAATTTTACACTTTTAAGGCTTCTTTAAATAAAATAATAATAAATGTCTCAATATAATACAAGTTGATTGAAGAGGATTATATTTTATTACTTTGGTATAATTTGGTCTAAAAAAATAACCAATTTATTTAGGACATGTGTTAGGATAATTATAACACTTGTACCTTTAATTACTCTATTTACTTTTAACCATGTTAAAAAATTTCAAAAGTTACTATTCACCCAAAATTATTTTGATCCTACTGAACAAAAATTTTAAAAACTAATGTCAACTGTGTCTTTTGGGTTTTTGAAATTCATTTCACAGAAGTGGTAAAATTACGTTTTTAAAAAATTTGAAAATGTTTCTAGAAGGTGGGTAAAGGACGTTAAAACTATGAATAAAATTTTATATATCAAATATTATTATAAAATTACGATAATGAGTTAAAAATGACTAGTATATATATTAGTTTTCTATTTTTACTTTGAATTAATTTTATAATAAATATAATTAATTATATAAAAAAGTTGTTTTTTACATACAATGTAGTATTTTTCAATATTCACCAAAAATTGAATGTTTTTAGAAAAATACTAAAAATTCAGCCTAAGAAAATTATTCTATTCTGAATTTATAAATGATTTCTATTTTACCAAATTCAATATATAGAAGTCTTATTAATTTATTTAATATTAATTTCTTTTTTTCAAAATCATATAGCAAGTTTTTAGAAATAAAACTATCAAAAGATTGATATGTGTTTTTGTCGAGTTTAAATGTAAAATTACATCCAATGTCTAAAATTGGATTAAATGATAAAAATATAATCCAATTACACATCAAAAATATTCACATCTATAGTTTAACAGTATAAGTTATTTTTATTAAAAAAGTTGTTTTCAATTAATATTTAGTTTTTCAAAATTCAAAAAAATATGTAAGTTATCAGAAAAACAACAAAAAATGTATCGAAACTAAATATTTATGTATCTATTCTATATTAGAAGATCTTTTTGGAAAATAAAATATATTTATTTCTCAAAAATTGGAATTATAAAGGGTCTTCTATTAAAATGCTGAAAAATTGGATTTTATGAATAATTAATCATTTATATGAAAAAATTGAATTAGTTATTATATTATTTCATTGAAACAATAATATTGATGTTAAAATTATATGGTGTATATGAAATTAAATATTTAGTTAATAATATTCAATACTGATTTTTGAATGGCTTGATTGGTAAGTCGTGGTGCGCTCAAACATGTTGTTGCGTGTAGCACAAGCTATTGAATTACATTAAAGAGTAAAGATACTATGAAAACATGGGCTGTTACACAATGAAATCGGAATGAAAAACATGGAATTATTTAATATTGAAAATACCATTGAGTTTGGTTGTCTTATCTTTTAAAAAAGAGATAAATAAATGATGATATTTGAAATGTTATATGGATTGAACACATTATTCTTATCATTCTATTTTTACCCAGACATCTTATAATGTTTGTTTGTATTGTAAATGATGATTGGCTTGTTGAGATTAATTAAATTTATAATTAATGGTAATTCCATGTCAAATGGAAATTTCTAAACTGTATAAAAATTGATTTAAGTTTATCTTTAAATAGTACACTATCATGAATATTTCTCATGTCAAATACTTGATTTTTAAATGAAATGTGAATTATTATAATACTATTGCATGGGACACAATCGGATCCTGATATATAATTCCATTGTTTGTCTCGTAGGACTCATGAATGTTATTAATCCTAGATCAACACTATAATTGCTCATATATAACACCTCAGATAAGATCATATACTAAATGAAATTATGTTAAAAATGAGTGATATTTAAAATCAAGATATGGAATTCCATGTATGGGATAAAAGGTTCAATGAATTATTAAATGACTTGAGAAACTTATGAAATCCTTATATGAAATTCCATGGATGTGATCATAGTTTAAATGAGATTATGTTATTCATTGAGAGATACAAGGATTTCTATTTTTAATGTATTAGATGGGCTTACTGGTTATAGTTTATTATGTTTTTCCATTGGAGGCAAATCAATTATAATGCATAATTACATTGAAGAGAGCCCAATTCATATGATAATATCTTATTCACGAGTCCCAATTTTTTTACCCTCAACAACTAAACCCATGACCAATGAAACTTGTAGAACCTTTTAGGATCCCCATTATATAAGGATGTGTTTTTTTTATTTTGGACCATAAAACTAGTATTTCACATGGATTCATAGGTTTATAGAAAAATGTCATATTTATTGAACTGTCTATACTCATGTTGAGATATATTATTGATTAGTTTGACACTAATTTTGATATCCTTGTGTATTTTGAGGATCATTATCCTGACATGATTAAAATAAATACATAATGATTTTTTTATATTACATTCCGATTGTTTAATTTATACTCTCATTCTGGATACCATTTAACAAAATTATTTGTGTCCATCTGAGCTTATCTCACACACTATTCGAGCCACTATTTTGTACCTGGATAAATATCCTGAATATTGGTTGGGAACCAGTATGTGCAATGTTATTTTTCATTATGGACTAGGAATGGACATTGAAACATGGTAGTAATAGAAGAGAACATAATCGTGATTCCAGTTAGAGCTGGTATCATTTATTTATTTATATATTATATCATTATATCCATATTTATTTTATTATATATTATTTTTTTTATTTCTTGTATCTTGAATTAGCATGTTCATGCATAGATTATGTATTTTGAACATTTTAGGTTACACAACTATTTTTATTATGTTCCATTGAACATATTTTTGATATTATTCTACTATATTTACCATTAATACATTGAGTATAATCTCCCTATTTTACAATCATTAACCCGTCACTACTAGTCATAATCCTCTGACTTATAGGGATGAATGATTGAGGCAATATAACCAACCTACATGACTACTATTTGTAATGTAAGTGTGGTTGAGAAGTTATTTATTTTTATTAGATATTATTTTACTTTGTCTTAATATTTTTGGATGATATAAATAATACTTGAAATGTGTTCACTCTGGTAAATAGGTCATGTTGACATCTGTAATATCCATGCACATGGGGAAGATCTTGTTTTTCTAGATGGGACTATTGTTCTGGATGGTTCAAATTATAGTTGATTATTATTTATCCTTGAGTAATTGATTTTCATCCTTTGGTTATTGAGTTACGGGGTTTACCTCTAATTTATGGATTTGACTCTTTTCATGGAATGTCAATAGATGGGATGTGTTCATGTATCATTTCAAGAACATTGGATTCACATGGGAATATAATACTAAAATGTATACCATGTTTATTTTATTTCCTCCTTATATGTCTATGTACATTTCTATAATATATCATGTATTATTTTGGCTATGATATTTGATTTTTTATTAATGTGTTATCATCGACATAAATTGTATTTTCCCATATAGCTTTATGGTTTAATATTATTTAAATAATTACGACATTTTTGTGCAATTTTCCATTCATTGAATAGGATAAAACATTAGTGAGAGTGATTAAATGGGTTGCAATAAAAAATCATAACATTTGTAGGCCCTCATAAATTTTAATGGGTGGCACATATATTCAAACCGTCTTATATAGCAAGTTATACTCTCATAAAAATGTGAAAAATGGGTGCAGTTACAATAATTCCAATTGTATTTAATAAAAGGATGTTTTCATATAAAATTGGAATGGTATCAAAATAAAACATGTATAAAAAATAGGTGTTAAAATTTTTATTCTTGAAGCAAAATTTTAATCTACAAGGAAAACATGTTTGTTTTAAATAACTTTGAGTTATTACCTATGGATGTTAGTTAAATGATTGGTAAATTAAAAATTATAAATTCTTATACCTTCATAACATGGGAATGAATACCAATATAATTGAATCATTATATACTCAACTGGACCCAGTATATGGGTTTTATAAATTTATTCCTATGATGTAGACTGAGTAATGTTGTTCTAAATCATTGAAAAAGATAATTGTTTTATGTTTTTCTAAAACGAGAATCTTATTTTAATTTATAGAGCACTACACTTAAATATTTGGAACAACTTATTATATTACTAAACCCAGGAAAACATGATAGGACCATCATAGGTCGCCTTTATCTTTAGAGGCCTTCGTATTAAACACCATAGTGGTATGTTTAGGATAAATAGTAATGGATATATAATTAGTCAAAAAAATTATAGAGTGTTAAATATGAGTCATTAGTATAATATTAATAAAACTATAACTTTAAAATGATTAAATACCATTATCCTTCTTAGAGCATTTGTGATAAGAGTTTTTAGTTGATTAAAATCCAAATTATAACCTAATGGGTGTTTTCCTCAATATTTTGGAATTTAAAATTTATCTAACTAAACGTAGTTGTGAGAAAATTGAACAAATAATGGGTAAAATTATATTATGAGATAATTTTTTTTATGTTTCAGGTTTTCATCTAAAAAATCGTCAAATGTCTTTTTGAAATGTTGTTTACAAATAATGGAAACTAAACATTATTTTTTGACTTCCTTTAATTAATTTTTAACATAAATGTGACGATGTATAATTGATATAAACAAAACCATTAATGGTATTGATGAATAATTACCTTTAACTAGTGGATACTTTTAATTTAATCGCAATGATTAATCTTCCATGTGAATGGGGGTGTTTTATTAGGTTTTACTGTCTTTATTTTATGTCCTGGGACCAAATGGCTAACCAGTTGATCATAGTGACCTTTC
The DNA here is from genome assembly GCA_963277665.1 of Viscum album. Taxonomy (NCBI): domain Eukaryota; kingdom Viridiplantae; phylum Streptophyta; class Magnoliopsida; order Santalales; family Viscaceae; genus Viscum; species Viscum album. The sequence goes on along the minus strand of OY728156.1, from coordinate 1,495,978,726 downwards.
TAAGGGGATTTTTGTTTTTTTAAGTTGTGGATTTAAACATTATTAAGGATTTATCCATATTTGGTAACAATATTGGAAATGTTAAATTGGTATACTTTCTACCTGAGTTCTTAGGCATGCTAAGTGTCATTCATGGTCATTTGAGTAATAAAATACTCAAATTTAGTTAAATAAAACCCACATTAGGGGGTGGTTAATGGGGATTTGTATCTTAAGGGGGTATTAGTTTATCTAGATTCCCAAATTACTGTCATATATTTTTCATTTTATGTAGGAATTGTAAATCTATTTGGAGAAATTTATTATAATTCATAGAGTGGATTATGACTTGATATGTTGATGGGTGCAACCTGATGTTGTTATGTTTATGTAGAGTGGTTTAACAATCATATTCTGATGATGTTATTTCATTCCATCAATAATTAAACATTATAGTTATTTTAGAGGTACACTAGATAATGTTTAATATAGGACCTTATTTGAGATATAGTTATCATGTTAGGGGCCTTAGGGAAAGGAAGATGGATATAGTGGCCCTATTTTGAGTCATAATTGACTGGGATATGTTAAATATCTATTGGCCATTAGTTTTACTTATATCCTTGTATTTCGGTGATGTTGTTTTAAATAAACGAATTATGTGATTGTGGATGTCTCATTCTTTTCAAATGCCTCGTTAGGTGATGATCATAGCTGTACATTCATTTATAATATAATCAGTAGAAGGGTATAGGGTTTTATAATATAGGTATAGTGATTGTGTGGTTTTTTCTAGGAATCAATAGTTCTTCATGTTTACCAAGAGCATTTTTTATGGTTTGGGCTATTCAGGTACTAAGGCTAACTGACCAGTGGGTATGTTTTTTGTTGTTTTAATTTTAAAAATAACATTTTCATGAAAAAAAAATTTCGATAAATTTGAGCACATATAGGTGCCAGGTATTGAATAGGGGATCCAATGGATATCTCATAATATTAAAAACTAAAATTTTATGTAGTGCAGTTATCTTAGATATAATGATAAATGTCTCACAAAATATGCATTTGGGTCCTATATTATGTGGTATTAGGATATAATCCCATTGTATATGGAAGGTTTATATTTCTCCAGCAGAAAATAGTAACTTGTAAACATAGAACATTAGTGAGTGGCTATGTATTGGCTGATGATCAATGGTTCAAATTATGACAATAAAGGGGATGGTGACCTAGATATTTAAGGAAATTTAAAGTAATTCCCAATAGTATGGGGGATAATTTTGATTTAAATAGGGTTCCATGAAACAGTTGACCCATGTTGAGCCTAGAAACAGATTAATGGAGAGACCTTGTGTGAGGAGTTTACTGTAGACATGTATGTTTAGTTTTACGGAAGCATGGTTTGGGAGAGTGGTAGCCATATATCAAGGAAATCATTAAATTCACATATTCTAGACATGATCCTGAGAAATATATTGAAATATTACGGAGTATGCTAGGATATATTCTAGTATATGTTGGTCTTAAAATATATCTCTTCGATTTTGAGGAAGAGACTCCTCAAATTATTCACATGAGGAGTAGTTTTATGATATGATAGATGGTTCATTTTACACCATTATTCATTTATGGGTGGGTAACATCGTTATGTTTTGTGAGTCATTGAACACCTTGGGAAAAATTCTCAAGAAACATGAATAGGGGATGGGTGATATTCATCTTAACACTCTATAATTAGCATGTTCTTAGTTGTGATTCCCATTATTTTAGGGGATGGATAGGGAATGGGATGCAGTAGTAAATAACACTTTCATTCTTGAGAATACAATAATTATACTTTGGTTGGGGTACAATGTTTATCTCTATTATATTTTCCAAATTTGGTATGTTTAATGACACATTATGATCGGTCATATGATGGTTGTTTGGGCTCTCATATTATATCATGTAAATGGAGTTATGTATGAAAGTTTTTCACCGTAATTGTTAGTTAATCTACTGGTTGTTTCATGCCTAAATAAATTTAGGGACCTAGACCTCTATATAGGTTTTTATTTTCCTATGTGACACAAATATATTTCAGAAGGATTTAATTTTTCATAATCATGGACACCATCTGATTCTTAGACTCGATTTTTAGGTGTGATACCAACATGGTTATCAGTCTTCGATTCAAATGTGTGGATATATTGACTATATAATGAAGTTTCAATAAAAAAAATTAATTAATTTAATTGGACTATTTAATTGGACTCTATTGGATTGATTTTGTAAAGACCCGTAAAATTCAAGGGAAATTTTTTCTTAATTTTCTTTAGAATTTTACAAGAGCGCGGTTTCAGACGGCACCTGATTCCGAGGCCCAGAGTGCCTGGAATTAATTTCCGAAGTTTGGCTCGGGTACGTTCAGTGAACGAACGAGCGGGAATTCCTAACTTTTGATCCGGTGCTCGGAATTGAAATCTGAGGGCACCGATGAACTCGCAGCGCCGATATTCGCTTAAAGAGACCTTTTCAGGAGTTGCGTTTGTTGCGGGTTGAAAGTTGCGTTTTGGGGTTTTGGTTGAGTTAAATAAGATTGTGAAGAACAATTTTATTACAACAAGTTAAAACCTATCAAAGGAGGTTGGAAGTGGGACCCACACCCACTTAACCTCCCTTGGGAGGATTAAGTGTGGTGGGACCCACACGAACCCCTAATCTTTTCAACTTCTCTCAACATACTTAACCCCTAATTAATTGGCTTAAGTTACTCTTAATTTAATTTTTTATTTGGGAGTTAAACTTATTTGAATTTCAAACATTTGAAATTCTTTTGTGTTATGTGTTAATAAAATAAGAGGTAGTCTTATTTTGTTTGGAGTTCTTTGTTTGTCATTTTGAGAGCTTCCTCTTCATCTTCAAGCTCTGACGAAGAACGAAGAACGCTCGAACTCCGACGAAGAACGACACCCCTCTTCTTCATCCTCGGTGTCAACAAGAGGGAACGCCGCACCCTCCTCGGACCTTCTTCGTCGGCAAACGAAGATCCGCCAACGACGTGTCTCTTCGGGCATAACTCTTCGTCAACGGATTTGACGAACGACGACCGCGACACCCGACCTCCGCGACGCCGTCTTCCGCGGAGCGTAGCCGAATCTTCGAATCTTAAACCCAAGGTAGGGGTTGTTGATTTCATTTTGATTTCCTATTTCCTTTTTCATGCTCGTGTATCACAAGTCTACGTGAGGCATTTAAATATGTTATTTAAGTGTTATTGTTAACACGAGGGGGGGCCGGACCGCACGAACACGGCCGAACCCCCCTCCAACGTTCATGTTTGATCATGCGGGTGGAAGCAAGTAGCGTGGTGCCGTCGCACCACGCGGATGATCGTACAATTAATTTACGCGGCGCCGTCGCGCCACGCTGAGGAAAAATCTTCAAGAACGCGACGCCGTCGCGCCGAATTGAAAAGAATCAAAGCACGGCGAAGGGGCGCGGTGCCGACGCACCGCGCCGGATGACGAACGCCGCGGCCGGTTCCAGGCCGCGGCGGGACGAGAAGACCGCGGCCGGTTCCGGGCCGCGGCGGGACGAGGAGACCGCGGCCGGTTCCAGGCCGCGGCGGAAGGGAAGACCGGCGGCCGGGCCGCCGGCGTCGGAAGCCGAAGAAGGGGACCGGAAATTCTGTTCCCGATTGAGAAAACCGGCCGGCCAGCTGGCCGGCCGGATGACTTAAAACCGAGGAATTTAATTCCCCGGCCAACCCTTGAAAACCCCCCTCTTTAAGAGGGGGGCGGTTCTTTAAGGAGGGGGGGGGGCAACAGCCCCCCGGTTCGTGACCAACCGGCCCCCACGTGCGGGGGCCGTCTCTTCAAAATCGGCGCGGCAAAGCCGCGCCGCCATCCAACAACGGGGGCAATCAAGCCCCCCGTGTGCCACCCACGAGCGGCGCCAGGCGCCGCCGCCGCGGCCCGCCGCCGCCGCCGCCGCCGCCGCGCCGCCACGCCGCCGCACCGCCGCCCGCCGCCCGCCGCGCGCCCCCTCCGTCCGCCGCCGCCGGCCGCCGCCGCCGGCCGCCGCCGCCGCCCAGGGGGGGGGGGGGTCGGGCCGGGTCGGCCCGGACCCGGACCCCCCCGTTTCGAACCTGATTTGGTTTTTGGCCCATAACTTGAGCCTCGGACCTCCGATCGACGAACCGTCTGCGGCAACGCGATCCTTGGATCGAGACGGTCGTTTCAATTTATCGCACTCAAGGTTTCGGGTTACTTTGAGTTCGGCCGGGTTGGTTCGTTCACGAAACCAACCGGGCCTTCGGAGCGGAAACGCTCATATCTTGAGCTACGAACATCCGATTGACGCGCCGTCAGTCGCGTTGTGTTCCTCTTAGTGAGACGGATCTTTTGGCATACTCCGCCCGAGGTTTGGACACAGGTGGAGTACGGCCGGGTTGGTTCGTTCACGAAACCAACCGGGCCCTCGGAGCGGAAACGCTCATATCTTGAGTTCCGGACGTCCGATTGACGTGCCGTCGATTTTGATGGAATCCTCTAAGTGAGACGGATCTTTTGGAATACTCCGCCCGAGGTTCGGACGCAGGTGGAGTACGGTCGGGTTGGTTTTGCCTTAAAACCCAACCGGGCCCCGGAGACGAAAATGCCAATAACTCTCAGACCGGGCGTCCGATCGACGCGCCGTCTGTTGCGTTGAGTTCCTGTTGTCGATACGGAACTTTTGGATACATCAACTCTGGTCTTTGTGACAGTTGATGTATCAGCCTCTCGGCTCGTAGAGCGGATCCTCCAAACGAGATTTCTGTGTGCGGGAACCCTAGTGCTGGCTGCGACTATTACTGTGACGTCTACTACTACTGCTACTGTGACTGCGACGACGACAGTACAGAGATCCTGTGTGGATTCGACGACGACGACTACAGCACTCAGAGATCCTACGTGGAACAGTGCTACCGAACCTGTGTGAGCTGAATCTTCTGTTTACCTAGGGCGGTGGAGCGCTTGGGTGTAGCGGTGGACCTGTGGTACTTGACAGTGGTGGTGCGCTTGGATGCAGCAGCAGACCCTTGGCGGTGGAGCGCCTGGTTGTAGCGGCGGACCCGCGATACTCTACGGAGCGTGTGCGCTTGGTTGTAGCGACAGACCCGCGACGGTGGAGACGTGCGTGCGGAGTACGGAGACCGTGTAGATGACTGAGACCTGACGACTGCTTGACCGACTCGACTTGGAGTGAGTCGACTAGCCCAGTGGACGGAGCGCCCAGTAGTTGGCAGCAGACCCACGGCGGACGGAGCGCCTGGTAGTTGGCAGCAAACCCGCGGTACTCGACAGGAGGAGTACCTCAGTAGGCTATATGGGTGAGCGCCCGGTATTTGGCGACAGACCCTCAGCGGACTGAGCGCCCGGTAGTTGGCCGCAAACCCGCAGTACTCGACAGGAGGAGTACCTCAGCAGTCATAGGTTAGTGAGCAGTACCTCGGAGTCGTGACAGGACTACTGCACACTTCAGAGACGGGACTCTTCAGCAGCTACGGTCTCGATAATGATAATCCCGGTTTGAGCTGAGTCAATGATCTTTGTGATTCCTCATGATTGAGATGGGTCGCTTGATAACTTAGGTATATGTATGGGAATATACCTGGGTAATGGTTATCTGTTGATTTCATAATCTTGTTTACTCTTCTTTGTGGATTGGGTTGTTCTTGGGCTCGGTGTTGGAGCCGAACGGAAATTGATGACTTAGGTATATGTGTGGGAATATACCTAAGCAGTGTCAGTTGTTACTTCGTGATTGTTACTTTTCTTCGTGGTTTATCCTTTGTGGATTTGAGAGACCTTCAGGGGTCTCGGGGTCCCTACTGAGTAGCTTATACTCACCCCTGCACGGGCTTTGCCCGCACTACGTTGTGTTGGTTGCAGACGACGGACATCGTTGACCTTAGCTGAGGCTTGCAGAGCGGAACGGTACCCGGAGGTGGACCACTGGGCGGGACGTGCACGGAACGGACGGCGGGACCCGTGGAGCAGAGGATCTATCTGTACTCACCCTTCAGGTGGGATTTCCAGTGGACAGCTCGGAGTAGCGGCTTACTTTTCAGTTGCTGTTTTTCCCTTTTCGAGTTGTACTTTACTTTCAGTTTGGGTTTGTATTCTGGCCCATTTACTTTTCTGCACTTGTGAGTTACTTTCCGCTTGTTGACTCTGTGGTGGTTGTTACTTATAAAGGAAATGCCTTCCCTGTTTACTGGGATTTTACGCCTTGGTGCTAGTCGCCAGCCCCTGGCATATGGAAGGCGGGCTTGGGGTAGTCACGGCACGGATCCCGAGGGCGGGTCGTGACAAATTTGTATCAGAGGAGTTCGGTTCTACCGTGAACTCTGATCTTTTCTATGTGAAGCAATAATGTTTAGCGTATTGAGTGTGGATATCAGTCCAGGGAGTCCAGTGTTGGTGCGGCGGCCGACGTATCCGTACACCAGGACCCTGACCTCTGATTTCCGACTTAATGCATGAAAACATTGATTGCGTGTGTGTTTCAAAGTTTTCTTTGTGATTACTTATATCAGCTCACCAGGTATACTGTTTGACCGTGGCGCACCTGTTTCCTTTCAGGATGGCCCCACGACGGCAGCCAGCTAGGGTTCCGAGAGTCGAGCGAGACGACAACCCACCGAGCGACGAGGCCTCGGTGCAGGGCCCTTTTTCAGTAGTGGCACTGGCGGTAGCTTTACCCGCCGATCCCCCGATGCTTCCAGCAGCAGCCGCTGACAATGCACGTCGCCTCAGCGCACTGCATGAGTTTCAGCGCCAGCGACCGCCCAGGTTTCGCGGGGAGACGGATCCCCAGGCTGCAGAGGACTGGCTGGAGGCAGTGGTACGAGTGTTTAGGCTAGTGAGGACACCAGAAGACCTCATGGTGATCCTCGCTGCGAGCCTACTACACGCAGCAGTATGACGATGGTGGAGCTTGATGCTCCAGGTGCACGATGAGGCATCTCTACTTTGGACGGACTTTGAGAGCATCTTCCGCTCGGAGTTCGTCCCAGCCACCCTTCGTGCGGTGCGTATTCAGGAGCTTCTACAGCTGCGGCAGGGCAGCATGACGGTCGCTCAGTACGCGGCGAGGTTCACCGACCTTTCTCGGTACTTGACAGACATGGTACGAGACCCCTTCTTCCGGGCCCGGACCTTCGAGCAGGGTTTGAGACACGAGATCAGTGCATCGCTGATCTCCCTCAGCATACCGACTCAGACAGGAGTACTGGAGCGGGCACTTCTGATCGAGAGTTTCCTTGCTGAGTCTACACCAGCACAGCAACTCACCGCAGGGCGGCACGTGGCAGAGTCATCTGCAGCAGGTAGCCGACGGATGTCTCAGGGTTCCAGGCAGACCAGACCTACCGGTGGCCGACTGCACGACTCAGGCTCAGTTGTACGGGGAAGCCGGGGTGGAGTCAGAGCCAGGCGTGCCGAGAGTGGGCTGTGTTACTCCTGTGGCGGGATTGGTCACATGGCTCGTGACTGTCCGACCCGCCATGCTGATGATCAACAGTTAAGTGAAGAACCTCCCAGGCAGAGGCAGAGGTTCGACCGTGGCGGTCCGCAGGGAGGAGGCGGACGAGGCAGAGGAGATGGACGAGCAGCAGGTGGTGGGCGACGCTTTGAGGCTCTTCCACCACCACCACCAGGAGGTCCACCCCGACCGCAGGGGAGAACTCAGCTTCAGGCAGCCGAGGCCTTCGATCATGGAGCTCTGGGAGCCGATGGACAGGAGCAGAACTAGTGGATAACAACCTTTGTACTTCTGGTTCCTTGTTGCTTTTGTGTAGCGTCTTGTATTATGAACTGCAATAATAAAAGACGCATACCTTTGTGATATTTTCGTTCTTGTCCTCTTTCGTGATGTTACTAAGAGGTTCCAGTTTTGGCTGTTGACTTGACCCTCACTTGTGAGACATCTACTGGAGGAGACCCAGTTACCACACACTGATGCCGACAGTGTGACTCAACCCTTGCAGGCGAGAGTAACAGTTGAATCTCTTAGTAGTAGCGTCGAGGCCTTACGACGTCATCCTTGGTATGGATTAGAATCATCCATGTTAGGATTGACTGTTTTAGGCAAAGAATGTGGTTCATCCAGGGGATGAGACCAGATTTCTCTTATCGGCAAAGAAGAAATCTTGCAGCTCTTGTGGAACCAGAGAAGGTCCAGGTCATCCAGGAGAGGATGAGGACAGCTCAGAGCCCGCAGAAGTCATATGCTGATAGGAGGCGGAGGCCACTGGAGTTCGAGGATGGCGACCACGTCTTCTTGCGGGTCTCACCTCGACGTGGTATTCGGAGATTTGGCCGAGGCGGCAAGATATCTCCGCACTTCATCAGACCCTTCCAGGTCCTCAGCAAGGTTGGCGAGGTGGCTTATCGCCTGGATCTACCACCTCAGTTGCACCGGGTGCACGACGTCTTCCACGTATTCCAGCTGAGGAGCTTGACGTTGACGATGGGGCGACTTCTACGGAGGTCCCGGTGGAGATAGAGGATCGACTGGAGCGGGTCCTGCGTGGGCGATCGATTCCTCTCGTGCACATCAGATGGCAACACGAGAATCTCCAGGAGAGCACATGGGAGCGGGAGGCTCAGATGCGTGCTCAGTACCCTCATTTTTTCCCTAGTTTTTGTTGTATCTTTACGGGGACGTAAAGCCCTGAGGTGGGAGTAATGTAAAGACCCGTAAAATTCAAGGGGAATTTTTTCTTAATTTTCTTTAGAATTTTACAAGAGCGCGGTTTCAGACGGCACCTGATTCCGAGGCCCGGAGTGCCCGGAATTAATTTCCGAAGTTTGGCTCGGGTACGTTCAGTGAACGAACGAGCGGGAATTCCTAACTTTTGATCCGGTGCTCGGAATTGAAATCCGAGGGCACCGATGAACTCGCAGCGCCGATATTCGCTTAAAGAGACCTTTTCGGGAGTTGCGTTTGTTGCGGGTTGAAAGTTACGTTTTGGGGTTTAGGTTGAGTTAAATAAGATTGTGAAGAACAATTTTATTACAACAAGTTAAAACCTATCAAAGGAGGTTGGAAGTGGGACCCACACCCACTTAACCTCCCTTGGGAGGATTAAGTGTGGTGGGACCCACACGAACCCCTAATCTTTTCAACTTCTCTCAACATACTTAACCCCTAATTAATTGGCTTAAGTTACTCTTAATTTAATTTTTTTTTTGGGAGTTAAACTTATTTGAATTTCAAACATTTGAAATTCTTTTGTGTTATGTGTTAATAAAATAAGAGGTAGTCTTATTTTGTTTGGAGTTCTTTGTTTGTCATTTTGAGAGCTTCCTCTTCATCTTCAAGCTCTGACGAAGAACGAAGAACGCTCGAACTCCGACGAAGAACGACGCCCCTCTTCTTCGTCCTCGGTGTCAACAAGAGGGAACGCCGCACCCTCCTCGGACCTTCTTCGTCGGCAAACGAAGATCCGCCAACGACGTGTCTCTTCGGGCATAACTCTTTGTCAACGGATTTGACGAACGACGACCGCGACACCCGACCTCCGCGACGCCGTCTTCCGCGGAGCGTTGCCGAATCTTCGAATCTTAAACCCAAGGTAGGGGTTGTTGATTTCATTTTGGTTTCCTATTTCCTTTTTCTTGCTCGTGTATTGCAAGTCTACGTGAGGCATTTAAATATTTTATTTAAGTGTTATTGTTAACACGAGGGGGGGCCGGACCGCACGAACACGGCCGAACCCCCCTCCAACGTTCATGTTTGATCATGCGGGTGGAAGCAAGTAGCGTGGTGCCGTCGCACCACGCGGATGATCGTACAATTAATTTACGTGGCGCCGTCGCGCCACGCCGAGGAAAAATCTTCAAGAACGCGACGCCGCCGCGCCGCGTTGAAAAGAATCAAAGCACGACGAAGGGGCGCGGTGCCGACGCACCGCGCCGGATGACGAACGCCGCGGCCGGTTTCGGGCCGCGGCGGGACGAGAAGACCGCGGCCGGTTCCGGGCCGCGGCGGGACGAGGAGACCGCGGCCGGTTCCGGGCCGCGGCGGAAGGGAAGACCGGCGGCCGGGCCGCCGGCGTCGGAAGCCGATGAAGGGGACCGGAAATTCCGGTCCCGTTTGAGAAAACCGGCCGGCCAACTTGCCGGCCGGATGACTTAAAACCGGGGAATTTAATTCCCCGGCCAACCCTTGAAAACCCCCCTCTTTAAGAGGGGGGAGGTTCTTTAAGGAGGGGGGGGGGCAACAGCCCCCCGGCTCGTGACCAACCGGCCCCCACGTGCGGGGGACGTCTCTTCAAAATCGGCGCGGCAAAGCCGCGCCGCCATCCAACAACGGGGGCAATCAAGCCCCCCGCGTGCCGCCCGCGAGCGGCGCCAGGCGCCGCCGCCGCCGCCGCCGCGCCGCCGCGCCGCCCAGGGGGGGGGGGGGGGTCGGGCCGGGTCGGCCCAGACCCGGACCCCCCCGTTTCGAACCAGATTTGGTTTTTGGCCATAACTTGAGCCTCGGACCTCCGATCGACGAACCGTCTGCGGCAACGCGATCCTTGGATCGAGACGGTCGTTTCGGTATATCACACTCATGGTTTCGGGTTACTTTGAGTTCGGCCGGGTTGGTTCGTTCACGAAACCAACCGGGCCTTCGGAGCGGAAACGCTCATATCTTGAGCTACGAACATCCGATTGACGCGCCGTCAGTCGCGTTGTGTTCCTCTTAGTGAGACGGATCTTTTGGCATACTCCGCCCGAGTTTTGGACACAGGTGGAGTACGGCCGGGTTGGTTCGTTCACGAAACCAACCGGGCCCTCGGAGCGGAAACGCTCATATCTTGAGTTCCGGACGTCCGATTGACGTGCCGTCGATTTTGATGGAATCCTCTAAGTGAGACGGATCTTTTGGCATACTCCGCCCGAGGTTCGGACGCAGGTGGAGTACGGTCGGGTTGGTTTTGCCTTAAAAACCAACCGGGCCCCGGAGACGAAAATGCCAATAACTCTCAGACCGGGCGTCCGATCGACGCGCCGTCTGTTGCGTTGAGTTCCTGTTGTCGATACGGAACTTTTGGATACATCAACTCTGGTCTTTGTGACAGTTGATGTATCAGCCTCTCGGCTCGTAGAGCGGATCCTCCAAACGAGCTTTCTGTGTTCGGGATCCCTAGTGCTGGCTGCGACTATTACTGTGACGTCTACTACTACTGCTACTGTGACTGCGACGACGACAGTACAGAGATCCTGTGTGGATTCGACGACGACGACTACAGCACTCAGAGATCCTACGTGGAACAGTGCTACCGAACCTCTGTGAGCTGAATCTTCTGTTTACCTAGGGCGGTGGAGCGCTTGGGTGTAGCGGTGGACCTGTGGTACTTGACAGTGGTGGTGCGCTTGGATGCAACAGCAGACCCTTGGCGGTGGAGCGCCTGGTTGTAGCGGCAGACCCGCGATACTCTACGGAGCGTGTGCGCTTGGTTGTAGCGACAGACCCGCGACGGTGGAGACGTGCGTGCGGAGTACAGAGACCGTGTAGATGACTGAGACCTGACGACTGCTTGACCGACTCGACTTGGAGTGAGTCGACTAGCCCAGTGGACGGAGCGCCCAGTAGTTGGCAGCAGACCCACGGCGGACGGAGCGCCTGGTAGTTGGCAGCAAACCCGCGGTACTCGACAGGAGGAGTACCTCAGTAGGCTATTTGGGTGAGCGCCCGGTATTTGGCGACAGACCCTCAGCGGACGGAGCGCCCGATAGTTGGCCGCAAACCCGCAGTACTCGACAGGAGGAGTACCTCAGCAGTCATAGGTTAGTGAGCAGTACATCGGAGTCATGACAGGACTACTGCACACTTCAGAGACGGGACTCTTCAGCAGCTACGGTCTCGATAATGAAAATCCTGGTTTGAGCTGAGTCAATGATCTTTGTGATTCCTCATGATTGAGATGGGTCGCTTGATAACTTAGGTATATGTATGGGCATATACCTGGGTAATGGTTATCCGTTGATTTCATAATCTTGTTTACTCTTCTTTGTGGATTGGGTTGTTCTTGGGCTCGGTGTTGGAGCCAAACGGAAATTGATGACTTAGGTATATGTATGGGCATATACATAAGCAGTGTCAGTTGTTATTTCGTGATTGTTACTTTTCTTCGTGGTTTATCCTTTGTGGATTTGAGAGACCTTCAGGGGTCTCGGGGTCCCTACTGAGTAGCTTATACTCACCCCTGCACGGGCTTTGCCCGCACTACGTTGTGTTGGTTGTAGACGATGGACAGCGTTGACCTTAGCTGAGGCTTGCAGAGCGGAACGGTACCCGGAGGTGGACCACTGGGCGGGACGTGCACGGAACGGACGGCGGGACCCGTGGGGCAGAGGAGCTATCTGTACTCACCCTTCAGGTGGGATTTCCAGTGGACAGCTCGGAGTAGCGGCTTACTTTTCAGTTGCTGTTTTTCCCTTTTCGAGTTGTACTTTACTTTCAGTTTGGGTTTGTATTCTGGCCCATTTACTTTTCTGCACTTGTGAGTTACTTTCCGCTTGTTGACTCTGTGGTGGTTGTTACTTATAAAGGCAATGCCTTCCCTGTTTACTGGGATTTTACGCCTTGGTGCTAGTCGCCAGCCCCTGGCCTATGGAAGGCGGGCTTGGGGTAGTCACGGCACGGATCCCGAGGGCGGGTCGTGACAGATTTTATGTTTACCCTGATCATGCACTCAGACTCAGAAGATTGTTAGCATGGAATAATCCATGGATGTTGTGCCAACAATTCATTTAGGTTCATGTTGTCAGATGACTACATAAATGAAATGGGTTTTTAGAGTTGTCACCATAGGCCGGTTTTGTTCGTCAATGAGCGTTATTGATGTTACCGTGAGGTGGAATAAATTAAAGATGGTAGTATCATGTTTTGGGATTCGTCATCTTTTAAAGATGAGTTTTATCATAAATGGCCAGTAGAAAGTGGCTCATCCTTCATTCTCATTTTTAGTTGAATTCATTCAATGAGTATCCATTTCATCCATGTCGTTATGTTAGAATGGGGTAGAATACATGTAGGATGATATTTTTCTCGTAACTTATAGATCCACTAGGCTAAACATGGTCGATTGTATATCGACCTTTTCAATTAAAAGAAGATCCATCTAGGATAATCTATATGATGCTGAGGATGTTGTAAAATAGGAAATTCAAGTCACTAGAATAATTTAAATCTAAATAATCCAAATAATACTAGATCCAATAGTAAGTATTAATCTATGTAATATGATGAATGATATGAAAATGTTATCATCTATCATCTTAGAATGTCTTGAAGAATAAACATCATTGAACTTCGTTAGTGTTTTTGGGTGTTTGATTGGTTATTAAATGCTTAGGTACTCTATGATTAAGGTAATACATGATAGAATTTTGGATATTTGGAGGTGAATCATCTCATTTTTAAATTAAATTCATGACCTATGTAGGATGGTTGATTTTTTTTAATGGATGCTCAAGGATGATAATTTATAAGGTGGTGAGGTCATAACGCCCCTTATTCTGGACATTATAATTTTTTTAATGGTTTTTTATTTTTCATTTTATTTTATGGAACTAATCTTTACATGAGATTATGAATATAAATTCTAGAGATAGAGTGGTTAATATAACTAATTATTAACTAGGATGAAAGTTTTAGAAGTGTATCTAAGGCTAATTTGAGATTCGCGAGAGATAACTATTGATATCTCAATTCTAGGATAGAAATCCATAGGCCCACATTTAGTATATGGTTAGTAATAATCATGAGAATAAACCATAAGGATTGTTTAGTTATGGTACATGGTTTGTCAAAATAGTGTGATAGGTCTAATAAAACCATGTGGGACAAAGAGTATGTTATATGCTTCGTCAAACTATGCTCATAAAGCCACATGATCGTGTGAGGTGTCTATAGAAATGTATAATGGTGAAAACACGTGTTTCACATGGTGTTTCAAACTATGTTCCCATCCATGTGAAGGGGTGTCACTATTTTTTGTGTAACTACATGGTTGGCACAAAAAGTTTCATGTCATACAGCCAAACCATGAGGCTCTTTTAAGGGGCTATAGAACACAATCATCCCCTGAATCGATTATATTTTCCTCCAAATTTATCCATCCAAATTCATGAAAAATATACCCTCTACTCATGGTAGATCTCCCTATTCTCTATGAATGGAGGTATCTCCATTGTTTTTACTCATAATAAATTGTCTTCTGTTTCAACAGATCTCCCTCAGTTAGTCTCGCATTCCTCATGATTCCTTTATTTATATTGTTGTTTATAATGCTATTTCAATGTCATCTAATGTTCCTTTTTATCAATGAATTTGACTATTATTCCAAATTCTATAAATCCTTATTAAATAAAATCATGATAATTGATTTGTGAAGATTCCTAATAATGAATTTGGTGGGTAGTATTCCATCCTAAAAAAGATGGATCAATTATAAAATGTTTCATTATTCCACCCACCAAATTCATTTTGTTTCATCTAATTAATTAAAAATTTATTCAAATTTATTGTTAAAAACAAGAATTGGTTGCCCATAAGATATGAAATCCATCCTTGGAGGTTTTCTCCCTCAACACAAACCACCCATTAGGGTGTGTTATTTATAATTTTTACGATTATAACAATTTTCTTATGTCATAAATTACATTTTGATGTGGTTTATATTATCTTTCATGAAAGAGAGGATCAAATTGAATTAAATAAAATAGTCATGAAAACCATGACCTTTTTTATATTAATAAAACTTTGAGGTATGTTTTATTATCTATTGAAAAGGGATAATTAAATGGTCATAATTGAAATGTGATATGGATTGAATACATAATTATTATGATGCCATAATTATCCAACATATTTATAAAGTGGATTTTACATTTAAATGGTTATTGAATTATTTATATGAATTAAATATAAAATTAATGGTAAGACAATACATATTTTTCATTTGGAACGTACATAAGAAATTATTTATATGTATTCTTAAATAGTAGGTTGTATTGTGAATATCTATGGGACCAAGATAAAATTTTTATTAAAAATTCCTTCTTAGAGGACTATATCTGGGGTGACACATGAATTTTGATATTTAATTAAAAAATTGTATCATAGGACTCATGAATTTTATTATTCCTATAGAGACTCTAGGATTACTTTTACAAAATTCTTGGGATGGGCTCATTAGATAAATTAAATTATGTTAAACCATGAATGATAATAGGGTTCACAATACCAAATGCATTGGATGTGCTCAGTGGTTAGAGGAATTATGAAACAAATTGTTTGGTACATGGAATACTTTTAAATAATTTCTTGTATATGACATTAGGTTAAAAAGGATTAAATTATTCTTTGATTGATACATGGATTATGATAAATAATTTCTTTTATGGTCTCAATGGTTTCATGTGCGTATGTTATGCTTAGGTAGACACTAGGATTCCTAAATGTAATACCATATATGGGTGAACATGTTGTAGGATGTCACATTTTATCTATATTGATAATTAGTTTACCCTCGACTGTTAAACCCATAATCTTTGAAATATGTAAAATGTTTTACAATCACTCTCTAATAAGGATTCCTTGGTTTCTCCATGGGTATAAATGACTAGTTATTCACATGAAAGCCTAGGATTATTCTATTTGATCATATATCACCACCATAATATCCTAATGTTTAGAGATAATATTGTTTTGGATAATATGTTTATGGACAGCTTGCATTATTTTATGGAACTTAACAATGGATTGATAACAATCACTATTTAATACATTTTTTATTTTATTGAAACACTAAATTATTTTATAATCATGAACTGTATTTATTTAGAATACATTGATGATAACCAACTATTTTATTTCACACCCTATTTGGGTCGCTGTTTCGCATTTTAACATACATCCTAACTATAGTTTAAGAAATGTCTTGTATTTCTTGTTGATTTAGTTATGGACTAGAACTAGACATGGTGTAGTTGTTGATAACATACCTAGGATACCATATAGAGTTTGGTAATTTTATTTAGTTATTAATTATTTAATTATATCCCAATTTATATTAGTATCTTTTATATGTTTATTTCTTGTATTAAGACCCAACGTGTTCATACGTGGATGTTGTATTAGGAACATCCTAGGTTATGAATTTGTTATTGTTATCTCTTATTTCTCATCATTTTATTATGATTCCACTATATTTATAACTGATCATGATTGAATATTCTCCCCACCATAGAATCATAAGACCCTCTCAATGAGTTGTTTTCTTATGGCGTACGGGGACGCAAGCATATCGCCACAAGACCAAATGGTTTAGCTATTGATTATGGACTGATTCAGGTTGGGTTGTTAAATTAATATGAATGTTTTTTATCATTATTTTAAATATTTTATACCATTAAAAGATAATTTTTTGTGAATTATTGTGGTTATTATTTCTAAATCAAATGAGTTGAATGCATGATTAAATTTTTAGGGATATATTAGTATTTATCATCCTCATAAGATTGAATATTAAAATTGTATTTAATATACCAAAACTAGGTATATTTTTTAAAATAAAATTGGGTAGAACCACAAATATCCATGAATATAATGTATTTATAAGAAACTATGGTTGTTTTCTGAATGATAAAACAAATCAGAGAGGGTTTAGCGTTAAAACTCATATGGTTATTCCAATAAATTTATCTTGAGATATGATTACTAGAATAAAACTCATAGAGTTTTTTAATGTAATAAATAATTAATAAATCGAGATTAATTGATGTTCTGGTGATATAGATCATTATTTTAGAAATATAAAAGATCATATGTTGTAAAAACCTATGATGAATCCTTCGGGGAAATTTATAAAAGGAATATTAAGTGATTCATATGTGGTGAAGGAGGTGATAGAAAAATAAATTATCACAAAAAAATAAAGTGTGTAAATAACAAAATAGGGAGGCATAATGTTATTTTTATGAAATCCATTTATGTTTTTGAATGTAGGGGTTATGGTCAATTTTTAATAGATTCTCAATTGGGGTAAGGGGACAATCATGATCAAAAAAAAATTTCTATAAAAGACATAATCTATTACAACTGAAGATGTGGAAATTGTAAATTAAAACAATATAATAAATGAATTATATTTAATATATATTCATATGGGTAAAGTATTAAATACGGTTAAATTGAGATTAAACAATTTCATACATGACTCATATTTTTGTTTGTATGATGTGTTATGAAATAAAATAAAAATAATTGTTATTAGTTTATAAAGTAACATGAATGATTCAATAATATATATGCAGTTTTTCAGGAGTTATGATGTAGTGGTATATTATTTAAGGATTTATAAGATTAAAGTTGATCCTAATTCTAAAGCAATATATATTCTTTTGAGGTCTTTTGTGACTCTATTCAAAATGGATTAATAATGTTTTGGGAGATTTTAATTGTGTATTAAAGGACTATAATGGTATTTGTGACCCCTAGGTGTATCATGTGATTTACTATGATAATTATTTGAGAAGAAAATTTTATTATATTATGGATTAAATATTTAAGGAAATGATAACCTTTTCGGAAAATATGATCATTGATATTGAGGTAATAGGGATAATTTGGATCAAAGGTTATTATATATTTTCATAAAAAACATTTTTTCATATAAATTAAAATGGGATTAAAGGGAACATGATTTGGTGATTAGGTGGTTACTATTAATTTGGATGAATTTCACTATATAAAAGAGAATATTATGGTAATCATGGTAAATCAGATATTTTAATCCGTTATGTGATTTTTTTTTCAATTATTCTGATATTATTTGTAGAGTAGAGGTTAAGTTCAATTTTCAATCATTTATGGTTTTAAAGTGGATGAAAGGTGATTTTTGTTATTAATGGTAAATATAATCATATTTT
Source organism: Viscum album (assembly GCA_963277665.1). Taxonomy (NCBI): domain Eukaryota; kingdom Viridiplantae; phylum Streptophyta; class Magnoliopsida; order Santalales; family Viscaceae; genus Viscum; species Viscum album. The sequence continues at coordinate 1,495,960,790 of OY728156.1, read as the reverse complement.
TTAGAATATGATATTATGGACTATACATTTGTGTTCTACGACATTAAGAATAATACATTTTTTTTGGTTATAGATGTTTTTTTAAAGAATATTTTATATAATCATTGTAATATTTTTTTTCAATTATTTTTATTACTTTCTGAACAATTTTATATTTATTTTTATATGGAATAATTAATGTTGAACACTGTATGTTGTTGTTGAGGTTTTGATGATCAATACATTATTTCTTGATAAAAAAGTTTATTAATTTTGTATATTGTGGTAATGTATTCTAACCATTTTTTGGTTGGTTAATGAATGTAAATAAGAGGAATAACGTTTTATTCATTATGGATCTTATTATAACTTAAATGTTAATTTTAATTTCCTCAAACATCAAAACAAATTTCATATTTTTTTATATGAGATTTGGTAGGGTTGGAAAACCAATAAAAAATAATTTAAATGATGAAAATGTTCAAATTTAATGGAAGAATAAGTATTAAGGAATTTTATATTCTATATAATGATTTAAAAATAATTCCTCAACAATATAATAATTAGATAAATAAATCAAGTCTTATAAGGAATATATCGCTCAATTATCAATGTAAATTATTTGAAACCCCAATACATGTGTGAGATTCATAATGGTAAACACATTTTGTCAAAAATACAAGGAAAATTATATTTTTCATAGTATTAAAATAAACATTAATGATTTCATCAAATGTAAATTTTATTTATGTGGCTTCATTAAAATAATATCAAAAAAAACCAAAATGTGTTTCATAACAGTTATGTATATTTATCTTTTGATCCAAATTTACTCTCTTTTCTTATGTTCTATGGTGCAATTAACATTGATCCTATTAAATTAATGTTTTTCAGAGTCTTGTTTCACTACATGGAATGCATTTTGAAAATATTTTAAGCTCTTATTGAATAAATAAGAGATAAAAATTCAAATGATGCAATTTATATATGGTAAGAGAATAGAACACCCAAAAATTAATATCTTGTTGAATATCATGTGATATATTCAAAAGAATAAATTGAATTATAATTTACATAAAATAATTTTTAAAATATCAATAAATTAGGAATCTATAATGTTAAAACAAAAAAATTAACATTCATTAGTAAATCATATTAAATAATTTTATGAAAACATTATGTTTAAAAGTGTCAATTTTTATAAAAAATTGTTCATTATATTTTTTATGTCATTGAAAATATAAATCATTTGATTTCATAATATTAATTTTATAAAATGAATTTTTTTTGAGTTCATAGTGGAAAAAAAATTTGGTTATCTTCTATGATTTTTCATGAAAGATCGATTATTCGGTTTATAGTGAAAAGTATAAATTTTATATATACTGTCACTTTTACGAAATTATCATGATATAAAAATGAATTTAATGTTCATGAAAACTATTTTATAATATATTTATATATAATAATTAATTTAAAACATTTAAAAATTTAATATTGAACATAGAAATCTATGTTTGACAGTTTTTATGTCTATGTAATTATTTATTCAAATTAAAATAATATTTGGTTCTTGTATTTTAATTTATTTTTAATAAAGAACCCTATGATATTTTACTAGTATAAATTAAAATAAGACACATTTTATTTAAATTAATAAAAAATAATTCCATGGGAATTAACACTATGTTTGACGTTTTAAAAAAATTATTTTTATTCTTGAAAGGAAATTTTTATAAGGAGGGTTTTTATTATGTTTTCTGAAAATATATTAAAAAATATATTTAAAACCTATAATAAATTATTATTGAAAGATTTATTGAATATATGGGATTAGAAATTTATAATTTTTTAATGGTGTCAGTTTTATTTTTTTTATAATTTATAATCACCGTGGTAAAATGTTTCTAATATGACAAGGGTAAAAGGTTTAAAGAGGGGTAAAAAAATATAAGGCATTAAATAAGTATTAAAAGGGTCTAAATATGATATAATGGAATTATTTAAATGATTCAACATCCAATATAAGTAAATGGAATTGATAATATCTATATTATAAGAGAAAATCATTTATTATATGTTATAGTTCCAAATATTTACTTGTGTTTCACTCCAATAACATATAAAATGTATCCTAACCACATCACAAATCGAACCACATTATACACAATTCTCAACCAAGACATAAAAAAACCCTCTCCAAATCTCCATCCTGTGTCCTAAGGACTTTTTATATCCATGGAAATAGTCATATAAGTATTAAGATGTATATTAATAAAATATATCTAATTTGGATGTGTAAATCATACACAATTTATGTAATATTTATTTCGTCTTATAACTCATTAAAATATATTTTAACCATACAAATATAATTAAATTAGTATATTTAAGATATTAAAATGTAATTGTATTTTTGGACCACCGCCTCCATAAGGCCATGTCTTTTGTTTTTCATAACGCCATTAAACAGATAGATATAAAGATAAATTTTATAAATATATTTGATTTTTAGGGAATAATTATATTTGTTATTAAAATATATATTATTATACACCTTCATTCCATTATATATGTTTGAAAAATAGAAAATATTCTCATGAAAACTTATAGTCTACCTGCTATATGAAACTACGTAATCCATTTTTAAATATATCATTGTATGTATGGTCACATGGCTATATATAATTAATTAATATGCTATTGATAATATTATTATGTTTTTTTAAATTTGAAACATTATATTATTTATTTCTTTTTCAGCTATTAGAATGGTTAAAATGTAACTCTTGTGTATGTTCTGACTATCAATCCATGATACAATGTATTTTATTTTTTAAGACCACCCTATATTAATTTTTCTAAAATTATATTTGATTTAAAAAAATTGATATTTATAAGATATTTTATATTATAGAAATTATTTAAGTATAACCATGGTCATCACATAAGATATATTTTATACTGAATGATCACGAAACATACAACATAAACGTAACATATTTACTAACAAAATAAGACATTGTAATTAATTAAATATTATGAATAATAAAATTGTAATTAACCATAAAAAGGTTCTTAAAAAATTATATATTTATTATATTTTCATTATTTATGAGTTAATGAGTGTTAAATGATATTAAATACTCATGGTAGTGGATTTTTCATTAAAACATTATTTAGTAGTATTTATTCCAACTATTTCTCTTCCATGTTCTTGTTTATAGAAATTTTTCAGTAATGTTTTAATATATATTCCAAAATATTTTTAATGTTATTTAAAATCTTCATCTAATATTTAAAAATATTTTAAAGAAGAATATTTCTTTTTAATCACTATACATGACACTTTTGCCTCATTTTACCAAAGTTTAAAGAAATATTTTTTCCCTATTTAGCATATGACATCATTTTTATCCCCCATATCCATTATTTATTATAAATTTTAATATATATAATTTCTTGTTTTTTCAAATAATATAATAATAATATTATTCTATGAAATTATCATTTTAAAGAGCATAAATAGGTAATGGTTGATTCTAATTTAATTAATAAATAACAGAAAATCATTATTATTTTTTTCTATATGTTTATTGCAAGGATTTAATGGTGAAATTGTGAAATATTACAAAATATATTTTGAATAAATGGTACATTAGAATTATTGATGATGATAGTTTATTCTAGGAGAAATCTCTCTAATGTAATTTGTAATGATTTTTTCTATAGAGAAATGTTGATTGAAAATAAATGATTCTAAGTTCTTCCATACATGTGAAACATGAATAAACCTAGTTAATGTATATAATATCCCATGTATACTTCATGTGTTTTTATATAAATGTGTTCAATTTTAAGTAGAAATATTTTTATTTCAATAATAAATTATTCAAATATTTAACATTGAATAGTTTTTTTGAGAAAAATCATTTCAATGGGTTCGTATATTTTCCCAAACACCATCTTAGTTTTTCTATTATTCTATGATTTTAAAGGTTTTATTTTAGAAAAGGTTTATTTTCATATTTTAATGTGAATTATTATATATTTTTAATGTCAATTGTGAGAAATGGTATACATTTTTATGAATTCCCATGTTTTTAGTCTACAAACATGTTTTGGTTATTTTTATATCTCTTGCTAATATTTTATGTTCATTTCATATTTTTAAATATTTTATCACTGGATGTAAAGATATGTAAGAATGATATGAAGAAGAATATGTTTTCTATAGTAACTCTTATAAATTAGTACTGTAACCAAAATGAAATAGGGGTTTTAATTTAAGAACCTTTATTGGGGGAATCAATGAACTTTGTGACAATATTTATTGTTTTTTATGTTATGTGATTCTTAGTTCTCTAAATTTATAAAAATAAATAATCATGGTAATGTGATAATTTGAGTTATGTAATATTAAATTCATAAAAATTTGTTTTTATGATAATATGTGTTATACCATAAATATTATATTCTATAAGAGAATTCATGCCCAAACTACCGTTGATGTGTAGAAGAACACCAATCCGGGGTTCCATACCTTTATCACATAATTTATATTAGTAGATATTATATTCATCTTGCTTCTTATAATTTCATCTCATAGTTAAATGAATTATAACTTCATCATTGCATAACATATTTCAATAGATAAAGACATAATAAAGACTATAATCTAATGATGAGACATCATGTTTCACTAGATGATTATAATTTTCCATCACATTATTTAATAAATGTCAATATAATAACCATTAATGCCTAAATAAATGTATGTAATTACTATATGGAACTTATCATATCTATGTCCCATAATTTATTTTCATTCATAGAATTAGTTAGTATTAAAAAGTGAAACAAAAAATCAAAGTGCTTCTATTTAGGTGTTGTGATTATAAAATTAATCTAGGTTGATCTAATATCATCATTAATATATATCCCAAAAAATTGTGATGAAGATAATATATTTACAAATTTTAAACTATAAATAAATGTTATTAATTCCAAAATAAATTTTATTTAATTGTAAATTTTCACATTATTGAGAGACAGTGGTTATTTTACATTAATGGAAAAATGTCCAAATTTATTGGATTTGATCAATTGTAATTTTCCACTATATTTCAGATATTTATTATTTTTAATTGATTTAAATTTTGAAATAAATTTTTTAGGCTGATATAAATCTTGGGATTCATTTAATTCAACTATAGCTGAAGGTCAATCAATCATTTGGTTTTATAAAATAAGCTCAAAATGAGAGCCTTGAAATAAATGTATAGATATTGATACGATTTAGGATAGGTCGATATCTCAATCATGGTCAACCCAATGAAGTTTAAATTATATGTGGAGATAGATTAAATACCTTATAAAAACATAAATAACAATTTAAACACATTAATCATCCAATTTAATTGTCATTAATGAATATGAATTCAGGTATTTGGAACTAAGGCAATCATCCTTGATAGATTAATGTTTCAAAGTAATAATATAAGATATCTGTTATGTGGGAAAAAATTAATGTGATTTAAAAAATACATAAAATTAATTGATGGAAAAAATCCTAAAATAAACCATTCCCAAATTTTTCATTTCAATTTAAATAATTTATCAAAAGTTTAATGTATATAATTGGTGTGAAAGAAATTTCCACCCATTTTCTATAAATTTTCACCATATATCCTTCAGAAAATTATTTCTTTTTTATATTAGGGTATGTAGTATTTTATTTGATATAATAATTCATAATATATTCAATATATATGATTTTTACTCTTTTATTCATCCATAATTTTTTATGATTTCAATTTTTTATTTCCCCAACCATAATTCTATTACCTTTACGTTTATATAGAGTAATCCCTCATAATTTTATAATGGGGGAAGTGGTGGTACATGAGTGTATTATTCTTAAATGGTCTCAAATATTTTTTTCTATAATTTAACTCATGGATAAAATTATTGTGTTTAGTGGTAAACCATCTTTATCAACTAATTTTTTCATCCACTTCATTCAATCAATTATAACTCATTAATATCTAACTCAGTTAGAAATTGGTGTTTGTATTGTGTATTCATGTAGAAGATATTACTACTATGTACAATGTTTTATGATTAGGGTAATAAGAAGAAATTTATATGGGTATATTCAATGTTTTAGATATCAACATTAAATAAAATAAGTATTAAAACTCAGGTCTTTGTTAAACACTATAACATGATTTATTAAAAAACGATTGACATGATAAAACATTGATGATTGAGAGGTATAGTGTATTTGGGGTGTATTAACATTACATAATGACTTAAAATTTGAAACAAAACATCTTTATTGGAATCATTTTTTTCATGACCACTGTATTCTCACGTACATAGCATTTCATGTGGTTACCATATGACATGCATAAAAAGGTTGATCTTTAAATTCTAGTAAGGGAATAAAACATGGAATAACATCATATGTAAAATACATGTAAGGAAATATGAATATCAATGGATTACAAGAGAATCATTAATATAAATTCATGATAAAGAATAATAATCATAATATGGTGATGTCGAAGAAACTCCTAACCAAGAATTAGCATGTTCCAAGGCTCATAGCACATGGAGTATTAGTAAACCCCCATTTCACATGTAGCATGAGTAAACACTCATTGTGCATGCATTAGCATGAGTCAAATCCCATTGCACATGACTTATCATGATACTATACTTTACCCAATACATTGGAGTGCTATCAAGACACACCCATCATAAACATTTCATTTCATGGATAAGTGTGCCACAGGAATCATAAAACATGGAATCGTTCAACATCTTAATTTATACCATGATAAAGGAATGAGGAAAACATACATGAAACTATATAATCAATAAATAGATATTTGTAAGGGGGAATACCCTTGATAGAGAAATGGACATGGTATTCAATATACAATAACTTTTTCATGGAAAATTCTGGTTCAATTTATGCATCATAACAATGAGATATATGAATTCATAAAAAAACGATGAAATATAAATAGGTGTCTTATAATATATAAATTGAATGGAATGTAAGGGGTTTATATAGATACATGTCCCAAAAATGTTAATGTAATTTAGACAAAAATACCAAATAATTTCGTGATTTTAAATGACAAGAGAGGAATTCCTTACGAAATTTTGGCATAGTAACTGGTGTACATGGAAGGAATTAATGAGAGTCAAATGGGACTCTCGTAATTCATACATAAGGAGGTATGTATGGGGGAGGTGTGAAATAATACACAATTATTTATAATTAAAAAAAATGGCATAACAATAATAAAAACGTGGCTAAAATGAGAATGGATGGAATCCCTTACATGAATTTGAGATTGTAAAAGCATGGGATAGGCTTGAGAGAGTCCTCCTAAGAGCATGGGGAAGATTTGGGAGGATTTTATAGAGGGGAGTGTAGGGGTTGGATGAAATCCAAATGGTTTGAGTGAAGAGGATGTGGGAGCTTCGGTGAGTTTATATAGTAAATGAGGGGGAATTCATTATTATTAGGTTTGGGACCCCACACATTAAAATAATAAAACCCCCAAAACCGACCATGGTTTTTTTAAAAAATTGGATTGGAAGACAATATATTAATAGTCCAATGTCCAAAATTCTGAAAATAATAGGGCATCTTATGGGGAGGTGAATCACCCTCTCAAGGAAAACAATTTATAAAGCTCAAATGATTTATTAGTCTTGAAGGGTTCACTAAATATTTGTAGACTAAATCAAACAACCCCAAAATAAAAATATATTAATGGTAAAACATATTTTGGCCAAACATGTTTTTTATATGCTTTTATTACAGCACTATTGGGACATTATGATGTCATAAAACACATTATTTATTTAACCGATATTTAATTTTTACCCAAAAATTCGTCTTTCATATAAAATTATGAAAAGTTCCCTATTGGATAATTTTGACATCCTGATTAATAATAATAATATTTTTATCCAAATATTTTTCTAAATATGTGAATTTTTACATATAAAATAAAAACTGATATTTATAAAAAAAATTATGTGTTTTGAAAACAAATTGCTTTCATCCCTCAATAAAAATTACAATTTCATTCCTAAAATTATACGATCATTAATATTTAATAAAAAGTAATTTAATAATAATAATAATAATTTATTAACATATTAATTAATTTAAAATTCCATTAATTCATTAAAATAGATTTCTTAGTTGAATATTACCTATAAATTCTATTTTCGATTTAAAAAATAATTACAATGTATCAATAATAAAATAAATGTAGGATATATATACAAGAATAATGTACACAATCGTAGTATGAGGGTCATGTTAAAACACCTATTATTACACCCGCATAATACTGATGGGAAATTTGTGTGATGGTGACACACTCTGGGGTAGCACAGAAAACATCACTCTGGTCGTGATCTCTATCAACACCAAATTCTCACGTAGACAGTTCCGTTCGAGCTTTACATGTTGAAGCACACCATGGGCTTCATCAAGAGTGAACCCCAAAGATTCCACCTCATTTTTTAGCTCCAAATTAATGTTCTTCATACAAGGCAAGACAACTAGATGAGGTCATTATTTTTTTATTAAAGTAAATTTTAAAGACCTATATTTATACTAATCATGTGATAAATTTTCAATGGATATATTAATAGAAATAATAATTCTTAATGGTATATTAAAATCCAAAAACATAAAACCAATGAAGTTCACATTTTAAATACCCATTTTATATAATAATAAATTTAATTAGATCATGATGTATTTTCATTAAGGAATGTATGGGTCGTTACAATCTTCCCCCCTTAAGAAATTTTACCGTCGACATTTTCTTTTCCAACACTAAAAAAAATTCGGGTAACTCATATTTATCAAATCCTATGATTCCCATGGATCCTTTTAAAACTTTTGGTATCTCCACATCACATTAATGAGGTGCATTGTCTTATTTTATAGAACTTTTTCTCTATGATCTATGATCTTAATTGCTTGCTCTCGTAAGAAAGATCATCATCTATCTGTATTACCTCTGAAAAGAGCACTTGTGATGTTTCTGATATGTACATACATAAGAGGGATACATAATAGACATCATATACATATTTATATGGTAGTTAGAAGTGCTGGTTGATAGGCCACAACCCCAACAAGATCAAGAATCTTGAAGGGGATAATGTACCTAGGAATTTATATCCCATTTGTTTCCAAACATCATGACCTTCGTCCACAGAGATATGTGTAGAAACACCATGTCTCCAACATTGAACTCATTGCCTTGTCGATGGTTATCTTCATAACTCGTCTATCAACTTTGGGAATCCTTGATATAAGGCTGAATGGTTTTCACCTTCTCCACCATTTCATTGACCATTACAGGTCCTAGCAACTTATGCTCATCAACTACATCTCGACACACCAGTTGTATATGTCTCTTCATATCTAGAGATTCATAAGGATACCTTTATATTATCGAGTTGAAACAATAATTATAATAGAACTCAATAAGAGGAAGATGTTTCTCCCATCATCCTTTAATGTCCATTGAGCACGCTCTTAGCATGTCTTCAGGTGTTTGGATAGTCTGCTCAGATTGGACATCAATTTGAGGATGATTAATTGTACTAAAGTTAAATTCAGTATCTAGATCATGTTTTAGACTCTTACAAAACATAGAGGTGGATCTTGGTTCTCAATCAGATAAAATAGATAGTGGTAGTCTTTGTACCCTTACCACACATAAGATGTATATATGTGCCCATAGATCCTATGATAAATTCTCCTGAATTTTTTGAAGGGTGCAGACTGTGTAAAACTATCTGTAACAACCCATATTGCATTGTTGCCTTGGGATGTCTTCAGAATTATGGTGAAAATATCCATGATGATGTTCTCCCATTTCCATGCTGGTATGGTCAATGGTTGCATCACCCCAATAGACTTCTTCCTCTCTGCCATCACTTGTGGATAGACCAGTCACTTTGATGTATGCTCACCAATATCCTTCATTATATAATCCAAAAAATAATACTCATAGAGATCTCAATACTTTTTTGCCTTTCCACTACGAAGATAGAAATTCTATCTTTGCGTATCATCCAAAAGTTCCTTCGGTAGCTCCAGACTTGTTGGAACAAAAATTCCTTTCCAAAATTTCACAATTAATTCTTCATTAACATTGAACTCCAAGGATTTCCCTTATCTTATTTCTTTTACATTCTTCTGAATTCCAACATAACCCTTTTTAGAATCCTTTATCATTTCTAAAGGAGATGGTTGAGAAATCATTTCCGAATGTATTTATGGGGTTCCCTTTTTTATGATTCACATGCACATATTAATCAAATCATTGAAGATTGGATATTTTTCAATTCTAATCAATGATAGAATTGTTGGGTCTTTTAAACATGGGTCATTCTCCACCTTTTTTTCTTTCCCAAGGTGGTAATGGATTGAGAAGTCATAGTCAATAATCAGCACTAGCCATCTTCATTGGCACATGTTCAACTCTATCTGTTTGAATATATATTTAAGGCTTTTCTGGTCCATATATAATTCAAACTTCTCCCCAAATAGATAATGCCGGAAAATTTTTAATGCACAGATCACGACATCCAACTCAAGCTCATGTATTGGATAATTCTATTCAGGAACATTTAATTTCCTTGAAGCATTGGTAATAAATTTTTCATTTTCCATCAACACTCAGCCCATTCCATTCATCGGGGCATCACTGAATACCACAAAATGTTCTCCCCTTGTTTGTAAAGTGAGAATGGGAATTCTTGATAAGCCTCCTTTTAAACTCCTTGAAACATACTTTGCAATAGTCACTCCAAGAAAACATTACACTATTCTTTTTTATCTTGGTAAGAGGGTTGTACAATAATGATAAATTTATCACAAATTGTCAATAATATCCATCTAACCCAAAGAAGCTATGGATAACGGTTGCTGATGTGGTCCTATAAATTCCCTATATTGTAGCTATCTAGGATAGATTCACTGATATCCCATTTCATGTAATGATATGGCCCATGAATGAGAACACATTCAACCAGAACTCACTTTAGTTGTACTTTTAATAGAGCTTAACCATTTACAAGGTCTGTAGTATAATTATTAGATACCTAGCATGATCCTCTGTGGGTTTTTTGTATATTAGAATATCATAAGTAAATATTATCACATATTTGTTGAGGTAATATCTTAAGACTCTATTAACCATGTCCATGAATATTTCTGGAGCATTAGTAAGTCTGAAAGGCAATATAATGATTTCATAGTGCCCATATCTTGTACAAAAACAAATATTAGGGATTTATTCTTCCTACATCCATACTTGAAAATATCCTGACCACAAATCTACTATGTAGAAGTGTTGTTCTACACATAGGGGATAGATAAAGTCATCAAATTTTTGAAGAAGATACTTGTTCTTTATCGTGATTTTGTTTATCTAATGATAATCAATGTAAAAGTGCATTGACCCATCCTTCTTCTTGACAAAGAGGAATGATGTACCCCATGGTGAAGCACATGGGCGTATTAACCCTTTATAAAAATTATCATGTAATTGTTTCTTTAGCTCGTCATGCTCCACAATACCCATTCTATATGGAGTCTTGGATATTGGTAATTCCCAAGGTATAAGATCAATTGGAAATTCATAATATCGACAATGATTAAGACCATGGAATTCCTCAGGAAACAATTCAGCGAATTCTCTGATAACAGGAATGCCTTCAAGGATGGTTTCCTCCTTATACTTAGTCATCTATGCTAGATATGCAGGTTCATAGTGTAGTAATATCCATTATTCAGATGATATAACTAAAGAAGAATAATCATCATGTTTTCAATTGTACATAATAGATGAACGATTCTCCACAGGGACAATGATTACCCTCTAACATAAATTTCAGTTGGATCTTTATAAGGAAAGCCAATCTATGTTGGTAATTACATCAAATTCCTTAATATTGAGTATGATGAGGTTCGTCTGGAATCTCTATCCGAAAATTCGGATAGGGGATGAGTTATAATAAAGGGATGAAATGATTACCCCATTTTCCATACTCACCGTCGTCCTTATTTGCATGATTTTTGGTGGTGTTGGGATTCTTCTACTGATCATTCAGGATATAAAATAATGCATAGAAATAGAATCAAATACAAAATTCACTATTCATGAATGAATAAAAAGCGTACTTTTAACAACCACAAGAATTAATTGTTAGTAGTTAACCGCTAGGTTCCCTACTCTTCCTCACCTAATGCATTTCCTCGCCCCTTCAGAAAATTTCTAGGGTGTTTCATTCCACACCTTGGGAAAGTGTGGAGATTTATTTTCATAACTTCAATATATTTATCATTCATAATGATAGAATTTAATTCCAACTTTCTCTTATTATCCCCATGATTCCCTTGATATTTTGAAAATCTCCATTTCGACATTGATGGCACATCAGAAAATTTCCTCATATCTGTTGAATATAAGGATCATCATGACATTCTGTTGGCTAGAATTCAGCCCACCAATGAAGCAGTCAACCTTGCATTCGAGGGTAACAACAAAGACGATGGCGTATCATTCAGGCCTTATGATATTTTCCTCATACGGTCCAATGGATTCGTTGTCTTTCATGTGGAAAGGAACTCCCTTTACATCTTAATTTGGAGGGAGCAAGGAGAATATTTATTGAAACACATATTTTGGAAATCCTTCCTTTCTAACACCTTGATCACCTCTTCATGTTTCATATTTTTGATCAATGTCCTCCATTGATTGGCTTCATCCCCCATATAATCATAATCAATTTGAACGTTCTGATTTATGGAACATTAAAGGGTGTATAAGTTCATTTCAATGGAGATGATTCATTGTTCGGTGATTGAGGGATTAGATGATCCATTAAATGTAGGACGCCTTTGTCTCATGAATCTCTTAATTATGACTTGTTTATTCTTAGGTGGGGATGAACGTCCTTTTGGAATCATATTTCTACTCAATGCATGAGTTAACTGAGAGAGTATTATGGCAATTTTTTGCAATTCCTACTCCCATGGGATTGGGAATCTAATTAAAAAAGTCGTCACATTGGTCTTCACATTAGTTTTTAGCCCATGTCATATAATTACCGCCCATTGGATAGAATAAGAAAAATTTAGCAGTAACACATAAATTCTAATCAAAAGACTACTATTTATTACATATAAATTAATTTTTTTCCATAACTTATGCATCTATAAGGATCAATATATGTTAACTATGATATACATTATAACATACATTCTTAGGAAAATATTTTTTTATTTCCGTTAACAATGGTTCATATTAAGATTTTGATATTACCAGAGAATATGCCCTAGGAGTGTCTTAACCAAGAGTGCATCATGGCCCATTTCCATGTTCTAGGTTTCCCCAAGTTAGGAACTAAACTCCTTGTTAGAGTTTTCACTCCTAGTAATATCTGTGTCAGAGCTGCCTCTACCTTCTCGTATCTAGGCATAGATGTATTTACTTGAAAATATATTTACATGATACTCCCAAAATTTAAGGAAGTTTTTATTTTACATTATTTGATTCCATTTGCATCACTTGGTTTTTATTATCCTAATCCCAAAAATAACTAAACATAGTCTTTGATTCCAACTATAACAACCCTACTCTTTATTACACACATGAAAATTATTTATTACTTAAACTCTTCACAAGATACAACAAGAAAGATTTATAATAATTTTGTATTTTGGGATTAGTAACATTAAATAATGACCTAAAACATAAAAAAACATCTTTATTGAAAACTTCATTTGCATGACCATTACATTCCCTCGTACTTAGCATTGCATGCTGTATCCTGATGGCATGCATAAAAGAAGGGTGAGCTATAAAGCCGTGTAAAGGACTAATCATTGAATAACATGAGGAGTAAAATAAATGTTAGAAAATAGGCATATCAATAGTGAAATGAGAAACATTAAAATAAAGGTATGATAAAAATTAAAATCATAACATGGAGTTGTGACAACCACACATAACATGGAATTATCATGAGCCACGGCTCTATGCACATGGAGCATGAGTAAACCCACATTGCACATGAATCTTCACTAAGCCCTCTTTCAACATTAATTTGAATTATTCAACCCCCATTTCACACCACATATCATGATAATATACTTCATCCAATTCATTGGAGTGTTTTTAGGGCGCACCATTCTTAAACATTTCATTTCATGAATAAGTGTGCCACATGGATCATACATATTGGAATCATTAAACATCACAATGTATTTGATGATAAAGGAATAAGGAATAAATTCATGAAACACTATTATCAAAGAGTATATGTGTGTATAGGTCAATACCATTGATATATAAATTTTCATGGTATTCACTACAGAATAACATTAGCATGGAAAATCGAGGTGCAATTTCTGCATCATAATGGCGGGACATAAGAATTAATAAGAAAGGATGATGAGATAGAATTGGGTTTATCGTGATATATACATGAAATGGGGAGTAATGGGATAATATAGATACATGTCCCAACAATTGAAATGGAATATATACTCACATAAAAAATATTTTCATGAATGCAAATGAGAAGAGAGAAATTCCTTACGGAGTTTTAGCATAGTAAAGGTTGTACATGGGAGGCCTTATGAGAGAGAAAGGGGTCTCTCATAATTAAAACAAAAATAGGTAAGTATGAAGAGTTTATATATCATACCCAAAATTTTATAATTGAAAATAAAATGGCATAACAATATTAATAAAGATGTATAAAATGTGAATGGAAGGAATACCTTACATTGAAGTGTGATACTAATGGCTCGATAGAGGCTTGAGAGATGATTATTTGGAGATTGGGGTTCCATAGAAGGATTAAAATAATAGGAGGTAACACGTTTTATGAACTCCAAAGTATTTTAGTGAAGAGGATGTGGGATCTTGGTTTTGTTTATTTAGGAAATGAGGGGGAATTATTTATTATTGAGGTTTGCGACCCCACTCATTAAACTAATCAAAACTTCAAACCAGAAAATGGTTTTTGTGCATGGTTTTATCCAAAGCGAAGTCGAAGAAAATATTTTATAAACCAAATGTCTGATATTTTAAAAACATTAGGATTTCTTTTGTGGAGGCGAGTCACCCTCTAAAGGAAAACAATTTAGAAAGGTAAAATGTTTTATAAGTCTTGAAGGGTCCACTAATTCTTTGTAACATAAATCTGACAAACCCATAATCAAATTATTTTAATGGTAAAGCATATAGTAGAAAAACGAAATGTTTATAGTATTTTATTAAATCACTATTGTGTCATTATTATATCATAAAACAAATTATATATTTAAACTCAATTTAATTTTTACCAAAATCCCACTACTAAGAATATTTCGAAAAATTCACCATTGCATAATTTTGACATTATGAATCCAAAACTATCATAATTTTTATCCAAATAATTTTCTAAATATGTGATTTTTTAAAATAAAAATGGACATTTATTGAAAATTCATCGACTTTGCGGAAGAAATTTTTTAAACCAACATAAAAATTATAACTGCATTTATAAAAGTACACGATCATTTATATTTAGTGAATTAAAATTTAATAATAATATTATTATGTTATAAAAATATAATTTAATTAAAAAATATATTAGTTCAACAAAATATATTTATTAGTTTAATAATAATTAGAAATACAATTTCTCTTTGAAATATATTTACAAAGTAACAAAAATAATATGAATGTCTATTCTCTATACAATAATAATGTACATAATCGTATTAGTAGGGTCTTGTTACAAAAAACCTTATAACACCAACATCAGACTGATGTATAATGTGTTTGATGGTGACATACTCTTGGGGTGGCACAAATAACATTGCTCGGGTGATAATCTCTATAAACTTCCACTTCTCCCATATACGGTTGGATTCAAGCTTAACATGGAGAAGCTCAGCCTGGGCTTGGACAAGAACAAATCCCAATGACGCCACCTCCTTTAAGAAATCTGAAAACATCCTTCATATGGGAAAAGTCTACTGGATGAGGTCATCCCTACCTTTTTCTATGTAAATTGGATTTGTTAAGGCCCTAAATTTATACTAATCACGCGATCACTATTCAATGACAATATTATCAACGATGTTAATTATTTACGGAATTTTTAAATCCAAAAACATAAAATCAATGATGTTCACATCTTATATTATTATTTTACATAATAAAACATTTAATTGGGTAAAGATTAATTTTCATTAATTACTTTTTGGGTCATTACAATAAGGATGAATATATTTGGAATAATAATGATTACATTATTATGAACCACTAAGAGAAATTGTTTTTTTCGGCTAACAAATTTTTTTATTTTCTCTATTTTTATTTTTGTTCATTATTTTCATTAAAATATATATATATTATTGTAAGTGTTTAATAATCAAAATATTCATATATATTAGTAACATTATATTTATATGATATATATTATAATAATAGATACTCAGATTCATTATTTCGTGAGCGGCGTTAACAAGAGATCAATCATATATTTTCTATAATATTTTGTACATAGGTAAATAAAATATTGATTGAGGTAAAAAGACTGAACCGTCATAATCAATTTTTTCCATTTATGGGGAGATTGAGATATTCAAGACATTATTTCATAAAAGATTAAAAATCCAAACAAATAAAAAAATTAAAAAAAGAGAATCATAATATAATTGTAACTATTTATTTTAATAAGGATCATTTTAGTGATTTTTCTTACTCTATTAATTGTTGTGATTTCTGTAGAAAGTGTAAATTTTTTTAAGAAACATAATACATAAAACCATAATGGAATGGAATAGCTATGAATGATATTTCACTACCTCTACTCGTTCATTGAAGAATACAATATACAATGTTTAGAACAACTAATACAAAATGAAATTGAATGAGATGAGATCAATATTGTCTGAAAAACAGATGATGATGAAGAACCAACTGAATACATGATGATACAACATGAAGAAATAATCATCTCTCACTTTTTATTACATAAAGTGTTTCTTGATTATGTAATTTCAGCTAATATAACATTGGGAGAACAACATTATTTTCAAAAACATTACATTGATTTTATTGAATCCTAAAAGGTATTTGATACTAACATATTTTTCAAATAATAATTTTCACCTCATTAAATAACTATAATTCATTGATAAAAAAAGTTAAGATGATTTCTAAGCAATGGTTGAGTATCTCATTTTATTTCTTAAAAATATTGAAATTCAATCTTCATTAAATGAATGGAAATATTTCATTCAATATTCTATAGGGTTTAATTATCAAAATAATAAATTTTTATGGAATTTACCCTTCCAAAATCTCTGGATGAAACCGATTCACCCATTAAGGCCACGAATGAAGTTATTAATGAGGCCAAAGATGTTGTGGACAATGAAATAGTGGACCCATTATTTCTTATTCCCTTGTATTTTATTTTATACAAGATTATATAGGAGAAGAAATAATATACTATATCCTTGGGTTACTCTATGACTAGTGCAAGTTGAAAAGAAATCAATGAATGAATTTCAGTTGTTTTTTAGTAGGAGGCCACATCAACCATTAGAATGGGGTTTATCCAATAAAAATACCTCACTATACATAGTTAAATCCTAGCACCCACATAGTGGACTAAACCATATTCTATCATCTTTTACATTTTAGATTATTTTTATTTATTATTTTTATTATTTTCATAATTTCCTGATTTTTTGGTCCAGTGGATTTAACTTGAGTATTAAATCAAATATACAATTAGAAGATAAATTTTTGTTTCATTGTTCCTTATTTTTTGTTTTTCTTGACTTATTTATAATTTTTTAGCTGAAATTTGGAGTAATAAATTCCATGTGTGGGGAGAGTGTCAAACTATTATGTCATTTTTATGTTTTTTTCTTTTGTTTTACATTTTTTTGAACCATGAGATTTAATTATTTTTCTTATCAATTTTTACATTTAAATTTATATTGAGATATTTGAATCTATTTTGGGATAAATATATTTTATGTGAATTTTTTTTGGAATTTTTTTCCTTGAAAGGAATTTTAAATAATTATTATAAGTTCGAATGGTTTTTTAAATCCATGACCATGAAACACTGTTTCGTTATATTTTTTGCTTATAATGTGAGGTATTTTGAAACAATTTGACCTAATCATAGAAATACTAATAAATTCTTAATAGAAACTCAGATTTTATGTGAGATCCTGAACATGTTATTTTTTCGTTTAATATATTTGGACTTCATGGATTGTTTTTGACAAGTTTGGGTACCTTATTTGTCTGGAGACATATTAAATTGAGATTCACTTTTACATGAAATTTTTTATCCCCTATATTCCATGAATTTATATATATATATATATATATATATATAACGAATATTTCAATCCAATTTATCTTTACACCCCCACACTCTTTTTATTTATTCACTAATTTCACATGTATGAGTGTCGTAGTAGGTCCTTTCCTGGGAGTTCATTAGGATGTGTTTTATTTTTGGGTGGTGGGACCTGTGTGTATTCATTTTGGGTTTTGGTTAAAAATTTTTTGGGAATTATTATGATATATTTTTATTATGATTGTATCCTTAAAATGTCAAAATTTTAAAAAATAAAAGAAACAAATAGAGGTGATCTTGAATTATATCATTATGAGTTATTTTTTGACTCATGATTCTCTATAATGTCATAAATATGAATTTAAATTCACTAATCATAATCTATTAGAATATCTTCCTTGAAAAACATTATAAATTGTTATTTCCTTTCTTGAATATTATGGCAAGGAAAAAAGATGGAGAACATGAATAAAATCGTTTATTGTAATTATTTCATGGATAATTTAACATACCATAAAAAAGGATGTACTTTTCATTGACATTGGTAGGGGGTATTGAATGAGTAATTATTTATGTTTTCATTTAATTATTCATTCATTTTTAATTAGGTGTTTAGACTCATATTTTATGATTTATGATTTTCAATCATTTTTCCCACCAACCCTAACAAACCGAAATTACCTTGAAAATTCTTCGTAATTAAATATAAATGGATATATGTTTATCAAAAATATTATTTAAATATAAAATTATAATATATATCGAATATATTGTAATAATTTTTTTCATAATGATTTACTACTTTTAATATATAGATATATTCTTTTTACAAATTATATATATATATATAATTAATGACTAACTATTAAAAAAATACTGTCAATTATAAAAAGAAATAAATTTTTTAAAAAATATTTCATTAATTGAATTAATGAATTATTATCTTCATAAATAATTTTATATATGTGTGTGCATGTGTAAAAAAATATTTACAAAATAAATTACATAAATGCGACATTCAATTATCACTTTTCGTACAATCAAAATTAATTGTTTTAATTATAAAATTACTAATGTTTTTAAAAAAATTTAATATTATAAATTCATTTAAAGGCTTCAATATAAAATATTTCAATAACTAATTTATATACATGATTATCTTTATTCACATATAAATTTAATTATGTGTTTGTTCTCTAAAAAACTCAAAGACCTGAGTGTGTAAGTGAACTCAACATATAGTTGTTTAAATAGAACCTTATGAAATATGTATAATATTAATTTTATTATATTTTATATATAAAAATTAATAATTAAGAATATATAAAAATTATTCTGATAAATAATATTTTTATATAACCATTAATAACTACTTATTATATAAATGTATATAATATTAGTAGTATTATATAGAAACATTATTCACATATAAATACGTGATGATTTGTATGTTCATGTTTGAAGAAATCACATATTTTTGTTTTTAAAGGTAAATAGAATAATTATATTTGGATATACAATGAAATACAATGCGTATAATTTTTATTTTATTTACTTTTCATTGTAACTAGACACTAAAATGAATAAGAAATGTCTAAAATAATTCTATTAATTTTAATTTTTATATAATTAGTAATAATTATTAATAATATAAATAAAAATATTATTCAAATTATACATATTTATTCTTATTAATAATTATAAATTATTTTTAAATATTATGAGATATATTTTATAAAATAATATATTATATGTTTATGAATTAATAATCCACAAAATAATAATAATAATGTAATTATAAATATTATAACTATATTGTATTTAAATATAAACTATTTTCACTACAGGTTTACTAATGAAAAAATGATCAATTTTCTATCATGTTTATTTTAAAAAACATTATATTAATTATATATATATATATTATAAATTTTTGAAAAAGAATTAAATTACGTATATACATATATTTAATAATAAAATGCGTATATAAGTGTCTGTGTTTGTCTGTTTGCAAGTGTGTATTTTTCTATAGAATCACATTAGTTACAACAGAATAACATTATATATTAATATTAGAAATTATTAAATAAATATTAACATTGGTAATATTATATTTTAAAATGAAATATTAAATATTTTTTCACAATTATAGTTCATTTTTAATAGATTGAATTAAAATAATGTTTTTTTGGAAGTAAAAATATATTTTATCAATTATATATATATCCAAACTATAATATTTATATAATATACATATATTTTTTTCAATATACCTAAATATTTATTATTGGGAATACATATATGTATATAGAGGAATAGGTATCTAAGAAGTAAACTCTAAGAACAATTAAATTAAATGATAAAATTTAATTTCTTTTGGAGATTTACATTTAATTTTTCCCCCATTTCATGAAAATAACATGGGACACAATTAAGACTCGGCATTAATTGGCACCTCACACATTTTTTTGTAGAATATCGACAATGGAGTTTGATATGTGTATATGTATAAATATGTAGTACAATGATATATATGAAATTGAAAACCCAAATTATTTTTCATGATATATATATATATATATATTAAAATATAGTTATTTCATGAACTAAATTTAATGTAAATATATATAGATATTATAAATTATATAATATTAATAGAAATATATAAATTTAAATATGAGATATATTAGATATATTAATATATTTCATATTTTTTATATTGATATATGTAGTTATGTAGTTTATAAGACAATATGTTATAATATAAATATGTTATTTCATTCATATATAAAACTAAAATTATGTATTAATGGTTAATAAGAAGAATAAATAAATAAGAATATATTTAAATTATATATGTATATATAATTTTTAATAAATTGTTTTCATATATATATAAATATGTCTCTATAAAATATTTTATAGAATACACCATTTATTGTGCTAAAATGTTATAGATAAAGTGTTCACTATTATTAGCACTACAAAAATCACAGACAATCAATGCCAATTTATTAACATGTATAAATTTAAAATTTATCAGCCACTTTGGTTTAGCCCTGGTGAAACTATACCCTTTATCAGTGTTTCTTAGTGCTGATGTGTAATGTCCCAGTTCCAGAATCCACCCAGAGGCGCCCTGTACACAGTTGGTCACATGACCTCAAGTCCGTTTCCCTGAACACCAGAGGCTAATGACTAGAAGTGAGGGTCATGGGTGTGATGGTGGGAAAACTATTCCCTCATAGGTAGAGTAACACAGTGGATGTAAAAAATTATACAATAGCGAAAATTGTATAAATTCCAAACAATAGTAAACATTAGAAGACTGATTAACAAACCATTGTAGAACATATATAAAATGATTCATGACACATTTGTCTTCAGAAAATAGACAAACAAGTCACACGGCTTAATACAGTACTAATTCAAGGTACAAAAGAAAAAAAGTAAATAAATCATCGGCATCACATGCAATAGTTTTGTCCCATGCCCTCCAACATCACAACAATCATGTACTTAAAGTAGAAGGGTGCTTTCCCTTATCTAAACCTACAGAAATATAATCTGTTTGGGCCCGAAAGCATGACCCAAACAGGGTGTGAGACTAATCATTGTAGGAAAACACAAAATTATCTATGTTTAATAGTCACTTAGTATATATGGAAGACAATAAGAAAAAGAGCAATAAACGAGGAAGTACTCAGCATTAAACAATTACACACATAATGTAATAGATAATAAAATAAGGTTCCCATGTGGGAAGTGCACCCAGCATATCCCCTCTAGTTCAATTTTAAGGATACAACAAGGAATCTCTTATGATGTTCACATAGTCTATTTCCCTTATATTTACAAGTGGCAAAAGACTCTCTAGGAAATCCCAAAGAGTCCATTCCCATCATAGTCAAAAGTAATTTTTTAGACACTCTGAGAAAGATCACATGTTAAATTCCTTTTAATTTCTATTACACAAATTTCTCACAGTATTGTGTAAGAAAAATGATCATAGCAATGCAATACGGCCAATGTAAAGCTCATGAACTACATGGCTAAAAAGTCTACAACATATCAATCATGTCAGTTAATATAATCACTCCATCCGACATTACTGGGCATAGGAAAGCATCAAGGAATCCTAATGGTATAAAAATGACCATATTGTCCTAAACAGAAGATGCATGGGAAACCACCACCAAATCATTGCAATCCACCCGATTCATATCCAATTAACCTCTACTAATATATACCACGATAGTAGGAAATTTAATGGGTTAAAACAGTAAACACACAACACCCCATTCAAGGGTATTGGACAGAATTGCATATATAACTCAATGACCATCAACAGAAAGGCACAAACCATGTACCTTGGCATTGGGAGATCATTATTTCTGAACCTTAAGCCTTGAATCTCCCATGAATAAGGTAGATCTAGAAAAATTTAAAAAAAATATTCAAAAGAGTATAAATCATGAAAGAAGAGGAATCAAGAAACAAAGCTCTAAAAGAAAGAATATCGTAACGAGGTTATCCAAACGCTATCAACGATAGTCAGATCGGAGATTAGATTTTTTCTTGGGGGCTCTTAGATGATTTGTGGACTTACGAGTTCTCTTAGACAAACTATGCTGAGAAGTAGACGGTTATATCCTTCAGACATGACCCCAGTGTGTTAAATGAAAAACAGAACATGATGTGTACATTTCCTTACCGATCCCAGTATTTGGTGGTCTCCAGGTCATCACACGTGGTTGTGTGCATGACCGCTATAAGGACAGCACCTGGCTATGCTCGGTAAGCGAGTACAACATGTATACATATAACGTAAACGATGTTTACTGAAGAAATTTCTAATAACTCCTCTTTATTCCTCATGAACACCACATACTGAATAACATTCTTGAAAAAATGATCCTGGTTCTTATAAACTTCCCCCACAAAGAAATTCATCCCTGAATTTCCCTTCCAATGTAGCGTAGATGTAGAAACACCGAATAGCTCTGACTACTATGATCTTAGATCGACCTCCCTCTCCCATGTCTCATCCTATACTCTCCCATTCTTCCATAGCCCTTGTACAAGAGGAATAGACTGACCATTGAAAACCTCTGTACTATGATCATCAACAGGGATATGATGTCTCTCTAAATATTCATCTACATCCAACCCGAATTCCTAGAGTTGGAAAGAATGAGACGTGTTTGAAAATTAATTTTGATGCTAAGAAAAATGGAAAAATTCATTCATATACTGATACCACTATAGTAACTACAACCAATAGGCAACCTACCCAACTCTCTACAACACCTCAAATGGTCTTATGTACCTCGATGAAAGCTTAACTTCTCTATTAATCATCATGTATCCCAATCTCAGTGTGACTCATTCAAAAACATGATCCTTGACCTAAAATATCATAGGTGGTCTATGTAGATCAGCATAAGTCTTCTATTGGGACTGTGTAGTAGCCGTCATCTTCCAAATCATCATTATCTGCACTGTTGTCTCTTGGATAAGATGATGTCCTAGAATAGCTTCCTCTCAAGCCTCTAGCCATCATAAAGGTGATCAACATGTCGTAATGTACAATTCCTCATATGGTGTCATCTTAACAGTATCGTGAAAACTATTGTAGTAGGAAAAATCTAAAAGAGGTTTGTGATTCTCCCATGAACATCCAAAATATAGAATACATGATCGAAGCATGTCCTCAAGAACAAAAATAGTATGTTGAGACTAGCCATCTTTTTGGGTATGGTAAGCTATAATCAAATGTACCTATGTATCCAATGCCTTCTGAAGCCCATACCAACCTGGGAAGTAAACCGGGAATCCCTTTCTGAAACAATAGAGTGTGGAATCCCATGTTGATATACAATTTCATGAATGTACCACCTAAAAATCCCATCAACACTAAAAGTCTTTTTGGTCCGAAAGAAGTGATAATCCTTCGGGAGTATGTCAATGACAACCCATACTGGTTCGTTCACTCAGGGAGACTTTGGAAAACCTATCACGAAGTCCATCGCGACATCATTCCACTTCGACTTGGGAATGGGTAACTACTGTAAAATCCAAGATGTAGTTGATGCTCCACCTTTACCTGATGAATTGGGGAACACATTCTTACAAAACCATCATTATCCATCAACATAATTGGCCACAAATACTGATTGACTATATCACAATACATCTTGGTGACACTAGGATGAACTTCCCAAACTAAGGAATGAATGTCCCACATCAGCTCCTCACGTATTTCTGTTGGTACCAATACACTCCCCTAGAAATGAAATACCTCAACCTCTCCTATGGTGAATATAAGAATAAGGTCCTCCATTGACACAATATCACTTAGTACTAGGCCTTTAGAATCTGATAGATGCCACATTTTCACTCGATCAAGATGAGTTTAGGTGATAGCCATATAAGAATGAAAAGTCTACCCTTGTCTATCATGCCCCACAAAATGCATCTCAGAGGACAGATCATTTAGCTTCAACTCACTACTGACCTCCTGAACTGCTTGTATTTGAGACCTCCTACTTAGCACATCTGCCACATCATTGGATTTTCTAGGCATGTGGGAATGATCATTGTTAATGGATTTAATGTACTCAACCCACCTGCATTATCTAAAATTCATGTCACACTGAGTGAATATTTACATGAGACTTTTTTTTTCAGTGAAACCCACATAATTCTCTCCCTGAATATAATGTCTCCAATAGTGTAAACCATGAAAAAATTCTTCTAACTCGAGATCACACACCGTGTATTTCCACTCATGTGGCCTCAACTATCGAGACACATACATAAAAACTCCATCTCCCTACATAATCATAACTCTCATATAGATACCTGATGAATCAAAGTAAATAGTATATCTCTTTCCTGGATCTGGAAAGACTAGTATCGGTGCTGAATTAAACCTACGTTTCATCCCCTCAAATGCTAACTCAGAAGAATCTGGCCATAAGAACTTTTCACCCTTCTTAGTCAGTCCCATTATAGGTACTTGTAAATGTGAAAAGTCTTGTCTAAAGCATTTGTTTTATCTGGCCACCCCTTTAAAACATTGTACCTCAAAGATGTTCTTCAGCTGCTCCGAGGAAACTACTACTCTCCCATTGGTCCACTGATACATATGTATCTGAGATGACATATCTCAAGAAGTGAATCTGGTCCATCCAAAATTGGCATTTTGAGAGCTTAGCATATTACAGATGTGCTCTCAGTTTAATAATAACAATCTCAAGATGGGATTTATGGAAATGTCGGGTGTTAGAGTACACCAAGATAGCATCCACGAAAACTACCAAGAAAGAGACCATGTATGGAGGGAACACACAGTTCATCAGTACCGTGAAAACTAAAGGTGCATTTGTGAGATTGAACGACATAACCATATACTCGTATAGACCATTCCGGCTCTGAAAGGCTGTGAGAGGTATATCAGATGGTCTAACATGCAACTGATGGTAACCAGACCTCATGTAAATATTTGAGAACACCTGGGATCCTCAATGTTGATGAAAAATATCATCAATCATTGGTAAGGGATATCAGTTCTTGAACGTCAATTGGTTCAGCGTCCAAAAATCCCCACAAAGTCTAAGGGTGCCATCCACTTACATGGAAAAAATGACATGCCAACCCCAAGGAGTTGTAATGGGTTAGATTAAACAATTTTCTTACATCTCTTCCAACTGCTTCTTGATCTCCTATAACTCTAGTGTACCAATCCTATATGGAGAAATGGACACTGGTGCCACTCTGGGCACATGATCAATAGAAAAATCAACCTATCGCTCTGGAGGAAAACCTAAAAATTCCTCTGGAATGATGTATCTGAAACCATCCACCACAGGAGGAAAGTCTATTTGTGAATTCCTCTTCTCACATAGATATAGACTAGAAATATGGGCTACACTCCTCCCAACCCATGATGCTCATGTAATACACATCTCGCCTAAACATCCCATTCCTCCTTATAAATAAATTTTCCACCCTCTGGTAATGGGGAACTCACCCAGTGGCAATAAAAGTCGGCGGATTCTAATAAGGGAACTAGCCAGTCCATTCCATGAATGACATCATAGCCTGTCATCTCCAGGACATAGAGGTCCCATAAAAAGTGATACCCTTCATACTCAAGAGGGAACACCTATCACAGATGTACAGTAGCCTTTATAGTCCCCAAAATACTGTCTACCATCATAACATTAGAAACAGAAATGATATAGAGACCAATGCTCTCCACAACATCAACACATATAATGTTATGGGAAGCCCATGTATCGGTAAAATCAGAAGATAAAACTGAGGCAACTAGAATGGTTCCTGGATCTGTAGAGGGTCTATTATCCTACTCATGCTGGGTCTGCTCCACTACAAATGTAAGACCAGTACCTCGGCCTAGTTACCCTACCCGACCACTCTGAGCAGATCCACCCTACAATCACTGAAGGCCTGGCGATTGGCTATAACAGCCACGAACCCCACCTTGGCCCAAATTTCTAGTAGAACTGAAGTTCTCTGACTGAGGAGTAACTGGTGGAGCTTCTCATGAACGAATATTCAAAGAGGGACACCTTTCAATTGCGGAAGGTGAGAATATCTGACAGAAACATTGAATATTCCCCATATTGTTGCAGGATTTCCAATCAATTGGGCTTCTCGGGCAATGTGGCCTCGTATTCTTGCTCCACCTGCACTGGTAGCACACCACATTTCTACCATAAGATTCATCCCACCTACTATGATTTCCTCATGAAAACAACATGTCGGGCGTCCTTCCATTGGTCGGAGAATCACTATCCCTGGTTAAGCATATCGTTAGCCTTATTCGCAAAAAGGAAAGGTGAACCCCAACGAGATGTATTGTGTTAGAGGAAACCCTTTTTCTATAACTCCTCCAACTGCTTCATGAGAAACTGTAACTATGGTGTAGCCATCCTATAAGGAGGAATGGACACCAGTACGAATCCTAGCACAAGATCAATAGAAAAGTCCACCTATCACACCAGAGGAATAACTAAAAATTCCTATAGAAATTTGTCTCTAAAATGATCCACCATTAGAAGATAGTCAATCTAGGAACTCCTCTGGACATCCAGATATACACTACCAATTTGGGTTGTATCTCCTCCCATCCCATGATGTTCGGGACTCTCTCAGATCTCCTAGAGATCCCATTCACTCTTATAAAGAAAGGATCCACCATCCAGTGATATGAAACTCAACATACGGTGATAAAAGTCAACAACTATTTGGAAGTGAAAAAGCCAGTCCATTCCGAGAATGAAATCATACCATGTCATCTATAGGACCTATATGTCCAATAAAAGTTGCATCCACCTACCTGAAGTGGGAACTCCTTATACTGACGTACACTGGTCGTTGTAGTCCCCAACAGAGTGTCTAGTGTCAAAAAATCAGAAGAAGAAAAGATACAGAGTCAAAGGATCTCCACAATAGAAAGAGATATAATGATATGGGAATCCCTTATATCTAATAGAGATAAATATAAGACTGAGGAAACTACAATTGTACCTAGATCTATAGTGTGTTAGGGATCCTACACCTGCTGGGAACACTCCACTGCAAAAGTCTAACCTGTACCATGGTAATGTGACCCTTCCTGACCACTCTAATTTGATCCATCATGTTGTCGCTGAATGATTGGAGATTGGCTACGATGGACACAACATCCACCTAGTCTTGAACATCTAGAAGAACTTCAGTTCTTTGAATGATGAGTAACTAGTGATGCTACTTCCGAATGAGGAGACATAGAGAAACCCCTGTCACCAGCAGCAGGTGAGAAGATCTGATAGAAACACTGATGATTCCACAACTTTCCGCTAGATTGGTACTCCACTAGGTCTCTCAGGAAATGTGTCCCCATATGACTGCTCTTCTAGAACTAGTAGCAGACCACCTAGCTACCAGATGATTCATCATGCCTACTCTGATATCCCCATGAAAACTCCCTGCGACGCTTCCTGCTATAGGTGGGAGAAGCACTAAACCTGGATGCTGAACCTCCCTATCTCACAGCTTCAGAATCCTTCATGTTATGTTTTGTGATCAGAGTCTTGTTGACAATAGAAGGTATCGAATTCATCCTGAAGATGTTCAATTGGGATCAGATATCATGCCTAAGACCATTCTCAATCATTCCTTCAAGGAATGACTCATCGCTTCATAAAAGGGTGTAAAGCACTAAATCATGGTGAAGCGAGATGATTAATCCATAATAGAACGAGTAGTCTTCTTCACACTCATAAACACTTGGGCTCGATCAACCCTCAAGGTATACTGATAAAAGTAATTCTAGAAGGTGTGCTAAAACTCATTCCAATCCATATTCTGTTGGCTTCCCAAATATGAGATCACATAATGCCACCTCTTGGTGAAGCCTTGAAGCATTTATAAATCGAGAATCACCCCCATCTCTAGAGGTGTCTCCAAATGCTCGATGATGAACAATGTTTCATCTTTCCACAATGTTACAGCCTGGGGTCCTCCATCCACTGAGAATGTGGGAGTATGTTGTTGCTGAAAGACCCACGTCAATTCTGCTATCAACGGGGAAGGAGGCGGAACTCCCATAAAGGTCTGTATCATCCTCAAAAAGGCCTCCGTAAACTATAAATCTCCACATGTGTCAGAAATAATTAATGATTCCAAGAATGGAACAACAAGATGATCTTTCAGTAGTCCCAGATAAGCCATATCTGGTGTCTTCTCACCACCCTTTAACAGAAGTACAACCGGAGGACGTTATGGTGGCCTGACATTGCATGGTGAAGCCTACAAATTAGATCATGATTAACATGGGATGAAACATAGAAGTGTATGAAGGTAATAGGAGAAGGAAAGTTTTTATGTTTTCTAAAACATGTCTACACGGTGTGTATAAAACCTTCATCACATGGTATCTTAAGCCTTTCACATGGGCATATACTCCTTCCTCAACTGGTCGTGTATCTCCCAAAACACACAACATGTTGTCCCAACACTTAGTGTGCACTAGAATCCTTTTCCCCTACCTGAGTCCCCTTATGTGGCTAATCCACATGAATCTGCTAGGACAAGACTACACGACATTATAAAGATAGACACGACATGTACTAGAAGAGCTTCACCGACCTGGGTTATCAGTGACACAGCCGGATACATGGCTCACACTACACGGCATGTTCCACATGGGAACGACGTGTAAAAGGGTGTTCATTCCAACCCGTGTTGTTCGTTACACGATCGGGTACACGAGTTACACTACACCACATGCTTTAGATAGACGCACCGTTTATTAGAAAAGAATTAATAGACTTGTGTTGATAGTGACCCTGCCGGTTTACAGGGTCTAAAACACAATTTGTACATATAGTACACAATGAGTCCAACAACTGCTTCCAAACCCCGTGTTTCCACCCACACATTCTGAGATATGATTACATACAACATGGATTTTACATACAGTACACAACGTGTACATAGGAAAAACAGTTTCTTCCCAAAAAAAAGAACCCATGGCATTTATTTAATATTATACCTCGTGTATTCTAGGTTCCTCTGCACAGTAAGCCTATGAAACTACTATAGATCCGAGAGAAACAATAAAATGAACATTGAAATTGAAAAATTGCGATCCATGAGGGCCCATACTCCATGAAAATCAATTCTGGGGATCTTATACATGTTAGAAGCATGTAAAACAAGTTAATGATCCACCAAATTCATATTCAAGAGGTTCCATAAAACATCATGAACAAAAATATGGAGTTCATTCAAACGAAACCTCACACAAAGAAATACCCTATCAAACTGCATGTATTCTATCAAAACATCTATAAAAAAACTACCATATCTAGAACAACATATTTCACAGCATCATTTAATCCAAAATCCGTCCAAAATATCATGGAAAGAATTCTTGACATGTGATTTCTCGAAATTGACTATATGATGAATGATCTTTCATACCCTCATATCATCAGGTTGCGACAGAAATAGAACCTCAATAACATTAATGGAAATAGAACAAAACATGTGAATCACCCAACAGTGAAATCAAAAACAACAATAAAATTGCAAAACCAGAAAAATTCCAATAAATGAAGTAGATTGACTTTTTTCCTGTACACAGGTTAGCTACTCCCGTGTACTACTTATTACCATGTACCAATCCTATAATATCCCTACTATAGGCACCAAACACCAAGTCAAGAAGAAAATAATTCCTCTAATACCACTTTGTATTGTCCCGGATCCAGAAGCCACCCAAAGGCGCCCCATACGCGGTTGGTAACATGGCCTCATGCCCATTTCACTGAATGTTAGAGGCAGACGACTAGCAGCGAGGGCCTTGGGTGTGATAGTGGGGAAACTATTCCCTCATTTTCAAATTAAAAGAGTGGATGAAAAAAAATTAACAGTAGAGGAAAAAATTTAATTTCCAAACAACAGTAAATAGCGAAAAAACTGATAAGGAAACAACTAGAGCACATATATAAAATGATGCATGATACATATGTCTAGGAAAAACACCCAAACAAGTCACAATCATGAATACAATACTAATTCAAATTAAAATAGAAAATAATGTAAATA
This sequence comes from Viscum album, assembly GCA_963277665.1. Classification (NCBI taxonomy): domain Eukaryota; kingdom Viridiplantae; phylum Streptophyta; class Magnoliopsida; order Santalales; family Viscaceae; genus Viscum; species Viscum album. The sequence continues at coordinate 1,495,929,737 of OY728156.1, read as the reverse complement.
ACTCATCACCATTGCAAGCCATAGCATGGTCTCATGCTCTCCAACTCCACAATAATCAAGTACCTGATGTAGAAGGGTGCTTGCTATTATCTATACTTGCAACAATATAATCTATTGGGGCCCAAAATCATTACCCAAACAGGGTGTGAGACTAATTACAGTAGGAAACCACCAAAACATATGTGCCTAAGAGTCAGTTAATATATGTGGCAGGAAATAATTAAAAGATAAGTAAATGAGGAAGTACATAGTAGTAAAAAATTCCACACATCATGTAGGGATAATCAAATCAAGTAACCCTCGGGGAACTACCCACAGCCTATTCCCTCTAGTTCAAAGATATATATATAACAAAGACTACGAGGATGCTCACACGGTCAATTCCCCTTGTTGTCAAAACTGATTTTTTTGGTCTCTTTGTGGAATCTCACTTGGTCAATTTCATATATAGTCTACTACAATAGGTTCTCACGACCATGTGGAAGTCATACGATCATAGTATTGCAATACGTCAAAATTAAACCTCAAGAACTACTTGGATAAATATTCTATGTCATATCAAGCATGTGAGATAAAATAATCACTCCATTATATAGTACTAGGCATGAGAATTCACAAAGTAAGCATAACAGGCTAAATAGGACCAAATGTTCATAAGCAAAACATTCATGGGAAATAACCTCCAAAGCATAGAAATAATCACTATTCACATCCAATTAACCACTACTAACGAGTACCAACATATATGGAAATCAATATGGTTAAAACGGTAAACACACAATACCCACTTCAAAAGAATTGGAAAAAATTGCACATATTACTCAAAAACATTCAATAGAAGTGAACAAACCACCAACATTGGCTTTGGGAGATCACTATACATGATCCTTAAGCCTTGAATCACCCAAGAACACCATAGAACTACTAAATTGCCTAAAACCTTAAATGGTGAATAACTCTTGAAATAGGAATAAACAAGAAACAAATCTATAGAAGAATTAAGATCTTATCTAGGAGATCCCAACACAATCGACAATGGTCAAATCGGTGATCAGATGCTCGCTCAGGGGCTCAGAGATGATTCACAGCCATACAGGTTCCCTTGGATGAACTAGCTCGAGAAGTAGATGCTTCTGTCTGCCAGAAACGACCTTGGTTAATTTAATGAGAAAAAAGAAAGTATGAAGTGTGAACTTTTAATGTACAGAGTGTGTAATTTCTCTTATTGAGCCCCATGTTAGGCGGTGTCCATGTTATCACACACGGTCAGCACCCAGCTACCCGTGGAAACCGATTAAATGGTGTGTACATATAAAGTACACGATATTTACTTAAGAAATTTCCAATAACACCTATTTTTACTCAAGAACACCATATAAAGAAGAACATACCTGAAAAAATTTTGGTTCTTACATGATGGGTAACAATATTAAATCACAAATCAATAATAGTGAGAACTTGTTTCTATGTAATGTATTTGTTAAAGATGTTTCACTAAGAGGATGTAACTGTTTCATGAAAATTTAATACAAAAATTGATAAATATATAATTTTTTATAACTATTGTAAAAATAACCAATATATGTGCATATTTTTTACATTATTTTAATCTATTTTAAAATGATATGTAGTGATGCATTAATAGATGTTATTTTAGATTTTTAAAATTTATATATATTATATTAAAAGATTTCATTTTAGGACGAGATAATAATGATAAAAGATAATCATAAATATATATAATTATATCTTTCGTTCATTTTATATAATATTTTTTTAAAATATTTCTAAAAATATAATTTAGGAACACTTTAAAATCCAATCTAATTAATTTTATTTATAAAAATCAAACCTAAATTAAAATTTTTTTAGAAACATTTTTTAAAACACTTATTTGATGAATTATTTTATTATTTAAAAAATGAATCACATTAATGTGTAAAATATAACGAGAAAAACAGTATAAAATAATTACTCATAATTAAAGCATTTATTCATGAATCATAGAGATTCCTCAACATGTATCCCAATCACTTCTAACAACAATGAATCTCATCCATCATCTTGGTCTTAAAATTTACACCCCTGTAGACATTGATGGATTTGTTATAGGTTATGAATCCCATAATGCATAAGTAAAATAATCCATGACCATAATTTCTATGTAAAAGTTTATTGATCAATATAAATATTCACTTTATAAGGTCATTATTATCTTATTAAAATAATTCTAATCTAGAAATATAATTAAAACCAAACAAACACATCATTGATTTTCTGAGATGTTAAATTTTTTGAGAAATATTGAAATTTTAGGGAAAATTGAACACCCATATATATTGATCAAAATAATAATAATACACCATATATATATTGTTCATCATTATATAATGATAACTATGAATAAATTATGGGTGTCAGATATTGAGGACTACTTAATAATTTTTTATCAATGTAATTTGGAATAAAATTTTTTTAGAAATGGTGGTGCAAATTGAATATAAAAATCTTAACATATATCTACTTCCATGATCCCTAAACCTTACTGACCATGTAAGAAAATGTAAAACATAAAATTTCACCAAATTTGATAGATGATTATTCTTTGTCATCGACAAAATTATAATAATATTTCTGAAATATATATATAATAATCAAAAAATTTCATAGATAATCTTCTCTACAGACAATACACAACACTGTTTGATGAAACCGTGAAATATACATCAAAATGGTAAACTCATTATATTTACCATGGAATGAGAAACAATTAATGATTATTCAAATACCTTGAAAATATATTCTTATTCTATCTATTACACATTGGTATACCTTTCTTATCATATTAAGAGGTATCAAAACCAGTGTCAGAAATGGATCAACCCATTTTATGTATACATTCACTCCAAGATAAAAGGAGGGGGAGGGAGACATAGAGTTAGTGATAACGAGTGAGAGATTATGAGGGTATTTTCAAAAAATATACCTCAAAATATTTTGTAACCATATATCATTTTTTACTAGAATTTGATTGATTATCCATTAAAAAGAATATACATTGTGGAAAGAGATGATGATGTTGTAGTTATTGGCCCGTATCTTTTAGAATGATAGCACAATGAATAACTGTTTTCTAGTAACAGAAAACATTCTATCAATCTCCATAAAATGTTATTTAATGTAGTATTTCTCTATGTGAATGTAAAATCGAAGGAAAATAAAGAATATCAAATTTTCATATTTATTAAAATTTCTAAATTAAATATTAATTATACATTTATGGTGATAATATGTATGATAGAATACACAACACACAACAATGTGTTTCATTTATATTTTATGTTGTAAAAAGTTTTGAGTTATACCAAAAAAATATAATATTATTATTATTTTAAATGGTTGTTAACCCATAGTCATTGTATTGGCAAGAATTAACAGAACTAACTAATATATTATTATACATGTTTTTTAATTGTATTTATATTTATCCAATAACTTTAAGAGTCTTAAAATATGGAAGTATGCAATTTTAAGCATTAAATACTCTAATATTAATTAAAATGTCATTTTACAACATTTTTATGGATAACCCTTTTTAAATATATTTTCTTTCAATATTATATATTCTATTTATCATGATAAATTTCCCATTTAGAATGTTGACATCAAAATTTTTTTGGATGAATTTTTTTTATTTTTCTGATAATGACCATTTTTAAATAATTGTTCGATAAACATAATTTTAAATAAAATTTTCATTTTAATATAATTTCATTATGTGGCTATTTTTTCTAATTAATTGGTTTTAAAGTGTAATTTGATTATATTTTTACCATTTTATACAATTTTGGACAATAGAGGTAATTTCACTATGAAATTGGACATAAAAAATGGTCAATCTTATGATATGTATTATTTCATAAAAACATGTTTTTTGGTTTTGACAACGAGAAATAATTATAAATTAATTTATGCCACTTATATGTTTTGAATTTGGAAAAATGATTCCATATTTGGAACCCATATGTCCAAATTGTTTAAATATGTATCTTTTATTTTTTTTGACATTGTTAATATTTACTTTATTAACTATTTTATTGTCTAAGCTTAAAAGGTAAATTTGGTAAATAAGGGTGAAAATATTATAATAATATTAAATTACCCATACATTTATCCTAGCACCATTTTATGAGGTATTTACATCCAAGGGCATCCTTGCTTCAATTTTGGGACCCCATGTATTCACTTATGAGTGATAATGAAACATTATATTAATTATTTTAATGTATAGAAAAAATTTTTATAATCATATAACATTTAGTAAAAAAATTATATGGTGTTATATAAGTAATACATTTGAATATAAATATTAATTTGAAAGATAATAAAATTCCCTAAATAAGGGTATTTTATTTATAATATTTATACATTAAATAAATTATTTTAATTATGACACATTGTAGATGCAGAAATAGATTCATTACTAATGGATTCAAATAAATGATATTATAATTATTAAAATAAATTTATGTTTAAAATTTTTATACCATAATATATTTTTAGATATAAAAATTAATTTATCTTTAAATTAATTATTTTCTCTATATAATAATGTTTTTATATATTTTTTAAATGTCATGATATGAATAGTTTAAAAATTTTCAAAATCTGTTTTTAAAACATTTAGTACATTAATAAATTTTAAAAATATCCTAAAAATATAATATTAGTAAAAAATACATATACGATGTTATAAATGATATTAATAATCTATTTTGGTTCTCTTTTCATTTTATTGTATATAAATTAACCTTAAAGTATGAATATAGTTGATTAAAAACAAGTTAAAAAATATTAAATAAAAATGATATGGATAAACAAAATATACAAAACCTATCGAATTCATATTAGATGATTTTATTTCAACTTATATCCTCCTTATCTGGGAAATATATATTTTTTGTGAGCTTTTGAAACTAAAATGATTTTTATAAATAAAATACATTCAAACTTTCCTAAAGAGCCCCTCCTGTATCTTATAAATAGCCATCACCTCTAACCCTTACTCACTCCTCTATTGCCCCCATTGAATTGTCCAAAATCTACCCAAATAATATCCCAACAACCCTTTATTAAACCAAGAATTTTTAAATAAGACATAAACACTTCATGATTTCTTTTTGGTTCCAAACAAAGGGAGTTACACAATTTAAAGCTATCATCTTCTCTCAAGTAATTTTATTTTATTTTTCATATCCCACCACTAAATTATATTTATACCATTATTTTCTAACAAAAAAAGTATATTAAATATACTAGGTAGTTATTATCCAAATAATTCTAACAATACTTACACACACCCCCATCTATTGGATACCATGATACTATTTCTGTGGACGGAGAACTACTGCCTCACCAAATGACGATTGATCAAAAAATTTCTTCCACCTCACATTGTTTCCATTATGATGGAAATGTAATTATATAAGATTTATATTTAATTTTACTTTATTTATTTTCTCATTTAATTCTCATTTATAACATACCTTTATGTCTTATATGTTGTATAAATTTTATAATTTCATTTGAGGAAGTCCGGACTATCACCCCCTCAAAGTTATAGTACCTGTTCATGCCATACATAGAATGTATAAATGATTTTTTAATTAGATAATGTGACATATATATAATATTATATTATAATATAATTATAATATACCTATGCTTCATAATTTTTCATTTCATTAAAAATGAAACAAAATTTAATGTAGCGTTCATCCTTAAGTATGGATTACTGTGTCCATGAATGGTGCATTTGATTTCTTATGTACAAATGTTATGGACTATTATAAATACATATATACTAGATATATATGATATATATGATATGTAAATCCTTAATATAAATCTGTAGATAATATAATTTTGACCACATGGAAAATTGTAATTATAACAAGGTTATTTTTATCGACAAAATGTTCTATATAAAATCAAATATTCAAATAATTGTTATTGAATGGTAATAAGCTATATAAAAGGAATAATAAAAATGTTAAATTTTCTATAACATGTATAAATTATATTGTTTTTATTATTACTAATGAACAAGGAACAAATGAGTCAAGTCGGACCCGAGCTAGGGCGACTTATTAACACAATTTCCATTCATTGGGTTAAACTTGTACGTATACATTATATCACACAATGAATATGTGTTAATTACCACTGATGGTTTTACAAATAATATTAAATTATATTGGATATATTCTTGTTTTTCAAAGATATATATTTCATTGATTTATCCATAATGTAATGATTTGTTCTTTGTAAGGGAACTTCTTCACACAATATCAATTTTGTAGGTTTAACATATACTTCTTGATTATGTTATTCTACATATATTTTTGAATGAAATCTGATTGTTTTAAACATAATTTCCACTTATATTGGGTGTATTTATATTTTTCACACATAATTATTTCATTTATTTATCCATTATTTAATGATACGATCTTTGTAAGGGAACCTTTCGCCCTCTTATTTTAGTCAAAGATTTTTTTTGATAACTTTTAATTTACAATTATATATGTTGGGATATGTTCTTATATATCATTATTATTTTTAGTTTTATGTCAATTTGATGAGATATCCCTTTTTATCTCATCATTTGATTTTTTTCAATTTTAATGTGATTCTGTTAGGCCGTAAAATATTCGTATGGTAATTTCTAAACTCATTTTCTACTTTTTCGGTTTTATGAAAACATCATCGATTATATTATGTCATGATTATGTGTTCAGTCACTGTTTATTTATTTAAGTTGAAATTTCTACTTCTATTTGTGTGGATATTATTTTTATACATATAATCACCCCATTGATATGTTCTTACGTCGTTTATATGATCTTTTAAATTGATTTTGTCTCAATTTACATTCTATTGAGACTTATTTTTATTTAACACAAATTAACTTTCATATGGTGTATATTCTTCCCTTTGAAATATTATATATTCAATCTACTCATTCTATTGATATTATATGTTTTGATTAGTTTCAATATTTATTACATTTATTCTTGTTTTTTTGAACTAGTAATGAAAACTTAAACTAAAATATTCATCTAATTTTTGTAAAGATTTAATATTAAAAATCATTCTTATTAATGTTGATGTTTTCAAAATGGTTTTGAAAAATTCTGTATATAGGCATTATTTTTTTAATATTAATTTCTTTTAAAAAATTTAATTTGGTATGGGACACTTTGATTCAATAAACACTTTATAACATGTTATTCAATATTTTTGAAAATGATTGAATTATATAAATTTCTTGATTGTATATTTTTTGATTCCAATGTGTAAATGTTATTTTTACTTTATAAAAGTTATATTTTGTGTTTTTATGTAATGATACTTGGAAATTTTATTGGTGGTTACGTAATAATCCAAATACAGGTGGTTCCTTGAAAACCCTAGGGCGGGTGAGCCCAAGATAGCTCTTTAATGAATTGGTTAACATGATGGATGTAAAAATAAATGTTTCTCTTAAAAGATTCGTGGAATATACTATTACGAGTATTCCAAAGGCATATCCCTATGTATCTATGAAATATAAAATGTATGTATTCTATGTATTCTATAATATACCTTTATAAATTATGATTTCTGTGTTTTATTCATAAATCATCTGATTTCATGAGGTATGTTATGATTGAAAGGTATGATTTCATTGATTTGTATTTATTGATGGTCTAATTAATCCTTTCAGTATTTTATAAACCTTAGTGATATTTTTATTCTGAAACCATGTTTTTAAATTTTTTTCACATGACATAAAATGAATATGGTCAAGGATGGGATCAAGGAAAATTCATGTAGTCTAAAACATAGAACTATAAATGACACTTTTTAATGAATTTTTATTTTACGGAAAAATGGAAAGTGAGTAGAAGTGACTTATTTGTAATTTTTGAGATATAATGTAATAGTTATGGACAAATTCTCTAAAACTATAAACCTGAAAAAAAATTCTCAATGTGAATTAATCCTTTAACTCATGATTGTGTAATGTAGAAGGGTGGTCCCTTATAGTTGGTGTTAGAGGACGGTTTAGACATTAGGTATTATGAGAATTCATTAAACACATGTCTAGTCCATATGTCTATTATTTTAGTTAAATCCATGTTTTATAACATTATAAAATCAAGGAATTTCAATAACAGGTTGAAGGAGGAGGATCACAAAAAATATTTCTATCTATTTATAAATATATGTTTGCAATAATTATTTCAATGTCAAGTTGGAATGATTTTAGAACTTATTCTATCTTACAAATCACTTGCATGAAATTGTTTGAGATATAAAAAACTATACAATACATCGATATCCTCATGGATAGTGGGTTGTATTTAATAAAATCCAATTTTCACAATATTCTCATATTTTTAAGAAAAGTAAATATTATTAATTAATATTCAAATATTTTACCATATAACATGATTATGAAGCATATTTATATTTTAAAAAATGTAGTGAAGAAGGAGACCCTTACACAACCAATTTATATTTCATTTTACAACATATTCTCTGAACACATAAATATGGTATTTTAAAAGGACCATTTTTTGAAAGATTCTACTCAAAATTGGCCTGACTATTTTTTAAAAATAATTTTTTATCATATGTATTGAAATTATGTTTCTTACATGATTATTTTCTGAAAATATTTTTCTGTTAACACCCATATATCGCAAGTTTTACATTGAGTATTTGGATGAAGGATTAATACAATTTTGAAGGGAATATAAATAATTGTTACAATGCATGGACCTTATACCTATGTGAAAAAGATGAAGATGAAACCATAGGGAAACTGTGATCAAGTTATAATGTTCTTTATATTGGGAATAGTTTTCTATTATCATATGGAAGTGAAAAAAATTACAATATATATTATGTTGTAGTCTTAATGTATTTTGATGAAAATAAAAGGTATAGTAATACCTTTGTGGTTAATACATGTTAGAGTTATATTGAGTTTTATAAAATGGAAAACACACAGACTGTGTGACAACCCATCGTGTTATACAAAGCTCTGGGAATCATACCTACAACCAAAGTGCAATTGGGATTTATTTCCTACCACTAGACTACGTGATGTACTTGATTAATATGACTTATTATTTTTAGATAAATTGTTTTATTGATCATGAATAATTTGATTTTGGAAATTCTGTTTTATCAAATGTATTTCCTAGGTATAGAAAAATGATTTGGTGATTATGGGATACAAGTTATTTTGGAAGACATTCTCTCTTTTTGGAGCACTACATGCTTAAAGAATATAGAATACTATGGGATCTCATTTATAGAGTAATGGTTGAAATTTTATTTTGGATGAATATTTGAATTTATTGTGGACATATGGTTAATTGGGATATTTCTAGAAAATATTAACATATCATATATAATATGTGATTAGGTTAATTAGACTTCAATATTAGACTTTAAGAGTAGTCCATGTTTTTGGAGATAAATTTCAATAATTAATGTGGATGACTATGTGATTAAATCAATATGAGTTATGGTTTTCAATCTTATTTTAGATTATTTTTAATAATTTTAAAGGGGAATTTCGTATTGAATGGTCATTCATGCTTTTTGGGTACTTTCTATTGAATTTGTGAGACTAATAGTAGTATTTCATTTTATAAAGAATTATCATTTTTGGGGATTATCTAATCCCATACTAACAATATATGGTTTTAATTAATATCTAATGATATGGGAATTATATAGCTATTTATTTTTGAATTATGATATTCTACAAAATTTGATTATTACACTTCACCTGTGACCAAGTCATCTTGAATACTCATCGTTTGAGGAAAAGTTGAGTTTTTGTTACAAAGTTATTAAAGGATGAAACTCTACTATAAAGGTAAGTATATTTCATAATGTTATTATTCAATATCATAAATAAATTCCTCAACTTTATGAAAGTTAACAAAAAACCAATACTTGTCTGTCATATTTTCTTAATGGGGAATCCTGGAACATTTAAACTATAATATGTTTATGGTTTTCATTTTATTAACTCTCTCCTAATCATGTTTTCTATAACTCTCATGGAGAACATAATGGTTAACTTCTCTTCCATATCCATGATTTCCTACATGGAATACTAATATGTGTTATCTCATGTGACCTTTTTTACTTCACTTTATTTCTTTTAAATTGATATTTTTCTTGACTCGATTCTGATGTGGAACATTGAATGATGTTTCTGAGCCAAAGTTTAAAATTTTGAGGAAGCAATTTGCAAAATGGGGAAGGTTGTATCATATCAGGTAAATAAATAATATCCCATTTTCATATTTATTAATATTTTTTAATTAAATATTAATTTTACATTCAAGGGGATGAAATGTTTGATAGCATACACAACACAAAACAACGGGTTTCTTTGTAATCAAATGTTGCACACAACACTAACTTATAATGGAAAATAATATAATAATATTTTTATTTTAAATTGAATCTTAAACATAGTCATTGTATTGTAAATAATTAACATAACTAACAAATATATTATTATAAATGATTGATAATTTTTTACATTTATGTTATAAATTATAGAGGATTATAATAAGAAAATAATATGATTTTAAGAATGAACTAATATAATATTCTTTAAAAGATTTTACCACCTTTTGATGGAGAACACTTTTTAAATATTTTATTTTTACTTTTATACGTAATATTTGACAAAATAAAATTCTACTTTATAATAGGGAAATCATAATTTAATTTTGATGAAATTTTTGTATTTTCCTGATAACGTTCATTTTTATTGAATATTGCAAAATACTGCATTTTAATTCAAAACTACATTTTAAACTAATTTATTTATATGGTTAGATTATCTATTTAATTGGGTTTTATCTGTAACTAGATTATATTTTTACCCTTCAATCCAATGTTTTCCATTAGAAGTAATTTTACTTTGATATAGGACATAAAAAAGTTCAATCTTTTTTTAGGTTTTATTTCTAAAATACAGGTTTTTTGGTTTTGACAATGGGAATTAACATTAAATTAATTTATTCAACTTCCATGTTATGAATTTGTAATATTGGATTCCATATTTGGAATCCGGATTTCCAAATTGTTTAAATATGTATGTTTTATTTTTATACATTATAAAAATTTACTTGAGTAACTATTTTGTTTACCATGGTTAAAGGGTAAATCTGGTAAATAAGGGTAAAAATAAATATATTATTAATATTAATTAACCCATAAACATTTATTAACCATGTTGTATTGGTTAATAATCCTTTGGTTGATTTTGGTACTCCATTGATCCACTTGGGTGTGATAATGACACTTTATATTAATTAATTTAAAGTAAATACAAAAGTAACCTAATCATATATCTTTTTTTAATATAATTTTTTATGGGGTTTTATAAGAAAAAATTTTGACTATAAAAGTTAATATTCAATCTAATAATATTTTCGACTTCATGATATTTTATTTATAATTTTTCAACAATAAATAAAGAATATTAATTATGGTATAATGGTGATGCTATAATTGATTCATTAATAAAGGATTGAAATAAATGATATTATAATTATTCAAATATAATTATTTTGTTTCATTTTATTTCATCCAATATTTTTAGAGATTATAATGTCTTTTTATCTATCATTTAAAGATGTTTTTTCGAGGTAATAATGTTTTTATTGACTTTATAAAAGTCCTGAATTGAATTGCTTATAAATTTACGTAAATCTGTTTTTAAAACAATTAATATTTAATTAAATGATAAAATAATCCTATAAATCTACTATTCCACCAAATGAAATATGTGTTGTTAAATGGGAAATTAATGATCCATTTTGGGTATCCGGGAAATTTATTATAAATATATTAACCTTATAGTACGAATATGGTAAAATTTTAATAAGTTAACAAAAGATTAAATAAAAATTATAAGGATTAAATAAATATCCCAAACATAACCAATTATTATTAAATGCTTTTATTTAGACTTATATAAACATTATTTTTGAAATAAATAAATTTTGTTCCTTTTTAAATAGAAATTCTTTTTATAATACAATAATACATTCAAACATTCAAAAAGAGTACCTACTCCACCTTATAAAATTCCAACACCTATATCCCCTACTCATATATCTCAAGACCATTTGGATAGTCCATAATCTGCCCCAATAAGCTCCCAACATCCCTCTCTTCATCCTATATTCCTTAAATTATGCATAAGGATCTTAAAGAAAGCTGTTCTGTTCAAACCAAAAAATGGTAACCAATTTAAAGGTACAATATTCTCGCAACTTCTTTTATTTTTTATCATTCTCCAACCGCCTAAAATATTTTTATTACGTTATTTTATTACAAAAATAGTATATTAAATATAATATGATGTTTTAATGAGAATAATTATAAATAAACATACGCAAAAATCCATAAAATGAATTCGAACATACTGTTTTTGTTGATGGCGAACTACTGACTCACGAAATGATGATTGTTCAAAATTTTCTTACCACCACTCATGGGGGTTATTATTATGGAAAATTGTTATATATTATATATATTTTGTTTTATTTTATCTATATTTTTCTGTAATTATCATTTAAAATATAACTTTATTCTTACTATGTTGTATAAGTATGATAATCTCATTTGAGGAAGTGCAGACTACCGCCCCTCAGTGTGATATGACTAGTTCATACCATACATATAACATATAAATTATGATGTTAATGAAATTATGTAACATATAGAAATTATTGTATTATATTGGAATTAATATATACCTTGGTATTATGATTTATTCATTTCATTAAATATGAAAAACAATTAAATTAGTGTTAATGTGCATGTTCAGCTTACCGTCTCAATGAATGGTGCATTTTATTTCATTGGTCCAAATGTTATGGACTATTATAAATAAATATATTATGGTTAAATATTATATATTATAACAAAATCAGTAAAATATTTCTAGAGATTAATTACTTTTGACTACATGGAAAAATTATAATTAAAAAAAGTTTATTTTTAACTCAAATTTTGAACATTGAAAAAAATGACTGATAGAAACTCAAATAATTAACTAATTGTTATTGCAAGGTAATAAGTGATATAAAAGGAATAATAAACTTGAAAGAGTTTTTGAATCAATTATAAATTAATTTTTTTTATTATTCTGGTATAACAATGACCAATTGAGTCATGTCAGACATGAGGTAAGGGGACTTCATAACCCAATTTATATTCGTTGGGATAAACATCTACTTATTAATTTTTTAATTATATGAATATGTCTTAATTACCACTTATATTATTACACTTAATATCCACTTATATTTGGTGTGTCTTTTTTTCATGAATATTTATTTAATTGATTTATCTTTAATGTAATGATATGTTCTTCGTAAGGGGTCTTCATCACCAAATTTCTATTCATTGTGTTTAACATCTATGTCATGATTATATATTGAAATAAAAATGTGTAAATGATATATGATTGTTTTAAACATATTATCCACTTATATTTTATGTATTTATATTTTAAAACATATAATTATGTAATCTATTTTTCTTTAATTTAAGGATACGATCCATGTAAGGTAAACTTTCACCATAATATTTTATTCAAAGCCTTAATTTTTATATGACTTTTAATTTAATATTTATTATATTGGGATATGATATTATATATCCTTATTTATTTACATTTTATGTCCATGTGATGAGATATCCATTTCTATCTCATCAATTCAAATTTTGAATTTATATGTGACATTGTTTGGATGTCGAATTTTTGTAAGGGAATTTCTGTATTTAATATCCACTCTTTGGGTTTTTCGCAATCAATGTTGTTTATATTTTCTCAATATTATGTTTAGAATTCCTATTTATTTATTTATATTGATATTCCCTCTTCCCTTTCTATGGTTATAATTTTTCAACATTTAACCACCCCATTGATAAATTCTTACGTCATTTATATGATGTTTGAAAGGGATTTTGTCTCAATTTACTTTCCCTTGAGTCTTTTTTGTTATTATAAACCAATTAATTTTTATATGGTTTTTATGTAGCAATTTGAAAAATTCTATCACGAATCATCATATTATCATGATATTATATGTTTTGTTTAATGTTATTATTTAAGTATTTTTATTCAAGTATTTTCGCAAGTGGTAAGGGACTCTTTTACATAAATATTAATTAAATTTGTTTAAGATTTAATCAAAAAAATAATTCTTATTAATTTCCATATTTTCAAAATGGAATAAAACATTTATGTATATAAACATTAATTTTTATTTAAAATGTAAAATTATTATAAAAGATTCAATGTGGTATGAGACACATTGATTCAAAAATCTCAATATAAATTGATTTTAATGGATTTTAAAAAGGATTGAGTTATATAAATATCGTGAACTGATATCTTGTGACTGTGATGTCGAAATTTTACCTTTCCATTATTAATGTTTTATGTTTATTATTATGTAATTATACTTGGACATTTGATGGGTGGTTAATTGATAAACCAAATACGGGTGGTTCTTTGATAATCCTCGAGTGGGTGGGCCTGAGATAGCACTCTAATAAATTGTGTAACTTGAAAAAGATTATCAATAATGTTTCTCCTAATAGTTTTAGGGAATATATTGTTATTGGTATTCCAAACGTAACTCCCTATATATATTTGAAAGCTACAATATTTGCAAGTTTTTTATTCTATAAGTTACCATTATTGTTTATGATTTCTTTTTTTATACATAAATCATATTATTTGATGTTTTAAGTTATGATTTATAAGTATGGTTTCATTTATTTGTATTTATTGATGGGTTAATGTTCCCATTTATTAGTTTATAACCATTACTAAGATTTTTATGCTCATCCCATGTTTTGAACTATTTTTTACCTGACTTAATGATTAATTGGGTAAATGATGGGATCAAGGTAAAGCCAAGTTGTCGAAAACATGGATCTAGACATATTTTTAAAGCCTTTTTATTTAATGAAAACAAATGGAAACTGATTATTTGTTTCTAATTTGTAATTTTTGAGATGTAAAGTAATAGTTATATGATAATTCACTAAAAATATACACCTGAAAAGATCATTTACGTGAATTCATAAATTAACTCAAGATTTACTAATTTTTATGGTTGGGTCCTTATAGTGAACAAATATTATCTAATTTCTATATGTGTTGTTCAAGAGTTCATTGCCTCTTTATCAGTAGAGTACTATATGTTTTCCCAGAATCTACAACTTTTACAACTGTAATGTATATGATCTGGGTGCTACGAATGGGTGCCAAGTAACCAATTGTTAACCTAAAATCATGTGCATTTACCCAAAATCCAAGGGTTTCCAAATCAAATTGAGGACCATGTTCCAATAATTGGGATACTTTGGCTTCATATTGAGTGTATACACATTGGAAAAAAATAGAAAACAATAACGAGAGTATTAATACAAGACAAAAATAAGAAGTAGAAGATTGAATGTAAATCAAAAAGAGTCCAATATATATATATATAATTCAAGGAAAATGTATCTATGAAAACTAGAAAACATGTAACAATTATTGATAACATACAAAAACGAAACTACCAAAGAAGCATGTAAACTCCAATATCATCACAAGCATCAATTTGATCCCCTTCTCTCCATCTCCAATAGAAATCAAGTACAAGATAAAGAAGGGTCCTAACCATGAACTATACAATCAGTAATATACACTTTTTTGGCACAAAATCCTGAACTAAACAAGGTGTTACATGAATCTTAGTCGGTAACCACCTCATGATATGTGCCTTATAATCAGTGAAAGTATATAAAGAATGTAATATGGATGAATGAAGCAATATACAAATAATACTTCCAAAGTAAACATTCCTATTATATTCAATTAAATTCAGTTAATTTATTTATTAATACTTTTAATCATGTAACCATGGGATCTACCCAAATATTTATATCCCCCATGTTATGTAACCAAAACAGATGTCTCATAAGACCATCTAAACAATCACATAAGACTTAATCTAGGCTTCTACTTTGTCTTGGTTGACATGTCACAATCATTCAATTATTCAAAAACAACCCAATAAGAAAGCTCTCATTGTCTAACACCTTATTGGCCTATAATAACAAAAATACATTAAATAATGACCCAATTTTAAGATCTCATAGTCTAACCCTTTTGGTTCCACTTAATATCAATTCAATTACAGATTAACACTTTGGAAACTCTCACAGTCAATACCCCTTGGTCAATAAAGATTAAATAAATTATAAAAACCACCTAGGAAACTCTCATGGGCCATACCCACAGGTCAAAATAGTATAATCAATTATTAATTACCACCTGGGACAATCATATACAAAGAGTATCTCACGGTCTTATGTATCAAATCTAGAGGTCCCCTGAATCGTCCATGCACATGCTCTCATTGTCCATTAGAAAAGTAATGTGCATACCATATCAATGAATCACAATAAATATATAACTACTACATTGAAAAACATTCTCAAATAATATCATATCTAATTCAATTGTAAAACATCTCCATCTTAACCAGACAGGGCTTGGAAAACATGGAATGCCTAACAGGCATCCTAGAACAAATTCCCATAAACAATCCAACAAGGGAAACACACCCATGGGGTGTCCAATAATAAGGTATATAACTATACACATAAGAAACAGATTTTTATTCAATCAATCAATCAATCCTACGTATAAAAATGTTAAATTATTAATCAACAAATTCCCCTAATGTTGGTATGAAAAATATTTGGAATATATAATCCAACTATGAAAAACTAAGTACACAACCCAACTACCACTTTGTCGTGTGATCAGTACAATTGATTATCATCTAATGAATCATAATAGATCAGCACAGATCTACAAAAAGGTGAAAAATTTCGAACCATGAATAATACACAAGAGATGAGGAGTCTGGATGAAAGGCTCTATAAGATTTTACAACACAACAAAAGGATTCCAATTCACCCGACGTTGTCTCAATCAGAGCCCGGGTAGAAAATCAGGGGTTTAATCAGCATACATTTTTCTAAAGCACTCTTGTATGGAAAAAATGAATAAGAAATATTTTTCGGATATGAGACGTGACCCTGATCCGATATATCAAATAAAAATAAAATAACACAACATTTTCTTCAAAAATACCTAATGTGTAGTTGCCTTAATCAGCCCCCAAAATAGGTAGTCTTCCAGGACACAACCCAACTATGTATTTGTCCATTACACGGCTAGGACGCTACTGTAAGCGGCAAGCTGGGCACACAACCTGTACTCAGATGTACCCATCCTCTATAGAGAGAATTTTTTTTCTTTATCCTTTTCCCTAAAAACTATTTGAAATCAAAATACCTACATGAAATGAGGATCCGAGTTCTTACAAACATCCCCTATAAAGAAATTCATCCCTAAATTCCCATTCCTATAGAGGTGAAGAATAATCTATGAGAAACTCTGGCCACTGTGATCGTACATCTACTGCTATCCCCCATGTCTCAACCTAAAAATGCCCATGCTGCCATAGCACCCGAAACAATAGAGCATATTGGCCTTGGAGAACCTTCATGTCATGATCCACAATCAGAATAGAGGGATCCTTGGTGAATACATCCCCATTAAACTCAACCTTCTTGGGTTAAAAAACATCATATGTCTCTGAAAAGTAATATCATGGTCGAGCAATCTGAAATCCATTGGGCATATCCCAATACATCTGAGAAATCTTCCATAGATAAGAAACTAGCCTGACAATATCCAAAACCATAAACATCTTAACATATCATGGTGAATTCCTCCCCTATCTACTAATGTTTCTTTGTCCCAACATCAGTCTGAAAGTACAGACAAACCAATCTCCGACCTCGAACTCTAGAGGTTGTCTCTAACAATCAACATAATATTTCGGCCGAGACTATGTAGTATCCATCGTCATCTGATACAACTCCACTTGCTTAGTGGTATCTTAAACATGATTAGATCCTATCATTGATGCCTATCCTACCTCCCTCCATTATTGGGGTGATCATTATGGCCTACCATAAAATGCCTCATAAGGTTCCATCAGAATCATTTCCTGAAAACTATATTTTTAGGAAAATTCCACTAGGGGTATTTGTATCTTCAAAAGAACCTAAATACTAGGACACGTGCTCAAATACTATCCTCATAAAACTCAATCGTGTGCCTGGACTAAGCATTATTCTAGGGATGGTATGTTGTAATAAGAATAACCATTATAGCCAAATCCATATGTATTCCCTTCCAAACATAATAAGTATACCAAGTGTCCATGTTTAAAATGGTTGAGTGTGGAACTCCATGAAAACACATTATCTCTCAGATGTGAAACATTCCAAGATCTTCAACACCAAGGGTTTCCTTGTCTGGAAGGAAATGTTAAACCTTCATGATCATGTCGATAATAACCAAAACAACAACATTCCCTCAAGGATACCTCTCTAATACAATAAAAAAATCCATTGCGACATCATTACACATCCACTCGCGAATGGGTAACTGCTGTAATTGCCATACTGGCTGATGATGCTTTACCCTATCTTACTAATAAAAGCAAATTCTCATAAATAAACTTGCTACAACCAAAATTATTTGAGGTCAAAAATACTAAAGATTTAGATCATGATACATCTTGGTGAGACCATGATGAACATCCCAAACAGAGGTTTGAAAATCTATGAACAGATCTTCCCATATGTTCATTTACAAAAATATGCTCCCATGAAAACACAAAACCTCATCCTCTCTTATGGTCTACACAAGAGTTGGGTCCTCACTGGACACACTCTTTCATAGGATTAGGCCATTAAAATCTTGTAGCATCTTTATTCTCAATAGATCCAGTAGAGTTGAGGTAACATATAAAGATGAAATAAATGTATTCCCCTTATTTTCATGGATTCCATTGAATCTCAATTAATAGATCCATAAGCTCACACTCACTACTGGACTCCTAAATTGCCTTTATAAAATCTTTCATGCTAAACAAATCTACCACTATGTTGCATTTCTATGCATATTTTCAAGATCAATGTCAATGTACTGAGGGGGCACGACCCACATACACTATCTCAAATTAATTTCATGCTGAGTAAATATATACTATCTTCTATTGGGATCAATTTATAACACATAATGATCTCCCAAAATATAATTCTTCCAACATCATAATGAATTCATAGCTATAGCTAACACAAGACCGTGCATTGGATAATTTCTTTCACGTGTCCTCAACTTCCTAGACCCATATTCAACTTCATCCTCCCTAGGCATATGCCCTGATTCTAGTTTTATACATGATGTATTGTAGTAAACATTGTAACGTTTTCCTGTTTCTGTTAAAATCCGTATCTATGCTGAAGTAAATCTCCCAGTCATCTTCTGGAAGGATAAATCGCATGAATATATCCATAAGTACTTCAATCATTTTTTATTAAGGAATAACACTACAACTGATACGTGTGAAAAGTCTTGAATAAATAATATATAGTTACCGGCCAGCCCCCGAAAGGATTGTACCTCATAAACGTTCTTTGGATTCCCCGATGAATCTTATACTCTCACATTCATTGGTTCTACTGATACTCCATTCATTGAGATAACACGACCAAATAATAAATATAGTCCATAGAAAGTGGCACTTTGAGATATTTTTGTAAAACCAATTCCCTCTCATTTTACTGAATACAATCTCAATATGGATGGCATGGTCGGGTCGAGTTTGAGAGTACACCAAGATATCATCCATAAAGACATTCACAAAAGAATATAAGAAAATATGGAACACTAGATTGATCATTGCAATGATAACTACTTGCATGATCATAAGAATGAATTCAATAACTAAATACTCATATAATACATAACTACTCTAAAAGGATGTAATAGTTATATTTCATGGTTCAATGTGAAAATGTTGAAAACCATATGAAAAATAAATTGTTGAGAACACCAGGGCTCCTAAAAAAACATTGATTTCATCAAACATTGGAAAGGGGTATCTATTTGTGACTATCAACTATTTCATCTTCTGATAATCCACATAGTGTCTAAAGGTATTGTTCACCTTCTTTGGAAAAAGGAATGAAAAACCCCAATGAGAATAGATGGGTTGGTAGAAACCATATTCTTGTAACTCCTCTAACTGCTTCTTGAGCTCATGTAACTCAGGTGTCACAATCCGATAAGGAGGAATGGAATGTAGTGCCACTCCTAGGGAATGCATAAATAAGAAATAATCCTCTCTAAAAAAATTTAATCCTGAAATGTTGGATGGAAATATATCCGGGAAATAATCCACCATTGGAGTGAAGTCTATATATGACATGTCCAAATAATCTAGATATAAACTACCAATCTAGTATTTAATTCCTCCAAACCCATGATGTTTGGGTCCAACTCTACTTCACTAGACATTCCATTATCCCTTGTGTAGAATATATCCACCCTTTAGTGACGTGAAAATCACCATTGGATGATAGCAGTCAAAAAAGGTTTGAATGGTGGCTAAATAATTTATTCTGAGAATGAAATCATATCCTATCATCTCAATGTCTTAGAGAACCATTAATATGTGACACCAACCAGCCTCAAGTGGGAACACCTGACACTGATCTACACTAGCCATCATAATCGAAAGCATAGTTTACAGCTTCATAACATCATTAGAATTAATCATATAAACCCAATGATCTCAATATTGGAAAAACATATAAAATAATGGTAATCCCCATAATTAAAAATAGATGAAGATAAAATATATGGTGTAAGAATCATTCCTCTAACTCTAGAGGGTATAGGATCCAACACATTCTAGGTCCTTTCCATTGTGAATTTTTAGTCTGTAACGTCAGTCTATGACCCTACCTTGATACCCTGAGCTGATCCACACCAACTGTTGCTGAAAACATGTTGTTTGACTACCAAAAACATAACCACATCCTCAACCTGAATGGTCGGATGAACTCTAGTTTCCCAGAGAATATGTAATAGGTTTCCCCACTCAATCACATGTAGTAGTAACAAATCCCCTCTAACTAGAAGATGGGGATAATATTATGAAATTATTTTGATGATGTCCCATATTTCCGCATGATTAGCACACTACTGGGCATCTCGGGCACTATGGATTCATGTTCCCATTCCTCCCATACAGGTATCACCTCACCTAGATTCATAATTACGCATCCCTGATATTAGAAAAAGAATTTCATGTACGGTCACTACAGCACTTCCTTATATTGATCAAATGAGAATCTTCCATAGATACTATACCACTATAGATCATATCTCATAAGTCCCTCATATTTATCTTACTCATCCGAACATGATATACTAAAGAATCCATAACATTCAAACTGTATGAATTTACATTCGATTAGATGACATAACTATGGATATCCTCAAATCTTAAGCCATAGATAACACTTCACCTCCGATAATAAATTTTAAGCATTTATTCTTTGTAAAGATAGAAGAATAATCCATCACTGATAGAGATCCCAGTTACAATTGCATGAACTCTCAGTCTAGGTTGGCTCTCATGATATCTGGGTAGAATTAATTGTATATGTTCATTTGAAACTCATACCAATACTTCTCCCGATGATGTCTTTCCTGTGAGATAAAATCTCACCATCTCAAGGTGAAATCTGGTAGAATGGCAGTCACAAGCTTATCCTTCCTCTCAAGAGGTGTTTCCAAATTCTCAGAGATAGAAACCATGGCCTCCAAATATGAATCTACAATATATGGTTCTCTATCCCATAAAATATTTGGAGGATCCAACTTTTGGAACACCTGTGTAAACTCTTCCATCACCTGGGTAGGATGTGGTGCTCCCTAAAAAGACTACATCATCCGCATACACTCGTCACCGAATAATGTATCAGCACCAACATCTGGTATACCGACTTTTTCCAAGATATGCATGATAGACAGATCTACTGGTAGTCCCTAATCTACCACTTTTTTTGTTTGACCATCACCTTATACATGTCGTACAACCAGAGGATGTCTTGGTGGCATGACTCTGCATGGTCAAGCGCACACCTCTGTAATCGATTAACGGAACTACAAATCGGAAGTGAATGTATGGAAAAAGTTGTGGAAAGAATACATGTCTTCAATAATATGGTTACATGGACTATATAAACCTACACATTGTGTTCCATTAAACATCAACATGGGCTCGTACCCCTACCAACATCGTATTTTAACCCTCCATACACACGACATGTTCCTCATGAGACATGGAGTGCATTTGAATATTCCTGATTACCCATGTACTTATACATTTCTAGAACTGAATGGTTCTGCTTGTGTAAACCTACATTGAATGTTCACCCTATACATAGTGTGTACTCAAAATTTCTATCTTCTAATTTCGTTATTCACACAACCAGATACACGATCGACTATAGCTTGGCTTATACTCACATTACACAGTGTGTTCCACCAAAAGATTACCAACCCCATTTCATTACATAAACATTCAATTTCACTATCAAAAACTGCACGTCGTGTGCATATGTAACATGATATGATATTAAGAAAATCTATTTCTTCCAGAATATAAGAACACATGGAGTGTTTTCATAGCAACAGACGCCATGTTTTCCAGTTTTTCTGGATTTCGAGCCTATAAAACTTCTATGAAACACCCATAATCATTAAATTTGGACAATGAAAGCTTTGTTTTAATCCGTGAGATACCATAAACATTGAAAATATATTTTTTTCATTCATATTCATGTCTTATCTTAATGTAATAGACTTAAGTTTCAAACACGATCCACCAAATTTTGATACAAGGGGGTCCATAACACCTGAGTGACCAAATCTTGACATCCATCCAAATAAAAAATATTCCAACAACCTATAAAAAATTAATGTATTTATATCATGGTATCTATCACAACAACATGCATATATTTTACATTATCTATAAAAAACACATGAAATCAGAAATGCACCCAAAATGACATGATAAAAATTCATTACAAGTGACATCTAGAATGTGCCTATAAGATGCATGATATAGAATAAAATCATCTTATGAGGTTGAAATAGAAATAGAACCACAATGAAATAAATAATAACATCACAAATATAGTGAATAAACTAACACTAAAATCAAATCAAGTATAACAATTGTAGACCAAGAAAATTTTCAATATTTGAGATAACATGGATTTTCCCTATACACAGGTAAGATACTTCCTATCATTGTTTAATTAGTATTAAATATTTCTTCATATCCCAGTCTATTGGCTCCAGATCATAAGGTAATGAAGAAAAGTACCCTATATAATACTAATTTGTAACATCCCGGATCCAGGAGCAACCCCGGGGTTCTATTTACATAGTAGGTTACATGACCTCAATCACATTTCCTGAAAGGATAGAGGTTGTTAACTAAAAATGAGGTCTAATGTTTGATAATGGGAAAACTATTCCCACATTAGTTGTCTATACATAGAGGAAAATGAATATTAATCAATTGAAGAAGCATTAATACCATATAGAAATAAACCGTGGAAGACATAATGTAAATACTATAGATGCCAAATTATATATATATATGGCACATGGAATGTGTATATAAAAAACATAAAGACAATTCCCAATGTAAGAAATAAATACATAAAAACATTTAAATAATAAACAAGTAAACTCTAGAATCATCCCATGCCTCATCATAGTCCCATACTCCCCATATCCAATTGAAATCATGTACCTGATGAATAAGGGAGCTACCACTTATTTATACCTATAACCATATAATCAGTTTCGGCCCAAAACCATGACCCTAACTGGGTGTGTGATAAATCCCAGTAGAAAACCACCAAAATATCTATGTGAGTCTTTAAATTAATATATATAAAGAATGTAATCTAAAATAATGAAGTAATAAAAATAAGTAACTCAAAAAAAAAACAATCCCAATGTTTTAAATAAAATTCATTTATCTTTCATTATTTATCCTCTAAATCATGTAACCCTCGGATTTAGCCAAATATGTTTATCCCCTTGGAATTTAAGAAAAATAGATATATCAAAATACAATCTAGAAAATCATGTATGATTGAATCCTATCTTCTTCTTTATCTTAGTAGACATGTAACAATCATTCAATTATTCATAAATGAACCTCAGGGAATGATATCACATTATAACAAAAATTTTTCTATGAAAGAACATGTTTATAAAATAATGGCCCCTTAGGAAGCATTCACAGTCTAAGCCATTTGGTTCAACATAGTATAAATTCTATTACAAATGACCACTAATGAGGCTATCATGGTTAATACCCCTTTTGTCAATATAGAATCAATAAATTATATACGACCACCTGGGAGGCTCTCATGGTCAATACCCCTGGGTTAACAAAGGATAATCAATTATAAATCACCTCCTAGGACAGTAATATGCACCATGTCTCTCACGGTCATCTGTATATAATCTAGAAGTCCCCTCAGTGTTCATATTCAAATGATCTCATGTTCCATTGAAAAATTATTGTGCATACCATATCAAATCCACTCATATAATCTACAAGCTCTACTTGGATTAAAATTTATGAACCATGTCACTTGAAATTCATAATAAAAACAACTCCATTCAAATAATAAAATGTATGGAAATCAAGGGAAGGATAATAGATATCCTAGAAGAAACGACCATAAACAATCAAATAAGGGAGACACAATAAAGGGGTGTCCCAAAATAAGGTATCCAACCGTACACATAAGCAACAAACCTTTTATCAATCAATTAAACCATAGCAGGTAAAACAGTGTGTTAAATTTGAAATCACAAAATACAAAATATGTGGTTATAAGGCATATTTAGCATATATAATCCAATGGTGAACAAACTAAAGCCACAATCCAACTATATCGATAGTGGACGATCGATATTCTTGAACATTGGCCCTTGATTCGACCATGATCAGAATGTATCTACAAAAAGGTTAAAATCCCAACCGTAAATAACTCAAAAGAGATGATGAATCATGAATTACTGATCTAGGGGATTTTATAACACATTTGTTGGATTACAGTGCACATGAATATGTCTCAATCATCACTCAGATGGGGAATCTGATGTTTGATCTTAGTTCATAATTGCAGAACACTCTTTTACGAAACATAAGAAGGAGAAGGTGTTTTTTGACATGATATGTAACCCTTATCTGATATATAAAATAAAAATTATTAAACTATGTGATCATTAAAAATACACGGAATATAGTATCCTTATGTGGCCCACTACATAAGCGGTCTACCAGGTCACCAAAATGCCATGTATCTTGCCATTACACAGCTAGCACGCAGCTGTACACATCAAGCTCTGTACATGAAGTGTACTCAGAAGTACATGACATGTACATAGAAAATCATCATTTCTAAATTTTTCATTAAAAACAATTGGAAACCACGATCTATACCTAAAATGGTGATCCATGTTCTTAGACCAACAATCTTGTTAAGAATATATTATTCATGTGTATTTTAATTAAAAGTAATTGTTTATAAATTCTTATATATATTATCTCTTGATATTAAGTACTAAAAAAATAAGTGGTTATTTTCCTATTTTCAAAATTCAATTTCACATATATTATAGAGAAAAATATAAAAATAAGAAATGAACCCTTTTAATAAGAAATCTGAAAGGCCACAAATAGTTAACACTTATCATAAGTTGAAATTATTATAAGTAGTTTTAAATTTGCATGATAATATATGACAGTAATTTTATTTTATAAAAATTGATCAACGATGAGATAGCCTTAACGTGTTAAATATAATTTACATGACATATTTTATCTCATGAAACCATGAATATTACAGTAGTATCACAATCATGACATATCACATTATTTGTGCTAAAAAAAATTTATTAAAGAATTTTACAAATGGAATTCATTTCTAATCAATGTGAAGTAATTTAAAATTCCAATAAAATATTTATTAATGTATTTACTTGTTTATTTAATTAAAAAAATTTAATCACCATAAATATATATTTAATTTAAACAAAATTATATGAAATTAATTTGATATTAGTCATTTCATTAAATTATTCATAATTTATTTGAACACCTTTCAAAATTTAGATTTTTTAAATATTTCTAAAGGTTTTTAATGATGCATTGAGTGGGAAAACATTAATTGAAAAATCATGATAAATGTTTTTTATACTGAATATCTTATAATATTTTTCATAAGACCTGAGATATATAATATTTTATTTTGATATCATGAAATGAAAAATCCCCTTAAATCTCAATGTTATATACGTATGATACAATCTAATAAATAAATTCATTTCTTCTAATTCTCATCCTAAAATCTATTATTCCAACAAACAGATAATATTATATAGGGATTTGATGAAGGAATTAGATTACAGTGATGTGTGATCTTTATTAAGAATTTATAACATATTTACCAAGACTCATATAGAAGTATAGTTATTTTTAAAATCTATATGATATATAATTTTTTCAATGATCTTTTGTATGATTCATCTGAAATTGGAAATATGGAAAATGGAATGTTTTACACAATGGTATGTATGAAGAAATATAACTTATGTGATATTTTTTTCAATAAGAGAATAAGATTTTTAGAATGTATAAATTAATAATATAGTGAATAATAGATGAAAGTCATGAATTAGAAAAATAGAACTAAAATAGAGATACACATTTTATTATATATCTTAAGTATGATTTGTTATATAGGGGAAATATGAAATTGTATTACGAATTATGAAATTAAAACTCGATGATTTTTCACCATTCTTTGTTGATGAAAGATTATAGGCCTATTATTACACTATGAGATTAATAGTTGATTGAATGAAAATTAAATGATAAAAATTTTGGGTGAAATTTGGGGGAATATTAAATGGATTAATTGAAATTCTATTTTCCCGATCAATCTGGATAACTATTTAGTAGATGTTAAAAAATGTAAATATTATTACTGAAAATCAAGGGACCATTTTTATAAACAATTATTGAAATATTATTCAAAAAATTATAATTATATAAAAGAATAAATATAAAAAACTAGGAATAATGAAAAATGGGAAGATGATTCTAGGATATGTTACAAATCCATGATATCATGTAAAGGGAAATAAGAGAAAATCAATAACATATCACAACAATATTCCTCATTTATACCAAAGAATAACATTATATTTATGAATAAAAATTATGTACTATTTTAGAGAGTAATATTAATGAATTGATGGGCCATACTATCATGAATATATCACTCATTTTGAATTATTTTGAAGGAATAATGGCATTCATGATACTATATAATTATTATATCAATATTCGGACACATGATAATAAAAAATGATTTTGTGTGATGATTTAATGACATCCTTAGGGTTATAAATGTTCGTATTAACCAAAAAGTGTAAACAATTTCATAAGAAAACAAGAGTGATCTAGTTAAATATATTACCACTATAAATAATATGAATAAATCTTGATTGACATTTATTTCTTTACAATGGTTCAAGTAAGTACATTTCACCTATGCTATAATAGCCCCTTAATCTTTTTGGGAATCAATGACTTACACTGCCCTCTTCCTTTTATAACGAAAATTCCATATCATTGATTATCATATTTATTAGAAATCAAACCATTCAAATAAAGTATTGTGTTCACGAGTTTGGACAAAACCATGTAATTTTTTTTTAAAATATGTTCATTTACATTTATAGTTCATATTATTAAGAATAGAAGACTGATAAATGAAAAAACCGATTTGGTAAATTTCTAAAAGATACATTTTAAAAACTGTACCATTGAATCATACCCCACTTCTCTTTAGTACATGAACTGACCTGAGCACTTAATGTGGGAACATAGGAGACCAGGTTCCCTATAAAAGATCCAATACTCTTAAATTTTAGATATAGCAAAATAAATTATATCAATAGCATAGTTTTTCACATATTATGGTTTGAGAACATTCTTATCTAGAATAATTGGATGATCCTCAATATTTTATCACAAGTCTTATAACTATGTGAAATTAATAAAATAAAAATTTTCCCAAAATAGTGAGATACACCAATGATATTATGAATTAATAGAAATCTAACATTAGTTAAAAATGATATAAATATAATCTTATCAACCATGTGTCATAAATTTTACATATAATTATTTGACCGAATAAAATCGAGGATATATCAGATAATCAATAGAAATTTTATGAATAAAATTATAAAATTCAAGAATCTAAACTACGTATAGGGATATAAAATTTTTATGATATCAAAATCGATTATGAAGTGATAATAATTGATTAATTGATATGATTAAATGTGATAGTAAGGAATATAAATTTATTCAGAGATAATTTTTAGGAATCTCCATTTATTGAAAATTTGATGAGAATATTTCCTAATCAGGTTAATTTAAGCATATTATGCTTAAAATAAATAGACGACATATATATTGATGATTTTCGTAACACAGTAAATAATTCTAATATGATGAATGATCTTGTAAAAAAGAAGAATGAAAATAAATATATGATATTAAAATATATAAATAAACACATTACCAATGAATGTGAAGTTTATTCCTCTAGTAAATCAATGAATGATAAAAAAATTATGATTGTTATAATATTATTATAGTATTTATCAATAAAAACATAAAATTGTGAAATTGATTTTACAAAAGAAATATTCTACTCATGTTCTCTAAATGAGATGAAATTATACACACTATAAATATTTATCCATGGATGAAAACTGTTGAATATGAATTTATGATGAGAAATAACGTATATAGATGATGTTATGGGTATGAAGATTCTAATATGTTAATAATTATTTTGAGAACAATTAAAATTATCTAAGAAGTAAAAATAAAAAAATTCATTTACGGAAGAGTAAAATTGGTCATCATAATGTAGTCAGTCTAATGAAAAATGTGTTTAAAAATGTAGTGCCTTTTAGATCCGGTTTAATGATAATAAGATATTTAAATTAGTGAGGTATAATTTGACGAACCCAAAATAGTAGTCATAGAATATGTTGTTCTTGATGTGGTTCTTGAGAGAAAACACAACATGAGAATAAAATAAAATCATTTATAAATGGATTTGTAGTGTTAAATAAATTTAATTATGATTTTAATAAAAATGGTAAAATGATTAAAGAAAAAAGTTATATTTTATAAATTGAAATTTTTTGATAAATATTATATTTTGGATGAATTTGAGAAGAATTATTCTTAATAGGATAATATAAAAAGACATGAATTATCCAATGTGACGAAAGGATAATATGATCCAAGGAAAAATGTTTTATGAATATGGTAAATATATGTAAATTTATTCTTATTAATAATATACTTCTATTTAATTCTATAAAAAATATTATGATGACACTCCTCTTGTGAAATAAAACAGTGTTAAATCCATTTCAACTAATAGTACATGTTCTAATATAAAATATAGTCATGTTTAGATTATAATAACATTGATAATTTTACTCCAACAACAAAGAGAGTTGAGAAAAAAATTATAAGAATGTGATCCAATAATAGAATGAAACAAAATCTAATAAATATGGCCATGTAGTAAGATTGAATTAATAATCATACGAAACAGTTTCATGGAAGAACATAAAATTCTTGGATGAAGGAAGATGTAAATATAAATTTATATTTATTACACAAACAAAAAATATTATATTGTTAGGAGTATACTTATTAATGTTTTTCTAGATTGGGACACTATTTTTATTACACTATTATCATGATTATATGAATAAATATGTAGGAAACTAAAAATAAGATTACTCAAAAATGAAACATAATAAAAAATACATTTTTTATTGAGGTGTCTCACAACTCTAGTCAGAGAAGAATATCGTGGGTTCATGGAAGTTTTCGCTCATCACATATGACAAGTGATAAATATTTAATAAAGGATATTTAAGAACATGATGGAGGATTTTTTTTTATTTTCAAATGATATCTCATTAATGTAAAAGGGAGTTGAAGAGTTTAGTTTGAATACAAAAATACAATGGGAAGAGATATCTTGTTTGTTGATGGACATAAACGTAACATACTTTGTGTGGTTGGGATTTGTGTTAATGTAAATGAT
Source organism: Viscum album (assembly GCA_963277665.1). Taxonomy (NCBI): domain Eukaryota; kingdom Viridiplantae; phylum Streptophyta; class Magnoliopsida; order Santalales; family Viscaceae; genus Viscum; species Viscum album. The sequence continues at coordinate 1,495,899,440 of OY728156.1, read as the reverse complement.
GTTAATTTTTTATGACCCCCCTTAGAAATTAAAATATTAAATGTGGTATAATTATCAATTTTTTTGTGAATGAACTAGTGGTGAACTTTTTTAGATTAGAGACTTAAAAAACTGTTTTTTCATGAGCTGAAATGATGATATAATAATTGTAAAAAAATATTGGGGATCATTATTTAATGAATATTATGTTATAATTTTTTGTAATAGGGTTAATAATACTTGAATCATCTCAATATTGAATGGTAAGACATCGATGAAAACCTCCCAAATGGAAAAATTACATAAGGTGGTTACAAAAGGATGAAAATTAAGTCTACCAGGACACATGAGTTGATAAATTCAGATTTTAGTGGGACAATAAAGCATAAATCCACATTTATTTATCCTTATTTAATCACATTCAATAATAGAATTTAAATATTTACTAATGTAATGTAAATAAATCATAAATCAAATGTTTTGAATTTTTTTAAAATTTTCATGATAAGTGTTTATAATTAAATTTTGGCGTGTATCGAGAAGCTATGATTTTATAATGGAAATGAGTTAACAATAAAATTATTTAAGTCCCTCCAGTATAATAATATTTTTAAAAATTAGTATTTTAATCCTTATACTCCCAAGAAAAATTAATCAGAATACATATGTAATATAAGATTTGGTGAGATAGTGAGATCCCTGCTAGAAATGTATAATGGATCGATATATTACTGGAGATAAGATGAATTCAAAGTTATTCATATCCTAAAAAAATTATCTATTAATAAATTATACATCATATGGTGTTCTATATAATAATAAACCAACTATTTAATACTATATAATTTCATTAATTCCCTCATTAATGAACATTAGAAACAAGAATATATGAGTGTTTGATATGAAATATGAGGTAATGTATCTTTTTTATATATTTATCCAATGAAAAAAGAATATTATTCTAGAATATGAAAATTCATAAATGGTAGAATTTTACAATTTAAAAATAATTAATAATAAACCAAATAATAATATTACAAATAATTTTGATTTTTAAAACTCTTATAATGTGAGTGAGTAGATTCATTATACAAAGAGTGAAAACTGGCTCAATATGAACCTCAATTTATAATGATTGAACAAAACTATACTAGTGTTGAATAAGGGGATATTAAATTTGACAAAATGAATTATAATATGATTAATAATTATATAAAAGTATAAAATAAAATTTTAAACTAGAGTCCAATAGTTCATATAATAAGGATATTGTGCTTCGATTGAAAAAAGATTTTATCTATAAAATTAATAATCATTCAGTTACTGAGGCTATTAATAACAATGAATGGGTAAATAGTTTGAAAGATAAAATTTTTCTGATTGATTGGATTGAAACATGTTATTTTTAAAATATAAAGGAGAATACTGATAAATATCAAGCAGGTATATAAGAATAAACTAGATTATGTTTTCCACTGAGCTGGTTCTTTAATATTCATGGATACATTAGATTTATGATTTTTACTATGTGTAAAGTGGAAAACAATATTTATGTTATAGAAATGATCACTGATATTTTTTTAAATGTATATATTGAAGATATTAGATTTATATGTAACAAACAGACATTTGATGAATTTTCATGATAAATAACGAGTCATTTTGATATGCCTATAGCACAATATATGAGTTACATAATATGATTACATTTTTTGTCAAAATAATACTTCATTTTGTATTTTTTTATATTTATTATAGATAAACATTTATGATGATTGGTATATAAGACATTAAATCAGTGTCTATACCAATACATGGTGGGATGAATCTTTTAAATAATTATGATTGGTAAAATGTGATTTAAAGTAGTTCGTAATTTTTTTTGGTAGTTCACACTATCTCAATTTATCCGAACTGTATATTATTAACATAGAATCAATAAATGAAAAGTATTAAAATAATACTGATGAATACAATTTATATCATGAAAAAATAATTATGAAGTACATATATGGATCCATGAATTTTGGGATGATGTATAAAATAGGAGAACACGATAACATATTTGGTTTAAATTATATTTATTAATTAGTTTATTATGATGATATAAATATTTATTTTTGTGGAATAGTTTTTTGGGAGGTTGTTTTTTGAGAATGGTCTTTAGGGAATATATCTCAATTAAATTATTCACTTCAAAAGAGAAATATGTTTATACAATAAGTGTTTTTAACCATATTTTCTATATGGAATAAAAAAATTAATATTTTAGGTAATATCTTGAGAGGCCACTTTGAATAAAAAATATCGATCTAAGTGAAATTGATCTCTCTAAAAAAATGGTTCAACACTCTATATCTAAAACTATTGAAACCATATTTAATAAAATTAAATATAAGGTTAAAAAAGGGGTGCACATAGAGAATTTATTCTTATTAAATATGGACTACCATATATATTCCCAAAATTCACTCCGAAATATAGATTAAAAACATTATTGATGAAGAAAAATGTTATTCTCTTCCCTATCACTTGAGGGACTTTGGGAAGACCCCATATTCCTTTGGATTAATTTTTTATATATTTAATATAATTTAAAAAATTTCTATTTCTACATTAATCTAATTTTTTTCTTATAAAAATGTTGTGAATTAATTATATGGGTTTTGTTAGAGTATCCAAATCACATAGCCGCAATATTTGTTCTGACCTGGTGAAAAATGTTTTTAAAAATAACATTATACATTTATGTGGTGTCATAATAATTATAGTTGATGATATTTATGAGATTATTTTTATTTATTTGAGTAGCTTAGGTTGTCAAAAAATCCATATGGAATATTGAAGAACCAAAGTGATTTTTTGAAGTGTTGTATTTTTAAACTATTCATAAATATTGTTAGAAGGATTTTAGAATTATATTGAGGTTTTTAATATTATTTAATGCATTTAAATATTTTTTCAGTCGGTTGGGTATGTGTCAATAAAATATATAGGTGTTTTAGATTATAAATATTATTATAAATGCATGGGATAAAAAATATTAGGTTCTCATTTAAAAAATATCAGAGTCCCTAGAACCTCCCTAATATTTTTTCAAAATAAAAAATATTCCATAAGTAATGGAATAAATTATTCACAATAATTTTTAGGTAAAAATGTTTTATATAATGGTTTTTACATATAACACATTGAAAATGAGATTGGATATCATCTGGATAGTCATTTTATGATTTTTTCCCCATAGCTATATCCCCGTTTGTTTTCAAGACCATTAACAAGGTGATTAGATTTACCATATGAGTCTTTGATAAAATAGATATTAGATAACACAATTTTCATGAATTTTATTCATAAGGTATTAATCATTAATGTGAGTTTGATGGATCTATTTAGGAATCATTGAAAAGTTATGGGAGAATCACATTCCCACAAAAAAATTGATCCAATATTTTGGTCAATCCAGTTCAACCGAACTGATCAAGAATTGAATTTTATTATCAATAGAAGTAGTGTGTCCACATGACCCATAGAGACATCCCATGATATAATCATTGTGTTTTTTGAAATCTTTCATAAATATAGATGGTCCTGAAAAACATATATATTACCCACCCATATTGTAATATATCAATTCAAAAAATAGAGGAATGAGAAATTAGTAATTGTATTTGAAAATGATCATTCTTATTTTTCATATTCATTCAAATATTATATATAATGTTCACCACATCTATAGTTAATATGTAAGTTTACTATGAATCTCATGACAATATAAATAAATGCATTGAATGTGTAATATTTTCCGTAATATTGAAATGTAATTTTTTATAGTAAAAAATCATACTTTGGTGTGTGGAATGTTTAGGGTAATTTGTAAAATAATTAGAACTCAAAAAGGGTACATAAAATATTATATAGAGTATGTGGGATTCTGTTGTACTAAAAATATCATATTTCAAAAATAATTTAGAAAATAAAATGGTGACATGCTAAAAATATATTATTATCATAAATATAATGATAATATGATTTCATAATGATAATAGTAATTATTAATTTTATATTAAATTAGAATATAACAAGGGTATAATTTTAGGAATTTCATTTGAAATATTTGAAATTCATTACTGTTTATTGAGTTAGAGATAATTTTTAGTACAATATTTATTTTTTAATATTATTTATGAAAATCATGGAACAATTTCTATAAATATATATGAACATATTATCTAACTAATTATGTGAATATAATTTAATAATAACACGAATGGATGAATATTGATAATTGAGAAGCTGATACTACATTGTGTATAGAATTGTCGGGTCGAAGAATAATAAATAATAGGAAATTATCAGGTCCATGAAACTACATTAATAATTTTTTTCAAATATGAAAAAGTATTTATGAATATATTTAATGGATTTTTTCTTGGTTGTTGAAGACATATATGTGTGTGATTTATCATATGAATATTTATATCATTATAAATTAATTGTGTATATGGATTGAATTCATTTAGAACTATTTTTATTCATATATATTTTCAAGATCACATAATAAATAAATATATTCCATGTTGATGTAAAGGAATCATGATGGTTATTTGAAATATTGTTTACCCAAATAATAAGGATTTTTTTGGAGGACTAGAGTGATTGAGTTTAAAAATATCACCCAAACAAGAGAGGATACATAAAAAATGACAATAAATTATATTTCATTACAATGGATCAAGGAATCATAGAACCACCATATCGAAATAGAGCATACCAGAATCGAGTTATAGAGGAGAAACTCCTCTCATTTTATATTATAATCAATTCCTTATATTATTGATTATTCCATGTATTGGAAATAAAATTGAACGTAACATGGAGTAGGTATTGATATAGAAGGGGAAAATTTAAAATCACGGGGTTTTTGTGTCCATTTATATTTCATTTTTATACAAGTTAGGGTGACATTTGAAGAAGATAGGACCATGACCTTAAACAATAATAAAATATTATTTCTAGAATATATATTTAAAATATTTTACCACTGATTCATCTCAACCTTCACAATGGTACATCAACTAACCTAGTAAAATCAATATCTCAATTTGGATAAATCATAGATTTATCGATCACTATAAAATAAATATCAGTTTAAATGAAATTTTGATTAGCATTATTTAAACACACACAATTCCCATAATTGAAGAAAATATGCTTCGTATATATTACCACAATGTATGAGTGGTGATTAATATCCAATCAATGAACAATATATATTGCATACCAAAGACACCTAAATTGAGGGGAAACTTATCTCTAGAGGCCATGACAATGGTAGGTAACTAATGATTATTATATCAATTAATATTATACAGTGAACTGCATAGTGTCATATGATATCTTCTTTTCAATGATTCTTTATAGTTAATGAATTTTGAATATGATAGAAATATCCCTAAACTTATTTCCCAATTTTTTTCTAGAACCAATACACAATAGATAATAGAATATTCCACAATACATTTTTATTAGTGCTACTTCCACCCACTCTCATCAATAAACACATTCTATTGTAACCATAATGACAGAAATATACCTTATGGGGGGAGAGAAATATGTAATAATGTTATTTTAGAACAATAAATGTGTAATTTTATGAATTTTACAAGATTTATTTAATATTTTATGGTAATCCCAGATTCAACGACATATATGTATGAAAATATGATGAAAAATACCAATACTCTTACATGATTATTCAATAAGGGATTCTCCATGGAGTGGATTACAATGTTGTGTCAATGTGTTGAGGGATATCACTAGACATAATATGATATTAAAGTGATTTCAAAGGCCTCAAAATTAATCCAAATGTAACTCCCTATTTTCCTCAATTCCCTCAGAAATTTGTGGAAGTGATATAAGGAATAAATAATAATTAGAAGTCAGTGACAATGAATCTTTACAAGCCTATCTAAACCAAAAAATAATGGTTGTCCTCATATTGCATCAATTTACTCTATTAAGATCCAAATATTTAATGAATTATATATAGTTTAAATTGACCAATGAAATTGAATATTTTCTATTATTACTATTTATTCAATATATCTTCTTTTTATCTTTATTTCCTCTTTAAATATCATTAGATTGTGCTTCCAAAATTTATCCCATAAAATTATCCTATGTTAACCATCAACTGGTTCTTATCTATTACATTTTAAAGGAATTAGATTATATATTTAAATAGATATTATATCTAAAATAAGAATCATCTAAAAAGTAAATATTTTTATAAAAATTGTTTTCCACCATGGTGTGACCTTCATTTATGTTTTATTCAAATATTTCAGATTACAATCTCCAAGATCACTATATTCAAATATTCTCTCCCATTTTGTACTTCAATATCTTCCATATCATAAATATCTATGTTTGTTAATAATAAAATACATGAAATATTTATTCACTATTAAAAACATTTTTCTTCATGAATACCTTCATGTTTAATTTACCATTTCTTTTTTATTCCAATGAATCATGATATGTAAATAGGAAAACATCATAATATAGCACAAATTAGGTCCCCATTTTTTTTAATCACATGTTAGGCTCACCACGACCTCTTATGTTCCCATCTAGACACCACGCTACTCTCATGGTATTTTTTTAATTCTTAAACTTCTTGATACAATCTATTAAAAGAACTATATCCCAATTTTAAATTCAGTCACTAGGACTATTTTATCTAAAATTACTTCATATACACTTTTTCAAATATCCAAAACTTCATTCAATAAATCAAGAACATGATCATGGATTATTTCTCAAAATGGATAATAGATGATTATATATCTACAATAGCTCCTAAATGGTATATAACACTAATATATTTTGAGAAATGATTTATCATCTTTGAATTTTTTATCAAAATTCAATCCATCATGATTATATTCTCATTTTTATCTATACATCTATTTATAAAATCCATTTATAGAATAGTTTAGTCATCCATTATTAGATTTATCTATAACCATAGTCATGACATCAAAATGATTGTATAAGACATATATCATGTCCAATAAAATCATAAAGATGGATTCAAAGCCTATATTGAAAAAAATATTACACTACCCATTAAACATCTTATTATTGTTCTAATAATCATCAGGAAAAATACCTTTTGTTCTATTATTCTCCCCTTTTTGGTTTTCATTAATTCTAAGATTTATCCGATGAAATTAAAGTCCTTTAATGTTTATCAAATCCAGAATGAAATAAAATTACACTTTTATAACTCACTTTTAATGAGATCATTTATAAATTTAGATAAAATGATTTCATGAAAAAATCATTACCTAACATTTATTCCTTTTAACAAAAATCTCTATGAATCACTAATTTATTTATTTTTTTTCTAAAATGACACATCATTCAACCCCATGGATTTTATCATCTTCTGAATTGTTCCAATAGTCCCCCTTGATAGTATATTTGTCACTTTTGAGATGAAATACATTTAAATTACATCAAATATCACCACATCAATCAAAATATTCCCATATATAAATAAAAAACTATAGTATGTCCATAGGGAACCACAAAAACCATGTGAAATAAAGAAATCATATTTTGATACGGTAATTTTCTAAACCACCAAAAGTTGAGTTTTGTGGTAAAACCCCAAAGTTCAATCAATTTCAATAAAATTATTGTGTAGCCAAAGGATGTACTAACATGCTCACAATTTATTTATTTATACTAACTTACCTCTTTATTACAACTCCATACTCTAAATATTCTCTAATTATATTTTACTTTTGATATTTCATTTCAAGGAGTGATATATAAAAATAAATTAGAATTAAATTAAATTGATCTTATCTATATAATTCCCCATTGAAATCATTACATAATCTAGAAGATCCACTATTTTTTTATCCATCTATATAAATTGTGTACATTTCATTGTATTGAAATTGTATTCATTTATATCAGTTATAAGACAAGAAATTTTAGCATATTTCTTATCCATCCAATGAACTCCTTTACAACAAAGGAAGAAAATATATTTTAAAAATTTCTATACATAATATCTTTACCATAGTTTATATATGAATAATAAACCATGACATTTTATATCCCAAAATTATTTATGAATCCAAAATTTAGAGTACTTTGAACATACCCATAATTCATTTCATAGAATCGAAATATTCATCCTTCTGATTACTTCAATAATGATAAAATGGACAATGTAAAATAGGAAAATTTTCTACATATTTATTTAAAAATATAATAAACTTCTATTAATCATATAATATAATATAGGATCATATTTTATTTCAACATCATGATTTTTATATTTGTATCCAACCATAATATGAGTTCCACCAGATAATATTCTATTCATCTTAAACATCATTAAAAATTCTCATGCATATTTTTACTAAAAATACATATAGACTACCTATTTTTATTAAAAAGTATCCCGAGAAAATATATGATCTTTTACATTATAGACATGTTGAATTTTCATATCATTATTCATGAAGATTTTGTTTCAATCCATAAAAGTCCTTATTTAATATAAATTCTTTTGATTCATTATCACGGATTAACAAACCATTTTCTAGTTAAATTTGAACGTCCTCATTTAATACTCTATTAATTTTTTTTAACTTAACGTTATTTAACATATTCATATTATAATTAATACGCTATGGCCACCAATAATCAATAATCATTAGACAATTTTTCCTCATTGGTTTAAGATCAATTACATCTATGATCTAATTATTCTTCCAAAAAAAATATCGAGTTAAGATAAAATAAAATCCATCTCCATTAAATTCAATATGTTAATAAACCAGACTATATAGATCATGAATGTAATTTGTAATTTTTTTTACTATTATAATCATGATATTATATCAATAACAATATAATAAGAAAGAAGAAATGAATAGACGAAGAGGGAGGTCAAAGGACTCTTCAACGTGAATCAAAATGATGAGGTTAAGGAATTCCAAAAAAAGATATGTACTGAAGAAATATTCACAATATCCTCTACTTACCTCATATAATTATTTAATATCCCCTTGATCTTATACATGAAATCACAAAAATACCCCTACACTAACGAACTACAATCCCTATGACCCCTTCCTATCATACCCATTAACATTAAATAACCATTCCCTTAGGATCGAAATATAGTTGTTATTTTATTGTCAATTTGGGTTTAATATAAATATAAAATCATTGTATTCGTCCATTAACAACTTTTAGATCATAATACCCATCATTTGGAATACAAATATTTAGAACCTAGTAGAAAAGTCTCAATACACTACTTCCTCTTATAATATTTTCTTTTTTGATTCATTCACTAATGGATCACTTTATCTATTTACATTGATATTTAAATATTTAATTAAAAATGATTAATCATATCATGTTAATTCACATTCTTATATTCCACATCACGGGCGCGATATAATTTCCTATATAAAATCTGAAGTAAAGTATTTAAGGAATCTCTAAAACCCATTTCATCTTGTAAGAACTATTGTATCCTTATACCAACCTATAAATAAACCAATTTAAAAATAAATTATCTTCAAATAAATTTTGTGTGACCTATAGTGATAATTAATGAATAATTTTTAGTACTAGAAAACAACATCATGATTTGAGATGTTCTCCTCTATTCAAATGATTTTTGTATTCCTAAATAAAATGATAATGATTTTAAATAACCAAAAACTCTTCATAATATTACTAGAGTCTTAGGTTTTTGGTATAATATCCATGATACATGTCCTACAACAAACATGTTTTTTTAAATGTGATAGGCCAAACATGGGGTCAATACGACATGCACTTTCATGACCAAAATACCTTCCAATCCAAAGAGGGAAGGATCCTTGGATGTTATAATGTCCAGAAAAACATGGAATAATATGTGGAATACCGATAAAATCAACATATATGAGTGATGTTGGGATAGAAAATCTGGAAAAAGAGACGATACAACTACTACCCCTTCATTAAATAATGGTTTATGCATAAATTGAAATAAATTATTCCTATTTAGGACATAAAATATCATCAAACCCATGAACATAAAAATAATTTATTTTTATCATAATAGATATAATATATATTTTATCTTTACTCACATTAAATATAATAAAATCTGGTTATTCACAACCAACTATTTATATATATTCATTTGTATGTAAATATTCTCAAGGTCAGGTGTATTAAGATCTGGTAATTTTAGTGTCTATACCTTTCTCTTATTATGGTGACTACCACCTGTCCACATTGACCATACTAATTTCACTCTTTAAATTTACTATTCACTACCGTGCCTAAACCAGTACTATTTTTCATTAATTACCCTTCTTTCCCCAAAAAAAATAAGGATTTACAATTTTTATAAACATGTTTTCAAAATAATTAAAAGATATTGTAGAATCATTGAATTTTCAAACAAATTTGGAGTAATTATAGGATAAGTGATCAATAATAAACGTTTAAAATCTAACAAAAAGCTCATCTTAACAATATAAGTTTCATTTTGGAATGTAATAATGTATTTTTCATGAGACTGTAATTTCCCTCAAATTCCATAACCAAACCATCCTCCAATCATATGTCTACTTTTATTAAATTCATGATTGATTTAATATGTCGTTATAAATTCATATAATGTTAATTTGGTATTTATTATGGCACAAACACCAGGAATATTATCCCATATTATATGAGAACTATCATAGGCTCCACACATAGTATCTTTCCTTGGAGGAGGCCTTGGATTTGGTTCTGATAAGAGTTCAGCATGATCTTGTTTTTTCACAGAACATGAGTCTAATTATAGTCTATATTATCCTTATGAATAATGAAAAACTTTCCAATGATAAATATCAAAATAATATAATATTATCTTTTAATAAACATAACCATATATCATAATTATTTCTAACATATTTAATTCTATGTTTATTTTTCCAAATAACTAAGAACATAAAGTTGGAAAAATATAATTACCTACTATTCTATTACACACTAGAAAGAAGACCATAGTTTACCTATTAAGTATAGAAAAATTATAATTCATACTTTCATTACCTCCACCTGTGTCATATATAATAAACATATCAATCATATTTAGAGGTAGATGATATTCTTTTGATTACATTATAATAAATTCAAAACTATTTTTTTCTAAAATCCAAAAGTATATTTAATTTCTTTTTAGTATCATAATGGAATATTTATCTATTCATTTTGATTGAAAACAAATTGTTCAAAACTCATTAATCTTGGGGAAGAAAAAAAATCAGGAAGATTTGTCATCGCCATTGGCATTTATGGATCATTCTAGTATATTATGAAGCATGATGAAAAGTTTGAAAAATAATTTCTAGTTCCTGTATATAAACCACACACCACATGATACTACTCATTATATATAAGTTGAGTTTGTAATATAATAATTTTAGTATGAATTCAATAATATTGAATCATTTTTTCATTTAGTTGGTCGATACTATGTCATTTATAATTCTACAACAATGATATAAACATGTTATACTATTTGAAGATGAGTTGTACCTACCCTTTATGTAGGATACATTGTGGATGATCTCAGGAGATATTTTCTTTTTTATGTTGTATTGTATCTTTTATTGGGGCTTGCATTACAACCCCATTAATTTTATTAAATAATTTTACATCATCTATTTTACAAAGTGAATTACCTTTTCGTATACCTTGTCTCGGGGTTTTCAAATGTTTAAAGGAAATGTCTTCCCTTTTTAGGGAAATTAATTTCTAGTGCTAGTCAGTAACCCCTGGAATATGGAAAGTGGGATTGAGGTAGTTATGGTACGGGCCATAGGGGATGCGTCATGACCCCATATTATATATATTTTAGAGTCTAAAGAACAATAATATTCTGAGGTTTCAGATTAGGATACTAATTTTTGAATTAAAAATAAAATTAACATTTTTTGGAAGGAAAACTTAAAAAATGGTGAGGATAAAAAAATTTCATAGACAAAAGTAATTTTACATAAGTTATGGATAACAATTTACTATATTTGAAAGATATTTTTATTATATTAAGGATAAAAATTTTCTTTATAGAATGTAAATTTTATGTATGGTAAGGATTAAATGTTTCCTTAGAGAAAAACAAAATTTCCCCTAAGGTAAGGACACAAAATTTCATTGGAGAATGGAAATTTTCATAATGGTAAGGATAAAAATATTCATTATATAAATGAAATTTTTCTTCAGGTAATATTTTTGTGATTTTCGTAACATAGAGAAATGTAAAATTAATCAAGCAACATTATTGACTCAACAATATCCACCCTTTTTGATAGCACCTAAACACATTCGAAAAGGATTATAATAGAAAATAATTTTATTTATAAACTCTTAAAAGAAAACATATCTCCTTTTATGAACCAAGATTAATATGAATAATTCCCCATTATGTTTTGAAATCAGTATGTATCCCATTCTTGAAATCATTGGAGAAGTTACTTTCTATTTAATAAGAAAGTTAATAATATGTATACTCCCCATTACTTAAACTCCACCTTACATAGGGAATTATAATCATTATACTTAGTATTATTTTTATTATTCTATTCTCCCCCTTTGAGATTTAAAAAAAGGAATACAATGAATTGGAATAATATCATAGTACCTAAACAATTTAAAAAATAAAAAACAAAACATATAAAAGAAAAGAATCATTTTGATTGAAAAAATTGATACATGAAAAAAATAACACAAACTATCATAAAGGAATGTAAATCATTCGTCCATTATTTCATTCAGAGTGATCTTCCATATGGAATCCTTCAAATACCTATTATTTTAATAGTCATCCTCAACACCTTTCAGTAACTGTTCTTAATCTTGATTTTATTCCAAATCCAAGAATTTCTCTTCATATAATTTAATGACTTATGCCTAAGATATTATTATATCTTAATTCTACTTTAAATTTTCTTCAAACTCTATTCTGATATCCCTTTCTCTCTTAAAATTTAATACAACCGATATCATATTCCCATTCAAATCAATATCCTCTTACTTTTGGGAAACATATTTAAGGTGAAACTTATCTATAAATGTTTTGTATGTTTTTTATCATGTCATAAGACTTATCAATAAATATTTCACTAAATCTTGGATATCATCAAAAATTATTAAATCATTAGTTTTATTTAAGAAAAATATTTATTTCATTACGTGATCTATCATGGGAAACATAATCAATATGAATGGATTTAGAATATACCACATGTTTAATTTAATTTTCTATGAACATGCGTACCGAATCTGACTTCTAATTAAAAGACTGTTGACACAACTTAAATAGAAACTACCTGATCTGATGGTTGAGTTGAATTCCAATGAAGGATCTTATAGGATTCTATATTTTGAGGTTTTAAGGAAAAATAAGATTAACGGAAAGTGAATATGACATTGTTTTTCTAAAAATAATAACAGGAAAAAACTGTTTTTGAAAATTAACATAATAAAATATACCTTCTAGACTGATTACAAAAAATTTCAATATAAATTATATTTTTTTTGAAAAACTTATATTACAAAAAAATTAATATGGAAAGGTGATTTTTTATTACCTAATTTTAGTTTAGATAAAAAATATAGGGTAAACAATTTGGATATGGAAAAATTATTGGTTATGAAACAAAATATATTTAAGGAAAAAGAATTTTGATACAATGAAATTGATTAAAGGGAGCAAATTTGGTTAGGAAAAATAGGGTTAATGAATAAAAATTTATTAATAAGAAAACGTAAAACGGAAGAAAAATTGCAGGTTTGAGAAATTTGATTACGGGAAAAAATATCTAGTTACGAAAAATTTTTAAAAGAAAAAAATTTGGTAAGAAAAAATTATCCGGAGAACCTTTTTTTCTTATGAAAACATTTTATTAGAAAATATAATCCTTATGGGTAATCTTGATGGGAAAATAATTTTGCATATGAAACATTTTTATATGGAAACATTATTTATATGGAAACATTTTGATAATGAAATTTTGGGAAAGGGAAATTTTTTAATGAGGAATGTTTTTAATAAATATTCTTTTTGATAAGGAAGAATATTGATAAGGGAATATTTTGATACAAAATAATTTTGATAAGGAAAAATTTTGATAATGAAATATTTTGATAGGGAAAATTTTTGATATGACATTTTTTGGATATGGAAAAATTTTTATAAGGAAAAATTTTTATAAAGATAAATTTTGATAAGTTGACATATTGATAAGAGAGAAATTTTCAAAAGGAGAAATTTTGAAAAAGAGTTATTTTGATACAGAGAGATTTTGACTAGGAAATTTTTTTGGGAGATATATTGATGAATGGAAATATTGATAAAGAGAAATTTTGATAAAGAGAAATTTTTAGAAGGGAAAATAATGGTAAGAAAATATTTTAATATGGAAAAAATTTTATATGGAAAAATTTTCATAAAGAAAATCTTTTTACAGAAAATGATGATAAGAATATATTTTGATATGGAAAATTGTTATAAGAAAAAAATTTGATATTGAAGAAAATATACTCCCCCATTGAAATTAAGTTTCATTTTGTAAGTAGATAGGTTTTAACAAAAAGGTAATATGGAATTTTACCGTATGATTATCAATCATTACATTTTATTAATGTATTAAAATCAGTCTGAGGATAATGGTTTTGTGAAAATATCAGCATGTTGATCATACATTTCAATAAATTGAAGATTGATATCTATTATATGTTCTTAATATCTTTAAAAAATAAAACATTTTAAAAAAATTTATTTCCATGAAAACAATATTACTTATACCTAAAATTTGTCCCTATGCATTATCTTCAAATTTTACTTTTCCTTGTTTTTTATTGATAATCTTTTCAAATAAGTGTTTATTAACAATCATATCCTCAGAACATACAACATCCATGTACCGTTTATTATTCTTGGTAAATTCGTTATTTTACTAAATATAAATGAGTTTGACTTTTAGAATCCAAACATTCTTGGATACAGAAATTTTAGAAAGTAATATTTTGGGAATCCATATTTCCATAGAAAAATAAGCTTTACAATTACCTAAATATTTGATTTTATTCAAATAAATTTTTCCTAATTTCCATATTATTGACACTTAGAAAAAAATGAACCACATTGGTGAAAAAATAATTATTAATAAAAATAGGTTTCGAATGAGTGTAACCAAATGAACAAATATACCTTAAATGATGAATTCAGAAATACATATTCATAATGTTTTATAACCTGAGGTAATGTTTGACAATAATTTCTCTATGTAAAATATTATTGTCTTTAGTTTAATAACCATGTTTTAAATCCCAATTTTTTTTAGTTTTATAAGTAATGTTATCCTTTAAAATATTTCTTATAGAAACTACATCATTAAGATCCTTAGAATGTTTATCGTTCCTGGAATTAACTTCTTTAATGAGTTTTGAAACACATTCAAAATTAATAATTTTTGGATCAAAATGTTTTGAATGATCATATACTTCTTATGTTAAACAAGAAATTCAAGAATTTTCTTTGAATAACTTTTTTATCATATAATTTTAATTTTCAAGATGTTTAGAAAATCTAGAAACTTATTCAATCGAAGGTAAGTAATTATCTTCAACTATATATGATTTATCATCTAAATGTTAATAACAATATTTAATAGAAAAATTTTCATTTAAAGAAATATTGGATAATGATTTAGTATTGGTTACCTTATCTATAGAACATTGATTTTCAATAGGTACACTGGATTTAAGGCCAATTGTTTTCAGAAATGAAGATTTATAATCTAATGATTCATCAGATGTGTCACCCCGACTTGAACTCCATGAATCATTTTCCTTCCTAACGTTCTAGGATTTTGATTTTTAATACAACTTTCTATTCCTCTAAGAATTCATTTCCTTCCATTCTTTTTATCATAAGAATATGAGAATAATGATTGATGTGTACAACACTTTTACATTCATAATATGTGTCTTAGGAATCTTTCTTGTCACTTCGTTATTTCTTTTTTTATTTATAATGAAATTATTTCTATCCCAAAATCTTTTTTTAACCTTCTAGAAAGATTGTCTAAATAAGTTTTATAATGTTCACATTCACTAAATTCATATAGAAAAATTACTTTCTTATATTTAGATATTTTAACCCGTTACAGAGTCTTGACATTGGTAGTAATAAAGGATATACGTCCATTTCCATTATTCTCCTTATTCATAAAATAATATATATTAATTATTGTCTCATATTGTCGAAGAGTTCCAAAAATATCATCAATTGTAATGTTGGATAATTTTCCTCTTATCATCAAGTGTTGGTCTTTTTGAATCACATTTATTTTTTGAAATATCCATAATCTAGTCCCCAATAATTTCATCATCAAAACGTTTCTCTCCCCTAGATTTATGAATGTTTACAATGGTCAAAAATATTTTTTCTCACATTTCAAACTAGTTTCCTATAGGGGAAAACAAATTCATGATATTCTGATCCTAACATAGATCTTTTAGTTTTCATCACATTAGAAGTCCCAAAATGAGTAATTTCATGTTTCTTCTAGATGCAGTTGGAGGCCTCACAAAATTATATTTGAATGTATATGTTCATGTTCCTAGAACACAACAATGTATTTAATACCTCGTAATTTAGTATATCTTCTAATTTTTCTTGATTGGTAATGGTTTCGACTTCCTTGTAAGGAATTTTTTAATCCCAAGTAATGATGACCAAATTTTCTAATGTAGTATTAATGAATATGGTCTTCATTCTGGCTCTCTAATACTCATAATAATTACCATAAAAGATAGGTGGATTGGTAGGATTTTGATTTTAATTGAACCAACATTCAATCCTTCCATTCTATAAGAAGATATATTTTCAAAAAAAATTTAACCGATATTCATTTTAAAAAATGTAAAAATAACTAAGAAAACGTAATGACGAAAATTAATACGAGAATGATATTTAGAACAATGAATAAATTGATCATAAAAACATATATATTTTATTATAATTATTTATGCGACTTCATCCAGTACTAATTGTAGGATGGAAATAGTGCATATAATAGCTAAATTACAATAGGCGTTGTGAATTCTATGTTTAAAAACATGAAACATTAACCTTTTGGAAATATATTTTGAAAAAAGATAAAGCAGGTAAATTCATAAACCATAAAATACTTCTATAACACAAACGTTCAATGTTATTTAAATTTTTTTATGGAAAGAAAATTATGTTAAGTTTACTGAGGAAATTATTCTACATTAAATCATACAAAATCAAATTTATCGGTGTACATAAAATAATAATAATGTATAAGATGGTTATAATTTATTCCATTATAAAAAAAATACTAAAATAATCATTAAAAAAAATAAGTAACATGTATGAAATATTTTCAGCCCAATGATTTTGGTATCCAACAACCTCAGATATAGGACCATTGACTTATACATTCAAAAAGTTTTTCTTACCCACACTTGGGTTAAAACCACAATATGAATATCTAAATATGCCTTGATATCCTTTATGTGATCAATCATTATGGTAGTCAGCTGCTCTATCTTTCTATCCCTATAAGTCCTCGATTGTACTCATCCATGATTGCAGTCGAATGAAAATGTTAAATAAGATGTTCAGAACCGCCCAATGCATAACACTCTCTCTCTATAGAAATCACATCACAACATCAAATATCAACATTGATAGAATGGAAATTATTTTGTTCCTATGAGATCCTATTTATATGAAAAAAATCAAGGGTAATTTTCCTCCTATAATTGTAATTTTTTCCTTGAATCTCGGAAGGACCTGTACACGTGTCACTCAACAAACAGTTAGTCAGAAT
Source organism: Viscum album (assembly GCA_963277665.1). Taxonomy (NCBI): domain Eukaryota; kingdom Viridiplantae; phylum Streptophyta; class Magnoliopsida; order Santalales; family Viscaceae; genus Viscum; species Viscum album. The sequence goes on along the minus strand of OY728156.1, from coordinate 1,495,881,504 downwards.
CCAATTGTGTGACATATTTTAATTAATAAAAAGAATGTTTACTGAAAATTAATTATCATAACCAAATCTGAATATCTGAAGTCTATGTAAAAAAGAATATAGATTCTAATTATATAAACAATTATATTCTTTAAAACATGGATAATCAGATTCGTTTTTGTTACAGACTTCTGAGTCCGAATTATTAGGATTTAAGAGTATGAATTTCTAAGAATTCAGAGTCAAAGGAACAATAATATTCTGAGGATTTAGATAAGGGTAATTTTTTTTACAAGTAATAAAATGTACTTGGTTTTGTAAGGACAATGAAAAAAGGGTAAGGATAAAAATTTTACTTAAAGAAATGATATTTTCCATAAAGTACTGATAAAAATTTTCCTTAGATAATTGAATTTTTCATCAAGGTAAGGATCAAAATTATTCTTACAGAGAGGAATATTTAATTATGGTATGGATAATAATTTTCCTCATAGGAATGAAGTTTTACTTATGGTAAGGATAAAAATGTTCCTTAGAGAAAAGAAATATTCCATAAGGTAAGGATAAAAATTTTCCCAAGAGATAGGAAATTTTTATTAAGTTAATGATATAAATAATCATTAGATATTAGAAATTTTCTTGAAGGTACAGATAAAAATATTTCCTAGATAAAGAAAATTTCCAATTGGGTGAATCATTTCTGATTTTCAAAACATAGTGAGATGGAAGAGTGAAAAGAAACGTTTATTGACACAACACCCTTATCTTCCTAAACATTTGAAATGATTTCTTTAACAATGGTTTAGTAAGGATATTTTTATCTTAATCCATTGTAGTATAAAACTATAGATTTAGTTCATTACCCAAAACATGATCATTGATAAAGTGATATATTATATCAATGTTAATAGAACAAGAAATTTTCACAGTATTATTTGTGGTATTTATATTACATTGTTTAATAAAAAAAGGAATTCATCGCAGAAACCAAAAAACATTAAGTTATCTCATTATACATGTTAATTTAATTATATTATTAGTTCTAGATACATACTCATCTTCCCAGTGCTATGATTTACATAATTTTAATACTTTATATTCTATTTCACATATCTTTTAAACAAGAAGAAACTCTTACAAATATAGATATTCAATTTTTATCACAACCAACCCAATCAACATGTATATATCAAAACATATAAATCCTTAATATACTATCATATTTTATTTCAAAATTCATTATTTATTTATTATATTCCATGAATTATTTTTATAATAATAATATGATTTTCCATTTCACCACGATAATATATTTAATATAATTTTATATTGTACAAAATATATTTGCTATAATACATTAGATATAACTAGATTCCAATATACATTCTAAAATCATTTGGATTAACCTCTACATTAATATATATTTTCTACATAGATCTTAGGAAAATAGGCGTAGAAATGGGATTTTAAACATTTATGTTGTACATACATAGAATTTTATTAACATAATTTTAATAAGAAATGACAAAAAACTAATTCTTCTGGGATATTTTTATCACAACAAAGAATTTTATTTCATGTAGAATGGAAGTTTGAAATAACTTCTTCTTATCCAAAAAAATGTTTCACTCATTTGTTAATCATTCTATACTTATATGATATCTTTATCATTAGAATTATCAATTATATATCTCACTTGGTTTTATTTTATATATAGGTTAATGTCGAATCGTCCTTTTCTAAACATCAAATTAATTAAGAATGTTTCTTGTTTTATATACCAATATCATGGAGCTTTTGTGAATGCATATAATGGTTTTTTTCACATAAAAACATATCTATCTTATTTACCATGTAACAAAACACTTATGTTATGAATATAAAATTCTTTTATCAGATCCCCATTAATAAAATTATACTTTAAATCCTCTTGAAATATATAATACATTCATTTTGAAATAATAGAATGAATTATTCTGATGGGTTCGTGAATTGATACTAAAGAAAATATCTAACTGAAAAAATACCTTCAACACTTGAGTATAATTTACCAACTACTATCGATTCTTTTCTTTTGTGTCCGTCATCATTAACCAAATTTTTTCATAACACCTTTTTGTACCAACCATCTTATATATGATTGGATTCATAATAAATTCCCAGGTATCATTCATCGTAATAATATACAGTTCTTGATTCATTAAATCAATCCAAAATTTATTCTCCAAAATAACTCCACTATCTCTAGGAACAATAATTGAATATATTATTTTTGAAACAAACCTACACATTCATCTACTTTGAACCACATTCCCTTTATCAAAAATTATAATTTTGACCTCCGCATATTTTATCAACCTATGATTAGTTTAATGATATTTTTCCTCAAAACCTGAAATAGATGAAAAAAATCATTATTTAATTAAGATTAATCGTTATTTTTCTTGTTATAACCTTTGTTAGGATGGTTAATAATATCAGCATCACCTTCAATTTTTTATATTTTCATTTCTCTCTAAACTATTTATATCTGATTCCACCTACACCTTCACAAACACAATGCTAATAATATTTGGGGCTTATTTATTATTACACCAGCATTCTCTTTTCTTATTATGATATCAATGCAATATTACATAAACAACATTTGATCAAACATCATGTGATTTTGGACATTTTACATGATAACGTAGGGACTCCAAACATCCTATTCTATTTAAAACATCTTTTTATATAATATAACTCTTAAGGAGTCAAATAATTGTTTTTCTTATTGAAATAATAATTTTAAATATGAAATACTTCTCCAATATAATGACTTCAAATTATCCATATATATCATGTTTAATCAATATTGATCACACAATATATACTAAACATATATTTATTCTATCAGTAACACCATTCAGAAATAGTTTGTTTGTTTCAAAATATTCATAATAAATTTTTTCATTTTATGATATTCTCTAAAATTCCCATTTAATATTCCATGCCATTATCATTTCTAATGTTCCTTATTGAATACTTACTAAAATTGTTATAACATTTCTTAAAAATCATAAACATTTTGAGAGACTCAAAGATACATTTCTAGAACATAACACTTGTAATGAAATTAAAATCATAATTGATTAAAAAAAGTTACATATATTTAATTTTGTATTTTGTTAAAATTGCCCCTCAAATATAAAATGAGATAATTTTAAAAGGGAAAATTTTTATTGTTTATCATATTTCTTATATTATAAGATGTAATATTTTTTTTATTCTTATTTAATAGCACAAATATCTTATTTATTCCTGTAATTAATATCATAAATACCTTCTATAATTTTTATTTTGGTCATTTTACTCTAGTACATATTCCCTTACAAATTATTCTATTGTTTATTTTCTTCCATCACACGTTGAAATACTAAAATCCACAGAAAACAAACTCAAATCAAGTTTCCCATTCTTTGGTCACCTATTGTAACAACTTTACCATATTTTATGGATTTTAAAGAAAATACATATATTTTGAATATACATATTTATCTTCAATATGTTGTTGTTAATCACAAATGATTTTCTGTTTTAGCATGTTAAAAAATAATGCTCTTTTTGATTTTAGATATTATATTACAATGAGATATTATCACAATCCTTTTATTCTAAGGGAATCACTATTTCAAAACACCGATATACATTTTTGGTAAAATATTACATTGTTATAAAATATAATATACCAAATTAGATGTGAATAACACTCACTACCTATTATCTATAATTATTCTCAATTTAAAAATTTGTGAGAATTTTCATCAACTATGACATTTTCATTTTCATTTTATTTCTTGTCATATAAATTTTGATATTTTTTATTAAAAAAATTTTGTTTCAGTATCCTAACGATAAATTCGTTAACAAAATTTTTAGGATGATTACATCATTCAAAAAAATATCAAAAGGATAGAATATACTTTCAATGATTAAAATGATTTCACATTTTTATCTTTTTTAGTAGGTTGAATGCCACTCAAAAACAAACTACAATTCATTTTAGATCCAACATAGTGTTTATATTTGAACTAACGGATATTCTCTCTATTCCCAAACAACAATAAATTACCATTAATATCAATTAAATCATATTCCTCTCTATAACATAGTATCTCTCCATAATAATGTACCTTTCAACCAAAAACATTCCTAACATAAACCATAACACATTATTGTGAACCTATTTTTCTGTATTGTCACAAAATATTATTCTTTTACTTATATTTATTATCAACCTTAACGACATATCAATTTATAGAACATTTTTTTAGTATTTTTAATCATAGATGTTATAGGATTTTCCACTCTACATTTTTTGGAATAAAAATATGGTTTTCTAAAACTACATTATGGATTAAAATATTCAAACTTTTTGTTAACATTTGAGGATGGATTTTACTTGTCATTATATGTTTTACCCTTATTATAACATTCACCAAATTTTGAAAATATATTTTAGAAATTTTTAATTCCTCTCTTCGCTTCAAATATTATTTTATTAAAAAATTTAAATTATTTCTCCACCATCATAATATATTCATCTTGATTGATGTTTAGATTTTTCCCTTCATCATGTAACTTCATTATAGAGTATGATTTGTTAGAAACAATTTTTTTCTCCAAGAAATTATTCTTCATTATTTATTCTGAAATAAATTATTTATTTTTCTTTGTTTTCATTAGTTTTATAATTACAATATTTAAGAGAAATTCTCCAATGCCTCTTTTAGTAATAAAATCTCTCTGAGTATCCAATTTTTATTATTCAAGGATGTTAATTCCTTCACTGGTTAACTTTTGAATATTTATTTTTTGTTATAATTTAAATCATAGGAATATGATCACTGGAGTTTTCACCTTACGCATAAGTGTAATCATCATCATCATAATTGGATAAAATGATTATCTTTTTATGTTTAAGAATTTCTTTATCAATTCTCTTTAAATATGAATTTTATGTTTCTACCATTTTATTTATTGTTATTTTTAACATAATAACTTCACTATTACTTTATTTTTCTTCCTTTCACCATTGAAATTTGGTTGTGCAATGTATAATGGCTTTGTAATAGAAGAACATCCCAGGTAACGTTCCTTTTATACATAACTATGAATATTTTAACCAATTTATGAAAGAATATCATAATTTAATATCATATTTATAGAAAAACTCTTCATATATTGAGTCACTAAGATATTACTTGATAACATTCTTATATTTTTCTTCCATACCTACATTAAAATAAAATTATATATAATTTTTTTTTGTTCATTACATTTTTTGATGCATTCCATAAGTGATTAGAATTACATACATATCATGTAGTGATATAATTTGAAAATATATACATTATAATGACGATAAATTGACATCAAATTTATCTAAAATTATTCTTTGAATACTTTTAATGATAGTTCAATCATCCAACATCACACTAAAACATGTCATGGTATAAATATTCTCAGTAACTCATGTAATGAAATGATAAAAAAATCATCTTTCCCTATTTAAGGATCTTCATAATTCAAAATCCAAATTTTCATTATTTATTTCATCACACTCATATTTAATTAATTAATATTACTGATCATGTCCCATATTACAATATATATTAAAATATACATTACCCGAAAAAAATATTAGGATCCTAATGAAAGTATAACATTACTAAAAAGTCCATAATATTATAGATTTATCATTTCAGCATCCATTAAGGGATCACCCTCATTAAGAGGAGGGAAACAATATAATTCTATATTAATTATTTCATCACCGATTGATATAAGATATGGAAACATTATCAACATCCAGAGATGGTAGTTCTTCCCATAATAAAATTGAATCCTATTATTGTTAACAATGATCTAAACATCCATGTAAGCCTTTATTTTCATAAAAATATTTCAGAATGATAACACTGTAAACCTCTATGCAGATTCGACCTGAATGGAACAACCATGATATATCAGATAACTAGGAGGTAGAGGGTGTGAATCATAGATAATATCTTTTAGGATTATTGTTCTCTACAAAAAACCTTCAGTTATGATTAATGTGAAATTACCCATATGACAAAATTCAAAAACAACCACAGAAACACTTGCATTTATAAGGTTAAATACTCAATGTGAAAAATTTTTTATAGAATATCCATAATGTCAAGAATATCCATCACTTAAAGAGTATTATAGTTCTTTGATAGTGTATTTCATCATTAGATATATAATATGATATAAAATTTTCTTTAAAAATAATAAAAACCATTACAAATAAGATTTATTATTCTGTCATTATACTTCTTAAAATTTCATCATATATACCTTTCATGAATGTACTTTTTCATCCGCTTTACATTCTTACAAAGATGAAAACAAGAAATTATTTTTTATATTTTCTATGAAATTTTCTATATAAATAGAAAAAAATGTTTGGAATACTATGTGTAATGGAACATAGTCTGATGCCTAGTTTTTTGGCCATCTATAAAAACCATTCATTTGATTACATCTAATTTAAAATATATCTAGTATCCTTCAAAAAAATATCTTTTAACATTGTTTGACTCACCATTTCTTCACATTCACAACACTTCACTCAGCTAAAATCATTCATCAGTAAATGTTTAATCATATTGATAAATTTATATAGGTAATATTCCAAATGATGTTATATAAGGATCATGACATTCATATTCAACTATCATGATAAATTCATGAACATCTCTCTATATCACTATATTTTTTACCATATGAATATTTACTAAATGCTTTATCATTCCATAAGACATTTTTTCTATGAACTCATTTAAACCTTAGATATCAGTTAGAATCAACATTTTTTATTCATGATTATTAGGGTGTTAAACAACTTCCCCAACATCAATAAATTATTGTCTCGATTAAAAAACAACAATTATCATCAAATAATTCATCTAAAAAATAACTCATAAACACTCATCCATTTGGTGAGACCTATGTCAGGTGTTTTAGGAATATGATTTTATTAAATCACTCTTACCAGTCTTTTGAAATAATAATACACCTTCTAATGTTTTTCCATATGTTTATATATTTGTCCCTTTTGATGATAATTTAGTGGCCAGCTCTGCATGCTACATATGATGAGTATATATAACTCTTTAAAACTCCCTTCCATAAATTGAAACCATAATAAATTATCTATCTGATTAATATATGAAAATTGTTCCTCGAGATCATTATTGTATGAACTTGTTCTCTCCCATTTGATAAGAATATAAATAACCTTAAGTGTAATGCAGTTCATTTAATTTAATTTCGGTTGAATTTTTAACATATTTACATCAAATATTTGTATATTTAAGTTCTGTAGAACTCACAGACAAGAATTCATTCTACCATTCCATTAACATAAAAAATTCATTCAGTGAACATCAAAAAATGTTCTCTAACTAATATACTTTGGTCCATATGATGGAATTTGACAGATATATTTATAGTGGTCCATATTATAGTCTTCATCTGATGACACTACATAGATTACCTTATTTGATACATTCCTCAAATATCATCTCATCAACACACATAATAAAATTTTGTCTGATAAAACATTGAACTACTATAACTTTATAACTTCATAAATAAAGAAATTTTATTCATGTGAATTCATTATTTATTGTATTCAACATTATAAATCCACATATTTCTAGGATAGAATCAGTCTAGATGACATCAGAATACATCCTAACATGAAAATTTCACATGCCAACAACAGTACACCCTTTTTCCTCAATCATGGATCCTTACAACATTCTATAATCATGATGTTTTATTCTTTATAAAATGAAATTAATTTACCAGTATTATTTATATTCTTCAAAATATCATCTTGAATCTCAACCACAAATTATTTTGAGGTCTGATTGATATAAAATAGATCCATAATCATTTAATGATTTAACATATCCAATCACTCTAATTTATGAAACATGTGATCATGTTTAGATGAACATTTTGTGTGTCAATATTAATGATCAATTCAATATGTTTGACTTCGTATTTTATACTTGAGTTGTTGATGTTTTTCCTTTAGTCATTAAATTTTGGACCCAACTAGATATCATTTTAACTCGACAACATTATGTGATATATTTTTAATAAAAATTTATGCATTTTTCATTGAACAAAAAAATAAAACAAATTTTCTAATTCTTACTCATGAAAAATCAACATATTCTTAATACAAAAACACATCAAAACACATTTATGACAACATAAACAATTATAATGAATCAGGGGATATAATCATAATAGTATACATTGTAATGACAATTAGAATGCACCATTCAGGTATGTGAACCCAAAGAATATTACGTCCCTATATATAAGGTTTGTTAGAAGCTAACACATGATAGTTAAGAAGACTATACTATGACCACCAAATACCCCCACAATCCTATGGTAGCTAGAAAATAATTATAACAACATCCTATATTCAAAAAAATTAATCCTAGCTTAAAATCCATGGAATACCCCCTTCGAATTAGTGAAAAAAACCTTATATATTCTTCAAAAAGCATTCATATTGGTGTTTACCATTCCAAAAAAATTAAAAAACTACATCGAGGGTGTTTTTTATAAACATCACAGTCTCAATGTAGGAGTAATTCATATCACTTAATAACCACCACTGAGTAATATGATAACATATTTCATGACTACCGCACATGTGTTATTGAATTTATTTATAAAAATAAATGAAATAAAGGTCCACCAAACTATAAAAACCATCATCACTTTCCATAGATTATCCCACCCACTATGGGATGATTTACCTCTAGGGAACCATTAGGAGTCCTTTTTAGAAATAATAGTGCGGCAGCTCAATGCATAGGGTCCAATGTATGAACCATGTTATTTTGGCCAACACCAGTCACACAAAATATCATGATACATGGAAATCCCATTATTATATGTTGGCTACATGGCCTCAGCAATAAGGCCTCAATAGGAATAGTCTGGTGAAATGGATCATAACCCACCTCACAGCCTACGGTCATTCTAGATATACACACCCTTACATCCATCTCAACTATCTACCAAATGAATACTCATATATTGGTTCACCTCTCAAGTGAGTGGGACAATATAAATAGGATATATTAAATGAGAAAATGGGATCAAAGATATAAGTAAGTTCAAATACGATCTAAAGTGCCAAAAAATTCTATATGTTTTGACACATCTATAAATAGGTCTCAAGGGTCTCCTAAATAAACACTATTGGGTCAAAGTCACTCTTGTCACATACCTTAGGGGGTTCAAATTTCTTATGTAATCATACAAATAATAATGTCTAAAACCATTCACACTTTGGGAATGAAATATAGTTCTCAAGGGTCCATAGTATCCCATGTGACATTCCTTGATTAGTGGTTCATCGTATTCAATTAACATTTTTGATGAAAATTAAATCATATAATTTCAATTCATTTTAAATCAATTGATTCAATTATTAAATGGGGGTTGATCTACCTTAGTGGAATTACCAAACATACATAACCCAAATAATAGTAATATGTAGTCATATTTCACATTCCAATACCATCTAACTTTAAATAATTCACATCCCTATAATTTATTTGCCTTATAAATCTACCTAGACCTATAAACACACATCTAAGAATAAAAACCACGGTCTAAACATCCCATGGTCATAAAAATAATCTATAAAAATAATTTAACAAATTATATACAAATTATAATTAATTAAAAAAGTTATATTTAATTAATATATAAAATTCACTTAGGTATAAAGGGTTAATTACTCACTAAGCTGACAAACCACACTGAAACCATTACCAACCATGCATGTGTGGTCACTAGAGCACCCATGATATCATTTCAAAAACAAATACATACTAATTTTAATTAAAGTGATTAAAAATTATATTTTTATTTAAGTAAAACATATAAGAAAAATCATCATAATGGCATGCCTCATCAAATCATCAGGTAACTATTAGAAGAAGATTTATTGAAAATCCCCCCTAATAGGTGGATTATAAGGCCCATCCAGATCTAAAGATTCCAACATGCTTCACTGAAATCCAAATTATATTCCCAACTAGAAGAAGAATAAAATTATAATGAATGATGGGGAAAAAGAATGTGAATTACAAGAGGGAGGAACTCACCTCAAACATCCATGAACACCACTTCAATGATAACAAAATGATGGTGGTGAATGTGGTGGATGGTTCTCATAACCCATGTTTATGTGGGAACGAATAAGTGGGGATGGTGATTCCCTAATTTAAAGATATGAAGGGTTAAATATATAATAACCTTCTACAGATAATGATCATGATAGTTTCTTTAGAAAGTCTTTCTTAGTATGTGGAAAACCCACTAAATAGTCAGGACAGTGCCATCAGCATGTAGGTGTACCATTCAATCGAAACAGGTGTATTGTTTTAGACATTTGTTAGTTGGTGGTAGTAGGATTCAGCCTGAATCACCATCCCTCCTAATATGTTGTCTCACTACTCCTTAACACTCAGTGAAACCCATACAATATATAGAATATCACATTTACGAGGTTACATCAATTGAAATTCTATTTTGAGATTCAATTTATTGTTCAGACCATCCAAATACTAAATTTTTTTAATTCCACAATTATTTAAAAGACCTGTACAGACATTGAGTCTTATATTAGTGTAAATAAAAAAATTCCATATAAATTAATTAATATATTGATGTTTTGGATGTTTTCTCATACACATTTTTTATAAATTGACTATTCTTATATCATGTATCCTTTCACATCATTTCTATATGATATTGTGTGGTCTATGTTACCATCGAATTAGAACATCATTAAGAGGTATAATTTTCACCTCATTTTCATGATATATTTCCATTTGATGAATAAATCATTGTTCATTGATAATCTATCATTAATTATGAATTTTTTTCTAACATATTATTTCCCTTTTAATTTAAAATATCTCATATAAATATATATGATTTATCATTGAAACAGTTCCATTGGTATCCATGTAATTAAGTCTTTTATAATTCATCATATTTACAATACATCTTGTGAATCATTCTCCCTTTAAATTAGTTCCTAATTTTTGAAATTTCTAATGTACTAATTTTACCATATTGTTTCAAACACATTAATTTTTTATGGTATCATTACAGCCCTTCAAAGTATTCTGGAATCAATCCATTTACAAATGAATGAAACAACTAGTTGAATGGAAATCATTTTTTATTATTCAAGAGTATGGGAGGTGGAATCATCCCATAAATTAGTCTTGTTTCTTAGTACTAGTCACTCTCACAAAATACATACATGTTAGTGGAATTATTCCTTAGAACTATACTAGATAGCATTTTATATATTTTTATGGACTAAAAATATGCATCTATGTGGACATTTTACATGTGGATTATATTATATCATATTGAAACCATTTATTTGGATACCCTATGGTTTATTCATTATTGGAATGAAATATAGTAATTATCACTATCATGGGAGGAATTTAAATCCTATGTAATTAGGTGGGATGTGTTGATGAAATTCAGATTATACACATGAAAATGGGTTCATGTGTATCCCTCTAATAGTAATCATAACCCTTGTAATTTAATTTCACTTTAATTACTTGATTGAATGTGTTACACATAGCCACACATATGCATAGTTTGACACCTCATTATCACCTTAAATATCTTAGGTGTTGTCAACATGCATTGACTATGAATATACCACACATGAGATGATTTATCCTGAAGTACTTGTTTTCACACAAACATCGCGGAATTTATATTGAATTATAAATAGTAAAACAATGAGACTAATACCATATTTCAATAGTACATATAAATCAAATAGATAGATTACCAAATCATATAGAATGGAAAATGGGTAGTTATATACCCACCAAAACTGTAAAAGATTCCAACCAACTGATAAAGATGAGACTTGTATCAAATGAAATAGTTCGTATGAATCACAGTCCATCGAGCTCACTATGTATTGTATACTGTTTCCCTAACTAGTATTCTTTTAAATATAAAGTCATCTACATATGTAATGACATGACATTTAATAGACCATCTAGAGGAGAGTAAAAAAATTCCCCACAAGACACCATGAAATCATCACAAATAAATCAACAAAAGAGTAGTTATCTCTCCATAAAAAATTCATGCCTATCATAGTATAAGATATATAAATATTAAAAAAGATATAATCAATATAGAAACATAATTTTAATATAAGGAAACAACCTAACATCCATCTTACGATTCTACATGTAGCATCAAGGTAATGATCTACAATGTTAAAACAATCTAAAATTTATTTATAACTGATGACTCTCATTCTAGAGTTGATGCTCATCGAGACCATCCATGAATAAGTACATGATAAAACTCAGAAGATATTGACACATAGAAAAGGGATAAAACATAGGTCCACGGGGTATAAAAAAAACTTAATATTAAATATCTTAAACATAAGCAATCAACACATAGAAATGTTAGTAAAATAATTCATAAAACCAAACTCAGGTTTGATGATATGATAGAGGATCCCACCCTCTGACCCACATGGTAGATTTTAGAAAATCTATTTGAGAATGATCCCATAGAGTTGATCAAATCATATTATAAGTTTGTGATACCTCACTTTACCCTCATAGAGATTGGATGTGGGAACATTCCCTAGGGAAACTAGTTCATACTAATGAGAACATGGCCTCATCCTACATTGGATAATGTATATAGATTATAATATGGGTACACAGTGTGTATTTTTTATCACAATTATTCACATGTTATCCAACTTGTTCTGGTGTACTTTGAGTTATTCCCATGATCAATTCCCATTATAGTGTACTTTTTTATGTGTGGGTACCTAGAAAATTACTTGTGTTGAGATTTTCCCATATACTATATCCATACCCATGTACCTGGATGAGTATATTCCCATGAACCTGTATTTTTCATAAGAAGTCAATAGGCATGGGCCACATTATGGGTTGTATGTCTCACATGGTTTGTGATATTTTATTCTCAATAAAAACCTCGGTGTCCATAGTTAGGGTAATACAAATCATGTGTTATTCAGACTACACAATAGTTATTAAGAATTTTTCTGGAATGTTAGATTTTTCACATGCCCGTCCACACTAATGTAGGATTTGATTACGATGTGGATTACATCATGAATCGTAAATTTGTGGTCTTTTATCCCGAATCCACCAATTTTGGATGGATTTTGAGGATTTAATATACTCATTGACATCCTCTATCACATTGCACCAGTGAGATACAAGCATAAAATCCTTGTATCTCTAATCCAATCCTTGGTCTCCCATGGTCATTTCCATATTTTGATCACACCATTGATCATAAATCAAACCTATAGTATTAATTACACCAAATAATTTATGTGCAATGATCAAGTATAATTTATTTGTCAAAAATTTGACCATATAAAATATCATTGAAGAACATGATAGAAAAAGTGAAATAAATTCATAAATAATGGGGAACGAATGCTAGAAATTATTCAGGAAGAACATAATCCATTATCATAATAATGGGGAATGAATGATTCTAATTGTCAACTAATTTAAAATCCAAAATAAAAGGAAGATAAATCAATACCAAAAAATAAAATTTCTATCTGTTAATCAGTAATGTTAAAAAGATTTAATCATGTTTGAGATGGTGTAAAAAATAGGGATAAATTCAACAAAACAACATCGTACCATATGTATAGAAAAAACACTAAGATATAGAAAATATTCTTTGATATCATTTTTGAGATCAATGAACATGCTTGGTGCACCAATAAAACATCCATGATAAATCAATATCCCTCCAAGATTTCTCCAATAATAAACACACTCTCTATCCATATGTTTATGTGTCTAACATAGTTTTTTTTAACACAAATAAAATTTTATAATATATTATTAGTTTTGATGAATTAAATAAATTGTAAATTAATTATTTAAAATATCATTTTATGACTTCAGAGATGATTTTTATTTAACAAGGCACCTGAAAATAATAATGGCAATATCTCACTTGTGGTAAAATATTTGTTCTAGATTCTATGGTGGTCCTCAATTTCTAATACAATATTGATTTGAAAATTCGTTCACTAATTTAAATAATATTCAAATGATTGGTATAATATATTTAGAATGTTTTTATATCAATACTGAACCTCCTTGGTCCTTGAAATACTATTCTCAATTTGAAAATACCTATGAAATTATTATAGAATGAACTACTGAGGGACACCTAGTCGGTGATAAGATAGGTTTGACACCCAATTCCTACCTCTAATCGGTCAAGGGAATTAAATTAGTGTCATCTATACATATCAAACACTTGAGAGACCATAAACTAACGTACATATATTTATAGACACATATCTAAATATCCATACAACATTAAATGAAAAAAAAATACAACTTATACCATAATGCATTCATAAATATAAATATCACCATCAATGTACCAAATTGTATTTAATGAAAAGAGGACAAATATATGTCCCAAAAATTTATAAATGATTGCATACTACTAAAAAGAATGGGAATACTACCATATTAAATACATGGTAAGATCCCCAATTCCTCTTTCCCACTATACTTTGTATTCTCTTGGTCCACCATGGACTACATCGAGAGATATATATTTGACATTTGATAGGCCATGAACAGGAAAATCTAAAGCAAGTTTGAGCATAATAATTGACAGTAAGAAACAAAAATATCACAAAACATAATTCAAATATAGAGTAATTAGTTCATCATTATAAATGCATGTCAATCAAAATAAGATACATAATAATAGTAACAGTAAATAAATCAAGATAGACACCAAGCCTCATGTCAATGTCACAATTTCACATCAATATTAATATTATAATTAAAACATCATGATAATTCTCCCTAGGGATAACTGAATACATGAGGATGGTTACATTGATGGAAATCTTCTACGAGGTTAAGTTCATTGAGCCTTCCATGAATAAGTTTGAGATCAATCTCAAAAGAGAATGATACATGTATAGGGGAACACACCGAAGGCCCTGGTGGCCATTGAATACCATAACATCAATAACCCACTAAGTTGGAAATCAACACTGAGGTATTTTGGTCCGGAAGATTCCTAGAACCCCACTCTTGAAAAAAAAAATATTGTATAGAATCCCACTCCGGGACACATTGAATTATTATTGAAACGTTATCCATGACTGACTCTACAGAAGGGGTCCAGTATTACGATCAAGATGGGATGCCTCACTATACCCTCATGTTGATGGAAAGAGGGAACATACCCTAAAGATACATGTATAATGTAAATATAACAGGTATCATAAATCAATCTGTAGAATGGTTACAGTGTGTACTATGAGTTCAAATCATATATTATTGGAACACCATGTGTGTTGACTATCTTGGGTCGACTTGTGTTCTATGTCCCATGATCGTGTACTTTATCCGATGACCATGTAATTTTTCTATTCTCATGTACATGGTGATGTCTCAATACAGGTTTATGTTCAAGTGTCCAGAGATGCTCGTGTTCTCTAGATATTACCATGTATCAATCTCTTTCTATGATTGTGCACCCAATGAGAATATTTTGATTCTAAAAAAAGTGTGGTGCGACCTACACTATGTGTGATGTTTTTTCACATTGAATATTTATCCACAATATCCAAAGTACTGAAAATTGTGTTCAATTTGAACTACATGTAATGTAATAGGTATTCTTACAGAAACCCCAAGATCATCACTCATCCACATCTTGCTCTGCAACCTTGTATTCTTTTAAGGATTCTTCCAGGAATTGTATATTTAGTGTTGTCTAAACCTGATCCGTCATCGGTGGTCAGATTATGCCTAAGTGATCCACTTTTGTACAATCTCTATCATTAAAACCTACATAACATAGAACCCCTGATCTTTCATTCTTTGAAAAAATTATCAATCACCAATTTTCATCACTACCCCGTGACTGCATCATTGATTTGAACATGAACATGTGTAATCATTTCATTGTTCCAAATAACGATTTTCAATTGATTAATTACCTTCTATTTATCGATCCAATATCCAAATAATGTTCAACTGATCAATGTGCAATTAATTGTAGGAATAAATATACGAAACACATATAGAGAAATAATCCTCATATATTTTTTATTTGACTGCAATCTATTTCTATTAGAATAATTAAAGAAGGAAAAAAATTATAAAATAATATCAACTCAAAAATCCTTGAAATATATATAAATACCCACAAATGAACTATATATTCAGGTATGAATATTTTCAAATGGATTTACTCATGTTCAATATGTCATAAAAAATAGTGATATGAATAGTAAAACAACACCCTAGATCAATTTTGGATCAATTTTTGATGAAGAACAGTTCCCTATTTTCTTTAGTATGATCCATGAACTCTATTGATCCACCAATTTCCAATCCATGATCTGTCATCAAACTTTTAATAAATCTCCTCTAATAGCACATGTCTTAATCCATAATGTAATGGGGATATCTATAGGGTTTTTAAATAAGAATCATTTTATTGGAAATAATTAGGTATAGTGAATTTAATGAAAATTAATAAATTACTTTATGTTTCTTTTTTATTAATTATTTCATTAAAACTCTTTATAAAATAACACATTATTGAACAATAATATATCTTCCCAGACTAAAACAAAATTTCAATATTCAAAGGAATTTTAAAATATTGTATTTGAGACACAAATATCATGTTATTCAATGAATTTATAAAAAATATTCACATTTTATAATGTATTTAATATTTTTATTATATCAATAATGAGAATATCTAATACACAGCATTCCTTGAAATGTAAATGTATTTCATTGAATATATTCCTTAAAATATGCAAATTCATAAAAAGGAAAAATGTCGTCATTAAATTATTCCCATCATATTAATTTAATTCCAAAATGAAAAAATACTACACAAAATTATGAGGTTATTAGACTCACATTGGGTTCTCCTATTCCCATGTTCTCTTATATATTTTTCCATTCTACCACTGAACACACAACAAGGAATCACTCACCCATGATTGAGTTTCTCATATAAATCCTCAATATATACCATGTGGAATACAAAGGTTGATCATTCCTCAATATCCCTCTCACCCTAGTAAAAAACAAAAAATTGTTAATTCATATACATCCTTATGGGAAACACGTGGTATAAATAATATTCATTGTAATATAAAGGAAGTAGTGGGAAAAGGTTTTTATCTATCGAAACCCTCTACAGAATCTGAAAAACATCCATATCTTGGAGGTAGGATGTTGTCCCAAACAAATCAATGGAATACTATAAAATGTGGGAACATCAAAAACACATGGTCTCCCCCCATAAATATCCAAATAGTTATGATAAATAGTACTTTTGAAAGCTCTGGGATGTCATCATCTACTCCTGGATGATCGGTACCATTTCTGTTGTAGCTCGCTCAAATATTGGTTCCATAAACAGAGTTTCCCTGGGATGAGTCTATCATAGTGGCGACTTACATGGTCTCTAGTAGAGGTCCATGAGTGTTGATATACTGATTGTAGAATCTTCATTATTGATATACACAAATTCCACTAAGGGTAGGATATCATCCTAACTATATAAATGTATAACATGAAATACCACATCATGTCCTCCAGAACATGAACGCTCTTATTTGTTTGGCCATCACTCAAGGGGTGAAGTATCAAACTCAAATGAAACTGTGTCTCGAAATACACCATTAATACTCTTCATAATCACGATGGGAAACAAGCATCATGGTATGAAACCGTCATCAGGGTAAAATTTTGAGGTAGGATTATATATTGCATGTAAATACCTCCAATGATATATGTTGTACTCTTTTTCTATATATCTTTGTAGTTGGATGATATGGTGTGTTGTTCTATGATCACATATATGAAATCATGTCCTTTAGAAAATTATGTGATCCCAATCACGAATTATTTAGATAAACCATCTCACATTGATAATAGAACTTCAACAGGATGAGCTAATCAAACAAGATCAATTTTCTAATCATTCACCTAATGATATGAGAGGCATTTATATATAAAATATACTATTCAATTATTCATTACATGAAACTAGAATCGAAATTGTTTCTTAATACATCTTTTCCACAAGTGAATGTACCACCAATGTGTATTAATCAAACTCCATAAAAAACTAATACCACAATGTCACTAGTATTGTGGTCCATCCAAAGAAAAGGATGTTATGATACTAAAAATTATAAAAAAAAATCAATATCATGACTTTTAGATATTAAAAACATAATAACTCTTAATTATTATATATAAGATGAGCCTCCCTAACATGATGTAGAATTAGGGGGTATAAAAAATGAATTTAAGGAAATTTGTGTAATGAACCATGCTTGATGTACATGGAAATTGCATTTTTTTTAGAAAAATTAATACCTGACACAAACAAATTCCCAATGACCATGTTAGTTTAGTGTCTTTGGAAACTCGTAACACCATTTTCTAACATGGTGAATGATATAAAAATTATCCCAAAAATATCTCCCACTTTTTCATACATAAATCCATATTTATATCTTGGGTAAAAGAAAACATAAAAAGGGTGAGCTCAATTTCTCTATAAGGGTAAAGAAAGGAAATACAAATTGTATATAACATTTGAAAATATTATCCTGCATATGTGAGATCATAATATCATGTCATGGGATAAATGATAGAAATGCTATGTAATCCCAATCTTCCTTACACAAGACTAGAAACATTGTTTCATACAAACATATGCATAAAAAATAATTTCATATTAGTCATGTCTCATTTCCAAAACCATCAGAGCAGACAAAGTCAAATACTGAACTGAGTTCACACCTCATTACATCCCTTTAACACTGAACCATATTTACTTGTCGTTCCAGCCGTTACTATCTTATTAGATTTAAATATTTACCCAATAAATTGGAGGCAGATATAGGTCCCACCCATATAATAATGAAATCATTCTTACATGTGCCACAAAATAAACATAAATAATTCATCGTAATCCAACGAATGAAATGGGTTTCATAAACATCATCCTATCATAACATAAATTATATAAAACAAATATATATCATTTCTTCATAAGATTAATCAAAACATGTGAATAATTGGGATATGATACTTGAAACATATCCATATTAAATAATGTCATATAAGATAGAAAATAGTTTTTATTAAACTCCTGCAATGAATTCTGGAGGATTGTATCCTTACATCTTAAAAATATTTTTCTTTTCACAAAATGCCATGAAATTTTAATAGAGAATCATTTTTCCTAGAGATTCATGAAATGTTTTACAGGAAGATTCATATAAAAAATGTGTTATGAAACTGTAAAAAACTGTTAATGCCCTATAAGTCAAAAAAAAGTCCTCTTGATCATTTGAGGGAAAAATCAAAAAGTATCTCGTACTAAATATGAAAATAAGATTCATTTCATATATTTTTAAATTAATTCACCAATATGTAAATTTGGATTTAATCAATTATAGGAGGATGATAATAATATTACATATTTCAGAATCATGTACGTGGATGATATATATACCCCAGTAAATACTTAATTATAAAAAATTTCAGATAAAAATGGGATTACGAGATTTTACCTTACATTAGGTCAGATATGCTTTGTATGAATCTAAAACTCATCTTCTTTGACATTCCTCTTATAAATATCTTCTTAGGGTACTGTAGTTAGCATTGAATATTATTAGGACCTATAGATTGTTTCTAGGGATGTTTATAAGATAAATTTTCTAGGAGTGGCCAAGATTGAAAGCTAAAAGTTTGTTGAAGAGGGGAGGGAGGAGGATCACATTTAAAAGAGATGAGATGGGCACTTTTGGAAAAATAAAAAATATTAATTTATAACATAAACAAAACCCTCATAAAAACCATCAAAACTACTCAACATCGAAAATGAGATGAGATATGGTTGTAATCTGATCAACCAAAAAAATTTAGACATGTTTTGATTTTATTGTAAACATTATCATTTTGATTTATTCTTATTTTATCTATTTTATTTAAATTTGGGTTATAATATTCTATATTTTATGTCATTATAAATACATAATTACGTCTTCTGAATTTTCAATAATTGGATACTATATGACATTTTCAACCATATAATTATAATTTTCTAATTTTTAAATGTTTTTTGATTTCTAAACAATTTAATAATATTTTATTTTTATAAAATATCAGTATTGTGAATTTTGACCCTATTAATATATTTCAATTTAAATAAAATCCTCACAGATGATATATTCAAATAGAGAAATTTAATAGATTACAAAAATTTCATATTTGTCTATAAAATTTTTGGAGAACATTAATTAGTTCATATAATATTTTATTAATATTTTTAACACCGGTTATTTGATATTTCTCTAAATAAAATAATTACTTCAACAATTTTCTATAATTATTTTATATAAATAATTTTTATATAAAATTTAAAAATAAAATACTTTTATGATGATAAATCTATTATAGTTCATAATAATACTTTTACTCATATTTATCATGTAAAAACAAATTATTTATATTGTTATATTTATTTATTTATGAAGGTGAAAACTTTGACATTATTAAAAATAATATAATATATGTGTCATAATCGCCATTATAAGGCTCTAAATGGTTATCAAGCCTACACTAGGATGATTATGGTTTATATATACACTAAAAATAAGTTGTAGTCAAGTTATTAGGCCATTTTATGGGTATTATTGTTCTAATAAAAACTATATTATTGATTTTTCACTAAATAAAAAATTTGTACATCATTAATATACAAGATATTAAGTTAATTATATATTTCATAAAATTTAAAAATAAATTACCATGATAAAAATAACATTTTATCTTTCAAATTAGAAATTATAATCAAATTTATATTCTATATCTCATTATATTAAAAAAATTAATTATTAATGATTGATTGAGACATATTTAACTTTTATTTAAATAAAATAAATTTATTATCTGCATCATATACAAGTCGGTCCTAATAGATACCATTTCGACCCATATATGTTTTATGGACAAATATAATACACCAATTATTTTATGACAAGTGTTAGTGTAATTTTATTATATTATTTTTACCCTTAATTACTTGATTTACCTTTAACAATGGTAAATAAAATTCCTCAATATTTGTATTCATAATGCCCAAAATTAGGAGTATCCTATAAAAATAATTTTTACCCATTGAATTAAAATATGGAATCCATTTTTCCAAATTCAATCAATAGACGTTTCTATGATTAATGTAAAGGTATTCCCATTGTCGAAAAAATAGGTTTTTATTTAAAACATTTCAAATGATTGAAATGTTTTTACCTATGAATTCAATTTATAATTAATTACAATGAACTAAATTATATTAAATGGTAAAAAATAATATATTTATAATTTAAAACCATTCAATATTATAATTTAACTATAAAAATTATCTAAATGAAAAAAGTTGTTTTTATTTAAAATTTAATAATTTTCAGTATTCATCAAAATATGGTGGTTATCAGAAAAATATCTAAAATTTATCCAACATATATCTTTATATAATGATTAAAAAAATATTATTTTATCAAATTTAACTTATAATCTTGTCAAAAATTATATTTAAAATGGGTGTGCCATCAAAAGGCGGAAAACATCATTTTTTGAAAAATACTTCTTTTATCTGAAAATTTGATTTTGTTCTCACACCATGTTCTAGAAAATGTGCAAGATGAATTATAATTTAAAAATTTAAAAATATGGTTATTAATATTCATAATATCTAGTTCATAATAATATTATAGTAATATATCATTTATTACCAAAACTCGGTATTGCGTACAATGAAAGCCAACGAGAAAGGTCAAAATTGCCTGTTATGCAAGATAAGTCAGTGTTTCATGTAGTGAAATATTTTTTTGGTGTTTTGTATATCATAAAAATACTTATATAATTTATATATTTAACTAAATATATACTCGGTGTTATGGGAAATTAATTCTATCAAAAGAACTTGGAATTCTGTGACACAAAAGCCAATAATAGTGTTTCATATATTGTAAGCTAAAAAATTAATGCATATAAAAAACAAGATAATTTCGGTGTTTCCTAAAAAACAATACATGGAATATATTAAATATAATCCATCTCATAAATATTTTATTTGTTACATTCTACCCCCCTTAAAATGATTTTCACCCTAGAAATTTGTCGGGGTTATAAATGGGTTACTACATGAAATCCTCTTTAATATAAACCCACATCATAAAAAGGAATACTAAAACATACTTTTAAAAACAAAAGTAAGAAACATAATGGTTACCCAAATTTACTCATCACTAGGATTACACATAGGAGAACATAGGTGAAAACATGGAAATGGAAGAGAAATATAACCATCATGTTCTGATGGAGTGTGGTAGAGAACATGGCTATGAAAAAGTCAACAATCACAAAGCCATAAATTTGTGATGATCTAAGTTACTATCTGATTCATTATATATGAGGGTACTAGGATAAAATTTTTCATTTTCCAGATCCTTTCCCAAAATTTGATGAATTTTTTCCTAAGGAGAAAAAGTTACTTGATTTTTGTATAATATCATCATTGGTCTTCCTTGAACAATTCACACATTACTACTTATGTAATGAAATGAAGTTGAATTTTAAATTTTTGAAGTGTTAAAAGATCATGCTATAGAATAATAGGTCATTCCATATATCTCTATCACAAAATGGATAACACAAGTTATTAAATATCCATACGTCTATATGTGGTGAGATTAGTTTCATATGGTTCCAAAAATGTACTTATACTTCACCAATCATACCGCTTAATACAATAAAACGGATTTCTAAAAACCAAGGACATCATGTAGTATGGTGGTAGGTGATAAAGGAATGTCTCACTTTAGTTGCGGGTTTGATTCCCGCAACCTTGTCTGAAGCGATTGGTTGTCGCCCATCCTGGTAGTCTTCCCTTATTGAAAACAACTCTATTATAACATTCCAGAAATAATATGAAAATAAAATGTTATATCCCAACAAAATACTATATGATCTCTAATATAATCCATTCAAACCTTTAGGATTATCCAAATTACACTTGTCTAATCTCACAGTACAATGAAAATAATTACCAAAAAGGTCATCTACCAATCATGTGAATACCATCATTTATCCACCATATATCATAAGATATATATAGTTGATCACATTCCAAACATGTGAATAGCTTAATCATGTATTATATTCAAACATGAATTACTATACATCTATAGTGAAAACATAAATATTGTTAAAAGTTAACTCTTTCCGCTTACCAAAATCCCAAAAATTCAATATACTCAAAACATGATATCATGTTGTCGTTATATCAATCATGAGTTCATTAATACTATCAAACATATTATTTTCCCCTTACCCCTTCATAATGTACATATCATCTAATTTCCAAAAAAAATAAGTCACTTTTCAGGGTCACCAGTACCATATAATTATTGAAAACCACAATAAACCAACACATAGATATTCCAATATTTCATGATACTATAAATGTGATTTAACAACACTATTTTCAAATCCCGTTACATATACACTTATTCATTCCACCACTTCGTTTTCATACTCAACATCACCAATAGTGATTTTATGTTACTTCCCCATTTCTATTTACTAAATAGGTTGTTGTTATCGATCATCATTAACCCTTGGATTAGGGAATTGGTTAGCACAATGCCCTATTTCATTGCACCAGTAGCATTAAAGTGTTGGTGGTGCTTTCTCTGTAGTCATTTCACTATTCACATCATTAGATACCTTTTTCCCATTACATCACAAATTAGATTCTATATAGCCTTCTTTTCTATACATAAAACATTTTCTAGTTCCTTTAAGGTAATCTTCACCATGTTTCTTTCCACAATATGAGCATAAAGAAACATTCACCTTTTTGTGATTTTTTTCCTTGAACTCCATCTTTCATTTCCTGTCAAAACCAAGATATTGATATGTGACACTAACATCTAGTTCTACCCTGAAAACAAAACATATAATCTCTTCTTTACTAGTGATGTCCTTTATAGCTAATGTCCTTCGACGACTTGGTTTTAAGCCACTTCAGAATCGATCAACTTTACTTTCATGTTGGATAATAAATCATAATTAATGCCTTTCATGACTTGTAAAATTAACCTCGTATATACCAAAATATTCATCATAATTTTTGTTAAGATGAATAAAATAATTTTGCATCATCGTTCAATGAATACAAGGAAAGTACTTATTGGAATATAAATTCATAAACTCATCACATTCCATGGATTCAATTTCATCTTTGGGAATTGTATTCTTAATTAGAGTCCACCACTAATCTAATTCAACTACTAAATGGTAATCCCAAACAACGAATTATTATCTATATGAAAAACATAGTATAGAAAATATCTTTTCAATGGTAAAGATCTATTGTTTACAAATAATTGGATCAGAAGACCGACTGAACGAAGGTGGATGTTGCCTCATGAAGGACTCAATAGAATATATTACCCTTCTATGCTAATTTGGAATTCTAGAATGATTGATAGATAGTGTAATTATATAAATAAAATATTTTACTCTATATCGCATAACAATTGAATGTTAACATGGAAAATAATTTCACTTACCAGTGAATTGATCATTAACATGGTTTATTCGGGTTCCATTAATTATTTAAACACAAAAAGTATAGTGCGAGAGAAAAAAATCATACTAGGAAAACAACATAATCAAGGGGAATAACTTTCAATATCTACCATTTTAGGTTTAATAATAGGTTATTCATGATCGTTATCCTAATTCTAGAACTATAACCTATACTTATTCCTAACCTTAGGGACCTCCTTATGCCTACCATAGAAATATCTCTTGGGATCTCGATAATGTTTTCGCATCCCACTATCCAAATGTTTACTAAACCATTTCTTTGATCATAAATGTAGAGACTCTTTCTTGATGTACATGTACATTACATTTGTTTTACAGAAAACTAAATACATGAAAAAAACAGACACACAAAGACCATGTTATTTTAGTGTCTTTTGAAACATGGAACAAAATATTCTAACATGGTGAAAGATCATAAATATCTCCAATAAAGTCCTTCCCCTTTTTTCCTACGTAAAATCTTCTTTATATCCTGGGGAAAAGGAAACATAAAAATGTTGAGATCAAGTTCTTAGTAAGGGAAAATAAATGAAATACCAATCATATATAACATTTGAAAATATTATCCTACATATGAGTGATCAAAATATCATGTCATGGGATTAATCTAAGAAGTGTAATGAAATCCCAATATTCATAAAATAAGACAGGAAACATTGTGGAATACACATATAATCATAGAAAATTGTTTCATATTAGTCAAGGCTCCTTTCCAAGACCATTACTGCAGAAAAAGTTCATTACTGAACCGAGTTCACTCCTCTTTCCAGCCCTGTAATAATGAACCATATTTACTTGTTGTTCCATCCATGTGTATCCCTAGAGATATAATTCTTTTCCCAATGCATTTGAGGGAGATATAGGACCCACCCATATCATAATGAAATCATTCATATGTGTTCCACAAAATAAACATAAATCATTAATCATTACCCAATGAATAAAATGGGTTTTATAAACATCATCCCATTATAAATAATCCAAATAAAATGAATGGATATCATTTCATCATATAAAAAATGAAAGTATGTAAATATTAAAGACACTATACTTGAATCGTACCCATTTTAATGAATGTCATCTAAGATGGAAAATAGTTTTGATAAATAAATTGAAATGAATTCATGAGAAATATGTCCTTTCTTCCTCGAAATTATTTTTTTTCTCAAAAGGCCATGCAATTTTAAAAGAAATAAATTTGGATGAAAATAATCACAAAATATTGTAGAGGAATTTTCATATAAATAAGTCATTATGAAAAAGTATGAATACATGCATGTTGTAAAAGTAAAAAAACAATTTTCTCTTTATTTTTAGGGAAAATTAAAAAAGTATCTCATACTAAAAACCAAAACATATTCCTTTCATATATTTTAACAAAAATTAACCAATGTGTAAAATTCGATTTATAAAATTGTAGGAGGATAGAAATAATATTACATATTAATGAAACATGGATGTGGATCATAAATAAGTCCCACTAAATACTTATGTATACACAATCTCTAAAAAAAATGAGATTGTGTGATTTTCCTTTACTTTAGGTCTGATATGCTTTGTATGTATCTGAACCTCCTCTTCTTTTAAGTGACTCTTCTATAACTCCTCTTAGGGAACTAAATTTGGAAACTAAAGGAACCCAGAGACCACTAGTTTAATTATAGGGATGTTTATAAGAGACATTGGTAGGGTTCGGTCGAGTTTGAAAGCTCAAAATGGAGTGAAGAGGAGTGGGAGGAGGTGCCCATTTATAAGAAAAGAAAGAAAACATTTAGAAACCTCAAATATATTAATATATAATACATTAAAGCACCATGAAAAAGCCCCCAAATGAATCAACATCGAAGATGAGAGGGGATAGTGTTTTAACCTCATCGACTAATAAATTTTATACATGTTTTGATTTTATTAACCTTATCATTTTGATTTATTATTATTTAATCTATTTAATTATTTTGGTAAAAAATCTCAAAGTTTTAAATCCATTTAAATAGTTAAATATGTGTGGTGAATTTCCCATCTTTGGATATTTATGACATTATCGACAATAAAATTTTCAATTTTTAATTTTTAAATATTTTTGTGATTTTTAAAAAATTTAATAATATGTTATTTTTATAAAATATCAATAGTGTCAATTTTGACATTATTAAATTATTTGAATTTAAATAAATTTCAAAAAAATGATAGATTACAACAAAAATATTTAATATATTTCTAACATGTCATATTAATCATCAAAATTCATGGAGCACATTAATTAGTTCATATAATATTAATTTTAATATTGTAAACCCTTTTATTTTAAATTTCTCAAAACAAAATAATTACAAAAACATTTTCCTATAATTATTTTTTGAATAATATTTAAAAATAAAACAATACGATTAAGATAAATCTAGTTTAATTTATAATAATACATATACTAGAATTTATCATCTAAAAAAACATTTATATTAGTATATTTATTAAAATTTTAAAGTGAAAATTTTGACGTCATTTAAAATAAAATAATATAATTGACATAGTTTCTTTTAAAAGGCTCCAAATGGTTAAATGTAGATCCTCAGATGCTTATGGTTTAGATATAGATCACCAATAATTTTTGGTCAAGTCTTTGTGCTTTTTATGGGTATTATTTTTTTAATAAAAACTATATTATTGATTTTTTACCAAATAAATTATTTTTGGATCATTAATTTATAATCACTTTTGGTAATTATATATTTCTTAAAAATTAAAAATAAATTACCATGATAAATAAAAATAAATTATCTTTTAAAATAGTATTGATAATCAAATTTATTTTTTGTATAACAATATATTAAAAATAATTTAATTATTGTAGTATGAGTGAGACATGTTTCACTTTACATTAAATAAAATAAATTAAATGTATTAATATTTTAGAAGTGGGTTCCAATGGATACCATTTCGACACAATTATGTTTTATGGGGAAATATAATCATCAAATTATATTAAGACAAGTTTTTAAGGTTATTTTTAATATTATTTTTACCCTTACATAACCGATTTATGTTTAACTATTGTAAATAAAATATAGCATAGTTACTATTGGTATTGACCAAAAATAAAAGTATAATGTTAACATATTTTTGACCTAATAAATGAAAATATGGAATCCATTTTTCCAAATTAAAATCACAGAAGTTGTCATAATTAATTTAATATTAATATTATTGTAAAAAAAAACTAGTTTTAATTTAAAACATTGCAAAAGATTGAAATGTTTTTACCTATAAATTAAATTTACTATTATTAAATATGACATAAATTATATTAAAATGTAAAAATATAATCTATTTATACATTAAAACCATTAAATATTTTAATTTAACCATATATATTATCTCGATGAAAATTGGTGTTTTTATGTTAAATTTTGCGTATTTTTACTATTAATCAAAATATGATGGTTATCAGAAAAATATTATAAATGAATCTAATTTTAATTTATATAACTTAATTAAAATGAAGGTGATTATTTTTTCAAATTAAAATTACAAAATTGTTAAAAATTTTATTTAAAATTGATGTGCCATTAATATGCGAAAATATTGCATTTTTTGAAAAATACTTCTTTTTCCCAAAAAATTGATTTTTTTCTCATATCATGTAATAGAAAATGTGTAAGATTAATGACAATGTTATAAAATTCAAATTATTTTAATACTATTCATAATAGCTAGTTCATAATAATATTATAATAATATATCATTGTTTAGTGAAACACAGTTTTGCGTACAACACAAGCTAACGAGGTAGGTCACTCAGGCATATAATGCAAGCCAAGAAATTGTTTCATGTAATGAAATATTATTTTTGTGTTATGTATAACATATTCCAAATTTATTTTATTTAGATATTGAAAAAAATCTATACTCACTGTTACATGAAATTAATTCTATCAAAATAACATGCAATTGCGTACAACACAAGCCAAGAATAGTGTTTTATATATTGCAATCTAATACTGTATTGCATATAGCACAGATGCTAATATTGGGTTTGCATAAAAACAATACTTTATGAAATTAAGGATAATAAATCTTATAAATTCTAGGGGTGTTACAATTTGAACCATGCATTATCACTAATGTCAACTGTAATGAGGAAAACTTTTGTAACACTTTATTTACGAATTGTGAGCATGATCTCTCAATAAGAGAATATTCCACCATTTTTTCCATTTCTAGTGTATAGATTATCCCCAATTCATAATCCATAAGGAACTCTCCCTATTTTTATAACATTCTATGAAAATATATAATTGGGACTATTTTGTTCATAATATATGATAAACATATCACCCATAATATAATTGACAAACATCTTTTGTGTAACCAACACAACATCTATCTATAGATCATGTGTTGTCTATTGATTCTCACAAGGAATCCGTTTATAGGATCAATATGTGATCAATAGCTTCCTAAGATTTAGAACACCAACAATATTAAATTAATAGGAACTACACACACATCATATTAAATACCTTAATCTATAAATATAATCATAGGAGAACTCTTCATCCTTAAACAAGAATCCAAAAAATAATAATTTTAGAACCTATATGTTCACAAAAATATGTTTCCCCTTTTTGGTAAAAGAAATCACGTCTTTCAGGATCTCGAGGAGAGTGTGTATGAATATCTAATAGTAGTTTTTTATACTAATAAATATCTATTCCCCAGTCAAGCACTTGGCTGTCTCCAAATATAGATCTTCCTCAATATTCACTTTATTTTATTTTACATCCTCTAATGAGATGACATTTTCCAAGAATTGGTCCTATCAAATCAATAATTATCACATTAAGGGGTTCCTATAAATCTAGTGATTCATTAGTACATCTAGAAGCATTCCTATGTGACTGACATTATCATCCATGGATTATGAAGTCACAAGGATGTCATTGATAAAGGACACTACAAATTTATCCAAGTAATGTGGAAATATTTAGTTAAAGAGTCCAATGATAACTACTGGGCGTTTTTCAGGCTAAAATCATAACCAAGTACTCATTTTGATTATAAGAGAGTCATAATTTCATCATCAGTATATCAATGACATTTACATAGAGCTAATGATAATCTGATTAGAGGTCAATATTTGAGAACCACTTGAACCCCCTCAAATGGTCAAAGTGGTCATTGATCCATGGGTGTTTTTTCATATTATTCATGGTCAACTTGGTCAGGATGTGGAAATCTACACATAACCACAAGTACTAGTCCCCCTCCTAGAAAAAAAAATTAGGACTACATTGGGTGAATGACTAGGTTTAACAAATCTAATTGTACGAAATTCCTCTAACATCAATATTATCCCATGATCCTTTTTGGATTATATATTATATGATAGAGTATATATTTATTACATATGTTAGTGAAAATCAATGATCCAATCTATCTATCATTGGTGATGAAATATTGTCACATCCTCTAGGAAAACGACCTAATACTCCACCATCACTATAGGAAACTGAAATCTCAAAGAATATGTTAATCCTAGAAAAATGCTATACTATAAATGATTAATAATCATTATCCTTTTAAATATGATACCATTATTCTCATCCTAGTTTTCCATATCATCGATGAAGGAATACCTTGTACCATCTACATGGACTAGATAAATCCTCCACATGAAACAGTAAATCTATGAATGAGGATTTTATATGTAGTCCATAAATATTATGAAATTATAATACCTCCATAATTCTTCAATGATATACTAATGTACAATCTCTCTTCCATGATTAACATCACTCTTTTAAGAATAGTGTGCGATCAATTACTCTTCTATAATTGGAGTGTCGAAATGTAATGGTTTATCCAAATTATTAACTTTAATCTATCAGTATCAAACTAGGTATGTATGATGGAAATAGTTTTATTCACCTATTTATATCAATAATTCATCTAATAATTAAAATATATAGTTCTTTACTTTAATAATCCATGGAGTATCTGGTTTGAAGGCCTCCATCACATATTGTTTTCCTCACCTGTTCCCACCAACTCTCGGAGCCTATCATGGACCACCTGGTGGTTGTTGTTGAAATATGTCAAAGAATTTTCTAATGAATTCATATATTCCTACTCATATTTCAAATATGTTTCCATGAGTAACTAACTACTATATCTAAAATATCATTCTAGTTAGTCCACTAACAATGTCTTTATCACCTATACAATGGGTCAGAAAACCCAATACAATATGTCCCCAAATATAGGAAGAGTATCCCAATAACTCTCTCGGACCATTAAATCAATTCAAATATCCCTAAAAAAGAAACCCTATATTTTGATATTATCTCTAAGAACATCTCACCTTCCTATATCCCAATGTATAAAATCAACTACATATTGTTTATGTCTCATCTCTTGTGTGCCCAAAACCAACACCAAATTTCTTAATTTTCTTGACCATACATCTATAATTCATAATCATTCTCCACCACCCTCGTAAAATTAGTAATAAAAATATCTATCACACTATATAGAATAATCTATTAGATAACATACTTGATAGTTTGAACATGGAAGAAAAAACCATGAAATAATATCCATGGAGTATCATGAGGGGATAGAAAACCATGATTTATACCCAGTAAATGTCATGTTTCCCTACTAAAAATGCATAATATATCGGTTATTCATTGATTAAATAGTATATAGGGAGAAATTATCCCTAAAACATTCTCAAAATTGATCTATGAAAATCTCATCTTGTCATACGACCACGTCAATAGACTGCACCATATCCCAAATGATATATGATGAAGGCCTAATGCTAGGACCATAATCTGGTCTATTGGTGTCCTAAAAATATTAAAAAGATATGTAACTACCTAAAACCAGCACCCAGCTTCCTAAGGGTCTAAATCAACCAAAAAAATGAGGGTTATCTACTACTAAGACTCATGAAGTGCACTAGCCTTATGTTCCCCATCATTTGGACGATCTAGTGAATCCAACTTCTTGAATGGTGGAGGTATATATTGAAAACGAACCAATAGGCACCACCACAAAGACAGGTTTATCTATTGAAGTCTCATCACTAGGTGGATCATCCAGGTGATCCTACAGTATAACCATAACTTGAAATCATCAAAAATGAATCCTCAAAAAGTCAAGACGCATCATAATCCAGATTATATATAGGGAATTGACACTATAGGTACATGATAATTGTAACCAATTTCTATATAAATCGTGTTTTAAATTTTTTCCATTTAACAAAATCTGCTTTTTAGTCATTAAAAATAAGTTTATCAATGTCATTGTGAATCGATATATCATCCTCTATTAAAATGATTTATTCCCTGACCCAAGAGCTGACCTCCAAACACATTAACATCTTTTCCTTCTTTCACAAGCCAAAAATCATAGCCATAAAATTTTAAATTATTATCCTAAAAAACTATATATATTAATAGACTATAATGACCCAACCCACCAGGGCCTATCATTTTTACAAGGCATGACATGTGATAGAAGATTCCATGAATGGGTGAGTATAACAATACATAATAGGAACCTCCAAATTGAAAATCAAAATGTGTCAAGAGATTGTTCAACTCATAATCACAAAATAATATCAATTAGAATAAGTTAAAAAAAATTATATCATAGAAGTACTCAAGATAGACACAGATTCTCACGGTGAGGTCATAATCTCACTGACATCCTATAATATTACTCAAAGAATCAATGTAAAGAAAATATTAGAGAACCTGACATTTCATATTGATATCGCTGATGGATATCATGAAATAGGTCATATTTTTAGGCACTTCCATGAATAAGAACTCACAAGAACCAAGAATACCTCCCTGCATCAATAGGGGATCACAAACCAATCCATAGGGGACACTAAAAATATTAATAATATTAATCCAATATTTAGGGGATCAATGACTGTGTATGTTGATAATATTGAGTCCTAAAACACCACGCTAATAAGATGACATTATAAAGGATCTCATCCCAAGCCACAAGAGGTCTTAACAAATCTCTATTTCAGACTTATCCCATAGAGTGGATCATATTTTAATCTTATGACCTGGTGCCTCACTATACCCTAAAAAATTGGTACATAGTAAATTGAGAAAGGGCCACAAATATCTCTTGAGAAAGTATATGTAAATTTTTCCCTACCCCTGGTCTACCTATGGGCGTTATCCCATACATGTGTACTTTTTTCCTATCAGTTTACTTGGTCTTTTCCATGCACCTTTCCATGTCTTAGTAACAAGTTGTTCATGGTTACTTTTTCTATTCCCATGTACTTGGATGTTTCAATGTTCATGTTCTTTACTGGAACATTTTGAGTCACCTCACATGGGTCACATGAATTATGGTAGGCCTCATAGGCGATGTGATATTTTATTCCCAAAAAAATCTAGCCAACACATCTAGTGTACTAAAATCATGTCTACTTTATTATACATCTTATTTAATAGGGATTTTTCTACACCCCCAAATGTTCTTCACATGAATTCTGACACCATTATCGCCATGGATTAAATTTGGACTCATAGAAATCGTGTCATTCGAACCTGATCCATCACTATTGATAATATTATAATATTCTAATTTTTTAATGAAAATCCTCTGTCATTACATACCACAAAACACCAAGCCCATGAACAATAGATCACCAATATGAACCATGATTCCCCATGGTCATTACAAAACCATGATCGTACCATACATCTATCCCATAGAAAATTATATCGATTTGTTTCAATGATTATTTGTTGGACATTGATCAATTACCGTAAATTTGATAAACCAAAACTCAATGAAAACAATGTTTATGAATATTTTATGAATGGGGGAACAAAAAAACCAAATAAGAGGTAAAAACCACAACCATTATTGAGTTTGGACTCAGTTTTCATCAATTAAGAATTACGTAAATGATATTTTTAATTATCAAATAATAACTATTCCTAACTTCTAGGAATAAAAATTAATACCCTCAAATCAACAGTCAATATATAAAAAAAAAATTGTTAGATGTATTGATTTAACATTTATTGGAATAAAATATCATGGTTATGGTCCACAAAATAATATCCTAAATTAGGTTATTAACAATTAGTAAGGAATTAATAATCTCCTTCAATATCATCATAGATATCCATAGACATGTTTGGAACACAAATTAAAAACCCATGATCCATTTTCATCCCACCGGCAATGATCCTCCAATAGCTCTTCTCTAAATTGACAGGTTTATGAAGATAACCCTATTAGTTTTCCAAAAGCAAAATTTTATAGGAGAGTATTAGTTCAATAAAATTTAATTGGCAATAAAATGATATATGTATTTAAAAAAATTTAACTCTCCCATGGAAACACATTAACAAAAACACACACACTAACAATGTTTATGTCTCACCTAGAGTAAAATATCTACTCATGAATAAGATGTGGACTCATATTTATGTTCAATGAGTTAATGTGTATGATATTAAATTAATTAGAAAAAAATTCATAAAATGATATATAATTATAATAATTATAATTTTTAAATTCCAAGCCTCTCCACACACCGAAAATACTATTATAAATATCCAACTGATGAATAAATATTTATTAAAATATACTAAATAAAAACAAGTTAAAAATATATTAATTATAGACATTTAAAATAATACATCATACACTAATATGTTCAAAATTAATAGAACATAATGGTGCATTATATGGTTTCGAATCCATGATTTCCTACAATAATTTTAAATTCATGGTGAATGTAAGTCTAGATGTAGCTCTTATTAATGATATTAACATAATGAATGTTATAAAACCTTGTAAAGTATCCATAGTTAGGGAATTTTGGGTAACAAATATGATAACCTCAATTTATGGTATTTTGTGAAACAAAGTAGAGGATATTGTCTAACAGTGTTTGAAGAATCTATGATGATAATCTTGACTCATTGAAATTTTACAAAAAATATGAGTATCTTTAATATATTTTTTTTGCGAAACTAAAGGGAGAGTTTGAACTGATGTTATTTTGAAAAATGAAGAGGATAATCTTAAGGAAAGGTGTTCTAAGGAAAAAAGTGGTGAATCATGAGTCATGGTTTTTTTGGAGGCCATGAGGCGATTATCAAACAAATGTTTTTTGGAGGCAAATGCTGGTATTTCTATCATAGTAACAAAATACTATTAGACATTACCTAAATAGTTCGTGATGTGAGTCACAATTTTTCATGATTTAATGTGATTGATATGATGGGATTATAATGAATAATTGATACCATATCTTATCACTAATCCCAACTTGGGGTGTGGGGGTAACACTGTCATGATATTGACAATCTTGGATGAGATAATGACAGGGTAGGTTACATAATAAAATGGGAAACCAATAGTGAAATTGTGAAACTGACATGGTCCAATATGAATATACCTTTGATACAAGATGCTTTACTCTATTAAGGAATTATGGGATGGGTGATACTAACTAATAAAGAGGCTAGTCACGAGATTTATTTACCTAGTTGAGGACTCAGGGCCGAGAAATGATTCAAAATAAAAGGATTATATGTGTCATAATGATTCAGGTAGGATACCCTATAATGATCCCATTATATTTATATTTCATCATTTCTACTATGTTATTTATTAAAAATCACATTAAGTAGAGTTTTAGATTCTTGGGTGTATATTGCATTGATGTTCACATAAAATCGATATATTATACACATACTATAAATAATTGTTGGTGTGGGGGTCCATTTATAAGTAAGGAATTATGGGGTTACTAGGTAACTAATAGATGAAACTACAAGTTCTATAGGGGTTAATTCATGATGTTTGATTTGGAACCTATTCATACAGTATGGATTAGAAGATGCAAAGATATATCTATGTTTGGAATCGGGAATGAAACACCTTGGAACACTAGTCACAGTGTTAGACATGTGGGTGTGATCCACTGAGGTTAAAAACAATGAATATAAGGCAGGGTAGCAAGTGGACATGTGAGGTAGGGTTCAAAAGTTTAGTATGGACTATATCCAGACTCCATATTACCAAAAATGTAGACATTTTTAAAAAATTGTATATAAATTAACTGACTTCCAATGAATATAAAAATTATTATGTAATTTCATTTTGGATCTATGACCTGTCAAATGAAATCATGTGAAGTAAAATATGTTTCACACTATATGTTTTATACCAAAAAACGGTTTTAAGAAAGATAAAATTGATTTATTGAGGCTTTTAAATTTGATATAGATTATAGAAATATAATTTCTTTAGAAAACTATAAAAAAATAACAAATCCCAATTGGTGTTTCTCACCACTATGTCATTTTATTGGGAAACATTTTTAGAGGAACTTTATTTCTTGGTGTGTGAGAAATCATATAACACATGGTTATCCCATTTGTTTTTTCTTCATCATCTTTGATTCTCATTTATCCTCACTAAAACACATGTAATCTGAGTGAGATCTATATGATTGTATTTATAGGTGGTAAAGTGCACAGAATAAGTTATTTTGGTTCAAAAACATAAACAAGCTGATTTGATTTTAGCACCAAATTTCATTATATGATTAATAACTTCCCCATATATAATCTCAATAATATTTTTTATGAATTTATACAAAAATTATGAACCTGAAGACATTATAATGTTAAATTGTATTTATCTTGAAATCAACCAATTATAAAGAAATTTATTGAACATATCATTGTTCTACATAACATTATCCTACCATGGGATTATATGTTCATGTTTTTCATCATACTCCAATGAATCCTTTATGAGACCCTAAATATAATTGGTTTTCTCTCATTGATCATGAAACATGTTAAGTGATCTATAAATATTGTATTTTAGGTCAACAATGATATCCACATGATTTTATTCTTTAGTTTCAGGTTGATTATTATGTTGTAATTCTATAATTTCATATAATGTTCATATTTTAATTCAATTCAACCTTCTATGAAAAAATATCCATCCATTACCTCGTATTTTGTTTTGGAGATATTATTTTTAAACCATTTAATAGATGTGATTATATATTATAAATTACATTATAGGGTAAAATTACATCAGTAATTTTATGTTTATTCAAATTAAATAATCATATGAAACATTACTAAAATATATGTATCTTTTCATCATAAAAATCATGTTAATTTTAATTTTACCTCAAACCATCCATTTATTTTCATCAATATTCTAGTTAATGATGTAACAAATCTTAACTAAATCCCATAACCTTCATTTAATTCATTAATATCTTGTTTATACATTTATTAAAGAGACTATATTTTAGAATATGTCATTATGATATTTACATATTCACTTTCATTTTATAGGCCATAAACATGTCATTTAAATCATCTTGTGGTAAATATTTGATATGTAATTATTATAAATCCGAACATTTTTGATTGTATAGTGGAAAATATTATGCCTCAATAACCCATTGAGTAATGTTATTAGAGAATAGTTGGGAAGTTATCTAGATGAGGTAGGTGAACTTGAGTTGGATCATTAGTTATAGATAGTGCATATGAGTTATTAGTCATTTGGGATACGATATTGGATTTAGAACAATTCCAATGGACATGGAAGGGGGAAAATAAAATATTCCTATAGAATTGTAATCCACTGGAACTAGTTTACTTAGATTGGGGTCCTCCCTAGAGACTTATATTCTTCTTTTGAGGAGATATAATAGGATGCGATATCTCATATATTATTTTCACATATGATATATAGTTTTATTCTATAAAATTCTATATGATTTATATAATTCCAATTATATATTAAAATAAATAATATCAAAATTACATATTCTATCATAATCACATTATTTACCTAAAATTGAGATTTTTGAAAACAAAATATGGTTCTTTATTAAAGTGAAAATCATTCCCAAGAATTGAAGTTCCTATCTACAATTTGGTAAATTAAAAAATCAAGGAGAAACTATTGAATTAAATGAATAGAGGTGAGATTTATTGGGTATAGATTTCTTTTGATGATTTTTTTGAATGAATATAATAATAGAGAGTTTTTATTTCATATTGAATATATTTTAAAATTTATTTCATTGAATTTTGAGGAAATGGTAAAATAATTATACTGGGAGATGAAGGCCGTTTGGAACAATATAGAACATATTTTTTAAAGAAAAATGTGAATTCTATAATTTATAATAAATATAATTTATTAGGATAAAAAAATTTCCATGATTCTTTATGAAACACTAAGGATTATATGATCAACAAGAAAAAAGTATTTTTGTTTTTTGATGACCTCGCATCTCATATCAGAAAATATATCAATGTAGAATACATAATTATAATTTATAATGGGGGTAGAAAAATAGGTTCTAGAAGTATAAAATAATGAGGTCAAATTCTAGATGGTCTTGATTATATTGACAGAATATGAAAAAATTATCAAATAATTTTGTTACTTAGGTTCATATGTGATGAAAATATTATTTATATAACCAATATAAAGACATATTTATATTGTATATTGATGGTAGAACAAATTAAATTATCAATTTCTCACTCTTCTGTGGGTGGGGTGTTGTTATATTGGTTTTTTCCGTTGAAACTTTCAAATCCAAAAATGAGTTTTTAACTTTATATGTTGGGCCTCATAGAGTGATATAGAAAAGTAAAAAAGGAATAACAATAGGGTTATATCAAAAATATTTATCAAAATAGAAGACTATATTAATACATATAAGACATAAAATATGTGGAATGAAATATTATATATTTCCTTAAATAAAACTACATGAGTATTATAATTTTTGGTTATAGATTCAATTTTAAAATAGAGATTCAACGTAAGAAAAAAATACAAAATAATGGTTTCTATATCTGTCCTTCAATTTTGAGAATGAATTAATAGTGAAAGTTGTATTAATGGGGTCCCAAAATAATACAGAACACACACCAGGTTCATGAAGAATGGGATTTGGTGTGCCTGGACATTGTAATATGTATCCAGTAGTTGAGAGAAATATTAAAAATGAATTAATCTATATCAATAGTGTAGAATATATGCCTAAATGTGTCATTAATAATAGTTCATAGAATATTTAATAGAGGAAACCAATGTCTTTTGTTTCAGATTTGGACAATCATACAACATAAAAACTATTGTAACAAAAAAACAATTTCATTTTCTAGTCTAGGAGTTTGAGGAGTTGATAGATGGGGGAGATGTAAAGGATAGTTAATGGATGTATTTTGACCATTATGATTTAGATTAAACATGGTGTCATGAACACATAAATTATAGATATTTCATAGAAGAGGGATGATCTGATGATGTTTGATGTCTATATTTCTACAGTTCTTATTGTAATAATTGTTCATAATGGAGAAAGTTATTAAATTCTAATAATGATATTTTCTAAAATGGAGGTGGTGGAGATTATTCTGATAACACCATTATAAAATAATCTATTATATGGATGGAAATAATTTTCATAGGAAATTTGTAGGGAGATTCAGGTATGTCATTATTAGTTAAATATTTTCATTCCCACACATGCTTTTGATATTGGGGGACAATATATAGTTATGAGAATATAATAGCTTAAAACATTTTTTTACCAACTAGGGATACAAAACTATGGACCTTTCATAGGATGGGAGGGCATTTAAATTACATGGGGTAATATATTTACATGAAAAACATAGTTCCAAAGATAAATACTAAAGTGATATATACATTATATAAAACAATATATATTTAAATATGAACATTAAATTCATTCTAGTGTAATAAAATAGGTTATATATATTTTAGAATAACAGATGATGGAATTTCATAATGATCAACAATTAATTTTTTTGAGCATCTAAATGGACATCCACAATTCTATTTAACAGGACATGAGATTATCCTAAATGATGGGGAAACACTAGTAAATAGTAGACCCATTAAATTTTTCCATTATCCTAAAGATAAATATGATATGAATATGGGTGATATTTTGTAATAATAGATCATACCATATTATAATATCTCCTTATTCAAACCAAATAATTTTAGAAAAGAGTAACAATGGAGGATGGATAATGTGTGAAGACTACTTAGAATTGATAAAAATGAAATATTTTAAATGGCTCCATAGATTGGTAATTGAAGAAAATTTTGATGAATTACATTGACCACAAAATTTTAACAAATTGAATTTGAAATATGGTTTCTTTCAAATCATGATGTCTGTATAGGATTTCTGTAAGACACCATTCAAGACATATGATGTCCATTATGAGTATCTATTAATTTCCATCATTCTATTAAACTACCTATTTACCATACAATCAAATATGAAAAAATATTTATGGGTGTGATAATGATGTTTGTGTTTATTTTTTCGATGACATATTACTTTACGATACTTAATTGAAATAGAATCATTGATATTTGATAAAGTTGTTTAGTATATTTAAATCAAACCACCTCTAGGCCTATCAGGTAAAAAAAATATAGTCATCTAAGTAAAGAATGTTATGGTCATATATTTTATGGTGAAGTGGTTTTTATGGGAAAAAAATATGAAATGTTCCAAGAAGAATCCTAAGAAACAAATTTCAAAGGGGTATGGGTTGTTTTTATTTGTCACTAATTACTATAGAATTTTAGTTCAATAATATGGTAATATTGAAAACACGTTATAAATTTTAACAAAAAAAATTGATACATTAAGACCTTTATAGATGAGTATTAATTTAACGAGTTAAACAAAATACTTGACATTGTACTGGTGTTGGCCTTACCTTATTTCCCATAACCATTTTATTATAGAATTTGATGCTTTCATAATCGGTTTCAGAGTAGTGTTAATGAAAAATAAACATCCAATTGTATATTTTAGTATATTATTGGTTGATGTTACTCTATCTATGCCAGTATATGAAAATAATATCATGGTTTTGGTTTTAGTGCTAGACCATTAGAAACCATATTTCTTTTAAGTTATATTTTATATATTGATCTAAAATAAGTGTTGAATATTCACATTCATCATATTCATTCAATCAACAAACATTTTTATAATTACAATGATTTGGCCTTTTGTTTAGAGGTTATTGAAAAACATAGAATGAATAATCATGGAGTTTATTCTCTCTCTGTGTTGGCAGAAGGGGATTATTCCATGGTAAACAAATAATTATCACGCTATTTGGTAGTTTCTTAAAAAAAATTCATAGATATACATATAGTTCTATGTTAACATAAATAATAAACACCATATCGAAATTTTTATATCAATACAAAAGTGAAAATACACCAAACAATGATATATAATCTAATATGGATTTAGATTTTACATAGAATAAGGGTTTTATCAAAACATTCTGATCTAATTTTGATAATTCATTATTATTATTATTATCAAAAAACGTTTTTTTGGGGTCAGGGATGATTCATTAAAACATATAAGATGATAGATAGTGGGAAATATTAGATATAAATTAAATTATTAGTGATTAATTATTTCTGTTAATGTTCTGATTTTCGATGCCAAATGTACCATATCAGGAGGCATATTGGTTGTTATACGCTTTTCCAATTACAAAGACTGTGTATGATAATATTTATATGAATTTTGTTTAGGTCCTAACCATGTACAATGGTTATGATGTGATAATGGTTTTTTCTTCATATTATACATTTACAGAAACTTTGGGACTCATTGAAACCCATATTCATCAAAGGGGATTGTTATGGTTTTAGTCCTAGAGAATGATCAATTGAAAGGGAGTACCTGGTCAGTACTAGTCAATATGGAGCCATTATTCATTAGTAATTTCGAGTTTTATATTTTTTTATTGGAAGTAACAACACATAATATAATCTATTCTAATAATCCATACATAGAAGGGAAAACTTGAATTTTATATCTAATTCTAGATAATTATTTATGGTCAATTAATTTTGAATGACTTATCACATGGTATAAGGACCAATCCATATTAAATATGTAAATTTTGTATTCAGAAAAGAACTCATTTTTTCTTTCAATAAGGTAATTTAGGGTTATATTTTTAGACAATTAGGTCATCCCAAAAAAAATAAAAAAAATATCACATCACAATTTGGAAATATAAATAATGTATCCATTTATTCCACAATATAAAAAGTATTTTGATATATAAAATTTTAATTTCATGAAATATCTTTTTGATTATAATCATGAACTCATCCATCTCCCCACTCATACTATATGCCCTGTGAAATCAATTTTAAATATTCAATAAGTATAAAAATACTAGTAAAGTTCAAATAAAAATAAAGAAATATATTATTCCACGAATACACGTGGGAATTAAAAAATTTAAAAATAAACATAGAGCTTACAATACTCATTTTAATAACCAAGAAATTAAACTCTCAAACCAAATATTTTCATAAATAAATTTGTGAGAAATATTAATAGGAAACTAAAACACAAACTGTTTTATTTTAATTAATTAAAAATGTATGTAAATTTTTCACAAAGTTATATATTCCACCATAATGAATAAGAATTTAAATTCTTTTAAACATATCCTCTTTATAATACCTTATAAAATACTATGATTTATGTAAAGTCACCTAAAAAGAATATATAAATAATGTATGATATAACTTATAAAATAAATAATACATATAGAATAACCTTCATTGAAAATTTAGATACATTATAGTGGAATCATAATCGGCTAATTGTTTCCCTTTATCCAATGTATTGGAGATGAATATTAGGCTCAATCGTAGATAAATTTGGTATGTATAATACGGTAAAATGGATAATTATTTCATTATTTATAGAATACTTATTATGATATAATTATACATTCAATATATAAATTATTCTTTCAAAAAAACTATGATATATGTATATGAAAAATGAATTATATTGAAATAATGGGCACAATAGGTGAAACATAAGCATGAGTCATGATTTCATTAATAAATTAGAATATTAGAATGAAGGTAAAAGTTAATTTATATGTTTAGAATGATTATTATAATATTTAATAATATTATTTATCTGAATAAACTTATATATAGTATGCACATTATATGGTAATGAAAAATAAATCACATCGATTCATGGAGGTGATAATCCACATTTACAAATGAATGACATTATAATTTTTCAACAAATATAAAGTAAAGAAAAAATATGATATATTATGTAAAAATAATGAAAAAATTTTAATGAATAAAATTTA
Organism: Viscum album; assembly: GCA_963277665.1. Taxonomy (NCBI): domain Eukaryota; kingdom Viridiplantae; phylum Streptophyta; class Magnoliopsida; order Santalales; family Viscaceae; genus Viscum; species Viscum album. The sequence continues at coordinate 1,495,838,360 of OY728156.1, read as the reverse complement.
TATACATAATATATATATTTATAACCATATGTGGGAGGCGGTGATAAAAAACAAATATTATCTATTCACGAGGCGGTAGTCCGCTGAAAATATGAACGATGGTTTCATTTCCAATTTGATAAAAAAAGATGAATATAGGATAATACATTAACATAATAATATGTATATAGAAGATAATGGGGATTTTATTTCAGTATCCCTGTAAAATATTTTAAGGGGGTATAAGAACAAATTAAATGAATATGCTCAGTTAAGAATTATGTCTCTTTTTTAGACAACAACTTTATGTTTATACAAGAAAAAATCATGTGATGGTTATATGATCAAAACAGGGCCTCTAAGATGTGAGTACATATGTATGGAAAGGATTTGGATATGGAATTGATGCACCAAAAGGCTCATTATTTCTGGAGAGGATAGTAAATGGGTTGTCCTATTATAAGTGGGGGAAAGGAAACACATTGAATTTTTAAAAAATTAATACATATTAATGAATTATTAAATCTATTCAAAATAAAAGTTTACCAATTACAAATATTAGATTATATAGGACTGAAATATGGAAACAAAAAAGGATTTATGCATGTTTTCAAGTCATTTTAACCCTTATCCCTTTATTTTAACCCCTAGTAAACAAATATTAACCTTAAACACAATAATAAGATTTTTTATATGGTATGTTACAATTAACCATGATATAAAAATAAGTTAATATTTTTAAAAAATTTAATGACCCTAATTAAAAATATGGAATTTATTTTACTAAAATAAATTTAAATAATTCGACGAATTTAATTTAAAATTAATATAGATAAATTAGATGAAAATTATTTTTTTAGAAATATTCCTTCTATGTATAAAAATATTTTGATTCCAAAAATAAATTATACATTTTATTAAAAAAAAATAATTTCATTATTTTTTTAAAAAAATAGTAATTAAAATTTTAAAATAATTAAAAATTAAATTTGAATTTATAAATATTTGAAATGAATTTTTTTAATAAATTGTGTATTTTTCATTATTCATTGACAATGAATGTCTTTCATAAAAATTTAAAAAATTAATGCAAATAAAATTTATACTTGATGAAATAAAAATTGAAGTCATTTTTTTAACTGAAATTATATTATTTTAAAATTGATCATTTATATATAATTATTTATTTCATGAAAAATAAATTTGATTACAAGTAAATCATTTATCATTTAATTGTAAAACAACATAATATTATCGTAACAAATTAAACCATATAATATATTTTTGATGAATATCATTAAATAATGAAAATGACTATCTATTAAAGATACCTTTGATGTAATATTATTCCCTTCATTCTGAAATTACATCACAATAAATTTATTTATTAGTTAATCAATTCAAGATATTTTTCCATTTTAGTATTTTTATATTACCATACTGCTTCTTCAAACATACTTTTTTTAAATAAAATTATTAACCACATAATTAAATTTCTTCCAGAACACATGTATATTGTGTTTATGAATTTCAATTGGATTTTACTATAACGTCTGGACTGGGGAGCCTCCTAATCATTCCTCGAGCCGATGGGTAACATGGCCTCATGATTTCCTCCCCATAGGCTTGAGGGTTATTCCTCAGAGTGAGGGTTTGAGGTTGTATAATGATAATAATATACCCTCGTAATAATATTTTAGAACATTAGTGTAATCTCATCATTCAGTAGTGTAATCATATCGATAAATCATTAAGAATACACAGACAGTGAAAAGAACCAATCCAAAGTTTTATCATGTAAAAAATGATATATTTATTATCTCTATACAAACATAAATGAAATACAAGGAAAATGAATCCAATGTTTTACATGTGTCAAAAGATAAAAAGATCAAATCGAAACTATCTCCTTATAGATTCATGAGAATTTATTGGTATTTTTCTCCCCTGGATCTATGTATAATTTAATCAAGTAGCATAAATAAGGGACTCCCTCCATAGCCTACCTATATTTATAATGTCTATTTCGGTATCCAATGGAATACCAAACAAGTTGGGAGATTGAACTCATTAGTCCATCACCAATGATTTATATAACAAATCGAATCTTTGTATAAATGATGAATAAGTATAAAATATATGACATAAATATAAATGATTCTAAAAGAGTGACACTATCAATCCATAAAGTCCCACTTTAAACCAACATATGTAAAAATTGTCTAACTAAAATGCATAATAAGCTTCATCTGTAGTCTATTACAATTAATCCAGCATTAGTCCTACATGGACTGGATCAAAGGAATAATGTGACCAAGGAAACCTCAGTGATACCATGGATTATATCAACTGAAAACTCATTAAATACATAGGAGGATCCTAAGTATTATGTCCATAGAGAATTCAAAAGTCAGTCCATGAAATCTAGATCCTGGGAGTAGAAATGCCTTAAGCATCTAATGAAACCTAGAGCCATTGAGTAGAATTTTCCATGTAATCCCCATCAACTATATCCATTGAGTAGAAATTTCAATGTCATCCATTGTATTCATACCCATTTCATTATCCCATTTTATAATAATATACAATCAATGAATTCATCCAAATCATTCCCCATTTCATATTTTATTCATATATCTATTTTAATGAATTTCATCACAATTAAAATGTGGAAAAATTCATCTCGTAATGTTTAATTTCAATTTAAAATTACACCTCAAGAAATTTACAGCTCACAGACACCTAACAAGATTTAATATCATTGTGAGGATACATAAACACACCACATGGGTGGTCTGGGATATGGGTGAAAACCTCAAACTATATCATGGCACTAAGTGGGAAACCTACCAATTTTCTAATAATTCATCAATGGAATTTAATTAATATTATGTGAATCACTGAACAATCCACCATGTGAAATAATGGAAACTAAATATAAATCAACTAGGATTGAAGAGAAAATCTACTGAACACGTATTATATACCCATGATAGAACACTAATCTTTTATCAACACCCAAATATACATGGATTGGATGAAAATTGATGAAAAGAAGAGTATCCTAAAAAAATTCATATTATATTACAAAAAATCAGAATTTTTACTGAAAGAAGAATGATAAAAGGACAGTTAAGAATTAATAAGTCAATGGAGTGGATTCAATTTGAAGAACAATGTTTTATTTGTAGCTTGTATGACATAACCAAATCTAATTCAATTTATAAGGATATAAAATTTATCTAAAAGAGAAATAGTTAATGCTAGATGATGAATATTATACAAGCGATGTATGGTTATCACATTTAATTAACAATAGTGAAAGTTGTCATTTTTCTTATAAATACAGGTTCACTTGGTTTGGCCACATGGTCGGAAAAATAGTTCTCCAATCACATGAATCTCTCAACCTCATCATCCCCTCACATGATCATGACACATGATTTGAAAAAACAAGTGGAATTCATCTAATTGTACTCTTCTACAAATTAAAAGTGTCTCACATGGGTGTGTGGCCCAAGCTTCATGGTTTCATCATGAAAAAGTCTTAGATCACCTAATACAGATTGGAAAAATCATGTGACTAGGCATCATGGTTTCTACTAATCATTCAACCAAGATCCATTTTACATATAACCAAGACTATTGAAATCAAACAACCACAATAAACACTTGAAACACACACTAACTCATTTAAAAATTCAAATTAGTACAAAATCATGTAATTAAAATGTAATTAAAATGATGCACAACTCAAGAATATACTTGAGATGTTATAATCACCCTATTAGGATAACTCATCCCAATGGTTCTATTTTGAGGGTGGTAATGCACATGAAATGAGTTACAAACAATGATATTGTATGTCATTCTCTCTCTCCCAATTCTAGTTTTAACATGGTCGTTATACCATATCACTAATACTAGAGAGAAAGAAGTTACTTGGAGATCCTACGATTCCTAATAAAAAATATTTATATGATTCTCCTCAAAGGAAGCATCTACCAGTAGCTCAACCTCATTAGGAAGAGGTGCAAAATATGGGTATTAGTTATAATGATGTAGATGTGATACATTGATTATTTCGTCCATGGACCAATACCTCTAAGGTAACTTCAATTTATAGGACATAATCCGAAATTCCACTATAATCATGAACGGTTTGACATATCACTATGAAATATTACCATATTTTTTAATCCATCTATGACCCAACCGTGGTGAGATATGTAAAAATAAAAAAACCATAGTCATTGAAGTATGGTTTTTGTCAACCTTGATAGGTATAATATTTCATTCTGGACTATGCATAATTCATTCTTTTTATGATCAATTTCACATGCTCAAAAGTCTCTATTGTGAGATGTAGTCTGATTAGTACTACTTCCCCTACATCTAAAATAATAGAGGTGATAATCCGGGCCTATCATTAAAATCCTCATAATGTTCCATATATAAAGTTATCTAATTGATATTATTGAATGATAATTCTACTATTAGTATATTACATTCCTATGATCCCCTAAAATAAAGGACACGTCCTCTATAAATTTCCTCTAGAACCTATATTGGGAACTATGACAAGAAATAACCACGTATATATAGAATTTCATTCTCATTGAAGGTCCAACCACGTGCTATGATAACACCTTCAATGCTCTCTAATAGAAATAGTCATTTATAATATTATATATTTCTTATCCGTACCCATTCAATAAAAATCGATGTCAATGGTATGGTTGATATAAAATTTTGTAAAAAACTATCCCACGCCTCCAAGTGTATCTTAAAAAATAAGGCCATTAGAATCCACAAGCTACGTGCTCTGTTAACTACGTGTGTTAGATTCCTCCTTCGTAGATCATCGGAAAATTCTTTTCCAGTATTGGGTGTATAGGAAAGAACAATGTCAAAGGAATGAAAGTATTCAAACCATATTTGTTCAAAATATTTATTTCATGCATTTTAAATAGATAAATAAGTATTTTTTTGGTCTATGAACAAATATGGTTTGTATATAATATACCTTCTTCCTAGTTCTGGAATATTCAGGATCATTGTTGCAGAATGTATCGCTTTCTTCATTTGAAAGGTTGTCTCAAAGACCTATTTCCATTTATACATTATAACCATTGTATTAACACCAATAAGAGTTTTTATGGAGAATGAAAAGTTCGAAATAAATCTTTTGAAATAACTATATACCCCCAAAAAACAATATATATCCATGTTGTTATTGGGATCCGACCAATAAACTAAAGCTCTTGATTTCCTTGGGTCAAATGATACTATTGCCTCATTGATAATTCTAAATATGAATTGAATATTATACATCCAAAAGTATCAATTTTTTTTATAAAATATAAATGATTCCCTCTAAATAAATCCAAAAAGATCTCAATATATATGGAATAATTCTATTTAGTGTGAGAATACACCAATATATAGCATATAAATACCACCAAAATTGAATGTATATATGGATGGAAATCCTGATTCATCCATTCCATGAAGACTATTTGTTCGTTCATGAGATATAAAGACATAACTAGATACTGATATTGACAATACATAATATGAAAAATAATCATGATGTGTGTCTAATGGTCAAACACACACATGATGATAACCTTATCATATATCATTCATTTCTAACACTTACAATCTTTGGATCTAGTCGAAGAGATCATTTATCAATGGTAAAGGATATGTGGTTTTAACCACCTATTGGTTCAATTTTCACTTATCCAAAAATATCATGATTGCTTCATCCATCAACTTGGTGAAATGGAATGGAAATCCTCATAGTGATAAACTAGGACATATAAACCCCTTTCTTTCAATGTTTTCTGATTGTATCTGAAGATCCTGATATTGCTGTGTTCATTCTATAATTAGTAATGGATATTATTGAATCTTCTAAAACTAGATCAATAAATAAATACACATATCACTAATTATGTAAACCAAAAATGTTTTTTGGAAGACATCTACGATAATAACAACTGTTAAAGGTAATTTAGCCTATCTTTTTCCCTAGTCATCCAGATAAAGGATAACAATATGGGCTATCACTCTATATTGTCCAGTATTCTCTAGTCCAATTCTACCAAAGAAATAATATTATTCACCCATGTGAATAAAAAACCCACCATATGGTTATTTAAAGGTAACCCTTTAGTGATAATATTATGTGAAATAATTAATGGGTTTCATCCACTCCATCCTGAGAATTAATAAAATCCATGTCTTCTAGAGTAGAAACTAGTTCCCCAAAAAGTGATCCCTACCTATTTCAAGGGGGGACACTCTGAACTATTTTACACTACCCTATTTAATCGTTATAAATGTTCTGAGTGTAATAACTCCACCATAAAATGGAAAAATGAAACTGAGGCTCTCCACAATAAGTATGTATATAAATAAATTGCAGGCACATATATCAAAATCTGCCATTATTAGTGTAGAATATACTAATATTGTACCTCAAATAATAGATAGATTTTTTTTCATTTCTCCTTAGGTATAAGATACAATGAATATATATATCCTAAATACTGTCCATTAGAAACAACATTACAACCTTGATTCATACCTATCTACTATTGAGGTGAAATGGGTCTCTGGCTCCCCCACTGTGACCACCACCTCAGCCTAAATGACTTGTTGTACATAAGAACCCATCTTAATGAGAAGATGGAAATCCAACTCCTAAACATCAAGTAGGTCTGGAACAACTATCACTAGTTTCTAGAGCTATGTTTGTACAAAAAATAGATATGTCACATACTTATGCATGCTCAACAATTTATTGAGTATATATCAAACAGTATCCTCATGTGATCCCTCATTACACACTAATGGATGAAGATATAACTACTAGTACTCACAATTTGGTTGGTATTCGTATCATGAGAAGACACAAAAGAACACATCTTACCATCTTCCATAGAAAAACTTGATCGATAATCCAAACTAACCTAATCTAGGACCCCATCATATTCTGAAAAAGGAAAAACTAGGGAGATATCAATGATCACAACATCATAACATGAACATAAGTGTTTAAGAACATGAGAATACCATTCGAAATCCACACCTTTTATATCATAGATCATAATATTGAGTCAGGTAATAATAATTGATGTTTCAAATACATGAATAATAAGATAATAATAAAACATAATCAATAAGATAATAACATTGATAAAATTCATGGAATTTTTGAATAAAATTAAGGCATTGTAAACTTATATAAATATGAAAAGGTTTACTCATTATGTTTTGGAAATGAAATTAGGCCGTCAAAAAAATTTATAGACAAAAAACCAAGTGAAATAAGGATCTTATAGACATGAAATAAACAACTATTGCTAACTTCGGAACATGAAACCATGTCCACTCAGGATAATATAGGTATGAAATATAGATTCGTGCATACAATTGAGAACATAAAACAAGCTTCATGTATAATAGTTTTACCTCGTGAGTTACAAATATTCACCTAATGAAATTGCATGATATTTAGGTCCCAACCATCACATATTGAAAATAATACATTGGTTTTCTACAATATAAAACATCCATCTTATCAAATCCCATGAAATTAAATTAGTTTAAAAAATATTTCATCATATTTTAACTCATAGAAGATAAATGGGATTAATACAAATAAAAACATCATAAACATAAAGCATACTTATAAATAACATGTATTATATCATTACATAATATTCCAATTAATTTATAATCACCATCAAGTGTCTTCTTCATAGATATACCATTATTTTTGAAATATTACACGGATGAATTCTTAAGGAAAATAGATTTTCCATTTAAAAATCACATTATTTTTTAAATGCTCCCAATAATATATGAAAACAATTATTTAGATATAAATTTTTATATTCACAATGTATGATTAATAAAATTTATACTTCATTATGGTGGAAAATATAATATAATCAATATTATATAAAAATATTACTATGATGTTTTTTTGAAAATTTATCCAGGTAACTCGTTTGAAAAATGATAAAAAGATTCCATTCAAAAGATTTTGAAAAAAATAAAAAAGATTAAAAATAAAAATAAAAAATATTATGAGAATGTTGAAAAATGGAAACCATTGTAGAAAACAAATACAATGATGGGGAATATTCTCAATCTACGAATTAAATATAAACAGACCAGAATAACGATGAAATAATGAAATAAACCCTCACAACATTTGTATTTTTTAAATTGTAATAACCATGAAAGAAAAACATATATATGATGTTAAATCGCAGAATTTTAATGATTTAAATAATAAATTACAATAATTTAATGTATATATTTTACAAAAAAGATTTAACTGTTATGTAGGACATATTCCCCACATATGTAAAAGAGAGAAGAAAATCAATTACCATAAGTCCATCTTCCTTTGTTAACATTGAAATCTCATACATAATAAATAAATTTCTATTAAAAATACTTTAATAAACTATAATAATATATATAATATCATATTATATTTTATTATAACCTTTTATTATCTTTTTTATTAATTCCTTATTAAAATCACAATTGAGGCTGATATCTGCTTCATTTTTCATGTATGTCTGGGTTTGGTAGTTTTCATCCACATATATTGAACATGGTAACATCATATAAATAATTTTTTAAATTATATAAATATCATATATATTCATTATAAATATATTAATATTTTCTCATAAGGGTTATAGATATAAAATGAATTACAGTGTTAATTGCAACCGTATGTCATAAGTATGCATGAAAATTGTTTTCATTTATCTACAGAGGGAACAAAAGAAAATTAAATAACAAAAATAATTTTTAGAATAATTTTTATATCATATAATTTATATATAATAATAAAATATATCCTTATTACCATTAATGTAATATTGGAATGACAGCTAAATCACATTGCATTGTGGATGTGTTAGTTCACACCTACACATGAGCGAAATTATCGGTTTGCAACGGTTTGAGAGCTAAGAAGGTTGACATAACATTATGAGTTAATAAGTATAATTATTTTATTATTGACATATTTATACTTTTAAACCATTACAATACTATTCCATAAAATATTGTGATGGAAAATTATTTTTATCACTTTGTGGAAAAGATAAGTTGTATGTATGGACATGCGATACATGCACTTATTTTTAGATGGGATGGAAGTTTTATAGGGTTGTTTTCATAATAATAATATCAAATAATAATATTTATGATAATTAAGTATATATTTTATAATAAATATCATATATTTTGAAGAGGTAAATAAATCATGATAAAGAAGGAGACCGGTTTAGATTATTACATCCTCTTGGAAGCGACTTATTTAGATATCCTATGAAGTGTTATAGGGTTGGTGTTTTGTAAATACAAGGAACCCTAATATGTGAATGTTGAATTTTAGAGGATAAATATTTAGGGTTTTTTGTTATATAAGTCACCTTTTTGGGTAATTAATAGGTGTATGTAGTACCCTTTGAAAATTGAGACGAGTGTTACTATTGGAATTTTTCTAAAGTATACAATAAAATGAAACTATTCTTTAGACAAATGATTCCAAATGTATTATGACTGAACAATGGATTATATTTTAACAATATATTGTCAAAAATATTTTTATTCAGTATTTTATAATTTTTTATAATGTAATAAAATATTATTTTTGTAATATATCGCTATTGTCAATTTAGACCCTATTCATTACATTGAATTTTAGAACATCATTAAAAAACATATATTTGAAAAAATATTATTATAAAACAACCCTACCATTTCATGGTAATCTAGAATATTAATTTAAAACCATAATTATCACAAATTATAATACCTTTCATATTTATAACATCATTTATTTGATTTTTCAATTAATTGTATAATTATGGTGTCAATGTTGTGTAAGAATTTAAGGCAATTCATTGTTCACTAAAAAAATAAATTATCATGGTAAATATTAATATATTATATGTTTTTAAAAAAAATATTATAATATATTACTTGTTTATCCCCATTATAAATATAATATTGTTCCTTAAATCTAGACTTTGTCATGTTTGACTTTTTATGAAATAATATACTATAAAGGTCACAATATAAACCTAATATAAAAGGGGAAATATAAAAAATGGATTATTATGAATGAAAGTAACTCATTAAATATAATTTAGCAAATTATTATGGTTATTTAGTACACCTTATAATATTATTTTCAACATTAATAACCCTATTTACCCCTATCATGGTAATAAAATTATATTGTTACTATTCATATTACAAAAAATAAAATGGAATTATTATATAAATGTATACCCAAAGATTTTAAATATTTTATTCATTTTTCATGATTCAACTCTCATAAATTATTGAATTTAATTTATAATTAATCCCGTAAAACGTACCATATATCATTTTTCATGAAAATGAGTTTTTAGTCAAAAAAAAGTAGTTATTAAAAAAATAAGTTATAATGAATATTGAAATGTAACTAATTCAAAAATATAATTATAAATAAAAAATTACATTGAGAATATATTAAAATCATCAACATACTTTTTATTCTAATAAAAGTCACAATTTTATAAAATATTATATTTTTCACTATTCATGGAAAATTTAATCATTTCATATTATTCTCAAAAAATATTTCTATTAATATTTTTACAAACATAATTAACGAATTTTTTTTTAAGAATATATTTTTTAAAATTTTTTAGAATTTAATATCAATATTAAATTAAAAAAATTGAAAAAAAATTGAACAAACTCTTTTTCAAGAATAAAACCACTTTAATAAAAAAGGTAGTTATTATTTTATATTAACTGATCAATTAATTTATATTGATTATTACATTTATATTGTTTTTTCAAAAACCAATTTTTTCTATTCATACTTACCAATTTTACCACAAGGTTATAATGACCTTATAAATATAATAATATTTTAATAGTGTATGATGGTTTAATTAAACTCTATGTTCTATGTAACAGAAATACTCAGAATTTGAACAAGTCATTGGTAATCAGAGGATTTATTTTTGAAAAATATTGCTTTGAAAACCCACATGATTGAAGGGGTTACTATAAATTCTTCTTAGAAGTGGGAAATAAAATTACAAGGGTCAACTAGAATAAAACATGTATTGTTTTCATAATAGAAGAACATAGATAAAAAGTGAATACATATATATAGAAGAAAAACCAAACTCTCAAGGACTGATAGAGAGTAATAGGGAACATTTTCAGGATAAATTTATCAATTAAATAATAATAAATATTCATTAGGTTATAAGATCATTTAATTCATAGTGGTCAATGGATGATGCTATTATTTCATGTTATGTTTCCTAAAACTGAGGGATTATTTTACTATCCAGATAAATCAATTTGAGAAAATAAATATACATGATTTACTTCCCTTACATAAGAAATATTACAACCTTTTGTTGCTCTTTGATATACTTCACATTTATCTCTTACTCTAATAGATAGACATTTGAGATTAATTTTATGTGCATAAAGCACTAAGATTAACTTCTATTGGATCAAAAAAACACCAAAAGGATAACATTTTACTCATCATATATTTATATTTTAACAAAGAAATGGGTGGAATAAGTTATCCAAAATACATTAAGGTCTAACAATGAAATATTAATTCCTGAACATTTAACACAATATAATCTATATGGATCCTATAAAAAACACTTCAATGATATGAATGGATAAATACAACACCCAGAATTTATAAATAAATTCACCAAGATTTATGGATCATAATAACATTAATCCTCAAAAATATATTAAAATTTCACATGTCTAAATATGAACATATTTTTCATATTTTATCTTAATTCATGGTAGTAAATTTAATTATCTGAAAACATAAATTAAAACATGAATTCTTCCAAAATTTATCATTATAGTTATTACTAAAATGAAATCACAAATTAATGAATATATTACATAAAGAAAAAATGTACTGAATTTCATCAATGATCGCGTTTCCATCAAATCGATAATGACATGAAAGTTCATTATGATAATCTGATTACTTATAAAAAACAAGCATCTCTTTATCCCATCTAAACATAATAATGTGTTCTAGAAAAATAAATATACTACTAAATATACATTATTTTACATTTGTAGTATTATAAATAAATTTTAAAATTACTAAAGTAAAAATTAATTTGGAATATTAACGAGATGTTTTATGATTTTTATCACTACAATATAATTAATAAAACACTTACACTACATTATTGAATCCAAAATCATAAAAAATTAAATCATCAAAATTCATTTATAATCAATTAACATGGATTAACTCTCTCATTCACCAATACATCATTACAACAATATGAAATATGAATCTTGTTTTAAGATTCACCAACTTGACATTAATCATGATTCTAACATTTATCATAACAAATACTATTTATATTGTCTATATTTCCCATATTTCTTTGTTAATATATTTTTTATAATAATAAAACCATGACACATATGAGCTTTCCATATAAGAAATTGATTTTTCTTAATTAAATAACATTATATATTTAAAACAACCACACACCAAAACCCAGCGTATGGCTTGAATGTTTAGTGAGGGTATGTGGTCATGAGGTCATGTCCATAGGTGAACAATTAATTTCAATTAACATTGTTCCATCATGGGCCCTTTTTTGTGGTTGTAAAATATAATATTATTAATAAAAAACTCTACTAATTAAGATAAATTATAGATATAATTAATTTATTCTTTTTAATTAACTAAAATTTACATTTATCCTAATCAATTACACGGTTGTGTCATTGGTTTTGCACAATAATATCATAATCATGTTGCACAAGAGCCTTAGCCCAGTTGGTGAGGACTCCATAAGTGCATCCAAAAGACCTAATATCAAATGTAGGTTGAAGCTAATTTCTGGGTACCATGGTAGTATTGCTGCAGGCACTGTAGAGTTTACTGTAGCTGGAAATGTGTAGAAATATAGTATGTACTGTAGTGTAAACTATAGCAAGAACTGTTTGGCCCTGTAGTAGCTGGGAATATTACCTTGTTTGGGCCTTTAGGCCACCGAATTGGTCCTTGAGTCCTTTTAAGGCCTATGGGTCACCCGGTCCTTCGGGTTAGTAAGGCCTTCGGGCCTTTTCAAGGCCTTAAGGCCCTTTCAAGGCCTTCGGGTCACCTTATGTGTAGATGTAAACAAGACAATCAACAAGGAACATGCTTTAGAAGGAGGAGGAGCAGGGAGCTTTCACAATTGCAGAAGCTAAATTGATTTCAAGAATGAGAGGGTGAGGAACTTACCATCGGGATAAGCCTATGAATTCATGGAAAATCATAGATTAACATCCATGCAAAGGTGAAGTGCTGATTTCATGATGATTATGCTGGGGAGGATCAGTTCCAAGTAGTTATTCTGGGTTATATGCAATGTTTGAAGCCTACAGGAAATAAATTCATCTACGGCATATGGGCCATGTAATACTTAAGCCTACATGCCTTTTAAGAGTTCCACCACACCCCTTGAAATGTGGATTATCTAAATCAATCAAAAATGAAGGCATTCCTTCCATTGGAGGAGGAATATAATAATCATGTTCCACTGAGAAAATAATTTGAGTGCTTCTCCCCATTTTTTATACATGTTGTAAACTAAATCGTCATTCCTCCATAGTCTTTTGTGAAACTATATTTTTCTTATATTAAGTGTGTCGGTAAATACCCAAAGGTTGAAAATTTTAATCATATATTAATATATATAAATATTCACAATCACAGGGTTTCACATTTCATCTCTTATTTCTATTGGTTTCTCTTAAAGAAATTCATTCCACAGACTGTTACATTTCACATTAAAATGGTTCGATTAGGTTCTATCCAATGAATAAAACTAAAAATAACAAATTAAGAAAAAATAATAATTTTGAGAAATGACATAATCTAGAAAAATAATAAAATTTATGTATACATAATTAATCATTCTATTGTGGAACCTTACGATTAACCTAGTTCATTCATGATCATTAAAAAGATGTTAGAATTTTGTCACATCAATAGAAGAATCCAACGTGTTCTCAATTTTTTTTCCAAATCCTAGTTTCCAAAGGATAACCAAAGCCTAATATCATATAAACTATATACACCAATAATTTTCATATATAAATATTACATATCACATGATGAATATTAATTATATATTATAATGACCCATTGCAAAATCATTTAGGACTAGTTGTATTATAAACTTGGACATATAAATAATTTTTATATTGATCAATAACATCTCCCATAAATGTAATCATAACATGAATCATTATTATATATATAATTTATAAAACATGTCATCATAACATGGAAACAAGATACATAACAACAGGTGATGAAATATGCTTAGTAAGGGTAAACAAGGGAGATATCAATGATATAATAATCCTAACATCAGAATAAGGGTGCGAGAACATGAGATTAAAATTTGAAATATATACCGTATATATCATATATCATAATTCTGACACATGGCATAAATATTGGTAATTTAAAATAGATTAATTATAAATTAATCAATGAAAATAATCCATGAGATAATATGGTTGACATAATACAAGGAATTATAGAAAGAGGTTATAACATTATAAACACATATAAATAGAAACATGTTCACTCATTATTTTAATGATATGAAATAATGAACTTTCATAAATTTAGGGAAATGTATATATGTCTACTCTTGTTCTTATGCACATGAAATCCAATTTTGTGCACAAACTTATTGAAACGAAACTTGTTCCACTCATGATATTGTCGACATGAAAACTAGATCCTCCAATAGAGTTGTGAAAATGAATATATTTTCACAAAAAAAATTCATAATCATGATTTATTTATATTCAGGAAATTTATTAGAGGGGGATTTATTTAGTAACCATCATGTAATGAAAATAACACAAAAATGGTCCACAATATAAAAAAATCATTTTCTCCAAACCCATGATCAGAAATGGGCCTCACTAATATTTCATAATAACATAACACATTGAAAAGAAATGATATTCATATATATCATTCAATAATAAATATAAACTTTATAGATAAATAACAATATATTGTAGACTAATCCATAAATAATCACAAATAATGATGAGATTTATAAATAAACCCTTAACAATTTTGTATCATTTGAATCATAATCCCCCGGATGGAAAAAAATTTAGTTGATATGAAAATAAAATATGTTTAATGATAAAAGTCATTAAAAAATAATTTTCAGTGTATATACAACACAAAATAAATAAGTGGTTAATTGGGTATATATCCCATATAAGTAAAGGTGAGAGAATATTCAAATAACTAGGGTCAGAATTCATTCACAAATGTTGGAAACTCCGATGTATTAAATATTTATTTATAATATTAATATATACTAAATTTAATACTATATATCATCAGGTTTCTGATTTAATTATAATTTTTTACTACCTATTTGTTATCAAATCGTTATTAAAATCACTTTTTTAAGGGATATGTGCTTTTTTTCGTGTATGTTATGATTTGGATGATTTGATACTTGTAATTTTATCATGGTTAAATCATATAAATATTTTTAATAATAAAATAAATATCATATATACTAATTAATTATTTTTATAGTAATCTCTAATATTTTGAGATATAAAATGATTTACACTATCAGAGGAGATGGTAGGTCATATATACACATGAATGTTATTTTCATTTCTCGATGAATGGAAGGAAATTAACTTAAAAAATAATTATTATTTCATGTGTAATTAGTATATCATATAATTCCAATATATTTATAAAATATATAATTATCACAATCGATGTATCATTGAAATACAAATTAATCATATCAATTCGTGGAGGTTTTAGTCAATGTGTACACACCCGCAATGATATCAATTCCCAACAATTTGGTTGTTTTCTACTTTCATATTATATTTTCATTATAGAAGTATTATTATATCATAAATATCATATATAAATTATAATACCATCATAATACCCTTTCATAAATTTTAGTTATGAAAAATGAATAGTATCACTTTGTGGAGAATGTAATAAGTATGTTATCACATGGGATACATTCACTACTTTTTTATGACAATTTTATTGTATAGTTGTAATTTTATAATAATATAAAATTTTAATCAAATTTATGATACCTAAGTTATTATTTTATGTTAAATATCATAGATTTAGAAGAAATAATGGATAATACAATATGAAAGTGATCGATGTAGGCAGTTAACTATTCATGGAAACTAATCATTTAGATCTCCTCCAAAGGAATATAACGATCACATTTTGGAAAGAAAAAAATGGTTAATATATGACTAAATATGATAATATCATATATTTTCAGAATATGGTCAAGTTATTATGCTCAACATTGTGGAAATATATGATAGAGGAGGTAGCGATTTATATTTGAGTTGAGGGTTACTTTTGTAATTTCCTGGATGATAAACAAATAATAAGATCAATATAGATACAAATGATTAAAAATAGAAAATAAATGCACATGGAATTACATTTTCAACCATATCATATAACTAATATCCTTACTTGATATTTTATGATTTTTAAATAATTCAAAAAAAATATTATTTTAATAAAATATCAGTATTGTAAATTATCATTGTATTTATTAATTTGAATTTCATTTCATCATTAAAATAGTTATATTTGAACAAAATTATTTTAACACTAAAATATCATGACATGTTCATATAGAAAAATAATATATCACCTCAATTATATCAAATTATCGTACATTTAATAATTTAATATCATTTATTTCTTTCCACTAGTTGACTTATTACTTTTTTATCCTTATGTAAGAATTTATGTTAATTATTTCATCTCTAAAAATAAATTTTTTTTATCATGATGATTATATATCTTTTATATTTGAAAATACTATTTATAGTCTAAAATGTAACGTGGTTAAACAAATATTATACAAATATTGTTATGAAAAAGACGAGTGTGACAAGTATGAAATTTCTAGAAATAAAATACTATAAAGGTCATAATATCATTGAAATGGACAGAAAAATTCATATAACCCAAAAATTTGTTGATAATGAATAAAAATAAATCATCATGTAAAATTAATAATGTTTTAGGACATCTAAAAGTCCTTATAATTTTATTTCTAACATAAATTAACGGAAAAAAAATTATATTTATAGTTTAACATTTTTGTGTTAATCTCATTTAAAAATAATATTGTTTTAAAAACATGTGAGTGACATGATTTATAATTATTAAAATAAAATATGATAACGATCAAAATATCATCCAAATTTCAAAAAAAGTTCATATACATAAAATATTATTAAGTATGGATGAAATTAACTCATCTAATAAAAT
Source organism: Viscum album (assembly GCA_963277665.1). Classification (NCBI taxonomy): domain Eukaryota; kingdom Viridiplantae; phylum Streptophyta; class Magnoliopsida; order Santalales; family Viscaceae; genus Viscum; species Viscum album. The sequence continues at coordinate 1,495,820,944 of OY728156.1, read as the reverse complement.
GTTTCTAAGTGTTGTGGTCATTGAATAGTCCATATCATTTTATTTATATCATAAATATCCCAATATTAAATACATTATTTATATTAAAATATATACATTGGTTTACACGAAAATAAGAATAATATTTCTGTTAAAAACATGAGTGTTGTGTGATTGAATTTTTCTTAAATAATTTATTATAAAGATCATAAACTCATAGAAATGTCCCAAAATCATAAAAATCTAATAATTGGATGAAAATAGATTATATTAACAAATAAAAAAAATCCATTCATGTATTGAGGTCATTTAATAGTCCATATAATTTTTTTTAACATGAATTACTAGATTTACAATTAACATGTTAATAAATTTATTGTATGTATACTTCATATTAAGCAAATAATAAGATAATATTTAATAAATATGGGAAAATAATTCCTAATATTTCTTCTATTTATCAAGATTTAACTCATATTTGTGTCAAACATTATCTCGAAATTAATCACTACAAACACAATGAAAAATAGTATTCTTGAAAATCTGTTTTGAATCCCAAGAATGCACTTATACCAATATAAGTTTCCATGATAATTAAACTGTATTTAAATAAATTTAATATAAGTATATAAAATTTATTTTTATCTGTGGAATAATTCTAATAATAAAGAAACATTATTCGTATAATGAAAAAGTCAATTTAAAAAAAAATTATGTTTCACTATCAACTAAAAAATTAATTGTTTAGTGAATAAAAAAACCATCCTATGATAATTTTTTCATGTTGAATTCAGATATAAAATTTATTAAACCAAATTTATCTTAAAAAATATAGTGAAAATAATTTTAATATTTACCAACAAAAAACAAAGAACACCATTAATAAAAAACCTTATTTTTGAGATGTAAAATCACATTACTAAAAACAAGTGGTTATATTTTTTGAAATAATCAATGAATTTATATAAATTAGAACCATTATAGTTATTTCATACCTCATTTATTCATAATAATTCATTCCAATTTAGTGACTTTTTTATATTGGAAAATTTTAAATGACAATATTTTAATTGGGTATCACGTTTCATTTAAAAATGAAGAAGCATGTAACACCAGATATCGATAAAAAAAGTATTTAATGATAAATATTCCCTAAAATTTTTTTTTCTTAAAATATCACAATGAAAAAGATTTGATGGATTTTTTTGAATTTTTCACCATTAATGAATGAGATATTCAATATAACTTTGTGACATCCACACTATCATTTTTTGGAATGTAATCGATTATATGTTCTTTTTAACATTTTTATGGATATTAGATTCAGAATTTAATTATTTATGAAGTGGTTCATGGCTTGATTAGTATATTTTAGGGATATACATGATTGTGAATGAAAAAAATAGAGCAGTGAGTCCTCATTCTAGTCAGAGCATTGCATAATACGAATAAACAATCTGTTTACATGTGTAAAAATCCTTTGAAACATTCCAAAGTCCTAAAATTGTTAATTTATTTTGAAACTATTCATAAATGGGATGAATCATATATTCCATAATTGTTTTTAGAAACTATATTTTATTTTATTCATAAAATATTCTATAAATCGGTTGATTTATTCAACTATATGACTCCTATACCATTCCTCCTCTATGTTCTTCCCTTTCCTTCAATTTTTCTTCTACCCCTTGGAAATGGGAGCATAGGGTTTTTCTAAACAATTTTTTAAATTGTGTATTTTCATTTTTTTATTCTATACTAGATATATGGATCTCTCATCTATATATTATGTTAAAAAACAACCCTTTCAAAATTATTCATTAATATAAAACATTGAACATTTGGGGTTTTACCTTTATTAAAGAAACAATAAGTTCATGGGACTTTTCCATGATGTTTAAAACATACTTAAATTATTATTTACCAACATTCAGTATTATTAATATATATATATATATTCATTTTCAATGGATATTGAAATCATACGAGATAAAAAAAATATGTTTTTGTGTCTAGATGATTAGGTACAAAGAAAGTGTTTAGTGAAATGAAAATGAGGTGTTACGAATTTATATTTATAATTGTTTCTTTCCAATATAGTTTTAAGGATCATGGAAAATTAATTGGTATGTCTCATGATTTTATTCTTTGGATAATGATTCGTGTAATTTTATTTAAATAATTTGTTTGATGGGTTGAATTATTTCATGATATGAGTAAATTTATTTTTTAATTATATAGAATAAATAAATTTTATGTTATTTGGTAAATATACAATCAATAATGATGAGAATTAATCATAAAACCCCCTCATAAAGGCCATATTTCATGGAAATATTATTTAGTAAGGTTGGTACTTATGATAAGTAGGATGCTGTTAATTATAACTACATTTCATAGTTTTCTATATATTGCTTTATAGTTAGCATGCCACCCCAGATTGTTTGCCTTCACACTACATTAAAATGAAAATTTTTCTTATGTTTTATATAGAATAAGTTATATTATTTAATTATAACAAGGATCTTGTGCATAAAATTGTTCATATAATGTGTTGAAATTATTTATCTTGGTCCATTCCATGGATGCATGAATATGTTATTTGTTAGATATGATTTATTCATTATAAATTTATTACATCAATTTTATTCCACTTATTTAAATTCAATAATCATAGTATTATTTAAAGAAATTATAAAAATTATATATACATAGAAATTATTTTTACATAAAATTATAAATATAATTTAATAATTTATTTAATAAACTAATTGGATATTCATTTTATGATAAAGGTTCCATATATATCACATGGGGGGATCATATATTTATTTTTATGTTCATAAGCTATATAAACACTTTAGGTTTATAGAGAATTTCTTTTTTACACATATAATAATAAGTTATTTCCATAACATGGGAAAACAAATGATATATATTTTGGTTTTGGTCAATTAAGGTTATTGCCCATTTAATCTAACTTATCACCAGAAGAAGTGTATCTTGTTAAAATTTATATTCATTATCTTTTTGGTTATGTATATGTTGTTAATTCATGTGTTTCAAATAGTAAAATTAAAATTCCATCCACCATATATTTTGTTTAATATTGAATTTTCTCAACATCACATACATTTATTGAACATGGTTAATTTTTATTTTCTTTTATATCTCTTAACATGGATAAATTATTTATACTAGGTCATGTCTAAAAATCTATTAATTTCAGAATTTTCTATTTTGGTGCAGGAATTTACATTTTATTATAATCTCATGTTGTATTATTAGGATTTACTAAACATTTTTAATTTGAATCTGTATCAGGATAAATCTTTCTATATATAGAATTCACAATTCATTGGTATATGTTTTCTGCTCGTGGTGTTCATGAATGCATATCAATAATTAATTTAGGATGATTTGGGTATGAGTAAAAGGTAACCTTGGTCGGTTTTTTGAAAAAATTTATCAGGGAAATGTTTTCTATGAAATATAGGAAGATAAATTTAGATATGAAATAGATATATCCACACTAAATAGGTAATTAATGAGTAAACATTTATCATACACTGGTTGTGATGACCCTTGATTTATTCAATAGAGCAATGATGGTTATGGTTGTTCGTTATCAGCTATTTATAATGATTTATTTTTCACTTATTTTTTATGGATTTGAAATATGATTAATTTAGAAACTCATTTTTTTAATCTGTTTTCATGATATTCTACACACACAACATATTTAGCACAGAAAGTCATGGAAACTCCTTTTTTTACATACATAAATCCATGTTTAGAATATTTTTATTTTCATATTTTGGATAAGCTATTTAATTTATATTTTTAAGATAGATTCAACATATTCTTAATTATGTATTTCAGGAGGAACTCTTAAAAATCAACATTAGTGTACTTCCGCTAATAATAATATCAAAAACATATATATGATAGTTTCTTGGATTTTCCACCAAATCCATTAATTTGATAAAACTGAATAACTCTTCTAACATCATATTGAGAAAATATATCCATGTTACCTAAATAAAATAAATACTAAATGTTTGAATGTACCTTCTTTATCCATTATATTTTGGATGTAGTGGATGAATAACATCTCTGTAGACTAACTCGAGTGGTTCAATGACTCTATAATTTTCCTTATTATGAATCTATTTCAATTTTTTTAATTATTATATATCATTAAAAAATTTAAAATAGATAATTATTGTTTGGAATCTGATCCAATACCTTTCCAAATAATATTAAATGTTCACTATTTATATAAGCTGAATCATATATATCATCATCATGGTAATGTTTTTAATAATTATTAATTTTCCATGACTATTTTAAATTTTATTTTATTTTTTAAACATATCTGAAATCCTTCTTCAACAAATATCCCATGAATTAAGATGTTGGTCTTGATGTCATGTACAAATTAGATATTGTAGATGATTTCATGATTTAAATCTATTTAGATCATATGGATATCTATTTTTCCCTTGTAGATATGTCCTTATGAAATTTATAAAATAATTTTTTTCCATAATCCTTCTCAAATATGTTTATAAATAAGTTCTCATTATTTTCATGTTGTTGAAATCACTATAGTCATAAAAACACAAACCTTTATATTTTGTGGATGGTTATTCCATCAATATATGGGATTCTACATCTACCTCCCCTACTAAATAACATGGGAATCTTTGGTAATATTATCTACTATTTTCGTAATAAAACATTCACATCTATAATATCCATATTTTTTAATGTAAATTCATTGACCATTTAATTATTTATTTAGCTTGTAATTTTGGAATTTTCCTCTTTTCACCCCCATTATCCCCATGGAATAAAGTTTTTATATCCATATCCTCCACAACTTTGGATTCATCCCCCTCATACACAGTTTTTTGAGTTATTATATTTTTAATGAAATCATATTCCTCAACCTCTTCAAAATTTCTATCATTATACTTTTTAAATATTGGATAGAGAAATTTGATTATAGAGAATTCCCAACTCCATTTGAATTACATCATGGTTTTACCATTAAGGAAATGGGATTTAGAGATCTCATGGTTTATCTAATAGAAATTATCTATATGACATTGTATTTTAAAAGGGTAATTAATATATAAAAAATTTTGGGTGTATGGATGACAATATTTTATCACATAACCAAATATCATAAATATTTTCTACATTTATTCATATTTTTTCACCACTGAAATTACACAAGTTAAATACATGATAATTGTTTCAGATGATTTTTTTGAAATGAATTTAAAGTTGCCTCATATATTTTGAAGAAATATCATGTTCAATTTTCCAACACCATTGAACTATAAGTAAATGGTAAACCATATTACCATTTATTCTCTATGATGGTCCAAAACATGGATTCATCATAGCCTTGATGGATGACATATTTTTCATTATTGCCTCTCATCAATTACACTAGAAGAGTTTCCTTTTTATAATATGTAAATATTCCTATAGTATCATGTATCCTATCATGATATATCTATCCTCCATGATATCCATGACATCTTAATATCTTATAAATTATTAAATTTTTTTTCACCAATTCTTTCAATAATCCATTGTCAATTTGGAATCAATGTTTGAGTTGTCCCATTCACTATAACGGTTGTTCTTTTTTGGAAAATATGATGAATTGTAAGATGAATACAAAGACAATTAGAGAGAATAATTAACATAAATTAATAGAAGCCTAATTGATCTCATGATCCACATTAGTTACAAAAATTTGCTCCGATGAAACATAAGAGTTGATTTAAAAGAAACTTATATATGAGGTTGTGATTGCATGAGTTAAATAAGCAGTGACTGGAAAAATATTTGTGTTTTCCCTTTGAAATTTTTTTTAATTGAAACAAGAAACAATACATTAGATAAAAACATCAAAATTTATAATGGATAATTATAGGGAATTTCATAATTCAATGGATATTTCTGTTAATATTGCATATATTTAAATTCATTTGGAAAAAATAATTAATATTATCAAAAAAATATTTCTTGAGTAATAGACTCCCTATATTTGGTATTATTCCCCACATAATCATATATTAAATATGTTTCCATCGGATTTAAAATATTATATGTTCTAAAAGAATAAGATTAGTTTTGTGGGGTGGAACCATACACCAAATTAATTAAAGATATATGACCTAATTGATTATTTCTTTAGGGTAGACAAACATAGAAGGATATAGGGCGAGGGGGAAATATGGGGAGATGGAATATTGTGATAAAAATTTTACATATCTTGATAATGATTAATATTATCAACACAATCACTTTTTTCATGAAACATTATTTGTTCATTAAATCGAAAAACAATTGAAAGATATATGTTTATTTTTCTATAAAGTTAATGATTATAATAGAAATAGAAAATATTGAACCTATAAGATGTAGTTTTGTTTATATTTAAGTTCCATTGTGTAACATAAAAAATGTCAAAATTTTAAATCTCTATGGTTGTTCTTGTTATTTATAATAGAATTTAGTTAAATTTATTTTATAACTGTCGGGTCTTCGTAGTTCTATTTCATATATAAAATTAAGAATAATTATTATTGAAAATATTATGATATTAAAATATTAGTTGTTTCTAAATGAACAAGAGTAAAGGATCTTATTAATTTCCATAATAGGTATTTAATACAAAAATATGAGTTATATGTCATACATTTATGTTTTTGATAGCCCCATGTTAATATAAAGCATATCATCAAGAACCTAAACTAAAAAAATATGAATAAACATATAGTAATTCATATTTGTAGATTAATTTAATTATAAGAAACATGATATTTAAAATATATAATTTTAAAAAAATAACAATAAAATAATATATGGTTTTAACTGCAAAAAATGGAAAACAAATTAGTGCATTCATTAAATTTTACAAGCAAAGTGGAATTTTATATTACTCAAAAATATTAAATACATGAATTAAAATTTGGCGATAATTGAGATTAAAACTGAATAAGGGATTCCTTATTGAATATTATCTTATTATTAAATAAAAACTATGAAAATATATGTGTGTAATAGAAGAGGTGATTACAGGAATATTTTCAAAACTGGTTGAAAAAATACAGTTCATTATTATTAAATATTTTTTTTGTAGAGGGAGGGGATTAAATCCATACTTGGATATATCTCCAAATATCCACATTTATTGTCATTAATATGTAATCAATGTCATTTTTTGTTGGATAGATTATAATTGAATTAAAAACATTATAAAATTTGATCTGCCCCATTTTAATGTATATCTCATTGATGACTTATTGTTGTAATTATCATTCAATTTTTTTATATGTCATCCCAAATTAGGGATGGATTTGAGTAAATCATACCTTAGATATATACATATTATATTTGTTATAAATTCACTAATATAACTATTATGATTATATATAGGAATCCATTCATTTCATACATAAATATTACATCATTTAAGAAAAATATTCTACATTTTTCACAATAGTATCTAACTATGGAATGTAGAGGTGTGGTGTCTATTGTAACATATATATGTAATGAAATAGTATATGAAATATCAAAATCATATATGATTATGCCTTTAAAAATGATTAATCTTCATATACATATAACACGTAAAACCTTTTTTCATAATATTTAGAAGGGAAACATAATAAGGGGTCTCTTAATGACCAGTAAAAGTATACATAAGAGAAGTTAGCAAATTAACTTAAGTGAGGATAAAATAAGAGTAATTGTATGTGAATAAGATCATGATTTATAATAATCATACATAATTATTCCATGATATTTAATAATAAAATATTAAGTGAAGTGTGTGGAAATAAATGACAGAACACATAATAAATGTGATTGTATAGGAATCAAAAATGAAACTTGATCCATGATAACATAAAATTAGATTAAGAAATATATTTTTTTCAAAATCATTGGCATATATAATCATTTCAATTGTAAAGCATCACATCCAGGACAATCATAGTATAACAGGTTCACTCCTCATTCCTTCATTTTGTTAATCTAGGTTCCTATGAAGACTATAATATTAGACAAATTCACTTACTGAATTGGGTTCAATCCCAATTATATTCTTTATTATCTAATGAAATATCAATCATTTCCAAATTCTTTTTAGGGATATATTATTCTGGTCCGACCCACCACATAAAAATAATGATACATATGTATTCTATAAGATAATAAATAATCATCAAACTAACAAATCATGACCCATGGAATGAATGTTGGTTTCATAAACATTTCATCATTATATCCATAAACCATATAAACAAAGAATAAATAATTTAACATTAGAGAATATCCTCATTAAATAAAAATATACATAAAAAATGTTTATATTGATGGAAATGTATATATAATATCACTAAATAATTTCTTGAAGAAAATAAACTTTCATTTTAAATAACATATTTAATATTTAAATGATACAAAATATTAAAGAAAAATATTTTCCATGAAACAAAATAAGAAAAATTATTAGAGGAAATATAAATTGAAATAAAATTTTTGATGGTGGAGAAATCATTTCATTTGATGTATGTCAAATCAAAAAATACATTCATATTTTCGATAAGAAGAAAAAATTATCTTATTTAGTAAATTATAAGAATGATTCTATTAAACATTATAATGAAATTAAAAATATAATAAAAATTAATTTATATAATATTTACTAAATACAAAATCTCTTCATGAAAACATTTTGAGGATATATATGGACACGAATGAATAGATATCCATGTAAAATAAAATAAGTTTGGTTTTGATAAAAAATCCTTTATGCCTCTTCAATAAACAATGTTAGGAAAATCAATGGAAGAACAAAAAATCTTCAAAAAAAACAGATGTAAGTGAAATAAATTATACTTTTGAGAGAGGGATTTTATTATTTCATCATAATATAATTAAATCATAAATAGTCCAGATAAAAATTAGATTATAACATAAACCCATTACCATTTTTTTAATTTCTGAATCATAACCCACATTAATGAAATAACATCAAATGAAAAATTAAATTGCGTAAACTGAATAATTTTCATGATACATCATATTAATTGAGAAGTAGATATACATCAACAAAACGAATATTGGTGTTTAACATATAACATATAACAGTGAAATAAAATTAAGGTGATAACCCCTTACAAATTTATTTATTATTGAAACTAATGTCATTAGTTTTAGGCCCAAGTTGTGTATTGGTTTTATTTTTTATAAATAAAATCATTTTGTGGAATTTTGGAAATTTTAAAATTGGCGAAATGGAAATTTGTTTTGACAAACCCTTCTGGAGATAGTTTCTTGGACATTAATGATAAAACACATGTTTGGAGAAAAATAATCATACTATGATTTTCTATTTTTCATATTCTTGACCCATCGTGGGTTTGTTTGGAATTTATCTAAAGTTTGAAGTAGAAAATGGATATGAATATTTCAAAATTATAAAATGATGAATTATTCTTAATAAGGATCATTAGATGGAACAGTTGATTGGAATTTTCATTTTGTGATGTTTGATGAGATGATGCGCCATCAGATGCGGATGAAATGGAAAATATGATTCTAATCAGATACAATGTAGTATATTCCATCTTTTGATTAATCAAAGGATCCATTGGTCTAAAAAAATGAATGCTCTAAATATGAAGAATGTGTGATATAATAGTTTTGGATTTACAGACAATATGAAAATCTATTGACATTAGAGTTTCATCATATTATGAAAATAAAATAGCACTGATTGTATCACATAGACAAGGTTTGTTGACACAAAATAAATAATATGAGTGTTTGAAAAAATAAAGAAAAATTAAATGATCAATCAGGTGAATAACATTAGAAACATATGATAAGTCTATGATAATTTACAAAGATTGCTATTATAGTGAAAAAGTGATAGAAAATGTGAGATGTTTTGGGTTTATACTATTGTTGTTATAGGAAATTGAAGAATTTATAAGTTGAAATAATATATACACCCATTTTAAATTCACTAAAGCATCAATGTGATATATCATGAAGTTTTGTTTCAAATTGGGTCAAGATTCATTAGACATTATTTGAAACCGATGGAGTGGGATATATGTTTGATAATAGTCCATCACATGTAAAAAATATATAGAACATTATTTTTTATATAGAATATGAATCAATGATGGATGATGTTTTCAGTTGATCAAAAGGAATTGATATATGATGAGATATTTGGATTATCATTTCAACAAAAAATTAGAATTCAAGAAGAGTTTTCAAGATTCAAGAATTTGAAAGAAGTAATCTGAAGAGATTGGAAGAGTTGAATTGGTCATAGATGAGGCTTAAATGAACATTAAATTCCATGATATGAAAATTTTAGTGATAAATAAAGTAAATATGTTTCCAAAAAAATTCTCAACTAGAGAAATTATAAATATAAGTACATAATACATCAAAAGATGTGACAATTCACATGTCCATAATGTTGATTCTCTATAATTTTTGCGATATAATGAGATCCCAAAAAAATTTGGTTTTATGTTAAATTAAATATCCAACATAGTGATATCCATAAGAGTGAGATCCATCAAATAGATTTCTATTAGACTTTGATCTACTCAATAGATACCAACATATTGGATTTACTAAATGAAGTTTAAATGAAATGAATTTTTATAATTATAATTTCTCATATGAATTATAAAAATTTGAGTTTGATCATATTCTAATTTTATAATCATCTAGAGTATGTTTCAAGAAATACAAATTCATATGATAGTTGTTGTAGTTATTGAGTATTTTGCATAGCTGATGTTGAACTAGCTTAATTGAGGATTATGGGAAGAAATATATAATGTTACTAAAAAAGAAGAATAATTATTCTAATAGATAATGGTATAACTAGAAGTTGAATATGAATTAGTTGGGATTATATTACTAGTTATGAAGAAGGAGGATAATAAAATGATAGTCGGGGGGTACAACCAACTATATTAGTAATATTGGCTACTGGGTTGTAGAACCTTTTTCCCCTAATTATATTTTCGATCCAAAAATATGTAAGAAATGGAATACATACTAGGGTAACTAACCAACCTGAAAATGTGTAGGTTCCTCTGCCAAAACATATAAATATTATGTGTTTACATCAAAACATAATGTACATATAAATTGTGGGTATGTGATTTCTATTTTTAGGATCATAACTATATTAATAATTTAGAGGTTAAAATGTGATCTTATGTAGATGTTATAAAAAAAATTGTATAGAAGATAATGTGATAATTGATTAACCCTGCCACAATTGACCTCAATCCTTTTGGGAAAATTAGTTTGTATTAAAGGTAGGTAACCTCTAAATGATAGATCTAATAGAATTGATAAATTTAATTCAGTGAAAATTATATGTATTCTTAATTTTGATGGTTTAAACTATCATTGATGGAAGAATTTGATGCCACCTTATCTAATAACTATAGGGTTTGATGTTATAAAAGCTGAAAATGTTGGATTTCGTCCCATCAATGAAGTTTCTATGAAAACTACTGATATGATAATTTTAGAAACTAGTGGAGAAGATCAGAATTATATATTGATAGATATTATAGACAATGTCTATATAAATATTATGGGTTTACCAAATAGTAATGAATATGTTGGATATGTTGAGAAATAGCTAAGGATGAAATGAAAATTTTATATAATCCAAGTTAAAAATTTGGAGGATTAGATATGAAGATATAAGAACAGATGATGAAAAAGTTATTGATGATTTATTTATAATATTGAATGAGGTTATGAGAAACATTATTTGATTTTTGAGAATATATAAGCTTCTACTATTATAAATAATCAAATGAGATACAATCTATACATATTTGTTGCGAATATAACATATTTATAAGTTCCTGGATGATTTTTCCTTAGACAAAATTTAAAATATTCTTAAATCATATAAAAGAAAAAATAATTATATTTTCACAAAAATAGTGCGGAAATATATTTTTTCCAAATAAATGACAAACATAAATAATATAGAAAAATAAGATTCAAAATATTTGAGCAACACAATTGAATATTAAGAGGAATATGATTTCAAAACAATGGACTCTCACATTTCTAAATTTTTTAACAAATGAAATTGGAAGCGAAAAGGTAAAAATTCACTCAAATGTTGGAATTTTTATTGGAAAAGAAATTATTCATTATCTTATCCTTAGAATGAAATCAAATATAATGTTTTTGAATAAGAAGATATGAAATTTCATAAAAGGAATTTGTAGAAAAAAATGATAGGTTCCCTCTATATTATAATAAGAGAAGTTATCTTAGTAGAAGAAATTAAGATGATTCATCATCCTATGATGAATCTAATCATCAAGTCAACTTACATTATCGAGTTATAAAAGGATTTATTTCATTAATAATTGATGATTATTTTAATCAAATAATATAACATAATGATATTATTAATGAATATTTTCAAAAATTACTTAACTAGAATACTCTCCTCAAGAAATAATGAATCATGTAAATGAAAAACGTTAATGATATAATTTTTTAGAAAGATGATAAAATAAATAAAGATTAAATACCCTCATTTTTATGATAACACCTAAAATGAATAGTATGTATCATGAATGAAATCTGAAACGTTTTGAAGAAAAAAAAACTGGAAAACTGAATCTCATAATTACAGATTTTAAACATAATTATTAATGTAGAATATGTTAATGATAAAAAAAATATGATATGATGATAAATGTTCTGATATATAGTCTAATATAGAAAGAATAACATTTTTTATAAAAAATTCAATTCTTCATACAATATAAATTGAGATAATAAATATAAGAAAAGAATTCACCAAGGCAGTTGATGTAAAATTTGAATAATTTAAAGATGGGGAATATAGTGTTTTACAAATGTTGTTTTTTTTCTCCTAAAAAATAACATTTTACATTTGTTTCTTCTAACACTATAAATATCAGATGTAAAATTTATCAGAAAACAAATTTTATTATGAAATGGAGGAAATATATGAGAAATTATATACATGATAAAAGTGTTCCATGTTTTTTGATGAAACAATAACAACAAGGTTTTTATAAGTTTTCATTTCAGACTAAATGATCATGATTCATATTTTACTATTGCAGTTATGGAATTTTGGAAGACAAATCATATTCATGTTCTTAAAACATGTTTTAAATAGGAATAAGTTATGAATCAAGAGGTATTTATGACAATAAAATAAAAAAATATTCCTAAAAATTTTATGGAACTAAAAAATAAAAATTCAAAAGGTTAAGAACGTGGAAGCCATAAAAATGATAAAAGAAAAACTAACTAAATTAGAGTAATTTAAGAATTTAGTTAAAATTGTAATCATTGATGATAAAAATAAAAACTTTTTAGTAATTTATATGAATAATTAGTAAATTTCAATAAATTGAAAATAACATAAAATTTAGTAAATCCAAAGCGGGAGAAGAACATGATTGCAGGTGATAAAAATTTTAAAAATCGAAAAAAATATATCATGGTTTAATTTCTCATAAATGGATTAATATATATTATAAGGATGTTAATGTATCCAAATTTTGTATGATTATATTTTCATCTGAATAGGATAACTGGAAGAAAATGTTACAATCAAATGGAAACAAGGATGTTAAAAATGTTATAGTGTTGAAAACATCACTTGATGAATATATAGAGGAGAATAAATAACCTATTATATTTTTGGAAGTTTTTCATAATTAATAAAACTCATAATATGAAAAATCTAATAAATAGATGTAAAATTTGAGATGGGGAGATGATTCTCAGTCTTAATGGTTCTTTTAAAAAACTCCTGAGGATCCTCTATATTCCCTATATACTTGGTTATTTGTAATCAGTTAAAGGAAATTAATGGAATTAATTTTAGTAATCTATTGTTTAAATATATTAATTTTATTATAAAATAATGTTATAGATTTATGTAAAAATATATTGTAGGAAGATTGTGTTTAAAAAATTCATCTTTTCTAATATGTTTGTTGAGATGGGATAATTTTTTTTATCATAACAATTTTTTATCAGATTAACTAATATATAAAAATGTAAATATAAATATAAGAAAATTATTACATGAAACATATTATTTTGGATATCATTGATCACTTCAGTTATAAATGATTGTTCTTAATATTGGGTTCATCGATTTGGACAAAGAGACGTTTGGTAAAAGGCAAATTGGTAGGAAAAGCATTTGATAATTATGTCCTACACATTATAATTTTCATGATTCTTGAGTGGCCATTTTATTTTCATTTACAATAAGGGGGAGAATAAATATTGGGTAACAAGAAAATTAAAATATTAGTTGAAAATAAACATGAGAAAGAAATATAGATATTATATTAATTGGGTATTGAAAATTAACAATAATGGGCAGATTGTTAGGTAAAAATGTGTGTGATTTATTTATAGTAAAAAAGATCAATATATAGAATTTAGGAGGTCATAAATGAGGATAAGTGGTAAAGGTATTTTTTGGGGGACTTTTCGGACCAAAATTCATGGACACATAAAATCAGAAACATGTTCCAAAAAAACCAGCAATGCCTTTCTATTCATTCATGTACCTAACACATAATACAGAATTCCTTATAATAGAATATTATTGAAGGAGAAAATAAAATTTAATACTTATATTTTCAATAAAAATTATTTCTTCTATATGTATACAATTGGATGTAGAATTTTATGGATATATAAATATTTAGAATTTTGATAAGTTGATGCACCATCTGATACTGATTGGATACACCATTTGATGATGATTGGATTCATCATTCAATAGAACATTGGATGTACTATCAGTTTTCTATTAAAAATATCTATAGGTATTAGAAAAATAGAATTATCTTAAAATGAAGAATGAGAGAAATCAATGCTATGGTTTTTCGTTCACAATGGTAATCCATCTACAACAGAGTTTCCTCAGATTAATCGCATCCAATAAACCTAATTGTATTGGGTGTACTAGAGATTTTTACATTGTTCCATCATAAGAGTGTTCAAAAATGATAAATATTTTTAAATAATGGTTCATAATATTAAAATATTGGGCACATATGATTATTTTTAGAAAATGTATGAAGACTGATATCGTAATGATAAAGTGATTGAAAATTTGAGAAGTGTAGAGTTACTACTAAACTGTCTGCTAAAAAACGAAGTCATTAAAAAGGTGAAACATTGAATTCAATTATAATTATTGTTTTCTAATTTATTCTATTTATGGAAAAACATATTTTACATTTTTACCTCATATGGGGAGTTATGGAAATTATTCTATTGCATCCTCAATGAATCATTGCTTTGGATGCCACTCCTCTATCTGAACAAATTTTATTTCTTCTCTTGCCAAAATAATTCACGTCATCTTTAATGAGTGAAATTATATCATTCATTACTATAGTTCTTCATTATTCATGATTGTTTTTGAATATATTCATTTATATCATGAATGATATAATGATGTAATATAGAACCTTCCACAACTCCATTAAGGATATTATTTTCCGTCAGTGGATCAAAATTAAAATATGATTCAGCCAGATGAAAGGTATGTTGGTTGACTTCGAGAAACCCCCTCTCCCTATATCGATCAAACTAAATGTGTATGGACCCTCAAAAATAAAGACCTATAATCACAATTTATGGAGCTGTATTTTAGAATCAAAATGGTTATATTTTAGGACGTTTATATGTTTCATGTGGTGATGAATTTTCATTAGTATAAGTGATGTTTATTGTCAAAATTATTGTCTATCTCAGCAAAAAATGAGGGATTGAATTACATATTTATTGAAACTAAATTCACTACCATCATGCATGCCCTTTGACGTTAGGTTGTTCACATGGGGTGGTCCCTCACAAATATACGGATAGTGTGCCTCCATAAACAGACATAACATAATCATATAATCACAAGTTATTACAATGAGGATAACATGGTGGCATATGGCCTTACCAATAAATGAGCTAGCTATGATATTTTTTTGGATGTATGACCTCCCATAATATCTCATAATTCTTCATGAAAATGATTGAAATAATTTTTTCTCTTTCAGAAATCTGAAATATTGTTTCTATCATTACATATTTTAGTTCTTTAGTCATTTTACAGTGGCATCGTCATTAAAAAAAATTTCTACAACATTCATGAAGAATTAAAGTGAGAATAAAAATTGTTTATAGTTTTATGATTCATTATTAACGAATTGACATCAATTTGTTGGATGTATATAAGAATTTGATCCATGAGATTCATAATATTTATCAGAAAAATTTTTTCATTAATATTTTGATGATTGAGTTTGTTTTTTGAGGATTAATAAGACACAATAGAGAATGATTTTTCAGGATTACAATTTTTGGAAAGATGATTTTGAATTTTAGAATAGTTTATAAGATTCTTTATGTTTCATGAATTCATCATAAGGGTTGAAATGAGTAGAATTTTCCAATGATAAAGCTCAATTGAATGTTTAAATCGATGATATAATAATCTGAGTGAGATGGCAACGAAATTGGTTTTCCTATATATTCTCAATAGGAGAACCATAAAATATAATTAAATAGTACCTTACAATGTGTAATTATTAATCTGTGTCAAACGATGATGCTATTTTTATTTTTGAGATAGATATAGATCCCAACCAACCTTTCCTTTTAGGATGAATTCAAGGTCCCATTTGAGAATGATCCATCAATGATAGATCAATCAGAGTGAGACCAATCAGAGTGAGATCCATCAAAATGTGTTCCATTGGAAAGAGTTATATTGGATGGACACCATGAGATTTTGTTTATTAGATTAAGGTTTATCAAATTTTCTTTTTATATTTAATTTTTCATCAATATTTTAGAATGTTGAGTTTTATATTATTAATATTTTTTAAATATCTGGACTAATTTTCATGAGAATTAGATTATTAAATGAATTTTTTGTTCTTGAATATTGTACACCCGTGATTTATATTCAAATTACTTGTAGATGATTTAATGAACATTCTAAATTATATTAGAAAAATATAAGAAGCTTGTAGCTTGGGGTTTAACTAGTTCTAAAGAGGCTTGTTTCATGGGTGTAATACCTGTAATAAAGTATTAGGATACGAAAATGATATTTGGGTGGTATAACCAAATATAGTAGGAAATTTTTATACAGTGTTTTATACCTAGTTTTTTGTTATGCATTTTTATTAAGAAATATAAATTAGTAAAAGAACCATAGATGTGGGTAAAGACCAATAAGGAAATTATTGGCTCTTCATACCGACCCTTTTAAATATAATGTGATGGATTCTTATTGAATTTTTTCAATATAAATTTTTAGGTTGAAATTTATATTTCAGTATATTTTAAACTAACATGTATTCATATAATAATAATATTTTATTATGAAGATGAAAAGATAGTTTCCTTTAAAATAATAATTAATCACTAATTTACACCCCCATAGTTTTTGGGATATCTATAATATAGGGAAAATCAATTAGAATACTAAAAATAAGGTGGAACTAAAAATAAATTTTGTTAAATCATAAAATATGGAAAACTTCACATTATTATACAAACCCTATAAATAATAAATTATTGTATATCACTAAAACATATCTCAATAAAGTAAAATTGAGAGGAAGGCCTTAAAAGATTGACAATTTTTGAATCAAAGTCCTCGTATGGATTAAATATTTATTGGTTCCAAAATTCCTTTAAATTCATTAATATTTCTCTATAAATTAATTAGGTAGTAATAAAAATTTATAAAATTAAGAATGAATTGTAATATAAAAATTGTATCATGAATTTCAGAATAAGACCGTGAAAACCTTCCCTCGAGTCCATACTACATTGAATGTACTCCTACCCTATATATAACAAATTTATCTGTACTATAATTATATAACAAAACCAATATAAATCCCATTATACAAAAAATTCATTTAATTATAAAAACTTCCCACCCATTCAGTAAAAATCTTTCATTATCATCTACATTTCAACTGTTAACAGTTTTTTTCTTCATGTATGTTTTGGTTCAGTGGTAATGGTCCTTTAATATTGATCTTGGATTCTTAATATAGAAAATTATAATCAACAAATAAATATCATATATAAAAATTAAATAAATATTTATAGTCCGTCTAATAAATTGTAGAGGAAAAATGAATTACATCACTATGTGTAGACGGTAGTTCAAACATACAGACGAGTAACAAATCTATTTATTGATTGATGGAATGAAATAAAGATAAAAATAATTTTCAATTAAATAATTATTATTATGAAAATTATATCATATATAAATTTTAAATCAACCATAATTACCAATTATTAATGATTGTCATGGGAAATTATATATATTACAAAATGGAGGTGTTAGTCCACACGTACGCTTGAGTGATATTTTTATCTCCCATTGGATTGAGAAGAGGTAGTAATTGGTTTTGAAATTATCTTAATGAAATTTCAGTATATTTATGATAATGGATTTATCATTTTTTAAGGATATATTATGATTATAGAAAGTAGATTTAGAAATAAAATTTAAAGATGCTAGTTAAGATCTATACATCTTCTTTGAGATACCACCTTTGACTTACTTTTAACCCCTGAAAAATTTTCAATAAAAAAATAAAAAACATATAATATGTAGGAAATTATTTTATAAATCCTTTTTATTAGGTACTGGTTGATATATAATTCTCAATAGGAATTAATAATATAGGAGGAGGAGGGGTTCCGTTTTATATGTTGGGGAAGGTAGACACCTGAATTTATTGAAAGAATTAGACTCTATAACATTTATTTCATCTGAATATGGAACTAAGGAAAAGAAATAAATTAATATATTAAAATTTATAAATATATTCAACCAATAAATATGTATTTATGTGTGTGGAAATTCTACCATTATTTCAAGGTTTAACCCCTCGAGAAACCCATTTTAACATTAACTATGACTAAAAAAGTTTGTTGTTCATAGTTTTCAATTTGGAAAAAATAAAGTTATAAATATTTATTTATATTAAATATTATGATTGAATGTTTATTATTCATTATAAATGAATACATTTCTATAATTAGATGAATTTTATTATAAATGTGTGCTCAAAAGACAACAAAAACAATTTTTTAAAAAATGAAGGTTTAAGCTGAAAACATAATTTAACTCCTTTTATTTTCATATAAAAACTATAAATTGGATGTAAAAATATATATAACATATAAATTTCAATAAAACCATTCATCGTTATGGTTTAAATTAATCTATATATAAAAAATTATAGTATTTGTATACATATAATATGATGTGGAATATATTTTTTACGACTAAAAACGAACTAATTTCAAAATTAAGCATGACGATGAATCACATGTAATAAATTATATAATTAAAATAAAAATTATACTTAATGTTAATTTATTTGTAAAATCAAAACATATTATTTTATTTAATTTTAAATATAATATATTTTTTTACAAAAAATCAGTATTTCCACTATTTATTAAAAAATAAATACTTTTAGAAAAATACAAAAAATTACACCTAGGACACTATTGATATGGTAATTTTAAAAATTATATTATTTTACTAAAATAAAAACTATAAAAATATTATAAACTAATTATAATCTTCTTGTGGGAAAATATGATAAAAACCATTTTTTATGAACACCAAAATTTGAAGTGTAAAATGAAATTACTAAAAATTTGTATTAATTATTATGAATTAATAAATATTGTATAATTAGTAAAAAATTATATATATTTTCCAAAATTGGGTAATTAATATTTATTTATACTAGTTTAATGGTTTTTTATAATGGTATACTCTATCATAATTCAAATAGACTCGGTGTTTCTTTTATGTAATGAATCCAAATATTTTGTATTTTATTTAAAAGGATTTATATATAGATATATAATATTGGGTTGTAATATTATAACCCCCTAAAATTGAATTTAACCATTGAAATTCAATTTTTCTATTGAAAAACAATGAGGATATCTATAGTTCATCATATACTAAGGTTCCTATATAAATTACTCAAATTTATAATTCCTCTAAAGAACATTATTCATTTGAGTAGTCTCATTATATAGAACATTAATTCTATGGTCAGATATCTATAATAGTTTTATTCATAATAAATTTCATACTACAACGGTATAATATATTATTTTAGATCATGTGATGGATTATTTATGCTCTTCCTCGGGATAGATACACAGAAAACATCGTGAACCTGAGAGAGGATTTTTGGGAGTGCCATGAGAAAAGACATACTCTCTAACTAGTAAAAAATATTGATGAGAACGACATGCCTTAAGAAGAAATTACCTTTATTTATGGAAGTTATCTCGTTATTAAATATATTAATTCAAAATAAAACCATATCACCATCAAAAAATTTCTGATCGAACATATAACTGTTTTTCTAACTCTTCTATCAACTCTTATCTACCATTATATGTTGTTAAATTTCTCTAATGTTATCTACTATTTCTCAAGCTATCTCATGACCTAATATCCTTATTTCTCCATATTTATCCTAGAATATCCATGTTCTATAATTATTCAAATAGAGGGATCATTGAGTATCCATCTGATTTCCTAAGTGAAATATTCTGTTTTATGTAACATTGATTATAATAAGGGGTTGATGCCAACCAACATTGAAATATTGAGAAAAAGATATCAAAATATCCTCTATGGTTTAAGTGGTCTCCTTAGATAGACCATTTTTATAATAATGATATGTAGTATTGTAACAGAAATATTTAACTAGATATTACTGAAAAAATATTTTGGAAGTCAATGTATACCTCATATATGGATTAAATACAATAGAATGGTGTACCTTGTGTAACAGTAAAACATCCTTAATATATATCCTAGAAATCTATTCATGACATAATTATTATCAGATATAAATGATGTGTATCTTCCTTATAAGGTAGTCAAATACATCTCAAATAAAATTAAGTCCATTATATGTCTAAGGAATTCTAGCAATGAAATTCATCACTCTGTTATCAAATTATATTTATGTTATGGGTAAAATATTTAAAATCCCCTTAGAATAATATCTCTCACCCTTACCCTTTAAACATACCATGCACCAATATACATACTCTGCAAGATCTCTATTTATTTTTGCCAACAAAATATAATATTTCTGATCTGTATACGTAATTATACTTCCAATATGAATAGAGAACTATATGGTATTATATTCATCCAATATTTTATTATTTATTTCTAGAATTTTCCGCTCACATACTGAGTTCCTAAATATTTTCTTTCCTTTATAATCAAGTATAACTCAAGAAAATCTCTATAATTTTTTCTGTACCTACACATCCAACATTTTCACTTCTTTAATATTTATAATGAATATATGGATGCACATACATTTTTGAAATAAAATATTTTTCTACAAACATTACTATTTAAAGGTTCATCATTTTAAAATCCATTAATATTATATCATTTGTGACCAAACTCCTAAATAATCTCTCATTATCTTATCGACTCAGAGCCTCAAACAACTTTTTCAGATTATAAGGATGCAATTTTTTGAGAAGATGTAATCATTAATCCACATGAACCATATTTTTTATTCATATTAATCTTTTTATAGTTGAATATATACATTAAAATTGTATGATTATGAAATGTGTCATACCAT
Organism: Viscum album; assembly: GCA_963277665.1. Taxonomy (NCBI): domain Eukaryota; kingdom Viridiplantae; phylum Streptophyta; class Magnoliopsida; order Santalales; family Viscaceae; genus Viscum; species Viscum album. The sequence continues at coordinate 1,495,799,159 of OY728156.1, read as the reverse complement.
TATCTTCAAAGATAATACATCCACATATTTAATTAAAGGATTACTGTTGATAAATCTTTATTTTGAGTTGGTTATTTTTTATGATGAAACATCAGTTGGTGTGAGGAATTATATATCACTAACATATTTTAAATTTGAATAGACTATGTAAATTTCATTGATAAATCACTATAAATCACAAACCATTCTCCATAGAAGGGTATTTTGTGCACAGGTGCTTTGACCAAGCATCTCATCAGTTCCTTGAAAATTTGAGCACACTCATCAGTCCATGATAACATAACACCCTTCAATGTTAACACGTTGAGGGTATTATATAGTGATTATAAATGATTCATAAATAATTTATAATATGATATAATTAAAATAACACTATATATTTCAATTATAGTGGTTTTATTTGCATAAATTTTCAGTATATTTTATATTTTATGGATCCACGGATATACCATTATGAGAGATTATATTATTGACAAATGAATCTTTCTAAAGCCAAAATTCATGTTTGGTAAAATTTTCTGTATAACATCTCTTTCATTGAGGTAATCAATATATTCCTAAAGTTATATTCATACTATTACATTCACTGGGAATATATAAGAAAAATGTCTAACAATACTATAAAAAACTAATCAAGATTATCTATAAAGACTTGATTAATTAATTCCGTGAATATATCAATGTAATTATTAGATAAAAATGAATCATAATAAACATATGATGTCTATACCTCAAATGCAATCTTTTCTACTATATGTATTAACTTTTAACGCTCAACTAATAGTATACAGATCAGATAAAATTATTTGGAACATATTTTGGTCCTCATATTTAATCAATGAAATAATTATATATTGAAGGTGAGACTTTCTCCTGATCAAATCACATTATGTTCCAAAAAATCAATGTAGATTCTCGATGATTAATCTTTATCCATATCAAATAGTATAGGTGTGACACATGGCAGTAAACTACGTACCCTACATCTACCCTTGGATGCCTCAAGATGGTGGCACTAGTCAGCCTTTACCTCAACTCCTGAATGCTCTACTGGAATCTCTCCCACCACACGAATGGTTTTCCCTTCTTTTTCAAGGATGAATGTGGTGCTGCAACTTTGGATAAGTCTTGAACGAACCTCTGATAGCATCCTCCCAAATATAAGAAACATTGATCCTCCATCACACTCTTGGGTGGATCCCAAGCCAGTACACCCTCAATCGTCACTGGGATCCACTGCAACATCAGCCTCCGAGATGACGTGTCCCAAGAAGTGAACCTCTTGAATCCTAAACTTTCACTTTGATAGAAAACCATAAAGCTCGTGCTCTTGGAGTTTTTCCATTACTACCTGCATATGGTAGGCATGCTCTTCCATAGTATTTGAGTAGATCAGTATGTCATCGATGAAGTCCACAACAAAGTGATCGTCTAGAAGATCATGTTTATGAGACTCATGAACACTACTGGATCATTGGTTACACCAAAAGGCATAACCAAGAAGTCGTATTGGCTATACTAACATCTCATGGTCGTCTTATGCACATCCTCATCTCGAAATATGAGATGGTGGTAACCTGATCTGAGGTCTATCATCGAGAACCACTGTGCTCCCATGAGGTGATAAAAGAGGTCGTCAATCCTTGGAAGTGGGTACATGTTCTTCATGGTCACCTGGTTCCAGGGACGGTAGTCAACACAGAGCCTTAAGCATCCATCCGTTGTCTTGGCAAACCGAATTGGGGATGACCAGGGAGAAACACTGGGCCAGATTAATCCCTTCCCCTGCAACTCCTTCAGCTGTAACATCATCTCACGAAGTTCAGCGGGATCCATCCTATAAGCTGGATTATATATCGGTTCCATCCTGGGATACAGGTCAATGTATAAGTCCAACTCTCTACATAGTGGTAGTCCTAGAACATCGTCATAGAAAACATCTGCTTACCAGTCCACCACTACAAGATAAGTCGGACTATCCATATCAACTGCTTTGAGGGTGAGGCATGCCAACTAGTGAGTGTGTAGGTACACCCTCATCCAAGTAAGTATGTCTTACACTACAAAGGTTCCCCTATCACCGATGAAGGTGAAACTGGTCCCATCTTTGCGGACACAACGCACTTTGCACCTAATATAGTCAATCTGAACTTGGAATGTAGATAACCAGTCCATACCCAAAATGACATCGTAAGGCCTCGATGCTGCTACAAGGAGATCCTAGCCAAATCTCTCACCTCTTATAGTAAGCATACACTACCGGCACCAGCGTGTAATCATCGAGTATGCTCTTGTAGGTGTCTCTAACCATAAGTAATGAGCCAACGGATCTATCAGAATCTCCGAGTTCTAAACGAGGGTAGTGGAAATGAAAAAATGATTGGCACATGTGTCTATAAGAATTGAAGCTAAGGTGGAATAGACACATATCATACCTCAAATCACCTCTGGAGCACCACGGATGTATGAATCAGCTACCTGAAGATGATCTCTCCCCTGTCTAACCACTCCCTGCAGTCGGGGTGGACCTCCTGCTGGTGGTGGTGGTGACACCTCGAATCATCTTCCACCACCAGCCGCATGGCCAACTCCTCTGCCACGTCCGCCTGCTCCCTGCGGACTGCCTCAGTAGAACCATTGCCTCGGCCTAGGATGTCCCACAACTGTCTAATGATCATCAAAATTAATGGTAGGAATATCACGAGAAATTTGACCATGGCCCCCACAAGAATAGAATTGCCAAATCATTGTGTGTATGTGTCTATCTCCACTCTGGGAGCCCAGCACAACCGATCCTTCATCGTTTGGTCGTCCACCTATAGGTCTGGTCCTCTTGGACCTCTGCGACAACTGTCTACTGCCATCTACAGAAGACTCCGCTACATTTCAACTAGTTGTAGGTCTCGATGTTGGGGACTGCTCAGCAAGGAAACACTCTACTAAGAGGTCTCTATCTAACAATCTAGCATGTGTCAGAATGCTGAGGGAGATCATCGAGGCTCTGATCTCTCACATGATCCCCTGCTCGAAGGGCCGGTCCCTGATGAATGGGTCATGCACCATATATGTAGAGTAGGGTGAGATGTTGATGAACCTCACTGAGTACAGCGCTACTATCATACTGCCCTGCGGAAAATAAAGTAGCTCATGTATCTGCACTGCTCGAAGGGTGGCCGGTATTAACTCCGCCCAGAATAGGCTCTTCAAATCTTACCATAGATGTTTCACTTCATTGTGGACCTGGATCATCAGGCTCCACCTTCTACCTGTTGTTTCCTAAAGGAGGCAGGCATCAAGGATCACCACAAAGTCTGCTATTTTCCCTACTAGCCTGAAGACTCTCAACATAGCCTCCAGCCAATCCTCAGCCGCCTATGGGTACATATCTCCCCGGAACCTCGGTGGACTCTGGTTCTGGTACTCATGAAATGTGCTTAAGTGGCATGAATCTTATACTGCTAAGGCTGGTGTCAACAGTGGCCCAACGGGTGGTGGTGACATTGGTGCCTCATCTAGAAATGGTTTCTACACTAAGGAATTATCCCTTGGTAAGTTGTTAGTGCATACAACTCTCGGGTTTCTAACTAGTCATCTGCGGGGAGGCATTCAAAGAGAAACAGATGTGACATGGTCAGTGATTATAACTAGTGAGCTGACCAGGTGTAACTGACTTAATGAAACACTTTTGAACCACAAACACAATCAGTGTTTTCATGCACTAAATCTGTAATCTATTTCCACGATCTTGGTGTACGGATACGTCGGCCGCCACACCAACACTGGACTCCCTGAACTGAAAACCACACTCGGTACCCTTAAAACTATTTCTTCACAGAAAATAAAGATTATAGTCCTATGTTATGCAATTTAACTGACTACATTAATACAAATTTGTCAGAACCCTTCCTCGTAAATCATTCCGTGACTACCCCAACCTGCCTTCCATAGGCCAGGGGCTGGAGACTAGCACCAAAGGCATAAATCCCCAAGATGGGAAGGAATTTCCTTTATTAAAGTAAGCATACACAACATATTACACAACTAGAAGAAAAATTCTACGTAGAAACTATATAAAAAGATATACTGTAAAGTACAAGGGGCCGAAAATACATGCCCAATAGTAATGTACAAGGAAAAGACAAACATGTACAACTAAAGGAAAAATAGATGGAAGGTGTCGAGCAACTCCTAGATCGTCCACCATGGATCCAACCTAAAGGCTATGTAAAGATAGCCTCCTTAGTGCTCCACGTCCATCCATATCCTCCATGTACCGACTGGTTGTGAGGTCCACCTATGTGTACCGTCCAGTCCTCGTACACTACGCCCGGGTCAGTGTTGTATATCGTCTGCATCCAACACAACGAGGTGCAAGAAAAGCCCTTGCAGAGGTGAGTGCAAATATACATAATAGGGTCCCAGAGACCCTCAAGGTCTTCCAATATCCTACAAGGATAAAACAAAATTTAAAGTATTTAACAGATAACTCATTCTTATGTATATGCCCATATATATAACTATGTTATCTAGTAACCCATCTCAATCATTAGGAAATAAAAAAGGTCATTGACTCAGCTCAAATGAGGATTTTTATTCAAATTGTCGAAACCACGGCTACTGGAGAACTTCTCCTCCGTCAAGTACAGTTGTCCTACCACCAACTAGAAAGCGCTTACCACTAACCTTGAACTACTGAGGTAGTCCTTCTGTCACGTACCACGGGTCTGCTGCCAACTACCAGAAACTCCTCCGCTGTGGGTCTGTCACCAACTACCAAGAACTACGCTTATGTGGGTATGCTGCTAACTACTAGGCGCTCCCCACTGGGCTACCTGAATCACTCTAAATTGAATCGATCAAGCAACTGTCATGTCTCAACCAGCTATTAGGTCTTTGCACTATGTCTGCTCATCACCGGAAGGGTCTGATCTATGATCTAGTAGGTAATATTAAAACCGTAATGAAATTCCATGAAGAAGTATCTCAAAGGTCTGACTTGTCATAGTGGTCTCAACTCAACAGACGATGCGTCGATCAGACACGCGATCTGCGAGTTATTAGCCTTTTAGTCATGGAGGCCCGGTTGGTTTCGGGTACCAACCAACCATACCGTATCTCAACTATACCCCAAAAATTCCACGGGTTATTCTCAAAGGGATGACTTCATTCCATGAATATTTGTCCCAATGTCATTTCTTCAAACGGATGCCCATAGCCCAAGATATGGATGAAAAGGTGTAATCGAGCTATAGTGGGTCTGAGTCCAGTCTGACCCTGTCGGACCGACACAGCCCGACCCTGTATGAACCGGGGTCTGACCCGGTCTGTGGTTCCGACCCGGTCTGAGGAAACGGCTAGGCCTGAAGGGGCGGCCTGACCCGAGGGAGGCTCGGCTAAGGGCATCCCGGTGGGCTAGCCCGCATGGCCTGGCTGGCCTCACCGCAGGGGGGGGCACCTGGATTTCAAAGGAACCAGCGGTAGGTGCCAGTTCGGTGAACCGTTGGACCCAAGGGTTCTTGCTAATAGCACGCATCATTGATCGGCTCATCTGGTCAACCTGCTTCCTGCACCATGGCTCGACAGCACTGTGGTCATGCAGGCCTCCGTGTGGCGTGGCGGTGTCGTACCTCCTCCTCTGCGGCCCGGCTTTGTCGCGGCCTCCCGCTCCTCTACGCGACGCGACAGCGCCAGGCTCTTCGTCTGACCTCCGCGACCCTTCCTCCCGGCGCAGTGTGAAGACATTGCGCCCCTCCAGCACCACCGCAGCCCTCCTAGCCATGACTCGGCTATTAGCGCGACATGGCGGTGTCGCTCCCTTGTGGCGACCCGGCGGTCCTACGCCGCCAACTTTATTCGCAGTCGCCTCATTCTTAGTCATCACGTGTACCGCCTATATCATCACCAAACAAGAATCAACAAAAGGGATGGTTCGGGATGTGACCATGCAGTTCGAACCCTCCTCGTTACGGTGATATCTTTCTATTCTCAAATAAAAATATATACGATGGGGTAAAGAGGGTAATATTCTACCATAAAATATAACCCCTACCTCCATTGTCGCTCGTTGGCGGCAGAATGAGGTGACGTCATCATTAACGATGTTCTTCGCTGGTGGCGTCTTCTCCCATGACATGGATGATGTTTGTTGGAGGTGTCTTCGGTATTCTAAGTGAGTGTCTATTCCTTTTCTTTCCTCAGTTGATGAGGGGAGAATATAACGACGGTTCTTCATGTCCTTCGTTGAGAGGTTTTTCTCTCAATTCTTCCAAGGCTCCACTATAGAATTATTCCAACTAAAATAAATTAATAGAATAACCTCTACTTTAAATGGTTTGCATGAACTCAAATGGATTCAAATAATAAATTAATAAACCATTAATTAATTTATGTGTAGTGGAGCACTTATGAGGAAAGGTGGAGAAGATCCCCAATTAAATTAGGGATTCTAAGGATTTTATGGGGGTTAGAGGAGTTAAAGAGCTCAGGTGGGCCACACATAATAACATCCTCCCAAGGGAGGTTATGCTCTGGAGGGCCACACCACCATATCCTCTCAAATGATATTAGGGTGTTGTGGCCCCCACCTCCAACCTCCCCCTAGAGGTTTTAACCCCCCTCAAATAAAAAAATTAAATATTATTTTTATTTAATTTTATTTAAAACCCCCAAAAACTATCTTCAATTCTCATTAAAATGCATCTACGGTGAAGGTCTAATTAAGAAATCACTGACGTTGTGAGTTCAACAGTGCCCTCATATTTCAATTCCGAGACCCGGTTCAAAAGATATAAAATCATGCTGATACATTTACTGAACGTACCCAAAAAACATCAAAAATTTATTCTGGATACACCAGGCCACATAATAAAGTGTCGTCAGAAACTACAGACTCGTAAAATTCCAATGTATTTAATAAAAAAAATTATCAAACATTTTGGGTCATTACAGTCATGGTTTAACCCCTGGTAAACTTGTTTTACCCACAATCTTTGTAACAACGATTTACTCAACTTTCAATTAACTATTGCCATATATTATGTTAAACCTATTAACTTATATTTAATTTAATTATTCAAAATATGGACTCCATTTATTTTATTAAATATATATAATTTTAACTTTTGTTTTAATTATGGGAAACAATGACAACAAAACTCCATTTTCAAAAAATTAATTTCTAATCCTACATCTTAATTTACTTCAATTTTCATCCTAGAAAAAACCATAAAATAATCTTTAAAATATTATATTGAATATAGAATATATAAATTATTACAAAAACATTTATATATAGATATTAAATTAATTTTTTAATATAAAAAAACATTTATTTTGTAAACATATGTTTCGAGAATAATGTGGTTTTAAGATAAAAAAATTATATACACATAAATCAAGTATAATGATGATCATTATGAAATTAAGTATATAATCTATAATTAAATGAAATATACATTACTTTATGATAAATTAGATACACATAATTTTAAATTTCTATGAAAATTAAAGGATTTTATTATACAAATCTGTACGATTTAATATTCCATAAAAATTATTTTAAAAAACCTAAAAATTCACCATATGATAAAATTTAAATTAATATTTTTAAAAGGTTAAAAATTTCCTAAACTAATATTTATAAAAATGGTTGAAATTAATTATTAATTTCTCATGAATAATTATGTCAAAAACCATATAACATGATTAGAATATAAATGATGAATAATGTAATTGATAGCACATATATCCTGCAACAAAACGATAATAAGTGATTTTAACATGCAAATACAATAATGTATATTTATTTTTAAATAAATTAAATATCCCTCATATATTTCAGTGGAAATATCATTGGGATTGAACGAAATAATGTACTCTGTTAAAATATTAATAATTTAATATGACTACTAAGACATAGTTGTTAAGATAGAACATATGAATATTGAGAAATAAATTAGGGAACATATATGTTTTAAAAATGTATTATAAAAATTCAATTTCTATCTATTTATTATAAATAAAATAATAATCATTGGAATGAAAAATAAATGTTTTTTTGAAAAAAAATTATTATTCAGAATGGAGGATTAGTCTTGCTTTGTGGACATAATTAAAATTTAATTTATCCAACATATATAAAAATTATATTAAATAATAAACCTGAATTATTTCATATAAATTTCATAATTATAATTTTATGAATTGTTTTTGGAAATTTTTAAAATACTAATTATTTGAAGAATTGTGAAAATACTAACGTTTTTTTGAAATATGCAGTTTCATTAAAAAATATTTATAACATAAAATTGTATTTATAATTGGTTTAAAATAATTTATTTTAAAATAATAATATAATTTATGTAAAATAATTCACATAAATAAAATTCATAATAAATTTTGATATTAAAATATTTTATGCTAATGAAAATGTTCTTTTTCAAAAAACAATTCTTTTATCGTGTATGTGATTTAATAATAAATTGAATTCATCCAATTTTGTAAATAGAATTGGAAAACCATACTATATATTTTGAAAAATAATAATTTATATTACATAATAATTAAAACTTAATGATTACCATAATGAATAATTTAAATAGTTAAAATTATATACCATTGTGAAGTTATAAATGTGGTACTAGGGGTTAAACTAAGAATATAAGGGCTAAATGTGATCTAGAAAATTTTCAAAGAATATATAATGGAAATAATTCAACCTCATTCCCTATTAGGTTTATTGGTTTAATATTTTTAGGATTTTTTCATGATAAACACATTGTCATCACATTATCATTACAAAAAATCATGTGTATCATTTCCCCACTTATAAGTTGCCAACCGCTCCCATCCCATTTTCACACATACAGAATAGTATGGTTCATCCAAGACCTACTCAAACCCCATATTACATTCTATACCCAACTCCAAGAGTCCATATTTAAATTATTAAATTCTCTTAATAAAAATATAGATATAATCCTAAAGAATCTCTCTACAGAAGATGTAAAATTATGAAATGTTTTTATTTGTTTAATTTCGTATTCTACCTAATTAAAGCCTTCTTAAACTATGATAATAGAAAAAAAATATTATACATAATTATATTTTGTTATCTTATGGAAATAACAAATTTACCTCTCCATATCCCTGAAATAGTAAATGAAACTATCGATCCTGTGTGTGACCGAGAAATGTCTGATGAACCGATTTAATTTGGTTCAATCACCACCTTTAAATGATCAATATAATGATAGATATAATATATATAGTATAATAATTATATTATTAAACTTATGTAACTATTATATCTCATATTCCATCTTATTTACTTTCCATGAGGGATTCAATATCATCGCTCATGTGTATTGCAAACTGTATCGTCACAAAGAGGTGTGATTGGTTTTTTCATATGTTTCAGATAAAAGGTAATAGGTTAATGTTAATAAATATATGTGATATTTATGAGATTACGTTATTTTTTAAATATTAATATATCATCTATATTTTCACCTTCCAATTCAGTAGAATACAATAGCATCGCTCTTGTGTGCATGTTGACTTCCACGTCCACAAAGCGATTTGAAATGTTTTCCATTTTATTTTTACATGGAAGGTAATAGTGATATATTTTATTTATAAAACATTTATATTTGAAATCATAATTATTCTTTAAATATAGATTAATATTTAATTTATTTATTCCATTCAAATATGAATAATGAAAACAATATGCATTTGTATGTATATCATGCTTTATCAATGAATGGATTAATACATTTTATATCTATAAATTTAATAGATTAATATCAATATATATAAGTAAATAATACAGATGATTTTAATTTAATGTATAAAATTATATATACAATGTAACCATGATGAAATTAAAAGGTCCAATATTACTAAACAAAAAATTCAAGAAGAACATAGAAATTGTCACCCAAAAAAATATTTTTTCAAATATTTCATAACAAATTTTCTATAAAATTATATATGTAAATAATATATTGTATGGTATATATTAATTATTTCCTGTAATATATTTATTTTAAAACAATCTTTATTATACTGGTGTTTTGAAAACATATTATAGATGTTGTACTATAGTTAAGGGTTTTCTCTTCACACTTTTACTATAGTGACCCTAATTTTTCTTTCATAACATGTTAAATTATTTGATAGAAAAACAACATAAAATAATTATAAATATATGATCAAAAGGTTTATTGTCTATTTTAATCAAGGACTATAAATATCATTTTCCAAATAAAACATATTCATTTATTTAATTCCTTCTTCTGTAGCTTCTTATTTTCCCTCGTGCTCTCTATAGTACAATTAATACCATACAGATATACATCCAAAAGGGATGATCTAAAATACCTGTAAGTGGATAAATAAAAACATGAAACAATATAAAAATAATTTATAATAATCATAAAATTATCTTTATAATCATTAGAGGATGCATTAAAAAGCGACTGTGAATGTTGCAATGCATAATAATGAAACATCATGTCTTGGGGGTCAATTGCCAAACATAGATGTAAATAATGATAGTATCATGTTCAATCATATTTCACTTTTATCATGCCAAAAATTATATTACCTAAATAATTATACTGATATGTAATTTTTGGAACACCCATCACATCATAAAATTTACATTGCACTATATAATTCGAGGAACACCTTTCATATCAAAACATTTTCATTATCATGAATTCCAAATAGATCATATATCAATATTGGGAATAAAATAACCCATATAAATTAATGGGATTAATTTTTGAAATCATACATTCATAAATAATTATTTCCGAACTAATAGAGTTAATAACTTACATTGTTGAATAATCATCGACCTTGAGTGATGAAAAAATAATCTCGAGATGTAGAAGTTGTGTTTTTTTTGAAAGAAGAGTTCTTAATGAATTAATTTTCTTGGTCAAAATCTAAATTAGAAATCATTTATATCTCATAAAAGTTATGATAAAAATGAACAAATATATTTAATTAATATGCACACTTAAAATGGGGTGAAAGATGGAAATCCCAAAGAAAGATATTTGTGTTCGATACTTCCCTTTACCTTATGTTGGAATGCTTCCTTCACTTTAATATATAGTAAAATAATTTCAGAGTAACTATTAAACAAATAAAGATTCTTTTATTTATAAATTTCTCCATTATGGTTTAATTATGTTAATTTTATGGGTTTTTTGGATTTGTTTTAGAGATTAATTTCCTTATTCGAGAGTTTCACTTTTCTTAGTTTTTACTATCGGTTCATATGTATATGTGAAGAGATGATTGTGTAAAATGTGGATAAATATAAAGAATTATTATTATATATTATTAATGATATTAATGGAGTTAAAATTATATTATAATGAAATTTTAAATATGTTATAATGATAATTCATTATATAAAAGTTATTGATCAATCATTTTATGTTAATTTTTGATGTTTTCCGATCACAAAGAACTTGGTTTGTTTTATCATTTAGTATTATGTACATAATAGAGTTCTTTAAGAAAAACTATGTCATAAAATAAATTTTAAAATATTTTCTAAAAATAATTAATTGTTTTATTAATATCTATGAAATCATTAATGGAGAATTAATGTTCTTCACCAACGATGTCGGTAAATATGCAAATCAAGGGCAATGATTAAATTTTATAAATAAAAGAGAGGGTTGGAGAAGAATAATGATTCATATAACTATAACATGGTATAATTTAAATATATTTCAGGAACCAGAGTTATAATTCCATTTATTGGATGTAAATTAAGGATACAATATGAAAAGGAATAGAAATTAAAATAAATTATATGAAGAAAGAAGATGATTATACCAAATAAATTGCTCCTCCATGAAAACCTTTTTAGGGAAAGTGATTGGTTATCTTTATGAGACTATGATCACATATAAATGAATAAAGGGATATAGAAGAGTATTGGGAATAATTTGGGTGAGTGTAAGAGCTTTAGAGGTGTGAGGAAAAGATGTGGAGAGAGGCTGTATTTATATTGGAGGAGAGAGGTGTTGTATTGTTTTTATATTCATTTGATTAATATTTTTTCATAATAATTTGAATAGTTTCAGAATTTTGATTAATAATTTTAACATAATAAAGTATATTTCAATATTTTTGGATTACATCAGTGATACATCATCAATGGTTCTAAAATTGATGTATATAGCTTTTATTTTAAATTAATAAATTTAACTATTTTAAAAAAGTCACGTAATTTTGAAAAATCCATTTAATTAACCCTCATAATTCTATTACATCTATATGTCGTAAATTAGATCCATATTATGAAAATTGTTATATAAATAATATATACTTAATTTTTAATTAAAAGCATCATTTAGTAGGAAAATATATATATCAAAATTTTAACATATTATATAACACATTAAAATGTTTTTTATGTGTCATAAAATAATAATAAAATTGTATGAAATAAAAATATTAATTTATGAATACATATTATTAATATAATTAATCTTTTAAATTATCAAATTAATTTTAATATTTACATTAAAAATGTATGACCTATAAAAAATACGAATACATAATTAATAATTTTTCAAACATTTATTTACCTAGACAGTGATATTATTATACAATACATTCATTTATAAATTCGTCAATTTTACTTATACTTTTCTAGGTTAGGTTACTATTCATTTGATCAGACATATTAATATTCCAATGGTCAGGATAATATTTCATCTGTATTGGATCCTTAACTTCAATAAATATTTCTTATTTGATTACATATTTATTTATAAATTTTTTTACAATGGTCTATACATGATTTTATGGGATTTATATTATATAAAAATACTATAAGTAGTGGGAAATTAAATTAATAAATATTTTGGTCCTTATATTTTCCCCAAATTTTTAAATATCACCCTCAAATATTTTTTTCATAAAATGTGAGGTTACTTCTCCTTCAATGCCTCCTTGGCTCTGACATTGATTATTCATAAATATGGTTCCTACAAAAATCATTCACAATGTGGGTTGTCTTGGTGCATAGAACATTCTCTCTCCAGTTCATTGTCATTACTGGGTGCTTCTCATAAGATAAATCTTCATATAGTTGTACCACATATGAGTTTAGTATATGTGATGGATCCGGTATTTACTACCTCATGATTGATACATGGAACACATAATGAAAATGAGCCTTGTTATGTGGACGTGAAATCCAATAGGTAATAGCTCCTCTGCGACCAAGGATCTCAATGGGGCCAATCTTCCTTGAGCTAAAATATATTTTATTCAAAACTACATGAATCACTACCATGGTGATATTTTAAGGGTGTCTTAACCTAAAATTTCAAACTCTAAGTACCTTTGATGATTTTGAACATAGTTATTTTTCTGACTATGAGTAGCTTTGATATGTTGCGAGATGGCCTCAACATTCATTGTCATCCCTTGTATAAGATCATGACCAAGTAACTTTCATTCTCCAACTACATCCAAATTGATCATATTTCTTCATCAATTTAAGTTTAGATCTTCATATAGATATATATTAATACTATAGTGGAATATATTTTAGTATGAGAACTAAAAAATTGATTGATGTTGAACTCCTCAAACTTTGAATTCTAACTAACTAACTCATAACATATCTTCAATTGTTTGAATAGTCCTTTCAGATTGTCCATCAGTTTAGGTGTTATAGGTCATGTAGAAATCTAATTCATTTATTAAATAAGTAGCAGACTCCTTCGGAATTTAGTTGTGAACCTAGTATCATTATTAGGTCAAATTTTAAGTATAACCCCATGTTGTCTCACTAATTCCTTCACATGAATCTTAGCATGTTGTTCAAGTGAGTGATCGTCAAAAATGGTAAAAAATAGGACAATCTTGGAGAGTTTTCCGACCATAATACTTATTGAATTATATAAATTGGATGTCTATGTGAGACCTGTTAGGATATACAAAGTGACATTATCCAATTTCCACATGTGTATATGAAATGGCTTCATCATCCCTTTGGACATCTGTGCCTCTTATTTAAATTTTTTTACATATTAGGAACCTTGAGATGTACTCTGCAGTATAAGGCATCTTGTTTTTCACCCCAATGTGATATAAAAGAACAAAATAAATCATGGTACTCCCCAGATGGATAACAAATTTTGAGCTAAGTGAATTATACAATTTCTATATCATAATCCCAAGTGATGAAGTCACAGAAAGCCTAATTCCCAACAAAATCACTCCATCATCATCGATAAGGAAATCTAGTAGCGTCCCTCCTATAATTTAATCACATTATTTTATAACTCTTAATCATACCTTTGTGACTCATTTATCTTCTCTTAGATACATGGTTGGGAAATAAATTTGGAAGGGTAGTATGTATTCCTGACTACTAGGATTTCAATTCTCATCCATATTTTATACATAAAGACATAGTCATTCTCAATCTGCATCATTTATAGAGTATTAGGTTATTTCATGCTTAGTGAATAAACTACCATTTTATCTATTCTAGGATTGTAGTGAATAGATAAATCATATCACTTGATGAGCTCCAACCATATCCTTGGAACATTTTGAGATCCTTTTGGGTGAATATAAACATTATGATATTATTATCATTATATTGTTCACATTTCTCACTATATAGGAAGTCTATCCAATATATAAATGGAAAAATAATAGATTCTAACTCTTGATCAGGCAACATGCAGATTTTCTCATGGATCATCAACTGTTGTGAGGCGTAGACAAGCACATTATTATGTCTAATTACTACAGAACCCATGATTTTATCTGAATCAGCACAATATATCCAAAAACATTCTCCATTTTTTTTATTACTAGTATGATGGTAATGATTATCCTTCTCTTTATCTACTAGAATATTTCCTTAAATTTATTCATCTACTCATATTTTACCCCTTTCTTTTATACATATTTACTGTGCATGACAATCATGAGAAAATTATCAAAAATCATTAGTAGTATCTTACTAATCAATGAAAAATGTAGATTTTAGTGAGACTGTTGGGTCAACAACATTATTCAAATTCCTTTATTTCGAAGGGTCTAGAAAATTCCCTCACCTGTATAATTTGACATGATGAATCTAGAATTCAAATATTGTACACATGGGGAAAAAACTTATCCTTCATTAATGTAACTATAAAAGTCCTCATATTATTTTCATGATCCTCATTTCTATTAATGTATATGAGAATATCATGCATAAAAATTTCGAAAATCTTGGTTTCTTAATATATATAGAATCTAGTAATCAAATACATGAATAATTATAGGGAAATATTATGTCCTGGGGGAATTACTATAAACTCATAGTTCCCATATCAAGAATAAAATGTTGTATTTTTTATATCTTCCTTCTTCAACATTCACTAATTATCTCCAAAATGCATATCCACCATTGATATGTACAAATCCCAATATAAATTATCGAACATCTTTTAAATCCTTGGAAGATGATACATGTTCATTATGATGATCTTGTTGAGTTATTTATAACAATTACAATATTTCATTAATCCATCCTTCTTAAAAAATGAAAATTTTCACGCCAAGGTGATGCACTAGAGAGCATTAACCAATTTTCCAAAATAGCTTACAATAGTTACATTAAAACCTCTAGTTAAATAAGATCCATTCTATAGGGACATTTTGAGATAAGAGTAGCTTCAATAATGACTTATATTGAGAAAATTGCCTCAATAATCAGATGTAGTATGGGTACCTTTTTAGGAAATACATAATTTCATTCCCTTACAATAGGGAATTTCTCCTAGGATGATACCTTACATGGACACAATTATCTATGTGAGGTATGTTATTTCATAGTTATTAAAAACCAACAACATAGAGAGATTTTCCATAGGATATTAATATTATTCCTTGAATTTTAAGAGGATCATGGGATGGTTCAAAATATATAGTGATATTTTATTTTCCATACTGTTTATATGTTCTGTATATAATGTGATCCAAAAAATTCTCAGTATAGTATCACATTCCACTATTGGAAGTATTACAAGATTTTTTGGATGAATATTACCACACATTTTAATCAGAGAAGATTCCATCACATTTATTTCCATAATTGCACAATATAGTGTTTTTACAAATTTCTCTATTAATGGTTTGAGGGATTTGATTCAATTTTTTTAAAAAACATTTGTGATATAAGTTAATGTGTATAACCAAAATCAAAAAACGCCTTTTCCATTCATGAGTGAATAGTATGTATGCCTTTTATGGATTCAATTTTATGATAGAATTCTGCATTGGAGGTAGAATAATACTTTAAATGATCATATGGATTTAGTGTATCATGATGTTTATTACCATATAGGACGTGAGGTTTATGTAAATAGAATTACTATATAAGTTTCCCCATATAATAGTACCATTGGACCATGGGTGGTACTCTCTTCTACTCCAACAAATTTTTCGTCATTCTCGGCTCTTTTTGATATTCCTGAGCTTGGTGGACTTCTCCCCCACACATAATTATTTTATATATCTCATTAAAGTAGTTCATATGATACTTATTCCCACATTTTTTACATGTGGGTTGTTATGTTTTCTGTCCACATTTTTCATTAGATCATATGGGGTTGAAAACCCATATTTCCTTTTATATCACAATAACCTTGGGACCATTATCTAGACTCCATCTCAAAATTGTGAGCACAACAAAAAACTTCTTCATAACTTTTAATGTCATGAATTTCAAGAGACTTTCTATTGTTAGGTTTTAAACCATTAAATAATCTATCAATTTTTCAATCACTTTTTATAAAAAAACCTAAAGCATACTTATAAATCCTTTTGTAATTTTCTAAATTAGCTGTCATAGATTCTCCATAATTTTTCTTCATCTATATTAATTCAATCTCCATATTTGTTTGAAGAGATCGAGGAAAATACTATCTATAAAAAAATATTTTAATGCCTTGCAATGCCTTCTCATCAATTTCGTCCTTCATCTTGGTGTTATTAATAATTACCCACCAATGTTCAGCCTCTCTATGATTACAATATACAATCAGAGTCACCTTCACCTTCTTTGAAGAGTGAAGGATATAAAATATCTTCTCCATTTAGATTACCCACTATTCCACAAATGTGGATCGAAATATACACTAAAAGTTTTTGGGCATTACTGCATAATGAACACAATAGCCGGTATCACCTTCTTATGTTATGGGGGATGTTTGGAATAATTTAGGATATTTTTTATAACCATATATTGAGGGGTAAGAATCCCTATGAAAATCTGAACTCCACCTCCAAAATCACATTGGATGTTATTTGGGAAATCGTTGCATTGTCCCTCACATGGGTTGTTGGATAGGTTTCTTTACATTCATACAATTTTCCAAAATATAAATGTTTATAAAAAAATATATGTAAAACATATATTGATAAATATTTAATTCCATTGTGAAATTAAGTCTAATTTCATATATTGTCGGATCTGTATTTTTATATTTTCATAAATCATAGGTTCATGGGTGCTCAATTATACATAATTTCAAACTGAGTTGTTTCAATATGTTTCACAAATCCTATAACCAATATTAACTAATCCTTTCTCTAATACAAATAATAGTGACCCTAATTTTTCAAACATAACATATTACATAATTTTAGAGAAAAATAGTATAATGTCTATCACAAGTAGTATCCAAAGGATTAATGAATTTAGAAAACTAGGATAATAAAAAACATTTCAAAAATAAAAGACACACATTTACTGACTTCTTTATTATTTATATTATTATTGTCCTTCGACCTCTCTATAGTACAATTTATCACCCGAGGACATATATAAAAATGGGTTGATCCAAAATGCATGTAATTGAATAAATAAGAACCAGAAATAATATTACATGAAGTGGTTTTAATCATAAAATCACCATCATAATCATGAGATGAATAATTAAATAGAGGTCTAAAATGTGGCAATGCATAAAAATGTTACATAATGTCTTAGTAGTCAACTAACAGACATAGGTGTGAACAAATATTTCATCACATTCACGCATATTTAAATTTTATTAGGATATAAATCACATTACCAAATGATTTTGAGTTCTATTTTATTCATAGAACACCTTTCAAATTATAACATTTTCATTATCAAGCATGGAACATAGAACATATATCAATATCGAACTTATAATAACCCATGAAAATGAATTTTTTTCATTTAATAAATCATAAATTTATAAAAATTGTGTTCCCAAATGAAAAAGGGAATTTCATATGTGATATATGAACCATAAACATTGAGGTAATTAGAAAAATCTCAATAAGTAAATGGTGTGTTTTTTTAAAAAGAGTTCTTTTTGAAGTAATTGTGTTTTTCATAATGTGAGGTAGAAAATATGAATATCTAGAAATAGGTAATTTAATGGATATGGAAATATATTTAAGGAATATTCATACTCAAAATTGGGTGAAATATGCAGCACCCAATGAAAGAGAGTTGGGTTCGTGAATTCCCCTTACCTTATATATGAATGCTTCCTACAGATAAATACCATGTAAATAACATTAGATTAATTAATTATCAGATTAATAACCATTTATAAAATAATTTGATTAATAATATTTTTATTAAGTTTATTAATGGAATTTTTTATTACTTAAAACGTTTTATTTCAAAATTCAGGCATGTTCATTTTCATAGTTTTCATGATGAGTTCAATTTAATTCATGAATGGATGTTCATGTAAAATATGGATAAATATATGGAATTGTTATTATATGTTACTAATGTTCTTATATAATTTTAAATGATTTGAAAATTATTATTTCATATTCTATGATGATGAATCATTAGATAAAATAAAATGTCCATAGTTTTAGGTTAATTTTGTCTATTTTTCAATCATAATGAATCATTTTGCCTTATCATTTAGTATGTTGTATATAAGTTAGTTAAAAACATAAAAACGGTAATAAAATAAAATTTAAAATATTTTTTCAACCATTTAATGGGTTTATTATTATCATTTAAGGCATTTAATGAAAATGAAAGTGTATCGCCCTTGATATCTGTAAATTGACACATCAGGGGTGATGATTTCATTTTTAAAATAAAAGACAGAGAGAGTGAGAGATTTGTTTAATGACAGATATTATATTAACATGATATAATTATATTATATGTTGGGTATTGGAGTTATCATTCCATTTGGATGGGGGAAGGGGTGTAAAGAATAAGAAAAGGAAAAGAATTCAAAAGAAAAAGAAATAGGACTTTACCTCTTAAATATCTCATCCTTGAGAACATCCTCAGGGTAATGGTTTTAGAATTCTATTAAGACCAAGTGCTATTATAAATGTATAAGTGGATATGGAATATTATTGGGTAGAATTTGGGAAAGAAAAATATATTTAATGGTGTGAGTAAAATATGTGGTGAGGGGTTGTATTTATAGTGGAGAGAGGGGTGTTTTCTCAATATTTTATTCATTAGTTTATTATTTTGGCTCAGGTCTATTAATAGTTTGATCATTGTCCATATATATGATAAAATAATGAATCATAGTTCTATTATACTAGATTACATCATCCTTACATCATATATGACTCCATAATTCATTTATTTAACTTTTATTGTAATTTATCATATTTTACTATTCATAAATAATCAATTCTGTTAGAAAAATCCAAAAAATTCCCCTTAACCATTTCCTGAAGTGTAAAATTAATAAATAAACTTTATTTTATAAAAATAATTATCTCAATATTAGTAATTAATTTTTTTATTAAAATTTCCTTTTATTTGGAAAATAGTGATTTTAATATTATAACAAATTCATTAACACATTTTAATATTATAATTGATACAATAAATTAGCTTTAAACCATAATATATAATAACCATATTTATAAATTTATTTTTTGATAAATAAATATTCATTTAAATTATTAAATTAGTTATAAAATTTTAATTTAATATTTCAGATTTATAAAATTTCCAATACATATTTAATAATTTAGAAAACATTTATTTACATATAATATGACATAATTATACAATAAATTCGTTTATAAGATGCCAAAATTTTATTTATTCTTTTACAAGTGATGTTACTATTCATTTGGCTAGTTTTCTATTCATATGTTTCATATTACTATTCCAAAGGTAATATAATTATTTCATCGATATTCATTCCTCAGCAACTATGAAATCATCATATTTTATTAACAATTTATGTATAATGTTTTTATTATTATATATATGATGTTTTACGTTATTTATACTATATGGAATTACTATAATAAGAGAAAACATTGATTGATAAAATTTTGGATCATAACTTTTACATTAATTAGACAGATGTAAAATTCGATGCTTATAACATTAGTGTGGTGTATATATTGTACCAGTGGATTTTTATATCAGAAATATATTAATATTTATGGTATTTAAATTTATATATGATGATATATATATTGTGGGGTTTATTTTTCAATAGTTACCATAGTGGCACGGGATTATTTCACAACACATCATTATCCAAGATAGTTTTTTATGTATACCATAAAATAATTATTTTGTGTTTATATCATAAAAATACTGTATGTAAATATCCTTTGGTTATTAATGAAAATTTCAGGTAATTGATCAATTTTAATAATCTTTTTTAATTAATATGATTGAGGAAATGTTTTTATGAAATTCCAAATTTATTTATTCTGTTCAAAATCCTATTTCATTAAAATCATTGTTTTCAAAATATGTTTTTAAAATTTATTTTAAAATATTATAAATAATTTTTTATTGAATATTTTCCCATTTATTAATTTGAAAATAATTAAAGTAATATAAATTTCATACTCAAAACAACGTATGTTTGTATTTTATCGAAAATGTGAAAGAAATTTTTGTTTTAACGTGTAATACATGAATCGAATTTCATGATGTTATTACCACTGAATGAATTGAATAACATTTTACATGTTTTAAAAGAATGTGTTCTGTGATAATTATTTTCTAAATATTTTTTGAATTCTTTTTTAAATAATTTTCGTTGTGAAAATATTAGATTCTTCAAAGATGATTTTAATGACATTTTATGAATTTATATTTATCAATGAAATCATCTGTTTATTTTAATTATTATACACTATGGATATGGGCAATTGATATCATCCACATATTTTATTTAAATAGTTTATTATAAATTTGACTCATGATGTAAATTTTTATTACCATTCACCACATCACATTATATGGTTTATGATTATGTCTATCTAATTGAGGTAATTTTAACATTTGGTATGTTATTTTTGGAATATGAATGTATTTCTTGATTTTTTCACCACATTAATATCAATAATACATTGGACTCAGTAAGGGATGGGTAAGGACCTTTTTAGATTTCTCATTGATTCATCGAAATTTCTCATGAGACCTATTAACTGGAAAATGTAGATGGGTTTCAACATAGTGATTTAAGCTGTCCTGTGAAAGATTATTAAATTTGTTTTAGAAGTTTGAAATTATGCATCAACTCATATTATTCTTAGTTTATTGATTAAATTGAATTTTTTTTAGTTATTTACATTTCAATATTGATTTGTATATTTTTTTCATGATATATTACATCGTATGATTACCATTACAGAGCATTGGATAACACCTCCTCCCTATCATTTATTTACCCCTTGATACCATTAGGTGTTTTAGAATGATATGAATGGATATTATATAAGGAATTATTGTGTTCCCTATGAAAAACCCTTGTTTTTTGTATATTTTAAATTTTAATTTAAAATTCGAGTATATAAATATTTTGAAAGGATACTAATATATTTGGTCTTTCGGGATGCGATTACTTATATCTTATTTGAATGTTATTAATTAACCACTTATTCCAGGTTAATGGGCTGGGATATTAATTATTTTTATCTGATGGTGAATAGATTAATCCTTGGGAACTGGATTTTGGAATAAATAGATTATGTATCATAACCTTATGATGTAATTTTAGGATATGTGTTGATGAACGTCTTAAAGAATTAGTATTGTGTATATTATGTGGGTATTCCTAGAAATAAATCGATGTCTGGATGCAATAAATGGAAATTTCTTTGAAATAGATGTAACTAGGGCTAATAACTCTAAATGATGATCATCATTCTTCACTAAACCATTATGTGGTACATGATAATGAGCCTTACTAAACACTCTCTTTGACACTCATATGGCATATTTTTGGCCTAATTCACATTTTTTTGAACCATAATTATGTATTTGAATTAATGATATCCATAAATAACAAATGTTAAACGTAAAGATTCATATATTGAAAAGAAGGTGTCATTTTTATGACATACTATAAATTATTCTTCATGATATTTTGATTTCCCACAATGATTAGTGTTTCCTAAACTATACATTTTGGTTTTATTAGAAGGATTAAAATAGAAAGAAATATTTTAAAAATTCATGAGACAGACAATGTGTTGATGATAAACCCAATAGAATTTTTACTAGGTTGAAAAATGTTATGATTATTACTAATCAATTATCCTGATATATTAGTAAAAAATTTATCCATAACAAAATCGTGAACTCACCCATGAAGAGAAGTATGAGGTCCATTAAGATCTTGAATAGTAGAGACTATGGTAGAATTAGGGCATCATTGAATTCATGTCGGAAATTAGGTAATAGATTCCCATTATATTGTGTTAAAGAATTGGTAAAATTAATTATTTTCAGAAAATTAGGGCACAAATCATGTAATTCCTTATAATAAAATGAAAAGTTCAGTTAACATAATATATGAGAATTATTATATCTCTAAGGTATGATCAATGGATGAATTATTAATTATTTAATATATGAGAACTATAAAAATCTATGTCCTATCGGTAATTTTTGTGATGACAGTCAGAAATTTTTTATGATTAATGGTTATATTTCTATTGATGAAGAGACTACCAATATCATTGGAAAAGAAGGAGGTATTAATGAATACGATAATTAATCTTTTTTTATGGTTTAGAAATTATGTGGAATGAAAAAATTTCTTCTTTTTGGATTTTATAATTTATTTATAAGATTATTTCATCAAATTATATTCTAGTTATAAGAATTAATAAATGTATAATGATTAAAATAATGTTCATTTTAACTAAATATTTTTGTGAATATGTTGAATAGTACTGATGACCTATAAATATATTTCACATGAATGGTGATCTTTTGGTAAAACAAATGATTGATGGAATATAACTCATAACATGTTCCTGAAGATGAAATAATAATGACAATGTTATATTTATGGGAAGATATTGGTGACCATAAAATTTGATATTTATTTTGGGGTTTAGGATATCTTTTATAGATATTATTTCATGTTAAGATTTATAGAATATATTCAACAACCTGATATTTTATTGTTAGCACCACGCATGTTTTTTTATGTATTTACAGTGATCAAGGTATTAGGGTATTTGGAATGTAGAATTAAGAGCCATTTTCTATTTTATAGGGAATGAAATGTGAATTTAGTGATCATCCTTTTATATTTTTTCAGACATATTTTGGTTGATCCAAATGATTTACTATTTATGGAATGGATTATGTTGATATTTTATTATTATTAGATAATATTTTATAACCATTTTTTTAAAAGAAACATGTAATGTCTTTTTACTCATTTATAGATCAGATGATTCTTTAAATGTATATTTTAGTGCTTCATGCAGAAAAAATCTATATTTGGATATTGATTTCGTAGAGTTAGAGATGAAGTGGAAATTGATAAAAACCAAATAAAAGTATGAAATCATGATTATGAAATATAAATATATTAGTTAATTATATTTCATTATAATCATATACAATAAAATAATTCCTCTTGTATAATAAAGGGATCATGAAACAAAAAATGCTACCATAATACCCTCTTGATCTCACAGTATTTTCACCATTTAAAGATTTATGGTTTCATGGTCATTAAACATTTATGGATCACCTTTTTTCTGTAGATAAATGATCTATATCACCCTATATAATTATTTATTTTATTTTTATACGTTCATATACTCACATTCTATATGTGATATTCTTACTAGAAACACAGTTATTTGATTATTCTAGACGACCTTTATACATCTATTTATCTCTTATCAACATGTTGTTTTATTAACCATTCTAATGATGAGGGATTTCAAGAAGGGTATTTTAAAATTTCAAAAACATTATTATTAAATAATAGTATAAATATATATGAATTAATATATATTAGGGGATATAATGTATCACACGAGGATTTTTAAAGTAGAACTTCAATATAGAGTGTATATGACCAGAAAAACATAGATTTTAAGAGAATGTAAAACCGTACGAATTTATGATATATATATTTTAATTAATTTCAATTTATTATAATCCTTACAATGTTTGAAAAATTATCTTTGAATGAAACCTAATAATCTGTAAAAATACTTTAATTCAAACATGAAAATTATAAACTAGCAATTTAGATGGAGTGTATGAATTGTAAAAAAAAAGTTATGAAAATTATTTTTATTAATCATGGAGAAAATAAATTTAATTTTTATCAAAACATATTAGATATAAATAATGAAACATTTGAAAAAGAATGAAATATTTTATGAAAAATATAAATTTTTAATGAAGGATTAGTCAAGCATTAAACACATAAATGAATATTTTTTTTTAACATTATTATAATTTTTAAAAAAAATTATAAATTATATTTTGAAATATTCATATCAAAACTATCTTTGGGTGATATTTTGATGATTTTTTGAAAATATTATATATATTACGAATAATGAAAAATACTAATTTTTATTGAAAACCAAATATTTTTTAAAATTATTTATAAACATAAATTATATATAATATTTCATAAATTTAAAATTACTTCAATTATATTATAATTTATCTTATTTAATTAATTTGAATAAATTTGATATGGAATTTTGTTAGGAAAACATTCTTACATGTGTATATTTTCTCTTTGGAAAACTGCTTGTTGGTCACTTCTGTGGTTGAATTTTAAGTTGAATTATTCTGATTTTGTGAAAATAATTCCAAAAGATTATTCCATGTTTGTAATCATCGTAAATTATATTATAAATTAATATAATTTTATCTTTTACTATATTTAATGGTGAAAACATAAATAATTAATTATTTCGTTAATGATAAAATGTTGTTAATGCAGGGGGTAGGGGGTTAACTAAGAAGATAAGAGTTAATAAAGACATAATATTTGCAGAAAATCTATTATAGGGAAACATTTACTACCTATTACATTTTATTACTGAGAATTACCCATTTTTTGGATTCTATAGTGAGAAAAACATGGGAATCACATTATATTTCCAAAAATTCTATGTGTCCTCTCTATCACTTATAAAAGGACACCCCATATTATTCTTTTTTTACACCTAAAAAACTATTTGGTTCCAAAAATATCTTCCCAGACTCCAAAATTAATTCCATAACCACATATTAGAGCCCATATTTTTAATTGGAATCCCACTTAAGTAGGATTTAGATATAAACATAAAGAGTCTCTTAGAAGAAGAGGTGTAATTCATAAACATGCATTGTTTTATTTATTCATCGGCCTCATTAAAACATTCTTAATTTATTATAATATTATTAAAAAACTATATAATATAAATTTATATGTAATTATGTTTATGAAATAACCAATATCTATATCCAAATCCATCCAATGGTAAATTAAACCATCGATTGTGTGTACTGTGGACTATGACCTAATGAACCAATGTAACATTCTTCCCATCAACACCTTTAAAGGCATGCTATAATGATGTATATAAAAAACACACCCACACAAACACACACACACACACACACACACACACATATATATATATATATAAAATTTAGGACAATATTTTTCTTCTTGAAATATTATTTCACATATATCATTTTACATTATATTCTGTAGGGGATATGAAAACGTCACTCGTGTTAACACCAGACTACCACCCCAAAAAGTGACTTTATTAGTGTTTTTCTTTGGTTTTACATGGATGGTACTCTTGTTAATGATAATGAATATACAAAATTTATTATATAAACATAGTTATTGAAATATAATATCACATATAAATTATTTCGTTACATTCCGATGGGAAATCATAATGTTTCTTATGTGTTTGTGTCGACTACCGCCTCCACATAGCAATGTAAAATATTTTCCATTATGCATTTACATTGATGGTAACAAGTATGTGTTTGATTAATATAAATTTTTTATATGAAATAGTAATTATTATATAAATATTAATTATTATTTAAATTGAGTTGTTTATATTCATCAACAAAAAATGAAACAACTTTCATGTGTGTGTATGGTCTACCATATCTGTGTACTATATAGTCCTTTTTCTATCTCTAACATTAATAAATTACATTGAAATAATATATATTTTAATATATATTATATTTATATAATTAATAAAAAAATTATTTTATTTATTCATGCTGAAATTAATTGATTAATATTTTCAAAGCAAAATATACAACAAAGAAGCATAAATTATCAACCAAAATAGTGATTTTAACAATGAATTATAATCAAAAGAGTGATAAAAGACTATATGTAAACAATATATTGAATGGAATATGTGAATATATTTATGTAATAGATTTATAAAAACATATATTTGTTATAAATTTTATTTAGAAAAATTTTAAGGTAGTTGAACCTTAGGTAAGGGTTTTCTAATCTGACATATACATTCATGATACATATGTCATATTCACTACATATTCCTTTGGTGTAGTGTATATACTACAACTTATGATATGTTATATAAATAATTCATTTCTATTTATGTTATTAAATTTTTAATTTGATGTTATTTACATCATGTGTCTTATGATTGAAAATTTATGAATGTTGTAAGGGATTATTTCCAATCTGATTAATATTTAGAATTGTTTTTGTTTAAGTCTTAGTTGGGGGAAATATTATGTTATTCTATAGAAAATCCAATACATTTACATAAACTCACATTATTCAAGGTATATTCAAGTAATAGTTCAAATTTACAACTCTTTGGTATGTATTATTATTGATAAATTATTTTAATAAAATCATACTTTATTTCTATAGTCAAATGAAAATTTTCATCATAAACATTTTTCTTTAAAATTATTTTCAAAAATATTTTTTACATTTTAAAAATATTTTATTTAATATTTTATCACATTTTTTATATTTTTTATTTTTTTTAAGGAATCCTCATGTCATTTTGAACACATGGTGTAGTTGGTTTTTACACAAAATATAAAAAATTATTTATTTAAACGCATACTTCATGAACCAAATTTTAAACATTCATGAACACTCAGTGTTTTGAATATTATTTTACATGTTCTAAAAGTTTATTTTGAAATAAAATTAATTTAAAATTTGTATGTGTCCTTTTTTCTTAAATAAATATGTACAATGTGAAAAAAATTGTTTTCCTTAAAAACGATTTAATTACAATTTATTATATTCTTATTTATGAATGTCATCAAACGATTATTGCACATATTTGAAAATAGGGATATGTAGTGTTGATATCATCTATATAATTTAATTGTATGGTTTATGAATTTTTTGAATAATGATGAACAATTTAATTACCATTCGACATATTACTCAAGATGGCTTATGATAATATTTATTTTATTGGGGTAAGTGTTAGAATTCTGTTTGTTAGTTTTTTAATATGATTGTATATGTTGTTTATGATTCACCCATTTAATATGAAGATTCAGATAGACATTTTATATTATTGGTGGGGTCCATTAATATATAGAACCTTGATGCATTAACATGTCTCCTGAGACAACTTATTTAAAAAATTAGGTTTGTTTCTACCGTCAAATTTTAACTATCATGTGAAATGTGCTGCCATTATATTTTTTTTGTACAACATTATGCATTACCTCATTATATTAGTTGATTTTTTATTTATATATGATTATTTTAGAATAAAAATATATATTAATAGTTATCAATCTTATGGTAATATTTATATTGATTTATTTTATTATCATTTATTTGGTCCATTTTATTATTACTTTATTGAATAAATGGAATTTATTTCCTAAATTACCATACCATATTGATTATAACTATTTTTTATAACAGATTCTATTGTAATCCTACACATACTTAGAATATTAGATCAAAAATATATTTTATTTAATATTCTCTAGGATTATAATAGGTTTTAATATCTTGATATGTAGATATATTCTATGAGGAATATTATAATTATTAAAAAAATGATTTCTGTATTTTATATATTCAATGCAATGCTAATTTCATATATGTGTGTCTATTTTGTCAAGAATACTATACTATTTTATCCTTTAGTATGTGATTACTTTTATATTATTCCAATGCAATATAGTAACCACATACTCTGGGATACTCGGGTCGAAGACATTAAAGACATTTTTTGCAAAAAAAAATAATGTGTAAAATGAATTTACTGAAAATTGACTACATATTTATTATTCATTACACTATAAATTATCATTAATTATAAACATTGTAAATATTTTTCATAATGTTATTATTTATATTCCTACCATCGAATTTGAGGTATCAGTTATAACAATTTACTATATCATGATTCATATACATTCCAGTTTACGTGTAATGAAAGTTATATAATACTTCATGTTTTAATTAAAAGGGAAATTATATATTATCTTGGGGTGTTATATCATATATTAAATCAATATGGATTAAATAATTCTTGTTTGTTATGTTTAAATATTTAATAACCCCATATTTAGATAGATTTCTAGTTATATATGTGATATCATCATTGAAATTTTTTAATGTTGAATAATTTGTTATAAAAATAAATACCTAATTAATATTCATAATAATTATATTTATTTGATATTTTACTATGTTTATATATAAATAAATAAAATTTTAACATTTTTCCACAATATCTCATTATTAGTAAACTAACTCACCTTCTATTATAATAATCACTGCTGACTATTTGAAAATAAATCCACAATTTAAAGAAAAGGGACGTAGAATAATGAAATAGACCATGAATAAATTCAACAAAATCATATACATTACTATTAGTTACTCATCAAACAATAATGGTTTTTAATATTCTCCCCCAAATCATACCAAAGTAAAAAAGGGTAATGTTGGGCATCATGGAGATCTTGTGTTCAAGTCTCCCGAACATATTACATGTTTGTGTTTGAATGTTTTTTGTTCCTTTGGATCTCCAATTATCTATCCTTATATAATAATTTTTGTTCATATTCCTTTGACACATATATGGAAATTATAAATTTAATTCCTACCATACATATAACCAATGCTAAATCATCCAAATTAGAGAGAACATTTATCCATAAATAAACAATGAATCTCATGATAATGTAAACCATTTGAAATTCTCAATTGAATTCAAACAATACATATGACCAAAATTAACACATCCAAATATCCATAAAAATATCAATAAATAAAAAAATTCCTCCCAGGGTTAGGTAAAATAATAAAAGAATAAATTATTCCATATATCCTAAAACCATGAGTGGTAATACATATTCACTAAACATGGATTCAAAACACATAATATAAACTTTTGTATGGATAATATAAACTTTTTCACACAAACCAAGAAAATCATCACACAAATCAAAATATATAAACTATAAAAAGAAAAAATTAACCTTAATACACAATAAAAAAACATAAAAACATAAAATAAAAACATAATTACACAGGGAATAAAATTACAATCAGATAATATAAATATTAATAAATTTTAAAAAATTAATAATAACATCAACATCAAATCCTAGAGGTTGATGATTTTCCGCTGAAATATTTTCATTGAATATAAATTTTACACACATAACAAAATTTCATAATTAATGGGGAAAACAATATTATACATTTCATATAATATTATAAATGTAAAATCTAATAATTAGTGAACAATTATTTTAATATTGTCATAACTAATTATTCACCATGATTATAAAAAAATTAAATCCAATGATGGTGTTCATATTAAGTGGTGGATGGGGTAAATAAGTTATGGTTTCATCACCATACAAAATGGAATTGTTTGAAAATTAAATTGAGTAAGGTCAATATTAATTAATTCCAACAAATATAGAATATTGAGTTTTAAAGGTAAAATATTTGTGAATGTGATAGATGGATTAATAATCATAAAAAGGGGAAAATTAGTGAATGGGTACATCATATCATAGAAACAAATATTATGAATTTTTGGCATAAATCAATACCTCAAAAAAGAGAAATCATAGGTTGGTGAATTAAAAAAATTTTGAAAACACTATGCGAACTCATCTTCGATTTTAAGAGTCATACATTATATTATTTTAGATATTTTTCAATTATTTAGAAATTATTGAATATAAATTAATCAAGGATCTAAATAAAAGATCATTGATTATGAAATAGGATTTTGGAAGAGATTGACAGATTAACTGATGAATTTCTGGTGAGATTGAAATATTGTAGATTAATACCCATATGTAACCAGTTCATCGATTTAGAGGTTCTGTGATATTTCGAATAAATGAAAATAAAAATGAAAATAAAATAAATTATTTTATTTAAATATTTTTTATAAATACTTATTATAAATAATTTGTATATAGTGATATAATAAAATTAAATATATGATAGAGTTTTTATTAAATTAATTAATGAATATTCGATATTTATAGGCTATTGGGGTGTTTCTATGATGGTAAATAATGTATGTCTAGATATTATAATGGTGGGTTTTTATAATATAAAGCATCCCATTGATTGTGATTCTTCATCTAGAGTGATTGAGTTGAGTTTTAAGTGAACTGATTATTAAAAGGATCTGAATGTTGCAAACATTGATATAGTTCCAATAGTTCTTGTATATCCAAATCCTATATTCCAAGATGTGAATAATTTCAAAAATAATATTAATTTGAATATTAGTGACACATAAGAGTTGTAAATTGCTTCTATAAATATTTTATTCCTATATTCATGTGTGGAATCTAACATGATACATAATAGATTCATAGATAATGTATCCTTAAAATTTGTTGATGAAAATCTTAAAAATATTTAGAATTGAATTAATGTTTAATAACACTATATTATTTCTCATTTAACCATTTTACATGGAAACAATCACAGGAAACTAAAAGAAAATCAGAATAAGTTACTCCAGATTCAAGGATTCAATGGAAGGAGGATGAGTTTTATTTTTAAGGTAATTTTATATATAATTGTTCCTTCGACAAAAATTAAATTTAAATATAGGGGATTTGGATTTCCAGGACTTGAGACTGGTGTTCTAAAACCCCTAGAATGAATCCCCCTATTATTGGAGGTGACACCATGTAGGGAACCTCCCCATGCGGATAATTCCACCACAAAACAACATATAGAAATGGATAATGTACAAAAGGAATTAGATCATCAACCTAATCACTAGAAGACACACAAATAAAGAAGGGGTCATCAACCATTGTGTCGAGCTAATAAAATGCTTTGGAGGTATGACTTAAATGGGTCCCTATTCATTGGTCTCTTATACATAGAAAAGTAGACAAATGAATCCTTGGGATGTGTATAATGATTAAGAACAGTCGCTTGGGGATGATGTCTTGGATGTCTATTTTCATTTATTTAACCGATTTTTTCATGGATATGTTTTTTATGCATATATGAATTTGCAACTCCATGTACTCGTGTGTGTTCTTTTCAAAATAATTTTATAAACATCATTGGTTTGTTTCCCCAAATCCATGTACTATGATTTCTTGAATAACAATTGTTTCCTAAAATATATATTGAATTTTTTTATAATGTTCTATCACATATAAGTTAATGAAAAATGGTTTTTAGAGAAGTGTATTAAAAGAATAATTTTTTTAAATGAATATTTTTACAATTGAATAAGAGATATGGTGTTGACTATTTTTAAAAATGGACCAAAGAAGGATGAACCATGTTCATGTTAAGTCCTTCATCTGAAAACATGAGCACAATTCATGATAACTTTTTAAACTATAGCTACCGTCGGGAGGTATTGTTGGGGAGGGGTTCGAGGTTTGATCGTGGGGTCATGTCCACCTGCTAATAGTTTAAATTTATTTATTTTTCTTGTGAACCACATTCACAGTTGTACCCAATTATTTATATATATATATATAGTTAATATAAAATTTAGTATATAAAATGATTATTAAAATTAGGGATTTAATTAGTAATGACATATATTATATTAATTAAAATAGGTAATTCATTTAATAAGTAAATAAAATTTTAACATTTATTTTAAATATTAAATAATATGATATAAATAAATATTAATATATTTTTTGTAATTATTTATGAATAATATAAATAAATTTATAACAAAAAAACTTTTAATAATTATGTTATATGCATAAGTGTCAACTAATAATATAATTTATATAGTATAACATTTAAATAATAATATTAATATAATTAGAAATTATCAATAAAATGATTAACATTAATATAATGAGGATAATTGATTAATAAATAACATTTAAAAATTATTGAAATAAATACTTTCAAATTAATAATTACCCTTTAGTGTTTATGGTAAATATATAATAAATATTGAAATTAAAAATTAATGTAATTTTATTTAATTTTTGAAATTATTATTGACATTTAATTAATTTAATTAATTGTTAATAGATAACATAATGTAAATAACTATAATATATTTTTAATTATGTATTATAGTTAATATTTAATATAATTAATTTAATATAATTATAAATTAACACATTATACATAATAAATAATTATTTTATATTTAATATATAATTTAAAATAATAATAATATTTAATAGATAATAATAAATATAAAAATTAAATAATTATTTAATTCATTTAATAGTTAATATTATATACCAATATAATTAATTGGAAATAATAAAAAATTAATTAACTAAAATTTAATTACTAATTAATTATTAAGATAAAATATTTAATCAACACAATTAATAGTTAGTATTAAATATAACACACTTAAGAGGTAATAATTTATTATATAATATTATTAATAAAATGTAATACTTAATTTGAAGTTAATGTCATATAGTAATTAATAGTTAAGAGATAATATAATAATTAATTAGTATTTTAGATAATATAATAATTAATAGTTATGAGTTAACATAATATAAATAATCATTGTTATAATATTAGTACAAACATGATCCAATCCTATGTTGATTAAAGGATGAAACCCCTTTTAATTTGATTGAAAGGGAACCTATTACATAATCGGTAGGCCTAACTATTACACAATACAAAGGGATGGGCATATAAATGCCTAGCATAAATGTGGCATAAAGGCCCAAGATGATGTTGTCATGTAAGTTTGTTTTCATCACACCACAACATAAGATATCACACAGTACCCCCAAAAGAATGTTGTTCCATTTGGACCTTGTGAAAAATTGTTCTAACCCATTTTCAAAAAAAAACTCAAATCATTTTACCTTTTTAATATTTTGAAACAAATTAAAAAATACTATCCATATGAGTATGTTTGAAAAGTCATAAAGATATTTTACTTTATAGGAAAATGACTAGGAACCATTACATATTCATTTTTTAAAATCATTGAGGAGATAAATGATACTCAAATTAACATAAGGACATAATCTCTCTTAGAGAGATGTGGGACATAGTGAATTACAGTGAATGTATTTTTTCACAAAACTGATCATTTCCTTATGTTTAAATAAAATCATGATATTATCAATTCAAATTAATAATCCACATTATAAAAATATGAAAAATATCTACCACATCATAATGATTCGTCTTAAGTTTCCCATATGGGATAGTCCTAAGGAAGATAAAATGGTTCTATATTAGTGTAGCTAAGAAGATTAGTTCGCACATTTGTGACTACAATGTTCATTAAAAACCAACATTCATAAAAATGGTGTAATCCCACTATTTAATTACACTATGAATTTCTTCATCATACAGAAACAAGTCAACCATTATCATGTCACATATAATGTATATTTCATGTTAGTTTGTAAAATAAAATTATAAATTAATTGATGATTCTAGTTTACATCAGTTATATAAGTGAACCAATATCATTTAAGTATACATCAATTCATCAAGAAATATCTATTAAAAAATCTATATCCAAAATATTTATTGATATCTATAAGGCCTTGAATCCATGTTTTCCAACCCGTTTTATGTTTTTTAGGCTTGTAGAGCTCGGTGTGAATTACAAGTGGTATGTAGGGGTTTCGCAGAAAAATGCTGGTAAAAGGGTGATTTCATGTAAGCCATACACATAATGTTTGTGTGGTTTATGAAATGTTCAATGAAGGTTCACGGTGTGTTAATTTTGTGTTTAAATAATAAAAAGGTGATTTATTTTTTCACCAAATTTACCATGTGGTTTACAAGATGTGAATGGGGATTACATGTCATGTTATTTACCGATGTTATACATAATTAAACATTTCATCCACTTAGGTTTTCTCCAAACCACATGTCTAGCTACTCTATATTTCACGTAAAATGAAAACCATCAGCCCATCATTCAGTGTTTGGTATTATTTCGATATGAATCAATCCTTAGCCTCCCATTTTCAATCTGTGGAAATCCAGGGTGATCCAAGGAATGTTATTCCATTATTTTCTAATGGGTTCTCTGGATTAGGCCTTGGTTCATATAGTATCTTATTTAAAAGCGATGTAATTTGATATAACATGTTTCTATTGGTGTTTCACATTATTTTTGTTGGTTTCGATGGTTTTTGGCATGTTCAGATGAATGTTGTTCTTACATGTTATGTGATTGGTGATCCAGAACATGTTCTGTTATTGTGTGAAGAACATCGAAGAATTATTATGTAGGATATTTTTTCTTCACATTTATTTAGATAGAACTATATTTTCAGCATGAATATACCAATGGATGGTGATGGAATTAACCTAATAATTATTTGAACCATACTAAAATAATTAATTTTATATAACATGTTGACAATGGTTTTTCTTTATACTGTGATAATATTTTTCTTGGTGACATGATTGCTAGTGTAAAATTTTTGTTTTATGGTTTTTTAATATTTTTTTGATTGAAATTGGTAAATAATGTAAATATGTAATTAATTAATTTTTATTTGGCTAAAAAATAAAATTGCATGTTTAATGAATTTTAGGGATTATGTATTTTTATATAAATCATATTGATTCAATGTGCATGTTTAATCGAAATTGATCATCCATGTGATTAACAGAATAAATATAAAATATAAAACATATTTAGGATTTTAAATAATAATTGATAATGCGTGGAAGTTGAGATTGGTAATTCCCTATGATTGTGGAAACTAGAATAAATGTTTGGATCATGTTTTTATTTTGATAGCTTGTTATAGCTTGATTCCCTAGGTGGGTTGTAGTAAGAACCTATAAATAAATTATTCTATTAGTTAAAGATGGAAGAAGAATTGGTAATGTGATAGATAAAATATTCTAGGAAATGAGTTAATCGTTGTTTTGAGAAGGTGAAGTGCCTTGTTTTTTAGCTGTGAGATATTGTTTTCATTAAAATTCTAAATTCATTATTTTGAGGGAATATGTTCCTTATAGATTCCTTGTGTTTTCCTGCATCTTTGTGAGGTGCTCTAGATATGATCCTTATGGTGTGATCCTATTATTGATAATCCTGGAGGGATGATGGTGTATATAGTGGGATGGTATGAATGTGATTTGATCATGGGATGGATTTTATGGTTTGTGGGAGAGGAGGATCATATGATGTGGCAGGAAATGGGGCCTATGATGAAAAGATGCATTTATATATGAATGTGGGTTTTAGGAATGGAGAATAATGTTATATAATGGGTTAATTTTTGGCATTACCATTGATGAGATGCTGACAGATGGTATGCTCTCTTGAATATGTTTAATGGTAAATAGTAGGATTGCATATTTTTCTTACATTACATTTTTCATTACATTAGGTATCTTCAGGTGCTCGGTTGCCTGTTTTCTCATGGTTGTATCTTACGATGGTTTTCCATTAGTACCTGCATATAGAATGATGATAATAAAAAATAAATAAATGTTTTACCCATTAGGTTATCTGATTGTGTTCTAAAAATTCTAAAAAGGGTTGTTCGTATTGATAAACCATGAACTTGGTTTGGATTATGCCTTGCGGTTATAGAACTTTGTTTGGAGAATACCATTTTGAAATGTAATGTAATATCTAATAATGTAAAAAGCTAATTAATTTATAATGAATTAATCAATGGATACAAATTCTTAAATGTAAAGAATTAATTTAATGTAGTTGTTTTATATTCTTGTGTGCTTATAGGAATATATGGTTTTAACAGTGGAAGCCAACAGTCCAAGTGATGCAGGCTGCAGTTGATTCTAATACTATGTTTTTTCCATAGTTTTTATTTGAGATATATTATATCATGTATATTCTATAATGTCATACTCTTTCTCATCTATGTTGATTAAGGAAACTAACATCCAGTGGACTCTGGGAGTGTGTTTTCCTCGACATCCTAATGGGATGATAAATGGCTAACTTCCCCTCTTGACCAGTTATCTTCTCATGGAAGACACTTGTGATGGCATGAATGATGGTTCGTTTTCCAAATTGTTTTGTAGAAAACTATGATTGATTTTGGATATTTTATTGACCTTTATTACCTGAGACAATGTCCAAAATTTTATTATAGGTGTGACGTATATAGTTAACAATGGATTCAGGTAATTACTTTGTGTGTGGATTTTAATAGCTTGAGGTATAATACCCAATGTTTGATATATTTTATATGGGATATGGTGGATCTTATAAAATAGTTGGTTACTATTTTTGGTTTTATGTAATGGGATGATGTGGTTATGCGATGCATGAGGTGCTTTTAGTGGCACCTTGCCCATGATTTTTTGGGCTACCATACATTAAGAGTGAGATTATGAGGACGTGTAACACTGGGGCAGAGCGGAAAACCTGTGAGGAATCAAAAGTATGGTACCTTTGATGATTTATTATCATATAATATTCTCTACTTTATGTGATACTAGGTTATAGTTATCCATGGTGAGGTAATAATAATAGTATACATATTTAGAGGATGAGTTATTTTAACTGTTGTTTATATTGCATTACCATGCATTTATTCTAATTGGTACAAGAGGATGTTGGGAGGATCCTACTGAGTATATTATTATGATGAACCTATGTAGATATAAACTATTTCCAAGTTAGATGGTGCATGTTGGTGATTAGATAGGATATTAGTAGATTGTGTTTTAGAATGATCTGTCTGGGATCCGTTGTTGATGTCATAATTCCTATTTTGTACGTGTAATTTCAATTTAGTTTTTTAGTATTTTTTTCTATTATAATTTTTCAATGGGGTTTTCTATATAATTATATATGTGTGTGTGTGTGTTTTTTTCTTTGAGTATGTTTTGGTTGTTTCATCATTCATATCTCACTCTTCAGCAGGTTTCTATGGGATTGTAATGCCTCAAATTTTCATATTTATTATCTGCCCCAGGATAGTAACCATATCAGGTCTTACTGGAGGCAGGACTTAGGTATTCAACAAATATATCCCCTAATTTTGGTATCTTTATATAGAGTGGGTCATGATAGAGTGGTATGAGATGTTTTAGATTGAGGGATATGAGGGATGTTATAGTTAGCCACAGGTGAGTTTACATGAGTTTGTAGGGAAAAATTTCAACTATGTTTAGTAACAAATTTTAACAGGAAATACTTGATTTGACATGGGTATTTACAAACCCCTATGATCTGATGCACATAAAATTATGTTTATTAATCATACTAAATGATATGATACTTATTGCAGGGTAGTAAAATAGGAAAGGATAACAAATCATTATACATTATGATTGTGTTTGAAATGGGAAAACATTGGGATATGTTAAAAACATAACAAGAAAATTTAAATGATTAATGAATTAATTTTAAAACTTCAATATTATATGTTTAGAATCTATAACAATTTTTGCATCTTCCAGGGATGGATCTAGGTCGACATATTCATCAGGTTCATGGTAATGTTGTTTACTAGGATGTTCATATAGATCACCGCATAGGAGAGATCAATGATGATGGCACAAGGATTAAATATTAAGAGTTTCAATTTTAGTGACTATAGAATTATGAGGGGTAATTATAGAGTAAATCATGTAATAATCATTTTTGGTGTTTGAGATAGATTTCATTTTGATCCTTACTCATCTAAAGCACTATGATTTGTTTGTTGTACTGATAATTTGTGGTGCAGCGAGAAAGTGGTGGTGTATATTTCATCAGGATCGTAAGGATTTGATAGTATCACGAGAGAATCTATGAGATCATTTCATAAAAGAGTTTCTCTATTCGACATCCATGTGGTCCAATCCCTTTGATATGATTACACATTTGAATTGTAATTGCAATGTGCGAGTCTTCAAGGTTAACTTTCGGAGCCTTCTATAAAATGCTTCAGATCTATTTCTAGATTATGATGATAGAGTGTGATAATTTGATGAAGCATATCATCTAGAGATCCAACAATAGGTAACCCCTTCTATAACGAAGATATATCGTGATTTGCAGATTATATAAGTGGTTATAGAGATGATTTTGGTATGAACCAGGATGTTATGATAGTGGTGTCACTCAGATTCCTCACCAAGTAACAGAGTGGGATGATGTGCCTAATTTTTTGGAAAGAATACTTGTTGATCACTTGGGGGTAGGTCCCATCACTCAATTTCTCATTTCTATTGGGACGTTGGATCTCATAAACATGCTAAGAGATCGAAAACTTGTTTTTATGGTAGATAACAAGGAAAAAAATAGTGGGATACCCAAAAAATTATGATTAGTCATCATGTGGCAGGTGTTCCACATCAGTTTCCTCGAGTGAGGCTATTTCAGTTGAGGTAGTAGTAGTAAGGTGGTACATTTTTTGATTAAAATATACGAAATGGGGAATGTAAAATTCCACCTCGACTCGATAATCATCCTTAGTGAGTAGAACAAGGCCATGGATATGGT
The DNA here is from genome assembly GCA_963277665.1 of Viscum album. Taxonomy (NCBI): domain Eukaryota; kingdom Viridiplantae; phylum Streptophyta; class Magnoliopsida; order Santalales; family Viscaceae; genus Viscum; species Viscum album. Next base: position 1,495,759,934 of record OY728156.1, on the reverse strand, counting down.
CATCATTAGGGTAAGTAAAGCCATATGGAATGTCGTGATCCAATTCATGATTTATCATTACTAGAATCTAATGATACAATCACAATTTTAGATACCTTTTTATTTTTTTCTACATGGGTACATGTTTTTTTGATTAAGGTGTGAAATTATCATTAATATCACCTTCAATAATCCATGATTTTGGAATCATGGTTGAAAGGCTTCTAGTTCCCTAAAAATTGACATATATAGTTAGAGGTTGAGATGACATGTATGATGTATGTAGAGATTGTGAGATAGTGATAGGGAAACACTACTCTTGGTTCTATTTTCTATGATTACAGATACATACCTATGATATCATTTTGGGCATGGATTGTTTATATTAATTGAAGGATATCATAGATTACATCAGGAGGATCATTGGGTATTATTATAATGGAGTGAACATTATGTTTGTTGGTGAGAGATACACTCAAATGGGTCAAATGTTTGGTACTTCCTTTTTATCCATGACAACTGAACAAGATTTGGGTTCTATAGTGGTTCAGTTGTTACTGTATCCTAGGGTTATGGAAGAGTAACCAAATGTCTACCTTGATAAGGTTTTAGCCTTAGAATCATGACCTGAGATCGAGTCTGGGATTGAGTTACCGCCATGCATGCCTCGTATCATAATGTCTTATATAGGATAGTGCCTTCTAAATTATGATATCTAGGAGTATATCTCATTGATATTCTATATTGTGGTTTTATTATGTTGAGCGTGACACCTTATGGTGAACAAATTCTGTTTATGAAAAATGATGGTGGTGGTTTGTGGGGTTTTATTGATTATTATCACTCAAATCAAGTGACTATGATAAAATTAAATCATCTTAAAAAATTGATGATTTATTCAACCTATTGAGCTGAAAATGATGGATCATTGTTATTGATTTTTGGAGTGGATATCATCAGATGTGAGTGAAGGTTGAGGATGATTATAATATATATTTTGGTTGTTATAACAATTATTATGAGTTTTTTGAGATATTGTTAGGTGTGAAAAATGAATTAGTTTTGTTTATGGTATTGATGAAATTAGTTTTGAAAGAGTGCCTGGATAGGTTCATGGTGGTTTCATAGAATGCATCATTGCATACTCTGACAAAGAGGATGACAATGTAGATCATCATTATGCCATTGTTTTGAGTTCTTTTTAGTGATAAGCTATTTTTTATGTTGTTTAAGTGTGTGGTTTGGTATTGTGACCTTTATTATGAGGTACATGTGCTATCCTAGTAGGATGTAGATGTGAATCATTCGATGATATAGACTGTTGTTTCTTGGGCTCGTCCTAAGACATTAGCATTGTTTTAGATTACCCTTAGTATTAAAAACTATTATATTTGGTGTGTAGTTTATTTCTCTTAGGTTGTGACTCCTCTAACATTATTGACCCAAATGGACCATGAATGTCAAGACCCGTCCTCGGGGCCCGTGCTGTGAATACCCCAAGCCCGCCTTCCATAGGCCAGGTGCTGGCGACTAGTACCAAGGCATAATTACCGGTAAAAAGGGAAGCATTTCCTTTGAAAAGTAAACAAATACCATAGAGTAAGAAAACAGAAGTAAACACTATGTAAAAACTGATACAAAAGTAAGTGCAGAAAAGTAAGTGGGCTAGTTTGCAAAACCAAACTGAATGTAAAGTACAACTGGAAAGGGAAAACAGCAACTGAAAAGTAAAGCCGCAACGTCGAGCTGTCCATTGGAAGTCTCACCTGAAGGTTGGGTACAAATAGCATCCACATCTCCTTGGGTCCAGCCTTTCTGCTCCGAGTACGCCCCGCCCAGTGGTCCACCTCCGGGTATCGATATGCTCCTCGTGCCTCAACCATGACCAGCGTTGTTCGTCGTCTACAATCAACACAACGTAGTGCGGTCATAGCCCGTGTAGGGGTGAGTAAAAGCTACTCAGTAGGGACCCCAAGGCCCATGATGGTCTCCTAGAATCCACAAAGGAATATCCAAAAAGGAAATGAACAATCACGATGTAACATCTGACACAACATAGGTATATTCCCATACATATACCTAAGTCATCAATTCTTGTTCAACCCTAACATCCGAGCTCATGTACAACCCAGTACACACATGAAACCAAAACCCAATCTACACAGGAAAGTATAACATAATCCACACAGGATATCAACTCTAACATATTTATGATAAGAATTGAAAGTCAAGATACTGCTCAAATAGGTATACTTATTAGTATGATGATAGAGATGATCGTATATAGCCACTGATTAATCTAAGTCGTCAGACCCATAAAGGATCGATAGGTACTAACCCCCGCAATGACCCACAGAAGATCGATAGGTAACTAACCCCCATAATGACCCACACAGGATCGGACCCGCACGGGATCTGTAGGCGCTGGCCCACATAAGACCGCTGAGCGCTGACCCACACAAGATCTAACCCACACATGATCGGTAGCATTGATCCATGTAGGATCGCTGAGTGTTGTAGTCATCGTCGTCGAATCCACGGAGGATTTCTGTACAGTTTTCATCGTCGTCGCAGTCACAACCAACTCTAGTGTTCCCGCACACAGCAAGATCATTCGGGAGGGTCTGATCAACAATCCGAGGGGATGATATATCAATTGACACATAGTCTAGATTTTATGTATCTAAATGTTCTGTATCGTCAATAGGAACACAACGTCGCAGACGACGCGTCAATCGAACGCCTGGTCTGAGTGTTATTGGCTTTTTCGTTCTAGGGGCCAGGTTGGTTTTTATGTCAAAACCAACCACACCGTACACAAACTCTGTCCAAACCTCGAGGGGAGTAAGCCAAAAGGTCCTTCTCACTAAGAGGAATCCAACAAAGTCGACGACATGACAATCAGACGTCCGAAGATCAAGTTATAAGCATTTCCGCTCTGAGGTCCCGGTTGATTTCGTGTACGAACCAACTTGGCCGAACTCAAAGTAATCCAAAACCTTTAGTGTAATATATTGAAATGACCATCATGATCCATGGATCACATCACAGCTGACCGTGTGTGGATCGGAGGTCTGCATCCCATGTTATTGGCAATAGACTGAAATAGTCTGGTAAAAAGGGGGTTCGGGCCCAGGCTGACCCGACCCGATACCATCTGGGTCGGCCCGAACCGGGTCGGGTCCAAGTCCGGTTCGCATGGGCATGGCTCGGCATGACAAGCGCAGCCCGGTCCGGTGGACCGGCCAGGGCCGCTGCCCCGGTACGCTGGCGCCAGCCGGCGGCGCGACCGTTTGCGCGAGCAGATGAGGGGGGGGGGGGGGCGCCTGCCCCCTGTTTTGTAACCACGGTCCCCAATTATGGGGCCACTCAGCTGGCCAGCCGGGGGTTATAACCCTCGGATTTTCCCCTGTCCGGCCGGCCTGCGCCAGCCGGCCGATTGTTACCTCCACGGGACCGGTAAGGCCGGTCCCCCTGCTCCGATGCCGGCGGCCCGGAAATAACCGTCGCGGAAGAAGACGTCGCGGAAGAAGAGAGTCGCGGAAGAAGAGAGTCGCGTTGCTGGGACAGCGTCGAGTCGTTGATCTCCGAGGAAAGCGGTGTTTTTCGTGTTCTTCGCATTCTTCATCGAAGAGGAAGAAGTTATTCATGATCCATAGCTTTTCCCCCAAATAATCTCAAGGAACTAGACCCCAACTAAAAATAAAATAAGTCCCCTACTTATTTTGTTAACATAACTTAATCATTTTAACTTTAAACAATCAAATTAAACTCAACTATTTAATTTACTTAAGTTATCAAAATTAATGGTGAGTTGAAGAAGTTAGGGAATATGAAGGGTTGGGGTTCGTGTGGGCCCCACCACTCTCATAACCTCCCATGGGATGTTTGGTGGTTACCCCAACTTCCACTCAAAGCATAAACTACATAGAAATAAAAAATGTAGCTAAATTTTTATTTTAACATCCACAATTTTTAACAACATTTCTCATGAAAACGGAACCTCGGAAAAGGTGTTCCTAAGAAAATATCGGTGATGCGAATGCATCGATGCCCTTGGAATTAGATTCCAAGCACCGGTTCAAAAGTTTGAAAATCCCGCTCGTTCTTTCACTGAACGTACCCGAGCTAATTTTCAGATAGAAATTCCGGGCACACCCGGCCTCAGAATCAAGTGCTGTCAGAAACCGCGTTCTTGTAAAATTTCCATGAAAATTAAGAAAAAAAATTCCCTTGAATTTTACGGGTCTTTACAATGAATTCTAATAGAATAGGTGTTTTTTGATATCTTTATGTGTACCTAAGTAAAACGTTAGTCAGTGATCCAGTTCATTATTTTCCAATTGAGGGTGTCATGTTTGAAGTTTTCTACGATTCCTCTCATATTGACATGAGTTTTGTCATTATATAATAGAGACTAGTTGTTTCTTATGTTCCTATAATGTACGGTCTCCTTGAGATTAAATATGCCACCCATGATATTTTTTTGGTTACATTGGTTTTTTCTTTGAATTGGTTGGAACATTATCTTGTCAATGAATGATTTTTGGTTTTTAGATACCATAACAGCCTAATTTGTGTATTCTTCCAGAATGAAATGATAGTTATCCATATTCGAGGGATAGAATTCATGCAGGATTATGACATTGAAATATCATAAAATTTAGTGACAAAAATGTTGTAGTTGTTGTACATAGCAAGAAGTCATGCAGAGATGTTGTGCATGAATATAGGGATTTCAAGTGAGTTATATAAGAACTATCAATGATGTATCTTGATATAGTAGAGTATAGAGGTTGAATTTTTCTATTCTGGATGATTGTGAAATCATTTTTGGTGTACAAGGTGGAGTCCCAATTGGGGGATTATGAGGAGGATTTATGTAGAGACCGAGTAATTTTTTGTGATTGCCATGATAGTTTGTCAGATAATCAACAATAGTATGAGTTATTTAAGGAATCATTTTAATTACATTAGAAATGAGTGATATGGTTTTCCATTAGTTCCATATTTCACCACTAATGGTACATTCTTGAACAAAAATGATGTACCGATAATTGAGAGGTTGGTTTTGGTAGTCTAGGATGAAGCATGAACATAGAGAGTTTGTATATCAATGTTTGTTCCTTCAGAATGTTATGGTTGAGAACCGTGTTGTTACTAGTTTTCTCAATCAATTTTATATTACCCCAGTGGAAGTGATTTAAAATCACGAAAGACTTAATTAATAGTTTACCTCGATCTCAAGTAGGTAGTGATACTATATTAGTGATATTGGATCATCGTAAAAATCCTCCCCCCTTATTGTCATTAGGGTTTTTAGCTTAGAGTAGGCTTTGTATTGGAAGTATCTGGAGGAGTTGTTTTGACTCACTGGTGTCCCATGGGTGATCATTTCTAATCAAGATCCTCAATTTCTCACAAAGGTGTGGAATGGTCTCCCACATGATTTTGGATTTCACCTATGACTTTGATTATCATTTCCTACATTAACATATGGTCAGACAGAGAAGATCATCCAAACACTTATATAGATGTTGCACTATTGGGACATAGAATTTGGAGGATCAGGCACAAGAAACATTCACTTGGTTGAGTTTCATAAATAAAAGTTTCCTCTCTTCCGTTGGTATTATTCCATTTGATGATTAGTACAGATGACCTTTCCATTGTGCATTGTGATGTACTAGGGTCAAAGAGGTGGTAGTTCTCAAGCCCAAAATAGTAGATTATATGATATAAATGGTTCAGAAAATTCATGACATGATGATTGTATCGTGGAAACATCACAAATAATATTCTTATCATTGGATGAGACCACAAGAGTATGAAATTATGGATCATTTGTTTTTAAAGGGGACTCCTCATCATGGGTTACAAAGGATTAGTTGTAAGAGTTAGCTTTCTCCCTTATTTTTTGGGCCTTTATAGGTGTTGTATCATGTCCATACATGTCATTTTAGACATCACATCCCCCAAAAATGAACTATATAAAATATTTTTTGACACATTGTATCACCTTCCTTATCTTCATGATATCTCATGCAATTGATTGGAGTGAGATCCATGTTGAAAATGATGTGATATTTTGTAAAGACCTGTAAAATTCAAGGGAACTGTTTTTCTTAATTTTCATTGGGATTTTACAAGAACGCAGTTTCAAACGACACATGATTCTAAGGCCCGGTGTTCCCAGAATTTCTATCTGAAGTTTAGCTCATCTACGTTCAGTGAATGAATGAGCGTGAATTTCTAACATTTGAACCGGTGCTTTGAATCAAATTCCGAGGGCACCGATGGAACCGTAGTGCCAGTAATTGCTTAGGAACGCCTTTTCTGGACTTGTGTTTTCTCGTTATGAATTTTTTAAATTTGTGGATGAAGTGTTAGTGAAATAAAATTTTTGTTAAGAATTTTATTTCCCTTTCCATGAGTTAGAACCTAATTGTAGGAGTTAGGGTGGGACCCACTATTTGTTAGTTTTTTTGAGTGTATTAAAGGTGAGGTGGGGCCCACACGAGCCCCCACCTTTTCAAATCCCTTAACTCCCTAACTCTTCTTAACCCCCCACTTAATTTGAGTAACCCTTATAACTTTTTAACTTCCCATTAATTGGGTGACTTTACCTCTCCTCTCATTAAGTATGCCAACACCCAACAATTATTTAATTTTTGTTTTGAATTTTTGAATAGTGTCTTAAGTAAATAAAATAATTGTGAACCTTATTTTGTTTTGGTTGGATGTTGTGTGTGGACATCTGAGGAGAGAGCTCATCATCTTCATCACGAAGAACACCAAGACTTCGACGAAGAACGTCGTCACCGTAAGAAGAGATCGATGTGACGTCCCTTCTCCTCTTCGTTGTCAGTGTGTTTCCGAAGATTGACGACGCACACTCTTTAGATATTCTTCCAATGTCAACGAAAAGGAGATGCCACTTCCTCCTCGGGCGTTCTTCGTCAACATACGAAGCTTCACCTCGTGAAGTCTTTTTCCGCGATGGAACCCCCGTTCAAGCCACGCACGATGAATGGGGTTTATTTTATTTAATTATCTTCGTTCGTGAATTCTAATTTTTCGTCCTTCGTGAATTTACGACCAGTTTCTTTCGATTAATGAGAGGGGGCCGGACCGCACAAACACGGCCGACTGTCCTCCAATTTGAAAGTTGTTTTTGATATGGTTGGGATGGAATGGCGTGGTGTCGTCGCACCACATGGGATTGTACGGCAAGTAATGCACGGCGCTGCCGTGCCGCGCCGTGAAGTTGAACAAGGAGGCGACGTCGTTGCGCCGTGTCGAAGAAAACTGAAGAGACTGAGGCCGGAGCGGGGTCGCAGCGGTGGGGCACGGTGTCGTCGCACCGCGCCGGACAAACCAGGCCGAGGCCGGTTCCGTGCCAACGGTATCGGCGAAGGAGGAAGGACCGGCCGTCGCCGTTCCTTGTTGGCAGCACCGGCCGGCCCGTGCGGGCCGACAAGACAAAGGGAAAAATGGGGGAATTAATTCCCCTGGCCGGCCAAGCAAGCGGCCCCATTAATGGGGTCGCGATTACAGGGAAACCGGGGAGACAGTGCCTCCCCCGCGAGCCGGAATGGCTCAGCAGTTTGGCCGAGCCAGCTGGCACCACGCGCTAGTGCGCCGGGTCGCCGGCCGGGCGGGGCAGCCGGTCTGGGTCACGCCCAACTTTGTTGGGCCGCACTTTTACGGACCAGGCCACACCGGGCCGGGCCGAGCCGGACCCAGGTCGGTCGACCCGGTTCGGGCCGACCAGGGGGGTGTCTCGGGCAGGGGCGGTCCGGGCCCGAAACCCCCGTTTTCAGACCATCTTCGGTATTTTTCCCATAACATGGGATACAGACCTCAGAACGATGCACCGTCAGATGAGATGCGATCCTTGGATCGGGATGGTCGTTTCAGTATATCGCACTCAAGGTTTCGGAATACTTTGGGTTTGGCCGGGTTGGTTCGTACACGAAACCAACCGGGCCCTAGGAGCGGAAACGCTAATATCTTGAGCTTCGGACGTCCGATTAACGTGCCGTCGACTTTGTTGAATTCCTCTATGTGAGATGGATCTTTTTACTTACTCCACCCGAGGTTTGGATGCAGGTGATGTAAGGTCGGGTTGGTTTTGCCTTAAAAACCAACCGGGCCCCGGGGACGAAAAAGCCAATAACTCTCAGACCAGGCGTTCGATTGACGCGCCGTCTGCGACATTGAGTTCCTATTGACGATACAGAACTTTTGGATACATCAACTCTGGACTATGTGTTAGTTGATGTATCAGCCTCTCGGCTCGTGGAGCGGACCCTCCCGAACGAGCTTCATGTGTGCGGGAACCCTAGAGCTGGCTGCGACAACTACTATAATGACGACGACTGTACAGAGATCCTCAGTGGATTCAACGGCGACGACTACAGCACTCAGCGATCCTACGTGGATCAGTGCTACCAATCCTGTGTGGGTCTGATCCTGTGTGGGTCAGCGCTAATCGGTTCTCTATGAGTCAGGGCCTACAGATCCTGTGTGTGTCCGATCCTGTGTGGGTCATTGCGGGGGTTAGTACATTATCGATCCTTTGTGGGTCTGACGACTTAGATGGATCAGTGATCATCTCCATCGTCTTTCGAAGAAATATACCTGTGTGAGCTGAATCCTGTTTGCTTTCCTATGTGGATTTTATTGTGCTATCCTTTGTAGATTACGTTTTGCCTTCTTGTGTGGAATACATTTGCTTTCCTGTGTAAACTGGGTTGTACTTGGGCTCGGAGGTTGGAGCGTATTAGAATTGATGACTTAGGTATATGTATGGGCATATACCTAAGCAGTGTCGATTGTTACTTTGTGATTGTAACTTTCTATTATGGTTTATCCATTGTTGATTCTGGGAGACCTTTGGGGGTCTCGGGGTCCCTACCAAGTATCTTATACTCACCCCTACATGGGCTATGCCCGCACTTCGTTGTGTTGGTTGCAGACGACAGACAACTTTGATCGTGTTGGAGGATTGTGGAGCAGGACTGTACCTATAGGTAGACCATTAGGTGGGATGTACTCGGAGCGGTAGGCTGGACCCGAGGAGAATTGGGGGCTTTCTGTACCCACCCTTCAGGTGGGATTTCCAGTGGACAGCTCGACGTTGCGGCATTACTTTTTAGTTGTTTTTTTCCCATTCCAGTTGTACTTTACTTTTAGTTTGGGTTTGTATACTGACCCACTTACATTCAGCAGAGCTTGTTTCAGTTTTACATAGCGTTTTACTTCCGCTTGTACTCTGTGGTGTATGTTTACTTTTATAAAGGCAATGCCTTCCCTATTATCGGGATTTACACTTTTGGAGCTAGTCGCCAGCCCCTGGCATATGAAAGGCGGGCTTGGGGTAGTCAAGGCACGGGCCCTGAGGATGGGTCGTGACAAATTGGTATCAGAGGAGTTCGGTTCTACCGCAGACTCTGATCATTTTCTATGTGAAGAAAAAGTGTTTAGCGTATTGGGTGTGGTTATCAGTCCAGGGAGTCAAGTGTTGGTGCGGCGGCCAACGTATCCGTACACCAGGACCCTGACTTTTGATTTCCGAGTTAATGCACGAAAACATTGATTGCATGTCTGTTTCAAGTTTTCATTGCGATTACTTTGTGTTAGCTCACCAGGTATATTGTTCTGACCTTGGCGCACCTGTTTCCTTTTCAGGATGGCCCCATGATGACAGCCAGCTAGGGTTCTGATAGTCAAGTGTGACGAAAACCCACTGAGCGACGATGTCTCAGTGCCGAGCCCTTTGTCAGCAGTAGCACCAGCAGTAGCTCTACCAGTTGATCCACTGATGCTTCCAGCCTCAGCCAATGATGATGCACGTTGCCTCAGTGCACTGCATGATTTCCAGTGCCAGCGACCACCCAGGTTACGCGGGGAGACGGACCCCCAGGCAGATGAGGACTAGCTGGAGGCAGTTTTACTAGTTTTCCAGTTAGTGAGGACACCAACAGACCTCATGGTGATCCTCGCAGCGAGCATACTGCACGCAGCAGCAGGCCGATGGTGGAGCATGATGCTCCAGTTGCACGATGAGGCATCTCTTCTCTGGACTGACTTTGAGAGCCACTTCTGCTCGGAGTTCGTCCCAGCCACCCTCCATGCGGTGTGCATCCTGGAGCTTCTACAGCTGCGACAGGGCAGCTTGACGGTCGCCCAGTACTCGGTGAGATTTACCGATCTCTAATGCTACTCGAAAGACATGGTACGGGACCCATTCTTCTGATACCAGACCTTTGAGCAGAGATTGAGACACAAGATCCGAGCATCGCTGATCTCCCTCAGCATTACTCAGATAGGAGTACTGGAGTGAGCCCTTTTGATCGAGAGTTTTCTTGCTGAGTCTACACCAGCGCCGAGACCCACCGCTGGGCGGCACGTAGTAGAGTCTTCTGCAGCAGGCAGTCGACGGATGACTCATGGGTCCAGGTAGACCAGACCCTTAGGCAGACGGCCTCAGGACACTGGCTCAGCAGTGCGGGGTACACAGCGCGGATCCAGTCTTTCGAGAGGCAGGCAGTGCTACTCATGCGGCGGGCAGGGCCACATGGCTCGTGATTTCCCAACCCATCATGCCGAGGAGCAGCAGATGGTTGAGGGACCACTGAGGCAGAGGTAGAGGGTCGACCGTGGTGGTCCACAGGGAGTAGGAGAATGAGGCAGAGGAGATGGCTGAGCAGCAGGTGGTGGGAGACGCTTTGAGACCCTACTACCACCACCACCAGGAGGTCCACCCCCGACCACAGGGAGCTGGCGGGCAGAGACAGGCACAGCTCTGGGTAGTAGATGCCTACGACCACGGCGCACCCGAGATGATTCGAGGTACTATCTGTGTCTATTCCACCCTTGCTGCAGTACTTATAGACACAAGAGAGAGTAATTCTTTCATAGTCGTTTCCCTTGTACGAAGCATGGAGATTCTGACAGAGCTGTTGGCTTGATCCTTACTGCTAGAGGCTCCTACGGGAGCAGACTCAACGATTACACATTGGTTCCGGAAGTGTGAGATTTCTCTAAGAGGCGTGATCTTCGGCTGGGATCTTCTTGTAGCGGCGTTGAGGCCTTACGACGTCATCTTGGGCATGGATTGGTTGTCTACAGTCCATGAACATATTGACTGTTTTAGGCGCAAGGTGTGATGTGTACGCACCGATGGGAGCAGGTTCATCTTCACCAGTGAGAAGGGAGCCTTTGCAGCACAGGATGGACTCTCGCAGTGGAGAGGACAACCCATCACTCATCATTTGGCTAGCCTCATCCTAGGAGCAGTTGACGTGCGAAGTCCTGGTTTTCCTGTAGTGGTGGATAAGTATGCAGACGTCTTTCCCAACGACGTTCCAGGGCTACATCTTCATAGAAAGGTAGACTTTTTTATTGACATGTACCCCGGTACATCCCCGATATTGACTCCAGTATATCGGATGGCCCCCGCTGATCTTCGAGAGCTACGGGTACAGTTGCATGACTTGCAGGGCAAGGGGTTCATCTGACCCAGTGTTTCACCCTGGGCTTCCCCGATTTTGTTCGCCAAGAAGGCAGACGAGAGCTTGTGAATTTGTGTCGACTATCGTCACCTGAACCAGGTGACAGTGAGGAACATGTATCCACTACCGAGGATTGATGACCACTTCGATCAGCTCAAGGGAGCACGGTGGTTCTCAAAGATAGACCTCAGGTCAAGCTATCATCAGCTCAGATTTCGAGATGAGGACGTGCAGATGACGACCTTCAGGTGTCGGTATGGCCACTATGAGTTCTTGGTTATTCCATTCGGCATAACCAATGCTCTAGCGGTGTTCATGGCCCAAATGAACAGGATCATTCATCCATACCTCGATCGATTTGTCATGGTATTCATCGACGACATTTTGATTTACTCGATGACTGAGGAGGAGCACACCTACCACTTGTGGGTTGTACTAGACGCACTCCAAGTGAATCATCTTTATGGGAAGATCTCGAAGTGTCAGTTGTGGATACGTGAGGTCCACTTCTTGGGATACGTCATATCTGAGGAGGGAGTTGCGGTGGATCCTGCGAAGATCGAGGCAGTGCTAGCTTGAGAGCCACCCAGGAGCGTGATGGAGGTGCAGAGTTTCTTGGGACTAGATGGATACTAACGGAGATTCGTGCCAGACTTCTCCAGAGTTGCGGCACCACTCTCAGCTTTGATGAAGAAGGGGAAACCCTTTGTATGGTCAGAAAGATGTCAACAGATCTTCCAGGAGCTGAGATAGAGATTGACCAGTGCACCTATCTTGAGTTTACCTGAGGAAGGAGATGGGTACGTAGTCTACTGCGATGCATCAGGGACCGGACTTGGATGTTTCATATTGCAAGAGCGGGCCGTGATCGGCTATGGATCTTGTCAGTTGAGGCTGCATGAGCAGAACTACGCTACCCTTGTTCTGGAGTTAGCATCAGTGGTCTTCGCTCTGAAGACATGGCGACATTACCTGATGGGCGAGCACTATACAGTCTTTTCTGACCATCAAAGTCTCAGATACATCTTCTCTCAGAAGGATCTAAATCTGAGACAGTGTCGATGGCTCGAGTTCCTCCAGGACTATGACTTTGTGATAATCTATACTTTTGGGAAGGGGAACGTGGTGGCCCATGCCCTCAGCAGGAGGACGGGCATTCTGCTACTTGAGGAGGCGACAGAGCAGATATCCTCTTTGCAGATATCCTTCGTGGATAGAGATGGAGCAGCCTTTCTTCAATCTCTCATAGACACTCCTCCACTACTACAACGGGTCAGAGAGGCACAACGTGGGGACGCGGAATGTGAGATGCTGCGTGCAAATATATCCTCAGGACAGGCACCTGATGGTTTCTCCTTTTGAGCAGAGCACGAAATCCTTTTTAGAGGATGTACCTTAGTACCAGTTGCTTTACGGGAGGAGGTGTTGAGAGAGTTCCACACTTCTCCTTTGGCGGTACATCCTGGAGTGGCAAAGATGTACTAGGATCTCAGACGACAGCACTGGTGGCCGGGTATGAAGAAGGTTGTGGTGGAATTCGTTTCGCAATGCCTCACCTGCCAGCAGGTGAAGGCAGAGCACCAGGTAACAGTAGGTTTGGTACAACCCTTAGAGGTCCTGGAGTGGAAGTGCGACGGAATATCTATGGACATCGTGACTGGACTTCCACGCACTTCCAGAGGTCACGACTCCATTTGGGTGATTGTCGACCGACTCACCAAGTCGACACACTTCTTACGCATCAGAAAGCAGGGCTCAGTGGAGATCTTGGGATGACTTTACATTCAGGAGATAGTACGACTTCATGGTGTCCCATCATCTATCGTCTCCGATCGAGATGTTCTCTTTACTTCCCGGCTTTGGAAGGGGTTGAAGGAGGCGTTCGAGACTCAGCTACATCTGAGCACAACCTTTCACCCTCAGACGGATGGTCAGACGGAGAGTACCATTCAGACTCTCAAGGACATGATCCGCGCAGGCGTCCTCGACTTTGGTCGTAGCTGGGAGGACAACCTACCCTTGGTGGAGTTCACATACAACAACAGTTACCACTCCACCATCGGGATGGAACCATACGAGGCGTTGTATGGCCGACCTTGTAGATCTCCTTTGTGTTGGATAGAACCTGGGGAGTCAGTACTTGTGGGACTGGAGTTGCTCCAGGACACGACAGAGAAGGTCCAGGTCATCCAGGAGCAGATGAGGACAGCTCAGATCCGGCAGAAGTCATATGCTGACATGAGGCGGAGGCCACAATAGTTCGAGGATGGAGACCATGTCTTCTTGTGTGTCTCACCTCGTCGTGGATTACAGAGATTTGGCCGAGGCGGAAAGTTGCCTCCACGCTTCATCGGACTATTCCAGTTCCTCTCCAGGATTGGCGAGGTGGCTTATCGCATGGCTCTACCACCTCAGTTGCACTGGGGGCACGACGTCTTCCACGTATCCCAGCTGATGAGATACGTGCACGACCCGACACATATCATTGACCATGGGGAGCTAGACGTTGATGATGGGGTGACTTTTGCAGAGGTCTCGGTGGAGATCGAGGGTCGACAATAGTGGGTCCTACATTGACGGTTGATTCCTCTAGTGCACATCAGATGGGAGCACGAGATCCTCGAGGAGAGCACTTGGGAGAGGGAGGCTCAGATGCTTGCTCAGTACCCTCATTTGTTTTCCTAGCTTATGATGTATCTTTAATGGGACGTAATGCCCTCAAGTGGGGGTAATGTAAAGACCCGTAAATTTCAAGGGAAATTTTTGTATTAATTTTCTTTGGGATTTTACTAGAATGCAGTTTCAGACGGCACTTGATTCCGAGGCCCGGTGTGCCCGAAATTTCTATTTGAAGTATTGCTCGGGTACGTTCAGTGAACGAACGAGCGTGAATTTATAATTTTTGAAAAGGTGATTGGAATCAAATTCTGAGGGAACCGATGGAACTGTAGCGCCGATAATTGCTTAGGAACGCCTTTTCTGGGGTTGCGTTTTCTCTTTATGAATTGTTTAAATTTGTGGCTTAAGTGTTAGTGAAATAAAATTTTCGTTAAGAATTTTATTTCCCTTTCCATGAGTTATAACCTAAGTGTAGGAGTAAGGGTGGGACCCACTGTTTGTTAGTTTTTCTTGAGTGGAATAAAGGTGAGGTGGGTCCCACATGAGCTCCCACATTTTCAAATCCCTTAACACCCTAACTCCTCTTAACCCCCCCACTTAAGTTGCATAACTATTATAACTTTTTAACTTCCCATTAATTGGGTGACATTACCTCTCCTCTCATTAAGTATGCCGACACCCAAATCAATTATTTAATTTATGTTTTGAATTTTTGAATTGTGTCTTATGTAAATAAAATAAGGGCGAGCTTTATTTTATTTTGGTTGGATGTTGTGTGTGGACAATAGAGGAGAGATCTCTTCATCTTCATCATGAAGAACACCAAGACTTCGACGAAGAATGATGTCACCGTAAGAAGAGATCGACGTGCCATCTCTTCTCCTCTTCGCAGCCGGTGTGTTTCCGAAGATCTACAATGCACCATCATTCGATCTTTTCCCGTGTCAATGAAATAGAGTCGCCACTTCCTCCTCGGGCGTTCTCCGTCAAATTACGGAGCTTCACCTCACGACGTCTTTTTCCGCGATGGAAACCCTGTTCAAGCCACGCACGAGGTAGGGGATTTATTTTATTTAATTATCCTCATTCGTGAATTCTACTTTGTCGTCCTTCGTGAATTTACGACCAGATGCTATCGATTAACGAGAGGGGGCCAGACCGCACAAACACGGCTGACTCTCCTCCAACATGAATGTTGTTTCTAATATGGTTGGGATGGAATGGCGTGGTGTCATCGCAACCTGCGGGATCGTACGACATGTAATGGGCAGCACCGTCGCGCCGCACCGTGAATTTGAACAAGGATGCGACGCCGTCGTGCCGCGTCGAAGAAAACTGAAGACACCGCGGCCGGAGCGGGGCCGCGGTGGAGGGGCGCGGTGCCATCGCACCGCGTCGGACGAACCAGGCCACGGCTGGTTCCGGGCCGCGGCGGAGCAGGGTGACCGGCGGCCGGTTTCGGGCCGCCGGTGTCGGCCAAGGAGGAAGGACCGACTGTCGCCAGTCCTTGTTGGCAGCACTGTCCGGCCGGTAAAAGGGAAAACCGGGGGAATTAATTCCCTCGGCCGGCCAAGCAAGAGGTCGCATTAATGGGGCCACAGTTACAGGGAAACCAGGGAGGCAGCGCCTCACCCACGAGCCGGAACGACTTGGTCGTTTGGCCGAGCAAGCTGGCGCCGGGCTGGGCCGCGCCCAGCTGGGCCGGGTCGCGCCAGTACGGGCCGACCCAAACCTGGGTCAGTCGCCTCAGTTCAGGCTGACCGGGGGGGGGGTCTCGGGCCGGGTCGGTCCGGGCCCGAAACCCCCGTTTTCGGACCGTCATCGGTCTTTTGGCCATAATGTGGGCTATAGACCTTCGAACGACGCACCGTCAGTTGATATGCGATCCTTGGATTGGGCCGGTCGTTTTGGTATATCGCACTTAAGCTTTCAGAATACTTTGGGTTCGGCCAGGTTGGTTCGTACACGAAACCAACCGGGCCCTCGGAGGGGAAACACTCATACTTGATCTTCGGACGTCTTATTGACGTGTCGTCGACTTTGTTGAATTACTCTAACTGAGACAGATATTTTGGCTTACTCTGCCCGAGGTTTGGACGCAGGTGGAGTACAGTTGGGTTGGTTTGGCCTTAAAAACAAACCGGGCCCCTGGGATGAAAAATCCAATAACTCTCAGACCGGGCGTCCGATTGACACGCTGTCTGCGACGTTGAGTTCCTGTTGACGATACAGAACTTTTGGATACATCAACTCTAGACTATGTGTCAGTAGATGTATCAGCCTCTCGGCTCGTGGAGTGGACCCTCCCGAACGAGCTTGCTATGTGGGGGAACCCTAGAGCTGGATGCGACTGCTACTGTGATGACGACGACTATACAAAGATCCTCAGTGGATTCGACGACGACGACTACAGCACTCAACGATCCTACGTGGATCAGTGCTACTGATCTTGTGTGGGTTCGATCCTATGTGGGTCAGTGCTCAGCGGTTCTGTGTGAGCCAGCACCTACAGATCCTCTGTGGGTCCGATCGTGTGTGGGTCATTGCGGGGGATAGTATCTATCGATCCGTTGTGGGTCCGACGACTTTGAGGGATCAGTGATCATCTCTATCATCTTTCAAAGATGTGTACCTGTGTGAGCTGAATCCTGTTTTCTTTCCTATGTGTATTGTTTTATGCTATCCTGTGTTGATTACGTTTTTCCTTCCTGTGTGTAATACGTTTTCTTTCCTGTAAGGACTGGGTTGTACTTGGGCTCGGAGGTTGGAGCATGTTGGAATTGATGAATTAGGTATATGTATTGGCATATACCTAAGCAGTGTCGATTGTTACTTCGTGATTGTAATTTTCCTTTGTGGTTTATCCTTTGTGGATTCTGGGAGATTGTAGGGGGTCTCGGGGTCCCTACTGAGTAGCTTATATTCACCACTGCATGGGCTATGCATGCACTACGTTGTGTTGGTTGCAGACGACGAAAAACGCTGATCGTGGTGGAGGCTTGCAGAGAATAACGGTACTTGGAGGTGGACCACTGGGCATGACGTACTCGGCGTGGTAGGCTGGACCCGAGGAGCAGTGGAGGCTTTCTGTACCCACCCTTCAGGTGGGATTTCCAATGGACAGCTCGACGTTGCGGCTTTACTTTTCAGTTGTTGTTTTCCCTTTCCAGTTCTACTTTACTTTCAGTTTGGGTTTGTATACTGACCCACTTACTTTCAGCACATCATTTTTCAGTTTTACTTAGTGTTTTACTTCCGCTTGTACTCTATGGTGTATGTTTACTTTTACAACGGCAATGCCTTCCCTGTTATCGAGATTTACGCCTTTGGTGCTAGTCGCCAGCCCCTGGCCTATGGAAGGCGGGCTTGGGGTAGTCACGACATGGGCCCCGAGGACGGGTCGTGACATCTTTGAGGAGAGGAATCTGGATATTAGGGACATAATGGAGAAGGAGTTTCATAGGCATTATTACATAAGATTGTGTATTGTGAAGGCACAATGGCATAGAGGTGAGTACATAGGAATGCGAGTCGCAGATGCTCGCTTAGTACCTAGAGCTGTTTGTTTTTTAGCTTTTCTCTTGTAATGTTATTTCACATATAATCATAGAACCTTCATATTTTGAGTTGGTTTCATTTTTTTATCTATTATTTTACTCTTGTTTGATAGTTATATCCCATAAAAGAGTGTTTCAGAAAAAAAATCCACATTTTTTCACATGTCCCTATGATATTGTGGTTTTGTTTTAGTGGAAGCGAGACCATTGAGAGAGATCTCCAAGGGTTGCTTTTAAAAAAAACCTTATTAGTTTGTCTCTCCTTTGGTTTTGGTTTATTTAGGGTGATAATCATTTGAAATTAATCTAAAGGAACAATCTATATCCACATAATCAAACCACATTCGTTTTAATGAGACATCCAGATCATGGGGGGGATTAGAAATGGCTTGAAGGTGTTTGGATATGATTAAATGGAAATTGGGATATTACATACTATGTATGACCTACACACCATGTATGTGTGGTTCAAAAAATGTGCATGGAAGGTTCACAATTTTTATATTTTTATTTATAAATACCCAAATGGTGATGAATTATTTGGAATAAACTTAACACTAGGTATTTCACGATGTGAAATGATATTACACACCATGTAATTCCCTAATGTTGTACATCATTATTTGCTTCAGCCACTCGGGGTTTTCACCAAACATTTGCACCAATGTCTCTCTATCTTTCTCATTATAGGTGACCTAGTATCAGATATATTATTTTTTGATACTCCTTCGAAGTGAATCAATCCTTAGCCTTCCACATTTGATATGTGGCCGTCCATGGTGATCTAGGGTGCGTTATTCGCTCATTTTATAGTGGCTTCTCCCAGTAAGGTCAGGTTTTTTCTTAGATATTATTTATATTCTATGATTATTTATCTCCCAGGATAATAATGGTGTTTATCGAAGTTTTTTTGGTGATTATTTTTGTAGAGTCTTTATATGGATGACACTCTTATGAGATTGGTGATCAGATATCAATTATGTGGTCCATTTTTATGTGATGAACTTCAATGACTTTTGAGGTAGTAGATTTGTCTCATTTTTTATTAACATGAATTCCTCAACTAGTCATAGTTTATTCCTTAGGATGGTGATTCAATTATCCAAACAATTATTTGATCTATATTGAATGAATTTTCTAGTGATCAGATATTGGTGATGTTGTTGCTTTGAATCAGGATAGCAGTTTGCATCATGTTTTTCTATATAATGATAAATCTGTGTTGTATTAATTTTAATCATGTTGTTCATGATGAAAACTAGTAATGAACATTAATATTATAATTAATTAATACTTATTTGGCTATACAATTAAGAGTAATGATTAAGGAATAATGTGGTTACTCTAATTTGATGATAATAAAATTTATACAATGAACATTTTTAATTGAAGTTATTATTCCATGTAATTAAAGGAATTGATAGAAAATATAAAAGAAAATTAGGATTTTTCATAATAAATGAAATATAATTTTAATTTATAATTGTACATATATAGGTTTTTTAAAAGTAGAATATATTCTATTGGAATTTTTTTCCTTTGATAGCTTGTTACAGCTTGATGCTTTATGTTTCCCATAGTTGGTACCTGTTAATAACTGAACCAGTTAATTCAAGTTGGAATAAGAACCAATTCTATGAAATGATATTTTTCATAGGAATGAGTTTCTTAGTTCTTTAGAGACTGGCAAGTAAAAAGATATATGGATGTGAGATCTCATTTTCATGAGAAGGCTAAGGGACTTCTGTTGAGGGCCCAATTGCATTGTTGATTGATTATTTGTTTCTTCATCATTGTGTTTTTATTTAAATATGGTACTTGTTGTCTGATCATGGTATGTATGTTCCTAAATGGATGATGTGAAATGGGGAATGGATGCCTGAATGTGATGTGATCTTGGGATGGCTATTGTGGTATGTGGGTGGGTGGGGCCGGATGATGTTCAATCATATGACCCTTGCGATGGAAATATGAATAAATATACGGATGTGGGTGTTGAGGATGGCACAAAAGGTGATGGATCAGGTTAATGTTGGACATACCCTTTGAAATGATGTTGAGATGTGGTATAGTAACTTGAATTTGTTTATTGGACAATGAATGAATAGATTACATATTCTTCATTACATTCCCCACTGCTTGAGGCAGCTGGAGGTTCTTGGTTTCTTGTTTTCTCATGGTATTATGTCTAGATAAATTTCCTATGAAAACTATATATATAAATATTATAATTTTAAAAAAATAAATTCTTAACCCATGGTTTTGGTTGATAAAGGAACGAAAGTTCAAAAGAGGATGCTAATATTTCAAAACTATTGATTTTTTTGGATTATTCTTGGTGGGAATGAACATTAATCTGATGATTAATTAATTTACATGTATTTTAATATGGAAATATATTAATGGTTATTTAATGGATAAAGAATTAATAAATAGAATAAAACACATAATGTTAAATAATAAATTTAATGTATATGATTTATATAATTAATTTTTTATAGGAAATATTGTCTTAGTAGTGGCATCCAGAAGTCTGAACGATCTTAGCTACAGTTGAGAATAAGACTGGGTTTTCTCATAGTATGGTTCTGATCTATATTATATCATGTATTTTTTGAGATTTCATAAGATTACACACCCTTTTAGGTGAGAAAAATTTACACCTAGTAGACTATAGAAGGGTATTTTTCCGAATATCCTAGATGGAGGATTGTGTCTTGACTACCCCTTCAAGCCTTGATCTCTTTTATCAGTAGATACATATGCTAGAATATAGCATGGTTATATTATCATATATATGGATAATGGGATGTGTTGTATTGTGGTTATTTCACACACATTCTTTAATATATATAGTATCACATGGATTATTATAGGTATGTCATGTATATGATATAAATGATTGAGGTATATATTAAGAGTATGTGTTGTAATGGTTTTATGTATAATACATGATGTCTGATATACATCATTGGGGCTATGATAAACTCTATAACAACATGGTTACTATTTTTGGTTAGGTTGTATGGGATAGTGTGGTTATGTGATTTACACTGTGAATGTGGTGGATCCATTCCCATGTGTTTTCGAGGTATCTTACTTTGGGTGAGAGAATGCTCTGGACATTATATGTTGTGGAAATGTGGAAGACCAATGGGGAAATGGGACATGGTTACCCTTGATGTTTTATTATTATATTTTTTGTTTTAATGAATGAAATTCTTGATGGAATTTATCCATGGTGACGATGGTATCTATGTATACCTTTTTAGGTGATGAGTTAGTTTTAATGTTGTGCATTGTGTTTTAGAATTCATTCTTCAAATTTTTCTTAAGAGGCTCAAGGGAGGATCATAATAAGTATATTGTTATTACCACCATATATTTATATATATAAATTGTTATTAGGTCATTTAGAGAATATTGTTGATCATGATAGGTATTACAATCACGGGGATTGGTTGGAGCTATTTGCTATTTGTGGTCATTATAATCTTTACCATTTTGGTACAATAAGATTCATTTTAGTTTTTTAGTACTATATGACTTGGCATGACTTGAAATGGGATTCTGTTATATATATATATATATATATATATATATATATATATATATCTGTGTGTTTGTGTGATTAGGTTTTGGAAATTTTATTCTTCTTATCTCTCTCTTATGCATGTTTATCATATAGGGCAATGCCTCCCATTGCATGTTTAATATACCCGATGTGCTTGAATCCTACCCAATGACTACTAGAGGAGGTACTCAAGGAGTCACTATCACCCTTTCATAAGTTTGGTATCATTCTGTGGAGGGGGTTGTGACACATTCTATCTTAACTATTCTTTTTTTCTTCTATTATCTTATATGACACTCTCTTATATTCAATGTTCCAATAATTTTTCAATAAATTCACCCATAAAGACTCATCAAAGTCTTTATCCCTATTACGGAATGTCATGTTTGAACACCCAAATAATTTTTGTAAAAAATATATTTCTTTCAATTATAATATTATGATTGCATTATATGGATTCATATTCAATATAATAATTCATTTTCAAATTTTCAATCAAAAAGATGTATTTTTTTCTAAGTAATTTGTTTTCAATAAATTTAATAGTTATATTTAATTGATAAATTTCTTATTTTTAAAATTTTTATTTGATTAATTTTTTATAAAATTTTATATAAATTATCATTGATGAATATTTGGTATTTCTATGATATGAAGTATTTTTATGTGAATAGTGAAAGATATTATATTTTGATGAATAACATGAATTCTATGACAACAACACGATGTATGATAGATATGAAATTTAATAAATTTTTTTAAAATTATGCATTGATAAAAATTAGCTTTTTCGATACTTATTCATGTATATTTGGAATTTATGATATATATAATTATAATTAAAATCTATTTTTGGATATTTTCATTTAATAGTGTGGTTAGAAGGTTCTATTACACATTGGTACTTCTATAATGTCAAATAACCTTAAAATTGAAATTATAATCCAAGATATTAAGGGTAATAACCACTAATTTAGAGTATTTAGCCAAAATAATTAAACCTCCATTTTTACAAATGAAAATACTTTTTTCAAAAAATTTGGTTTATTCATTGTATTCCATTTTATTAGAGTTAATTTATTATAATTCTGAAAATGGATTCCTAAACAAATTATTCAATATTTTAAATCATCATTCCCTAATATTTTTAATAATTTAAACTTCATTTTCATTCATAAAAATAAATGACCATGGTAAAAAATATCTACCATAGTAAATGATAAATTTAGGTAATTTTTTTTAATTAATAGGTAAGTAAATAATTATCTATAAACTTGATAACTAAATATGTAGATATGGGATCCAACTACATGACCTAATAATTCTATCATTTGTAGTAAATTTAGGATCCACTTACAATAATAATGATACAAATTTTTGTATTATGCAATAATATTTACAAGAATCACACTCCACTCAGATACATAAGGATCACTCAACCCACACTTCTCCATATTTTTCATGCACTACAGATTTTAAATAATTTACCCAAATCCCTTATAAAATAATTTGACTATGTTTTAGATGTAATTTTATTCTAAAAAGTAAAATCCTAGTTGGATTAAGGTTTAATCTAATATAAGATATCAAATACTGAGGTCTAAATCATAACTGAATTCATTCATGTTTATTGCAATTTCCAACTAATTGAAATCTATTTTAATCACCCAAAATTAATAAAATCAGAATATTTTATTTAACTAAAATGTTATTATTATTATTTAACAACTATTTTTGACCTCTTTTTCGTCCTATAGGAAACAAAAATTTCATTCATGCATACATGTGGAATACCACCTCCATGAAGCAATGTTAATATTTTTTTATTTTGGTCACACATGGAATGTCAAATTTATGTTTATAATGAATAAATATTATCATTATAATATTTCTATCTTCTTATACTATTTAAAAATCCTATTATTTATTTCATTGTCATCCATTAAAAATGAAATTTTCGCTCATTATTATGTGTTCTCTATAACATTCATGAATGTCATATCTCATTTTCCATTACCACTTTATATGGATGGTTTAAAATGTATAATAAATATGTGAAAATTATGATTTTAAAAAGATTAATATTATGTATATTGGGGATCCATGGACACATTGAAGATGATCAATGCACCAATGTAAATTTCTATTTATAATCAAAATGTCCTTAAAATATCTGACGTAAATTTAAAAAAAATTACAAACTAAATTATAGTTTATAATATAAGAAATATATTAATTCAAATAATGGAATAAAAAAGATTATTGTTTTAATGAAATAATATAAAAAATATAATTTAATTATTTTAGAATATAAAAGTGGTACATGGCGAGTCTGAACACATGGTAAGGAATTTCAAATCTCAATTTCCTTGGTTTGAGTCTTGTGCCATTTTAAACATAGGTTTTCATTTTGAGTTGAATATAAACATTAATATTGAATTATTAAACAATTATTTACTAATCTTTTAGTGGTTTATAAATCCATTTAAATTTATATCCACAAATATCGTTTTTATTTAGAAGTTTCCAATGTGGTAAGGGACTTTTCAATAAAAAATAATTTTATTTGGATTGGACTATTTCTCATACATGCCCATGTTATTTCGAATGTATCAATCCTACTATTATTTATACCCCAAAAGAATGGTCAATTTCATTTTAAACTGTCCTTTACTTTATTTACAACTCTTTTAAAAGGATTCTTCTTAAATTTTTCCAGGGGGGACATTTTTGAAATTATTTATATATGCCTGAAATGAGTATTTTTAATAATTACTGCATGATTTTATTTTAATAAAATAATGTACCTTATTATTTATGAATATTAATTATAAATTATTCATGTTTTTTGAAATATTAATTCAATTTATATTAATATAATATATTTATAGAGTTATCAATGAAATGGAAATTTCCTCTCATTTTATGGGGAAAATATCAGTGCTTATTCATATATGTTTAGAATGAAGTATTTTTGAGTGTTATGTTGAAATAGAATGCACATATGTGTTATATTCACGTCATGGTTCTTGGAAATTATATATGATTAGGGATTGGTCTATATTGCCATTAATTTAATTGAGTATTGACTTATTCTATTTGATATATGATGTTAGCATTAACAAGGTATGTTATTAAATTACATGATTATCATGAAATTAACTGGTTAATTTATTCTCGCAAGATATGATGTTGGAAATAATTATTTTGGTTGTTACTTAACTATTTTTTTCTAAATATGGTGGTTCTGTGTATCCTTTGAGATTTACACTTTCTTATTATATTGTTTTAAGGAATAATTTGATCCAAAAAGTTTATTTTTATATTTGAATGAATATTTATTACTATATCAATGGATTTTTATTAATGTAAATTGTTTTTAATGGATTTCAAATATTTCAAATATTTTTAAATATTTAAATGGACTAATTATTTTTCTTTTTTTATAGACCATACCGAACTTTTATTAACTCATACCACATTATTAAATGTTCTTACAAATAATTTACCATTCTTATGTATTATAAAAATTTAATTATTTGAATTTATTGAATGAAAAAAAAATTATGGATTGAAACATGACTGTAAATATAATAACCTATTCTGTGAAATGTATGATCAATATGTGGAAATTTCGACTTTATTATATAATGGTATTCTATATAATATAATAATCAAACCCTTGAAGTCTCTAAAAATTAAACAAATTTGGAACCTTGTTATAAGTCATGTAAATATGGGTTCATTTAGTTAAAGGGGTTATAGTTTGTATAATATAATTTTATTAAATAACAATATATTTTAGGATGTATTTTGATTAATATAATTTAATATATTTAGTAAACATAAAGAGTAAATATAATGGTTTGGGATTGTATGATAGGAGTCTTATATAACATTTGGTGTGAATATTTTATGGAGAATTGTGGTTATGTTGGGGATGTGATTAAGTTGGATAAAATCATAAGTTAACATAGTATGAACTATTTTTATTATTTATAATGAAGTATTATATGGATAATGTAATATATATTTAATTTTTGAATATTGTTTATTCAGAGAAAACAAATTTCATGTCTTAATGATGTTATGTGAAATATATGAGATATCATTTATCAATATGGAAGAAAAATATCTCACACATCCTTATTATATCTTATTGATGATTTAATCATCACTATAATTTTAAAATCTAGTTTAAACGGGTTTGAACAATTTGAAAATATAAATATTTTCATCATGGAACTATTTAATTTAACGAGAACATTTTCATTTACCCAAAATATTTATGGATCACGGTATCCATTTTATATTATTTCTAAATCCAAAAAAAATTTAACTCACTCAAAATGGGTAATACCACAATTTACTTTACCATTTATATACTATAGTTGTAAAATTCATGACAAAATATTTCATAAATATTAACATCATAAAAATATATAAAAATATTTTATTTTAATGTATAATTTGTCACATTTTATCTTATCTACCGATGAATATAAATTTTTGGCGAAAAATATCTTCATGGGGGGGGGGGAATAATGAGAATACCTAAGTATTTTAAATAGTAATTAAATTCCATTTATTACTAATATTCATGATTAAATTTAATGGGGTTATATTCATGATAATAATTTTATTTAAATTTTTAATGGAAATAATAAATAGCTTTATTCTGAAAAATTATTTTGATGAATTATATGGTTTTATATACATATTTAATTTATTAATTTTAGGATTTTAAATTTATTGAATAGACTTCATTCATAAATTTATAATTTCAAATTATATGAGGATTATTTTTTGGATTTTTCATTTATGGTTGATTATCGAGTGAATATTGAAAATACCATATTTTTACAAATATCATATTTGTTTATGACAACATCATGATGAGATTATAATTTAATAACACTTAAAACATTTTGATCGAACACGTAAGATTTTAATATTTAAAAAATTTTCATTTTTGATCAATATTTTTAATTTGGAAACCCATGATTGAATTTTTCGAACCATAGTCATATTTTATTCTAAATAAAAATTAATCTAGGACTTTTATGATTAATAGAATTGTTGTAAGGTTTAATTTAGTTATATCCCTGACATTAATATCAAATAACCTACATTTTATTAATTATTATACAATAAATAAATTTTAAGTTCCACTACTATTTATTGTTTGGAAAAAATATGTATAAAAAAATGTTTAATTATAAAAATAATTTTTTTATAAATGGGTTATAGGTGCATTGTGTGTTTATATTAGAATTTGTTTCTTAAAATTATAGAAATTTAATCATAGAAAATGGATTCCATATTATGAATCATCATTATAAATTTGGTTATAATTCTGATTTAATTTTTCTCTATAAATCTAATTTAACAAGATTAAAAAACTTCACCGTAGTAAATTTAAAATTGAGATAAATTTTTTTAATCCCATGTTATGTAAATAAGTATAAAAAAATTCATCATTAAATGGGTAGATAATGGATTTAGATACCAAATATAATAATTAAAATATTAATTAAAAAATTTATGTTTCACATTTTTTAATACTGACTTTCCTTTTTTAAGTGAATATATTTACAAGAGTTCTACTCCTCTCATCTATAAAAGGAGACAATCACACCCCCAATATTCATCACACATTTAGAACTCTATATTTACCCATATACAACCAAATCTCAACAAAACAATCATCCCCTTGTCCTATATGAACTATTATTATTAAAATATTATTCTTATATGGCTTATGTTGTAATTTAACGGAAGGCGTCCAAGTAATAGGTATACGTCTTAACTAAATTTCTTAATGTTTATATATTTTTATAACTCTTGAAAATATATTTTAACAATCCTAATAGGATGGAATAAAGAATAACAGATTACATAAAATTTATTATAAGGAAATAACAGTTGATGTTTACCTCTTTTCTAACCTATGTGAAATGAAAATACATTTCATGCTTACGTGTGGACTATCAACTACATAAATTGAAGTATTTTTATCAATTTCATTAATAATGGTTGATCACATGGATGGATTTAAATAATAAATATAAATTTTATAAAAAAATTATGATTCTATAAATTTAAAAATTCATCTAATCTGTATCTTTTTAAAATATAAAAATAATTAAAAATTTAATTAAAACAATCATGAGAACTACCACCTAAATGATCATCCTATCTCATTTTTCATAACTATATCAAATTGATAGTTTTAAAAGAATGATAATTTTTTTTAAAGATAAATATAAATTGTTAATGATTTTAGAGGTTATGGAACCATGACCACATTGACCATAGTCAACACATTGATGTTATTTTGAGGTTATAAAATTAACAACCATAAAATTTCAAATATAAAAATAAATAATTTAAAAAATAAATAAAACATTGAATGAAATAAAATATAAGGAATAATATTAATGAAATAAGCTTAAAAAAGATTCAAAATAATGGATATATTTAATGTAAATTTTACATAAGAATGTAAATGTTGTATCTAGTGAGTCGGGATATAAGATAAGTGATTTCTAATCTCAATTTCCAATCATTGAGACTTATTACATTTTAATAATATATTTTGTATTCTGTGTTGTACAAAATTTCCAATGTATGTATTTTATCATGAATCAACTAAAATTCATTTTTTTTAAAAATCAATATAATATTCTATACTTTAATTTCCCTTTATTTCAATAGATTCTAAATTTGTAAGGGGTTTTTATCCGAAAAAATATTTTAAATGCTTTAAACTCATTATATTTTAGGTATGTATTATTTTATATGTTTCAAAAATTTTATTATGCATACATATAAATAATTATAAATCTCATTTTATAATATTTTTACATTTTTTACTAATGTTATAAAATGATTCTTTTTAACATTTTCAAAAGGATCTAGTTCTAATTTCATTATATGGTGTTGAAATAATTTCTTGTAACATTGACCACATAACTAAATTTCCCAAAATCATGAATTTTTTCATTATTATAATTATATTAGATGTTTTCTTATTTTCATAAAGTAAAATAAATGTTTTTTTCTTTGACTTTTTTGTTCTTATGATTTATCAAGTAAAATGGTATTTCCATTTATTATAAGAACTAAAACAATTTATTGTGGTTATGGGTTCAAAGGGATGTTTTTTTTAAATTTATAATGACTTTGAAATCCCCTACACATTTTATTCATTTAATTATTCCTTAAAATAATATTTGATGAAAAGTGGTTTTGATATAGCACTCCAACGCATTGTGGGTTGATATATTCATTTGGATATATAATGATGGAACTAAATATGTATTTTATTAAATGAAAATTTATGATGGAATTTATTTGTTATATTATTCCATTATGGGATTAAGTTTGAATAAACTTTTTATGTTGTTCTATTATGAGTTTTATTAATATGGATTTTCCATGTAACATTCATGGTTTATACTGGAATAAATAATTGTATTATGAAAAAATAGATTTAATTATTTGCATTATTATATTTGAAAGTATGTTTTAAATAATATCAATGATCATTACTTAATGTAAGGAACATTTAAAATGTTTTAAAATATTTGTAAATCCTAATGAGTTTCTTTTCCTTTTTTATATCCCTTTCCATCAATTAATTTTCTCATGCCACATTTTCTAAAATATTTCACAACACATAATGATGAGTAATTATTATAACGAGGTTAACAGAGAGAATTTATATTGAAGAATAAAATTCATTAAAGAAATTATTGTGTAATCATAGGAAACAGCTTTAGAGAAAAAATTTACATCGTATGAAAATTTAGAATTTGTTATATATGTTTTAAAATTTACTAAGACTCTAAACATTAATGATACTAGAAATTTAGGATTGTAGACCCCATATTAAAAAAAATCATTAATGGTTATTTATGTTACAAAGTGTTATATTATTTTTCATAAAATATATTTAAAAAATTTCATGATCTTTCATATAAGTATCCCATTATTTTTAAATTCACATACTAACCAACTCTGTATAATATATATATCTCCCATTGGGTATATGTGTGTTTTAAATTATTGTAACTCCTAATTACTTAAATATAAATATATTGAACCACAAAAAATCATGACGTAATAGATAATATGAAAAGGTAATAATGATTATTGACAAAATACCTTAAAAAAATCATTATATAGTTTTTTATCACACCCTTTTACCACAACCATATATATACTAAATAATTTAGTACTTTGAAGAATTATTGTGTAATATTTTACATTAAAATGAAAACATATTTTCAATGAAATATTTTATCTTCTGAATATAGTGTGAATAATGATATGCAACAACCACATTTTCACCCATTTTTATGATTTATTCATTCATTATAATCCAATATTGTTATAGTGAATGAATTTTAAAAACAACACACTTCATCCATATTCCTTCCTAATATCACAACAAGTATCTTTACTTATAAGAAACAACAATACACTATATCCTAAAAATTATAATCTTACAGGGAATTAATTTTGGAATAATAATTATTCTTTATGTTAAATATTTATCCAATACATCCATAATTTTATCCCAATATAGTTGAAATAATGTAAAATGTTAATATGTATTTTATATAAATTTCACCATATTCTGTCCAAAACATCTCCAAACATATAAAAATCAGAAATGGTTATCTAATATTAAATTTCATCCTTTCAAACTAATTTCCAACAATCATAACTAATAACTACAACTGACCAACAATATCCTAATTGAATAAATGATATACTTAAATTCCCTTCATGAATAACATAAGTCATACAGTTATCCCCTTTTGTAGTTTTTTAATAGTAATTCATTTAAATTTTTACTCATGCTATAATAATTTCAAATTACTATAAAAAATAGAGTCTAAGAAAAAAGGTCTTGGAAAAAAATGTCTGGTATAAAAAACTATATATCTAGAATCATTTCCATTCTCTCATTTAATTTCTAGTTATGTAATAAAATATTTTCGATAAAATTATATAATTATTTATTACATCATTATGGAGATCCCAATGGATTATATTTCCTCCCAGTTCTAATACAAAAATACTCCCCATAATGAATATATGTGTAACCCTTGACACCAGTGTCATACATTAGTACCATATTTTATATGTTATAACTTATTAAAAACATGTACTAAATTATCCAAATATGATAATAAAAGTAAAGCGTACCATATCTATCAAACATAAACAGCCATAAAATGAAAAAAATTCTTCTTTTCAAGAGGGGTATACAAAAATTTCTAATGCAATGTTAAGATGGTTGAATTTAGAAATTTATCTAAATGTTTTAAAATTAAATTGTGGCTAATGAATTAATTAAAATATTCACTAAATATTTATTT
This sequence comes from Viscum album, assembly GCA_963277665.1. Lineage (NCBI taxonomy): Eukaryota > Viridiplantae > Streptophyta > Magnoliopsida > Santalales > Viscaceae > Viscum > Viscum album. Next base: position 1,495,729,294 of record OY728156.1, on the reverse strand, counting down.
TTTCCAAAACACACCATATTTACATCTATGAGAAAAATCACTTTATAAAATGTTGTGACACTTGATTTCAATGTGTTTCATACATAAAAATTGCACAATTTTTGAAACAAAATTTTAATATTCTTGATATATAATATAATGATAGTAATTTTTACACCATTTATTGTTTATATTAACTCCTGATTCATCCCTAAAAACTAAATAAAAAAATCATTACCAGAATATTGTGAACATTAATTATCATAATATGTATACCAACATACTTATTACTGAGAAAACTGAAATATTTATATTAATTAAATGTTTCCGTTCATAATTTTATATTCACCTATAATATCTCCAAACCAAATTACATCTAAATAGAGAAAAAACTACATATATTCCCTATTAAATAAGAAAAATCAAGGGTATTTCATTAATATTAAATAATAATAAAATTGTAATGAAAACCACAAAGAAAAAAAATAAAAATTATATAAAATATTTATATTGGAAATAAAGAAAATATGAAATAATATGAAGATGTTATTTAATTGAATAATTCACATAATAATTATTTTGAGATAAGATAATAGGAAGCACAAAGTAACCAATTAAAGTTAAAATCAAACAATTGAGATCATGATTATTTTGAAAATGGTTAATGTGAATAATATAGAAATAATTTAATCGAGTAAACATAATAGAGTTAGGAATATATAAATTATTTCATAACAATATTTATTTATTAAAGATTATGTATTGTGTAATATAATATTATAAAGAGATATTCGATACTAGATCTGAAAAAAAAACTCATTGTAAGAGCCTAGGTATCGTACCCTTGGGTAGATAGGTTTGTGTTATTTATCCCATGAAATTAATGGTGATAAATCAAACCATTTATCCCTTTAGTTTTCATGTATTTGGAATGAAACCCATAAACCATAATTTATTATATTAATTACTAATTGATAAATATCCCTCACATTCTTTCCTATGAGAACCCATAATTCCCTTCCAAAATCTAGTTGCATAGAGAAACTAATTGTTAGAAAGTAGAGGTTGTAAGAGAGTAAATTTGATATAGAAAATCTATTACAAGTACAGCAAAAAATCTATCACCATTGATAATAAAATATGATTGGAGATAGGGGATGTAAAATTATAACATATCCCAAGTTATTAAGAATTGAGAATTGATATTATGATGATTTGATTTTGTTGATAATTCAGTACTGTTTTGACTATTATGTGATTTGATCAATGACTTGTTAATCACACAATTATTGATATTCAGTCCCCCAATGTCCTCATTATATATCCTAAAATATATATATGAATTTATGATATAAAAGTTATTAATTAGTTATCACAAAAAAATGACTAAAATTCATAGCTTCCACTAAAATTATAATTTTTACAATGCTTCTCAATTCCTTCTGGACAACCAAAAAGCTTAACTAGCTAGATGAGTAGCTTCATGGAGGTTCAATACATATAGAAACTCTTCACCGCAAAGACATTATACTCCACTAGTTGTATGGCAGGCTTCATGTATCACTAGGGGAACTATTTTTTTATACCGAATGTTCATTTCCTATATATCGATTGAACAATGAGGCTCTTATAAGATTGGAAGCTATCACCACATTGAATTGAGGAGATAATATGTCTTTTAATAATCCAAAATCCACTTTTACCTTCATGGGAGTCATAAAATCCTTCGTTTGATTATCCTTCATCCATATATTATTACATCATGTGATAACTAATAACATGATCATTTAACTAAAACCAAAGATGACACTATGTCATTATATTTTGATATTAGATGTTCCTACAAATTCTACTTGATTCCATCAATTTCAACATGAATTTTTAATCCAAAACATTTAGTATTATATCCATATCCTTCAAGAACCATTAATATGAACCATCAATGATGCCACTACGGTCCATAGATCCCTTTATTTGGTATTTTAATTTCATGTTTAATTCATAAATAGTATAACTATAAATAACTCAGATAAAAATATTAGAATAAAAATTTAGTGATTTTGATCATTAAAAATCATTATATATAGAGAGTTACAGTAATATATCAATTTATATTATAAAAATACATAACATAAAATAATATATCAAACGAAAATATTTCATCATTCTCTTCCCTGTTGAGAATCTAAAAAATCTAAACAAGAATAAAATAAAATTGAGTCAAAGGTATATAAAAATTGATTCACAATGAATTTATTATTAAGTAGAAACCACTTTTTCATGAGCACAGAAAATTTTATTAAAATTATATATAGAGAGAAAATATTTCTACATCATCCTATTTTGGAATTATAATCAAATATTAAATATTAATTATACAATTAATTTAACTAACATGAATGAAAATTCATCAAAATTATAAATTAAAATAAAAGTACCTCTTTTTTATATTCAATATAACATCAATAATATTTACTGAAAATAATAATTTAATCTCAAGATTTTTTAAAGAAGGATAACATTTATATTCAATGTTTAAGGGTAAATTTTAATAATTCAATGAGAATGTTGAAATTTAATTTCATGATTAAACTAAAAGATAATTTTTTTGTAAATATTATTATTAATGTCATTAATAAAATTAAAAAAATTAAATTAAAAAATAAATTGATAAAAAAATTAACGAATTAGAAAGGAATTTGAAAATGAAAATACAAATTATAAAACCAGCATCTGAATATGAAATAACTCTTTTTCATAAATTCTCTTCCTAGGCACAATGATTAATGTACAAGGAATTATATCGAAGGTAGAGAGGAGGATAAATAAGGATATTCTTTAAATGAGGGTTATGATGAAGAAATATGAGATAATAGTTAATTTGAAACCAAGAACCCTTCCCCCATGTAAAACCAGTATCAATCAAACATAAATGAATTCAAAAAGTATAAAATATTATTATATCATTTCATTTGTTGAGGGAAATAATATTTATCCATGAGAAAGAGCTAAACACATCAATATATTCACGGGGTAAGATTAATGTATATATGAATATTTGAAATAATTAAAGATAAACCATGGAATTAATGGGATAAAAAGATGTTATCATGATATCAGAAAAAAGTTATGTAAAAAATAATTTTAAATATATAAAAATATTTATTCATCAAAATATAATAATAAAAGTAAACAAATTATGTTTTTAAAAAATCATGTGTTATATTTATAAAATTAAATTAATAGAAGAGTGAGAAAAAATACTAAAAAACATTTCAAATTAAAAAAATGAAAATATTATGAAAAAGAAAAAATTATATTAAATATATATATATATATATATATGTTTAATGAAAACATTTATTTGAATATATAAAGTTATAGGTACTTAAAATAGGTTATTATGATTGATATAAAAAAATGATATCTCAATAAAGTTCATGTTAGTAAATAATTATACTTCCCAATGAACCATATAATTAATAAACTCATAGATATTTAAATAAAATATAACATGAAAAAGGAATAAATAGTTGAAAAAGATAGATTAAAAAATGGCCCATGTAAACATTGTATGGAAGATTAACAAAACAAAAACTAAAAAATATACACTATCGATCTAGATGGATCCTCCTTATTGTCGACAAAAAAATATTTATAGATGATTGATCAAATTGTATTATTTTGTAATCCACTATATGATATGATAAGGATTCATGTTGATGTAATTTTACAAAATAACAAATCTTTATAGCCTTTTGATACCCATGTGAACCTGGGTCTGACAATATTAACTAATATGGATTTAGTTAACCAATTTTTTTTAATATGATATTTTTAATAGAAATTTATGAATGAATATGAAAATATTTAGGTTTACCATATCTTATATTTTTTTCATTATTAATCATAAATAATATTCCCAAATTTATTACAATAAATAAATAATTTTTTTTGGAAAAATAACAATAAAATATATTCTTTCCTTGAAAATAATATAATTTGAAAAGAATATCGAAATAACTTTTGTATAATATCTGGAATGAAAAATAATATTATGACATTGAACACTATATTTCAATTTAGATAAATTATTTTCATGTACATTGATTTCGTATTTTAATTTATGAATTTTATATTTTTTATTCAATTATAAATATTACATCTCATTTAGTATTGATAAAATATCCATTTTCATTAAAAAGTTGATATTTTTTCATAAGGACTTGTTTTTAATTTATTAGATATTATTTTTATTTATAATTTTTTTATTTTAATTAATTATAATTTTCTTTTATTTCACTATATGATCAATTTGAAGACTATGAATGAGGGTATGTGGAGGAATGAGAATAAGGGTAAAAGGAAGAACAAAAAATGTCATCCAACACCATCACCTACTTCGATATGTTTTATTATTCATTAATCACTTGTATCACCTATGGAGTTTGAGTCAATGGAGTATTCTCTAAAACTCTAGGTTGAGACCATAAGGTATATCTAACCATTCTTATATTCATTCATCTTATTTATATAAATGTGACATTCCATTCTTATATGTACATTCTATTTTTATTCATAGTATGTGAATTACAATGTATATTTCTTTTTATTCATATCTTGTCTGGTGGATTTAATATTTTCTAATATTTTATTCAACCTCATGGAAATGTTTTTGACAATTGATTCATTAATTGAAGAATAAAAATTTGTAATTAATTTCCATGAAATAATCTATTTTAAGTCATTGTCTTATAAGGTTTCTTTTATATATTGATGATGTATCATGATTATAATTTCATAAGTGATAAAATAAGATTTTAGACCACTATTTTATTTTGTTATATGCTTGTTGAATGACCTTTAATTTTTGTTACCTATTTCAAGGATAGACATAAGGTATCACTAATAATGTTTTTATATATATAATCAACAATATACATTAAAATGTTTAATATATCAACAAATAATTTAAAAATTATAGTAGTTGACTGAGTTGTATGTATATAAATTTGTTTAATATTTTTCATATAATTTTATAATATTATATCTTTAACTTTTTTTCATTCATAAGATTCTTCTATACAATTCTATATTTTATTTTAGTTTTTCTTGTCGAAATACAAATAATTTCATTTTAATCAAGACCATAATGTATGGAATTCATAATATTTATTTTAAGCTCAATGTCCCTAATATCATTATGTGTCCAGTTTTATAATATTTTGGTAGTTTTATATTTATGTATAATAATCGTCATCATATATTAATCTATGTTACTAAGACATGTTTTCATGTTATTTTTTAAATAGTAATAATCCATGCCTTCAATGATGGTAGCGTGTGAATAAGTGATTGATGTAATGTGAATCAAATATTCACATAAGATGTGTTTAATATTCAAAATTTAATGTTTAAATATAATGGATATTATAGGAGATGTAAATATAGAATTAGTAGGTGGGGGAGAATTTACATTAATCAATTAATATCTAATGTTGAATGGAAATCAAAAAATGAAAAAAAATATACAGTGTATGTTAATAAAAAATATTAATATAACGAATGATAATGAAATTATTATGTTTAATTTATTAAATAACATATAATTTAATTTTATATACTATATTAGTGAGAACATTATTATAATTTTATGTGATTATGAATGAAATGAGATTATTAAAATAATGATACTGGAAAAAAATGAACAATTATAATGTTAATTATGTGAGTAGTTATAATGTTATTTGGCACATATAAATTACAATATTATGTGATTTAATTATAAAATATGATTAAATTAACAATTTAAAAGTAGATAGAGATATTTGATAAATGATTTTGACTATATCATGACATGTTCTCGTACTTCTCTAACACTATCGTTGAGAGGATTCTATTATTGATCACAATATTTTTACAGAGTTCACAAAATCCCCCCATTATCTTTTCATGGTTGTGGAAAGAAACCCATATTCATCATCTTATTAGTAGTAGGCACCCACTGATGATGATAAATAAGTTTTTCGTAATCATCATCCATCCACCATTTCATTTTTCTTATTGTAGCAATATAACCATTGATAGAATGTATGGATTAGAAGAGAATGGTTTTCATTATTATAATCCATTTAAAAGACACTATACAATCCCTAAATATAGATATTATAATTTTATGGGAGAGATCAAGAGGGGAAAATTTAATAGTATATAAATTATTGTTAACAAAAATTATGGCTTGAGTAGCTTTTATACTAATGAAAATTCACCAGTGCTTCACCATTGTTGTGATTTGATCAGTGATCGGTTTTTATCCAAAACAAATACTGTTAATGACTCAAAAGTAATATATCTATAGCCTTCAATTGGTTTAGGAATATTATTGAATTAATTGGAGTCATTAATCCTCATAAAATAGCTATTTAATAACATGTTAGCCACTAAAGATTTAATTTATAAAAATATTCTCAATGCTACTTACTAGATAGTGGGATTCTTAGAAGTTCACTACTATGGTAAATTTCCTATTGAATAGAATTTATTCTCTACTAATAGTCTGATAGAATGCTGGAAGAACTAGTTGAATTTTTATCATCTCGCATCATTCCAATGTGGATCTTGTTGGATCAGGGGTTCTATTCACCTGGTACCAGTGAGATAGTGTGTTCTAATGTACCAAAAACACTCCCCATGAAGGTCATTATATTCATTTAATATTTTATTTCATCATTATTCATCCATATATGATATCACATATTGATAACTATCGGATTAAACCTTAAAAAGAAAACTATTATTATTTCTTTCATACATTTTTATGATATGATGTTCTTCAAAATTTTACGTGATTCTATCATTTAAACCATCAATTTTTAATCCATAAAATAGTATTATTTTTATAGAAATTATTAGATTATAATAAGAACCATCCATGATACTCCAAAAATTCTTATTCAACTCCATTTGGTCTCATATATTTGTAGAATAATGTTTCCAAAATATTGTTATAAATCAATCAAATGAAAAAATAAGACTCAAACATAAGTTTGTGTGGTCACGAAAAGACATGTGAGAGAGAGAGAGGTAGACCAATATTACCCTCGTAATCTATCATATATAAATAACAATCCATGTTAATATAAATATATAAATATATTGTTTTTAATAATATTTGATTCAATTACATTGTGTTTATTTAAAATTTCATTTATATTCACATTGTATTAAAAATTTTGGGACTCATTAGTGTCAAATAAATATATGCACCAAACAATAACCCATTATAATATTTGATCAATTTTGGTTCTATCGTCATGCATCATGAGTTTTTTTCCAATAGTTATTTTAGATGAAAATGGTTTTAAATCATATATTTGAATATTCATTAACAACAATAATTTTAAATTATCTTAATAAATTAATGTATACTCATAAAACAATATTGATTCAATATTGTTACCATATAAAGAATTATTTAAATAACGTCTATTCCATTCATTGTAATCATTATATATTCTCATTTGATGTCATATGAATACTTTTTCTTTGAGAACTACATTAATGGATATCGTATTCAAATTCCAGTGGTATATTTTCAGTCTTATATAAAATATTACTTTTGAAAACTAGTTGAATGACTTATTTTATATAGTAGATGAAAATGTTTTTTTTCATTATATATTCCTTATATTTGTTCATATCCATGAGATACAAAAATTTATCATTTCCATTTATCATTTCGAAGCTCATAATAACTGTTTTTTAATTCCAATTTTGTGTTAAAAATATTGTTATCACATGACCTCTTATAATGCACACGTGATTTATTATTATTAATCTAACTTAGTACAATATTCTATGCCATTATATAGGGAATATCTTTTAGAAACACTAAAAATTATTGTGGTTTCAGCTGAGATAAAAAATCATTATAAACTACATTTTTCATTTCTTGAGATTTTGTTAAAGAGTTCGTGTAACAAATGATGTTTAGCTCATAAATATTATCAAATATTTTTTAATTTTTAGACATTGTTTGACACAAGATATCTCACACTTATTATTATAATTCAACTATAGAATCATCTTTATTTTTTGATCTTTGAGATTGTCAATAATTTACTTCATAATGATCCTCTTAATCAATGATTTCATCTGAAATTAATTTTTAATACATATTTATATTTTCACACAACGAAATTAATAAAATTTATCTCTAGAATAATTCTTATCCTATATTTGAAATATTTATAAGCCATAATATTGATATATTAACCATTAAATATAACATTATCCATTGTATAATAATGATTTACATGATTTCCTTCTATTTTTGGAATATAGAACTTTATATTGATCTATATAATATGTTTAAATGATTCATTTAATTCTTAAATAATTTAATAAATACTCGTATTCTCACCATTTAATATAAAAGACTTAATTAGTGTTAATAAAAAATGAAAGCAATTATTTTTAAATTGTTCCTCGATAAAACAATCATTATGATTATGGTCGATGGAATGTTTTACTGCATTTGTTTCCACATTTACATAAATTTATTATATTTTGAAATTATTATATGTGAAACTTCATGTTGATTTTATTATTATATATTTAGTATAATAATTCAATATACTTTTACTTGATACCGTTTTCTAATAAAATAATTTTGATTTGTCACCCAATATCAATCTTAGATCATCATGTGTTCTATAAGATTCAATATATCACTTTATTTCTTTTTTTCATGAATATTATAAAATAAAGAATTCAATAATAATCAAAAAATAAATTATAAAACATTATACTCATGTTTATTTATATTTTATAATACTAAAAAAACTGATTTGATCCTTGTTCATGAAAAATTTGGATTAATTATATTTTTTACCTGTAAGGATATTAAAAAATTTCTGACTTTAACATATGATATTCTAGACATTTAATGTTCTATACATAGTCTAGGAATAACTATTTCAAATTTTATTGTTAATTATATATCCTTTCATTTTTTATTATTCTGAACAAGCCTTCAATGGAAAAAACTATTTTTCACTTTTACCATAAGAAAAATAAAATTTAATTTTTTTCCAAAATATAAATATTTTCTCATATAATCCATCCTTATATTAATTTGTTTTCATAATTTCATTATTTATAAAAACCATTACATTAATTATGAATTCAAGTCTCAAGGCTCAAATTTTAATTATTCTTAACAGCTTGAATTTTAGTATATCCAAATGAATCAAATCATTATTCAACATTTTCTCACTAAAAAGTTTCATTTTTCCACTTTATTTATTTTTCATGTCTCTATCACTTCCAAATTTTATATTTACATATATACATCTACTTATATTATTCAATATTATTAATTTCATATCATGTGGGATAAAAACCAACTATTATATATCCTCATCCATTTGTTTTTTCTTACAATTACAGCTAATTTTTCAGTGATTTCTATTTCCACCATTTTGTTTTATGTTAAAGATACTCTAGATTAATTTAAGATAAGTGTTATTATCTCCATAAATTTGCAACATATGTTCTGATGCAATAATTTTCTTTATCCTATTGGGAAATTTTTTCATCTAATGAAATAAGATTCATCTTTTTTCATTACATCCTTAGAGACACAAACATACATTTATATCCAATCCTAATACACATATAATCATAAAATATATACATAAAATTAATGTAATAAAAATAATTTATGTATGAATAATTTATTCATTGAGATAATTGATATGTTTTCATCACTATTTATTATCTTTTGGATACCTCACCTTAAATAAAATTTTGTTCCTCAGTATAATAATTTTTGAATTTGACTATTTAACCACTGAATTCATGACTTATTGAAATGAAAATTATCTCCAATGACACTCAATGTTTATATATCCAGTACGTAGATCTTATTTTTTTTATATTAAAACAATGATTATACAATATGTTTCCATCCAACCTTTTACTTCCCTTTTCTGAGTACTCGGTATTTAAGTACAGGATGACTAATATTTAAAAAAAATTAATATTATCCACAATATTGGACCATAAATTGTTCATAGAGTGGTCAAAACTACTAATTCCCTGTTAATATATCACTTCTTTATTCCCATATTTTAAAGACAATTTTCACTATATTCATTTTAAATAAGTCAATAAGCATTTGTTTATTCTGTTTTTTATCAATATGTATTAAATATACACAACTTCAATGGTGAAATATTTTCCCTAGTATATTGTTATTTTGTGTGATTAAATTTAAAAGATTATTAAAAATAATGGAATTACATAAATCGTGGAATGTAAGTGAGTTGATTCAATTTTTTATATTGTCAGAAGTATATGTGATCCTCCTACCTCATATTGATGAAGATTCATTAACATTGATTATATTGAAGAATATTTTTGGGTTTTTTTCATGTAATTTTATTTCATGAAGAATAATCTATTTGGTTAGAATATATAAAGATAAATAAGGTAATATGGTTTTACTATAAATAATTTCAATAAGAATACAATAAATAAATTCATTAGTATATTTATATGTGAATAGGTTTACGATATGCACTATAAGATGTTCCATGGATTGTTGTTTTTTATACATATTATATATCTATAAAAATGATGTTTCAGAAGATTCCTCTGTGTGATTGTCAATATTTAGGAATAAATAATTATATAATGATAAACATGGATGAAATTGATTAATTTTTTTTAGTGAATAAAGTATATATGGGGAACTCAAACTTGGCTACCTGTGTATTGAAATAATTTTGAATAAAGATGAATAAATTTCAATTCATTTTGATGATTTCCAATGTCAATTACACTTTTTTTGAGGTGAGTCCAAGATAATAAGAATGGTTTGATAAGGATTTAATTGGGTTTTAGGGTATTTAGATAAATTTTGAATTCATTGGTTGAAGATATTAAATTTTAAAAAGATATTGTTATTTATTACCGTATGAAGGAATACATATGATAATTTTTTTTGATTGTTGAATTGGGAATAAGTTTTGAGTGTTCTTATATACATAATATAAATATATACCCGAGATTATGTTAATTTAGAAATGGGATATATATTTATGATAATTAAAATAATAAAAACTGTAAAATAAAAGATGGAGAGACAAAAATGTGATATTTAACATAATATTAATAATACCATGATTTTAAAAAGGTCTAATACTTTTATAGATTCATAATATATTTCATGGAATGTATATTTTTTTATAAAATATCACATAAATTTAAAAATTTAAAATATTTTACTCATTATATGTGTTTTGAAAAATGATACATATCTAATATCATATTGAAAAAATGGGGAAAAGGAATTAAGTATTTTAACACCCCATTCCTCCAAATTATCTTGAGTAGTTGAGGAATAACATCATGGACTTAATTGATATCCCTATGACACCAAAGGCTGGCATTAAATGCAATGGGTTTAAATAATATTTGTAGATTATTTTATATTTGATAAATAAAGAACCAAACTAATCATAATATTACCTGAATTACTACATGATGCAAGATAACAATTTAAAATAACTTAATACAAAACCATTGATATAAAAAAACTAAAAAACATACAAATTGGAATAAAACTAACATCAAAGTATACAACAAAAGAAAAATTCCCCAAAACTCAACTATTCAAAAGAAATTATTCTATAAACCAGGACATTATGTATGATCTAACTTCATAGCACATCACTAGTGTCACTATGCACCACTAAAAAATTGTGATACTTTTCCATTGGATATAACCTAATGAAAAACATTTGCAAGACCACAAAATAGGCAACATTAAGGTGTCAATATTGAAACATAGTAGGTTTTTCAAAAATGACATCCCTACTCTTGCCACAAGCATATAACATGTTAGAAAATTTATATAAATCTTTTATGTAAACAATTTAAATAAATTTAATACATGAAAAACACTTTCATATCAAAATTATTTTCTCAAAAACAGAAAATTTCAATGGAATATAAGCAATTGAGTAATTTAGCTATTCAAAAATTTCACATTTTTTTTGATAAATTTTATTCCACATATCCACATATAAAACCATTAATGAAACCATGGACCTCCATATTATTATATGTGGTGAGTCATCCATTCAATAAGATGTAACTTAATGAACCATTTTTATTAGGGAATTTTCTTACCCTTATCCACCCCACTAATGATGTGGGAAATGTCATAAAATAATCCTTCATGAATGAATAGAAAGACGCACTACCCATTATGCCTAAAACCAATTCCAAAACAACCAATTCAACCATTTAAATAAAACCATTATTTTATTGACAAACTTTTTAATAATGAATTTCTATAATAAAAAATATTATTGAAAATACTTTTTGATGTATCGAAACAATGTATCCATTTTAAAACAATAATTTTGAAAACAATTAACAATAATTACATTTCACCAAATATGCCAATTTTCACAATTTCATAAACCATCCCTAAATGGGGATTCAATCAATAATTTCACAACAATTTCAGAATAAATTTCAAGAACGATAGTGAATTTGAAACAAATCATTAATGTTCCAATAAGTGGAGTTGAGTGTGAATCCACCTACTGCAAAAATTATGACGATAATGAAGATCAACATGAAAAGGCCTACAAAACTGGGTAGAATATATAAAAACATACCTTATATATATTAAAAAAGGTAATAATTATTCAACACAAAAAATGAAATCTCCATATCAATTAAAATAGAATGGGTAAAGGTTCTAAATCGATTTTGAGGTTGAAATATTGAGTTAGGATCGATTTGGAGAAGGAAAGTGGGGTTAAAAGTTATTCCCAACCCAAATCCGATTTTTTTGTTCTAGTTTTTAAAATGTGAATGTTTAGTTGAATGATTAGGAAAACCATGTGCTAACTATGTGTCAGCCAATACATCAAGGATCACCTCACACAGTTGGAACAAATGGTTAGAAAAACTATGCAGAAACCATATAAATTTTCATTATCCCACATTGCAATGTTACACCTAGCTATTTTCATGACATGGAAAAACCATTCACTTAACCATGAGGCAACCTGTTATCCCATGTATAACTATGAATATTTTTTATAAGTGTTTCTAAACTTTTACCTATAGTGTAGAAACAGTGATCCTTTTGAAAAAGCCCAGAAACATTCTAAAAGTCCCCAAATCCATCAAAAAAATAACCCCAACATTTTACATGTAGAAAAATAATAAATAATGGGTTATTGAAAAGAATCATGGGGATCTAATCTCTCCATACCATTATTTCTTATGTCCCTGAAAAGGATAAGCCCATCACTTACTTGAAAGAGCTTAGTTAATTCCTTGACCATTTCATTATACCATTCCGACATATCTTCTGGAATTTATCCATTATTCCACAAAACCCACATTGTAATGATGTTTTCTATTTAATAATTTATTTTATAGATCAAATATCTCGATGAGAACATGCACCAACAAAGCATCTGGATCTAGGTAAACATGATCACATCAAATAACCTATTTATGATCAAGATTATACTTTTTCATATAAGATAAATGAAATACATTATGCACTTCACTGAACCATGCTTACAATACTAACCAATATTCCATGAAACAACCCCATTCAAATATCTAAAAATGGAATAATTATTGATGATATAATTTTCCCTACCTCCCAAAATAATGATTTTCAAAAATTGTATTTTTTTAAGATCACATGATCACCCACCTCGTACAACAATGACCGTTGACAATGATCTACAAATGATTTTTTACATCTCTATGTTATCTTCTTCAATTTAAATAGAAATAGAATCTTCTCCATTTTGTCACATATAAGGCTCCTCACAACAAGTAATGTCTCAATTTTTTCAACCATAAAAGGGGATAATGGGTAGAGGCCCATAGAAAGCATCAACAAGATCCATATTTATCGATGTCTGATAATTGTTGTCATACGATAACCCCCTTAACGACACATAATCTTCCCATGAGCCACCAAAATCCATTAAAAATTCATCCATCATTTATTAAAAACATTATATCATCAATTCAGATTTCCCAGCCATACGAGGATGACACCTTATTCTCATGGTCAACTGATACCCTATGAATTTCAGTATGGATTTCTAGAAATGATATATAATACTCACATATCTATCTAATTATGTCAAAACTATATTTCCATTCCTCCTTAAAACATATTTTATATTGATTTCTGAAAAGTCCTCTGCCATATTAGATTCATTAATAGGGATGATATGAGCGCCATTTTGAGCTAATCCACTATCACACATATGGTACCATGTTTTTGAACCATTCTTGGGAGAAATTTTATAATATACATATCTATCTATTAAATTTTCCAAATAGGAATAGGTATATAATTCAACATACATACTAGACATTGATGATCTTCCCTAAATTTTGGAGAAGTTAAGAATCTCGAAATAAACTCGACCACTTTTCTTTTCATTACCAACATAATAATAGTATGCATTCAATTCCTTATACATCATTTTATTATATTATTTATAGAACATCTATAATAGGGGTAATCATGATGAATTATTCATTAAATGTAATATGTATTACTATCTATTTATGATACAAAAAAACTAAAATCCCATCCATTTTGCATCTCAAAATAGTCTCCTACCATTGATATTTAACTTAATTGAATCAGATTATGAATAAGATGTTTGTTTCTATTTAACCATATTCCCAAAATTAGGAACTATAGAGACTATAATGAATAACACAATATCACCTTTGTCTTAAAAATCCATGTTCATGATTGATATCATTGACATCTACCTCCAATAATTTAAATCTTCTATCTTCCAATAGGTCATATGACTTTCTGCTTCATGAATATTCAATCAAATTTCCATTATCTAATGTATACATCATGTGAAATTCGTGAATTTGAAGATACTCAATCCATCTAAATTACCATAGTTTCAAATCCCTTTGTGAGAAAACATGTTTAAAGATATTATGAACATTAAAAACTAAAAATTTCATACCATATATGTAATTATGAAAAGTATTTAATGCATGAACTATAACATTTAACTTTAAATCATGCAGTGGAAGTTACTAGTATCATGTATTCCTTCAATGAACCATAAAAAACAACATGATATCCCTACAAGATAGCACATCCCAACCCTAATCACAATGCCTCAAAATACCAAACGTAACTTTTCCTAATTCTAGAAAAATCATTATTAGCGAGGATGTAATGTGATGTTTTATCATTGAAAATACTTATGAAAATACTAGTTTTTTTGTACATAACATTATTATTTTTTTACTATTTCATAGTAGAACCTATATATGAAAAATCACGAACAAAATGTTGATAACAACCATCTAGACCAAGGAAATTTCATATATTGATGACATTCATTGGAGGTGAACAAGAGATAATAACCCATATATATTATGGATCCATAGTAAAACGAATTTCAGAGATTTCAAAAAAATGGAAAAAACCACTTGTATTAAAAAGTAAAACCTTGATGGACTTTGAAACGAATGACGATCTCTCAAAATTACTAACACTCTCTTTATAAGTATCTCATGATCTTCTGTTATCCTTCAATACACAAATATTTCCTCAAAAAACACCACCATAAAGTAATAAAAATATATCATAAATATATTATTCATCAATACCATAATTACTGATGGTGCAATAAAAATATTCACAGGCATTACCACATACTCTTAATGGACATATCTACTCCCGAAATATATTCTATGAATATCCACTATATAATATTACATATGTTGATGTCCTGATTGAAAGTAATTTTTTTTAAACTAATGATTTAAAATACATTGTTCGAAATATTAATCAATATATTGAAATAGATATCGATTCTTTATTATAATGTTTTTTAGATTACAATAATCCAATCATATCCATAGGGTTCCATCCACCTTCTTTACAAACAAGGTTGGATCTTCCAATGGAGATGCTCTTAGTCAAATTAATCTTTTTCAGTCAATATATTATTACATAAAGATCAATTAAATATATTTTATTAGTTCAATCCAATATATTATATGGTAATTTGACTTGTCAAATGAATTATATCAATCTTAAACTCTAAATCTCATGTTGGTGTAAACCATGAGATATTCTCTTAAAAAACATCTGATAACTGATCAAAAACTACTGTAAAATTTCAATGCTTAATATCATCAATCGATGACATGGTCTACACTGCCAACTATTAGAAGATAATTCAAACTATTTTTTCCAACAAAACTATTTCTTTTACATGTATATTTTGGTCTCCTTTGAAGAGAAGTTTGACGCCATTATTAGTCATGAAACTAACCATTCTCATATAACAGTCGATGTGAGCCTTGAACATAGTCATCAAATCGATACCCGATATTATATCATATACATCCTTCTCAGGTGTATATAAATCTTATATCAACTCAGATGCATTAACATTTATAGAACATGAATTGCGTAAAAAGGATCAACATTCTCTTTATCCTAGTAGAGTTTGATGTTTTATCATAGAAGGAATCACCACAAATTATAATCTAAGAAAATCCATACAACTAGAAGCAATAATGTAATGGGGTGCATCTATATCAAACAAATCTTATATAAGGGTAAAATTAAACATAATTGTACCACTCATAATTGATGGTCTATATTCATCATCCACGATAAGATTTCTAACATTGTATTATTACATTCTAGCAACACATTTTCATTATTTCCTTATTGAGATTTCGATTTATGAGGATTCACAGTATTTCTAAAATCACCGGGGATTGCTATCTTCTTTTGAAATAGGTATTGTACTTCCCTAGTCCCATCAAATAATATGACATCAGCGACACCTAAGAATTGTCCCAAACACCTGAAATCAATGAACATTGAAAATAGAACTGAATATTCCCCATATTATTGTTATTTTGGAATTATATAGGAGGTTTCATACACTATCTCATCATGTGGTTGAAAAAAACACAATTAAAACTTATAGTTTGTCTCTTTGGTTTTGGAGGAATATTTAACAATCCATCCATTTTATTTTGATCGACTACAAAACATTATAAATAGGATTACCTCTTCCACATTCTCTCAACATTACATTTCTCACCATTTTATTTTTTTATAAACATAACTCCTCCACCCATTTCTCATGTGATGTACATTTCATCTAATACCTATTTATTGGCCATCAATATATAATATTTTATAAAGTGAAAAAATATCAGTGAGCTAATTTCCTGCATCAGCCACGATTCAAAGATACATTCTTTAAAGATGAAATATTAGATTATTTATTTAAAAAACAATGTAAATTCATGAATTTCACCTCATACTCTATCACTGTGTTGTTAACCTATTTCAAGCTGATGAAGTCCATCATTAAAGTAAATCAAAATATATGAGGATTTAATTTTTTGTTGAACAATTCATAAAAATACTCCCAACCAATGGTTTGATAAAATAAAACTAGTATAACTAAATCCCACCACAATCATTCCATATCTTCTATAATATATGTCACTGATAAGAAATTCATCATTGATGGTGTGATAAAGAAAATTGAATATTTGATTCATCATGTTTAGAAAACCCACTACCGTTTTTAGTTTTGAATAACCGTGAAATATGGGAGGATTCCTATTTTTAAATTGGATAGAATGATCCACTTTCCTCGGTTAATCCCTAATGTTCCCTATATCCATATTCTTAATGTCTTGAATGATACTATGAACCAGCTATTGGTTGACCTATGGTCAGGTGTAACCAAATTATCAACGGCTTCATCCAGTTGGAGTCTATGATTCCTATATGGTTCCATTTTATAGAAACACATCAAACATCAAACTATTCAATCTATATAATCTAAAGGATTAATATTCTAAAATTTTACCACATCATCAATCATAATATGGTTTTCTAGAATTACATTTTATCTCCTTCAACCATATCTCATAAATTATTCTTCCATCCCAAAATCAACCCATTTTCAAAATATCTATATATTTCATTTATCAAAATCTAAAATTTGATTTCAATTTCATATTTTTAAAATAAAAATTCTTTTGACAGAAATTATAAACCATTAATCAGAATGAAATATTAAATCCTAGTGGGAAACCATTTCTATAACTAATTTCATTCTCTTCTAATTGGATAAACCATGATTATGTGATTTTAAACACCATATGGGTCTCGAAAACACTTATATACCCAACATTTTGGTGTCATGATGTTCAGAAAAAAGGATATCTAAGTCATTTTATGATTTATATTCTATGTTCAATGAATCTTAATATATTTTATTATAAAAACTCAATAATAGAGAAGAATTAATTTCCACTCAAATATATAAAATCAATACCAATTATCCCAAATTATTGGACTGGACAAGAATAAGACCACTTCCTTGACAAGGAATGAACTAGTTGATACCCCTTGTAACATCATGCCCATCCCTATTGGCTTGAGCCCAGCTGGAATAGATACATGGCCACAAAAGACACCCCCAAGAAACCATGTGATGATAATAAATGCCAAGGGCATCAATACTATTGATGGACGATTTTCCATTTGAGAAATAAAACAACAAAACCAAGAAAACTGTAACAAAAAATTCTTCACGATTCGTGATAAAATTATAAAATAACTATAATTAATACCATTGATATAAAAATAAAACTACAATATAGTTCCATTGTGAATGAAAACTAACATCAATGTATGAAACAGAAGAAAAATGCAACAAAACACAATGACTCCAAAGACATAACTCTAATTATCCCAACATGATCCATGATCTAACTCCATAATACATTCTATGTATAATGATCCATCACTAATGAAAAGTTACACATTATATTTTCAAATTTATCGATGAGAATTATCTTCAAAAGAACCAATGTTCCAAAACATGGGTGATTAATGAAACTCAGTAGGGTTTCCCCAAATTAATTCCCTAATAATTCCACTAGGATATAATATGTTATCAAATTTATATAAAATAATTTATATACAAAATTGTAAATATTTTATAAAAAGATAAAAAGTTTACTATCAAATTAGTTTAATAAAAACCAAAATATTTCTAGGGAATGTGACCAAAAATATCTAATAACCATTTTACAAATTTTATATTAGAAAAATACATTTCATTACACATATCCAAAAAGTTAACTATTCATAAAAACATAAACCTAGCTATACACATGAGTGGTGACTCATCCATTCACAATTATTTCACATAATGAACCATTTATTATATGGTAAGTTCTTACCCTTATCCGTCCCACTAATGATGGGGGGAACTTCATACCCTTATCAACATGTAATCACCATGAACACTAACATCACATTATGCCAAAAACCAATTCCAAAACAACAATTTCAATAAAACATATACATTATATAAATCATTTTTCACAAACAATTATAATAAATCCATCTTTTTATAGAAAAAACTAGTCAATTCTTCATAACTGAGAAACTATTTTAAACCATTTATTTTAAAATTGTTTTTAAAAAGTCAATTTTGTGTGAAACACCTAATTTTTAAATTATCATTAATAAAGGGAGATGCCATCAATACATGCACATGAATATCACAATGAATTCAACGAAATAAAATTCAATTTAATAAAATAACTCATATATTAATAATAGGAGTCGAGAGTGAATCCACATACTTTATAAATTATGTTGAAGATAAATAATGGAAGGAAAAAATCCCATACAACTGAGCAGAATTTCTCAAAATCTTCCTTAGATATTTTCCAAAAGGGATTAAGGCTTCAAATAACCATGAGAAACCTCCATATTGCTTCATAATTGATGAGGATAGATTCCACAACCATTGGAAGGGAGAAATATCATGTAAGGGTTGATTTGGGGAAACATAAAGGGTTGAAAATTAATTCTTGACCCAGATCCAGTATTTTGGGATCTTGTTTATAAATTGTGCATGGTTAGTCATACGGGATGGAAAATAATGTGGTAGCCATGTTATTGCCTCTACCACAAAGAGAATATTAACTGGATGGCTTGCATGGTTAGTCAAATCATTCACTAACTATGAAAAATCCCATTTTCCTGCATCTTATGGTTTCTCAGGGGTGTCTAAAATGATTCGAAAAATAGTGAACCTAAAATTGCACCCACCCATTAGACTATACCTCACTATTAATGTTTTCCTGTATGATATTAAGAGTATTCACGAACCGTTCACCAATTATGATAATTTATAAAATCCCCAAAACATCGAAAATATCCTTATAACCTTACCAAAAAACTCCATAACACATTACCTAAATATAATGTTGAAATACCCGGTTACATAGTTAAAATTGTGGGTGATATAGATACAATGAGTTATTTAATATAATTATTATATAACATATGTTTGAAGAGTTTGTTAAAAATAAGTGATTTTCAGAACAAGTAATTATCAATGAATATGGGTTTAGGCAATGCTTAGAATATTACTTAGTGGTTAAAATAATAATATCAATGATATAAAACTGATTCATTATAATAGATTAAATTATTTAAAAGGTGGAATTAAAAATAATTATGCATTGTGAAGGAGGAGTCCATGTTGTGTGGCCTTCTATGAACATAAAGGTACTCCAATCATTGTTATGGAATATACGTACAATTTAATTATGATGAGAGTTCTATGATACAGTATTTGATGAAGAATATTGATTGATGGTGGGATTTGTTATATATTAGTATGGTCCATGTCCATGAATATGATGATGCATGACTCTCATGAAGATGTGAAATATTTAATATACGGATATAATATTGGTTTTATGTAATGGTAGAAAAATATGATAACATTGATATCATTAGAATATAATTGATTTTTTAGGATATTTAAATGATAAGGTTTGTGATTAATTTTATTTAATGATAAATATTATAAATGAAATATTAAAAAAGGGAAATAATATATTTTATGTTTTGGTAAATAGAAATGAAATTTTGAATCTGGATTGTATCATCATTCTAAATTTTGAATAGAAATTTTTTTTTAATAGTCTAATAAAAATGATAGTATGAAAACCACAAATATATTTTGTTTCAGGAAAAATATAAATTCCAAACTGATGTGGTATGTCAATATATGTTCATTGAAGAGGATGAACAAAAAAATAATGAGAACTAATGAATCTGTTATAGATTATCCTTACCATCAATGATATATGATAATTTTAATATCCAATATTCATATATTATATGAACTAAAAAAAGTTTTCCACCCATTAATGGTATTTCATAATTAGAGATTTTATTATAATTTTATTCTCAAATGAATACATTTTGTTCTATAAATCACACTTCATAAGTATTGTTCTATATCTAATATTAATTAAATTCTTCATTGTTGGGAAATTCAAAAGAGCAAGTTAGTTTTTGAAATATACCTAGTTAGTAAAAGGAATAATATTCCATGTATACAACCTTGATCTTGAATTTCATGATAATTAAGTAAATGTTTTGGGAGACTGGGATAACTACCATCATACACTATGGATATAGTTAGCTACATTGGAGTTGACCCTCAATAGAAAATTCTTATGGCCTTTATATTTTTTCTTCAATTTATATATACATTAACGAAAATCAAGTGAGATACAGTAGAGTTGGATAAATTCATTTATGAAGTGTATGTATAAAAAAAGGTAAAAATTTTTATTGGTCAATAATTTAACTATAATGATTCACCCCATAGTAGTTTCATATATACCCAACTAATCCTAACATGTATTATTAGAGTATCATGTTCCACCACTGATTGAATTCCACACAATCACAATAATTTATTTTTTTGATGATTTTTGTTTCAATTTATAAAATCATGATGTTGTAAAAATTAGAGAATATATCTATTTACAATAATTATTTTTTCTATACCAATATTTTATATAACAAGAAGACTAAAATGTTAAAATTTTGAAGATAATAAAATTTTAATTCAATGTATAATATTAATTATATTACCCATGATATAATTATAATAATGATATATCAACCATGTAAAAAATGACAGTCACATAAAATACTTTGAATATGTATAATATTTATAACTTAGAAGGTTATAATAGTTTTTTCGATGAGAATTATGTAACTGATATTTCTTCTAAAATAGCCGAATAGAAAAAAAATGTATAATTGAAAAAAATCCAATTTTTTATTATTCACAAGATGTATCCACATTGATGTTGAAATTAATCCTTCACATTTATCTAATATAATAATCCAAGTTTATTTATGTCTATTTGAGATGTTTTTTTATAACAAAATAATACCACATGATGATAAATTTTAGGAAAAATTTAATTGAAATGACAAAAAAATTGATGATAATTGTATACATAACTATCAAATTTAATGCCAAGAGTGAAAAATATATAGATATTAATCACTGTATCTACAAATTTAGAAAAAATTATTTTGGGACAATCAGTAAGGAAATATGAATCCATATGATGGATTTAAAGGATGTTATGTAGATTTTAGAAATTGAATAAAATATAATTAATGTCAATAATTATCAACAAGAGAACAAAGACTACTTCAATAAAAATATTGAATATTTTTTATAAGTTAATAATAAAATGAATAACATTTTGTTGAAACATGTTAAAGATGTCTAGGTGGTGTGTATAGATAAATTAAGATTATAATTGTATGTAAATAATATCCTCATCATGAACTATCTTGGTCTTCATATTTATTAATAAAATTTTAGAGAAACTCCATCTATGGCTTACTAAGAAGTTAAGATAATATTTTTAGTAAAAAAAGTTATACTAAGGAAGTTTAAAAAATTAAAAAAATGTATATTTAATATAAAAATTCATATAGATAATTTTATTATAAATAGAAAAAAATATTTAAATATAAGATACCATTTATACAAGAAAATTCTGAATATGATAATTTCATATTTTTTTATAGAGCTTGTTCAATATCACAAAAAGTACCATAATGGATGAGAAAAATGATGACTAACATAACATTAAATCAATAGAGAATGAGATCATATTTTTATAAGTTATTCAATATTTAATCTAACATGGATGATGGAATTTGATAAAAACACATCAAATAAATAATTGATTGTAACAACTTGATATTTTGTGAGAATTATTCTTTTTGATTTCATTGATTTCTTGTGTTGTACGCTACACCAAAGGGATCTTGCACTACACACATCACTGATTTGTCTTGCATTACACACAATCAAGACCTTCATCAATAGCATGTGTAGTACACAATACCGAGTATCACTAAATGAGATATTTTTATAATATTATTATGAACTAGATGTTATGAATAGTAATACACACATTTTGAAATTCTATAAATTTTATCATTAAAAATGGACTTCATTTTTTAATTCAGAATATCGAAATTACCCTAGGGTGAATTTTTGGTATTTTTCTGAATACATTGAATTTTTTATGAAAAGTGGAAACACTGGGATACTATTTAAAAAAAAATATTTATTTCAATAATTATATATTTTATATAAATTTATTTTAGGTCCAAATTGACACATAATACCTATATAAGTTCAATGTAATTCATTTGAGTCATTTTATAAAAATTTTATATATATAAAAATTTTATTGAACTATTCAACGTCTTTTACCAACCTTCTATGAGAATTTGAAAAGTGACATAAAACATAATTTTACTGCTTCTGTGAGTGGCATTTAAAAAATCCAAGAGATACAGTTAATATCAAGGTGTAAAATGTGGTTTAATAATATAAAAAAATTTGATGAATAGTAACTTTTTACTTATATTTACCACGATTAAAAATAAATATGGTAATTAAGGGTAAAAATGATATAATTACTACATTTACATATGTCGTAATTCTATTGGATAAGTTTTATTCAACCATAAACAACCTTAGGAATAAAATATTACCCTTTAAGTCCACTTGGATTAGATTAGGACTGTTATTATTATATTATTTAAAGAATAGTTAATATAGTTAAAATCAATGTTTAAAAACACAAACATTTTTAATATAGGGTTATAGATAAGATAAATTTGACTATAAGTATTCATTATAAATCTTAAAATATTTCGTACATATGGTTATTTTAATTATAATTTTTAGACATTATATAATTTAATTTATTTATGTCATAATGATGGAGGAGTAATTACCTTATGAATGAAATATTAACATAATTGATGTTATAAATACCAAAATAAATGTAATTTGAGTCTTTTTATGAATTCCACTAATTTTATATTTTAATATAACATTTTATTATTGATTCAATTAACTTTTTTCGAACTAATAATGTTGTTATGATTTTTCACAAAAATCAATTACCATATAGTGTCAAAATTGACATAAAATAGTTTTAAAAAAAATATTATATTATTATCTGTTATTATATTCCTAATAATATAAGTATTGTCAAAATGACTTATATAAGGTTATATATATTAATAATTAACCACTTGGGGTTATTTTGGGTTGTTATAGTAAGTTTATTAACCATATAGTGTATGAAAACAAGAAGACACGGTAAAATTTAAATTATTCAACTTCGAGTTAAATCTAAATGATAGGCATAAAATAGTAAATTAAAATTGTCTAAAACCTATTGGTTGAGAGGATTTAGACTCATCCCCAATTTATCGTAGAAATAAATCAATTTGGAGCTATAATATACTGAATATGACTTTATTATTAAATAATATTTTAAGTTTTTTCTATGGTGCCCCTCTTCTCCCTTATAAAAGGGAACCTCCTACCTCTTCTCTTTAAACAATTTTGAGCCTTCAAGATCCGAAACACCCTGACCATTTCCCTTATTAACTTCCCTAGAAACATTATAGGGGTTCTGGTCTCCTCAAAGGACCAATGGTAGTGCCTTAGGTGGAGGTTAAGAAGAGGCGCGTCAAATAAGAGATAATATCATTTACCAATTATTTCCAATTTATTTCTTCTTCTACTACTTCTTCTTTTTTTGTTTCATCATAAATTAATAAAATCAGTATCACTCATACACTGATATGTCATTATAAATATTAAGCAAAACTATTTGATCTTCTATCCATCCAATGAAAAATGAAATCACCGCACGTGCGTACGTACAGAATACCTTCTCCACGCTGTGGTGTAATCTATTTTTACACCACCACCTTACATGGATGTGTATAATGGTGTAAATAATAACTATATATAGTTATTATAACATCATACTAATTCTGAGATATTATATCATCCAATCCAATCCAATTCAATAATTATGAGAATGATATCATCACTCATGGTTTCGTACGGATTACAGTCTCCACAACGCGATGAGATTCATTCTCCATGTTAACCACTCAAGAATGATTATAAAGTATATATAATGAATAAAAATGAAATATATGACATGATAAATCTACTGGATTTATGTATATATGTATATATGTCATCTACTTACTTTCATTCAAGTCAGTAAGGAAAAGAAAACATCGTTCATGCGTACGTACGACCTACCGTCTCCAAGAATCATGTATTTCATTTCATTTATATATCTATTATATATAAATATATACTGAATATATATGATATTTAAATCATGATTTCAATTCTGGAAGTAATTAAATCAAAATATAATTAATAATAATATCAAGAACAAAAAATTCAAACCCGTACGACAAAGAAAACGATTTTACCCAAAACGCCGCTTTAAAAAGGAATTTACAAAAGAACGGGTAATATAATATCATATGTTAACCATATATGATTTTAAAACAATAAATATGATTCTGTAATAATTCAATGACATTATTTAAATCATTATACAGGAGGTTTATATATGTACAAAGCATATCAGACCAAATGTAAGGGATCACTTTTCTAATCTCGTTTTTATCCGAGATTGTTTATTCATATGTATTTATTGGGGTTATATTTATAATCCATTTCCTTATTTTATAAAAAATTGTTTCATGTATGGTTAAAGTCCTTTTTACCCATTTTCACTTTTACAACATGGTATGTATGGAATCTTTCTTTTGGTTACCATACAAGGTTCTTTTTGACTATTCCGACAAAAGTACGAGAAGAAAGTTTTTTTAAATTATACTGAATGAACGGATTTTTACGGTTGCATAACGCCTTATTTTCATAATGTTTACTCTAAAATATTTCATGTTTATTTTCAATAAACTACATTTCTTTTAAAATTTCATGAAATTTTGTGAAAATAAAATGATTTTTGAGATGAAAGTATATTTTCCTCAAGAATTTTTTTCAAGTGTTTTTTCAAAACCATTTTCCATCTAAGATGACATAATTTAATATGTGTATGTTTCAAGTATAATATCTCTATAATTTACATGGTTTCATTTTTTTATGATGAAATTATATCCATTTGTTTTATATGGAATATGTTATGATGGGATGATATTTATGACACCCATTTTTATTCTTTGGGATATGATGAATGATTTATGTTTATGTTGTGGCACACGAAAGAATGATTTCATTATGAGATGGGTGAGAAATATATATCCATCCAATGAATTGGGTAATGATTTATATCTCATGATATAGACATGGATATAATGTAAAGATAATCTGGTTCAGTGATACAGGATTGGAACGAGGAGAAAACTTGATTCAGAATGGGACATTGTCCACTAAGATGGTCCTAGAAGCAATGCCTTGGATACTATGGAAATCATATCATGTGATTAATGGTTTTCTATAATTACATGTTTTTTCCCACGATATGTTTTCATAATTAATGTTTCATTATAATCTATGCCTTACGTTCTTCCATGTTTTATGTCATTTCGCAGGATTTTGATGTTTAAACATTCTGTTCATGTTTTTTTAAGTTCAAATGTACTTGATTTGTTTTATTTTCTCTATGATTAACATTACTGAGCATTTGAGCTCACCCTTTATATGTTTTCTTTTCCCTAGGCTTTAATGAATGTTAGTAGGTATGAAAACGAATGGGGAAGATCTTTATGGGAGATATTGAAGATCTTTCACTATGATTAGAAGATTATATTCCGAGATTCCAAAGACACTAAACAATTACGATCCTTGTGTGTAAATTATTTTTATGTATTATGTATTAAAAAAAAGTAATGTAATTTCCATGTACATAAATCATTGGGTCTCTACATTGATATATTGCAATTCAAATTAAAAGATCTTAATTTTTTACCAATTTATTATACTATGTTAGACTTATGAAGAAGGGTACCGAGTGTTGGTGTGATTTTTCATCCAATAAATTTCAATGAAACTATACATAATGGGGAGCCTAATATATGGGTTTTCAATAATCAAATAATTGGTTTTGAAATATATTTATCAAAAAGAGATTCTGATGTATTAAAAATTTATATGGAAGATGCAATATAAGCGGTCATAGTGATGATATGTTCTTATAATAAATGCAACTACTAAAAATATTGTGATTAAAATACCATAAGAAAAAAAATATTTGAGTTCAATATACCTTATAAAAAATTCAAAAGTTGGATGATCAATGGATGTTTTCCATGTTATCCAAAAGTATTTCTACACCATAAAGATAAATCTAATCATATAATGGAATTATTAGACATATCATAGTCCAATGTAGTTAGGTTATGGTAATTAATGATAGAGGACTCATGAAATATCTCCTAGGAATATCTATCTAAGAGAAAAAAAGGATTTTTTTTAAAAAAAAATTTATATAATACATATAGAAAATCCAAGTAAGATGATTAGTATCTAAATAATTCATGATCATTTGTTTTGACAAAATATGTAGGAATTTTTTTTGAATGTTAAATAGATTTCCTAAAACAAAAGAAGCCATAATGTTCAACATAAATTAGAAGTCTAATTTAATGAGTGGTTATCAATAAGAAAAATTAGAATAGAGAATGAGTTATCATGTGTATGGTGTAATAATTCTAAAAATATATCAAATTATTGGTTAATTTTCCTTCAAATAAATGAAAAAAATTTAACTAATGATATAAATTGAATAAAAAGAGACATGTTATATGATATATGGAAACCTGATGGATCATCCACACAAAAATGTTAATGGGATTTTAAAATCTACCATCCATCCTAAGAATATCACAACAACAAAAAATAAAGAAATCATAATGATTTTTCAAAAATTTGGAAATGAAAGAAATTTAGCATATGTGTGAAGAAATTATCCATGATATATCTATAACAAATGATCGAAGGTGTTACATAATATTATCAGATTTATCATTCTATATTTATGTATTATCAATGTAGTAAATTAACTACCATCAATGTTCTTATTTGGATAACAAAAAATATGAGAACAATAGATTAATTCTTCCATATTTTATTAAATAAACAAAGATTTTTTAATCTCAATATTTAATATCTTGATTTTAAATTGGTGAAATAATTGATTCTTATGATGAAATTTCATTACTGTCTCCTTTAATTGGATACTAATTAAGAAAATTTTAATAAGCTACAGTAATTATCAATATATATATATTTATGAAAACTACATGAAATTAGTCATTGAAGATGTATGTATTGATATTCTATAATTCCTTTTTAGAATGATTAAATAATATCATTAATATTTATATATTTATTTAATAAATGAAATGAAAAATAAAGAAATTAGTATAATTTATATATTTGATTTATTAATATTAAAACCTATGAATTTTTTTAATGTTTCAACTAATGTGATGAGATGATTGCATGATTTAAGGGATTTACCTTTAGTATGATAAGAAAAACATTAATAGGAATAAATTTGATTATTATATAATGATTTAAAAAATTCATTGGCACAGAAGTTTTATTTGGTATCATATTCATGTTTTATATCTATATTTGAATATCATTTTTTACACACCGAGTAAATGTCAACTAGACATTGAGTGGAATAATTGATGAAAAACGTCCATATGTTAATTGAGTCAACACTATCGCAATTAAGTAATATTTATTATCAAAAGGGGGAGATAAAACAAAATAGTGAATTAATATTTACCTGAATTTTAGAGCATTTGTATAGATAATATATAATAAAGTGAGACATTATTCTACCCACTTTTTCATATGTTTTGATTATTTTGAATAAGTCTGTGGGCATGAACGTAGTTGGTATAATTTCAATATGTGATTTGGATTTAAAATGTGAAATATATAGGATGTTTAAACTAAATATACGATTTTTCATAATGAATCATGAATATTACATAATGATTAAAAACTCCCAATTAAGGTTGGATGTAAAGTGAGTTGTTTCCATTACATAAATGTAAAAAAATATGAGATGATTCTATGTTATATTATTTATGATTAAATCACATAGATATTAATAAATAAGTTTTTATTTTAATAGGCACAATAATATTTACTAAATATTATTTTATTTGATTGGAAAAGATTAAGATTATATTGACATCGTTTAATTGAGTATAAGGACATTATTTAAGCATCTAGAAAAAATATGTATAATTGATTTATTTATTCAAATGATTGATGAAATAACAAAAAAAGAAGTTTCCAAGTGTGTTAATATTTATTTATTATATCATGGTTATAAAGGTGTTTTTAAGTTTCTTCATCCTTGTGTTTATCACTATTTATAATTTTATTTCAAAATATACATGGATGATGTTAGTGAAATATGTATTGAGAAAAATAAATATCCTCGAGCCCTCAGACAGAAGTTTTCATATGGTTTATGAATTTTGAATAAGAATGATTAACTTTGGAAACAATTTTATTATTTTAAAATTTTCATGAAATGTTTTGAGATGATTTTGAGCCATTAATAATGGATTGAGAAGGATATAAGAGGTTCTGAGTTTAGTTAGAGTAATTTGGAATTACAAGGCCCAAGATTGAAAAAAATAATGTTGATTCATAAGGTACAGTCATGGAATATTGGTTATAAATATCATGTAATCTTAGTAAATAAATTAAATATTGAGTTCCCCTTTTATACTTAACATATATACCAACCTGAAATCATGAAAAAATGGAAAACTGATTAATATGTATGATTATTTTTGGATGAAAAAATAGAATAGGGAGAAAAAAACCGAGATACATATCATGGTGTTTAGAATCCTAAAATTATTAATAGGATCAGAACTTTAGTTGACACCTAACATGATTCATTTTACATTCATTTTTTATTCAAAAATAGTAGAAATATAAAAATGAATGATATCCTACATATCAAGTGTGTTTTGAAACATGTAAATTAATTATTATAATATTTATAAATTTAGAAACATAAATAGATACGTTGATATAAAAGAATCTATTAATTATATTATGTATAGCATAATAATTTAAAAAAAATTAGATTTCCATAATAATATTTTCTTATGAAATATGTATTCTTATGATGGTTGGTTTGATCCATAGTGATTTAAAGATAGGGATTGTAGATATTTTTGTGAATCTTTTTTTATCTTTTAGATATGTAAAATAAGGATGATAAAATGGTAATGTGTCGTGAAGGATATGTTTATGCATCAAATCCGTCATCGAATTTAAAGGAAAATTGAATATGGTATTTTAATTGGAATTATAGTTGTTTCATATAGATAGTTCAATGAAATGGTGAATGATGAATAAGTGTGGTTGCAGGAATTAATTATGTTTCATTATAAGTAGACACAACAAAAATAATGGAATAATACAACTCTTGAGATGATTTTGAATAATTTTAATATAAATTTTATAAATATTTTATGAAGAAAAAGTAAAGGCCATGATAACTAAAATATAATGGGATGTTAAATGTTGATAATTTAATAGATTTATATGAGGATATATATAAATAATTTTATCCTATTCTAAAGAATAAAAAATTAGAAATGAAGGAATATATTAATTTTATTGTTTATTTAATTTAAAATAGATTTAAAATATGGAAAAGGGTGTAATTTTAATATGTGATTATTCTAAATATTTATGTAGTGGAAGAAAACATAAACCGTTGTTAGTGTGAATATATTGTGAGTTGATGAAAAATAAATTAGATAAAATACATCTTTTAGATAGTCAATGAAAGTAGGATGAAAAATATATATGGAATAAGAGTGGGAATTTTCTACCACTATTATTTATTATCATTAACACAAAATACATCTATGAATACCATCTTATAAAATATGTATATTATAAGAACATAATAATTTTGAGGAAAACCATGACATTGATTGATGATTAATAATTTTAATATAATTTTATTATAAAAATAAAACCAATTATTGATAAGGATCACACTTTATATGGAGTATGATGAATCTTGTATTGAGAAAACAAAGTCCTAGTTTGTTTTATAGCCTGAACTGTAAGTCAGTATTATTTTTATCTAAAGAATACATATCAAAATTAGGTTCCATAGAAATACCCTTTATTGTTTATTTCTTAATAAAGAAAAAGATATGTGTGTGAGTGGGATAAAACCCACAGTACAAGAGGGATGTATCCATCAACATTAAAGGCAATCCTTATTTTAGTCCATATATTATTCAATACTGTACTTCCATTTCAAAAAAAATTCATGGAAATTATGTGTGTGAAACGGTGTGATATCCTTCCATGGAAGAAGTACATTAGTCAAAAAGGGTAAAGGACACTGTAATGTCGAAGGTGTAGTTAACATATAATTATCCTAACATAGTGATGCACAAGGCCCCATGAACTCATACCTGTATACATATAGCTAACCACTTGGAGTGATGGTCTATGATAGTAATGTTGCGAGACCATACTCTTAGGAAACGAATGGAAGATAATTGTATAATAAATGGAAGAACAACAGAATAAAATAATAATGATAAATGTCATTAATATAAATCATCTAGATATGTAATATTGGAATAAACTATAACAAGTGTAGTCCTATATATCAGAATGTTATATCTATATGCTATAAAAATAGAAAATTATCAATACATAGAACCAGATGTAAAATTCAGTGATTTACAAAAAAATATTCAAAAAGGGAAAAAATAATCCCTTGAGTATCTCGAGAATCGGATTGTCCATCTTTTTCCATGATCCATCCTAATAGATAATCATGTCTCAATATAAAGATTCATAACTTTCTCCCAACTTACATCCATGAAATCAATTAGGTTACTAATTCGTGGATCGAATAGGGTGTGATATATAATCAGTAGGCCACCACCAATGATGTATAGTATGATCTAGTTATCATATAAAAATGATAATTGTTTAGGTATAACCAATGTAAAGTTGTAATGAATATTACAAACATGATATCTCGGTTTCCTAGAAGAAGCATGTCTAATTGTACTTGTTATGGCCTTAGCTAGGAAATATCATAAAAAGATTCATGACACACACACATACATATATGTTTGTATATATATTATCAATATTAGTACATTCATGTATATATATATTCAAACATATTCATACATAATAGTTTCTAGGACCCATGGTTTAACCATGGAATCCATGAAAAAAAATTATCGTACTATTGATATGGGAATATGGCTAAGAATTAGATCAGAGATACATATTTCATCATATATATCATCCCAAAGAGTGATGTGAAACATCATGTCCATCACCCACCATGGTTACAATAGAAATCATGTCCTATATCCAAATAAATGATTCAAATCCTCATCTCCAATATGACACGTCAAGGTAGAATGAAGAATAACACACAACACTAGCCTAAAACATGACTCAACAACCATCAAATGGTTATAAATTAGTAATATTAAATCATTCTTGTGATGATTTAATATAATCCATAGAGTGATTATCATCCAATCAGTATCATATTATAAATTTTTATAATAAATAAATTAATATAACGGTCATGTGAAATGTTCATATCATTAAAATTCATATAATTTATATCAATGTAAACCCAATTATATGCTGATTTTCAAAAATTAGTATTTTAAAATTCATTGTAATAGGTGATAACACCCATATGTCCCACAATAGTAATGTAATATGACATTCGACATTATTAATGGAATATTTGAGCACTTCTAACTCATCTAATAATTTAAATTAGGGTAAAAAATATTTTTAAGGAAACATGTGCATAGTTTCATGTGGCTTCATGATTGTGATGTGAGACAACTAGAATTTTAGAGAAAAGTAAAATATCACATAACATATAGTTAAAGACAACTCTTTATCCTGCAATGGACTATAATATAGGTTAGAATTGCATAAATCAGATGAATAGATGAATACCCGGAAAATAATTGATATTTCCTAAAATGGGAATAAAATTTCTAATGGGGAAAATGAATAAAATAATGATGGAGATTTGATATCATATGATTATCTATCTAATGAATCCAATGAAAATAAATTTCAATTCTGTTGGTGGGTGTATGGATAATGCCCATAAAATATGGAGATGTAAAAGACCAAGTATCTATGAGGGGTGATTCCCAAGAAAGTTATAGAAAATGAGATGAACAAATGTTAAAGGAGGTTGGGGAAATATAAAATTCAACAAGTCTAATTTTTTTATTATTATTTATAAATATAGTTAATTAATCATACACACCCATTACCGATGTATCACAACCCACCCATGGCTCGTGTACAGTTTTGGAAAACCATGCACTTCCCATGAGCCTCATGTACAAACAAACATACAGATCCCACATACCTGTGAATCATGGGGTGCATGGTTTACAAAATCCTTGTTCCCCTATAGGTATTACTATATGACCATTCACTATATAAAAAAACCATACGACGTTAGGGGAAATTTTATAAAAAACAATGCACAAATATTATTTCCTAAAAAATAATTGATTTAAGCTTAATAAAATCCCTAGGTGATCCAAAAACATTCTTTGTACTCTTAGGAACATTTATATTGATTAATGAAAATATTTAATCTAAAATTTAAAGGATATATACCAGTTTAGATAACTACATTCATCAATATCCATTCCTTCAAACAACTCATACATAAGATTCCAATACATGTGTTTTTTAGTACCGCTTTTGAGTAATTATAACCTTTGATCATGTACATCATCGTCACACTACTAGGTATTATCCTATACATGACTATGCTTCTATAAAACCAATACATTAGGAACTGACCTTTATCATAGAGCCTTTATGTTTTGATCAATGATTCAGATATTATACACCTAAAAAGATTTATTACATTACAACATTTCATCCTTAGGATAAAATTTTTTATGTGGGTTTTAATGATAATGGTGTGGTTTTTATACATTGAATACATCATACATGTATTGGAACCTCAGATGAAGAGTTATCTGATAGAAAACCAGATGGACTCTTCTATGATCATGAAAGGAATGACATAACAAGGGGAAGATTACACTATCTATGAATATATCTAGGCCCCCTACTAGGTGAAATATATAATGAAACTCACTTTTCACCAAAATCTCCAATGGATGGAAGAGATTATTTACATAATACTTCAACCTAGACATAGTTGTGGTTGTACACATCATTATAATATGTACCTACTTTGATGACTCTTGAATTATATGCGGTCCTAGTAGTACTACGTATCCCACCATTAATAAGTATATGGTTGAATGGAATGACCTACCATATAGGTCCTCATAAGGATCCATCAATATAATAACATATAATTTTTTTACAAGAATAATTGAAAAGAGGTAGGTGGTTCCCCTAAGAAAAATCAAAATATATGATACATGACCTACAGATTTCTTCTTTCACCTATATTATATGATAAAAAATTTAATCAATATACAGGTGAATGGTTTTCATAGAAGTACCTATGAGCATAGTTCCCTCTTTATCACCTACAAGAACCACGAAATGAACCATTAATATCATTCTGATATGTTTGAATGTGGGTTACTATGAATGCATATGATTGCTCATGAATATAAAAATCCAAGATGATCCACATAAAAGGTCTCCATAATTAGTAATAAATTGTTAACCACTTCCAACCAATCTATTACCAAACATACCATTTCAAAAACTGAAGGATAACATGGTAAACCAATAAAAACATCCCTAGATACATCTTACCATTTCATATTAGAAATATAAAATTACTATAAAATAAAAATAGGTCATTCAGGTTACACCTTCAAAAGAAAATACGTAGAACACCTTGTATAAAACCCATGATCTCCCATTTCATCCCCTGCCTGCATTAGGGGAGGCATATGTTATGGTACACATTGGTATGAATGGGATGAACTGCACATGATAAGGCATGATTCTCTCACATAATTTCCACCTATAAATCTGTAGGATTCATAACA
The DNA here is from genome assembly GCA_963277665.1 of Viscum album. NCBI lineage: Eukaryota > Viridiplantae > Streptophyta > Magnoliopsida > Santalales > Viscaceae > Viscum > Viscum album. The sequence continues at coordinate 1,495,693,935 of OY728156.1, read as the reverse complement.
TGTATTGTAATGCATAAGTTCTTATTCACATTAAATAACAAAGATGGAATTGGTTCTATTCCTGAAATGATTTCCCTCAGGGCCAAGACATTTGGATCAGAAATCCTCCTTATCAAAACATTATTCAGAAGTAAAGATTACATTGATGAAGTTATATGAATACATTTTCCATGACTCTCTTAGACCACAAAATTCATATCTTAAAACAAGGTCATCAATTTATATTCTCTACTAATCCCCTAAATAACTCATGTTTGAGTATTCCAGCTCATAGCACCATCAACAACATTACCATTACTAAGATTAAAAGAATGATAAAAATCAATTTATTAATGCATTCAACCTACCTTCTCATTATAAGACTGACATTACGATTTACAAAGTTATATCGACGGAGTATTTGTGATGGTATTATATAGAAAATCATTTTAACAATAAATAGTAACTCCAATAATGTAAAACATGATAAAAAAATTCTAGCTCATGAATGTGTTTTTGTGTATTCTTCTCATGAGGTCTCTACAGGTGAGACAAATTTTCCCCCACTCTCTCTCCACATATTAGAATACCTTCAAACTAGATTCCTAAGAATTATAATAAACCATATATATTATTACCATCTTCAAAAGGTTTAGGATCGATGCTAATGTAAATAATCTTTTAAACATCTAAATGAATTGCTAGAATGCTTCATATGACATAAACATGACACCTTTCCAGATCAATCCTATGAGTGGTGATGTAAGACATGATTAATCCAAAATAATGATATTTTAATTTCCTTCTTTCATAATAAAACCTCAAATATCAATGTAGGTATTCGTATTCTCCCCATAAACTACTACTATATCATTTTATATTTCAAATTATACACATGACTTTGAAATTATCTGAACCAATAAGTGTACTTTATCTATCCAAAAGTGTATTTTTTATCGTATAATACACATGGTATCCTTTGAGTGTGTTTTAAATGATATTAATATTTTTGGAATATTTTTTTAAGTATGTGAGTACCCAAATATGTTTTCCATGAATAAAACCATAAATGAATCCAAATAATTGTGGAAAAACCAATTTGTTAAGGAAATGAAAATATTGAGTTCATTATTGAGTCCAAAATACATTAATAAATACTCATACAAGCTATATATTTTACCAAATCATATACGTGGTATTTCTAAAGGCCAGATACATACATGCGGATTGCCTGACCTCAAATAAATCTTCATGAAAACCCATGATCCATGAATATGAACATAAGGATCATCTATATGAGCTAATAGATAGTATTTCTTAACCATAATTTTATTCACTTTTAATAATCCTCACAAATCTGTAGGGTTCAATCAGTACTTTTAGAAGAATTCACAGGTAAGCCTTATGGTGAAATACTCAGTTGTAAAAAATAGATCTCATCTACGTCAAGTAATTGTCCCTTTAGTTCCTGATGATCTATAGGTTGCATCCTGTAATGATTAATGGATATTATTTCTAATCCTAGAACTGGATAAAGTGTAAAATATAACACTATCTCAATATTTATTGGAGAATTGTATTCTATAAATTAATATTAGAAATGATCCACTGTTGGAGGGAAATAAGTCTACCACATTCCCTAATTTTTCAAAATGATATAGGAAATCAAGAAAATCACTTCATGTATCCCATACTGATTGGGTATAGTTTGGGTTTACCAGAAATCTCATTCTTCCATATACAAGTAGTTACCAACATTAGGTGATGAGAAAGTTAATTTTTATTAATATTATTTGATACTAGATTTATAATGCTTTAAATAATCCATTCAGAGAATGATTTCAAAATGAGTCATCTCTATAATTTATAGGTTCCATAATAAGTGAAATACCACAACCCTGAGGGAGAAATTCGTACATTAGTCTCTATTATACAATCACATTCCCAATAGATTATACAATTTCAATACCCCATTATGTAATTAATTTTCAATATAAAAAAATATAAAATAGATGAATGTGTGAATGAATGTGAATAACCTATGTCAAACAAAGAAGAAAACATCGTAAAGTCTAGTAAAATAATTCCTCACACAATCAATTCTCTATTTATATGCTCCTCAGGTACTGGTTATACTGCACGTTAATAATCATGAACATGGCCCTGAAATGGAACCTGGTTTCTAAAATCAAGCCCTCTCTGTGAATGTTATATATCAGAATTATTAATTAAACATCCATGATCAACTCCCATCCTAAATGGTGGTTAGTACTCCAGCAACCCCCTTCTTAAGATATAATAATTTCAATATTTTGGGAAGAACTTATGCTGATCCACATTCAATAGATATAGATTGAATGTTCCTATAAAAAACTGATTATTTACAATACATGGAGGCTCAATACACTACCATATCTCTATTTCAATGATTTTTTGGTTGTCCAAGATTCCCACACTGATAAGATATCATATTACTGTATGTGTGAGGCATCTGACTACCACGACCCCCACAATTCAACTCCATGTGCCACTTACTACAACCAGATGAAATACTATCTTATTTAGGTACTAAGCCAACATATCAAAAATATTATTGTTCCCTAAAATTCAACTCACTGGTGAGTGCCTAGGTCACTATCTCTGAAATGGTATTCAATTGAAATATATTAACCTGATATCAGATGTCATATACCAACCCATTCTTAAATCATCTCACTATCATCAACACTTCATTAGTGAGATTTAGTGAGAAATTATATAGTTCCTTGAAAGAAGAATAGTACTCTAACACAAACATAACATCGTGGTGAGGGTTTTAAATTCCCAATCCATCAAAAATATCAATGTATTTGGAAATAAATAGTCATATATGACTATCTAAAAATCCCTCCATATTGTATCTCGATTCTGACAGGATTTGGTGGAAATGTCACATTATATCAAAGTACAATCCCAGAATATATTGGTTTTTAACATGACCCTCCATTACATAGTGGTCATCAGCTGGTTGATGATATATATTATTTCTTCGATCCATGTCGCAACAGCCTGAGGGCAACCATCCCCCGAGAACATGGGTGGATGATGCATCTGCAGTCTTGCATCAACTCTTACATACTATGTGAAGGTCATTTAGTTCCTAAATGGGATTACATAAATCATTATCACTCCATCGATACTGAGGATCATTTCCAATCATAGGTATAATAGGAGGTGTTACAAATTGAAAAGTTGTAGGTAATTTCAGTGGCTTAGGGCCCCCCACAATTAGTGAATGGTTCAGTCCAAATACCTAGTGTATGACTCAAGGATATTATAGTTTAGTATTTCTGAAATTTTAAATGAATAACTCAGAACAAGAATTAATAGAAAAAACGATAACAAATAAATGATTGGGATTTGTTGAATCCTCGTATATAAAAGAATAACATCACTTACTGAAATTAAGTCATTGTAATGGATATAAGGATGATCATTAAGGATCAAAAAATATACTCACTACTAGCCACTACTAATGTTTGGTTAGGTTCAAGGTCTCACATCACATAGAAGGGGTTTTGGTAAATGGTGCTCCAATTGAAAGGTATAGAGGTAAACATACATTACATTAAAATTTTTAGCTTCATTTTACAGAGACCCTTTCATTTGAGAGTGTGAATTTATTTAGTACTATAATATTTTATATATATTAATATATTTTATGTTAAAATTAAACGATCCATCATTTAGTTGTTATATAGTGATATGCTTTATAATATTCAATTAGCATGTCATGTAACTACAACCAAACCCTTACATCTTGTATAAGAATGTACAAAGCCATTAATGAGGATTTTATTGGATGAATTGACATTGCAAATTTATAAAATAAAATGATTTACAAATTACAATTGGCATTATTTTAATAAATGTAAACTAATTCTTCATCTCTTCCAACCATGGATACATAGCTCAAACATTCCATAATAGATTAATGTGGATTCCACTATTAGTATATATAGGACAAACCATTTGGGATGATGTATAAATATTAAATAATCTAATTATTTTACCCCTATATGAATCATTAGTACATTTTTAAATAAAACAATCTAGACACCAACAATTTTAGTTGGAAATGTGTATAGTTTTATAAACATGATATGTTATATAAATCACATGTGAATACGTAGGTTCCTATAGTGATTCATGATATTATACATTGATGACATACTATCCATGGGTAAAGGATAAATTCGTATAAATAATTATGGGCACAAATCATAATTTTCACCAATCCATGATATCAATAATAATATAATGACAGAAAATAAAAAACAATAATTTATATCTCTTGTAATTTTGGTGTTTCATTGTATGTTTGTTATGTACTCATTGTAATATTCTCATTATCACATCCAAAAAAATCATAGTCTCTTTTATACTGACCTAAATAGTATGAAAGAGAAAAAAGATGCTTTGATAACACTTTTTTCATCCCATGCCCAGTTCGGTCATAAGTAACATGATCCGGTGGGCTATATGGCCTCATGTGTTCCTCCATGTAAACCAATGGAATGAAAATAGTATTGAAGGCCTAAAATTGTATTTTAGAGATATTAAACCCTCATATTCAAAGTGGAATGCAATGGTATAATAACTGAAAAAATGAAATAAAAAAAGTAACATCATCATTAACAACAAAATCAATCATCTAGAAAAGAAATATGGGTATAAATTACAACAGCCCAAGTCATATATATAATGATTTCATGTATGAATTATATAATAATAGAATATAAGTCATATATAGAAAGATAATTACATTCAAATACATGTACAAAAAAGCGTAAAAAAGGCCAAAAACTATCCCTTGAGAATCACGAGCATTGGTTCATTAATTTTGTACCGTGCTCTATGATAACATATAATCAGGAAGACACAACTGTATGGTTTCCTTTGTACCAACATTTATCGATGAAATATGATCAGGTACCAATCAATGGCCCCAATAGGGTATGATATATACTCAATAGAAAACTACCAATGGTTTCTATTGTGATATAGTATGTGTACATAAAATGAGATACGTTCTTTTATAACTAATGTAATGTAGTACTGTAATATGTAACCATGTTGGTTTGGGTTCATAAATGAAGCATGTTTTAGTGTACATTCTTCATACTAAGTATGAAAATCTATACGAAAGTGTCACTGTATTTATAAGTAGGTATGTATTTGTATAATATATAAACATTCATTCCTATGTAGTCATATATATATATATATATAAATTCATAATATCCTAGACTCAATGTGTAACCAAAGAATATATGAATAGTCGTTAGGATCTCATACTTTAGATAATGTAAAAACAAATGATTTAGATTATTGATACAGATTGTATCATATTCATCATCTCATGGAGAAATGTGAAATTACATTTCGAACACACTATAAGGGAATGTGTTTTATAATTTATAACATCCAAACAAATGATGTAAAGTGTTATGTACAACATCACACATCAATCAATAATGAAACATGATGTCTAATACATGTCTTAACCATATTTCAAATACATCATATTGTTATGAAATATTAATAACCTAATATGTTTTTATTCTTTAATATATACAAATGGGTGATTCTCAACAATTAAATATCTTATAAAAAATGAGTATAATAAAAATATTAATATTATGGTCATGTGACATGGACGTACACTTAAATTTTTTTTATCATGTAAAAACCATATATATGTTGGGATGGTCTAACTGATATTTTATAAAAAATCATGGGATATGATGAGTTCTCATAAATGGGAGGCACTAGTCGAGGAAGGCAACCTTTCATAATAGAAAGTGCATATGTGATGATTTTTAACTCACCTAAATATTTAAATTAAGGTTAAAAATATTTTTAAGGAAACATGAGTAATTTATGGACTATAGTATCATGATGCATGATATGAAACATTGATAATTTTAAAGAAATATACTAGATAACCAACCACATGGTGGATGATAAATCCTCCTCTTGTAATTTTGTCTAATCTAGGAGAAAAAATTAGAAATCAAAAGAATTGATGAATCACCTAAAATAGGGTATATTATCTCACATATAAATAAAATTGAAAGGGGAAAGATAAACAATGAAAATAATGATAAGGATTTTATAGATTACCATTATCTATCCATAACATCCAATACTGAGGGATATGAAATCCATATGAGGGAGAAGGATAGAATCCTATATTAGATAGAGAATGGAATTCTCCAAAAGCTGTAGGAGGTGATAAATGATAATGTGAAGGAAAACATGAAGAAGAAAAAAATGATTCAAGGGAAAATGGATTTTCATCATTTTTTACCTAATTGTCTTTACCCAGGCATGACTGGCACACAGTTCTTGAAAACAATTAAAATCTTGTGTGGATCCTCATCAGATCCTCTATAGTACCCACGTGGACATGAAGCCTAAAAGACACATTTGAAAAAACAACTATGCACCTTTAATTAGTTTACTAAACACCTCAAATGAACATAATAAAATGTGCAGACTAGGGGTAACTATTTGAATATATTGTGTACCTACTCTCATTTCTTAAAAAACTCATGATTCATGATCAAAAAATTCCTTAAAATATTAGTAAACATAATATAGATAATAATAACTATGAAAAACTAAATTTAATAGATTTGTACCTCATGATAAAAAACAAGAGAGTATAGTTTAAATTGACTAATATTTTACATACGTTGATTCATTACCCATTTTAAACCATTCCCAATTTATCCTAAAATAACCATTAGTCCTTCCAAATAAAAATGTCATTGTCGATGAGTCTCTAAATTTCAATAGAAATTATATCCTATTTTTTAATGTAACCACCTCTTCCTCAACTACATATATTCTTTTTCATTATCTTCAATTCAAGAATTATTCATATTTATCACCATTACTATAATATTAATTTTTTTACCTAATAATTATTTGTGATATTTAATTTTAATTTATGGATATTTTATTAAATATTTGGTTTAATTTGAGTTGGTAATGAACTATAGTGTTTTAGGAAGGAATTAAGTGACTTAGTGATAGGGGTGAGGTATAATAAGAACTAGGTACCTAGTGGTCTGTTAGTGGGTAAAAGATGGGTTTTCGGGTGTGGTAAGAGTTCTATTTGATCCACCAAGAAATATGTGTTATTGTACAATGTATTCAATTGATATATTGGTAAATTAGCATTTAAAAAGGTTAATGTTGTCATTTTTAATCATTATTATTATGCCTAAAATTTACATAACTTGGGATTAATCTTCATTTCAACCCATTTCCATCATGATAGAGTACTCATATCCTCATTTTTAACCCATCTATTTTTTCTCTTCCACCTTATTCATCTTCCATTGAATGGTTTCAAAAGATCATCATTAGAAATGTGAGGCTCAATCTCCCCACTAATATTAGCACTTTTCATTTTTTGAAAAATCTGGGCATAATTCCATTTCTTCTACATATAAGGTTCCTATATCTCATAAAATATACTCAATTACTTTATGTATAACTTATATAATGTCATATACTTTTAAAACAAATGGTAAATTCATGTTATTACTTTCAAGATATATTATATTTAAATATATGTGTTATAAATCCATAAATCTAATATGAAGGGAGGCCTATCAAATAACATATTGTAATATATACTATTCATTGGGCCCTCAATGTCTATTTATAATTAAATTTCATTGTGTACCCATTATTTATCTAAAATTTATATAGGACTAACTTGGTGATAGTTGATGGTAAATAACATTTAAATAAAACAATGATTTTAAAAATAATAAATTATTTCCATAATAAATATAGGTATAAAGTGATTTTTATCCCACTCATGCTTATGGGTGGGATTTTTTCATTAAATGTAATAATTTTCATACTTTCCGTTCAGTTTATACTTTATTTTCAAGGCTATTTCCTTTATTATGAATATTCAAGCCAATAATGGTATATTTTTATATTTATCATTGGTCTATAAATGGTGGTATATATGAACGGTGTGGTCTATAAGGCTTAATGTATACCCATATGATGAAAAATATGTTTGTAGTTTTGGTATATGATTATAATGCCTTAAATTAGTATACACTTTCCAATATTCGACGGGATAGGCAATCAGATCAACATAACTCATTTTTCCTGATTCAATTTACATATGGATGGGTGTTTAAGAATATGAATTATTTTTTACACAACATCATATCTGTGTGGGTGTATTTATATAATTGTGTGATCTATCAATATTTACCTATATTTCTCCCATAGAGAATATAATAATAATACCATCATAGATTTTGAGAAGAGGCTCTATGTTTGTAGTAATACTAAGGAACTTCCCCATATAGGGAGGTACATATAAATATTTTAAATTAATTCTTATTACTTGAAAATAATATACATTATATAATTTCATGTCTCTTTTGTTTATTATTATTGGTGGAATACATTTTTGGTTATTATATATAGTTAGGGGAGGTATTCACCTCTTTCTGGGTATATTATACTCACACCATGCACTACCCCTGTAAGAAAATATATAACCATTTAATATTACATAGATAATATAAAGTCTACCATGAATAATAACTAGTGTGAATAGATCCTAGAGATTTGGATTATTCTTTTTAGGATTATGATTGATATATCAGTCAGTGAAACAATGGGCTATTTTTGACACTCTTTACGAGTGGTTACAATTGTCAGAGAACCATTTTGTGTTACTATGAAGTGTTTAGAATATACAAAATATTTAGGTTTTTTTTCTATTTGTCACACGTTCATATAATGTATTTTAGGTTTTTTGAGACAGTCATATTTAATTATTTGGATTTTCCATATATTATGAATTTTACATTGTCTTTTGAATTCACCTAATTAAATTTTCAATTGTTTCTAACAGAGGCCATTCTATATATAGGTATGGGCCTTGATCGATTTATTTCATTTATAGTTTTGAAAAACCATCTATCACACTTATATTATGTTACCCATACTATTTACACTCATCTTCATGGGTCAAAAGGTTCCCCTATGTTGTTTTGATGAAGTGATTCAAAAACGATTTGTGTAATTCAGATTGAAGGCATTGTAAAATTATATATGATTTCACTAAGAGACAGTGGTTATGGGAATTGAAACTACTAATGTGAACAAGACTATTGAGACATAACATGTATAACATAAGTGTGCCTAGAAATTATAATTATTGGGGAATCATGTTTTTTTTGTGCAGTATAGGATTTTTTGTATACTTTTTATTTTTTTTCTATTTTATTTCCATATTCCTCACTTATCATGATAAGTATATATAGGTAGGAAAAAGTAAGGTATATTTATATATCAATTTCATTTTATAATTAATGTTTATTTTAACAGAAAAACTAGTAAATAAAAAATATATTATGAAATAACATCAACAAATAAGTGGTTTATTCCCCTATATTAATAATTAATTATAATATAAATATTGGTTATAAAAAGAATAATTTAGGTTGATAATTTTTTTATAATTATTATAGTTATTATCTTTTATGTTATATTTATATCATGCCTTAAGATGTTCTAAAATTATTTATTTATAATAAGAGACTATATAAAATAATTAGAGAAATGTGTTTCATATCGAAAGATATTTTGGTAAGTGAATTTGTGGGAGGCAGAAATGGGTTGATACCAAAACCTATATAGTGTTTATAAAGCCTTGGTATTTTCAAATATTTGAAGAGATTATTGATACAACTAATTAAAATATTTCAAATATTATCAACTAGATTACCACCTCCTATTGAATAGGATAGAGAATATAAACATTGTTGATAGGTTAACCTATCGTTGAACCTCATATCACATAAGGGATTACTCTAATTATTCAATTATATATCCAGAGATCACCATAAAAGATCCTAGGGCCTTGGATTTTATGATGGATTTTCAATTTTATATCCTCTTACATTTTTGAATGATGTATCACCTCAATGGAATATGAAATAGAAAATTACATCCATAAAAATTTTAAAACATAAAAACTACCAAGATTATTATTTTTTGTATTGTTACGTTAATATTGGAAGGGTGGATCGGCAGTTGTAGGATATGATACTCTAATCTAATAAAAAATGTAGTACACATGGAAATTGTTTTATTTTATATTTTATTGTAAATTTTATATTAATTGACTATTTAGGTGAAGGAAAAAAGAGACATTGAACTATTAATAATTCACTATGAATATTCTATAATATACTACTAAATTAATATATTTACTTCTCCTTAATCCGTATTTTATAGGTGGTGATGAATCCAATGAAATACATTCTGAAATGGGTCTCTAGAGACTTTGCAATCATATTTTATGTTCATTCATTTTTCATACTTCGTAGAATTCGCCCATAAATACATCCTCAGTCATATAGGCTGTAAAAATGGATTAGGAGTGAGAATTCAGCTACCTGGCAAGACCATACATTATAGATCATCAACCATCAAAAAGTTAAAACGATATGAGGAGAGTAGATGAATATCTCACTAGGATATATAGGTAGGTGATGTGGATTCATTACCTAGCATAAAAATATCCATTATTCAATTTCATAAATTTGGGTAAACCAATGCACATCAACATAATTATAAATATATGGATTATTAATATTAATTTGGTATTTATTATAATTTCATTCATAGATAAGCCATCTATGTTATGTTAGAGAGTGTCTAATAGAATCATTGTGAAACTCAGGAATCAAAACCATAATCACCAATTATTATTACTATTTGAATATTACACCATCGGGGTGGTCTAGTCATATAGGCTAATGTCGAAATTACGGACAAATTGCTACTATTTTTTTTAGGAATATTTTTTTACTGTATGATCTGTATGAGGAAGCTGTCGGTATGTATGTCATCATGAAAACTAAATCCAATAATTGAGTGAGGCCATACATTATTACAGGTATTATCCATCTATCATCTAATTTACCTTATTCCTTATTTGTTATTGGTGCATCACATTCATTCATTTTTGTTTATTTACAGTCACATTTTTAAAATTAAGTGAAATATTTACCATTACATATAAGCCTCAAGACCCCCTTTACGAAGATGATTTAGTTTAACATAATGTATTCAACATGTTATATGGTACTATAAATTTTTTTTCATCTATGGGAATTCATATCACATTAAATTAATTCCTTCAATTAAATTTCCAAAATGGATAAGTTAACATAGTTTTGATATTGTATTTACTATAATAGAAATAATGAATCTCTATTATCACTTAATGATTTATATTACATCCTCAGTAGAGTGTTGGAGTATCATTCTAGTCCATTAGTCTCATCAGTTTTAGGTATGGGAAATAAACATTGAGATTTTTAGTAATGTCCATAGATAATATGATACCAAGGAGTGGAATAATTTCCCTTTTAGTATAATTATTTCAAAAAATGTTCCATGAATACTTTTTGGGATATCAATCTAAGAGAGAAGTAGATATCACTATTACTCTTATACATTAAAATAAACAAAATTCAATTCCTATATATTAAATGAAACCATCTTTGTTTTGGTAATTAAATAATTATTTAGAGGATATTGAAGAGAAATAATTATATAGATTGATCACTTCTCCATTGGATTCTCTTGTCCTCATTTCAAACCTGCAAAATGGAATACTATGTTTTGTATAAGACCACCATAAACTGAAATAGGTCATGATAAAAAATAATAAATTTTCTAGAATTTTCAGTCACATTGATTTGTTAAAAGGTGTGACGTGATTTTATATGATTGACCCACACTCTCGTTTGATGAAAATTCTCATGTCAGAATTGACGTTATTACAAATACTTCTATTCAATGTAGATATTGCCACTATAGATATTTTTTAATTCATTTTTATTGAATAATTATCCAATTACATTTATGGATTTAATGAATTTTTCGATTCATTAATTCTTAGAAACATTTCTTGTAGTCTTTAGGATTGATATTATTTTCAATATAAGTATCATACCGAGAATGATAATATTTTGATATCATTTTTAACACCCTAAGAGTAAATCATTATTATGAAATTCATTTCAAAATATTCCATCAGGATTAATAAATTTATGTTCCTCTGGCATGTAATATAAGAAGACAATATCATGGTAGATCCTATGAAGGTAGATTATAGTGATACACAAATTTCATAAATAAATATTATTTATTTTTCTATGAATATTCAATACATAAAATAGTAATACTCACCAAAATCATATATTGTTTACTGTAATTGAATATTTGGATATATAAAAAACTTTTTTAAAATGTTTCTACCTCATCTTCCACTAGGTTATTTATAAAAGAACCCCTATTAGACATATAATACATAAAAAATTCATTACAAACTAAATAAAAAGTCAAAATAAAGGGTGATCTCATATGATCATTAAAGGAATACATGGGAGATATCACTGATCACAAGAAAATAGAATCAGAATAAAGGTATGACCATATGAGTACATCATTTAAAAACAATACATAGTATATCATAGATTATAATTGTGAGTCCTTGAATAAATATTGTTAGTTAATATGTTGTGAATCATATAATACTGAATTTAAATAATGTATGAGTGCATAATATTGGAAAAAGACGTATGATTGTGTAATAAATATGTGTATACAAAATCATCTCCCATATCGAGGATCACAAAAACGATTATCATAGTGGAATCAGTTAACTACACATTTTATATTATCATTAGTAAAGGTTCACTCCCAAGACTATAATTGTTGATATATTACCCTACTAAGTTCATTTTACTCCCCATTCTAGTTCTAATTATTTCAAGAGATGTATATATTTACCAAATTCATTGGAGGGATATTAATTACCGGCCAACCCATCACAAAATAAAAACACACATATATTTTTACCACCAGATAATGAGTCATTCCTATTTTTGTAAAATATGAGAATGAAATGTTTCCCACAAACATTTAATTATATCATTATAAAATAACCCATCGATAACAAACATGAATCATAATGGCCTTTTCAGAATGAAATTAAAATTTGGAATGAAATATGATTCATAGAATCATCCTAAAATAATAATAATCAGAATCATTCCAAATATTGAATGTTTGTGGTATCGTAGGATCATATTAAAACTAAATGATAATTAACATCAATGGACATTATCAATGATGAAAATTTCCATGAAAAAATAATTTGATAATTTTTTGAGGAAAATAAACATTTCACTTTGAAAGATCTTATTTAAAATAGATATCTTTTACAAGTATGAAAAAAAATCATATAAATTTACCTTGAAAACGTGTAATGGAAGTTTCAATTCATTAAGAAGTCCTGAAAATGTACAATTATGTTCATTCTATGTACATCGAAAAAAATATTTTTATCCCATTTCTGGAAATTTGTATAATATACCATATTTAGAAAATGAAAAGAAGATGTATTTTAGTCAATATATAAAAATTTAAATCATGTTAAATAATTACATTAAATAATATTATGAGAATATTTGTAACATTTAGGAATTTATTTAAAAAAAACAGATATAGAGAAAAATGCTTTCGACCAAAGAGAGGAATAAAGATAGTTTTTTTCAAACAAATTATTCATATCGATTGAGTTCTTAAAGAGGGTAATATTAAAAGGAAAAAATGTATTAGAAATAAATAACTATAGGATAATAAAATATATGTTACTATTTAGATATATATTTTTAATTACAATAGTTTGAAACTAAATCATATACAATACCAATAAATAATGATGATGCAACACAAATCCCTTATCTGATGTTATAATTACATCAAAAGTATTTTAAAATAAAGTAAAAAATTTATATATTTAGTTTCATTCAAAAAAAAAGTACTAATTAAATACTAATAATAACATATATAATGCATTTATGTCATTTTGACCAAAATTTCTTGAAAATTCCTCATTAAAATCATCATTTCTAAGTGTTAACGTATTTGTTTTTCCAGAAAATTTATATTTGGAAGATCCATTAATTGTGCTTTGATCATGGTTAAAACATCTCAAAAAAATTAATCATGATATAAAATTCAAATGATATATTTATATATATATTCATTCATAAAAGTTAGTGATATAACAATTAATCACACTACTCAAGGAAATGGTAGGCCATATATAAATTTGAACAGTTTTTTCACTTTTTGATAAATAGATGGACACAATATTACATATTAATTCACCATTATAGAATCATTATTATATCATATATATATATAATATATACTAGACAATCCCGCCCTTATCAACATCCATGTAAATGTTGAACAAAAAACTAATCACATTGCTTCAAGAAGGTGGCAGTCCAAACGTATGCACGAGAAAAATTAGTATTTTCCAACAAACTGGAATGAAAGATGATATATAAGATATTATAATCCCAGAAGAATTATTACATCACATATATTTTATATAAAAATTATTCCCATTATAATAAAAATCAATAATATATAGTGATCGAAATATTATTTTTATGACAATATGTATAAGATAGTCCACATGTATGCACGAGTGATATTAACACGTCTCATTTGATCAAAAAGAGGGATAATAATGGTTGTTACATAATAATATAAGAATTTAATTATATTTACCATACATAATATATTATTTTATGATGAATATCTTTTATTTTTAAATGTTATAATAAGTTATAATTCGAAATAGGCCAAGTAGGATAATCACCATTCCATCAGATGACCTCCATTAGATCCTTTCGTTAGGGCATGTATAATAACATTTTAATAAATCAATAACCTCTTATTCATGGTTATGGATTTTTTATGCGAATTATGTAGGATTTATTCTAGTAAAATGGATTAATATAATGAAAAAATCAGAATGGCTGAGTGTCCATTAATAAACGGGGGAGATGACAAACATGGAATTTTTTAATAGACTAAAATAAAATAGTTTCACACTGATGATAAACTCTTCCAAATGGACATATACAAGATATTTGGATATTATGATGTCAAAAATAATCATTATTATAGTATTTAAAAAATTTAATTTTCTAAGATCACCGTTATCTCTTTGTTTAACCCCTAGTAAACTCGTTTTAAACCTAACCAAAATAACAATTTTAATGTTTTTGGTATTTATTATTAATGAAAATAATATTGCACTCAGTAAAAATTATATAAATTATTTTTCCAAATATTAAAAATCTTATTTCATGGTCAATTAACATATTTTTTATAATGTAATTTTAAATTCAACCCACAAAATGTAATTAAAACTATTTTTCTAGAAAAAATGTCTTTGTAAGTATAAATAGTAATTTTACAAAAATCCAATATAAAATATTGTCAGAAATATTTTTTTGGAAAATTTTCAATATAAATGGATTAATTTTACATTTAAAATTATTTTAAAACAAAATATAATTTTTAAACAAATCAAATTAAAATACTGTTTTAAATCAAAATCAAAATTTTTCATTATTCAGTGAAAATCAATGTTTTCAGAAAATTAATAACAGTTCACTGAAATATATTTTTATACTTGGCTTTTAAAAATTCAATTCAATTTTATATATTATATTTTTTAAAAGATGTAGAAATTGGTTATTTTATTTTCTAATAAAAATCAATAATTTTTTTGGGAAAAATGTATTCTTTATGAATATAATAGAATTACAAAACATTTGATTACTTATAAATATATTTTTTGGTATAAAAATTTAAAATTTTTTTATGAATGTTTTTATTAATATTTAAAAATACAATTTAGTAGATATTTTATAATTATATACCACATTATATTTCATTTGGACTCGGGTTTTTGTGTGTAACATGCAATCAAAAAATTAAAATTTTATAAAGAGAAATATATCATAAAATATAATGGTGTTATATTCAAACACCCATAAAATGAGATTTTACCTCTGAAAGACATCAATCTAGTACAAAAAATTAATGATATATCGGTTTCGTCACATTCTTGGGTTCAATTTTATTTCCCATTTTCTAATTCCTCTAGGGAACATAAGCCATGTGAGTTGTGTTTTTTTATAACACCTTATCTCAAAGATCATATATTTATGACAACTAATATGAAAGATCATCCTATAGTGGTAAAACCTTTTATTTATTTATATATGATGGATCAAGTGTGTTCGTTCTTAGGAGAGGATCAATGAACACATCGTGAACCTGAGAGAGTTAATGTGGAAACACCAACAAGAAATATGACATCCCAATATAATGTGGAATCTAAAAGGGCTTATATACATAGGGTATAACATTCCTTCATTATAAATGTCATAAAAATATTTCCAAGAAACAATTAAAAGAATTCCTTCTCACCTATATTTAATTTTTTATTTCACCAATGACTATATAAATAAATTTTCATTCATCCCCAAGTAACATTCATGTGAGGATGAATAGTTATAACATTATCTACTATTTATTTAGATATCTCTGGTTTCAATAGATTTATTTCCCCAACTTCATCCACAAACATTGGATTTCAAGACATCATTATATATTGGCATTTATAGTGAGCCATTTTAATTCTTGAGTAAATTATAGTGTTATATACAACCTCACCATAGGAATGTGTTGATCACCAATAATATTGAAATCCATATAATATGATATCAATATATTATATAGAATTTTAATGTTTCTATCAAGATAATTATATTTATATGGATGATAAGAATTAGTAAATCTCAAATAAGAATCCTTACCACTTCATTAATGTAATTTTTAGAATGCTGATCTAGAGTGAAATATTATCTGATAGTAATGAAGAATGCTAAAATTTTAAGGTGATCAAATAAAACAAAAATAGCATTATATAGTTTTTGAATTTTATAGGCATGTTGAAATAAAACCCATTTTTATGTTTTTAAATTTCCATACATATATGTAATGTTTATAACATCCACATAGGATTATGTCTCACCAATATTACTAAATAATCTTCCCTAAGCCATGATTCAAACTCTAAAATATCTCATTTTATTTTGTTTAGTAAGAGTATTATTTTAGATCCATATATATATCTTCATTAATCAATGATGAATATATAATAATAAACTACGAGCATCATATAAGGATTCATTCTTCATTTATGTTATAAATGGGCGACATAAGCGATTCCATAACATTATCATTCCATCACAATCAACGTTTAATTATAGAATTATTATCAACTTATTTTATATCTCTACATATTCTTTATATGACTCTTTTATCCTCACTTTGATAGATGGTTAAACATAGTTTTTAGAAAGATAAAATTTTGATCATTAACTATTTGTATAATAATACATTTAAAATAAAAAATATTCGATCATTTTTTACCTTAATCATATATTAACACAGATGATCCTTTAGTGTCAAAGAAACTTCCACCTTGATCTCTTTCATAGGTGGTAATGTATTATGCATCCCTTATCTATAATCAACTCAAATCATATTATATGGTTCATACTTATATCATTCAACGTGAATATGTACATTAAACATTTATTATCATTATATTTGTCACACCTTCATCAATAATGATAATTCCTCCATATATTTAGTTTAAAAGTTATAAAAACTAACTCCAAATAATGAGTAGGGTATTTTTCCTAGGACTCTCCAATTAATTTAAGTTATAATGTAATAGAAAATTCCTTTCAAGCCCATTACATTTCCAGTTTTGGTGATTTTGGATGTTTATTAGAGGTTACATGAGTTTTTAGTGGATGTTGGAGCTGTAATAGAGATAATGTATAAAGTTCACTTCTTCAATTATTTACAGAGCATATAATGGTGGTTTATGGTCTGTTTTACTAGTGAATTCAAGGTTTTTATATGACAATTAGGTAACCCATTGATTTGGATCGCCCATTGTGTAAATGGAATTCATGATGCATTAAATAATGGATGGTGTGACACTTTTTTCTGTGAAATATGGAATTATTCTATATCCCATGGATTAAAAGGCATGTAATGTATTCGCGATATGATGTGAATTTGAATCCATTTTTTATGTCTCTTTCTCACCCGATTTCCATTCATTAGATATCTACCATTATCACTCATTATGGATGATCCATATGTTTTTTTTGGAAAATCATATATCCCCCTTACTCTCACATCAATTGATTAGTTTCATTGACGGTAGGGGAGTGGGAGAAGAAAATCAGTGGGACATAGGGGTGGGTTCACCATTAAAAATATGAATCTTATTATGTTATTATACATAGATTTACATATATGGTGATCATTCCATTGGGATCTTAGGTTTGGTTAGTATATATGTTTTAGCGTTTTTGGATCATCAATTTTCTCATGGGTGTAATAGTATGTTTCTTTCACTTGTTCAGGAGAGATAATGGTCCTCCAAATAAGTATACTTATTTGCCCACCCAGAAAATTCAAACTGATTTTTCAGTTTCCAGGACATTTTGGACTATGGTATACATTACTAGCTTAGATATTTGATAGTTTCTATAGCTACGTTATATTTTGATTTGGGTATTTTACTTAGAGAAACATTTATCTATATAATTTTTTATACATGAATCGTGGTATTTTTTATATTTTTTTGTATTATGTATTGCATTTTTTTATGATTCATCATTTTGACCAATAAAATGTTGCTATAAAGGTTAATTCCTCCGATATCATAATAATTTTATACCTTCAATGCTAGTCACCATACTAAGGCCTACAAGATGTAGGACATAGGGTTTTTCATCATTATCCCCTCATTGAAGTGTATTTTGTGGGAGGGGGTAATGACAATGTGGTAACAAAATCGATGATAGACAGATTGGATGTAGTTTTTATTTTGGAATAAATAGGATTCAATTGGTTGTTATGGAAACAATGCTAGTAGTGCTTGGTTCATGACATCGGCCTGGGATACCAGCCATGATATATGATTTTAGGGCCCCAAGTGTTTCTGTGCACAAACTCTTGGATTATTTAATTACCACATGATGTGGTCCAATTTTCAGGGTTGATACCTTTGAGAAGTACCTACATCATAATGACTTTGGTTTCTATTTCATTTGTTTTGAAATTTAAAATGAATTAATCTAATTAAAATGAATCTAAATAATATTTTATACTAAAAAACATAGGAAATTCATTATTTCATTTGGCTATGGATTATATTCATCATCCATATGTGTAACTGGTTGTTTTGGTTCATTTGGATGATTTTTTTCACTGTAGGATTGACCCTCTTGAGAGAGATGATCAATTACAAATTATACTATACACAATTTAGTATAATAAATTATGGAAGAACAATGGCAGTGTTCCAGTTGTTTAGATAGAAAATTTTTTGGAGGGGATTGAATTTTTTTTTGATCCAGT
Source organism: Viscum album (assembly GCA_963277665.1). Classification (NCBI taxonomy): domain Eukaryota; kingdom Viridiplantae; phylum Streptophyta; class Magnoliopsida; order Santalales; family Viscaceae; genus Viscum; species Viscum album. The sequence goes on along the minus strand of OY728156.1, from coordinate 1,495,674,522 downwards.
ACACATTGTGATAATGTGTCACATAGGGAGTTAATCAGATGTGGGGATATATATATTTGTGGGGACATTGTATATGGGTGAGTGTAAGGAGGAAGATGTTTCATGGGTTGACTTTCATTACCAGATCCAAGTAATGTTTCTTTTATTGACCATGATTTAATTATATATAATGTTTATTATTTGTCTTCATAATGCGATTTAGTGAGTACATGAGTTAGGGATCACGTTAAGTCACCATCTATCAATTTTCACATATCTATTTCTAGATGAGGATTCTCAGGAGAGACTTCTTGAAAATGTGATCCTCCCTTCTATCCAGTATGATGTTACGGATTTTATGATTCCAACAAGATTATAGGATATTAAGAAGGATAATTTAATAATTATTATGCACATGTGAGGATGTTCTAGACATTAGGGGAACTACAATGTTTCATTAATATGTAGAGTTATCAGTGGAAGGACTTACGCATGAGTACCTTCAGGGTTTCGACCAACGGGGAGTCGACTTCAACAATTTCTGTTAGGACTTCTTGGGCTAGTGGTTTCTATTACTTTATTATTGAATATATATTAGCTTGTTTTTATATGGGTTTCATGAAAATAACAAGAAACATTTCATAGTGGATTTTGATCTTATTTCGGTGGTGGTGGAATGGTTCATTTTCACCATTAACAATAGTTTCAAATGAGGTCATTTTTGTTGAAAGGGATACATGATTATGCTTAATTTAGGGGGGATGGAACATGTTGTAGACGACCATAAGATGTTCCTTGTGTTTTGGATCCTTGACAGAAACACCATCATAGAAGAAGACATGTTCAAAAAGGTAGAGTAGTTGGGTGTGGTCAGTTTTACATTGTGAAGGTGGATGTGTTATAGGGGATATAGAAAGATAGAGGTATAATATGTTTGTTATGTTCCCTTGTTTGTACATTTTTTTGATTTATGATACCCACAATACATTGTTTCACCCACTATAGTCCATTATCTGGTACAATACATTGATTAACTTCCCATACCCATGGTGTTGAATGCACATGATGGACAATATGAAAACTTGTTTTGTATTGTGCAGGCGTGTAGACTGAGGATGGGTACACCTTAATACATGAGGAAGTTTTTTGATTCTATATATTTTTCAATTATATTTAATATTGGTCCTCTCTTATTTTTATTCCATGAATTGTGTTATCAAATTATTTTGGTGGAGAGTTGTGTTCTTGAATGTGGTTGGCCAGCGTGTGGTTTTTGATAGTGATATTGGATTTCATGTGGTAGTTAGCACGTGGAACTGTTATTTATTTGATGGATTATTTTATATGAATCAATTTATTCTAGGATAGTTGTTTTCATTATGTTTATTGGAGAGTTTTTTGATTTTCTTACGAAGGAGGTAATGATGTTACCCCCTTGACACAATGTTGAGTTTGGTATATAGTTACATCTCATGGATATTCTAATTTAAATTGAACCTTATTTTGTGAATCATTTTGATTTAATAGATATAATGACTCAAATGAATAGTCCAATTAAGAAGGGTTTTATGCATCCAAGTGTGTTCTCATTGGGTGAACCAGTGTTGTTTTCCATGAAATTTGATATTAGTCTGAGGTTGTATATAAACTATTGGAGGTTGGATGAGCTGACGATCAAGAACCATTACATTATTCAATGTATTGATGATATTCTCAACAACCTAAGATATGAGAGATCATTTTCTATGATAGATCATTTTTGTAGATATCCCCATTGGATGATTTTATAGGGATATATATTGAAGACTGCATTTGTATGTAGGTATGGAAATTAGAATTTCTAGATATGTTTTTTGGTGTAGTAAAAATAATATCTCTGTTCAGGGGACTGACTAAACAATGATCCATTAATTCCCAGACATGTTCATCATTGTATTCATAAAAAATATATTGATATACTTGATGTCATAGGAGGAGTTTTCTAATAACCTTAGAGATATATTATAGGTTATTATATGTAAAATTATTTTATTAAATCTATCTATGTTAATGTTGTGAACATACATTGTGAATTTCTATTGGAATGTGGCGTCAAATAAGGGTGTGGTAGTAGGCCTATTTATTATTGAGGTAGTTGTTTCTTATGTAGTACAGAATAATGTTGAAGATGTTCAATATTTTATTATATTCTATTATCAGATGTTTTTTCCCAATTTCCCAGGATATTCAACCCTATTGATAGCATTTACCAGGATGTAATAGGATTTTGTGTGAAATTATTATTTCTAGGAACTGTTTCTTTACCAGAAGGGGATTTTTTTTCAGTGCTTCAATTGTATATGAGGGAGTGATATTTGACTTCTTTTTGACACTTTGTATATGGGATTGGGATATGTGTTTATACAATAGTTTAAAGTGATCGATTATAGTTATATCTAGTTATGTAGCAATGATCATAATCGTTACCCCCCATGATTGGCATCTCGCAGTAGTTTTTTATTTATAACGATGTGGTTGTATTAACTCATTGATGAGAGGTTTTGGTTCTTCACAAATCACAAGAGATCAAGGTATATATTTTATTAGGATGATTTAAATTTTACAGAGTTGAGGTGGATTAATATTATTTAGGATTTTGTTTTTAAAATATCTTACACCTCACAAAAAAGGAATATTTTTTGCAGATTCATTGAGCTGAATATCATGGAAGGATGTTGTTCAAAATTTCAAGGATGTTTGGAATGGAATTATGGAGTGTCTAGCTTTTTATTTGGATTTCAAAGTTGTTAATATTAGAGGATTCTTGTTTTATATTAATGTGAATCCTTCTATTATGGGGAAGGTGGGAGATTCATAGTGGGGAAAATCAAAGCCATATGTTTTTCATGATCATGTTGGCCATGGTGATTATAAAGGGTTATGGTCATAGGATAGTTGAAACTGAATTTTTTTCAGCCTAGGATGATTTATCAGTTATTGAAGTAGGAGGGAGTACTTTTTATGTTTCACAAATATTATGTTGTGGTAAAACCTACTGTGACAAAGTTGAATCATGGTTTGAGGAAGTAGTTTTGGTGGCCTAGGATGACATGGGAGGTGTAGGAGATTCTGGAAAGGAATTTGGTTTTCTAGTAGGTAGATTTCATGCATTGTGATCCAATTTTGGTTTTTACAGCATTTGGATATTCCTGAGTGTAAATGACATGTCATATTATTGCATTTAATCATAGAAATAACCCATGGTCTGGGAAATTGTTATGCTATCATGGTGGTTGTGGATCTGTTGATGAATCCTTCCGAATTTATAATGATAAAGGAGTCTGTAGTAGTGAATTATATGTCTAATAGGTAAATAGACTAGGTGGTATTTTTTAATATGGAATTGAGGTCAATTGTTTCATATTGAGACACACGTTTTATATGGAGTGGGTGGAGGGGATTACATAAAGATTTTGGAACCTATTTATCCCTTAGTACTACATTCCATACTCTGATGGATGAAAAAATGGAGCGTACTATCCATAAATTATAGGATATATTTGGGAAAATATATTTTACATTGGTGGATATCAGGTATGGTTCAACCATTGTTTGATTTTTCAAACTACAACAAATATCCCTCATAAATTGGTACAGATCTATTTAAGGTATTATATAAGATGTCATGTTATTCATTGTTCAGTTGGTTGGAGTATAGAGATGTAGTAGTTATTGGCCTCTATGTGGTGCATATTATTAAAAAAATGTTTAGTTGTTCTGGGAGAGGATGCATGTAGAATAGAAATAAATGAATTCTTCTACCAATTACAAGAGTTGGCCCCTGGAATTTGAATTGGGAACCATGTTTTCATAAGGTTTTACCATCTATATCAGTAGAGAATGATTAGTTGGGGTACTAAAATTTCTCCTTGGTGTTAAGGGACCTTCTATGCGATGGGGAGAGTTGGTGATGTGGCATATAAGTTGGTCTTAAAAATATGGAAGGAGAGGATACCATACTACTTATATATCTCTCAACATCATTGATATATTCACGATGAATCTAATATAATTTAATGGGTAGATTTGGATTTGAAGGACTCTATGAAATTCATGCAGTGGCTAGTAGAGATACAATATCTCCAAAGGATCTTCATGGATGGGGAATTCCATTTGCTCGTGTGTCGTGGAAGTGTGGTGTCTTTTATAAGAGTACATAAGAGTGATAGATGCAAATGTGTTCCTAGTACCAAGAGTTTTTTTGAGTATTTCCTCATACTTTTTTGATTGAGAAGTGATTATTAAATAGTTTTTTTTATTTGATGATATGTATTCCATGATTAGTGATGTGTGATGATGTTCTTATATACAAAAAATGACAACATTATTCTTGAAAATGATGGGTCAACTATGATGTGATTAAACCAATGCAGGCATGTTAGTTCCACTGAGAGAATACAATATCTTTACATGGTGGATGGAATTCCCTAAATCATGTTCTTATGGTGGTGTGGTTTGATTATTGATATGGTTGATAGTTTGGTTTGTATGGTGGATGGATAGTTTTTGTGTAGGGGGTACATAGTGATGAGGTTCTTCAAGTTGTTTTATAGCCATTTTGTTTGAAATGTTTTAATGGTATTAGCACTGAGGTGTTACTTGATCCATGAGAGGTATCTCATAGGGTGGTTTGCTGGACCCCCTTCCATATAGGATTGGTATTATAATATAAATAGAATGAATAATTTTATGGTAATTTGATGTATCAAATCATACCATCCTAGCCCTATGAATTTATAGTTTTCGTGGTTTGAGGTGTTTAGAGAAGCTTTCAAGAGTATTCAGTCGACGATGGAGCTACAACAGAGCTAATGTAAGAAGTCCACATCATTGGTATGGAATCATAAAATCATTTACCCAATAAAGCATATGTAAACATCAATAGATGATATCATATATCAAAAATACAGTTACAAGATAAATATAACATCTCTTAAGTTAAATACCCATTTCACAGTCAAATAAATTATATATAATATTATAATTTCAACAATATTAATAAAAAAAATTCCTTCAAAATAATCCGGAAAAATTGGTATAGAATCATAAAATCATAAAGTAGTTATGATATGGAAATTTTTCATTCATGTTTTGCATGTTAAAAAATAATATTTTTACATTTTGATAAAAATTCTGAAGTGAATCCTCTAGAAATAGAAAAAAATGTCTTTAAACCCTTTTTATTAAATTCAGTCATGTGAGAAAATAAATTTTAAAAATAATAGGATAATATTAAGATCATTATTGAATGAATTTTTAGAAACAGTGGATATTGAAGAATTAAAAATTTCGACAAAGTGAAATAAAAATTTGATTTCACATATAAATATTAATTCACAATATTGAGTTATTAAAGATGATAAGATTAAATGAAAAAATTTCATATATAGAAGTAAACATACTATAATAAAAATAAAAGGATTATATAGAGATATGGTATATTATTTCCTCATAAAACACGCAATCATCTATCATCTCAATAAAATAATTATATTATAAAATAAACCTCACACCTTATATTCAATTTGATTTTAAAGAACTGTATACTACTGTATAGTAAATTTAAATTTATTATACCTCTATAATGAAGACATTTAAAAAATTATAATATCATACATAATCCACTTATAATATTTCACAACCCATGTATTATTAATTATTTATTAAAATTGTTGTTTCTCTATTTCAATTGTTTCCCTTTTGAAAAGAATATTGGTTTGGTAGTCTTTGTCCTTGTACATTGAGCATGGTTCCAAAATCTCTATAATGTAAATCATGAGATAAATAAAATATTAAATCATTATATATAATATATTTAGATTCATCCATAAACGAATGTAATAATTAATATGTCACACCATTCACGGATATGATCAGATTTACATATGGAGGAAATATATTTTAACATTTAAACAGATGGAAATAAAGAATTATATATAATAATTATTCATTAATGAATACAAATTATTTCATATATATAATATATATACATTAAAAATTCCTTTATTTCCTATGGAGTCAATAAGGTTTCCTTATGAATTTTCCATTCCTTCATGTTTTTAAAATCACAAACACACTATCATAAGAAAAATTTCATTTCCCATATGATTTGTCTTAATATGGAAAATTTTCCTTCCTTAAGGAAATTTTCTCCTAACTAATGTTTTCATTGTTCATGTTATAGTTTATCTAAATATTACTCATTTTATTTCAATGTGTAAAATTCAGTTTTAAATCTAAAACCTCATAATACTATTAATACATAGAGATAGTGTATTCTATTTTCAGGATCAGAATTAACGTTCCAAATTATCTGAATTTCAGGTTCCAAATTCTCCGTATTTGGACTTCGAATTAATTGAAATTCATATTCTGAAATCTATGATTTTTAGGTTCCAAATTCTTTGAATTAAGACTCTGAATCCTCAGAAATTCAGATTCTGAATTCTCTAAAATTCTTATTATGGATTCTCAAAAATTCAGATTCCAAAGTCTCTAATATTTGGACTCCAAATTCCTCATAATTTTGACTCATAATTCCTTAGAATTGTGATTCCTAATTCTTTATAAATTTGATCATGAATTCATTAGAATTAAGTATCCTATGTCTATAAAATAATAATTCCAAAATCCTTAAGATACAGAATCCGAATATACATTTATCATATACTCCGAATGTTTATTTTCATAGACTCTGAACATTATTTTTCCAAAGATGCTGAAAATTTTGATTTATTGAAACAACCATATTTTTCTTACCCTATTTAATTTTATGAAATGAAGTCATGCATTCTATTTCTAAAAAACCATTTATTGAGTGACTGGTTTACAGGTCCCTTGAAGATTCATGTAAAAATATGACTATTGGAGTAGAGAGCCAACTGTTGGATAAGTTCATATAAATAGGATCTCATTTGAACGAGCTCATGAAAGCTGTGGACTGATCTATCACTCTAATGGTTCCATGCAGTTGAAGTGATTTCAAGAGAGAGACACTCCCATAATTTATGTGTATTGAACATCTAGTTCATCTTTCTTCATATGACTCAAATTTTGGATGTGTATAATCAAGGGATTCTCGGGATTGGAATGAAGAGGTGTTGACTACCTTAATGTAAGAAGAGTTCCAAGGTTATGATTAAAGAGGTTCCGAATAAATTAATGTTTCCGGTCTTGTGGGGATAGCAAGACATATTCGTATATCTTTAACGAGGGCTTACCTTGGGCTGGGTAATAATGACTTTATTGATGGTATAAATCAAGGTACCTTTATCCAAGGTTGTTGAATGGCCTACTCTTTGTGACTAAATATTTCATACTTGTTTCTTGTTTTGTATCAATTTTATTTTCAGATGCACTTTGATAAATAAGGAATGTATAAATATCTTATACATCCTTGTACATTTGTACTCTGGTAAGTAAGATTATATACTCATTAAGGTAGAATCTTTTTCTTGTATAAATTTTTGATGTTTTATTTCTAGAACCATATTTCTGGAACCTAGCATGTATTAACATATACAATTCACCCCCCTCTTGTGTACTGATCATCTATATTCATATTTCAATCCAAAAAATAGAATGAGAGGAGATCTCTGAAAAAGATATATTCACATATATGTTTTTCAATCCCATGTTTTCATTGTTCTTAATATTCTCCTTGCATAGTATTTTTATCATTGTTTACAAACATTTACTGTTAATTTGTTATTGTGGATGAATATCTTCTTATAGATGGAGGGAATGAATGTCGGTTCAATAGAAAATCAAAATCCAACTAGACCACCTCTTTTTGATGATAATAATTATGAATATTAAAGTGATCAATTGATGATGATTATTATTAATACTAGAGTAGACAACATTGTCATGCATAATATAGATTATAAGATTTCAGATAAGGAAGTCAGAACATTTACTAACCAATAAAATCCAGAATATCAACTAAACTAAAAGTTATGCAATGCTTTTTTTGTTCCATGAATACAAATATATATAGTAAGATATCTTATTGTGAAGTAGAAAATTGTTTTGTGAATAAATAGGAAGTTACACATTTTGGTACATCCAAAATAATATAAACTATAATAGCTTTTCTTTGAGAATAGTATCATGGATTTCTATTTCCTTATGGAGAACCAGTATGTAAGGTGAAAAAATGGTGTATGAATATTTTTAATAGTTTACAGTATATGGGTGAAAAAGGACTCGAAGATGAAGCTCTTGTGGACAATATTATAGACAACATGCCTAATGAGTAGGAATATAAGAGAAAAACAATAGTTGATAAAAGGAAAGTATCTCAAATCTCTATTGATGAGATTTTTGGATCTCTTCGTCAACACGAGACAATAATGAAAACATATGCTGATTTGAATAAGAATAATAATGGAAAATGATGTGAATCCTTTACTACTACTAATGTAAAGTCTCTTGAAAGGGTTACAAGATTCATGTCTAATAATGTCACTGTTTTATTTTAATCATGTGAGATTCAACACTTTCAGAAAGAACTGCATAATCTTTCTTGAAGGATGAAAAAGATTTTATGGAAGAAAGACGTTCAATATAGATTTAAAAAGAAACAATAGAAATCAAAGAGAGACATAGAAGTCACATGTTATGAATTAAAAACAGCAGGGCATACAAGGCACGATTTTCCTATGCTTAAGGAAAATGATAGAAAGGAAAATAATTTGGAGAGGAATAGAAATAAACAATGCAAAGCCAAAACTAAGCATGTTTTAAAATCTAATAACACATGGAGTGCGATTGGTTGTGACTCTCCTGATGAATCCTTAATGTATGAATCTTTTTATCAGAAGAATCTTGGTCTTTTAGCCAGAATACCTATTAAAAATAATTGTCTAATGGCCAAGGTACACAATGATGAATCTATGACAATTGAATATTAGAATGAAAATTATAGAGATAATAAATATTATGAATCTTCAGATGAATAATCTTCTTCTGATGAAGATAATATGATTCCTACTTATGAATAAATTTTCTATGATTTCTACACTTATTGAGAATGAAAATTATAAACTCAAGAAAAAATGTGATAAGGAAAACTCTAGAATTTATATTCTTAATAAAGAAGTATCAAATCATTCTAATGATCATGATAAGAAAATATTTTATTTTAAAGGTATTTCCAAAAAACATGAGGAAGATAATTCCAAGAAAGATAACCCTTCCAAGGATCATGGAAATGTAATTTCTAGGAAATATATTTTAGAGACTAACTCTAGTTCTAAAAATAATGTTTTTGATGATAAAAACGTAGTTATTAACTAATGAAAAATATATATTCTATGAGGATGTGTTTGTCAAAAATTACTTCTGGTTTAAAAAATAGCGAAAATATGTATTCTCAAATTCGACCTATAAGGAATTAGTTTGTATTTGGTTATTCCCGTTCAAAAAAAATTTTTATTAATAAAGATTTTGATTCCCAATGTGGTCTATTCTGAACTAAATGTAATTGTAGAGGACATTGGGTTACAAATTTTTCTTTAAATAAAACATATTCTTTAGGTTTTCATAAATATTATTTTTCTATGAAACTATTGGTACCTATTTTCTTTAATTTCTAGATCCATGAAATTTTGGGATCCAAATGTCTTACATTATTATTTTTCGAATTATAACAAAAGTACCGAAAGAAACACATGGCACATGGATAGTGGATGTTCATGGAATATGACTGGAAAAAATAACTTCCTTGAAAATATTCTCAAGAAGAAAGGATTAAAAGTAACGTTCAGAGATAATGCTCAGGGATAAATTATTGGTATGGGTAACATTGTTCTTCTTACAAAAATATTGATTTAAAACATCTTATTTGTTAAGGGTCTTCAGAACAACCTCATTATCATAAGTCAATTATGTGATGAATTATACCTTGTGAATTATAGGAATGACAAGTGTTTAGTACACATTTCCAAGGAATAGTTTATTAATTCTGATCCTAGGAAAGATAATTTATATACACTAATCTTAGAAGACCTTAGTATCCAAGATCTACAATGTCTTAGGGAAATTAAATATTATTTGTGGTTATGGAATAGAAGGTTAGGACACTTTAACACTACAAATATATGAAAAATTTCTTTGAAAAGAATTTTTAAGGGCATACCTGTTCTTAGATTTGATTTTGGAAAATTTTGTGACACTTTTCAATATGGAAAGAAACATAAATCATGTTTTAAATCAATCGGTGAAGTCTAAACTACTAATGCAGTATAGTGGATACATATGGATCTTTTTGGTCTAACACAAACTGGAAGGATTAAAGAAAAATCTTATTTATTTTTCGTAGATGATGTTTACTCATGATTTACATGGGTATATTTTCTATGAATGAAATCTAAGGATTTTTTCTATTTAAAAACTTTTAGAGCCCATGTTAAAAATGAGAATATTCATCAATCGAAAAATATTTAGCGTGATCATGGAGGATAATTTCAAAATTTTGATTGTAATACTTTTTGTAGTTGAAAAGATATTAATCATAACTTCTCATCACCAAGAAATCCTCAACAGAATAGTGTTGTAGAAAGAAGAAATTGTGATCTTCAAGTGATAACTAGAACCATGTTGATTGAATATTCTATAGCCAATCTTTTTTGGGATGAAGATGTAAGTACTACATGGTATACTATAAATCATGTTTTTATTATACCTTTTCTTAATATAATACCCCTAAAAATTGTGGAATGGATGAAAACCAAGAAATTCCTACATCAAAGTATATAGTATTAAAGTATTAATTTTGAATTCTAAAGATAATTTACACAAATTCCCACCCAAATCTGGTTAATGAGTTTTCTTAGGCTACTCCACAACTTCTAAGGCCTTTAGAGTTTTTAATAAAAACACTTTCACTATTCAAGATATAGTACATGTCAAATTTGATGAAACATATCCTTTTTTAAACAAAATCAACTTACATTTTTTTAATGTGATTGAAAAAAATGATTATCAACCGTGGATAGAAGATCCATCTTATAAATAAAATTTTCAAAAAGATGTTTCTAAAATATTTACCCTAGAAGAAATTCTACTATATATTCATGAACACATTCAACAAATTCCAAGCTAGTAGTTTCTAAATAATCAACACTAGGATAGTATCATTGGTGATGTAAATCAATATATAAGGACTAGTTGTTCCTTGATGAATGATGTAGAAAATAATGAATTTCATTCTCTTTTAGAACATAAAATCACTAATGTAGCTTTAGATGAGGATGATTGGATTAAAGCCCGGAAATATGGGATAAATGAATTTAAAAGGAATAATGCATGCACATTAGTTAAAAGACATATGGAAACATAGTTATTAGAGTAAAATGGGTCATTAGAAATTAATTTGACGAAAATAGATTCATAGTACGAAATAAGGCTAGATTATTTTATAAAGGTTATAATCAACAAGAAAAAATAGACTATGATTAATCCTATGCTTTAGTTGATAGGCTAGAATATATTCATATTCTAATTTCATTTACAGCATTCATTAATTTCAATCATTTCAAAATGGATATTAAATTGTCTTTCCTTAATGGTTATGTTCAAGAGGATGTTTTTAATGAACAAACTCCTTGGTTTGGAGACAAAAAACTTGTTCAACTTGTTTTAAAACATACAAAAGAATTATATGGACTGAAAAAATGCCCTAGATCCTGGTATGGTAGACTAATAGGACTTTTATGTCAAAACCATTAAGTCAAGGGAAATGCAGATCCAACACATTTTAAAATGAATGATAGGTAAAGTGTTTGGATTGTTCAAATTTATGTTGATGACGTTATATTTGGTTCAATCATCAATATTGCACTGATTCCATTGTGGATCTAAAGAAATCTGAGTATAAAATTAGTATGATGGGTATGTAAACTTTTTTTCATGGTTTTCAAATTTTTTAAAAACCAAAAGTAACATATATATGCCAACATATGTATATTAATGATCTTCATAAAATGTTTGGATATAAAAACACAATGTGTATAAATACTCCCATCGATACCAGAAATTATCTTAATCAAGATGAAACTTGGAAACTGGTAGATCATATATATTTTAGTCGCATGATAGGAAATCTACATTATATAACATCTAGTCATCCAGACATAATGTATGCATTATGCTTATGTAAAAGATATCAATTTAATCCTACGGAATCTAATTTAAAGAAAGTGAAATTAAATTATTTCCACTTAAAGGGATCCATGGATTTATGACACTTTTATATTTCTTGAAATGGTTTTGATTTAAAAATATTTTCATATGTTGACATTGGTGGATGTAGAATGTATAGTAAAATTACATCCGTAACATTTCTTTTTTAGACGATTCATTAGTTTCATGGTCATGAAACAAAGCAACACTCAATAGTAATTTTCACTACTAAAGCTTCATATGTAGCTGCAGGATGTTGTTGTGATCAATTGTTGTGGATGCAACACACACTCAAAGACTATGGTATGTGTTTTACCAAAACACTAATTTTGTGTGATAATAATAGTTTCATTTCCCTAAGAAAAAACCCTGCACATCACTATTATAAAAAAACATATATATTATGCATCACTTGCTTAGGTATCACACAAAAAATGTGATATCATTAATCAATTTATCAGAATGCAAGATCTACTTGCTATTATTTTTAAAAATTATTTACCCTCTGATATAAATAAATACATTAAACATAATATAGGAATGACAACCTTATGGTAATCTTATATATTAACTCTTTGATAGATCCTATCTCCTTATATTAAGAAACTCCATTTCATTGGGGGATTACATTTTCATGGTAATCTAAATTTTCTCGTAGTCTAAAAATATTCCCTTTTTCTAAAAAATATCTATAGTCTGAAAAGTTTTTTGTACACTAAATTTTTATCATACTATAATTTTTATTACGTAGTCTAAATTTGTTTTTCATAGTCTAAATTTTCTTTCGCACTCACTTTTTTTCTTTCTAAATGGTCTCAGTAGATTCATTTTTCAGTTTTGGTATGAGTAACTTTTTTACTTTTAAGAAAATATATGAAAAAAGTTTTTTATCTTCTACAAAATTATCATGCATTAATAATTCCATATTTACATAACTATTCCCTGAAAATATTACAAGGTTATGTTCATATAAATAAATTTCTTCTAAATTTTGTTGCATTCTGACGAGGGGAGAGGTTTTTTGAAGAAGAATGGTTATTTTCCATGGGAATTTATTTCATGTGTTTTTTCCAAATTATCTTCCATCTATGATGACACTGTTTAATGACAATTATATTTATATCATTATTATTACTATTATTTTACTATTTTTTCTATGTACTTTTATTTGGGAAGTCCTTTTTATATAAAATATTATTGAATGGTGTTTAAGAAACCCATTTTATGTCATGGGTTATGATAGGGTAAAAGTTTTTATGTTTTTTTGGTACACATAAGAATGGTGTTATATAAGATGGGGAGAAATATATCTCCCTACATATAATTGTGTATTGATTAATATCTCATGATATAGACATGACTAGAAGAACAAGTAAATCAGGTCCTGTAATGCATGGCCAGAATGATGAGAGAAATTGGTTCTGTAATGGAATTCTCCCGCTATGATGGAATCAACAATGAGCCTTGTCTAATAAAAAATTGTTTTCTATGCCTATATATGTATGCCTAAAAATTTCATTTCTAATGCGGTGACTATTGGTATTACATTTCATTTTTATGATTTATCCAATGACATGATATTGTGATATTTTATATGAAGGATACGATTTTAAAATTTTATGTTCTCAGGGTTATGATATGAATGATATTTATATTGTTTACTATTACTGAGCATTTTTGTTAACCCTTTTTTGTGTTTCTTTTTCCCAGGACATGTAAAAGGTTATTATGATAGATATTTCAAAAAGGATTTCAAATATAATGAAATATGTTGGAGAAAATGTGGAGGTTTTATGAACCATTTGTTTATGTTTCCCAATTTCTAAAGATTGTAAACCTATATGGTCATTGTAAGGTTTTTTATGTTATTTAACAAATATTTTTCAATTTAGATATAATAAATCAATGTAAATAATTATCCATTATTGTTCATATTGGAGAAAAGGTATTGTTAACATTTGAAAACATGGTTGATAGAACCATAGTAGGAACCCTAATGATATTTCTATGTGTAGGTTACAATCCTATCCATGTGTTTAAGATATTTTCATGAATAACATATGATGATACCTAATGTTTTCTAAAATGAAACTTTATTCTTGATTATGTTGTTTTGTTATTATTATTTATCTTTATCACACTATTATTCTTGGTCATAGTCAATGTCTAGAACCTGATAGAACTGTGTTACTGTTTTATGGGATAGAAATTTCAATGATATTCACCATTAACAACCAAATGGTATTTGAAATGGAATGAAAAATCTTATACCCATTATCGCAAGACAATCTCAAGATATGAATCATGTTATACCTTTAAATGTAAAATGGATGGAGAAAATTATGTTGAATCCTTCTTGAGGTAGGGTTCACAATCATTCAGCAAGTCTTCTAATCCATTAGTGGATGAACATTGGATCAGTACCACAGAAATAAAAATTTTATATCTACACAATTATGATCCAGATAAATCCTTCTTAGTATTATAACATTTAAAAAGTCAACCTGATAAATGGTGGAATAATATCAAAAATATTAGGATAATATATGAAATTCAGTCCTTGGAATGGGATGAGTTCAATAAATTATTTTTCAATAAGTAAATTCCTCTTAATATTCAAAAAAATATGGTGAACGATTTTATTGAACATATGAAAAATGATGTTGAATCCATTGGTAACTATGAATAAAATTTTACATGTATTGCAAGTAACGATTATAGTATTATAATCTAACCTAAGTTGAAAATTGATCGATTCTTATGTGGCTTAAATCCATGACTCCAATGTTCATTGTCCATAAGGGATGTCAATAGATATGTGGAAATTCATTGATTTTAACTCATGGTTGATATAGAGACTGGAATAACCCATCAGTTATATGGTTTGGATAAGAATTCAAAAAATAGAATTCAATGGAAAATCTTAATACGACACATAAATGTAGACGAGTATTCCCTCATGCTCACTATGTGGAATGAAAAATGGAGGTAATTGTCTAAATGGGACTTGCAAATATTTTTGCGTAAAATAAGGTCATTTGGAGGTTGAATGTTAATGTGATGGAAGAAATGTATAATGATATGAATAGTAAAAGGGTACACCAAATGCATCTCATACATTTCAATGTTACTAGTGTACGGAAATGGGTCATTATTCTAATTAATTCCCTAATCTATGAGTTATTGATGATGATCGATTTCCATAAGCTCTTAAGGTTAAAGACAAGGGAAAGTCACATGAAATCATTATTGACAATGTGGAGTATTCTAATGAAGTGATGAAAGGAAAAAATAAAATCAACTCCATATTAAAAAAAAATTATATTCGATTCTAGATCCACTCACTCATTTATTTCGGATAAATTTTCTAAGGGTATCACTTTATTACCTCAATAGTCAAATATTGAGTTACCTGTGACTGCTGTTAATGGTACAGTAGTTACATCCAAAGAATATAATTCTTCTACAGATGATGCTTGGGGAAAAGTGATTCCATAAAATCATGGGATCTTTCCTATAGTGGAATTTGATGTGATTCTTGGAATGGATTGGCTTCACATATATGGATATCATATAAATGTTCGAGTAAGGGATGTCACACAACATATTTAGGATCAATCTATGATTATTTATCGATGAAATGATAAATATAACCTTCAAGTAGAAATTTATTCCAAAATATGGGTTTTATTACAATAAACTAATGTTATTTATATAAAATGGTTGGATATAATCTCAGGAATAAGAATAAGGCCATTTTACAAACGTTTGATGATGACATTCCAGAGTAATTCCTTGAAATTCCACTAAATCGTAAAGTTCATTTTTTAATAGAGCTCATACTGGGTGATATGCCTATTTAAAAGGAACCTTGTAGAATGGACCCAATTGAGTTAGATGAATTGATGAATCCACACCATCAGAATCCTGGTATGGGATCCATATTCCCTTTTTCATCACCTAAGGAATCACCCAGCCTTCTTTTAATGAAGAAATATGGATCAATGAGAGTCTGCATTGATTATCATGAACATAAGAATAATATATCAAGAACAAATATCCTCTTCCCCACATTCATGACTTATTGGACCAACTATGTCGATATATGTACTTGTCCTGGATTTATCTTCGGTTACGATATCATAAATAATGGGTGAAAATGAGGATATAAAAAATATCAAATTTCGTACAAGGTATGGAAACTATGAATTTATAGTGATGCCTTTTTGTCATACTAACTCTCTGCTATCTTCTTAGATCTAATGAATAGATTCATTAGAGATATCATTATTAGTTTTCTGTATTTATTATAATATATATTCTGGCATATTAAAACATCAAGGTAGAACATGAATATCACTTGAGAATTGTTTAAAAAAAACCGTGAGAATAGAGAATATTTTATCCTAATTTATGAAGTGTGTATTTTGGCTTTAGAATGTTCAATTTATGGGTCACATAATTTCAATAGTTTGGATAATAGTGGATCAATAAAAAACAATGTTTATTGAAATATTGTCGATACCCACAATTGTATATGATATCTAATGATTTCATGATTGGTTAGATATTATTAAATTTTTTTGAAACATTTATCACAGTTATCTATTCCACTAACCACAATGAATTGTAATGGAGTTATATTCATTTGGTTAAAGGAATGTTCTGAGAAACTGAATAAACTAAAAGGAATATTATCCAGTGCAACTATGCTCACACTGCCTTGTAGCGGATTATGGTTAGTGTAATATTTTTGATGAATCCAATAAGGGTTTGTGATGTTTATCTTTAAAAATTGTATGATAATAGTTTATTCTTCACAGCAGTTAAAAATCCATTAGTAAAATTACACAATTGATGATTTAAAGTTAGATTTGGTAATCCTTGAAGAAAAAATATAGTTTTATTATATTTGGGGTAAATTGTATGAAATTTATATAGATCACAAATCCTATATTTTAAAAAAATTGAATCTGAATATTCAACTAAGATAATGGTTGGAGTTGATTAAAGATTATGACGACTCAATAAATTATCACACATGGAATGTGAAAAAGGTGCATATGATTGGATCCAAAAGGCCATTCTAGATTAACTATAATGAGGATCACAAATGAAAGAATATTTTTGGAATTGGAAATTATGGATAATGAAATCATAATTTAAATTGAGAAATCTTATCTTTCTCAAATTAATTTTCAACCATATATAAAGGTGAATATTAAGGAGGTGAAGAAGGTAGATGTAGGGCTACAAATGATGGGAAATATTCGGGAATTAAATAATGATTTTGATGAAATAATAAGGGTCAGCAACTGGTTTTGTATTTCTCACATACTAGAATGAAGGAACTATCTATTTTATAAGGCTCATTGTTATTAATTATCAATTCTAAGTTTAATAACAAATATGTATATGGACCTAATAGAGTACTTCTTATGGGATGGCATTAAATGGGATGGAATTGAATATATGTCTCGATGTAGGTTTTGTCACCAATATAAGGATGAGATACCTAAGACTAAGGGAATGTTCTATCTATTTCCCATAACTGAATAAAAATTGGAAAACATCACTATGCACATTGTCATCAGACTTCCCAAAAAATCACATGACAATAATGTTATCCGGATTATAGTTGATTACCAATCAATGTATTCAGACTTTATTATTATAGGGGATTTATCTCTTGACCATCATTCCATGATATATGTAAACAAAGTAGTGATATTACATAAGGTACCACAATACATTATATCTGATTGGGATATGAGAATTACCTACATGTTCTAGACAAATTTTTCGACATACTCTGAATAAAGTGCTATGTTTTTGTTTTTCTTATCATCCTCAGACATACGGTCAGTCTGGGTGGACAATTAAAAATCTGGACAGACATGTTGGGAGCATTCACATTGGATTTAAAGGGTGGTTGGGATCAACACCTATCTTTGGTGGAATTTTGTTACAATAATATCATTTAATACAGTATTCTTATGGATCATTATGATGTCCTCTATTGAAAGAAGTGCAGAACTCCAATATGGAAGGATGATGATCTGGAATGAATTCTATTAGGACCTGATCTTGTTGATGAAATGGTACAAATGGTCATATCAATTCAATAACACATATGAGAAACTTATTGTCAACAAAAATGATATACTTACAACTAAATAATGGACCAAGAGATTGAAGTGGGTAGTAGGGTTTTCTTACGAATATATCCCTAGAAGATAGTAATTAGATTTTTAAAGAAGGGAAAGTTGATCCCAAGGTATATTTGTCCTTTTTAAATTCTCAATCGTGGTGGGAATGTGGATTAAAAATTGGTTCTTCCTCCAAATCATTCTCAAGTTCATGATGTGTTCCATGTATCTATCCTGAGAAAGTACATACCTGATCCATCATAGGTACTAAGTTCACAAGTCATACCCTTGTATTATGATATTATTTATGAAGATTAACTGATAGATATTTTTTATCGTAGATAAAAATTACTATGAAAAAATACCAGTAGATTGGTTATTGATTTATGTGGGAACAACCAATTTGAATAAGCTACTTTTTAACTTGAAGATATGATGATGAATAGGTATCCTTATCTATTTTATCACAATGACTAATTTCAGGGGTGGAATTCATTTGAAGATGTGTAGAATGTAAAAACTAGATGTTTTAATGAGATACATTCATTAAATAATTTTTAATATTTAGTATCATTATTTTCATGTAATCATATGTTTTAATGAACCATGTAAATCACTTGTTATTAAATTACCACTATATCATAGTTGTTTGGTTTACAAGAATAATTATAATTAACTTATGAAAATGCATTTTTAATTCATGGGCTGTATATATTTTATGAAAAATATAAATCAATAAGATATTAATATTTTCGAGTTAATTAATTTAGTTAATGAATTAAATAATTTTGATATTCATCCAATGGATATTTTGGTCACTAGTGTATGAATAAAATCTTGTTTGATGTATAAATACAATTTCATTAAAAAAATGAATTTTAGACCATTGAATGGAGAATCACATTAAAATTATAAATATAACACGTTAATATAATTTAGATAAAAACATAAACAGGTTAATTTGAATTAGGATATAAAAATTTACTTTGGATAATTTTTCGATAACTTTCTGATAACATTCGTCTTATGATGATTTTAAAAAATACGGTAAATATTATTTATTAAAAACTTTTCTAATCAGGAAAATTTATTTGCTAAAATAAAAATATTTAATTATATCACTATATAAATAAAGTATATTTTTTTCATTCAATATAATTTCTGTAATTTTCATTAATTGTACACATCAATAATATGTAGAACATTTCAATAGTTTGTATTGTTCTAACTTTTAAAATATGTTTCTTCATTTCAGCAACAATATTAAATTTAAATTTATTACTGAAAATTATGTGTTTTTAATGTTTGAAAATGGATACCATAATTTCAATTAGTTGGTCAAAATTATGTAAATAGGATAATTTTTTTGACATTATTAATAGTAACATTGGTAATTATTTTTATTACCATGGTCAGTGGTAAATCATTTACTGATGGGTAATGATAATATAATTAAATTACCATAACACTTGTAAAAATAATATGGGATCACTAAATTAAACCCTTATAATCTATATTTCGTAATGTAATGAATTATTTTCCACCTAATTATAATTATGGAATGATTGTAATAAAAATAGTTGAATGTGGCAGAATTTCACAATCTCATTTTATATAAGTATTTTATTTTAATATATTCATAACTAGGTGATAATATAGACTATATATAGTCTATGGAAATATAAGATAATTACCTACATCATAGAAATATATTTATTATTTTTAGTGATTAAATATGTATCGTTATGGATGACACAATAGTGATGTAAAAATTATTTTATTAATAGAAATATAAATTAAAAGGTTTAAATATAATTAAAGTAAATATCATACGAATTAATTAATGTTATACACGAATTTTGTGGGGGTATATGACATTTTTTGAGTGTATTAATTGTTTTTATCGAATTTATCTTGTATAAGTATTTTATATAATTTCAAGTAAATGAATAATGTCAAATTGACACTATTCATATTTTATAAAAATAACTTTTTATTGAATTATATAATGATAATAAAATTATTTAAAAATTAAAAAGTGATAATTATAAGGACTAAAAGGTTATTAAATATCCATACATATTCAGTGAAAAATATATAAGTAATTATATATAATGATTAAATATTAATAATGTTATTATCGTAATAGAAATGTAATTGAATAACGAAGTGTCACTTAAAATGATATGGTTCAAATTGACAAAATAAGTTTTCCAAATTCAAATTTTGGATGATATTACTTCCTTATCTCATATAATATTCTAAATTGAGTCTTTTTTGAGTTTTGGGTATGGTTTTATTTTATTATAAATTATTATTTATGGAGTATCCAAAAATACCAGTCCCCTCAATTATAAAATGGCACATCTTCCCTCACTTTTAACATAATTTTGAGCCTTCATTCATGGCCACCCCACCCATTTTTCAATCTAAACTTATTTATTTTAATTATATAGTTTATGTATGTCTTCAAAGACAAACTCTAGTGCAATAAGAAGATATTAAGAGTAATCACGTCGAGAAACAAGTAATATCTTTTACCGATTCTTCCAAACATCAATCTCCATATAATTACATTTAATTAGATTTTTCATGATAATGTAAAAACATAAGTATCAATAATATAATGACATTATATTATATATATTAAACAACCATATTTCTCCTTATATTCACCCTATTAAAAATGAAATCACTGCATGTTAATACGTATGACTAACCTTTCCACGATGTGGTGTAATCTATTTTTCACCACCACTTAACTTGGATGGGTATAATGGTTGAAATAATAACTATATATGATTACTATAACATGATGCTGATTCTGAAATATTAAACACCATCCAATTCAATATCATTAAAAAATGTTGTAATGAAATCATCACTCGTGCGTATGTATGGCCTACCGTCTCCACAATCTGATTCGATTCATTCTACATGATCTTCATTATAAATAAGATTATATACCAAAATTATAAAATAAATGTGATATATATTATAATAATATCAATATTTAAATTATATAAACATTTACTAAAAATAGGAATAATATTATTTCGACAAAACATTCATAAGAACATAAACCCGTAAATACTCTTATAACATGTATTAATGAAATATTACTAACAAACAGTTGAAAATACGATCATAATTTTTTTTTATAAAAATGAATATGATTTTGGGATAAATCTATTAAATTATATATATTATTATAAAAGAGGTTTGGATACATAAAAATCATATTTGATCTATGGTAAGGGATAACATTGCAATTCTTGTTTTTATCTAAGATTGTTTATTCATATGTATTCAATTGGTGTATCTTAATCATCCACATCCATGATTTCTAAATATGTATTTTATAATATTTTTTATATCCTTCTATAATTTTTAGAAGTCAATTTTACCCATTGGAAAATTTTTTCTAAATACTATGAATGGTATCATCTTTAATTTTTAGTAGAAGGTACTTTTTGACTATTCTATCAAAAGTACGAGAAGAATCTTTGTTTAAATTGTATGTATTTTTTATGCATTGATAATGACTTATTTCCTTTAAGCATTACCTAAGTGATTACATTTTTTACATAAATTTATTTATTCTAAAATTCTATGGAATTTTTAGGACATACAGCATTTTGATAAAGAAAGTTTGTTTTTCTCAAGAATTAATTTCATGTGATATCTCAATTTAATTTTTCATATAATATAAAACACATTATATATGATTACATTTACATCAATGTTCTTAATTTGAATTTATTGTTATTTTTTATGGAATTTTATTTTTTAAATAGAAATGTTTGATATCAATTACGATGGAATGATGTTTAAAAAACCCATTTTCTATCATGGGTTATGCTATGACAAATATTTTTAAGCTTTTTTGGAGAATGTAAAAATGTATTCATTATGAGATGGGTGGGACCTATATCTCCCTCCAAGGAATTTGGAAAAGATATATACCTCATGATATATTCATTATAACAATTGAATTTAAATCCATTTATTTAATACCTGGCTAGAACGAGGAGTGAACACTGTTCAGTGATGGAATTTGACCGCTATGATCTTCTTGAAAATCAACATTGAATAATATGAAATGCATTTTTATTATTGTTTGTTAATTCTATGATATTTCATTTCATATTTTATAAATGTTTGGATTACATTTCATTTTTATGATTTATCCCATGACATGATATTGTGACCTATTATATGTATAACATGATTTTCAAATGTTATGGCCATATGATAATGATATTAATGATATTTACCATTTTTACCATTACTAAGCATTTGTGATCACCCTTAAAGATGTTTCGTATACCTAGGTCAGGAATAAGGGTATTATGTAAAATATTTAAAAAATTATTCAACTTTTGAAGAAATTAGAGGGAGACAATATAAATGTTTAATGAACCAAGTGTTTATGATTCCCAATTTCTAAATACGGTAATCCTATAGGGACCTTTCGTGATTTTGTTATGTAATGTATTAAATATTCATATATGTATATGTAATATCTATAAGTAATTAATTGTAAATTATAAAAAAAAATCCATAAAATTGTTTATTTAATGTTTTGATTAAATTATATCATGCATCATGTTTTGGTGTATCCCCCAATAAACCCAATTTTTACATTAATCATGGTAATCAAATTTTAATGATTCTATTGCTCTTTTTTGAAAAAAAATAATGTTAACACAATTAGATGAAATAAATTATTATTTTATAAATTAATCAATACATTTTCCCATGTTCCACATTCATAATTGTGAATTTTTAATTTTAAATTAGTCCACTAAACGTGCTGAGAATGCAGTTTTTAAGAGAAAATGTTTAAAATATTACAATGTTTTAAAACAAAATTCAATATAAAAATTATTAAACTGACCCAAATTAGGTTAACTAATTCATTATTGATATAAATTTACTTTATACATAATTTAAAATATAATTTATCATTATAAATAAATTTAAAATAAATTATTTTTTAATTAAAATTTATTTTTTTCACTATTCAAAAAAATGTAACTTTTCAAAAAATTACAATAACTTCACACGAAGATACTTTTGACTGAATTATTTCAGTAATAATGTTTATTTTATAATTTTAAATTTCTATAAGTGTAAAAAACTATTTATAGAATTTTTCAGAAAACTAAATATAATGATTTTTTTGAGAAAATGTAATTTTAAAATGGTGTATACATTTCCAAAAATTTTGTATGATTTCCCCAATGTGTTATTACATTATATAAAAAAGTAAAATTAATATTTTAAATTTAATTATTACTTTTCATCTAACAATGTATAGTAGCTTGTTAATAATGCATGCTTTTATATAACTATATTAATAATATATCGTGGTTTTGTTAAAATTAAGTGTCGTGTGAAAGAAAAGATACCCAATGTTTTTTGTAGCATATGATTAACATGGTTTTTAATTTAACACATGATATCAAAGAAGTTTAAATAATTAAAAAATTATTGAATGCAAGCGGTGTTTCATTCTACTCCCCGGAATATGAATTTCTCCCCCCAAATTCGTTACAATGATGATAAAAATGAGGATACCTAAACCCTATCTTTTCATCATGTTCCAATATAGATTAATCAAATAGGTGTTTTAGAATAAAAAACCTTTAGTAGATTAAGGGTCTTGTTTAATATAACATTCTATGTATTATCTATTATCACCACATATAGTTCCTCATTAAAAAGATCATTCTCTAATGTTATAATCTCTGAGTACATTTTATGAGTAGTGTCAGATATAAACATCCATAAGAGAGATACATTGAACAAATTTCCTACATGGGAGATGTTTAGTTGAATAAAAATATTATAAACTAGGTTCTCTATAAGTTCAAAATCGTTAAAGTGACTGATAAACCTAGTAACCAGTTTCAATTTCATTTCAAATAACATTGCTTCCATACATGGAGAAATTCATAGAAACACATTATCACTAACATCCAAATATATATTATATATTTTATTGTTAGCATAACGTCTATGTATAAGTTGAACTTCCTTTATTTGATCCTAAGGATATTTAAACATAAATTCAATTTGATCAACTATCTCATGTTCCAATGTCATTAATTCTCCAACTTCATTTAATTACATTGGAGTTCAAAATTTAACTCCATAGAGTACTTCACAAGGAGAAAATTGAATTCTATAGTGAAATCTATTATTATAAGAAAACACATCGACAAGAGGGTGTTAATCCATACCACCGTGGAAATAAAAAGAACAATTTCTCAACATATCCTGTGTGTTTTTAATTATTTTCTATTAATTATCATATTTCGAAGCATGATTCAATGCATTGATACTCAAATCTATATCAAGAGAATGCAAAATAAATCTATATAATGTTGTGGCATAACATGGATCCCAATCATTCTTAATGGAATGTGGTTTTTCATTAATTCTAAAAACATTATTAATTTATATCCTAGAAATCTATTCTCAAGAGATGTATTATATGATAGCGATGAAGCCTGATGAGATTGTAAGGTTATTTTCTACAAACCATATAGAAGTATTCCATTTAGAAAATATTGGTATTCCAATGGAAAAATCCATGGTGATGTTTTCCCATATCCATTCTATTATGGTTAAAGGATGTAACATCCACTTAAATTTTCTCTCCCATCCCTAATTGGATGTCATTCATGCAATGAGATACTAACATTGTGATATCTATCTTCATTAAATCCAATTAAAAAAATTCTTTCAAATGACAATACATCATCGTACCTACTAAATGAGTATATAATTAAGAGATATAATCCTATTATAACAAAACATTTTTCAGGTATTGTAATATAGAATACATACATGGTTTGAAAACCTAATCATTCTATCGTGAACAAGGTTAAATATAGAAGCACTTGGAACCTTATTTTAAAGATTTACACCTTCCTTATTCACCTATTTAATCATAAAATTGATGGATGGTTAAACATTCAATTGAGAAAGGAAAAATTTCTCCCTATCCTTCAGGACTTCCGTATCCATCCATTGCAAATCCTTAAATTTGTTATCTTTTCTGATCCTTATCTTGGATAAACAAGCATGATCCATTTGACTCAAATAAATAACATCCTTTTTTATTTCCCTCTCTTGTAATGTATTGAACCATCCTAATTTTTTTAGATCTTACCATTTTCTCTTGATCATATTCAAATCCTTCTAAGAAAATATATATACTATAAATTTTATTCCATCATTATCTATATAACACTTTTAACTACAGAAGATAATACCTCTATATCTAAAATGAAAAAAATACAATAGATAACTCCAAATCATGTCATGGTTAATATTTTCTCAAGAATATTCAATTTTCAATGGGATATGATATAACCATATAATTCTACATCTGAACATGTCCCTATAATTTCTTATATTCATCACTATAGATTGAAAACCATTCTTCTCTACAGTGTAATTAAAACATAGGTACACTGACTAATCTTATTCTTTAGTTCAAGAAAATATTATTCACATTCATTTATAAAGAGGAACTTAGCTCCCTTCTGAGTTATCATTTTGAGTGTGTGAGATAACTGTAAAAAAATTATCTACAATTGATCAATAATATAGAGATTGACTAAGGAAACTACAAATCTCAATCACTGTGGGTTTTCTGGGAAAACATTACATAAGAATTTTCATTAAAAGCTCTACCAGTATATCCTAACATGAGATTATATGAACCAAAAACTAATAATTTTTATGTATTAATTCACAGATCAAATTTTTTTATTATATTTTATCATTCCATTGGTTATTTATTACAATTTTCAAGTGGTCTTCATTCTCTTTTTTATAATTTAATTAATAAGAATTTAATATGTAAAATCTATCAGAAATTGATCTATTTAATCTATAAATACTATATTTATTAAATTGAAGATGATATAGAGGGAATTGGTAAGACCAAATGGAATCACTATATATTCCTCGTGTACACACCTTCTATTCAAATATTTCATTAGAATTTCTTCATTGTTGACCCTCAATTGATGATATAATTAAAAAAGGATTATCTTAGTAAATTATTAATATCCAGAGAGTTTATCAAAAATTTCATAAAAATAGGGTAGATAATAATTGTTCTTAATTTTGATGTTCTTTATCTCCTGATAATTAATTAACTGTCACATTGATAAATGATTATTTAAAAAAAACGGGTGAACACTCTGGTGGAACACTTTTCAAAATACATCACTTTTCCTGGTTTTCCTAGAGATTGATATTAAATTATAGCTACTCAATATGAGAAATTCTATTGGGATCCTTTTAAATTTCTATGAAACCAGATTTGAGTTCAATCGAGAACTAAACATTATGTTTTAGTGGAAGGTTATTCAGCTCTTCTAAAATGACATCAAAAAATTCATCACAATAATCATTTATTTTTCTCCATGTTTATCCCCAAATATTTGAGATAAAATCCCTCTCAGAATGGAAATTTATACCAATAAAATTGATGTGGTCTCTATCAAAAGATCATTCTGATCATTTCATTGACTGACGATCTTATGATGATTGAGAATATAAATTGTGACTTCCTTTCCTCAAAATTTGATTTGAGTTCTATGTATAGGAATAAAATCCATGTCTAATATAACATCATCTTTAAGTAGAGTAATAATGAAAATATATTTCATAAGAAAATTCTTTCCAAAATCAACTTGATAGGAATAATAGATTTCAGACATGATCAACATAAAATTAGGAGGTTTCGATACTAATTATATATCTAATAATATTGATTGAATAATGTCATCCAAATAAAATTCTTCTAATATTAATGAATGGTAGAATTATCGTCCAAAAATATATTATATTTTCTATAGTGGATGGTATGCATAACCTTCCCCACATCATTATCACACCCCTCTATAAAAATAGTGATAGCGTGAGATTTTTTTAATATTTCCTTAAGTGGTTTTCAAAATCAATCAAAATTATTAACCTTCAAATTTCATAATTGGTTATCATAACTTATTTACTAAATTATTTTGGACACAGTAGAGTGTGTCTCGTGCAATCTATATATCTTTGTCTCTATTCCCACTATGAGCTAACATCTTCCCATCAATTAAAAAATCAATTTAACGATAAACATTCCATCCACACTAAAAAAATTCAATAGTACATTTAATAAAATTTCACTCATTATTTTAAACATGATTTGTCCTTAATGGAAATCTCATCCTCTTATCTATATGGTTCTTATATTTTACCTAGAATTATCTTTTTCTTTTTTTTTCAAAACAACATGCTTTATACGTAACTCAAAAGTCTTTTTTTACTTGATAGAACATTGAACATTTTATTCATTGCTACTTAAGTATCTTATGGATAATCAATTTTAATAAAAAAAAATTAAACCACAGAAAATTTGATCAATCTTCCTTTAAGTATAATGATAACACCTAAAGCATACCATGCATGTCTTGTAAAATTTTTCTTTATAGGTACCAACAGATTCATCATCCTTTTTTCATTATCATAAGAAACTCCTTATCCATTATTTAATAAATAATAAAAGGATATTACATATTGAAAAATATGATCATTAACTCATCCCAATAATTGGAATCAAATTTCATCATGTTTCCATGTATTCTTGATAATATTATACCACTCATTTTCATCACGTTACATATGGATGACAAATAAAATAAAATTTTAATAATTTGAACACTACATAATAGAAAATATTTATTTAGTGGTGTTGATAAGTTGTTAATTAACTAGTGGATTAGAATTCCTATTGAATGAAGTTGTAACTGTACTTGTAAATGACTCATCATAATTTTATTCCATAATTTGTTTGTTTCGATATTAAGTATAAATAATTGATTGGGAAAGTAGTGTGAGGTAAAAAATGAGATTTTTACTTTCAAGATCCCATAATGATTGGATGATAAATACAAAAATTATTTAATAGTCTATCCCACTCATCATAATCAAAATTTCATTAGGTGACAGAAATTGAGTAAAATAATAAATCATAAATAACAAAATAATAATCATAATGGGGAAACAAGTAATCATAAAATTATCACATAAATGATGACTTAATTGTGACAAATTATTTGATATATTACACATTTGGATTATCATTTTTCCATTATATTCATCATCAATTTAAATCATTCATGTTTTTTTATAAATACTTTTGCAATTTCTAACTTGTATCCTCTAATAGTGTCAAACTAGGTGTGCAATAAGCCTCATTATTGTGATCCTGGGGAAGATCAAGTATATCTCAATGCACACGTTCATATTTTTAACCCCTAGGTACCATTGATCTAGATAAAAATCCACATGTAGTTTTCAGAGAGGTATTTAATAGCTTGGATCCCACTCACTCTATGATCTAGTAAAATTCCATGACATTTTCCTATACATTGAATCAACCATAATATTATCCTCAGCCATGTCCATTGGGATCTCACTAAGGATTTTTAATCCGAGACTCAAATGTTTAACTATACCCATCCTTTGATTCCAATTATAGTTACCTAGGATTACCATATCTATAAATTACATAATTTTTAACAATTTTTCATTACATTAAACAAACAGATTCCAGAGGACTTTAATAGTTTATGGTATTTTGAAACATAGAATCAAAAACCACTAGTACATTTGTAAAGTACATCATATCTAAATATGATATTCATAACAAGAACTCTTCTTATCCAAATCATATGTAATTAATTTCTTCATAACCATGGGAAATGAAATATATTAAAGGATGACCTCAGATGCTCAGTAAGGGAGAATATGAGAGACACGTGAGAATAACATGGACCTAAGGGTATGATAACAAGATAATAACATTTAGAAACCATAACGTGATTAAAAAAGGTCACAATATTAACTTCTATAAATAATATTACCGTTTCATAAGACACAAATCATATAGGATTCAATGATCATGATCTATAAAATCATAAAATTGGAAAAAAATATTGATTATTGGCATACACATATGAATATAAAATCATTTACATAGTTTTCAAAGCTCATTACTAAAGCTATTATAATGGAGTGAGTTCATTCCCCATATAATGACCCGAATGATTTAAAAATTTCTCCTTCCTAATTTTGTGTGTTATTTTATTATATACTCAACAAAACTATTTCATTTGATGAAATGAGTATAATTGAAATGATCCTAATGGGCTTCGTCTATTATATGACCATTGGTAAATAAGACATTTGGAAACTAATTGATGTGATTATTGTATATAAATACAATTGATCTTGGTTAATTAATATTGAAAGAAGATTTGAAGGCCTCATCCAGTATTCTCAGTTCGATCGAAGCCCATCTGACGGAACTTGGAAAAGAGGTAGCATCATTGAAATTTTCTCTAGACCAAACCAAATCTGAAATTCATTATGTGAAGCTAGAACATAATTTCCTTTGGGATAATTTCAAGTAGATAGAAATCACCACTCGTGTAATGTTTGTCGAGCCACCCTAGGATTCTATCACCTTATCACACCATACACTTAGGTCTAATGATGGTGTTATAATGGGCTATGTAACGAGACCGTAGCTGCTTTGTTTAATCTTTTGGTATAAATAAAATTTATATTTCTTCTAATGGTAAAGCTTGAAATTTTTATGTGTCTAGATTAATATATGATGTATATTATTGATGAATTTTGGAAAAATTATATTTGAATTTTTTTTGTAAACCTTAAATAATTAAAAATGTGTAACGATGTTTGAAAATTGGTCTTCTACAATTGTGTTTTGTATGAAATTTAGAGTATAATATGATCAACTTAATTATTGTTGAATAGTAAATTATGAATATTACATTTTCGCTTATGAATAGTAATATTACCAAATGGATTTATTAATCTCACTTAATACTTTATTAATATAATTTAAACACATTTATTAAGAAATGTTATACAATAAAATAGGTAAATAACTATTTCAAAAATTCTTAGTGAAGTATTTGTTTTCTTTAAGGTGAAAAGTTTTTTTATTTAAAAATTAAAAAAAATAATATATAGAAAATAATTTTTATAAAATGGATTTCATTTTTGAGTTCAGAGCATCGATATTATGTTAAGGGGAGTTTTCATGTTTTTTTTCTAAAATATTTGAATTTTTGATGAATAATGTTATATTTAAAAATTAAATTAAAAAATATAGAAAATTATTTTCATAAAATGGTGTTCATTTTTGAATTCAGAGCATTGATATTAGGTTAGGGTAATTATTGGGGATTATTCTGAAAATATTGAATTTTCGATGAATAGTGATAATATAGTTTTCATTTTTCAGTGTTTAATGACATCATTAAGGGTGCAATAATTATGTAAAAATTTAGGTCCACTAATTAATAGCATGATCAGGTATGAGGTGTCCCTAGAGGAAAATACCATGGGAAAATACCATGGGAAATCCCATGGTTTTTCCAATACAGCCAATGAGGTGTCCCATGTCAATTAATGCTTTGTTCCCTCACTTCTCTTATAAAAACCAAGCCATTACCATAGTTATTTCATTTGGAAATCATCCCCAAAAAATTTTGTGTATTTTTATTTTCTATGGAGTCCCCTCAAGATTCCCTCAAGCCTCCCATGGTCCCAACCTTCAAGCCTTCGAAATTACTCATCAAGGTTTGGGATCCCTTCACCCTCCTCTTTTAAGACATGACTTCCTTTATGTTGTGTCTTCTAGTTTCCATCTATTTAGGTTCAGGGTATGTTCACATATATTTTAATTACTTTAAATTTCATGTCTAATTGTTGAGATACCCTTTCTTCTCTCATCATGTTGTTTTCTAAATTTTCATTTGACGTCGTTAGGCTGTCAAATTTTTCGTAAAAAGAATCGCGTCTTCTCTTTTCTTTGATGTTTTATTTTCATGTGGTATGTCATTAAAATTTTCATAACATGTAATTATCTCAAAATAATTATGTATTAATACTATATTATAATTTATTTATTATCTGGTTACTCTTGTACCCTCTCTTTTCAATGTTTTCTAAAACCATGTTGTATAGATGTTGTGATGCAAAAAAATTGCCTCAAAATATCTACCTCTTTCTCTCCAGAAATTCTATTGTGTTCTTTAGGTGAATACCTAGACCTATTTGGTTTCATTGGGTGTCCATAAATATATATATATATATATATGATTTATTTTATCATGGAATTGACATACATATAACCCTCAATCTGTTTCCATGGGTTATAAGTGACATAATTATCTTAATTTTTAAGAACTTATATAATGTCACGATCTTGAAATGAAACCCATTTCTTTTAGTCTCCAGGGGTTATTTATGAAATGTTTAATTTTTATCTATTAGGTTCAAATTAATTTAAATACATATCAATGGTGTGCCCTAATTGAACACTAATGCATTGGGTAAAAAATTAATCTCTTGACATGAATGTTTCACAATACCTTGTTGAATAACATTGGAAATTTTTATAACACCTTGGGGATGGAACTTGGTGAAATGTTCATGAATTTCTAAATAAAAGTTTTTAGCAACATATTAAAGTTATTTTCCATGTTCTATTCCTTAATATATTCTTATACATAAATTTCCCATGTCTTTATGTTTTTATTCATGTTATTATTGATATAATAACTAATTGTTTCCCTTGTTTACCCCTTATTGGGCCTTCTGCTCACCTTTTCCATTAATGTATTTCTCCAGGATATGAAATGTAGTATTTGTAAATAGGATGAACAAATGATAAATCCTTACAAGTGGTTTTAATGAATATTTTTTTGTTATTTTCTTGTATTATGTTCTTGATTTCCAAGAAACTAGACATTAATGATCCTCAGTTTGTCAAATGTAATGAAAAGTTATGTAATAAAATGTTTGGATTCCGTTGTTGTTATAAAAGGTTAGTTTAGTTATTTATGGAAATTAGGATAATAAAACATTATAAATAATCCTATAGAAATGGTTAAATATAGGAAATAATCCTGTTATTTTGGTGAGTATTGAGTATGTGGTTTATCAAACAATTACATCCCTGTCTGGATACTAGTAGGTAGAGGTGGCTCTAGAACATATGTACATTGGGCAAAAACCCAAAAACACCACTTTGAGCTACACTCAAACAGGAACTGGTACACGAAAAATAGCATTGCTACACTCTTTGTTATTACACAACCTTTGGATATGTATGGTTAATCCAAAGATTTTTAGGAATCTATATAAATGAATAATATAGGAATGTAATTTTCTAATCATGATGTTCTAAGAAATAAAATTATTTATTGTTAAAATATTTGTAAATGAAATAAATTTAACACTATGGATTTATTCTTTTGGAAAATGGTAAGAAATAAGAGGAATTGTGAAAATGGTGACTGAAATGGACCATGCTTCGACGACCCTATGATGGAAGCTGGAATGAAAACATTCATGGAAATGATGATCCATCTCTCTCAAGTAATGGGAAATAACTTGAATCAAGTTGAGAGACCAATATCACGGCGAAGGGAACAACATTCTATTGAGTCCATTATGAATCAATGACCACTAACCTTCAGTGGATGGACTAGCACATTTATTTCTGAATAGTGGATCATCTCTATGGAGAAGATATTTTAGGTGCTACGTTATTCAGTGAAAGATAAGGTCACCCTGGCTGTATATCTCTTAGAGGGAGAAGAAGATCAGTGGTGGAAACTGACCAAAAACAAGAGGCAAAGAGTATAAGTTGATTCTCTATAGTGGTAAGAGTTCAGAGGGATATTTTTCGGTAAGTATTTCCCTCATTTCATGAGAACAAGAATGGAAAATATGTTTCTCAAGAAGAAGCAGAAGCAGAATGAATCTGTGGGATGCTATGTGATGAACATAACAAGGCTTTCACGATATACCTCTAGATATTTCATGGATCCAAATAGTAAGGTTAATATATTATTTGGAGGACTCATACCTCATATAAAGAAGATTATATTAAACCAAGACTACAATAACTATGAGGAGATCATGTTGTGTGTGATGAAAGTTGAGGTAGAGTTTAAGGAGACATTGGGGTATGATAAATCAATTTACAAGAAGAGAGTGTTGGAGCAAATCTTAGGGAGGATCATCATTTGAGGAAGGGGAGGAAATCAAGTACAACATCCCACATTTAATAAATGTGGGGAGAATCATTCACAGAAAAACCTGATCGGGAGTGGGAAGTTCTACATGTGTGGTAGAGATGGACACATTGCGAGGAATTTTCATGGTGAGGTGATACCTCAACTACCAAATGCTAATGAAAAGGGGAATATGGTGCATGGCCAACCTGATTTCTAGTGCTTCAATTGTGGAAAATGTGTGTACATTTACATTATCTTTCCAAATCTGAGGTTATTTGAGGGGAACCGCCATTAGCCTTAGCAAAGGCCAAGGTATCAAGGTCGTGATTTTTCTATCATTACAAGGTGAAGCTTTGAATCATGTGGTAGTGTGTACTCTTATTTTCCTTTCAATGCTACCAAATAAATAGTTTGATTCTGGTTCAACACATTCCTTTATTTCTAACACGTTTTCAAATAATTTAGTTTCAACCCCCAATTTTCTAAAAGTATATTTATTAGTCAAGACTTCTGGTGGGACTATACAAGAATCATCAGTGTTTATAACCTCGAGTATTTAATTTTGTGAGCACAATCATATCACAAATTTATTAGTCATTCCCAAGCTATAATTTGGCATTATACTAGAGATGGACTAGCTGTCAAAGTATAATTCTAGATCAATTGTAGAAGAAAGGAAATATTTGTAGACTTTAATGGAAAACCTATAGTTATCTTCCAAGGAGAAAAATCTCAACCTAATATTTGTGTAGAGGAACACCTTATATACATATTTATGGAGTTTATTGGTGAAGAAGAAGAAGGATATAGGAGTTTAAGGATATAAAGTGTCACCATCATTGAGGAATATGTTGATGTATTTTAAGAGGATTTTCTTGGACCTCCCCCATAAAGAGAGGTAGAGTTCTCCATTGAACTAGTACCTGGATCTAATCTGACATCGAATACCCCATATAGGATGGAAAATGTGGAGTTATAAGAATTAATGAAACAACTCCAATATCTTTTGGAGAAGTGGTTTATCCGACCAAGTGTGTCTCCTTGGGGAGCACATGTTATCTTTATAAATAAAATGTATGGATCGATGTGGATATGAATTGATTATAGAGAAATGAATGTAATCACAGTGAAAATAAATACCCTCTTGCATGAATTGATGACTTAGTTGACCAACATCGTGGGGCTCAATTATTCTCTAAGATTGATCTTTGATCTAGTTATCATCAATTGAAGGTGAGTAAATAAGATATTCCAAAAAACTACCTTCCGATCAAGATAAATGAATTATGAGTATGTTGTTATGAGCTTCAAACTAATTAATGAATGTATTTTCCCCGACCTAAAAGCCACTAAACCGGTGCTCTGAGCTGGGCAGTTACATGACCATAAGCACGCCTCCCCATACACCAATGTCTATAGACTAGCAGCGGGGGTATATGGAGTAAAGTGGGGAGACTATACCCCCTTCTTATCAGAGTAAGCAACAACAGAAATAAACCAAATAGCATAAACAATAATCAACAAAAAGGAACATGTATAACAACCATTTCCAACCATAAATATGTCATGTCATACTACAAGTGAAAAAGTGTACAAAATCCCAAAATAAAGACAAGGGCCAAAATCCCCAAAATGGTCCCGACTCCAAGTCCGGATCCTCTACCAAGTGCTACCCATATCCACTTGACTATCTAGAAAGGACCCTTTCCCTTCTCTTGACCTGAAAATATGAAGTCTGCTCGGGTACCCAACGGTGGCTTGAGCAGGGTGTGAGTACAACTCAGTAAGCCACCACCAACGGTGTCTACAAAATATCCAGTATTAACAGGTAGTGAATTAAAAATGACAATGAATGATAAATTCCAAGTAATTATTTAAGGCGTCATTAACCAATTCATATCCAAAGCCATTACCACTTCCATTACCATTCCTTTCACACCAATTATCATCACATACCATTTCATCGCATTTCCATGGGTTAATCACATACATTACGTTACATGGGTCTAAGGACAATACTAACATGGAAGAGGTTAAACACATTGTTATCCAATATCACTAGGAATAACTCCCTCATATCAACCATATCCTTACCTTATAGCCTCAGTCCGGGGGGATTCAACTGTTAGGAGAATAGATTTTCACTCTCCTTTCCTAACTCGTGCATTATGGTGGAGTTCAGAGCCTCAGTCTTTACTCGACCCGTGGGCGTAGATCCTCAAGTCATACCCCCACACTACCAAGCCATGTGCACATTCTTATATATATATAAGTAACCAGCAACCATTCTAACCATTTCCCTTCGGCAAACACTATTCACAACAACCCCAATGGGAATTCACATTATGCCTTAACCCATTAAAACGTTACTATTTCACATAATTTAACCATTCACCCAATTCCCTTGTGTTATGCCTATCTCACTAAGCATTCAACACTGGACCGATAACCTATCTAATCATGGACATTAATCATTTTACACATTAACCCATTTAACCCATTCATCATTTCCATTAATTAACCATTCAACCCATTCCAACAAACCATCGTTTGTTACCAAGTCTTAGTGCATCACCTAAATTCTATTCGAAGTTCAACCAATCATGCCAACATGTTTATCAAGGGCTCTAACATCTATTACAACAAGGTCACTTGTTTAATATAAATCCCCAAGTCCGGGAAATCCATTACATCGCATGGATGGCCCTAAATTAGGTCAATTCAACATAACGCATCCCATGGGGATCGTGAGGGTTCCCATTTTCCATTTAAAAAACCTTTATCACCAATTATTCCAAGGTTATCCAAAACATAACCAAGGGAAAATAGGAGCACCACTAAACAAGCACAAACACCCAAATAACCATGGGATATCACTTGTAGACCACTTACCTGGAAACCGCGGTTGAACGCCCACTCAATCAAGTCCTTAGACCCCTATCCGACCAACCTTTAGATCTTCAACCAACAACTCACCCAAAAGATTGGGTTTTGGAGCTTCTAAACAAGAGGAAGAGAAGATACAAACCCTAAACCATGAAAAGATGCATGGATGAGATTAGCCTTACCCGGTGCTTCGATCCGCAACCAATGACGTCCAAAATGGCCAGGAATTAATGGAGAACCACCCTTGGGAAGATTGGGTCGATTTGGTTTATCCTAGGGTGAAGAGGGGAGAGTGGAGACAAAAATCCTAAGTGGGGTTTAAAATCCTTGAGTGGTAAAATTGTAATTTTCAAAACGTTATGTGGCCGCACGGTTTAAACGCACTGTTTGACAAACCGGGCACAAACCGTGAGCACGCGTTTGTCCGGAGGGGGAAGGGTTTGCACGGTTTGTCATAGGTAGATCGCACAGTTTGGAAAATCATTCCCAGACCGTGCACTCTCCACTGTCTGGAAGAGGAGGGGTCGCACACTTCCTGGGCTGTCCACACTGTTTTCCTAGGCCATGCGCAACCGTGCACCCAGCCCTGTCTTTGCCAGACTTCCATTCTATCATGCCCCGAGTCCTCGGAACTCCCCCAAAGCCTCTCATACCTTCGGGAAAAATTTTAAAACCCAATAACAAGGGATTTAATCCAAAACACAGCAAGAAACATTCCTTTCCAAAAACTCGGATCTCACAACCTCCCAACCTTATAACGGCTCGTCCTCGAGCCGTGCTTCCAAGCCACACTGCTCTACTGAAAAGAAATGTTCATTCCACTAAGACCACATATCTGATTCCCAATCCCATGTTTCATCCTAAACATTCCCATGTTGCCATAGTACTCACACTAGTGGAACAACCTTTCCTCGCAAGACCATTTCACTACGATCCACCACAAGAATCAGATGCTCCTCAAAGGACGCATTAGCCTCATGTTCTATATCCTTAACATCAACCACGTGAGATGGGTCAGGGTGATATTGTTGAATCTATGACACATGAAAACAAATCATTCATCCCGCCATACGATTGGGGAAGATCCGATCAGTAAGACACTAGCCTGATTCTCTCAACAATCTCAAAAGGTCCCACATACATGGGCGCCAACTTTCCCTACTTCAGAATCCGACGGTGACCCAATATTGGCGACACATGAAGGAACACTATATCACCATCCCAAAAATCAAGAGGTATACCCCTCCGATATGCATACGACGTCTTCCTACTCTGGCTGTAGCCATCTACTTCCTGATCAAATTAACACTCTCTAAAGTCTCCTGCATGAGACATGGCCCCAACAATGTAGATTTAATGGCCTCTAACCAACACAACTGATATCTACATGGCCTCCCGTATGGTGCCTCAAACTGTTCCATCTGAATCGTAGCTTGAAAACTGTTGTTGTAGGAAAAATCAACTATTGATAGGTGCCTCTCCCAAGAACCAACAAAGTATAATACATAAGCTCTTAACATGTCTTCCGACACTTGGATCACACGCTCCGACTACCCGTTCGTCTGCGGGTGGAAATCCGTACTCAAAAACACTTGCGTACCAAGCGCTTTCTGCAAAATTTTCCAGAAATATGAGGTGAAACGAGGATCTCAGTCCGAAACTACAGTCTGTGGCACACCATCCAACCGCACTATTTCCCGAACATAAAGCTCACCCAACATGACGAATATAATGGTCTCTCGAATCGGTAAGAAATGATCCACCTTCATTATCCGATCTAGAACCACCCAGATTGCATCATTCTTTCATGGTGTCCTTGGAAGAACCACGTCAAAATTCATTGTATCATCATCCCACTTCCATTCCGAAATGCGCAATGGATGAAACAAACCACCTGGGTGTTGGTGCTCGGCCTTCACCTACTGCTACGTAAGGCACCGTGCCACAAAGGCCGCAACTTCCTTCTTGATTCCAGGCCACCAAAAATGACTTTGGATATCACGATACATCTTGGTCAAACCAGGATGAACTTCCCACTTTCCATGTTTTGGTTGTACATCACAATTCCTACTATCCAAGAATCAAGTGCACTATCTTTCCCCACAAGCCTTAATTACCGTAGCCATAACACAAGCCGAAAACTCTTCATGGATTTATCGACTTCAACCATTCTTACCATGAGAACTTCATAGTGAAAACATAGGTGAAAACACATAACTCAAAACACAAGGAAACATAACACATAACATCTCATTGTTAGGGGGAAACCAATCGGCACCCCGTCGTCCCGATCCTCTGCACAACTCATGACCCAATTCACTTGGTGTCATTTTCTGTTCACCCAACTCTAATGGTGTCCCAACCCGGTATCACCCAGAGGAAAACACACAACCCTTCCAACCACATTCCATGATGATGCCACTACACACTATACACCCAACGCAATAAAAACTCTCGGCTACTAAACCCGTTAAACCATGGAAAAGCTCCCTACCAGGGCCAACTCACCCGAACGGTGACCACTCGATTCCTTCCAATCTGAAATTATGGACACATCATCAACCTACCATTTATCTAGTATGGTTCTCTCCACTATTTTCGGTAACTTTGCACCTCCCCCATCAATGAAGGACAATTAGAACTTAACCCAACCTTCCCATTGCCTAACATGTTCTAACTTACCGGCCCCAAGCATCCATAAGAGCATTACCCTGCCTTGGCATCTAGCTGCACCGTCACAACCATTGGGAAGAAATTTCTACACCATCCATTCAAGGTCTAAGATCATCCAGACCTCATTTAGGTTCAACTTTGCTTCGAGAGGTGATTTCCACTACAACATAAGCTCGTAGGTGGTCACTCTCACTTAACCCATTGAAGTTTAAAATCTCAGGTTTGACCAACATCGAATAGCTTTCCCCAGAACACCCACCATCCACTAATGGTACACTAACCCTTAATCGCCTTCCCATGGTGCATACTAACATAAAGTCTATCATTATCATTCCATGCACCCACTGAGGTCATTTACCGAATTCCAGTAGAATTCATAATCACAGAATTTACACCCTCCAGACTATCATCGACTTCACCCTTGGCATGTCACTACATCACATGACAACGTTCACCCATCTACACGACATCCTAAAACCACACAAGGATTATTGGCCCATGTCTAACCCCAATCTTCATTGGAGTTATAAGACCCCATCATCTCCTGCTAAAAGCTGTTGTCCTATCCAACCATATCCTCCCAAAACTCAGCACAAATCTCACAAACATCACTTTGAACCACTCGGATCACAAACCAACACATGGATCATTTGTCACCACCTCCAAGTCCCACATGCCTCTCTAAGGAACCTGGCATGCACTTCATCGGTTCCTCATTTCTACCCAGATTCCACTACACCATCTCGATGTTCTCTCATACACCTTCAAGGCTGATTTATCACTCCCAACCTTAGGAGTGTCGTTACCATTGCTCACCATGAGGGATTCCAACCACTGCATCCTAAAACTGATCACAAACTGAACCCCAAACATAGACATGGTCATCCAGCCTTTTTCACAAAACAAGGAAACGAAGATCACCTAGTGCCCATTCGTGGCCTCCATGAATAGAACTCAAGGCATTGTCAATCTTCGACCCATCCTGAGGACCCCATCCCAAGCCATCGAGGGTGTA
Source organism: Viscum album (assembly GCA_963277665.1). NCBI lineage: Eukaryota > Viridiplantae > Streptophyta > Magnoliopsida > Santalales > Viscaceae > Viscum > Viscum album. Next base: position 1,495,634,458 of record OY728156.1, on the reverse strand, counting down.
CATCCCATCATCAAACTCCACACATATCGTTTCCTTGTGCATAAACTCCATGATGTCACTCGTCCAATCAAACACCTTCATTTCTCTTGGAATGAGCCAGATCTTCTCAACATACCTGTGATGATGTCAAGATGTTGGGAATTCTCGTCACTAGATGAGGTATGCTAACATGTCGTCGAGAAACACAACCAAAAAAATACATGTTTCTGATGTCAAGCTATGGGACACCATGACCTACCAGGAATCTCAGGCTTCCCTGCCGAACGAGTAATACCAACACTTAACCATCACCACTCACGTTAGATCGCTAACAAGGTTCAACCATTTCTCCATAACCAACCCATTCATACACACAAGTTCAGCCACATGACCTACCCGTACCTCAGGTGTCACTATCGAGCGAGAGTATATAACCATACATAAGCCACTCTTGTCTTTCCTATTCAAAACTACTTCCAGACCATCATTAATCCTCACAGATACATGTCAATCCTATATTCATGTGATACAACCATTCAAAACAAACCTTACCCCTTATCACAAACACAAGGGTGACCTTATTAAAGAACCAGGCATAACTAGACCACCAACCTTCCCACTTATCCGTACGTCGCAGTACTGCACCACGTAGCACTCGATGCCCCACTTTCAAGGTCCAAAACATCCACATGTGTGACACACACACAAGAGCACTAGAATCCTTGTCTGACCTCTATCATATGTCACCTTGATGGTTGAAGGATATCAACTCCCTAAACACACCGCCTAGGCCATAGCACGAATGGGAAGGCCTCACAATCCAAGCCCAAAAACTATACCAGGGCACTCTCACTGCCCCAACCAATGCATACAAGGGGATAACCGACAACACCAAGGATACCCACATTTGCACTCAAACATTCCCATTCCAAACTTGTCATTCCCTCGCCACTTTGAAAGAATGACAGACAGATTTTTACAACAAATGGAATGATCCCACATGATCAATCCTTAAACAAACCATTCTTCATTATTTACCCCAACGACCATCATCACACTTAGAACTCCACCCCCTAACATACTTACCATAGTCATGGTCAACATGGGTAACCAACTTACACAGTAAAAAGTCTTTTATCAACACATCTTCAAACCAATTCATCTTTCACAACATGATCCTTTCCACTTAGGCGCATTTCCCAATTCACAACATGTTAAAATCATCATTTTAACACATTTACACCTTTCATTAGGAAAAATTCATTAACAATTTTACCTTCATTATGGAACCCTTTTTCTTTTGGACACCGAATCAACCCTTGCAATTTATCGCAACCCAAAACATTAACCCGGTCACAACATTTCTCATTTTCTTTCCTTTCATTCACCCACTTGTATTATTTCATTCATTTCAACATTTTTTTTATTTCATGAAATTCATGATGCATCCTTCTTTTTCTACCTCACACACCCTCCCCGTGTGTGTGCCCAACACAATGCATGTCACCTATCTCCCTAGGTGCCTACCATGATTCATGAATGCAAACCCTCATGTCGTTAAGCCCGCGAGCCAAATATCATAAAAATTTCACATCAAACTACAAGTGCCTCACCCAACAGTGAAATATCATCAACTGTAATAACACACAACCAAGAACAATATTTCCCACCCTGGGTGACTTGGGTTTCCCCCGTACCTGGTTTATCTACTACCAAGAATGAGCTCATTACCAAGGCCCGACACGTCTTAACCCTTGGCCACCAATCCCAAATAACAAGACTTTAGAGAAGGAGATTAAATACCTCCTCTAATACAACATTGTTACGTCCCCGACTCGGAAGCCAGTAAATCAGTGCTCTGATCTGGGTGGTTAGATGACCTTAAGATCTCCTCCCCATACATAAAAGGTTGCCGACTAGAAGTGGGGGTCTATAGTGTAAAGTGGGGCGACTATATCCCCTTTTTATTAGAGTAATCCACAACAGAAATAAACCAAATTGCGAAAACAATAATCCAAAAACAAGGAACATGTATATAAACAATTTCCAACCATAAATTTGTCATACCATTCTATAAGTGCAAAAGTGTACAAAATCCCAAAAAATAATAACAACCAAAATCCTGAAAATGGTTCTGACTCCATGTTCGGATCCTCTACCATGTGCTACCCATCTCCAATCGGCTATCATGAAAGGAACCTTGTGCTTCTCTTGACCTGCAAACATGAAGTATGCTCGGGTACCCAACGGCGGCCCGAGTAGGGTGTGAGTACAACACTGTAGGCCACCACCAACGGTGTCTACAAAATAACCAGTAAAAAAAGGTAGTGCATGAAAAAAGGAAAATGAATGATAAATTCCAAGTAGTTATTTAAGGTGTCATTACCCAATTCGGATCCAAATCCATTAACACTTCAATTATAATTCATTTCACAACAATTATCATCACTTACCATTTCATCACAATTCCCTGGGTTAATCACATACATTATGTTACCGGGGTCTAAGGCCAAAAAACACATGCAAGAGGGTAAACACATCATTAACCTATCTCACTTGGAATAACTCCATCATAGAAACCATATCCTCACATCGAAGCCTCAGTCCGAGTGGATGCAATCGTTAGGAGAATAGATCCTCAGTCCCCTATATTAACCCATGCATTAGGGTGGAGTTCAGAGCCTCAGTCTTTACTCGACCTGTGGTCATAGATCCTCAAGTCATACCCCACACTACCAAGCCATGTGCACATTATTACATATATATATATATATGTAACCATCAATCATTCAAACCATTTCCCTTCAGCAAACACTATTCACAACATCCCACATGGCAATTCACATTATGCCTTAACCCATTAACACATTACCATTTCACATCATTTAACCATTCGCCCAATTCCCATGTGTTATGCCTATCTCACTAAGCATTCAACACTAGAACCATAACCTATCTAATCATTGTATTTAATCATTTTACCCATTAACCAAATTAACCCATCTATCATTTCCATGAATCAACCATTCAACCCATTCCAACAACCCATCGGTTGTTACCAAGTCTAGATGAATCACCTATCTTCTATTCGAAGTTCAACCAATCATTCTGGAATTCATATCAAGGGCTCTATAATCTATTACAACAATGTCACTTGTTTAATATAAATCCCCAAGTCTGGGAAAGCTGGAACATACCAGGGATGGCCCTAAATTAGATCAAGTCCACTCAACGCGTCACATGGGGATTGTGAGGGTTCCCATTTCTGATTTAAAACACCATTATCACCAATTATGCCAAGGTTATCCAAAACATAACCATGGGAAAACAAGAGCACAACTAAACATGTACAAACACCCAATAACCAAGGGATATCACTTGTAGACCACCTACCTCAAATCTGAGGTTGAACGCACACTCAATCAAGTCCTTAGACCTCGATCCGACCAACCATTAGAGCTTAAACCTACAACTCACCAAAAATATAGGGTTTTAAAGATTTATAACAAGAGGAATATAAGATAAAAACCTTAAACCATGAAGAGAACCAAGTATGTGATTATCCTTACCCGGAGCTTCGATCCCTAACCAACGGCATCCAAAACGGCCAAGAATCGATGAAGAACCACCCTTGGGAAGCGTGGGTCGATTTGGGTTGTCCTAGGGTGATGTGGGGATAGTGGAGAGGAAAATACTGAGTGGTGTTCAAAATCGAGGAGTGAAAAACTTGTAATTTTCCAAACTTTAAGTGGGTGCATGGTTTATCCACACTGTTTGACAAACTGTGCGCAAACTGTGTGCTCGCATCTGTCTGGAGGGGGAAGGGTTGGCATAGTTTGGTCTGGGTAGACTGCATGGTTTGGAAAATTGTGCGCAGACTGTGTGCTCACCAATGTTCGGAGAAGGAGGGGTCTCACACTTTTTGGGCCAGCTGAACGGTTAGCCTAGGCTGTGCGCAAACCGTCTGCCTAGCCCTGTCTTGGCCAGACTTCCCTTCTTTCATTCCTCAAGTCCCCGGAACACCCCCAAAGCCTCTTATACCTTTGGGAAACATTTTAAAACCCAAAAAATGTATTTAACCCAAAACACAACAAAAACATACCTTTCCAAAAACCGGGATCGTACAATGCACCTTTTATTTTTATGGATTTGATGAATATAGTCTTTAAGGACTACATTGATTTCATTGTGGTAGTTTTTATAGATGGTATTCTAATATATTCCTAAAATAGAAAGGAGTATGAGGATCATCTATGGTCTATTTTAAAAACTCTATAGATGGAGATGCATTTTGAGATGTTTGGTAAATGTGTTTTTTGGTTACAACAAGGTACATTCTTCGGGAAAATTTTTACCAATGAAGGAATCACATTTAACCATGGAATGACAAAAGATGTAGCGTAGTGGCCTCAACCTACAAAAATAACTGAAATTCAATGTTACCATGGACTGTTAGGATATTATAGGAGGATTTTGAAAAAAAATTCATGACTTTCTAATACATTAAGAACGTTACCCAGAAAAAGGGTCAAGTTTATATTGTCAATGGAGTGTGAGGAATGTTTCCTAGAGCTGAATAAGAGATTGGTTACTGCACTTGTGTTAACTCTCCCCTTAAGTAGAGAATGATTCATTATTTTTACTGATGCATCACTGAGAGGGCTTGGTATTTTTCTCATGAAAACAGGAAAAGTCATTGCTAATGCATCTCAATAGTTGGAGACTAATGAGAAAAATTATTGAACAAATGATCAGGAGCTGGCTACCATCTTTTTTGCTCTGAAGATATGGAGGCACTATCGTTATGGGGAGAAATGTGATATATACATAGAATATAAAAGCTTTTAGTATATTTTCACACAATAGTAATTTAACATGAGACAAAGGATATGGTCGGAAATTCTCAAAGACTATGATTGTTCAATTATTTATCATCCCGGAAGAGAGAATAAAATTTGCTGATGTATTAATAAGGAAAGACCCAGTTGTTCATTCCATGATGAGGATTCAAATATATCCTTTGATCAATGAACTAGTAAAACAAGACATGGGAATTATAAGGGGAGGGACATCATTAACCCTAACCCAAATGATTTCTCAACCATCATAACTGGATAAGATCATGAAAGCTCAAAAAGTTGGTCCTTTGTTACAAAGGATTTTTGAGGCTATAAAGGATGGGAAGTTTCACGAGTTCAATATTTATCATGATGGTGTACTAAAATTTAATACAAGACAACATGTTCTATATATTAGGGAAATAAATAAGGAGCTGATGGATGAAGCTCATAGATCTAGTATCACTATACATCCTGGATGCACAAAAATGTATAGGGACCTTGGTGATCCTTTGGGTGGGATAATATGAAAAGGGAGATTGATGACTACACATCAATGTACCTAGTTTGACAGTAAGTAAAGGGATAATGACAACTTCCTCACAGGGTATTGCAACCACTACCCATACTAGCATGGAAGTGGAACAATATCACTATGGACTTCATAACTTGTCTTCCGAGAACATTCAAAGGATACAATGTGATATGGGTTATTTTGGACCATCTCACCAGGACATCCAATTTTATCTCTATCTGAGAAGATTTCCCCATTGATCAACATTCTAGTTTTTATGTTAAGGATGTGGAATAGCTGCATGGAGTTCCTCTTTCTATAGTATCTGATCGGGATCCATGGTTAACATCAAAATTCTGGAGAATTCTTCAAATTTCTCTGAGCACTAAATTGAATTTCAGTATGGACTATCACCTCCAAACTAATGGTCGATTTAAAAGAAATATTTTTACATTGGTGGAAATGTTCATAACATGTTCAATGGAATTTAAAGGTGGATTTGATTGACATATCTCATTAGATGTGTTATCATACAACAACAACATTCACTCGAGTATTCAAATGGCACCCAATGAATCTTTATATGGGATTTGATTTAGATGTCCTACTTTTGGGGATGAAGCTGGTGTGAGAAAGATTATTGAGCCTGATATTGTTCAAGAGAAGACAAAAAAAGTACATGCTATCCAACAACACATTAAGCCTGCTCAGAGTCGGCAAAAGAGCTATGCCAACAACTGTCGAAGAGTCTTGGAGATTGATGTTGGTGACAAGGTCTGTCTTCGAATTTCACCTTGTGTGAGATTCATGAGGCTTTCGAAGAAAGGGAAGCTCAGCCCCATGAATATTGTCCCCTATCAAATCCATTATCATGTAGAAGCAGTGGCCTATCGGCATGCACTGCCTCAAATCTAACACAAGTTCATGACATCTTCCACCTATCTCTCTTAAGGAATTACACACCTGACCCTTCACATGTACTATCCCATAGGTGGAACAACTGGAACACAACCTCTCTTATGAGAAGCAGCTGGTGGAGATCTTGCATCATAGAGACAAGGTTATACATAACAAGACTACCCACCTTGTTATAGTTTTGTGGATGAATGACAAATTTGAAAAAGCAATGTGGGAACTGGAGGAGTCTACAAGGTAGAAGTACATACACCCTTTTCTCCTTTGAGGGTACGATTTAAAATTTTCAAGGGATAAATTTATTAAGGGGGTAAGATTGTAATGGCCCGAACTTTTTAATAATAATAATTTCCTAATTTTGAGTTTTATTTTATTTTATACTCAAAAAAACTATTTCATTTGATGAAATGAGTATTATCAAAAAGAGACCATTGGGTTTCGAATGTTATATGGCTGTTGGTCAATTTGACAATTGGAAACTAAATGTTGAATTTATTTTCTATAAATACAAGTGATCTTGGATAATTAATATAGAAAGAAGATTTGATGGCTTCACCCAATAGTCTCAGGCCGATAAAATTCCATCTGATGGAACATGAGAAGGAGATAGAACCATTTAGATTTTCCCTATACCAATCCCAAACTGAACATATTCGTGTAAATTTGGAACAAAATCGCCTTCGAGAAAAGTTCAAGATGATAGAAATCACCACTCGGGAAATGTTGGTCGAGCTACCCCAGAATTCTATCACCATAGAACACCTTACACGTAGGTCATATGCTGGTGTTATAAGGGGATGTGTAACGAGACCTTAGCTTCTTTGTGTAATCCTTTGATATAAATAATGTTGTTATTTCTTCTTATGTTGAAGTTGATAAATATCAAATGTTTGGATAAATATAGGATGTATAATATTTAGGAATTTTGGAAAAATAATATTTTAAAATATTTATGTAATCCTTAAGTAATTAAAAATTTGTAATGATTTTCAAAAAATGATCTTCTATAGTTGTGTTCTGTATGAAATATAAAGTCTAATAAGATAAACATAATTTTTGGTAAATAGTGAAATATGAATAGTAATTTTACGCTTATGAATAGTAATATGACCAAATGGATTAAGTATCTTCACTAAAGAAAATATTAATATAATTTATGCACCTTGATTAAGTAATGTGATTCAATAAAATAGGTAAATAATTATTTGAGAAATTTTTTGTCATATATTAGTTTTTTAGGTGAAAAGTTGTTTTATTTAAAAATTAATTTAAAAATATTTAGAAAATTATTTTCATAAAATAGATTTCATTTTTTAATTCAGAGCATCGATATTAAGTTAAGGTAAATTTTTGCGATTTTTCTGAATCAGTTGAATTTTCAGATAATATTAATTTATATAAAAATTAAATAAAAATTATTTAAAAAATTATTTTCATAAAATGGAGTTCATTTTTACGTAAGTGCATCGATATTAGGTTAAAGTGATTTTTGGGGATTTTTCTGAGAAATTTAAATTTTTGATGAATAGTGAAAATATAGTTTTCAGTTTCACGTGTTTAATGACATCATTAAGGATATAATAATTATGAAATTATTCTGGTCAATTTTTGAATAGTAAGATAAGGTATGAGGTTTAAAATGTTGAAAATACCATCGGAATATACCATGGTAATTCCCATCATTTTTTCCAGTACCACCGATGAGGTGTCCCTTGGCAATTATTGCTTTCTTTCCTCAATTCTCATATAGATACCTAGCCATTCCCTCATTCATTTCATTTCCAAATCATCCCCTACGAATTTATGGTCCATTTTCCTCACAAGGAGTCCTCCAAAGGTTCCCTTAATCCTCCCAAGGTCCCAACCTTCAATCTTTCGATGTTACTCTTCAAGGTAACAGATCCCTTCACCCTCCTCTTTTAAGCCATTAATTCTTTTATGTTGTGTCTTCTAGTTTTTATCTCTTTTTGTTGAGGGTATGGGAATATAGGTTATAATTACTGTTAATTTCTTGTATAATTCTTGAGAGACCCTTTCCTCTCTCATCAATTGTTTTTTAATTTCTATGTGACATTGATAGGATGTTGAATTTTTCGTAAAAGGAATCGTGTGTTCTCTTTTCCTTCATGTTTCCTTTTTATGTGGTATGTCATTAAAATTTACCTACCATGTACTTATCACCATGTTATTATATTTTTATATTTTATTATAATTTATTTATGTGTGGGTTACTCTTGTACCTTCTCTTTTCAATGTTTTCTAAAACAATGTTATATAGTCTTTATGCTGCAAATATTTCACCTCAAAATTTCTATCTCTTTCTCTCCAGAAATATTCTTGTTTCTTTATGTGAATACCCATAAAAATTTAGTTTCTTTTTGTGTTCATAAAAATATAAATATGATGCATTTGATTCTCTAATTGACATACATATAACCCTCACTCCCTTTCTATGGGTTATAAATGACATAATCATCTCATTTCCTTATGAACTTTTTAAACATCACCTCTTCAAATGAATCCAATTTATTTTATTCTACAAGGGTTAATTATTAAATATTTTATTGTTATATATGTGTCTTGAATTAAATTAAATCCATATTAAAGGTTCACCCTGATAGTGCTTCAATTCATAGGTTAAAAACTGAATCTCTAGAGATGACAAGATTCACAATACCTTGGTGAATGACCATGGAAAGTTTTATGACACCATGGGTATGGACCTTGGTGACATGTTCATGAATGTATAAATGAAATATTTTTGCAACATATTCATTTTATATTCCATGTTATTCTATGTATGATATTTCTATACTTCAATTTCCCATGTATTTATGTTTTTAATCAAGTTCTTATAGATATCACAGGTAAACTGATTCCCTTATTTACCCGTTATTGGGCCTTCGACTCACCCTTTCCTTTGGTGTATGTCTCCAGGATATGAGACACAATATTTTTAAATAGTATGAACCTATGATGATTCATTAAAAGTGGTTTCAATGAATATTTTATGTTGTTTTCATGTATTATTTTCCGGATTTTCAAGACACTAGACTTTAGAGATCCTCTGTTTGTAAAATGTAATGAAAACATATGTAATAAAAAGACGGGATGCCACACCCCAATCTAACATAGTATTCAAGGTTTGTTCTTACTTCCATAATATTATAACTATTACCTTATTGAACCAGTATCACTACTTATTATAATTTGGACTATCTGATAAGATATAAATCATTACCCAATGCATTGGATGATGCCATAGTTTCCACCCATCTCATAATGAAATCAATATATATTAATTCCAATTGACCATAAATAATTCATTAAAAATAACTGATGAAATGAAATTTGATTCATAAATAGTTGATCATATCATAATATATATAATGGGGAAATGCTTCATAGTAATTTCATCAATTCATTATAGAGAAGCATTTGACTAAATAAGCAGGACTCATAAGGCTTTTATCATGGTGTAACCTGTAAAAAAGAAATGTGTTTTATAAACATCACTCCACTATAAACATAAACCATACTTAAAATGAATAATATATTTATATTTATATCATATCCCTTTCAAGGCATAGG